>CAXDIW010000024.1:0-1472000 GCA_963989415.1 Cerceris ruficornis | reverse complement strand
ATCAGGTAGACGGTTGAAATCATTGTATATATGGCTTCTATATAATCTACGAAACATATATGCAAAGCATCCAAACAGTACAATTCGCCAATTTTTTGTTCTTCAAGTTTAAGTGAACAATGAGCCCCAATGGTTAATCCTTTATCGGAAATTATTTGTAACTTTCGACAAGTAGCACAATGAATGGAACAGGTAGACGGTTGAAATCTTTGAATATACTGCTTCTATATAATCTAAGAAACATATATGCAAAGCATCCAAACAGTACCATTCGCCAATTTTTTGTTCTTCAAGTTTAAGTGAACAACGAGCCCCAATGGTTAATCCTTTATCGGAAATTATTTGTAACTTTCGACAAGTAGAACAAAGAATGGATCAGGTAGACGGTTGAAATCATTGTATATATGGCTTCTATATAATCTAAGAAACATATATGCAAAGCATCCAAACAGTACCATTCGCCAATTTTTTGTTCTTCAAGTTTAAGTGAACAACGAGCCCCATTGATAATCATGAAACGGAAATTATTTGTAACTTTCTACAAGTAGAACAATGAATAGAACAGGTAGACGGTTGAAATCTTTGTATATGTTGCTTCTATATAGTCTAAGAAACCTATATGCAAATCATCCAAACAGTACCATTCGCCAATTTTTTGTTCTTCAAGTTTAAGTGAACAACGAGCCCCAATGGTTAATCCTTTATCGGAAATTATTTGTAACTTTCGACAAGTAGAACAATGAATGGAACAGGTAGACGGTTGAAATCTTTGTGTATATTGCGTCTATATAGTCTAAGAAACATATATGCAAAGCATCCAAACAGTACCATTCGCCAATTTTTTGTTCTTCAAGTTTAAGTGAACAATGAGACCCATTGTTAATCCTTTATCGGAAATTATTTGTAACTTTCGACAAGTAGAACAATGAATGGAACAGGTAGACGGTTGAAATCAATGTATATATTGCTTCTATATAGTCTAAGAAACATATATGCAAAGCATCCAAACAGTACCATTCGCCAATTTTTTGTTCTTCAAGTTTAAGTGAACAATGAGACCCATTGTTAATCCTTTATCGGAAATTCTTTGTAACTTTCGACAAGTAGAACAATGAATGGAACAGGTAGACGGTTGAAATCTTTGTATATATTTCTTCTATATAGTCTAAGAAACATATATGCAAATCATCCAAACAGTACAATTCGCCAATTTTTTGTTCTTCAAGTTTAAGTGAACAATGAGACCCATTGTTAATCCTTTATCGGAAATTATTTGTAACTTTCGACAAGTAGCACAATGAATGGAACAGGTAGACGGTTGAAATCTTTGAATATACTGCTTCTATATAATCTAAGAAACATATATGCAAAGCATCCAAACAGTACCATTCGCCAATTTTTTGTTCTTCAAGTTTAAGTGAACAACGAGCCCCAATGGTTAATCCTTTATCGGAAATTATTTGTAACTTTCGACAAGTAGAACAATGAATGGAACAGGTAGACGGTTGAAATCCTTGTATATATTGCGTCTATATAGTCTAAGAAACATATATGCAAAGCATCCAAACAATACAATTCGCCAATTTTTTGTTCTTCAAGTTTAAGTGAACAATGAGACCCATTGTTAATCCTTTATCGGAAATTATTTGTAACTTTCGACAAGTAGAACAATGAATGGAACAGGTAGACGGTTGAAATCCTTGTATATATTGCGTCTATATAGTCTAAGAAACCTATATGCGAAGCATCTAAACAGTAACATTCGCCAATTTTTTGACCTTCAAGTTTAAGTAAACTACGATCCCCATTGTTAATCCCTTAACGGAAATTATTTGTAACTTTCGACAAGTAGAACAATGAATGGAATAGGTAGACGGTTGAAATCATTGTATATATTGCTTCTATATAGTCTAAGAAACATATATGCAAAGCATCCAAACAGTACCATTCGCCAATTTTTTGTTCTTCGAGTTTAAGTGAACAACGAGCCCCATTGATAATCATGAAACGGAAATTATTTGTAACTTTCTACAAGTAGAACAATGAATGGAATAGGTAGACGGTTGAAATCATTGTATATGTTGCTTCTATATAGTCTAAGAAACCTATATGCGAAGCATCTAAACAGTAACATTCGCCAATTTTTTGACCTTCAAGTTTAAGTAAACTACGATCCCCATTGTTAATCCCTTAACGGAAATTATTTGTAACTTTCGACAAGTAGAACAATGAATGGAATAGGTAGACGGTTGAAATCATTGTATATATTGCTTCTATATAGTCTAAGAAACATATATGCAAAGCATCCAAACAGTACAATTCGCCAATTTTTTGTTCTTCAAGTTTAAGTGAACAATGAGCCCCAATGGTTAATCCTTTATCGGTAATTATTTGTAAATTTCGACAAGTAGAACAATGAATGGAACAGGTAGACGGTTGAAATCCTTGTATATATTGCTTCCATATAGTCTAAGAAACATGTTCGCAAAGCATCCAAACAGTACCATTCGCCAATTTTTTGTCCTTCAAGTTTAAGTGAACAATGAGCCCTATTGTTAATCCTTTATCGGAAATTATTTGTAACTTTCGACAAGTAGAATAATGAATGGAACAGGTAGACGGTTGAAATCTTTGTATATATTGCTTCTATATAGTCTAAGAAACATATATGCAAAGCATCCAAACAGTACAATTCGCCAATTTTTTGTTCTTCAAGTTTAAGTGAACAATGAGCCCCAATGGTTAATCCGTTATCGGAAATTATTTGTAACTTTCGACAAGTAGAACAATGAATGGAACTGGTAGACGGTTGAAATCTTTGTATATATTGCTTCTATATAGTCTAAGAAACATATATGCAAAGCATCCAAACAGTACCATTCGCCAATTTTTTGTTCTTCAAGCTTAAGTGAACAATGAGCCCCATTGTTAATCCTTTATCGGAAATTATTTGTAACTTTCGACAAGTAGAACAATGAATGGAACAGGTAGACGGTTGAAATCTTTGTATATATTGCTTCTATATAGTCTAAGAAACATATATGCAAAGCATCCAAACAGTACCATTCGCCAATTTCTTGTTCTTCAAGTTTAAGTGAACTAAGAGCCCCATTGTTAATCCCTTAACGGAAATTAATTGTAACTTTCTACAAGTAGAACAATGATTGGAACACGTAGACGGTTGAAATCTTTGTATATATTGCTTCCATATAGTCTAAGAAACATGTACGCAAAGCATCCAAACAGTACAATTCGCCAATTTTTTGTTCTTCAAGTTTAAGTGAACTACGATCCCCATTGTTAATCCCTTAACGGAAATTATTTGTAACTTTCGACAAGTAGAACAGTGAATGGAACAGGTAGACGGTTGAAATCTTTGTATATATTGCTTCTATATAGTCTAAGAAACATATATGCAAAGCGTCCAAACATTACAATTCGCCAATTTTTTGTTCTTCAAGTTTAAGTGAACAATGAGCCCATTGTTAATCCTTTAAAGGAAATTATTTGTAACTTTCGACAAGTAGAACAATGAATGGAACAGGTAGACGGTTGAAATATTTGTATATATTGCTACTATATAGTATAAGAAACATATATGCAAAGCATCCAAACAGTACAATTCGCCAATTTTTTGTTCTTCAAGTTTAAGTAAACTACGATCCCCATTGTTAATCCCGTAACGGAAATTATTTGTAACTTTCGACAAGTAGAACAATGAATGAAACAGGTAGACGGTTGAAATCTTTGTATATATTGCTTCTATATAGTCTAAGAAACATATATGCAAAGCATCCAAACAGTACCATTCGCCAATTTCTTGTTCTTCAAGTTTAAGTGAACTAAGAGCCCCATTGTTAATCCCTTAACGGAAATTAATTGTAAATTTCTACAAGTAGAACAATGATTGGAACACGTAGACGGTTGAAATCTTTGTATATATTGCTTCCATATAGTCTAAGAAACATGTACGCAAAGCATCCAAACAGTATAATTCGCCAATTTTATGTTCTTCAAGTTTAAGTGAACTACGAGCCCAATTGTTAATCCTTTAAAGGAAATTATTTGTAAATTTCGGCAAGTAGAACAATAAATGGAATAGGTAGACGGTTGAAATCATTGTATATATTGCTTGTATATAGTCTAAGAAACATATATGCAAAGCATCCAAACAGCACCATTCGCCAATTTTTTGTTCTTCAAGTTTAAGTGAACTACGAGCCCCATTGTTAATCCTTTAAAGGAAATTATTCGTAAATTTCGACAAGTAGAACAATGAATGGAACAGGTAGACTGTTGTAATCATTGTATATATTGCTTCTATATAGTCTAAGAAACATATATGCAAAGCATCCAAACAGTACAATTCGTCAATTATTTGATCTTCAAGTTTAAGTGAACTACGAGCCCCATTGTTAATACTTTAACGGAAATTATTTGTAACTTGCGACATGTAGAACAATGAATGGAACAGGTAGCCGGTTGAAATCATTGTATATATTGCTTCTGTATAGTCTAAGAAACATATATGTAAAGCATCAAAACAGTACAATTCGCCAATTTATGTTTCTTCAAGTTTAAGTGATCAACGAGCCCCATTGTTAATCCTTTAACGGAAATTGTTTGTAATTTTCGACAAGTAGAACAATGAATGGAACAGGTAGACGGTTGAAATCCTTGTATATATTGCGACTATATAGTCTAAGAAACATATATGCAAAGCATCAAAACAGTACATTCGCTAATTTATTATTCTTCAAGTTTAAGTGAACAACGAGCCCCATTGTTAATCCTTTAAAGGAAATTATTTGTAATTTTCGACAAGAAGAACAATGAATGGAACAGGTAAACGGTTGAAATCTTTGTATATATTGCTTCTATATAATCTAAGAAACATATATGCAAAGCATCCAAACTGTACCATTCGCCAATTTTATGTTCTTCAAGTTTAAGTGAACTACGAGCCCAATTGTTAATCCTTTAAAGGAAATTATTTGTAAATTTCGGCAAGTAGAACAATAAATGGAATAGGTAGACGGTTGAAATCATTGTATATATTGCTTCTATATAGTCTAAGAAACATATATGCAAAGCATCCAAACAGTACAACTCGCCAATTTTTTGTTCTTCAAGTTTAAGTGAACAATGAGCCCCAATGGTTAATCCTTTATCGGTAATTATTTGTAACTTTCAACAAGTAGAACAATGAATGGAACAGGTAGACGGTTGAAATCCTTGTATATATTGCGTCTATATAGTCTAAGAAACATATATGCAAAGCATCAAAACAGTACAATTCGCCAATTTATGTTTCTTCAAGTTTAAGTGAACAACGAGCCCCATTGTTAATCCTTTAAAGGAAATTATTTGTAAATTTCGACAAGTAGAACAATGAATGGAACAGGTAGACGGTTGAAATCTTTGTATATATTGCTTCCATATAGTCTAAGAAACATATATGCAAAGCATCCAAACAGTACCATTCGCCAATTTTTTGTTCTTCAAGTTTAAGTGAACAATGAGACCCATTGTTAATCCTTTATCGGAAATTATTTGTAACTTTCGACAAGTAGAACAATGAATGGAACAGGTAGACGGTTGAGATCATTGTATATATTGCTTCTATATAGTCTAAGAAACATATCTGCAAATCATCCAAACAGTACAATTCGCCAATTATTTGATCTTCAAGTTTAAGTGAACTACGAGCCCCTTTGTTAATACTTTAACGGAAATTATTTGTAATTTTCGACAAGTAGAACAATGATTGGAACACGTAGACGGTTGAAATCTTTGTATATATTGCTTCCATATAGTCTAAGAAACATTTATGCAAAGCATCCAAACATTACCATTCGCCAATTTTTAGTCCTTCAAGTTTAAGTGAACAATGAGCCCCATTGTTAATCCTTTATCGGAAATTATTTGTAACTTTCGACAAGTAGAACAATGAATGGAACAGGTAGACGGTTGAAATCTTTGTATATATTGCTTCTATATAGTCTAAGAAACATATATGCAAAGCATCCAAACAGTACAATTCGCCAATTTTTTGTTCTTCAAGTTTAAGTGAACAATGAGCCCCAATGGTTAATCCTTTATCGGTAATTATTTGTAACTTTCGACAAGTAGACCAATGAATGAAACAGGTAGACGGTTGAAATCCTTGTATATATTGCGTCTATATAGTCTAAGAAACATATATGCAAAGCATCCAAACAGTACAATTCGCCAATTTTTTGTTCTTCAAGTTTTATGTCAACTACGAGCCCCATTGGTAATCCTTTAAAGGAAATTATTTGTAAATTTCGACAAGTAGAACAATGAATGGAACAGGTAGACGGTTGAAATCTATGTATATATTGCTTCTATATAATCTAAGAAACATATATGCAAAGCATCCAAACAGTACCATTCGCCAATTTTTTGTTCTTCAAGTTTAAATGAACAATGAGCCCCAAAGGTTAATCCTTTGTCGGAAATTACTTGTAACTTTCGACAAGTAGCACAATGAATGGAACAGGTAGACGGTTGAAATCTTTGTTTATATTGCTTTAGTATAGTCTATGAAACATATATGCAAAGCATCCAAACAGTACAATTCGCCAATTTTTTGTTCTTCAAGTTTAAGTGAACTACGAGCCCCATTGTTAATCCTTTAAAGGATATTATTTGTAAATTTCGACAAGTAGAACAAAGAATGGATCAGGTAGACGGTTGAAATCATTGTATATATGGCTTCTATATAATCTACGAAACATATATGCAAAGCATCCAAACAGTACAATTCGCCAATTTTTTGTTCTTCAAGTTTAAGTGAACAATGAGCCCCAATGGTTAATCCTTTATCGGAAATTATTTGTAACTTTCGACAAGTAGCACAATGAATGGAACAGGTAGACGGTTGAAATCTTTGAATATACTGCTTCTATATAATCTAAGAAACATATATGCAAAGCATCCAAACAGTACCATTCGCCAATTTTTTGTTCTTCAAGTTTAAGTGAACAACGAGCCCCAATGGTTAATCCTTTATCGGAAATTATTTGTAACTTTCGACAAGTAGAACAAAGAATGGATCAGGTAGACGGTTGAAATCATTGTATATATGGCTTCTATATAATCTAAGAAACATATATGCAAAGCATCCAAACAGTACCATTCGCCAATTTTTTGTTCTTCAAGTTTAAGTGAACAACGAGCCCCATTGATAATCATGAAACGGAAATTATTTGTAACTTTCTACAAGTAGAACAATGAATAGAACAGGTAGACGGTTGAAATCTTTGTATATGTTGCTTCTATATAGTCTAAGAAACCTATATGCAAATCATCCAAACAGTACCATTCGCCAATTTTTTGTTCTTCAAGTTTAAGTGAACAACGAGCCCCAATGGTTAATCCTTTATCGGAAATTATTTGTAACTTTCGACAAGTAGAACAATGAATGGAACAGGTAGACGGTTGAAATCTTTGTGTATATTGCGTCTATATAGTCTAAGAAACATATATGCAAAGCATCCAAACAGTACCATTCGCCAATTTTTTGTTCTTCAAGTTTAAGTGAACAATGAGACCCATTGTTAATCCTTTATCGGAAATTATTTGTAACTTTCGACAAGTAGAACAATGAATGGAACAGGTAGACGGTTGAAATCAATGTATATATTGCTTCTATATAGTCTAAGAAACATATATGCAAAGCATCCAAACAGTACCATTCGCCAATTTTTTGTTCTTCAAGTTTAAGTGAACAATGAGACCCATTGTTAATCCTTTATCGGAAATTCTTTGTAACTTTCGACAAGTAGAACAATGAATGGAACAGGTAGACGGTTGAAATCTTTGTATATATTTCTTCTATATAGTCTAAGAAACATATATGCAAATCATCCAAACAGTACAATTCGCCAATTTTTTGTTCTTCAAGTTTAAGTGAACAATGAGACCCATTGTTAATCCTTTATCGGAAATTATTTGTAACTTTCGACAAGTAGCACAATGAATGGAACAGGTAGACGGTTGAAATCTTTGAATATACTGCTTCTATATAATCTAAGAAACATATATGCAAAGCATCCAAACAGTACCATTCGCCAATTTTTTGTTCTTCAAGTTTAAGTGAACAACGAGCCCCAATGGTTAATCCTTTATCGGAAATTATTTGTAACTTTCGACAAGTAGAACAATGAATGGAACAGGTAGACGGTTGAAATCCTTGTATATATTGCGTCTATATAGTCTAAGAAACATATATGCAAAGCATCCAAACAATACAATTCGCCAATTTTTTGTTCTTCAAGTTTAAGTGAACTACGAGCCCCATTGTTAATCCTTTAAAGGATATTATTTGTAAATTTCGACAAGTAGAACAAAGAATGGATCAGGTAGACGGTTGAAATCATTGTATATATGGCTTCTATATAATCTACGAAACATATATGCAAAGCATCCAAACAGTACAATTCGCCAATTTTTTGTTCTTCAAGTTTAAGTGAACTACGAGCCCCATTGTTAATCCTTTAAAGGATATTATTTGTAAATTTCGACAAGTAGAACAAAGAATGGATCAGGTAGACGGTTGAAATCATTGTATATATGGCTTCTATATAATCTACGAAACATATATGCAAAGCATCCAAACAGTACAATTCGCCAATTTTTTGTTCTTCAAGTTTAAGTGAACAATGAGCCCCAATGGTTAATCCTTTATCGGAAATTATTTGTAACTTTCGACAAGTAGCACAATGAATGGAACAGGTAGACGGTTGAAATCTTTGAATATATTGCTTCTATATAATCTAAGAAACATATATGCAAAGCATCCAAACAGTACCATTCGCCAATTTTTTGTTCTTCAAGTTTAAGTGAACAACGAGCCCCATTGATAATCATGAAACGGAAATTATTTGTAACTTTCTACAAGTAGAACAATGAATAGAACAGGTAGACGGTTGAAATCTTTGTATATGTTGCTTCTATATAGTCTAAGAAACCTATATGCAAAGCATCCAAACAGTACCATTCGCCAATTTTTTGTTCTTCAAGTTTAAGTGAACAACGAGCCCCAATGGTTAATCCTTTATCGGAAATTATTTGTAACTTTCGACAAGTAGAACAATGAATGGAACAGGTAGACGGTTGAAATCCTTGTATATATTGCGTCTATATAGTCTAAGAAACATATATGCAAAGCATCAAAACAGTACAATTCGCCAATTTATGTTTCTTCAAGTTTAAGTGATCAACGAGCCCCATTGTTAATCCTTTAACGGAAATTGTTTGTAATTTTCGACAAGTAGAACAATGAATGGAACAGGTAGACAGTTGAAATCTTTGTATATATTGCTTCAATATAGTCTAAGAAACATATATGCAAAGCATCCAAACAGTACCATTCGCCAATTTTTTGTTCTTCAAGGTTAAGTGAACAATGAGCCACAATGGTTAATCCTTTATCGGAAATTGTTTGTATCTTTCGACAAGTAGAACAATGAATGGAACAGGTAGACGGTGGAAATCAATGTATATATTGCTTCTATATAGTCTAAGAAACATATATGCAAAGAATCCAAACAGTACAATTCGCCAATTTTTTGTTCTTCAAGTATAAGTGAACAATGAGCCCCAATGGTTAATCCTTTATCGGAAACTATTTGTATATTTCGACAAGTAGAACAATGAATGGAACAGGTAGACGGTTGAGATCTTTGTATATATTGCTTCTATATAGTCTAAGAAACATATATGCAAAGAATCCAAACAGTACAATTCGCCAATTTTTTGTTCTTCAAGTATAAGTCAACAATGAGCCCCAATGGTTTATCCTTTATCGGAAATTATTTGTATATTTCGACAAGTAGAACTATGAATGGTACAGGTAGACGGTTGAGATCTTTGTATATATTGCTTCTATATAGTCTAAGAAACATATATGCAAAGAATCCAAACAGTACAATTCGCCAATTTTTTGTTCTTCAAGTATAAGTGAACAATGAGCCCCAATGGTTAATCCTTTATCGGAAATTATTTGTATCTTTCGACAAGTAGAACAATGAATGGAACAGGTAGACGGTTGAAATCATTTTATATATTGCTTGTATATAGTCTAAGAAACATATATGCAAAGAATCCAAACAGTACAATTCGCCAATTTTTTGTTCTTCAAGTATAAGTGAACAATGAGCCCCAATGGTTAATCCTTTATCGGAAACTATTTGTATATTTCGACAAGTAGAACAATGAATGGAACAGGTAGACGGTTGAGATCTTTGTATATATTGCTTCTATATAGTCTAAGAAACATATATGCAAAGAATCCAAACAGTACAATTCGCCAATTTTTTGTTCTTCAAGTATAAGTCAACAATGAGCCCCAATGGTTTATCCTTTATCGGAAATTATTTGTATATTTCGACAAGTAGAACTATGAATGGTACAGGTAGACGGTTGAGATCTTTGTATATATTGCTTCTATATAGTCTAAGAAACATATATGCAAAGAATCCAAACAGTACAATTCGCCAATTTTTTGATCTTCAAGTATAAGTGAACAATGAGCCCCAATGGTTAATCCTTTATCGGAAATTATTTGTATCTTTCGACAAGTAGAACAATGAATGGAACAGGTAGACGGTTGAAATCATTTTATATATTGCTTGTATATAGTCTAAGAAACATATATGCAAAGAATCCAAACAGTACAATTCGCCAATTTTTTGTTCTTCAAGTTTAAGTGAACTACGAGCCCCATTGTTAATCCTTTAAAGGAAATTATTTCTAAATTTCGACAAGTTGAACAATGATTGGAACACGTAGACGGTTGAAATCATTTTATATATTGCTTCCATATAGTCTAAGAAACAGGTACGCAAAGCATCCAAACAGTACCATTCGCCAATTTTTTGTTCTTCAAGGTTAAGTGAACAATGAGCCCCAATGGTTAATCCTTTATCGGAAATTGTTTGTA
The DNA here is from genome assembly GCA_963989415.1 of Cerceris ruficornis. Taxonomy (NCBI): domain Eukaryota; kingdom Metazoa; phylum Arthropoda; class Insecta; order Hymenoptera; family Crabronidae; genus Cerceris; species Cerceris ruficornis. The sequence continues at coordinate 1,461,031 of CAXDIW010000024.1, read as the reverse complement.
TCTTTCGACAAGTAGAACAATGAATGGAACAGGTAGACGGTGGAAATCAATGTATATATTGCTTCTATATAGTCTAAGAAACATATATGCAAAGAATCCAAACAGTACAATTCGCCAATTTTTTGTTCTTCAAGTATAAGTGAACAATGAGCCCCAATGGTTAATCCTTTATCGGAAACTATTTGTATATTTCGACAAGTAGAACAATGAATGGAACAGGTAGACGGTTGAGATCTTTGTATATATTGCTTCTATATAGTCTAAGAAACATATATGCAAATCATCCAAACAGTACAATTCGCCAATTTTTTGTTCTTCAAGTTTAAGTGAACAACGAGCCCCATTGATAATCACGAAAGGGAAATTTTTTGTAAATTTCGACAAGTAGAACAATGAATGGAACAGGTAGATGGTTGAAATCTTTCTATATATTGCTTCTACATAGTCTAAGAAACATATATGTAAAGAATCCAAACAGTACAATTCGCCAATTTTTTGTTCTTCAAGTTTAAGTGAACTACGAGCCCCATTGTTAATCCTTTAAAGGAAATTATTTGTAAATTTCGACAAGTTGAACAATGATTGGAACACGTAGACGGTTGAAATCATTTTATATATTGCTTCCATATAGTCTAAAAAACAGGTACACAAAGCATCCAAACAGTACCATTCGCCAATTTTTTGTTCTTCAAGTTTAAGTGAACAATGAGCCCCATTGTTAATCCTTTATCGGAAATTATTTGTAATTTTCGACAAGTAGAACAATGAATGGAACAGGTTGACGGTTGAAATCATTGTATGTATTGCTTCCATATAGTCTAAGAAACATGCACGCAAAGCATCCAAACAGTACCATTCGCCAATTTTTTGTTCTTCAAGTTTAAGTGAAAAATGAGCCCAATTGTTAATCCTTTATCGGAAATTATTTGTAATTTTCGACAAGTAGAACAATGAATGGAACAGGTAGACGGTTGTAATCTTTGTATATATTGCTTCTATATAGTCTAAGAAACATATATGCAAAGCATCCAAACAGTACAATTCGCCAATTTTTTGTTCTTCAAGTTTAGTGAACAATGAGCCCCAATGGTTAATCCTTTATCGGAAATTATTTGTAATTTTCGACAAGTAGCACAATGAATGGAACAGGTAGACGGTTGAAATCTTTGTATATATTGCTTCTATATATTCTAAGAAACATAGATTCAAAGCATCCAAACAGTACCATTCGCCAATTTTTTGTTCTTCAAGTTTAAGTGAACTACGAGCCCCATTGTTAATCCTTTAAAGGAAATTATTTGTAACTTTCGACAAGTAGAACAATGAATGGAACAGGTAGACGGTTGAAATCATTGTATATATTGCTTCTATATAGTCTAAGAAACATATCTGCAAATCATCCAAACAGTACAATTCGCCAATTTATTGTTCTTCAAGTTTAAGTGAACAACGAGCCCCATTGTTAATCCTTTAAAGGAAATTATTTGTAAATTTCGACAAGTAGAACAATGATTGGAACAGGTAGACGGTTGAAATTTTGTATATATTGCTTCTATATAATCTAAGAAACATAGATTCAAAGCATCCAAACAGTACCATTCGCCAATTTTTTGTTCTTCAAGTTTAAGTGAAAAATGAGCCCAATTGTTAATCCTTTATCGGAAATTATTTGTAAATTTCGACAAGTAGAACAATGATTGGAACACGTAGACGGTTGAAATCTTTGAATATATTGCTTCCATATAGTCTAAGAAACATATTGCAAAGCATCCAAACTGTACCATTCGCTAATTTTTTGTTCTTCAAGTTTAAGTGAACAACGAGCCCCATTGTTAATCCTTTAAAGGAAATTATTTGTAAATTTCGACAAGTAGAACAATGATTGGAACACGTAGACGGTTGAAATCTTTGTATATATTGCTTCCATATAGTCTAAGAAACATATATGCAAAGCATCCAAACAGTACCATTCGCCAATTTTTTGTTCTTCAAGGTTAAGTGAACAATGAGCCCCAATGGTTAATCCTTTATCGGAAATTATTTGTATCTTTCGACAAGTAGAACAATGAATGGAACAGGTAGACGGTTGAGATCTTTGTATATATTGCTTCTATATAGTCTAAGAAACATATATGCAAAGAATCCAAACAGTACAATTCGCCAAATTTTTGTTCTTCAAGTTTAAGTGAACCACGAGCCCCATTGATAATCATGAAACGGAAATTATTTGTAAGTTTCTACAAGTAGAACAATGAATAGAACGGGTAGACGGTAGAAATCTTTGTATATGTTGCTTCTATATAGTCTTAGAAACCTATATGCAAAGCATCTAAACAGTAACATTCGCCAATTTTTTGATCTTCAAGTTTAAGTGAACAACGAGCTCCATTGATAATCATGAAATGGAAATTATTTGTAACTTTCTACAAGTAGAACAATGAATAGTACAGGTAGACGGGTGAAATCTTTCTATATATTGCTTCTATATAGTCTAAGAAACATATATGCAAAGAATCCAAACAATACAATTCGCCAATTTTTTGTTCTTCATGTTTAAGTGAACTACGAGCCCCATTGTTAATCCTTTAAAGGAAATTATTTGTAAATTTCGACAAGTAGAACAATGAATGGAACAGGTAGACGGTGGAAATCAATGTATATATTGCTTCTATATAGTCTAAGAAACATATATGCAAAGAATCCAAACAGTACAATTCGCCAATTTTTTGTTCTTCAAGTATAAGTGAACAATGAGCCCCAATTGTTAATCCTTTATCGGAAATTATTTGTATATTTCGACAAGTAGAACAATGAATGGAACAGGTAGACGGTTGAAATCATTGTATATATTGCTTCTATATAGTATAAGAAACATATATGCAAATCATCCAAACAGTACAATTCGCCAATTTTTTGTTCTTCAAGTATAAGTGAACAATGAGCCCCAATGGTTAATCCTTTATCGGAAATTATTTGTATATTTCGACAAGTAGAACAATGAATGGAACAGGTAGACGGTTGAGATCTTTGTATATATTGCTTCTATATAGTCTAAGAAACATATATGCAAAGAATCCAAACAGTACAATTCGCCAATTTTTTGTTCTTCAAGTATAAGTCAACAATGAGCCCCAATGGTTTATCCTTTATCGGAAATTATTTGTATATTTCGACAAGTAGAACTATGAATGGTACAGGTAGACGGTTGAGATCTTTGTATATATTGCTTCTATATAGTCTAAGAAACATATATGCAAAGAATCCAAACAGTACAATTCGCCAATTTTTTGATCTTCAAGTATAAGTGAACAATGAGCCCCAATGGTTAATCCTTTATCGGAAATTATTTGTATCTTTCGACAAGTAGAACAATGAATGGAACAGGTAGACGGTTGAAATCATTTTATATATTGCTTGTATATAGTCTAAGAAACATATATGCAAAGAATCCAAACAGTACAATTCGCCAATTTTTTGTTCTTCAAGTTTAAGTGAACTACGAGCCCCATTGTTAATCCTTTAAAGGAAATTATTTCTAAATTTCGACAAGTTGAACAATGATTGGAACACGTAGACGGTTGAAATCATTTTATATATTGCTTCCATATAGTCTAAGAAACAGGTACGCAAAGCATCCAAACAGTACCATTCGCCAATTTTTTGTTCTTCAAGGTTAAGTGAACAATGAGCCCCAATGGTTAATCCTTTATCGGAAATTGTTTGTATCTTTCGACAAGTAGAACAATGAATGGAACAGGTAGACGGTGGAAATCAATGTATATATTGCTTCTATATAGTCTAAGAAACATATATGCAAAGAATCCAAACAGTACAATTCGCCAATTTTTTGTTCTTCAAGTATAAGTGAACAATGAGCCCCAATGGTTAATCCTTTATCGGAAACTATTTGTATATTTCGACAAGTAGAACAATGAATGGAACAGGTAGACGGTTGAGATCTTTGTATATATTGCTTCTATATAGTCTAAGAAACATATCTGCAAATCATCCAAACAGTACAATTCGCCAATTTTTTGTTCTTCAAGTTTAGTGAACAATGAGCCCCAATGGTTAATCCTTTATCGGAAATTATTTGTAATTTTCGACAAGTAGCACAATGAATGGAACAGGTAGACGGTTGAAATCTTTGTATATATTGCTTCTATATATTCTAAGAAACATAGATTCAAAGCATCCAAACAGTACCATTCGCCAATTTTTTGTTCTTCAAGTTTAAGTGAACTACGAGCCCCATTGTTAATCCTTTAAAGGAAATTATTTGTAACTTTCGACAAGTAGAACAATGAATGGAACAGGTAGACGGTTGAAATCATTGTATATATTGCTTCTATATAGTCTAAGAAACATATCTGCAAATCATCCAAACAGTACAATTCGCCAATTTATTGTTCTTCAAGTTTAAGTGAACAACGAGCCCCATTGTTAATCCTTTAAAGGAAATTATTTGTAAATTTCGACAAGTAGAACAATGATTGGAACAGGTAGACGGTTGAAATTTTGTATATATTGCTTCTATATAATCTAAGAAACATAGATTCAAAGCATCCAAACAGTACCATTCGCCAATTTTTTGTTCTTCAAGTTTAAGTGAAAAATGAGCCCAATTGTTAATCCTTTATCGGAAATTATTTGTAAATTTCGACAAGTAGAACAATGATTGGAACACGTAGACGGTTGAAATCTTTGAATATATTGCTTCCATATAGTCTAAGAAACATATTGCAAAGCATCCAAACTGTACCATTCGCTAATTTTTTGTTCTTCAAGTTTAAGTGAACAACGAGCCCCATTGTTAATCCTTTAAAGGAAATTATTTGTAAATTTCGACAAGTAGAACAATGATTGGAACACGTAGACGGTTGAAATCTTTGTATATATTGCTTCCATATAGTCTAAGAAACATATATGCAAAGCATCCAAACAGTACCATTCGCCAATTTTTTGTTCTTCAAGGTTAAGTGAACAATGAGCCCCAATGGTTAATCCTTTATCGGAAATTATTTGTATCTTTCGACAAGTAGAACAATGAATGGAACAGGTAGACGGTTGAGATCTTTGTATATATTGCTTCTATATAGTCTAAGAAACATATATGCAAAGAATCCAAACAGTACAATTCGCCAAATTTTTGTTCTTCAAGTTTAAGTGAACCACGAGCCCCATTGATAATCATGAAACGGAAATTATTTGTAAGTTTCTACAAGTAGAACAATGAATAGAACGGGTAGACGGTAGAAATCTTTGTATATGTTGCTTCTATATAGTCTTAGAAACCTATATGCAAAGCATCTAAACAGTAACATTCGCCAATTTTTTGATCTTCAAGTTTAAGTGAACAACGAGCTCCATTGATAATCATGAAATGGAAATTATTTGTAACTTTCTACAAGTAGAACAATGAATAGTACAGGTAGACGGGTGAAATCTTTCTATATATTGCTTCTATATAGTCTAAGAAACATATATGCAAAGAATCCAAACAATACAATTCGCCAATTTTTTGTTCTTCATGTTTAAGTGAACTACGAGCCCCATTGTTAATCCTTTAAAGGAAATTATTTGTAAATTTCGACAAGTAGAACAATGAATGGAACAGGTAGACGGTGGAAATCAATGTATATATTGCTTCTATATAGTCTAAGAAACATATATGCAAAGAATCCAAACAGTACAATTCGCCAATTTTTTGTTCTTCAAGTATAAGTGAACAATGAGCCCCAATTGTTAATCCTTTATCGGAAATTATTTGTATATTTCGACAAGTAGAACAATGAATGGAACAGGTAGACGGTTGAAATCATTGTATATATTGCTTCTATATAGTATAAGAAACATATATGCAAATCATCCAAACAGTACAATTCGCCAATTTTTTGTTCTTCAAGTATAAGTGAACAATGAGCCCCAATGGTTAATCCTTTATCGGAAATTATTTGTATATTTCGACAAGTAGAACAATGAATGGAACAGGTAGACGGTTGAGATCTTTGTATATATTGCTTCTATATAGTCTAAGAAACATATATGCAAAGCATCCAAACAGTACCGTTCGCCAATTTTTTGTTCTTCATGTTTAAGTTATCTACGAGCCCCATTGTTAATCCTTTAAAGGAAATTATTTGTATATTTCGACATGTAGAACAATGAATGGAACAGGTAGACGGTTGAAATCATTGTATATATTGCTTCTATATAGTCTAAGAAACATATATGCAATGCATCCAGACAGTACCATTCGCCAATTTTTTGTTCTTCAAGTTTAAGTGAACAACGAGCCCCATTGATAATCATGAAGTGGAAATTATTTGTAACTTTCTAGAAGTAGAACAATGAATAGTACAGGTAGACGGGTGAAATCTTTCTATATATTGCTTCCATATAGTCTAAGAAACATGTACGCAAAGCGTCCAAACATTACCATTGGCCAAGTTTTTGTTCTTCAAGTGTAAGTGAACAATGAGCACCAATGGTTAATCCTTTATCGGAAATTGTTTGTATCTTTCGACAAGTAGAACAATGAATGGAACAGGTAGACGGATCAGATCTTTGTATATATTGCTTCAATATAGTCTAAGAAACATATATGCAAAGCATCCAAACAGTAACATTCGCCAATTTTTTGTTCTTCAAGTTTAAGTGAACAACGAGCCCCATTGTTAATCCTTTAAAGGATATTATTTGTAAATTTCGACAAGTAGAACAAAGAATGGATCAGGTAGACGGTTGAAATCATTGTATATATGGCTTCTATATAATCTACGAAACATATATGCAAAGCATCCAAACAGTACAATTCGCCAATTTTTTGTTCTTCAAGTTTAAGTGAACAATGAGCCCCAATGGTTAATCCTTTATCGGAAATTATTTGTAACTTTCGACAAGTAGCACAATGAATGGAACAGGTAGACGGTTGAAATCTTTGAATATATTGCTTCTATATAATCTAAGAAACATATATGCAAAGCATCCAAACAGTACCATTCGCCAATTTTTTGTTCTTCAAGTTTAAGTGAACAATGAGCCCCATTGTTAATCCTTTATCGGAAATTATTTGTAACTTTCGACAAGTAGAACAATGAATGGAACAGGTAGACGGTTGAAATCTTTGTATATATTGCTTCTATATAGTCTAAGAAACATATATGCAAAGCATCCAAACAGTACAATTCGCCAATTTTTTGTTCTTCAAGTTTAAGTGAACAATGAGCCCCAATGGTTAATCCTTTATCGGAAATTATTTGTAACTTTCGACAAGTAGCACAATGAATGGAACAGGTAGACGGTTGAAATCTTTGAATATATTGCTTCTATATAATCTAAGAAACATATATGCAAAGCATCCAAACAGTACCATTCGCCAATTTTTTGTTCTTCAAGTTTAAGTGAACAATGAGCCCCATTGTTAATCCTTTATCGGAAATTATTTGTAACTTTCGACAAGTAGAACAATGAATGGAACAGGTAGACGGTTGAAATCTTTGTATATATTGCTTCTATATAGTCTAAGAAACATATATGCAAAGCATCCAAACAGTACAATTCGCCAATTTTTTGTTCTTCAAGTTTAAGTGAACAATGAGCCCCAATGGTTAATCCTTTATCGGTAATTATTTGTAACTTTCGACAAGTAGACCAATGAATGAAACAGGTAGACGGTTGAAATCCTTGTATATATTGCGTCTATATAGTCTAAGAAACATATATGCAAAGCATCCAAACAGTACAATTCGCCAATTTTTTGTTCTTCAAGTTTTATGTCAACTACGAGCCCCATTGGTAATCCTTTAAAGGAAATTATTTGTAAATTTCGACAAGTAGAACAATGAATGGAACAGGTAGACGGTTGAAATCTATGTATATATTGCTTCTATATAATCTAAGAAACATATATGCAAAGCATCCAAACAGTACCATTCGCCAATTTTTTGTTCTTCAAGTTTAAATGAACAATGAGCCCCAAAGGTTAATCCTTTGTCGGAAATTACTTGTAACTTTCGACAAGTAGCACAATGAATGGAACAGGTAGACGGTTGAAATCTTTGTTTATATTGCTTTAGTATAGTCTATGAAACATATATGCAAAGCATCCAAACAGTACAATTCGCCAATTTTTTGTTCTTCAAGTTTAAGTGAACTACGAGCCCCATTGTTAATCCTTTAAAGGATATTATTTGTAAATTTCGACAAGTAGAACAAAGAATGGATCAGGTAGACGGTTGAAATCATTGTATATATGGCTTCTATATAATCTACGAAACATATATGCAAAGCATCCAAACAGTACAATTCGCCAATTTTTTGTTCTTCAAGTTTAAGTGAACAATGAGCCCCAATGGTTAATCCTTTATCGGAAATTATTTGTAACTTTCGACAAGTAGCACAATGAATGGAACAGGTAGACGGTTGAAATCTTTGAATATATTGCTTCTATATAATCTAAGAAACATATATGCAAAGCATCCAAACAGTACCATTCGCCAATTTTTTGTTCTTCAAGTTTAAGTGAACAACGAGCCCCAATGGTTAATCCTTTATCGGAAATTATTTGTAACTTTCGACAAGTAGAACAATGAATGGAACAGGTAGACGGTTGAAATCCTTGTATATATTGCGTCTATATAGTCTAAGAAACATATATGCAAAGCATCCAAACAATACAATTCGCCAATTTTTTGTTCTTCAAGTTTAAGTGAACTACGAGCCCCATTGTTAATCCTTTAAAGGATATTATTTGTAAATTTCGACAAGTAGAACAAAGAATGGATCAGGTAGACGGTTGAAATCATTGTATATATGGCTTCTATATAATCTACGAAACATATATGCAAAGCATCCAAACAGTACAATTCGCCAATTTTTTGTTCTTCAAGTTTAAGTGAACTACGAGCCCCATTGTTAATCCTTTAAAGGATATTATTTGTAAATTTCGACAAGTAGAACAAAGAATGGATCAGGTAGACGGTTGAAATCATTGTATATATGGCTTCTATATAATCTACGAAACATATATGCAAAGCATCCAAACAGTACAATTCGCCAATTTTTTGTTCTTCAAGTTTAAGTGAACAATGAGCCCCAATGGTTAATCCTTTATCGGAAATTATTTGTAACTTTCGACAAGTAGCACAATGAATGGAACAGGTAGACGGTTGAAATCTTTGAATATATTGCTTCTATATAATCTAAGAAACATATATGCAAAGCATCCAAACAGTACCATTCGCCAATTTTTTGTTCTTCAAGTTTAAGTGAACAACGAGCCCCATTGATAATCATGAAACGGAAATTATTTGTAACTTTCTACAAGTAGAACAATGAATAGAACAGGTAGACGGTTGAAATCTTTGTATATGTTGCTTCTATATAGTCTAAGAAACCTATATGCAAAGCATCCAAACAGTACCATTCGCCAATTTTTTGTTCTTCAAGTTTAAGTGAACAACGAGCCCCAATGGTTAATCCTTTATCGGAAATTATTTGTAACTTTCGACAAGTAGAACAATGAATGGAACAGGTAGACGGTTGAAATCCTTGTATATATTGCGTCTATATAGTCTAAGAAACATATATGCAAAGCATCAAAACAGTACAATTCGCCAATTTATGTTTCTTCAAGTTTAAGTGATCAACGAGCCCCATTGTTAATCCTTTAACGGAAATTGTTTGTAATTTTCGACAAGTAGAACAATGAATGGAACAGGTAGACAGTTGAAATCTTTGTATATATTGCTTCAATATAGTCTAAGAAACATATATGCAAAGCATCCAAACAGTACCATTCGCCAATTTTTTGTTCTTCAAGGTTAAGTGAACAATGAGCCCCAATGGTTAATCCTTTATCGGAAATTGTTTGTATCTTTCGACAAGTAGAACAATGAATGGAACAGGTAGACGGTGGAAATCAATGTATATATTGCTTCTATATAGTCTAAGAAACATATATGCAAAGAATCCAAACAGTACAATTCGCCAATTTTTTGTTCTTCAAGTATAAGTGAACAATGAGCCCCAATGGTTAATCCTTTATCGGAAACTATTTGTATATTTCGACAAGTAGAACAATGAATGGAACAGGTAGACGGTTGAGATCTTTGTATATATTGCTTCTATATAGTCTAAGAAACATATATGCAAAGAATCCAAACAGTACAATTCGCCAATTTTTTGTTCTTCAAGTATAAGTCAACAATGAGCCCCAATGGTTTATCCTTTATCGGAAATTATTTGTATATTTCGACAAGTAGAACTATGAATGGTACAGGTAGACGGTTGAGATCTTTGTATATATTGCTTCTATATAGTCTAAGAAACATATATGCAAAGAATCCAAACAGTACAATTCGCCAATTTTTTGTTCTTCAAGTATAAGTGAACAATGAGCCCCAATGGTTAATCCTTTATCGGAAATTATTTGTATCTTTCGACAAGTAGAACAATGAATGGAACAGGTAGACGGTTGAAATCATTTTATATATTGCTTGTATATAGTCTAAGAAACATATATGCAAAGAATCCAAACAGTACAATTCGCCAATTTTTTGTTCTTCAAGTATAAGTGAACAATGAGCCCCAATGGTTAATCCTTTATCGGAAACTATTTGTATATTTCGACAAGTAGAACAATGAATGGAACAGGTAGACGGTTGAGATCTTTGTATATGTTGCTTCTATATAGTCTAAGAAACATATATGCAAAGAATCCAAACAGTACAATTCGCCAATTTTTTGTTCTTCAAGTATAAGTCAACAATGAGCCCCAATGGTTTATCCTTTATCGGAAATTATTTGTATATTTCGACAAGTAGAACTATGAATGGTACAGGTAGACGGTTGAGATCTTTGTATATATTGCTTCTATATATTCTAAGAAACATATATGCAAAGAATCCAAACAGTACAATTCGCCAATTTTTTGTTCTTCAAGTATAAGTGAACAATGAGCCCCAATGGTTAATCCTTTATCGGAAATTATTTGTATCTTTCGACAAGTAGAACAATGAATGGAACAGGTAGACGGTTGAAATCATTTTATATATTGCTTGTATATAGTCTAAGAAACATATATGCAAAGAATCCAAACAGTACAATTCGCCAATTTTTTGTTCTTCAAGTTTAAGTGAACTACGAGCCCCATTGTTAATCCTTTAAAGGAAATTATTTCTAAATTTCGACAAGTTGAACAATGATTGGAACACGTAGACGGTTGAAATCATTTTATATATTGCTTCCATATAGTCTAAGAAACAGGTACGCAAAGCATCCAAACAGTACCATTCGCCAATTTTTTGTTCTTCAAGGTTAAGTGAACAATGAGCCCCAATGGTTAATCCTTTATCGGAAATTGTTTGTATCTTTCGACAAGTAGAACAATGAATGGAACAGGTAGACGGTGGAAATCAATGTATATATTGCTTCTATATAGTCTAAGAAACATATATGCAAAGAATCCAAACAGTACAATTCGCCAATTTTTTGTTCTTCAAGTATAAGTGAACAATGAGCCCCAATGGTTAATCCTTTATCGGAAACTATTTGTATATTTCGACAAGTAGAACAATGAATGGAACAGGTAGACGGTTGAGATCTTTGTATATATTGCTTCTATATAGTCTAAGAAACATATATGCAAATCATCCAAACAGTACAATTCGCCAATTTTTTGTTCTTCAAGTTTAAGTGAACAACGAGCCCCATTGATAATCACGAAAGGGAAATTTTTTGTAAATTTCGACAAGTAGAACAATGAATGGAACAGGTAGATGGTTGAAATCTTTCTATATATTGCTTCTACATAGTCTAAGAAACATATATGTAAAGAATCCAAACAGTACAATTCGCCAATTTTTTGTTCTTCAAGTTTAAGTGAACTACGAGCCCCATTGTTAATCCTTTAAAGGAAATTATTTGTAAATTTCGACAAGTTGAACAATGATTGGAACACGTAGACGGTTGAAATCATTTTATATATTGCTTCCATATAGTCTAAAAAACAGGTACACAAAGCATCCAAACAGTACCATTCGCCAATTTTTTGTTCTTCAAGTTTAAGTGAACAATGAGCCCCATTGTTAATCCTTTATCGGAAATTATTTGTAATTTTCGACAAGTAGAACAATGAATGGAACAGGTTGACGGTTGAAATCATTGTATGTATTGCTTCCATATAGTCTAAGAAACATGCACGCAAAGCATCCAAACAGTACCATTCGCCAATTTTTTGTTCTTCAAGTTTAAGTGAAAAATGAGCCCAATTGTTAATCCTTTATCGGAAATTATTTGTAATTTTCGACAAGTAGAACAATGAATGGAACAGGTAGACGGTTGTAATCTTTGTATATATTGCTTCTATATAGTCTAAGAAACATATATGCAAAGCATCCAAACAGTACAATTCGCCAATTTTTTGTTCTTCAAGTTTAGTGAACAATGAGCCCCAATGGTTAATCCTTTATCGGAAATTATTTGTAATTTTCGACAAGTAGCACAATGAATGGAACAGGTAGACGGTTGAAATCTTTGTATATATTGCTTCTATATATTCTAAGAAACATAGATTCAAAGCATCCAAACAGTACCATTCGCCAATTTTTTGTTCTTCAAGTTTAAGTGAACTACGAGCCCCATTGTTAATCCTTTAAAGGAAATTATTTGTAACTTTCGACAAGTAGAACAATGAATGGAACAGGTAGACGGTTGAAATCATTGTATATATTGCTTCTATATAGTCTAAGAAACATATCTGCAAATCATCCAAACAGTACAATTCGCCAATTTATTGTTCTTCAAGTTTAAGTGAACAACGAGCCCCATTGTTAATCCTTTAAAGGAAATTATTTGTAAATTTCGACAAGTAGAACAATGATTGGAACAGGTAGACGGTTGAAATTTTGTATATATTGCTTCTATATAATCTAAGAAACATAGATTCAAAGCATCCAAACAGTACCATTCGCCAATTTTTTGTTCTTCAAGTTTAAGTGAAAAATGAGCCCAATTGTTAATCCTTTATCGGAAATTATTTGTAAATTTCGACAAGTAGAACAATGATTGGAACACGTAGACGGTTGAAATCTTTGAATATATTGCTTCCATATAGTCTAAGAAACATATTGCAAAGCATCCAAACTGTACCATTCGCTAATTTTTTGTTCTTCAAGTTTAAGTGAACAACGAGCCCCATTGTTAATCCTTTAAAGGAAATTATTTGTAAATTTCGACAAGTAGAACAATGATTGGAACACGTAGACGGTTGAAATCTTTGTATATATTGCTTCCATATAGTCTAAGAAACATATATGCAAAGCATCCAAACAGTACCATTCGCCAATTTTTTGTTCTTCAAGGTTAAGTGAACAATGAGCCCCAATGGTTAATCCTTTATCGGAAATTATTTGTATCTTTCGACAAGTAGAACAATGAATGGAACAGGTAGACGGTTGAGATCTTTGTATATATTGCTTCTATATAGTCTAAGAAACATATATGCAAAGAATCCAAACAGTACAATTCGCCAAATTTTTGTTCTTCAAGTTTAAGTGAACCACGAGCCCCATTGATAATCATGAAACGGAAATTATTTGTAAGTTTCTACAAGTAGAACAATGAATAGAACGGGTAGACGGTAGAAATCTTTGTATATGTTGCTTCTATATAGTCTTAGAAACCTATATGCAAAGCATCTAAACAGTAACATTCGCCAATTTTTTGATCTTCAAGTTTAAGTGAACAACGAGCTCCATTGATAATCATGAAATGGAAATTATTTGTAACTTTCTACAAGTAGAACAATGAATAGTACAGGTAGACGGGTGAAATCTTTCTATATATTGCTTCTATATAGTCTAAGAAACATATATGCAAAGAATCCAAACAATACAATTCGCCAATTTTTTGTTCTTCATGTTTAAGTGAACTACGAGCCCCATTGTTAATCCTTTAAAGGAAATTATTTGTAAATTTCGACAAGTAGAACAATGAATGGAACAGGTAGACGGTGGAAATCAATGTATATATTGCTTCTATATAGTCTAAGAAACATATATGCAAAGAATCCAAACAGTACAATTCGCCAATTTTTTGTTCTTCAAGTATAAGTGAACAATGAGCCCCAATGGTTAATCCTTTATCGGAAATTATTTGTATATTTCGACAAGTAGAACAATGAATGGAACAGGTAGACGGTTGAAATCATTGTATATATTGCTTCTATATAGTATAAGAAACATATATGCAAATCATCCAAACAGTACAATTCGCCAATTTTTTGTTCTTCAAGTATAAGTGAACAATGAGCCCCAATGGTTAATCCTTTATCGGAAATTATTTGTATATTTCGACAAGTAGAACAATGAATGGAACAGGTAGACGGTTGAGATCTTTGTATATATTGCTTCTATATAGTCTAAGAAACATATATGCAAAGCATCCAAACAGTACCGTTCGCCAATTTTTTGTTCTTCATGTTTAAGTTATCTACGAGCCCCATTGTTAATCCTTTAAAGGAAATTATTTGTATATTTCGACAAGTAGAACAATGAATGGAACAGGTAGACGGTTGAAATCATTGTATATATTGCTTCTATATAGTCTAAGAAACATATATGCAATGCATCCAGACAGTACCATTCGCCAATTTTTTGTTCTTCAAGTTTAAGTGAACAACGAGCCCCATTGATAATCATGAAGTGGAAATTATTTGTAACTTTCTAGAAGTAGAACAATGAATAGTACAGGTAGACGGGTGAAATCTTTCTATATATTGCTTCCATATAGTCTAAGAAACATGTACGCAAAGCGTCCAAACATTACCATTGGCCAAGTTTTTGTTCTTCAAGTGTAAGTGAACAATGAGCACCAATGGTTAATCCTTTATCGGAAATTATTTGTAACTTTCTACAAGTAGAACAATGAATAGTACAGGTAGACGGGTGAAATCTTTCTATATATTGCTTCTATATAGTCTAAGAAACATATATGCAAAGAATCCAAACAGTACAATTCGCCAATTTTTTGTTCTTCAAGTTTAAGTGAACTACGAGCCCCATTGATAATCATGAAACGGAAATTATTTGTAAGTTTCTACAAGTAGAACAATGAATAGAACGCGTAGACGGTAGAAATCTTTGTATATGTTGCTTCTATATAGTCTAAGAAACCTATATGCAAAGCATCTAAACAGTAGCATTCGCCAATTTTTTGATCTTCAAGTTTAAGTGAACAACGAGCTCCATTGATAATCATGAAATGGAAATTATTTGTAACTTTCTACAAGTAGAACAATGAATAGTACAGGTAGACGGGTGAAATCTTTCTATATATTGCTTCTATATAGTCTAAGAAACATATATGCAAAGAATCCAAACAATACAATTCGCCAATTTTTTGTTCTTCATGTTTAAGTGAACTACGAGCCCCATTGTTAATCCTTTAAAGGAAATTATTTGTAAATTTCGACAAGTAGAACAATGAATGGAACAGGTAGACGGTGGAAATCAATGTATATATTGCTTCTATATAGTCTAAGAAACATATATGCAAAGAATCCAAACAGTACAATTCGCCAATTTTTTGTTCTTCAAGTATAAGTGAACAATGAGCCCCAATGGTTAATCCTTTATCGGAAATTATTTGTATATTTCGACAAGTAGAACAATGAATAGAACGGGTAGACGGTAGAAATCTTTGTATATGTTGCTTCTATATAGTCTTAGAAACCTATATGCAAAGCATCTAAACAGTAACATTCGCCAATTTTTTGATCTTCAAGTTTAAGTGAACAACGAGCTCCATTGATAATCATGAAATGGAAATTATTTGTAACTTTCTACAAGTAGAACAATGAATAGTACAGGTAGACGGGTGAAATCTTTCTATATATTGCTTCTATATAGTCTAAGAAACATATATGCAAAGAATCCAAACAATACAATTCGCCAATTTTTTGTTCTTCATGTTTAAGTGAACTACGAGCCCCATTGTTAATCCTTTAAAGGAAATTATTTGTAAATTTCGACAAGTAGAACAATGAATGGAACAGGTAGACGGTGGAAATCAATGTATATATTGCTTCTATATAGTCTAAGAAACATATATGCAAAGAATCCAAACAGTACAATTCGCCAATTTTTTGTTCTTCAAGTATAAGTGAACAATGAGCCCCAATGGTTAATCCTTTATCGGAAATTATTTGTATATTTCGACAAGTAGAACAATGAATGGAACAGGTAGACGGTTGAAATCATTGTATATATTGCTTCTATATAGTATAAGAAACATATATGCAAATCATCCAAACAGTACAATTCGCCAATTTTTTGTTCTTCAAGTATAAGTGAACAATGAGCCCCAATGGTTAATCCTTTATCGGAAATTATTTGTATATTTCGACAAGTAGAACAATGAATGGAACAGGTAGACGGTTGAGATCTTTGTATATATTGCTTCTATATAGTCTAAGAAACATATATGCAAAGCATCCAAACAGTACCGTTCGCCAATTTTTTGTTCTTCATGTTTAAGTTATCTACGAGCCCCATTGTTAATCCTTTAAAGGAAATTATTTGTATATTTCGACAAGTAGAACAATGAATGGAACAGGTAGACGGTTGAAATCATTGTATATATTGCTTCTATATAGTCTAAGAAACATATATGCAATGCATCCAGACAGTACCATTCGCCAATTTTTTGTTCTTCAAGTTTAAGTGAACAACGAGCCCCATTGATAATCATGAAGTGGAAATTATTTGTAACTTTCTAGAAGTAGAACAATGAATAGTACAGGTAGACGGGTGAAATCTTTCTATATATTGCTTCCATATAGTCTAAGAAACATGTACGCAAAGCGTCCGAACATTACCATTGGCCAAGTTTTTGTTCTTCAAGTGTAAGTGAACAATGAGCACCAATGGTTAATCCTTTATCGGAAATTATTTGTAACTTTCTACAAGTAGAACAATGAATAGTACAGGTAGACGGGTGAAATCTTTCTATATATTGCTTCTATATAGTCTAAGAAACATATATGCAAAGAATCCAAACAGTACAATTCGCCAATTTTTTGTTCTTCAAGTTTAAGTGAACTACGAGCCCCATTGATAATCATGAAACGGAAATTATTTGTAAGTTTCTACAAGTAGAACAATGAATAGAACGCGTAGACGGTAGAAATCTTTGTATATGTTGCTTCTATATAGTCTAAGAAACCTATATGCAAAGCATCTAAACAGTAGCATTCGCCAATTTTTTGATCTTCAAGTTTAAGTGAACAACGAGCTCCATTGATAATCATGAAATGGAAATTATTTGTAACTTTCTACAAGTAGAACAATGAATAGTACAGGTAGACGGGTGAAATCTTTCTATATATTGCTTCTATATAGTCTAAGAAACATATATGCAAAGAATCCAAACAATACAATTCGCCAATTTTTTGTTCTTCATGTTTAAGTGAACTACGAGCCCCATTGTTAATCCTTTAAAGGAAATTATTTGTAAATTTCGACAAGTAGAACAATGAATGGAACAGGTAGACGGTGGAAATCAATGTATATATTGCTTCTATATAGTCTAAGAAACATATATGCAAAGAATCCAAACAGTACAATTCGCCAATTTTTTGTTCTTCAAGTATAAGTGAACAATGAGCCCCAATGGTTAATCCTTTATCGGAAATTATTTGTATATTTCGACAAGTAGAACAATGAATAGAACGGGTAGACGGTAGAAATCTTTGTATATGTTGCTTCTATATAGTCTTAGAAACCTATATGCAAAGCATCTAAACAGTAACATTCGCCAATTTTTTGATCTTCAAGTTTAAGTGAACAACGAGCTCCATTGATAATCATGAAATGGAAATTATTTGTAACTTTCTACAAGTAGAACAATGAATAGTACAGGTAGACGGGTGAAATCTTTCTATATATTGCTTCTATATAGTCTAAGAAACATATATGCAAAGAATCCAAACAATACAATTCGCCAATTTTTTGTTCTTCATGTTTAAGTGAACTACGAGCCCCATTGTTAATCCTTTAAAGGAAATTATTTGTAAATTTCGACAAGTAGAACAATGAATGGAACAGGTAGACGGTGGAAATCAATGTATATATTGCTTCTATATAGTCTAAGAAACATATATGCAAAGAATCCAAACAGTACAATTCGCCAATTTTTTGTTCTTCAAGTATAAGTGAACAATGAGCCCCAATGGTTAATCCTTTATCGGAAATTATTTGTATATTTCGACAAGTAGAACAATGAATGGAACAGGTAGACGGTTGAAATCATTGTATATATTGCTTCTATATAGTATAAGAAACATATATGCAAATCATCCAAACAGTACAATTCGCCAATTTTTTGTTCTTCAAGTATAAGTGAACAATGAGCCCCAATGGTTAATCCTTTATCGGAAATTATTTGTATATTTCGACAAGTAGAACAATGAATGGAACAGGTAGACGGTTGAGATCTTTGTATATATTGCTTCTATATAGTCTAAGAAACATATATGCAAAGCATCCAAACAGTACCGTTCGCCAATTTTTTGTTCTTCATGTTTAAGTTATCTACGAGCCCCATTGTTAATCCTTTAAAGGAAATTATTTGTATATTTCGACAAGTAGAACAATGAATGGAACAGGTAGACGGTTGAAATCATTGTATATATTGCTTCTATATAGTCTAAGAAACATATATGCAATGCATCCAGACAGTACCATTCGCCAATTTTTTGTTCTTCAAGTTTAAGTGAACAACGAGCCCCATTGATAATCATGAAGTGGAAATTATTTGTAACTTTCTAGAAGTAGAACAATGAATAGTACAGGTAGACGGGTGAAATCTTTCTATATATTGCTTCCATATAGTCTAAGAAACATGTACGCAAAGCGTCCAAACATTACCATTGGCCAAGTTTTTGTTCTTCAAGTGTAAGTGAACAATGAGCACCAATGGTTAATCCTTTATCGGAAATTATTTGTAACTTTCTACAAGTAGAACAATGAATAGTACAGGTAGACGGGTGAAATCTTTCTATATATTGCTTCTATATAGTCTAAGAAACATATATGCAAAGAATCCAAACAGTACAATTCGCCAATTTTTTGTTCTTCAAGTTTAAGTGAACTACGAGCCCCATTGATAATCATGAAACGGAAATTATTTGTAAGTTTCTACAAGTAGAACAATGAATAGAACGCGTAGACGGTAGAAATCTTTGTATATGTTGCTTCTATATAGTCTAAGAAACCTATATGCAAAGCATCTAAACAGTAGCATTCGCCAATTTTTTGATCTTCAAGTTTAAGTGAACAACGAGCTCCATTGATAATCATGAAATGGAAATTATTTGTAACTTTCTACAAGTAGAACAATGAATAGTACAGGTAGACGGGTGAAATCTTTCTATATATTGCTTCTATATAGTCTAAGAAACATATATGCAAAGAATCCAAACAATACAATTCGCCAATTTTTTGTTCTTCATGTTTAAGTGAACTACGAGCCCCATTGTTAATCCTTTAAAGGAAATTATTTGTAAATTTCGACAAGTAGAACAATGAATGGAACAGGTAGACGGTGGAAATCAATGTATATATTGCTTCTATATAGTCTAAGAAACATATATGCAAAGAATCCAAACAGTACAATTCGCCAATTTTTTGTTCTTCAAGTATAAGTGAACAATGAGACCAATGGTTAATCCTTTATCGGAAATTATTTGTATATTTCGACAAGTAGAACAATGAATAGAACGGGTAGACGGTAGAAATCTTTGTATATGTTGCTTCTATATAGTCTAAGAAACCTATATGCAAAGCATCTAAACAGTAGCATTCGCCAATTTTTTGATCTTCAAGTTTAAGTGAACAACGAGCTCCATTGATAATCATGAAATGGAAATTATTTGTAACTTTCTACAAGTAGAACAATGAATAGTACAGGTAGACGGGTGAAATCTTTCTATATATTGCTTCTATATAGTCTAAGAAACATATATGCAAAGAATCCAAACAATACAATTCGCCAATTTTTTGTTCTTCATGTTTAAGTGAACTACGAGCCCCATTGTTAATCCTTTAAAGGAAATTATTTGTAAATTTCGACAAGTAGAACAATGAATGGAACAGGTAGACGGTTGAAATCTTTGTATATATTGCTTCTATATAGTCTAAGAAACATATATGCAATGCATCCAGACAGTACCATTCGCCAATTTTTTGTTCTTCAAGTTTAAGTGAACAACGAGCCCCATTGATAATCATGAAGTGGAAATTATTTGTAACTTTCTAGAAGTAGAACAATGAATAGTACAGGTAGACGGGTGAAATCTTTCTATATATTGCTTCCATATAGTCTAAGAAACATGTACGCAAAGCGTCCAAACATTACCATTGGCCAATTTTTTGTTCTTCAAGTGTAAGTGAACAATGAGCACCAATGGTTAATCCTTTATCGGAAATTATTTGTAACTTTCTACAAGTAGAACAATGAATAGTACAGGTAGACGGGTGAAATCTTTCTATATATTGCTTCAATATAGTCTAAGAAACATATATGCAAAGAATCCAAACAGTACAATTCGCCAATTTTTTGTTCTTCAAGTTTAAGTGAACTACGAGCCCCATTGATAATCATGAAACGGAAATTATTTGTAAGTTTCTACAAGTAGAACAATGAATAGAACGGGTAGACGGTAGAAATCTTTGTATATGTTGCTTCTATATAGTCTAAGAAACCTATATGCAAAGCATCTAAACAGTAGCATTCGCCAATTTTTTGATCTTCAAGTTTAAGTGAACAACGAGCTCCATTGATAATCATGAAATGGAAATTATTTGTAACTTTCTACAAGTAGAACAATGAATAGTACAGGTAGACGGGTGAAATCTTTCTATATATTGCTTCTATATAGTCTAAGAAACATATATGCAAAGAATCCAAACAATACAATTCGCCAATTTTTTGTTCTTCATGTTTAAGTGAACTACGAGCCCCATTGTTAATCCTTTAAAGGAAATTATTTGTAAATTTCGACAAGTAGAACAATGAATGGAACAGGTAGACGGTTGAAATCTTTGTATATATTGCTTCTATATAGTCTAAGAAACATATATGCAAAGCATCCAAACAGTACCATTCGCCAATTTTTTGTTCTTCAAGTTTAAGTGAACAATGAGCCCCAATGGTTAATCCTTTATCGGAAATTATTTGTATCTTTCGACAAGTAGAACAATGAATGGAACAGGTAGACGGTTGAGATCTTTGTATATATTGCTTCTATATAGTCTAAGAAACATATATGCAAAGAATCCAAACAGTACAATTCGCCAATTTTTTGTTCTTCAAGTTTAAGTGAACTACGAGCCCCATTGATAATCATGAAACGGAAATTATTTGTAAGTTTCTACAAGTAGAACAATGAATAGAACGGGTAGACGGTAGAAATCTTTGTATATGTTGCTTCTATATAGTCTAAGAAACCTATATGCAAAGCATCCTAAACAGTAACATTCGCCAATTTTTTGATCTTCAAGTTTAAGTGAACAACGAGCTCCATTGATAATCATGAAATGGAAATTATTTGTAACTTTCTACAAGTAGAACAATGAATAGTACAGGTAGACGGGTGAAATCTTTCTATATATTGCTTCTATATAGTCTAAGAAACATATATGCAAAGAATCCAAACAATACAATTCGCCAATTTTTTGTTCTTCATGTTTAAGTGAACTACGAGCCCCATTGTTAATCCTTTAAAGGAAATTATTTGTAAATTTCGACAAGTAGAACAATGAATGGAACAGGTAGACGGTTGAAATCATTTTATATATTGCTTGTATATAGTCTAAGAAACATATATGCAAAGAATCCAAACAGTACAATTCGCCAATTTTTTGTTCTTCAAGTTTAAGTGAACTACGAGCCCCATTGTTAATCCTTTAAAGGAAATTATTTGTAAATTTCGACAAGTTGAACAATGATTGGAACACGTAGACGGTTGAAATCATTTTATATATTGCTTCCATATAGTCTAAGAAACAGGTACGCAAAGCATCCAAACAGTACCATTCGCCAATTTTTTGTTCTTCAAGTTTAAGTGAACTACGAGCCCCATTGTTAATCCTTTAAAGGAAATTATTTGTAAATTTCGACAAGTAGAACAATGAATGGAACAGGTAGACGGTGGAAATCAATGTATATATTGCTTCTATATAGTCTAAGAAACATATATGCAAAGAATCCAAACAGTACAATTCGCCAATTTTTTGTTCCTCAAGTATAAGTGAACAATGAGCCCCAATGGTTAATCCTTTATCGGCAATTATTTGTATATTTCGACAAGTAGAACTATGAATGGAACAGGTAGACGGTTGAGATCTTTGTATATATTGCTTCTATATAGTCTAAGAAACATATATGCAAAGAATCCAAACAGTACAATTCGCCAATTTTTTGTTCTTCAAGTATAAGTGAACAATGAGCCCCAATGGTTAATCCTTTATCGGAAATTATTTGTTTCTTTCGACAAGTAGAACAATGAATGGAACAGGTAGACGGTTGAAATCATGGTATATATTGCTTCTATATAGTCTAAGAAACATATATGCAAATCATCCAAACAGTACAATTCGCCAATTTTTTCTTCTTCAAGTTTAAGTGAACAACGAGCCCCATTGATAATCACGAAAGGGAAATTATTTGTAAATTTCGACAAGTTGAACAATGATTGGAACACGTAGACGGTTGAAATCTTTGTATATATTGCTTCTATATAGTCTAAGAAACATATATGCAAATCATCCAAACAGTACAATTCGCCAATTTTTTGTTCTTCAAGTTTAAGTGAACAACGAGCCCCATTGATAATCACGAAAGGGAAATTTTTTGTAAATTTCGACAAGTAGAACAATGAATGGAACAGGTAGATGGTTGAAATCTTTCTATATATTGCTTCTACATAGTCTAAGAAACATATATGCAAAGAATCCAAACAGTACAATTCGCCAATTTTTTGTTCTTCAAGTTTAAGTGAACTACGAGCCCCATTGTTAATCCTTTAAAGGAAATTATTTGTAAATTTCGACAAGTTGAACAATGATTGGAACACGTAGACGGTTGAAATCATTTTATATATTGCTTCCATATAGTCTAAAAAACAGGTACGCAAAGCATCCAAACAGTACCATTCGCCAATTTTTTGTTCTTCAAGTTTAAGTGAACAATGAGCCCCAATCGTTAATCCTTTATCGGAAATTATTTGTAATTTTCGAAAAGTAGAACAATGAATGGAACAGGTACCTAACCCAGACGGTTGAAATCTTTGTATATATTGCTTCTATATAGTCTAACAAACATATATGCAAAGGATCCAAACTGTACCATTCGCCAATTTTTTGTTCTTCATGTTTAAGTGAACTACGAGCCCCATTGTTAATCCTTTAAAGGAAATTATTTGTAAATTTCGACAAGTAGAACAATGAATGGAACAGGTAGACGGTTGAAATCTTTGTATATATTGCTTCTATATAGTCTAAGAAACATATATGCAAAGCATCCAAACAGTACCATTCGCCAATTTTTTGTTCTTCAAGTTTAATTGAACAATGAGCCCCAATGGTTAATCCTTTATCGGAAATTATTTGTAATTTTCGACAAGTAGAACAATGATTGGAACACGTAGACGGTTTAAATCTTTGTATATATTGCTTCCATATAGTCTAAGAAACATTTATGCAAAGCATCCAAACAGTACAACTCGCCAATTTTTTGTTCTTCAAGTTTAAGTGAAATACGAGCCCCATTGTTAATCCTTTAACGGAAATTGTTTGTAATTTTCGACAAGTAGAACAATGAATGGAACAGGTAGACAGTTGAAATCTTTGTATATATTGCTTCAATATAGTCTAAGAAACATATATGCAAAGCATCCAAACAGTACCATTCGCCAATTTTTTGTTCTTCAAGGTTAAGTGAACAATGAGCCCCAATGGTTAATCCTTTATCGGAAATTATTTGTATCTTTCGACTAGTAGAACAATGAATGGAACAGGTAGACGGTTGAGATCTTTGTATATATTGCTTCTATATAGTCTAAGAAACATATATGCAAAGCATCCAAACAGGACCAAAGCCCAATTTTTTGTTCATCAAGTTCAAGTGAACTACGAGCTCCATTTTTAATCCTTTAAAGGAAATTATTTGTATATTTCGACAAGTAGAACAATGAATGGAACAGGTAGTCGGTTGAAATCATTGTATATATTGCTTCTATATAGTCTATGAAACATATATGCAAAGCATCCAATCAGTACAATTTGCTAATTTATTGTTCTTCAAGTTTAAGTGAACAACGAGCCCCATTGTTAATCCTTTAAAGGAAATTATTTGTAAATTTCGACAAGTAGAACAATGATTGGAACACGTAGACGGTTGAAATCTTTGAATATATTGCTTCCATATAGTTTAAGAAACATATTGCAAAGCATCCAAACTGTGCCATTCGCTAATTTTTTGTTCTTCAAGTTTAAGTGAACAACGAGCCCCATTGTTAATCCTTTAAAGGAAATTATTTGTAAATTTCGACAAGTAGAACAATGATTGGAACACGTAGACGGTTGAAATCTTTGTATATATTGCTTCCATATAGTCTAAGAAACATGTACGCAAAGCATCCAAACAGTACCATTCGCCAATTTTTTGTTCTTCAAGTTTAAGTGAAAAATGAGCCCAATTGTTAATCCTTTATCGGAAATTATTTGTAATTTTCGACAAGTAGAACAATGAATGGAACAGGTAGACGGTTGTAATCTTTGTATATATTGCTTCTATATAGTCTAAGAAACATATATGCAAAGAATCCAAACAGTACAATTCGCCAATTTTTTGTTCTTCAAGTATAAGTGAACAATGAGCCCCAATGGTTAATCCTTTATCGGAAATTATTTGTATCTTTCGACAAGTAGAACAATGAATGGAACAGGTAGACGGTTGAAATCATTTTATATATTGCTTCTATATAGTCTAAGAAACATATATGCAAAGCATCCAAACAGTACCATTCGCCAATTTTTTGTTCTTCAAGTTTAAGTGAACTATGAGCCCCATTGTTAATCCTTTAAAGGAAATTATTTGTAAATTTCAACAAGTAAAACAATGAATGGAACAGGTAGAAGGTTGAAGTCTTTGTATATATATTGCTTCTATATAGTCTAAGAAACATATATGCAAAGCATCCAGACAGTACCCTTCGCCAATTTTTTGTTCTTCAAGTTTAAGTGAACAACGAGCCCCATTGATAATCATGAAGTGGAAATTATTTGTAACTTTCTACAAGTAGAACAATGAATAGTACAGGTAGACGGGTGAAATCTTTCTATATATTGCTTCCATATAGTCTAAGAAACATGTACGCAAAGCGTCCAAACATTACCATTGGCCAATTTTTTGTTCTTCAAGTGTAAGTGAACAATGAGCACCAATGGTTAATCCTTTATCGGAAATTATTTGTAACTTTCTACAAGTAGAACAATGAATAGTACAGGTAGACGGGTGAAATCTTTCTATATATTGCTTCTATATAGTCTAAGAAACATATATGCAAAGAATCCAAACAGTACAATTCGCCAATTTTTTGTTCTTCATGTTTAAGTGAACTACGAGCCCCATTGTTAATCCTTTAAAGGAAATTATTTGTAAATTTCGACAAGTAGAACAATGAATGGAACAGGTAGACGGTGGAAATCAATGTATATATTGCTTCTATATAGTCTAAGAAACATATATGCAAAGAATCCAAACAGTACAATTCGCCAATTTTTTGTTCTTCAAGTATAAGTGAACAATGAGCCCCAATGGTTAATCCTTTATCGGCAATTATTTGTATATTTCGACAAGTAGAACTATGAATGGAACAGGTAGACGGTTGAAATCTTTGTATAAATTGCTTCTATATAGTCTAAGAAACATATATGCAAAGAATCCAAACAGTACAATTCGCCAATTTTTTGTTCTTCATGTTTAAGTGAACTACGAGCCCCATTGTTAATCCTTTAAAGGAAATTATTTGTAAATTTCGACAAGTAGAACAATGAATGGAACAGGTAGACGGTGGAAATCAATGTATATATTGCTTCTATATAGTCTAAGAAACATATATGCAAACAATCCAAACAGTACAATTCGCCAATTTTTTGTTCTTCAAGTATAAGTGAACAATGAGCCCCAATGGTTAATCCTTTATCGGCAATTATTTGTATATTTCGACAAGTAGAACTATGAATGGAACAGGTAGACGGTTGAAATCTTTGTATAAATTGCTTCTATATAGTCTAAGAAACATATATGCAAAGCATCCAAACAGTACAATTCGCCAATTTTTTGTTCTTCAAGTTTAAGTGAACAACGAGCCCCATTGATAATCATGAAACGGAAATTATTTGTAACTTTCTACAAGTAGAACAATGAATAGAACAGGTAGACGGTTGAAATCATTGTATATGTTGCTTCTATATAGTCTAAGAAACCTATATGCAAAGCATCTAAACAGTAACAATCGCCAATTTTTTGATCTTCAAGTTTAAGTGAACAGCGAGCCCCATTGATAATCATGAAATGGAAATTGTTTGTAACTTTCTACAAGTAGAACAATGAATAGTACAGGTAGACGGGTGAAATCTTTCTATATATTGCTTCTAAATAACCTAAGAAACATATATTCAAAGCATCCAAACAGTACAATTCGCCAATTTTTTGTTCTTCAAGTTTAAGTGAACTACGAGCCCAATTGTTAATCCTTTAAAGGAAATTATTTGTAAATTTCGACAAGTAGAACAATGAATGGAACAGGTAGACCGTTGAAATCATTGTATATATTGCTTCTATATAGTCTAAGAAACATATATGCATAGCGTCCAAACAGTACAATTCGCCAATTTTTTGCTCTTCAAGTTTAAGTAAACAATGAGCCCCAATGGTTAATCCTTTATCGGAAATTACTTGTAATTTTCGACAAGTAGAACAATGAATGGAACAGGTACACGGTTGAAATCTTCGTATATATTGCTTCTATATAATCTAAGAAACATATATTCAAAGCATCCAAACAGTACCATTCGCCAATTTTTTGTTCTTCAAGTTTAAGTGAACAACGAGCCCCATTGATAATCATGAAATGGAAATTGTTTGTAACTTTCTACAAGTAGAACAATGAATAGTACAGGTAGACGGGTGAAATCTTTCTATATATTGCTTCTAAATAACCTAAGAAACATATATTCAAAGCATCCAAACAGTACAATTCGCCAATTTTTTGTTCTTCATGTTTAAGTGAACTACGAGCCCCATTGTTAATCCTTTAAAGGAAATTATTTGTAAATTTCGACAAGTAGAACAATGAATGGAACAGGTAGACGGTGGAAATCAATGTATATATTGCTTCTATATAGTCTAAGAAACATATATGCAAAGAATCCAAACAGTACAATTCGCCAATTTTTTGTTCTTCAAGTATAAGTGAACAATGAGCCCCAATGGTTAATCCTTTATCGGCAATTATTTGTATATTTCGACAAGTAGAACTATGAATGGAACAGGTAGACGGTTGAAATCTTTGTATAAATTGCTTCTATATAGTCTAAGAAACATATATGCAAAGAATCCAAACAGTACAATTCGCCAATTTTTTGTTCTTCATGTTTAAGTGAACTACGAGCCCCATTGTTAATCCTTTAAAGGAAATTATTTGTAAATTTCGACAAGTAGAACAATGAATGGAACAGGTAGACGGTTGAAATCTATGTATATATTGCTTCTATATAATCTAAGAAACATATATGCAAAGCATCCAAACAGTACCATTCGCCAATTTTTTGTTCTTCAAGTTTAAATGAACAATGAGCCCCAAAGGTTAATCCTTTGTCGGAAATTACTTGTAACTTTCGACAAGTAGCACAATGAATGGAACAGGTAGACGGTTGAAATCTTTGTTTATATTGCTTTAGTATAGTCTATGAAACATATATGCAAAGCATCCAAACAGTACAATTCGCCAATTTTTTGTTCTTCAAGTTTAAGTGAACTACGAGCCCCATTGTTAATCCTTTAAAGGATATTATTTGTAAATTTCGACAAGTAGAACAAAGAATGGATCAGGTAGACGGTTGAAATCATTGTATATATGGCTTCTATATAATCTACGAAACATATATGCAAAGCATCCAAACAGTACAATTCGCCAATTTTTTGTTCTTCAAGTTTAAGTGAACAATGAGCCCCAATGGTTAATCCTTTATCGGAAATTATTTGTAACTTTCGACAAGTAGCACAATGAATGGAACAGGTAGACGGTTGAAATCTTTGAATATATTGCTTCTATATATTCTAAGAAACATATATGCAAAGCATCCAAACAGTACCATTCGCCAATTTTTTGTTCTTCAAGTTTAAGTGAACAACGAGCCCCATTGATAATCATGAAACGGAAATTATTTGTAACTTTCTACAAGTAGAACAATGAATAGAACAGGTAGACGGTTGAAATCTTTGTATATGTTGCTTCTATATAGTCTAAGAAACCTATATGCAAATCATCCAAACAGTACCATTCGCCAATTTTTTGTTCTTCAAGTTTAAGTGAACAACGAGCCCCAATGGTTAATCCTTTATCGGAAATTATTTGTAACTTTCGACAAGTAGAACAATGAATGGAACAGGTAGACGGTTGAAATCTTTGTGTATATTGCGTCTATATAGTCTAAGAAACATATATGCAAAGCATCCAAACAGTACCATTCGCCAATTTTTTGTTCTTCAAGTTTAAGTGAACAATGAGACCCATTGTTAATCCTTTATCGGAAATTATTTGTAACTTTCGACAAGTAGAACAATGAATGGAACAGGTAGACGGTTGAAATCAATGTATATATTGCTTCTATATAGTCTAAGAAACATATATGCAAAGCATCCAAACAGTACCATTCGCCAATTTTTTGTTCTTCAAGTTTAAGTGAACAATGAGACCCATTGTTAATCCTTTATCGGAAATTCTTTGTAACTTTCGACAAGTAGAACAATGAATGGAACAGGTAGACGGTTGAAATCTTTGTATATATTTCTTCTATATAGTCTAAGAAACATATATGCAAAGCATCCAAACAGTACAATTCGCCAATTTTTTGTTCTTCAAGTTTAAGTGAACAATGAGACCCATTGTTAATCCTTTATCGGAAATTATTTGTAACTTTCGACAAGTAGCACAATGAATGGAACAGGTAGACGGTTGAAATCTTTGAATATATTGCTTCTATATAATCTACGAAACATATATGCAAAGCATCCAAACAGTACAATTCGCCAATTTTTTGTTCTTCAAGTTTAAGTGAACAATGAGCCCCAATGGTTAATCCTTTATCGGAAATTATTTGTAACTTTCGACAAGTAGCACAATGAATGGAACAGGTAGACGGTTGAAATCTTTGAATATATTGCTTCTATATAATCTAAGAAACATATATGCAAAGCATCCAAACAGTACCATTCGCCAATTTTTTGTTCTTCAAGTTTAAGTGAACAACGAGCCCCATTGATAATCATGAAACGGAAATTATTTGTAACTTTCTACAAGTAGAACAATGAATAGAACAGGTAGACGGTTGAAATCTTTGTATATGTTGCTTCTATATAGTCTAAGAAACCTATATGCAAATCATCCAAACAGTACCATTCGCCAATTTTTTGTTCTTCAAGTTTAAGTGAACAACGAGCCCCAATGGTTAATCCTTTATCGGAAATTATTTGTAACTTTCGACAAGTAGAACAATGAATGGAACAGGTAGACGGTTGAAATCTTTGTGTATATTGCGTCTATATAGTCTAAGAAACATATATGCAAAGCATCCAAACAGTACCATTCGCCAATTTTTTGTTCTTCAAGTTTAAGTGAACAATGAGACCCATTGTTAATCCTTTATCGGAAATTATTTGTAACTTTCGACAAGTAGAACAATGAATGGAACAGGTAGACGGTTGAAATCAATGTATATATTGCTTCTATATAGTCTAAGAAACATATATGCAAAGCATCCAAACAGTACCATTCGCCAATTTTTTGTTCTTCAAGTTTAAGTGAACAATGAGACCCATTGTTAATCCTTTATCGGAAATTCTTTGTAACTTTCGACAAGTAGAACAATGAATGGAACAGGTAGACGGTTGAAATCTTTGTATATATTTCTTCTATATAGTCTAAGAAACATATATGCAAAGCATCCAAACAGTACAATTCGCCAATTTTTTGTTCTTCAAGTTTAAGTGAACAATGAGACCCATTGTTAATCCTTTATCGGAAATTATTTGTAACTTTCGACAAGTAGCACAATGAATGGAACAGGTAGACGGTTGAAATCTTTGAATATATTGCTTCTATATAATCTAAGAAACATATATGCAAAGCATCCAAACAGTACCATTCGCCAATTTTTTGTTCTTCAAGTTTAAGTGAACAACGAGCCCCATTGATAATCATGAAACGGAAATTATTTGTAACTTTCTACAAGTAGAACAATGAATAGAACAGGTAGACGGTTGAAATCTTTGTATATGTTGCTTCTATATAGTCTAAGAAACCTATATGCAAATCATCCAAACAGTACCATTCGCCAATTTTTTGTTCTTCAAGTTTAAGTGAACAACGAGCCCCAATGGTTAATCCTTTATCGGAAATTATTTGTAACTTTCGACAAGTAGAACAATGAATGGAACAGGTAGACGGTTGAAATCTTTGTGTATATTGCGTCTATATAGTCTAAGAAACATATATGCAAAGCATCCAAACAGTACCATTCGCCAATTTTTTGTTCTTCAAGTTTAAGTGAACAATGAGACCCATTGTTAATCCTTTATCGGAAATTATTTGTAACTTTCGACAAGTAGAACAATGAATGGAACAGGTAGACGGTTGAAATCAATGTATATATTGCTTCTATATAGTCTAAGAAACATATATGCAAAGCATCCAAACAGTACCATTCGCCAATTTTTTGTTCTTCAAGTTTAAGTGAACAATGAGACCCATTGTTAATCCTTTATCGGAAATTCTTTGTAACTTTCGACAAGTAGAACAATGAATGGAACAGGTAGACGGTTGAAATCTTTGTATATATTGCTTTAATATAGTCTATGAAACATATATGCAAAGCATCCAAACAATACAATTCGCCAATTTTTTGTTCTTCAAGTTTAAGTGAACTACGAGCCCCATTGTTAATCCTTTAAAGGATATTATTTGTAAATTTCGACAAGTAGAACAAAGAATGGATCAGGTAGACGGTTGAAATCATTGTATATATGGCTTCTATATAATCTACGAAACATATATGCAAAGCATCCAAACAGTACAATTCGCCAATTTTTTGTTCTTCAAGTTTAAGTGAACAATGAGCCCCAATGGTTAATCCTTTATCGGAAATTATTTGTAACTTTCGACAAGTAGCACAATGAATGGAACAGGTAGACGGTTGAAATCTTTGAATATATTGCTTCTATATAGTCTAAGAAACATATATGCAAAGCATCCAAACAGTACAATTCGCCAATTTTTTGTTCTTCAAGTTTAAGTGAACAACGAGCCCCATTGATAATCATGAAACGGAAATTATTTGTAACTTTCTACAAGTAGAACAATGAATAGAACAGGTAGACGGTTGAAATCATTGTATATGTTGCTTCTATAT
This sequence comes from Cerceris ruficornis, assembly GCA_963989415.1. NCBI lineage: Eukaryota > Metazoa > Arthropoda > Insecta > Hymenoptera > Crabronidae > Cerceris > Cerceris ruficornis. The sequence goes on along the minus strand of CAXDIW010000024.1, from coordinate 1,429,274 downwards.
AGTCTAAGAAACCTATATGCAAAGCATCTAAACAGTAACAATCGCCAATTTTTTGATCTTCAAGTTTAAGTGAACAGCGAGCCCCATTGATAATCATGAAATGGAAATTGTTTGTAACTTTCTACAAGTAGAACAATGAATAGTACAGGTAGACGGGTGAAATCTTTCTATATATTGCTTCTAAATAACCTAAGAAACATATATTCAAAGCATCCAAACAGTACAATTCGCCAATTTTTTGTTCTTCAAGTTTAAGTGAACTACGAGCCCAATTGTTAATCCTTTAAAGGAAATTATTTGTAAATTTCGACAAGTAGAACAATGAATGGAACAGGTAGACCGTTGAAATCATTGTATATATTGCTTCTATATAGTCTAAGAAACATATATGCATAGCGTCCAAACAGTACAATTCGCCAATTTTTTGCTCTTCAAGTTTAAGTAAACAATGAGCCCCAATGGTTAATCCTTTATCGGAAATTACTTGTAATTTTCGACAAGTAGAACAATGAATGGAACAGGTACACGGTTGAAATCTTCGTATATATTGCTTCTATATAATCTAAGAAACATATATTCAAAGCATCCAAACAGTACCATTCGCCAATTTTTTGTTCTTCAAGTTTAAGTGAACAACGAGCCCCATTGATAATCATGAAATGGAAATTGTTTGTAACTTTCTACAAGTAGAACAATGAATAGTACAGGTAGACGGGTGAAATCTTTCTATATATTGCTTCTAAATAACCTAAGAAACATATATTCAAAGCATCCAAACAGTACAATTCGCCAATTTTTTGTTCTTCATGTTTAAGTGAACTACGAGCCCCATTGTTAATCCTTTAAAGGAAATTATTTGTAAATTTCGACAAGTAGAACAATGAATGGAACAGGTAGACGGTGGAAATCAATGTATATATTGCTTCTATATAGTCTAAGAAACATATATGCAAAGAATCCAAACAGTACAATTCGCCAATTTTTTGTTCTTCAAGTATAAGTGAACAATGAGCCCCAATGGTTAATCCTTTATCGGCAATTATTTGTATATTTCGACAAGTAGAACTATGAATGGAACAGGTAGACGGTTGAAATCTTTGTATAAATTGCTTCTATATAGTCTAAGAAACATATATGCAAAGAATCCAAACAGTACAATTCGCCAATTTTTTGTTCTTCATGTTTAAGTGAACTACGAGCCCCATTGTTAATCCTTTAAAGGAAATTATTTGTAAATTTCGACAAGTAGAACAATGAATGGAACAGGTAGACGGTTGAAATCTATGTATATATTGCTTCTATATAATCTAAGAAACATATATGCAAAGCATCCAAACAGTACCATTCGCCAATTTTTTGTTCTTCAAGTTTAAATGAACAATGAGCCCCAAAGGTTAATCCTTTGTCGGAAATTACTTGTAACTTTCGACAAGTAGCACAATGAATGGAACAGGTAGACGGTTGAAATCTTTGTTTATATTGCTTTAGTATAGTCTATGAAACATATATGCAAAGCATCCAAACAGTACAATTCGCCAATTTTTTGTTCTTCAAGTTTAAGTGAACTACGAGCCCCATTGTTAATCCTTTAAAGGATATTATTTGTAAATTTCGACAAGTAGAACAAAGAATGGATCAGGTAGACGGTTGAAATCATTGTATATATGGCTTCTATATAATCTACGAAACATATATGCAAAGCATCCAAACAGTACAATTCGCCAATTTTTTGTTCTTCAAGTTTAAGTGAACAATGAGCCCCAATGGTTAATCCTTTATCGGAAATTATTTGTAACTTTCGACAAGTAGCACAATGAATGGAACAGGTAGACGGTTGAAATCTTTGAATATATTGCTTCTATATATTCTAAGAAACATATATGCAAAGCATCCAAACAGTACCATTCGCCAATTTTTTGTTCTTCAAGTTTAAGTGAACAACGAGCCCCATTGATAATCATGAAACGGAAATTATTTGTAACTTTCTACAAGTAGAACAATGAATAGAACAGGTAGACGGTTGAAATCTTTGTATATGTTGCTTCTATATAGTCTAAGAAACCTATATGCAAATCATCCAAACAGTACCATTCGCCAATTTTTTGTTCTTCAAGTTTAAGTGAACAACGAGCCCCAATGGTTAATCCTTTATCGGAAATTATTTGTAACTTTCGACAAGTAGAACAATGAATGGAACAGGTAGACGGTTGAAATCTTTGTGTATATTGCGTCTATATAGTCTAAGAAACATATATGCAAAGCATCCAAACAGTACCATTCGCCAATTTTTTGTTCTTCAAGTTTAAGTGAACAATGAGACCCATTGTTAATCCTTTATCGGAAATTATTTGTAACTTTCGACAAGTAGAACAATGAATGGAACAGGTAGACGGTTGAAATCAATGTATATATTGCTTCTATATAGTCTAAGAAACATATATGCAAAGCATCCAAACAGTACCATTCGCCAATTTTTTGTTCTTCAAGTTTAAGTGAACAATGAGACCCATTGTTAATCCTTTATCGGAAATTCTTTGTAACTTTCGACAAGTAGAACAATGAATGGAACAGGTAGACGGTTGAAATCTTTGTATATATTTCTTCTATATAGTCTAAGAAACATATATGCAAAGCATCCAAACAGTACAATTCGCCAATTTTTTGTTCTTCAAGTTTAAGTGAACAATGAGACCCATTGTTAATCCTTTATCGGAAATTATTTGTAACTTTCGACAAGTAGCACAATGAATGGAACAGGTAGACGGTTGAAATCTTTGAATATATTGCTTCTATATAATCTACGAAACATATATGCAAAGCATCCAAACAGTACAATTCGCCAATTTTTTGTTCTTCAAGTTTAAGTGAACAATGAGCCCCAATGGTTAATCCTTTATCGGAAATTATTTGTAACTTTCGACAAGTAGCACAATGAATGGAACAGGTAGACGGTTGAAATCTTTGAATATATTGCTTCTATATAATCTAAGAAACATATATGCAAAGCATCCAAACAGTACCATTCGCCAATTTTTTGTTCTTCAAGTTTAAGTGAACAACGAGCCCCATTGATAATCATGAAACGGAAATTATTTGTAACTTTCTACAAGTAGAACAATGAATAGAACAGGTAGACGGTTGAAATCTTTGTATATGTTGCTTCTATATAGTCTAAGAAACCTATATGCAAATCATCCAAACAGTACCATTCGCCAATTTTTTGTTCTTCAAGTTTAAGTGAACAACGAGCCCCAATGGTTAATCCTTTATCGGAAATTATTTGTAACTTTCGACAAGTAGAACAATGAATGGAACAGGTAGACGGTTGAAATCTTTGTGTATATTGCGTCTATATAGTCTAAGAAACATATATGCAAAGCATCCAAACAGTACCATTCGCCAATTTTTTGTTCTTCAAGTTTAAGTGAACAATGAGACCCATTGTTAATCCTTTATCGGAAATTATTTGTAACTTTCGACAAGTAGAACAATGAATGGAACAGGTAGACGGTTGAAATCAATGTATATATTGCTTCTATATAGTCTAAGAAACATATATGCAAAGCATCCAAACAGTACCATTCGCCAATTTTTTGTTCTTCAAGTTTAAGTGAACAATGAGACCCATTGTTAATCCTTTATCGGAAATTCTTTGTAACTTTCGACAAGTAGAACAATGAATGGAACAGGTAGACGGTTGAAATCTTTGTATATATTTCTTCTATATAGTCTAAGAAACATATATGCAAAGCATCCAAACAGTACAATTCGCCAATTTTTTGTTCTTCAAGTTTAAGTGAACAATGAGACCCATTGTTAATCCTTTATCGGAAATTATTTGTAACTTTCGACAAGTAGCACAATGAATGGAACAGGTAGACGGTTGAAATCTTTGAATATATTGCTTCTATATAATCTAAGAAACATATATGCAAAGCATCCAAACAGTACCATTCGCCAATTTTTTGTTCTTCAAGTTTAAGTGAACAACGAGCCCCATTGATAATCATGAAACGGAAATTATTTGTAACTTTCTACAAGTAGAACAATGAATAGAACAGGTAGACGGTTGAAATCTTTGTATATGTTGCTTCTATATAGTCTAAGAAACCTATATGCAAATCATCCAAACAGTACCATTCGCCAATTTTTTGTTCTTCAAGTTTAAGTGAACAACGAGCCCCAATGGTTAATCCTTTATCGGAAATTATTTGTAACTTTCGACAAGTAGAACAATGAATGGAACAGGTAGACGGTTGAAATCTTTGTGTATATTGCGTCTATATAGTCTAAGAAACATATATGCAAAGCATCCAAACAGTACCATTCGCCAATTTTTTGTTCTTCAAGTTTAAGTGAACAATGAGACCCATTGTTAATCCTTTATCGGAAATTATTTGTAACTTTCGACAAGTAGAACAATGAATGGAACAGGTAGACGGTTGAAATCAATGTATATATTGCTTCTATATAGTCTAAGAAACATATATGCAAAGCATCCAAACAGTACCATTCGCCAATTTTTTGTTCTTCAAGTTTAAGTGAACAATGAGACCCATTGTTAATCCTTTATCGGAAATTCTTTGTAACTTTCGACAAGTAGAACAATGAATGGAACAGGTAGACGGTTGAAATCTTTGTATATATTGCTTTAATATAGTCTATGAAACATATATGCAAAGCATCCAAACAATACAATTCGCCAATTTTTTGTTCTTCAAGTTTAAGTGAACTACGAGCCCCATTGTTAATCCTTTAAAGGATATTATTTGTAAATTTCGACAAGTAGAACAAAGAATGGATCAGGTAGACGGTTGAAATCATTGTATATATGGCTTCTATATAATCTACGAAACATATATGCAAAGCATCCAAACAGTACAATTCGCCAATTTTTTGTTCTTCAAGTTTAAGTGAACAATGAGCCCCAATGGTTAATCCTTTATCGGAAATTATTTGTAACTTTCGACAAGTAGCACAATGAATGGAACAGGTAGACGGTTGAAATCTTTGAATATATTGCTTCTATATAATCTAAGAAACATATATGCAAAGCATCCAAACAGTACCATTCGCCAATTTTTTGTTCTTCAAGTTTAAGTGAACAACGAGCCCCATTGATAATCATGAAACGGAAATTATTTGTAACTTTCTACAAGTAGAACAATGAATAGAACAGGTAGACGGTTGAAATCTTTGTATATGTTGCTTCTATATAGTCTAAGAAACCTATATGCAAAGCATCCAAACAGTACCATTCGCCAATTTTTTGTTCTTCAAGTTTAAGTGAACAACGAGCCCCAATGGTTAATCCTTTATCGGAAATTATTTGTAACTTTCGACAAGTAGAACAATGAATGGAACAGGTAGACGGTTGAAATCCTTGTATATATTGCGTCTATATAGTCTAAGAAACATATATGTAAAGCATCAAAACAGTACAATTCGCCAATTTATGTTTCTTCAAGTTTAAGTGATCAACGAGCCCCATTGTTAATCCTTTAACGGAAATTGTTTGTAATTTTCGACAAGTAGAACAATGAATGGAACAGGTAGACAGTTGAAATCTTTGTATATATTGCTTCAATATAGTCTAAGAAACATATATGCAAAGCATCCAAACAGTACCATTCGCCAATTTTTTGTTCTTCAAGGTTAAGTGAACAATGAGCCCCAATGGTTAATCCTTTATCGGAAATTGTTTGTATCTTTCGACAAGTAGAACAATGAATGGAACAGGTAGACGGTGGAAATCAATGTATATATTGCTTCTATATAGTCTAAGAAACATATATGCAAAGAATCCAAACAGTACAATTCGCCAATTTTTTGTTCTTCAAGTATAAGTGAACAATGAGCCCCAATGGTTAATCCTTTATCGGAAACTATTTGTATATTTCGACAAGTAGAACAATGAATGGAACAGGTAGACGGTTGAGATCTTTGTATATATTGCTTCTATATAGTCTAAGAAACATATATGCAAAGAATCCAAACAGTACAATTCGCCAATTTTTTGTTCTTCAAGTATAAGTCAACAATGAGCCCCAATGGTTTATCCTTTATCGGAAATTATTTGTATATTTCGACAAGTAGAACTATGAATGGTACAGGTAGACGGTTGAGATCTTTGTATATATTGCTTCTATATAGTCTAAGAAACATATATGCAAAGAATCCAAACAGTACAATTCGCCAATTTTTTGTTCTTCAAGTATAAGTGAACAATGAGCCCCAATGGTTAATCCTTTATCGGAAATTATTTGTATCTTTCGACAAGTAGAACAATGAATGGAACAGGTAGACGGTTGAAATCATTTTATATATTGCTTGTATATAGTCTAAGAAACATATATGCAAAGAATCCAAACAGTACAATTCGCCAATTTTTTGTTCTTCAAGTTTAAGTGAACTACGAGCCCCATTGTTAATCCTTTAAAGGAAATTATTTCTAAATTTCGACAAGTTGAACAATGATTGGAACACGTAGACGGTTGAAATCATTTTATATATTGCTTCCATATAGTCTAAGAAACAGGTACGCAAAGCATCCAAACAGTACCATTCGCCAATTTTTTGTTCTTCAAGGTTAAGTGAACAATGAGCCCCAATGGTTAATCCTTTATCGGAAATTGTTTGTATCTTTCGACAAGTAGAACAATGAATGGAACAGGTAGACGGTGGAAATCAATGTATATATTGCTTCTATATAGTCTAAGAAACATATATGCAAAGAATCCAAACAGTACAATTCGCCAATTTTTTGTTCTTCAAGTATAAGTGAACAATGAGCCCCAATGGTTAATCCTTTATCGGAAACTATTTGTATATTTCGACAAGTAGAACAATGAATGGAACAGGTAGACGGTTGAGATCTTTGTATATATTGCTTCTATATAGTCTAAGAAACATATATGCAAATCATCCAAACAGTACAATTCGCCAATTTTTTGTTCTTCAAGTTTAAGTGAACAACGAGCCCCATTGATAATCACGAAAGGGAAATTTTTTGTAAATTTCGACAAGTAGAACAATGAATGGAACAGGTAGATGGTTGAAATCTTTCTATATATTGCTTCTACATAGTCTAAGAAACATATATGTAAAGAATCCAAACAGTACAATTCGCCAATTTTTTGTTCTTCAAGTTTAACTGAACTACGAGCCCCATTGTTAATCCTTTAAAGGAAATTATTTGTAAATTTCGACAAGTTGAACAATGATTGGAACACGTAGACGGTTGAAATCATTTTATATATTGCTTCCATATAGTCTAAAAAACAGGTACACAAAGCATCCAAACAGTACCATTCGCCAATTTTTTGTTCTTCAAGTTTAAGTGAACAATGAGCCCCATTGTTAATCCTTTATCGGAAATTATTTGTAATTTTCGACAAGTAGAACAATGAATGGAACAGGTTGACGGTTGAAATCATTGTATGTATTGCTTCCATATAGTCTAAGAAACATGCACGCAAAGCATCCAAACAGTACCATTCGCCAATTTTTTGTTCTTCAAGTTTAAGTGAAAAATGAGCCCAATTGTTAATCCTTTATCGGAAATTATTTGTAATTTTCGACAAGTAGAACAATGAATGGAACAGGTAGACGGTTGTAATCTTTGTATATATTGCTTCTATATAGTCTAAGAAACATATATGCAAAGCATCCAAACAGTACAATTCGCCAATTTTTTGTTCTTCAAGTTTAGAGAACAATGAGCCCCAATGGTTAATCCTTTATCGGAAATTATTTGTAATTTTCGACAAGTAGCACAATGAATGGAACAGGTAGACGGTTGAAATCTTTGTATATATTGCTTCTATATATTCTAAGAAACATAGATTCAAAGCATCCAAACAGTACCATTCGCCAATTTTTTGTTCTTCAAGTTTAAGTGAACTACGAGCCCCATTGTTAATCCTTTAAAGGAAATTATTTGTAACTTTCGACAAGTAGAACAATGAATGGAACAGGTAGACGGTTGAAATCATTGTATATATTGCTTCTATATAGTCTAAGAAACATATCTGCAAATCATCCAAACAGTACAATTCGCCAATTTATTGTTCTTCAAGTTTAAGTGAACAACGAGCCCCATTGTTAATCCTTTAAAGGAAATTATTTGTAAATTTCGACAAGTAGAACAATGATTGGAACAGGTAGACGGTTGAAATTTTGTATATATTGCTTCTATATAATCTAAGAAACATAGATTCAAAGCATCCAAACAGTACCATTCGCCAATTTTTTGTTCTTCAAGTTTAAGTGAAAAATGAGCCCAATTGTTAATCCTTTATCGGAAATTATTTGTAAATTTCGACAAGTAGAACAATGATTGGAACACGTAGACGGTTGAAATCTTTGAATATATTGCTTCCATATAGTCTAAGAAACATATTGCAAAGCATCCAAACTGTACCATTCGCTAATTTTTTGTTCTTCAAGTTTAAGTGAACAACGAGCCCCATTGTTAATCCTTTAAAGGAAATTATTTGTAAATTTCGACAAGTAGAACAATGATTGGAACACGTAGACGGTTGAAATCTTTGTATATATTGCTTCCATATAGTCTAAGAAACATATATGCAAAGCATCCAAACAGTACCATTCGCCAATTTTTTGTTCTTCAAGGTTAAGTGAACAATGAGCCCCAATGGTTAATCCTTTATCGGAAATTATTTGTATCTTTCGACAAGTAGAACAATGAATGGAACAGGTAGACGGTTGAGATCTTTGTATATATTGCTTCTATATAGTCTAAGAAACATATATGCAAAGAATCCAAACAGTACAATTCGCCAAATTTTTGTTCTTCAAGTTTAAGTGAACCACGAGCCCCATTGATAATCATGAAACGGAAATTATTTGTAAGTTTCTACAAGTAGAACAATGAATAGAACGGGTAGACGGTAGAAATCTTTGTATATGTTGCTTCTATATAGTCTTAGAAACCTATATGCAAAGCATCTAAACAGTAACATTCGCCAATTTTTTGATCTTCAAGTTTAAGTGAACAACGAGCTCCATTGATAATCATGAAATGGAAATTATTTGTAACTTTCTACAAGTAGAACAATGAATAGTACAGGTAGACGGGTGAAATCTTTCTATATATTGCTTCTATATAGTCTAAGAAACATATATGCAAAGAATCCAAACAATACAATTCGCCAATTTTTTGTTCTTCATGTTTAAGTGAACTACGAGCCCCATTGTTAATCCTTTAAAGGAAATTATTTGTAAATTTCGACAAGTAGAACAATGAATGGAACAGGTAGACGGTGGAAATCAATGTATATATTGCTTCTATATAGTCTAAGAAACATATATGCAAAGAATCCAAACAGTACAATTAGCCAATTTTTTGTTCTTCAAGTATAAGTGAACAATGAGCCCCAATGGTTAATCCTTTATCGGAAATTATTTGTATATTTCGACAAGTAGAACAATGAATGGAACAGGTAGACGGTTGAAATCATTGTATATATTGCTTCTATATAGTATAAGAAACATATATGCAAATCATCCAAACAGTACAATTCGCCAATTTTTTGTTCTTCAAGTATAAGTGAACAATGAGCCCCAATGGTTAATCCTTTATCGGAAATTATTTGTATATTTCGACAAGTAGAACAATGAATGGAACAGGTAGACGGTTGAGATCTTTGTATATATTGCTTCTATATAGTCTAAGAAACATATATGCAAAGCATCCAAACAGTACCGTTCGCCAATTTTTTGTTCTTCATGTTTAAGTTATCTACGAGCCCCATTGTTAATCCTTTAAAGGAAATTATTTGTATATTTCGACAAGTAGAACAATGAATGGAACAGGTAGACGGTTGAAATCATTGTATATATTGCTTCTATATAGTCTAAGAAACATATATGCAATGCATCCAGACAGTACCATTCGCCAATTTTTTGTTCTTCAAGTTTAAGTGAACAACGAGCCCCATTGATAATCATGAAGTGGAAATTATTTGTAACTTTCTAGAAGTAGAACAATGAATAGTACAGGTAGACGGGTGAAATCTTTCTATATATTGCTTCCATATAGTCTAAGAAACATGTACGCAAAGCGTCCAAACATTACCATTGGCCAAGTTTTTGTTCTTCAAGTGTAAGTGAACAATGAGCACCAATGGTTAATCCTTTATCGGAAATTATTTGTAACTTTCTACAAGTAGAACAATGAATAGTACAGGTAGACGGGTGAAATCTTTCTATATATTGCTTCTATATAGTCTAAGAAACATATATGCAAAGAATCCAAACAGTACAATTCGCCAATTTTTTGTTCTTCAAGTTTAAGTGAACTACGAGCCCCATTGATAATCATGAAACGGAAATTATTTGTAAGTTTCTACAAGTAGAACAATGAATAGAACGGGTAGACGGTAGAAATCTTTGTATATGTTGCTTCTATATAGTCTAAGAAACCTATATGCAAAGCATCTAAACAGTAGCATTCGCCAATTTTTTGATCTTCAAGTTTAAGTGAACAACGAGCTCCATTGATAATCATGAAATGGAAATTATTTGTAACTTTCTACAAGTAGAACAATGAATAGTACAGGTAGACGGGTGAAATCTTTCTATATATTGCTTCTATATAGTCTAAGAAACATATATGCAAAGAATCCAAACAATACAATTCGCCAATTTTTTGTTCTTCATGTTTAAGTGAACTACGAGCCCCATTGTTAATCCTTTAAAGGAAATTATTTGTAAATTTCGACAAGTAGAACAATGAATGGAACAGGTAGACGGTTGAAATCTTTGTATATATTGCTTCTATATAGTCTAAGAAACATATATGCAAAGCATCCAAACAGTACCATTCGCCAATTTTTTGTTCTTCAAGTTTAAGTGAACAATGAGCCCCAATGGTTAATCCTTTATCGGAAATTATTTGTATCTTTCGACAAGTAGAACAATGAATGGAACAGGTAGACGGTTGAGATCTTTGTATATATTGCTTCTATATAGTCTAAGAAACATATATGCAAAGCATCCAAACAGGACCAAACCCCAATTTTTTGTTCATCAAGTTCAAGTGAACTACGAGCTCCATTTTTAACCCTTTAAAGGAAATTATTTGTATATTTCAACAAGTAGATCAATGAATGGAACAGGTAGTCGGTTGAAATCATTGTATATATTGCTTCTATATAGTCTATGAAACATATATGCAAAGCATCCAATCAGTACAATTTGCTAAATTATTGTTCTTCAAGTTTAAGTGAACAACGAGCCCCATTGTTAATCCTTTAAAGGAAATTATTTGTAAATTTCGACAAGTAGAACAATGATTGGACCACGTAGACGGTTGAAATCTTTGAATATATTGCTTCCATATAGTCGAAGAAACATATTGCAAAGCATCCAAACTGTACCATTCGCTAATTTTTTGTTCTTCAAGTTTAAGTGAACAACGAGCCCCATTGTTAATCCTTTAAAGGAAATTATTTGTAAATTTCGACAAGTAGAACAATGATTGGAACACGTAGACGGTTGAAATCTTTGTATATATTGCTTCCATATAGTCTAAGAAACATATACGCAAAGCATCCAAACAGTACCATTCGCCAATTTTTTGTTCTTCAAGTTTAAGTGAAAAATGAGCCCAATTGTTAATCCTTTATCGGAAATTATTTGTAATTTTCGACAAGTAGAACAATGAATGGAACAGGTAGACGGTTGTAATCTTTGTATATATTGCTTCTATATAGTCAAAGAAACATATATGCAAAGCATCCAAACAGTACAATTCGCCAATTTTTTGTACTTCAAGGATAAGTGAACAATGAGCCCCAATGGTTAATCCTTTATCGGAAATTGTTTGTATCTTTCGACAAGTAGAACAATGAATGGAACAGGTAGACGGATCAGATCTTTGTATATATTGCTTCAATATAGTCTAAGAAACATATATGCAAAGCATCCAAACAGTAACATTCGCCAATTTTTTGTTCTTCAAGTTTAAGTGAACAACGAGCCCCATTGTTAATCCTTTGAAGGAAATTATTTGTAAATTTCGACAAGTAGAACAATGAATGGAACAGGTAGTCGGTTGAAATCATTGTATATATTGCTTCTATATAGTCTAAGAAACATATATGCAAAGCATCCAATCAGTACAATTTGCCAATTTATTGTTCTTCAAGTTTAAGTGAACAACGAGCCCCATTGTTAATCCTTTAAAGGAAATTATTTGTAAATTTCGACAAGTAGAACAATGATTGGAACACGTAGACGGTTGAAATCTTTGAATATATTGCTTCCATATAGTCTAAGAAACATATTGCAAAGCATCCAAACTGTACCATTCGCTAATTTTTTGTTCTTCAAGTTTAAGTGAACAACGAGCCCCATTGTTAATCCTTTAAAGGAAATTATTTGTAAATTTCGACAAGTAGAACAATGAATGGCACAGGTAGACGGTGGAAATCAATGTATATATTGCTTTTATATAGTCTAAGAAACATATATGCAAAGAATCCAAACAGTACAATTCGCCAATTTTTTGTTCTTCAAGTATAAGTGAACAATGAGCCCCAATGGTTAATCCTTTATCGGCAATTATTTGTATATTTCGACAAGTAGAACTATGAATGGAACAGGTAGACGGTTGAGATCTTTGTATATATTGCTTCTATATAGTCTAAGAAACATATATGCAAAGAATCCAAACAGTACAATTCGCCAATTTTTTGTTCTTCAAGTATAAGTGAACAATGAGCCCCAATGGTTAATCCTTTATCGGAAATTATTTGTATCTTTCGACAAGTAGAACAATGAATGGAACAGGTAGACGGTTGAAATCATGGTATATATTGCTTCTATATAGTCTAAGAAACATATATGCAAATCATCCAAACAGTACAATTCGCCAATTTTTTCTTCTTCAAGTTTAAGTGAACAACGAGCCCCATTGATAATCACGAAAGGGAAATTATTTGTAAATTTCGACAAGTTGAACAATGATTGGAACACGTAGACGGTTGAAATCTTTGTATATATTGCTTCTATATAGTCTAAGAAACATATATGCAAATCATCCAAACAGTACAATTCGCCAATTTTTTGTTCTTCAAGTTTAAGTGAACAACGAGCCCCATTGATAATCACGAAAGGGAAATTTTTTGTAAATTTCGACAAGTAGAACAATGAATGGAACAGGTAGATGGTTGAAATCTTTCTATATATTGCTTCTACATAGTCTAAGAAACATATATGCAAAGGATCCAAACTGTACCATTCGCCAATTTTTTGTTCTTCAAGTTTATGAGAACAACGAGCCCCATTGACAATCATGAAACGGAAATTATTTGTAAGTTTCTACAAGTAGAACAATGAATCGAACAGGTAGACGGTTGAAATCTTTGTATATGCTGCTTCTATATAGTCTAAGAAACCTATATGCAAAGCATCTAAACAGTAACATTCGCCAATTTTTGTATCTTCGAGTATTAGTGAACAACGAGCCCCATTGATAATCATGAAATGGAAATTATTTGTAACTTTCTACAAGTAGAACAATGAATAGTACAGGTAGACGAGTGAAATCTTTCTATATATTGCTTCTATATAGTCTAAGATACATATATGCAAAGCATCCAAGCTGTACAATTCGCCAATTTATTGTTCTTCAAGTTTAAGTGAACAACGAGCCCCATTGTTAATCCTTTAAAGGAAATTATTTGTAAATTTCGACAAGTAGAACAATGATTGGATCACGTAGACGGTTGAAATCTTTGTATATATTGCTTCCATATAGTCTAAGAAACATGTACGCAAAGCATCCAAACAGTACAATTCGCCAATTTTTTGTTCTTCAAGTTTAAGTGAACAATGAGCCCCATTGTTAATCCTTCATCGGAAATTATTTGTAATTTTCGACAAGTAGAACAATGAATGGAACAGGTTGACGGTTGAAATCATTGTATATATTGCTTCTATATAGTCTAAGAAACATATATGCAAAGCATCCAAACAGTACCATTCGCCAATTTTTTGTTCTTCAAGTTTAAGTGAACTATGAGCCCCATTGTTAATCCTTTAAAGGAAATTATTTGTAAATTTCAACAAGTAAAACAATTAATGGAACAGGTAGACGGTTGAAATCTTTGTATATATATTGCTTCTATATAGTCTAAGAAACATATATGCAAAGCATCCAGACAGTACCATTCGCCAATTTTTTGTTCTTCAAGTTTAAGTGAACAACGAGCCCCACTGATAATCATGAAGTGGAAATTATTTGTAACTTTCTACAAGTAGAACAATGAATAGTAAAGGTAGACGGGTGAAATCTTTCTATATATTGCTTCCATATAGTCTAAGGAACATGTACGCAAAGCGTCCAAACATTACCATTGGCCAATTTTTTGTTCTTCAAGTGTAAGTGAACAATGAGCACCAATGGTTACTCCTTTATCGGAAATTATTTGTAACTTTCTACAAGTAGAACAATGAATAGTACAGGTAGACGGGTGAAATCTTTCTATATATTGCTTCAATATAGTCTAAGAAACATATATGCAAAGAATCCAAACAGTACAATTCGCCAATTTTTTGTTCTTCAAGTTTAAGTGAACTACGAGCCCCATTGATAATCATGAAACGGAAATTATTTGTAAGTTTCTACAAGTAGAAGAATGAATAGAACGGGTAGACGGTAGAAATCTTTGTATATGTTGCTTCTATATAGTCTAAGAAACCTATATGCAAAGCATCTAAACAGTAACATTCGCCAATTTTTTGATCTTCAAGTTTAAGTGAACAACGAGCTCCATTGATAATCATGAAATGGAAATTATTTGTAAGTTTCTACAAGTAGAAGAATGAATAGAACGGGTAGACGGTAGAAATCTTTGTATATGTTGCTTCTATATAGTCTAAGAAACCTATATGCAAAGCATCTAAACAGTAACATTCGCCAATTTTTTGATCTTCAAGTTTAAGTGAACAACGAGCTCCATTGATAATCATGAAATGGAAATTATTTGTAACTTTCTACAAGTAGAACAATGAATAGTACAGGTAGACGGGTGAAATCTTTGTATATATTGCTTCTATATATTCTAAGAAACATATATGCAAAGCATCCAAACAGTACCATTCGCCAATTTTTTGTTCTTCAAGTTTAAGTGAACAATGAGCCCCAATGGTTAATCCTTTAACGGAAATTATTTGTAATTTTCGACAAGTAGAACAATGATTGGAACACGTAGACGGTTGAAATCTTTGTATATATTGCTTCCATATAGTCTAAGAAACATTTATGCAAAGCATCCAAACAGTACAACTCGCCAATTTTTTGTTCTTCAAGTTTAAGTGAAATACGAGCCCCATTGTTAATCCTTTAACGGAAATTGTTTGTAATTTTCGACAAGTAGAACAATGAATGGAACAGGTAGACAGTTGAAATCTTTGTATATATTGCTTCAATATAGTCTAAGAAACATATATGCAAAGCATCCAAACAGTACCATTCGCCAATTTTTTGTTCTTCAAGGTTAAGTGAACAATGAGCCCCAATGGTTAATCCTTTATCGGAAATTATTTGTATCTTTCGACTAGTAGAACAATGAATGGAACAGGTAGACGGTTGAGATCTTTGTATATATTGCTTCTATATAGTCTAAGAAACATATATGCAAAGCATCCAAACAGGACCAAACCCCAATTTTTTGTTCATCAAGTTCAAGTGAACTACGAGCTCCATTTTTAATCCTTTAAAGGAAATTATTTGTATATTTCGACAAGTAGAACAATGAATGGAACAGGTAGTCGGTTGAAATCATTGTATATATTGCTTCTATATAGTCTAAGAAACATATATGCAAAGCATCCAATCAGTACAATTTGCCAATTTATTGTTCTTCAAGTTTAAGTGAACAACGAGCCCCATTGTTAATCCTTTAAAGGAAATTATTTGTAAATTTCGACAAGTAGAACAATGATTGGAACACGTAGACGGTTGAAATCTTTGAATATATTGCTTCCATATAGTCTAAGAAACATATTGCAAAGCATCCAAACTGTACCATTCGCTAATTTTTTGTTCTTCAAGTTTAAGTGAACAACGAGCCCCATTGTTAATCCTTTAAAGGAAATTATTTGTAAATTTCGACAAGTAGAACAATGATTGGAACACGTAGACGGTTGAAATCTTTGTATATATTGCTTCCATATAGTCTAAGAAACATATATGCAAAGCATCCAAACAGTACCATTCGCCAATTTTTTGTTCTTCAAGGTTAAGTGAACAATGAGCCCCAATGGTTAATCCTTTATCGGAAATTATTTGTATCTTTCGACAAGTAGAACAATGAATGGAACAGGTAGACGGTTGAGATCTTTGTATATATTGCTTCTATATAGTCTAAGAAACATATATGCAAAGAATCCAAACAGTACAATTCGCCAATTTTTTGTTCTTCAAGTTTAAGTGAACTACGAGCCCCATTGATAATCATGAAACGGAAATTATTTGTAAGTTTCTACAAGTAGAACAATGAATAGAACGGGTAGACGGTAGAAATCTTTGTATATGTTGCTTCTATATAGTCTAAGAAACCTATATGCAAAGCATCTAAACAGTAACATTCGCCAATTTTTTGATCTTCAAGTTTAAGTGAACAACGAGCTCCATTGATAATCATGAAATGGAAATTATTTGTAACTTTCTACAAGTAGAACAATGAATAGTACAGGTAGACGGGTGAAATCTTTCTATATATTGCTTCTATATAGTCTAAGAAACATATATGCAAAGAATCCAAACAATACAATTCGCCAATTTTTTGTTCTTCATGTTTAAGTGAACTACGAGCCCCATTGTTAATCCTTTAAAGGAAATTATTTGTAAATTTCGACAAGTAGAACAATGAATGGAACAGGTAGACGGTGGAAATCAATGTATATATTGCTTCTATATAGTCTAAGAAACATATATGCAAAGAATCCAAACAGTACAATTCGCCAATTTTTTGTTCTTCAAGTATAAGTGAACAATGAGCCCCAATGGTTAATCCTTTATCGGCAATTATTTGTATATTTCGACAAGTAGAACTATGAATGGAACAGGTAGACGGTTGAGATCTTTGTATATATTGCTTCTATATAGTCTAAGAAACATATATGCAAAGAATCCAAACAGTACAATTCGCCAATTTTTTGTTCTTCAAGTATAAGTGAACAATGAGCCCCAATGGTTAATCCTTTATCGGAAATTATTTGTATCTTTCGACAAGTAGAACTATGAATGGAACAGGTAGACGGTTGAAATCATGGTATATATTGCTTCTATATAGTCTAAGAAACATATATGCAAATCTTCCAAACAGTACAATTCGCCAATTTTTTCTCCTTCAAGTTTAAGTGAACAACGAGCCCCATTGATAATCACGAAAGGGAAATTATTTGTAAATTTCGACAAGTTGAACAATGATTGGAACACGTAGACGGTTGAAATCTTTGTATATATTGCTTCTATATAGTCTAAGAAACATATATGCAAATCATCCAAACAGTACAATTCGCCAATTTTTTCTTCTTCAAGTTTAAGTGAACAACGAGCCCCATTGATAATCACGAAAGGGAAATTATTTGTAAATTTCGACAAGTTGAACAATGATTGGAACACGTAGACGGTTGAAATCTTTGTATATATTGCTTCTATATAGTCTAAGAAACATATATGCAAATCATCCAAACAGTACAATTCGCCAATTTTTTGTTCTTCAAGTTTAAGTGAACAACGAGCCCCATTGATAATCACGAAAGGGAAATTTTTTGTAAATTTCGACAAGTAGAACAATGAATGGAACAGGTAGATGGTTGAAATCTTTCTATATATTGCTTCTACATAGTCTAAGAAACATATATGCAAAGGATCCAAACTGTACCATTCGCCAATTTTTTGTTCTTCAAGTTTATGAGAACAACGAGCCCCATTGACAATCATGAAACGGAAATTATTTGTAAGTTTCTACAAGTAGAACAATGAATCGAACAGGTAGACGGTTGAAATCTTTGTATATGCTGCTTCTATATAGTCTAAGAAACCTATATGCAAAGCATCTAAACAGTAACATTCGCCAATTTTTGTATCTTCGAGTATTAGTGAACAACGAGCCCCATTGATAATCATGAAATGGAAATTATTTGTAACTTTCTACAAGTAGAACAATGAATAGTACAGGTAGACGAGTGAAATCTTTCTATATATTGCTTCTATATAGTCTAAGATACATATATGCAAAGCATCCAAGCTGTACAATTCGCCAATTTATTGTTCTTCAAGTTTAAGTGAACAACGAGCCCCATTGTTAATCCTTTAAAGGAAATTATTTGTAAATTTCGACAAGTAGAACAATGATTGGATCACGTAGACGGTTGAAATCTTTGTATATATTGCTTCCATATAGTCTAAGAAACATGTACGCAAAGCATCCAAACAGTACAATTCGCCAATTTTTTGTTCTTCAAGTTTAAGTGAACAATGAGCCCCATTGTTAATCCTTCATCGGAAATTATTTGTAATTTTCGACAAGTAGAACAATGAATGGAACAGGTTGACGGTTGAAATCATTGTATATATTGCTTCTATATAGTCTAAGAAACATATATGCAAAGCATCCAAACAGTACCATTCGCCAATTTTTTGTTCTTCAAGTTTAAGTGAACTATGAGCCCCATTGTTAATCCTTTAAAGGAAATTATTTGTAAATTTCAACAAGTAAAACAATTAATGGAACAGGTAGACGGTTGAAATCTTTGTATATATATTGCTTCTATATAGTCTAAGAAACATATATGCGAAGCATCCAGACAGTACCATTCGCCAATTTTTTGTTCTTCAAGTTTAAGTGAACAACGAGCCCCACTGATAATCATGAAGTGGAAATTATTTGTAACTTTCTACAAGTAGAACAATGAATAGTAAAGGTAGACGGGTGAAATCTTTCTATATATTGCTTCCATATAGTCTAAGGAACATGTACGCAAAGCGTTCAAACATTACCATTGGCCAATTTTTTGTTCTTCAAGTGTAAGTGAACAATGAGCACCAATGGTTACTCCTTTATCGGAAATTATTTGTAACTTTCTACAAGTAGAACAATGAATAGTACAGGTAGACGGGTGAAATCTTTCTATATATTGCTTCAATATAGTCTAAGAAACATATATGCAAAGAATCCAAACAGTACAATTCGCCAATTTTTTGTTCTTCAAGTTTAAGTGAACTACGAGCCCCATTGATAATCATGAAACGGAAATTATTTGTAAGTTTCTACAAGTAGAAGAATGAATAGAACGGGTAGACGGTAGAAATCTTTGTATATGTTGCTTCTATATAGTCTAAGAAACCTATATGCAAAGCATCTAAACAGTAACATTCGCCAATTTTTTGATCTTCAAGTTTAAGTGAACAACGAGCTCCATTGATAATCATGAAATGGAAATTATTTGTAAGTTTCTACAAGTAGAAGAATGAATAGAACGGGTAGACGGTAGAAATCTTTGTATATGTTGCTTCTATATAGTCTAAGAAACCTATATGCAAAGCATCTAAACAGTAACATTCGCCAATTTTTTGATCTTCAAGTTTAAGTGAACAACGAGCTCCATTGATAATCATGAAATGGAAATTATTTGTAACTTTCTACAAGTAGAACAATGAATAGTACAGGTAGACGGGTGAAATCTTTGTATATATTGCTTCTATATATTCTAAGAAACATATATGCAAAGCATCCAAACAGTACCATTCGCCAATTTTTTGTTCTTCAAGTTTAAGTGAACAATGAGCCCCAATGGTTAATCCTTTAACGGAAATTATTTGTAATTTTCGACAAGTAGAACAATGATTGGAACACGTAGACGGTTGAAATCTTTGTATATATTGCTTCCATATAGTCTAAGAAACATTTATGCAAAGCATCCAAACAGTACAACTCGCCAATTTTTTGTTCTTCAAGTTTAAGTGAAATACGAGCCCCATTGTTAATCCTTTAACGGAAATTGTTTGTAATTTTCGACAAGTAGAACAATGAATGGAACAGGTAGACAGTTGAAATCTTTGTATATATTGCTTCAATATAGTCTAAGAAACATATATGCAAAGCATCCAAACAGTACCATTCGCCAATTTTTTGTTCTTCAAGGTTAAGTGAACAATGAGCCCCAATGGTTAATCCTTTATCGGAAATTATTTGTATCTTTCGACTAGTAGAACAATGAATGGAACAGGTAGACGGTTGAGATCTTTGTATATATTGCTTCTATATAGTCTAAGAAACATATATGCAAAGCATCCAAACAGGACCAAACCCCAATTTTTTGTTCATCAAGTTCAAGTGAACTACGAGCTCCATTTTTAATCCTTTAAAGGAAATTATTTGTATATTTCGACAAGTAGAACAATGAATGGAACAGGTAGTCGGTTGAAATCATTGTATATATTGCTTCTATATAGTCTAAGAAACATATATGCAAAGCATCCAATCAGTACAATTTGCCAATTTATTGTTCTTCAAGTTTAAGTGAACAACGAGCCCCATTGTTAATCCTTTAAAGGAAATTATTTGTAAATTTCGACAAGTAGAACAATGATTGGAACACGTAGACGGTTGAAATCTTTGAATATATTGCTTCCATATAGTCTAAGAAACATATTGCAAAGCATCCAAACTGTACCATTCGCTAATTTTTTGTTCTTCAAGTTTAAGTGAACAACGAGCCCCATTGTTAATCCTTTAAAGGAAATTATTTGTAAATTTCGACAAGTAGAACAATGATTGGAACACGTAGACGGTTGAAATCTTTGTATATATTGCTTCCATATAGTCTAAGAAACATATATGCAAAGCATCCAAACAGTACCATTCGCCAATTTTTTGTTCTTCAAGGTTAAGTGAACAATGAGCCCCAATGGTTAATCCTTTATCGGAAATTATTTGTATCTTTCGACAAGTAGAACAATGAATGGAACAGGTAGACGGTTGAGATCTTTGTATATATTGCTTCTATATAGTCTAAGAAACATATATGCAAAGAATCCAAACAGTACAATTCGCCAATTTTTTGTTCTTCAAGTTTAAGTGAACTACGAGCCCCATTGATAATCATGAAACGGAAATTATTTGTAAGTTTCTACAAGTAGAACAATGAATAGAACGGGTAGACGGTAGAAATCTTTGTATATGTTGCTTCTATATAGTCTAAGAAACCTATATGCAAAGCATCTAAACAGTAACATTCGCCAATTTTTTGATCTTCAAGTTTAAGTGAACAACGAGCTCCATTGATAATCATGAAATGGAAATTATTTGTAACTTTCTACAACTAGAACAATGAATAGTACAGGTAGACGGGTGAAATCTTTCTATATATTGCTTCTATATAGTCTAAGAAACATATATGCAAAGAATCCAAACAATACAATTTGCCAATTTTTTGTTCTTCATGTTTAAGTGAACTACGAGCCCCATTGTTAATCCTTTAAAGGAAATTATTTGTAAATTTCGACAAGTAGAACAATGAATGGAACAGGTAGACGGTGGAAATCAATGTATATATTGCTTCTATATAGTCTAAGAAACATATATGCAAAGAATCCAAACAGTACAATTCGCCAATTTTTTGTTCTTCAAGTATAAGTGAACAATGAGCCCCAATGGTTAATCCTTTATCGGCAATTATTTGTATATTTCGACAAGTAGAACTATGAATGGAACAGGTAGACGGTTGAGATCTTTGTATATATTGCTTCTATATAGTCTAAGAAACATATATGCAAAGAATCCAAACAGTACAATTCGCCAATTTTTTGTTCTTCAAGTATAAGTGAACAATGAGCCCCAATGGTTAATCCTTTATCGGAAATTATTTGTATCTTTCGACAAGTAGAACTATGAATGGAACAGGTAGACGGTTGAAATCATGGTATATATTGCTTCTATATAGTCTAAGAAACATATATGCAAATCATCCAAACAGTACAATTCGCCAATTTTTTCTCCTTCAAGTTTAAGTGAACAACGAGCCCCATTGATAATCACGAAAGGGAAATTATTTGTAAATTTCGACAAGTTGAACAATGATTGGAACACGTAGACGGTTGAAATCTTTGTATATATTGCTTCTATATAGTCTAAGAAACATATATGCAAATCATCCAAACAGTACAATTCGCCAATTTTCTGTTCTTCAAGTTTAAGTGAACAACGAGCCCCATTGATAATCACGAAAGGGAAATTTTTTGTAAATTTCGACAAGTAGAACAATGAATGGAACAGGTAGATGGTTGAAATCTTTCTATATATTGCTTCTACATAGTCTAAGAAACATATATGCAAAGAATCCAAACAGTACAATTCGCCAATTTTTTGTTCTTCAAGTTTAAGTGAACTACGAGCCCCATTGTTAATCCTTTAAAGGAAATTATTTGTAAATTTCGACAAGTTGAACAATGATTGGAACACGTAGACGGTTGAAATCATTTTATATATTGCTTCCATATAGTCTAAAAAACAGGTACGCTAAGCATCCAAACAGTACCATTCGCCAATTTTTTGTTCTTCAAGTTTAAGTGAACAATGAGCCCCAATCGTTAATCCTTTATCGGAAATTATTTGTAATTTTCGAAAAGTAGAACAATGAATGGAACAGGTACCTAACCCAGACGGTTGAAATCTTTGTATATATTGCTTCTATATAGTCTAACAAACATATATGCAAAGGATCTAAACAGTAACATTCGCCAATTTTTGTATCTTCGAGTATTAGTGAACAACGAGCCCCATTGATAATCATGAAATGGAAATTATTTGTAACTTTCTACAAGTAGAACAATGAATAGTACAGGTAGACGAGTGAAATCTTTCTATATATTGCTTCTATATAGTCTAAGATACATATATGCAAAGCATCCAAGCTGTACAATTCGCCAATTTATTGTTCTTCAAGTTTAAGTGAACAACGAGCCCCATTGTTAATCCTTTAAAGGAAATTATTTGTAAATTTCGACAAGTAGAACAATGATTGGAACAGGTAGACGGTTGAAATCTTTGTATATATTGCTTCCATATAGTCTAAGAAACATGTACGCAAAGCATCCAAACAGTACAATTCGCCAATTTTTTGTTCTTCAAGTTTAAGTGAACTACGAGCCCCGTTGTTAATCCTTTAAAGGAAATTATTTGTAAATTTCGACAAGTAGAACAATGATTGGAACACGTAGACGGTTGAAATCATTTTATATATTGCTTCCATATAGTCTAAAAAACAGGTACGCTAAGCATCCAAACAGTACCATTCGCCAATTTTTTGTTCTTCAAGTTTAAGTGAACAATGAGCCCCAATCGTTAATCCTTTATCGGAAATTATTTGTAATTTTCGAAAAGTAGAACAATGAATGGAACAGGTACCTAACCCAGACGGTTGAAATCTTTGTATATATTGCTTCTATATAGTCTAACAAACATATATGCAAAGGATCCAAACTGTACCATTCGCCAATTTTTTGTTCTTCAAGTTTATGGGAACAACGAGCCCCATTGACAATCATGAAACGGAAATTATTTGTAAGTTTCTACAAGTAGAACAATGAATCGAACAGGTAGACGGTTGAAATCTTTGTATATGCTGCTTCTATATAGTCTAAGAAACCTATATGCAAAGCATCTAAACAGTACCATTCGCCAATTTTTTGTTCTTCAAGTTTAAGTGAACAACGAGCCCCACTGATAATCATGAAGTGGAAATTATTTGTAACTTTCTACAAGTAGAACAATGAATAGTAAAGGTAGACGGGTGAAATCTTTCTATATATTGCTTCCATATAGTCTAAGGAACATGTACGCAAAGCGTTCAAACATTACCATTGGCCAATTTTTTGTTCTTCAAGTGTAAGTGAACAATGAGCACCAATGGTTACTCCTTTATCGGAAATTATTTGTAACTTTCTACAAGTAGAACAATGAATAGTACAGGTAGACGGGTGAAATCTTTCTATATATTGCTTCAATATAGTCTAAGAAACATATATGCAAAGAATCCAAACAGTACAATTCGCCAATTTTTTGTTCTTCAAGTTTAAGTGAACTACGAGCCCCATTGATAATCATGAAACGGAAATTATTTGTAAGTTTCTACAAGTAGAAGAATGAATAGAACGGGTAGACGGTAGAAATCTTTGTATATGTTGCTTCTATATAGTCTAAGAAACCTATATGCAAAGCATCTAAACAGTAACATTCGCCAATTTTTTGATCTTCAAGTTTAAGTGAACAACGAGCTCCATTGATAATCATGAAATGGAAATTATTTGTAAGTTTCTACAAGTAGAAGAATGAATAGAACGGGTAGACGGTAGAAATCTTTGTATATGTTGCTTCTATATAGTCTAAGAAACCTATATGCAAAGCATCTAAACAGTAACATTCGCCAATTTTTTGATCTTCAAGTTTAAGTGAACAACGAGCTCCATTGATAATCATGAAATGGAAATTATTTGTAACTTTCTACAAGTAGAACAATGAATAGTACAGGTAGACGGGTGAAATCTTTGTATATATTGCTTCTATATATTCTAAGAAACATATATGCAAAGCATCCAAACAGTACCATTCGCCAATTTTTTGTTCTTCAAGTTTAAGTGAACAATGAGCCCCAATGGTTAATCCTTTAACGGAAATTATTTGTAATTTTCGACAAGTAGAACAATGATTGGAACACGTAGACGGTTGAAATCTTTGTATATATTGCTTCCATATAGTCTAAGAAACATTTATGCAAAGCATCCAAACAGTACAACTCGCCAATTTTTTGTTCTTCAAGTTTAAGTGAAATACGAGCCCCATTGTTAATCCTTTAACGGAAATTGTTTGTAATTTTCGACAAGTAGAACAATGAATGGAACAGGTAGACAGTTGAAATCTTTGTATATATTGCTTCAATATAGTCTAAGAAACATATATGCAAAGCATCCAAACAGTACCATTCGCCAATTTTTTGTTCTTCAAGGTTAAGTGAACAATGAGCCCCAATGGTTAATCCTTTATCGGAAATTATTTGTATCTTTCGACTAGTAGAACAATGAATGGAACAGGTAGACGGTTGAGATCTTTGTATATATTGCTTCTATATAGTCTAAGAAACATATATGCAAAGCATCCAAACAGGACCAAACCCCAATTTTTTGTTCATCAAGTTCAAGTGAACTACGAGCTCCATTTTTAATCCTTTAAAGGAAATTATTTGTATATTTCGACAAGTAGAACAATGAATGGAACAGGTAGTCGGTTGAAATCATTGTATATATTGCTTCTATATAGTCTAAGAAACATATATGCAAAGCATCCAATCAGTACAATTTGCCAATTTATTGTTCTTCAAGTTTAAGTGAACAACGAGCCCCATTGTTAATCCTTTAAAGGAAATTATTTGTAAATTTCGACAAGTAGAACAATGATTGGAACACGTAGACGGTTGAAATCTTTGAATATATTGCTTCCATATAGTCTAAGAAACATATTGCAAAGCATCCAAACTGTACCATTCGCTAATTTTTTGTTCTTCAAGTTTAAGTGAACAACGAGCCCCATTGTTAATCCTTTAAAGGAAATTATTTGTAAATTTCGACAAGTAGAACAATGATTGGAACACGTAGACGGTTGAAATCTTTGTATATATTGCTTCCATATAGTCTAAGAAACATATATGCAAAGCATCCAAACAGTACCATTCGCCAATTTTTTGTTCTTCAAGGTTAAGTGAACAATGAGCCCCAATGGTTAATCCTTTATCGGAAATTATTTGTATCTTTCGACAAGTAGAACAATGAATGGAACAGGTAGACGGTTGAGATCTTTGTATATATTGCTTCTATATAGTCTAAGAAACATATATGCAAAGAATCCAAACAGTACAATTCGCCAATTTTTTGTTCTTCAAGTTTAAGTGAACTACGAGCCCCATTGATAATCATGAAACGGAAATTATTTGTAAGTTTCTACAAGTAGAACAATGAATAGAACGGGTAGACGGTAGAAATCTTTGTATATGTTGCTTCTATATAGTCTAAGAAACCTATATGCAAAGCATCTAAACAGTAACATTCGCCAATTTTTTGATCTTCAAGTTTAAGTGAACAACGAGCTCCATTGATAATCATGAAATGGAAATTATTTGTAACTTTCTACAACTAGAACAATGAATAGTACAGGTAGACGGGTGAAATCTTTCTATATATTGCTTCTATATAGTCTAAGAAACATATATGCAAAGAATCCAAACAATACAATTTGCCAATTTTTTGTTCTTCATGTTTAAGTGAACTACGAGCCCCATTGTTAATCCTTTAAAGGAAATTATTTGTAAATTTCGACAAGTAGAACAATGAATGGAACAGGTAGACGGTGGAAATCAATGTATATATTGCTTCTATATAGTCTAAGAAACATATATGCAAAGAATCCAAACAGTACAATTCGCCAATTTTTTGTTCTTCAAGTATAAGTGAACAATGAGCCCCAATGGTTAATCCTTTATCGGCAATTATTTGTATATTTCGACAAGTAGAACTATGAATGGAACAGGTAGACGGTTGAGATCTTTGTATATATTGCTTCTATATAGTCTAAGAAACATATATGCAAAGAATCCAAACAGTACAATTCGCCAATTTTTTGTTCTTCAAGTATAAGTGAACAATGAGCCCCAATGGTTAATCCTTTATCGGAAATTATTTGTATCTTTCGACAAGTAGAACTATGAATGGAACAGGTAGACGGTTGAAATCATGGTATATATTGCTTCTATATAGTCTAAGAAACATATATGCAAATCATCCAAACAGTACAATTCGCCAATTTTTTCTCCTTCAAGTTTAAGTGAACAACGAGCCCCATTGATAATCACGAAAGGGAAATTATTTGTAAATTTCGACAAGTTGAACAATGATTGGAACACGTAGACGGTTGAAATCTTTGTATATATTGCTTCTATATAGTCTAAGAAACATATATGCAAATCATCCAAACAGTACAATTCGCCAATTTTCTGTTCTTCAAGTTTAAGTGAACAACGAGCCCCATTGATAATCACGAAAGGGAAATTTTTTGTAAATTTCGACAAGTAGAACAATGAATGGAACAGGTAGATGGTTGAAATCTTTCTATATATTGCTTCTACATAGTCTAAGAAACATATATGCAAAGAATCCAAACAGTACAATTCGCCAATTTTTTGTTCTTCAAGTTTAAGTGAACTACGAGCCCCATTGTTAATCCTTTAAAGGAAATTATTTGTAAATTTCGACAAGTTGAACAATGATTGGAACACGTAGACGGTTGAAATCATTTTATATATTGCTTCCATATAGTCTAAAAAACAGGTACGCTAAGCATCCAAACAGTACCATTCGCCAATTTTTTGTTCTTCAAGTTTAAGTGAACAATGAGCCCCAATCGTTAATCCTTTATCGGAAATTATTTGTAATTTTCGAAAAGTAGAACAATGAATGGAACAGGTACCTAACCCAGACGGTTGAAATCTTTGTATATATTGCTTCTATATAGTCTAACAAACATATATGCAAAGGATCTAAACAGTAACATTCGCCAATTTTTGTATCTTCGAGTATTAGTGAACAACGAGCCCCATTGATAATCATGAAATGGAAATTATTTGTAACTTTCTACAAGTAGAACAATGAATAGTACAGGTAGACGAGTGAAATCTTTCTATATATTGCTTCTATATAGTCTAAGATACATATATGCAAAGCATCCAAGCTGTACAATTCGCCAATTTATTGTTCTTCAAGTTTAAGTGAACAACGAGCCCCATTGTTAATCCTTTAAAGGAAATTATTTGTAAATTTCGACAAGTAGAACAATGATTGGAACAGGTAGACGGTTGAAATCTTTGTATATATTGCTTCCATATAGTCTAAGAAACATGTACGCAAAGCATCCAAACAGTACAATTCGCCAATTTTTTGTTCTTCAAGTTTAAGTGAACTACGAGCCCCGTTGTTAATCCTTTAAAGGAAATTATTTGTAAATTTCGACAAGTAGAACAATGATTGGAACACGTAGACGGTTGAAATCATTTTATATATTGCTTCCATATAGTCTAAAAAACAGGTACGCTAAGCATCCAAACAGTACCATTCGCCAATTTTTTGTTCTTCAAGTTTAAGTGAACAATGAGCCCCAATCGTTAATCCTTTATCGGAAATTATTTGTAATTTTCGAAAAGTAGAACAATGAATGGAACAGGTACCTAACCCAGACGGTTGAAATCTTTGTATATATTGCTTCTATATAGTCTAACAAACATATATGCAAAGGATCCAAACTGTACCATTCGCCAATTTTTTGTTCTTCAAGTTTATGGGAACAACGAGCCCCATTGACAATCATGAAACGGAAATTATTTGTAAGTTTCTACAAGTAGAACAATGAATCGAACAGGTAGACGGTTGAAATCTTTGTATATGCTGCTTCTATATAGTCTAAGAAACCTATATGCAAAGCATCTAAACAGTAACATTCGCCAATTTTTGTATCTTCGAGTATTAGTGAACAACGAGCCCCATTGATAATCATGAAATGGAAATTATTTGTAACTTTCTACAAGTAGAACAATGAATAGTACAGGTAGACGAGTGAAATCTTTCTATATATTGCTTCTATATAGTCTAAGATACATATATGCAAAGCATCCAAGCTGTACAATTCGCCAATTTATTGTTCTTCAAGTTTAAGTGAACAACGAGCCCCATTGTTAATCCTTTAAAGGAAATTATTTGTAAATTTCGACAAGTAGAACAATGATTGGAACAGGTAGACGGTTGAAATCTTTGTATATATTGCTTCCATATAGTCTAAGAAACATGTACGCAAAGCATCCAAACAGTACAATTCGCCAATTTTTTGTTCTTCAAGTTTAAGTGAACAATGAGCCCCGTTGTTAATCCTTTATCGGAAATTATTTGTAATTTTCGACAAGTAGAACAATGAATGGAACAGGTTGACGGTTGAAATCATTGTATGTATTGCTTCTATATAGTCTAAGAAACATATATGCAAAGCATCCAAACAGTACCATTCGCCAATTTTTTGTTCTTCATGTTTAAGTGAACTACGAGCCCCATTGTTAATCCTTTAAAGGAAATTATTTGTAAATTTCGACAAGTAGAACAATGAATGGAACAGGTAGACGGTTGAAATCTTTGTATATATTGCTTCTATATAGTCTAAGAAACATATATGCAAAGCATCCAAACAGTACCATTCGCCAATTTTTTGTTCTTCAAGTTTAAGTGAACAATGAGCCCCAATGGTTAATCCTTTATCGGAAATTATTTGTAATTTTCGACAAGTAGAACAATGATTGGAACACGTAGACGGTTGAAATCTTTGTATATATTGCTTCCATATAGTCTAAGAAACATTTATGCAAAGCATCCAAACAGTACAACTCGCCAATTTTTTGTTCTTCAAGTTTAAGTGAAATACGAGCCCCATTGTTAATCCTTTAACGGAAATTGTTTGTAATTTTCGACAAGTAGAACAATGAATGGAACAAGTAGACAGTTGAAATCTTTGTATATATTGCTTCAATATAGTCTAAGAAACATATATGCAAAGCATCCAAACAGTACCATTCGCCAATTTTTTGTTCTTCAAGGTTAAGTGAACAATGAGCCCCAATGGTTAATCCTTTATCGGAAATTATTTGTATCTTTCGACTAGTAGAACAATGAATGGAACAGGTAGACGGTTGAGATCTTTGTATATATTGCTTCTATATAGTCTAAGAAACATATATGCAAAGCATCCAAACAGGACCAAACCCCAATTTTTTGTTCATCAAGTTCAAGTGAACTACGAGCTCCATTTTTAATCCTTTAAAGGAAATTATTTGTATATTTCGACAAGTAGAACAATGAATGGAACAGGTAGTCGGTTGAAATCATTGTATATATTGCTTCTATATAGTCTAAGAAACATATATGCAAAGCATCCAAACTGTACCATTCGCTAATTTTTTGTTCTTCAAGTTTAAGTGAACAACGAGCCCCATTGTTAATCCTTTAAAGGAAATTATTTGTAAATTTCGACAAGTAGAACAATGATTGGAACACGTAGACGGTTGAAATCTTTGTATATATTGCTTCCATATAGTCTAAGAAACATATATGCAAAGCATCCAAACAGTACCATTCGCCAATTTTTTGTTCTTCAAGGTTAAGTGAACAATGAGCCCCAATGGTTAATCCTTTATCGGAAATTATTTGTATCTTTCGACAAGTAGAACAATGAATGGAACAGGTAGACGGTTGAGATCTTTGTATATATTGCTTCTATATAGTCTAAGAAACATATATGCAAAGAATCCAAACAGTACAATTCGCCAATTTTTTGTTCTTCAAGTTTAAGTGAACTACGAGCCACATTGATAATCATGAAACGGAAATTATTTGTAAGTTTCTACAAGTAGAACAATGAATAGAACGGGTAGACGGTAGAAATCTTTGTATATGTTGCTTCTATATAGTCTAAGAAACCTATATGCAAAGCATCCTAAACAGTAACATTCGCCAATTTTTTGATCTTCAAGTTTAAGTGAACAACGAGCTCCATTGATAATCATGAAATGGAAATTATTTGTAACTTTCTACAAGTAGAACAATGAATAGTACAGGTAGACGGGTGAAATCTTTCTATATATTGCTTCTATATAGTCTAAGAAACATATATGCAAAGAATCCAAACAATACAATTCGCCAATTTTTTGTTCTTCATGTTTAAGTGAACTACGAGCCCCATTGTTAATCCTTTAAAGGAAATTATTTGTAAATTTCGACAAGTAGAACAATGAATGGAACAGGTAGACGGTTGAAATCATTTTATATATTGCTTGTATATAGTCTAAGAAACATATATGCAAAGAATCCAAACAGTACAATTCGCCAATTTTTTGTTCTTCAAGTTTAAGTGAACTACGAGCCCCATTGTTAATCCTTTAAAGGAAATTATTTGTAAATTTCGACAAGTTGAACAATGATTGGAACACGTAGACGGTTGAAATCATTTTATATATTGCTTCCATATAGTCTAAGAAACAGGTACGCAAAGCATCCAAACAGTACCATTCGCCAATTTTTTGTTCTTCAAGTTTAAGTGAACTACGAGCCCCATTGTTAATCCTTTAAAGGAAATTATTTGTAAATTTCGACAAGTAGAACAATGAATGGAACAGGTAGACGGTGGAAATCAATGTATATATTGCTTCTATATAGTCTAAGAAACATATATGCAAAGCATCCAAACAGTACCATTCGCCAATTTTTTGTTCTTCAAGTTTAAGTGAACAATGAGCCCCAATGGTTAATCCTTTATCGGAAATTATTTGTAATTTTCGACAAGTAGAACAATGATTGGAACACGTAGACGGTTGAAATCTTTGTATATATTGCTTCCATATAGTCTAAGAAACATTTATGCAAAGCATCCAAACAGTACAACTCGCCAATTTTTTGTTCTTCAAGTTTAAGTGAAATACGAGCCCCATTGTTAATCCTTTAACGGAAATTGTTTGTAATTTTCGACAAGTAGAACAATGAATGGAACAGGTAGACAGTTGAAATCTTTGTATATATTGCTTCAATATAGTCTAAGAAACATATATGCAAAGCATCCAAACAGTACCATTCGCCAATTTTTTGTTCTTCAAGGTTAAGTGAACAATGAGCCCCAATGGTTAATCCTTTATCGGAAATTATTTGTATCTTTCGACTAGTAGAACAATGAATGGAACAGGTAGACGGTTGAGATCTTTGTATATATTGCTTCTATATAGTCTAAGAAACATATATGCAAAGCATCCAAACAGGACCAAACCCCAATTTTTTGTTCATCAAGTTCAAGTGAACTACGAGCTCCATTTTTAATCCTTTAAAGGAAATTATTTGTATATTTCGACAAGTAGAACAATGAATGGAACAGGTAGTCGGTTGAAATCATTGTATATATTGCTTCTATATAGTCTAAGAAACATATATGCAAAGCATCCAAACTGTACCATTCGCTAATTTTTTGTTCTTCAAGTTTAAGTGAACAACGAGCCCCATTGTTAATCCTTTAAAGGAAATTATTTGTAAATTTCGACAAGTAGAACAATGATTGGAACACGTAGACGGTTGAAATCTTTGTATATATTGCTTCCATATAGTCTAAGAAACATATATGCAAAGCATCCAAACAGTACCATTCGCCAATTTTTTGTTCTTCAAGGTTAAGTGAACAATGAGCCCCAATGGTTAATCCTTTATCGGAAATTATTTGTATCTTTCGACAAGTAGAACAATGAATGGAACAGGTAGACGGTTGAGATCTTTGTATATATTGCTTCTATATAGTCTAAGAAACATATATGCAAAGAATCCAAACAGTACAATTCGCCAATTTTTTGTTCTTCAAGTTTAAGTGAACTACGAGCCACATTGATAATCATGAAACGGAAATTATTTGTAAGTTTCTACAAGTAGAACAATGAATAGAACGGGTAGACGGTAGAAATCTTTGTATATGTTGCTTCTATATAGTCTAAGAAACCTATATGCAAAGCATCCTAAACAGTAACATTCGCCAATTTTTTGATCTTCAAGTTTAAGTGAACAACGAGCTCCATTGATAATCATGAAATGGAAATTATTTGTAACTTTCTACAAGTAGAACAATGAATAGTACAGGTAGACGGGTGAAATCTTTCTATATATTGCTTCTATATAGTCTAAGAAACATATATGCAAAGAATCCAAACAATACAATTCGCCAATTTTTTGTTCTTCATGTTTAAGTGAACTACGAGCCCCATTGTTAATCCTTTAAAGGAAATTATTTGTAAATTTCGACAAGTAGAACAATGAATGGAACAGGTAGACGGTTGAAATCATTTTATATATTGCTTGTATATAGTCTAAGAAACATATATGCAAAGAATCCAAACAGTACAATTCGCCAATTTTTTGTTCTTCAAGTTTAAGTGAACTACGAGCCCCATTGTTAATCCTTTAAAGGAAATTATTTGTAAATTTCGACAAGTTGAACAATGATTGGAACACGTAGACGGTTGAAATCATTTTATATATTGCTTCCATATAGTCTAAGAAACAGGTACGCAAAGCATCCAAACAGTACCATTCGCCAATTTTTTGTTCTTCAAGTTTAAGTGAACTACGAGCCCCATTGTTAATCCTTTAAAGGAAATTATTTGTAAATTTCGACAAGTAGAACAATGAATGGAACAGGTAGACGGTGGAAATCAATGTATATATTGCTTCTATATAGTCTAAGAAACATATATGCAAAGAATCCAAACAGTACAATTCGCCAATTTTTTGTTCCTCAAGTATAAGTGAACAATGAGCCCCAATGGTTAATCCTTTATCGGCAATTATTTGTATATTTCGACAAGTAGAACTATGAATGGAACAGGTAGACGGTTGAGATCTTTGTATATATTGCTTCTATATAGTCTAAGAAACATATATGCAAAGAATCCAAACAGTACAATTCGCCAATTTTTTGTTCTTCAAGTATAAGTGAACAATGAGCCCCAATGGTTAATCCTTTATCGGAAATTATTTGTTTCTTTCGACAAGTAGAACAATGAATGGAACAGGTAGACGGTTGAAATCATGGTATATATTGCTTCTATATAGTCTAAGAAACATATATGCAAATCATCCAAACAGTACAATTCGCCAATTTTTTCTTCTTCAAGTTTAAGTGAACAACGAGCCCCATTGATAATCACGAAAGGGAAATTATTTGTAAATTTCGACAAGTAGAACAATGAATGGAACAGGTACCTAACCCAGACGGTTGAAATCTTTGTATATATTGCTTCTATATAGTCTAACAAACATATATGCAAAGGATCCAAACTGTACCATTCGCCAATTTTTTGTTCTTCAAGTTTATGAGAACAACGAGCCCCATTGACAATCATGAAACGGAAATTATTTGTAAGTTTCTACAAGTAGAACAATGAATCGAACAGGTAGACGGTTGAAATCTTTGTATATGCTGCTTCTATATAGTCTAAGAAACCTATATGCAAAGCATCTAAACAGTAACATTCGCCAATTTTTGTATCTTCGAGTATTAGTGAACAACGAGCCCCATTGATAATCATGAAATGGAAATTATTTGTAACTTTCTACAAGTAGAACAATGAATAGTACAGGTAGACGAGTGAAATCTTTCTATATATTGCTTCTATATAGTCTAAGATACATATATGCAAAGCATCCAAGCTGTACAATTCGCCAATTTATTGTTCTTCAAGTTTAAGTGAACAACGAGCCCCATTGTTAATCCTTTAAAGGAAATTATTTGTAAATTTCGACAAGTAGAACAATGATTGGAACAGGTAGACGGTTGAAATCTTTGTATATATTGCTTCCATATAGTCTAAGAAACATGTACGCAAAGCATCCAAACAGTACAATTCGCCAATTTTTTGTTCTTCAAGTTTAAGTGAACAATGAGCCCCATTGTTAATCCTTTATCGGAAATTATTTGTAATTTTCGACAAGTAGAACAATGAATGGAACAGGTTGACGGTTGAAATCATTGTATGTATTGCTTCTATATAGTCTAAGAAACATATATGCAAAGCATCCAAACAGTACCATTCGCCAATTTTTTGTTCTTCAAGTTTAAGTGAACTATGAGCCCCATTGTTAATCCTTTAAAGGAAATTATTTGTAAATTTCAACAAGTAAAACAATGAATGGAACAGGTAGACGGTTGAAATCTTTGTATATATATTGCTTCTATATAGTCTAAGAAACATATATGCAATGCATCCAGACAGTAACATTCTCCAATTTTTTGTTCTTCAAGTTTAAGTGAACAACGAGCCCCATTGATAATCATGAAGTGGAAATTATTTGTAACTTTCTAGAAGTAGAACAATGAATAGTACAGGTAGACGGGTGAAATCTTTCTATATATTGCTTCCATATAGTCTAAGAAACATGTACGCAAAGCGTCCAAACATTACCATTGGCCAATTTTTTGTTCTTCAAGTGTAAGTGAACAATGAGCACCAATGGTTAATCCTTTATCGGAAATTATTTGTAACTTTCTACAAGTAGAACAATGAATAGTACAGGTAGACGGGTGAAATCTTTCTATATATTGCTTCTATATAGTCTAAGAAACATATATGCAAAGAATCCAAACAGTACAATTCGCCAATTTTTTGTTCTTCAAGTTTAAGTGAACTACGAGCCCCATTGATAATCATGAAACGGAAATTATTTGTAAGTTTCTACAAGTAGAACAATGAATAGAACGGGTAGACGGTAGAAATCTTTGTATATGGTGCTTCTATATAGTCTAAGAAACCTATATGCAAAGCATCTAAACAGTAACATTCGCCAATTTTTTGATCTTCAAGTTTAAGTGAACAACGAGCTCCATTGATAATCATGAAATGGAAATTATTTGTAACTTTCTACAAGTAGAACAATGAATAGTACAGGTAGACGGGTGAAATCTTTCTATATATTGCTTCTATATAGTCTAAGAAACATATATGCAAAGAATCCAAACAATACAATTCGCCAATTTTTTGTTCTTCATGTTTAAGTGAACTACGAGCCCCATTGTTAATCCTTTAAAGGAAATTATTTGTAAATTTCGACAAGTAGAACAATGAATGGAACAGGTAGACGGTTGAAATCTTTGTATATATTGCTTCTATATAGTCTAAGAAACATATATGCAAAGCATCCAAACAGTACCATTCGCCAATTTTTTGTTCTTCAAGTTTAAGTGAACAATGAGCCCCAAAGGTTAATCCTTTATCGGAAATTATTTGTAATTTTCGACAAGTAGAACAATGATTGGAACACGTAGACGGTTGAAATCTTTGTATATATTGCTTCCATATAGTCTAAGAAACATTTATGCAAAGCATCCAAACAGTACAACTCGCCAATTTTTTGTTCTTCAAGTTTAAGTGAAATACGAGCCCCATTGTTAATCCTTTAACGGAAATTGTTTGTAATTTTCGACAAGTAGAACAATGAATGGAACAGGTAGACAGTTGAAATCTTTGTATATATTGCTTCAATATAGTCTAAGAAACATATATGCAAAGCATCCAAACAGTACCATTCGCCAATTTTTTGTTCTTCAAGGTTAAGTGAACAATGAGCCCCAATGGTTAATCCTTTATCGGAAATTATTTGTATCTTTCGACTAGTAGAACAATGAATGGAACAGGTAGACGGTTGAGATCTTTGTATATATTGCTTCTATATAGTCTAAGAAACATATATGCAAAGCATCCAAACAGGACCAAACCCCAATTTTTTGTTCATCAAGTTCAAGTGAACTACGAGCTCCATTTTTAATCCTTTAAAGGAAATTATTTGTATATTTCGACAAGTAGAACAATGAATGGAACAGGTAGTCGGTTGAAATCATTGTATATATTGCTTCTATATAGTCTATGAAACATATATGCAAAGCATCCAATCAGTACAATTTGCTAATTTATTGTTCTTCAAGTTTAAGTGAACAACGAGCCCCATTGTTAATCCTTTAAAGGAAATTATTTGTAAATTTCGACAAGTAGAACAATGATTGGAACACGTAGACGGTTGAAATCTTTGAATATATTGCTTCCATATAGTTTAAGAAACATATTGCAAAGCATCCAAACTGTGCCATTCGCTAATTTTTTGTTCTTCAAGTTTAAGTGAACAACGAGCCCCATTGTTAATCCTTTAAAGGAAATTATTTGTAAATTTCGACAAGTAGAACAATGATTGGAACACGTAGACGGTTGAAATCTTTGTATATATTGCTTCCATATAGTCTAAGAAACATGTACGCAAAGCATCCAAACAGTACCATTCGCCAATTTTTTGTTCTTCAAGTTTAAGTGAAAAATGAGCCCAATTGTTAATCCTTTATCGGAAATTATTTGTAATTTTCGACAAGTAGAACAATGAATGGAACAGGTAGACGGTTGTAATCTTTGTATATATTGCTTCTATATAGTCTAAGAAACATATATGCAAAGAATCCAAACAGTACAATTCGCCAATTTTTTGTTCTTCAAGTATAAGTGAACAATGAGCCCCAATGGTTAATCCTTTATCGGAAATTATTTGTATCTTTCGACAAGTAGAACAATGAATGGAACAGGTAGACGGTTGAAATCATTTTATATATTGCTTGTATATAGTCTAAGAAACATATATGCAAAGCATCCAAGCTGTACAATTCGCCAATTTATTGTTCTTCAAGTTTAAGTGAACAACGAGCCCCATTGTTAATCCTTTAAAGGAAATTATTTGTAAATTTCGACAAGTAGAACAATGATTGTAACACGTAGACGGTTGAAATCTTTGTATATATTGCTTCCATATAGTCTAAGAAACATGTACGCAAAGCATCCAAACAGTACAAATCGCCAATTTTTTGTTATTCAAGTTTAAGTGAACAATGAGCCCCATTGTTAATCCTTTATCGGAAATTATTTGTAATTTTCGACAAGTAGTACAATGAATGGAACAGGTTGACGGTTGAAATCGTTGTATATATTGCTTCTATATAGTCTAAG
This sequence comes from Cerceris ruficornis, assembly GCA_963989415.1. Lineage (NCBI taxonomy): Eukaryota > Metazoa > Arthropoda > Insecta > Hymenoptera > Crabronidae > Cerceris > Cerceris ruficornis. Next base: position 1,391,591 of record CAXDIW010000024.1, on the reverse strand, counting down.
AAACATATATGCAAAGCATCCAAACAGTACCATTCGCCAATTTTTTGTTCTTCAAGTTTAAGTGAACTATGAGCCCCATTGTTAATCCTTTAAAGGAAATTATTTGTAAATTTCAACAAGTAAAACAATGAATGGAACAGGTAGAAGGTTGAAGTCTTTGTATATATATTGCTTCTATATAGTCTAAGAAACATATATGCAAAGCATCCAGACAGTACCCTTCGCCAATTTTTTGTTCTTCAAGTTTAAGTGAACAACGAGCCCCATTGATAATCATGAAGTGGAAATTATTTGTAACTTTCTACAAGTAGAACAATGAATAGTACAGGTAGACGGGTGAAATCTTTCTATATATTGCTTCCATATAGTCTAAGAAACATGTACGCAAAGCGTCCAAACATTACCATTGGCCAATTTTTTGTTCTTCAAGTGTAAGTGAACAATGAGCACCAATGGTTAATCCTTTATCGGAAATTATTTGTAACTTTCTACAAGTAGAACAATGAATAGTACAGGTAGACGGGTGAAATCTTTCTATATATTGCTTCTATATAGTCTAAGAAACATATATGCAAAGAATCCAAACAGTACAATTCGCCAATTTTTTGTTCTTCATGTTTAAGTGAACTACGAGCCCCATTGTTAATCCTTTAAAGGAAATTATTTGTAAATTTCGACAAGTAGAACAATGAATGGAACAGGTAGACGGTGGAAATCAATGTATATATTGCTTCTATATAGTCTAAGAAACATATATGCAAAGAATCCAAACAGTACAATTCGCCAATTTTTTGTTCTTCAAGTATAAGTGAACAATGAGCCCCAATGGTTAATCCTTTATCGGCAATTATTTGTATATTTCGACAAGTAGAACTATGAATGGAACAGGTAGACGGTTGAAATCTTTGTATAAATTGCTTCTATATAGTCTAAGAAACATATATGCAAAGAATCCAAACAGTACAATTCGCCAATTTTTTGTTCTTCATGTTTAAGTGAACTACGAGCCCCATTGTTAATCCTTTAAAGGAAATTATTTGTAAATTTCGACAAGTAGAACAATGAATGGAACAGGTAGACGGTGGAAATCAATGTATATATTGCTTCTATATAGTCTAAGAAACATATATGCAAAGAATCCAAACAGTACAATTCGCCAATTTTTTGTTCTTCAAGTATAAGTGAACAATGAGCCCCAATGGTTAATCCTTTATCGGCAATTATTTGTATATTTCGACAAGTAGAACTATGAATGGAACAGGTAGACGGTTGAAATCTTTGTATAAATTGCTTCTATATAGTCTAAGAAACATATATGCAAAGCATCCAAACAGTACAATTCGCCAATTTTTTGTTCTTCAAGTTTAAGTGAACAACGAGCCCCATTGATAATCATGAAACGGAAATTATTTGTAACTTTCTACAAGTAGAACAATGAATAGAACAGGTAGACGGTTGAAATCATTGTATATGTTGCTTCTATATAGTCTAAGAAACCTATATGCAAAGCATCTAAACAGTAACAATCGCCAATTTTTTGATCTTCAAGTTTAAGTGAACAGCGAGCCCCATTGATAATCATGAAATGGAAATTGTTTGTAACTTTCTACAAGTAGAACAATGAATAGTACAGGTAGACGGGTGAAATCTTTCTATATATTGCTTCTAAATAACCTAAGAAACATATATTCAAAGCATCCAAACAGTACAATTCGCCAATTTTTTGTTCTTCAAGTTTAAGTGAACTACGAGCCCAATTGTTAATCCTTTAAAGGAAATTATTTGTAAATTTCGACAAGTAGAACAATGAATGGAACAGGTAGACCGTTGAAATCATTGTATATATTGCTTCTATATAGTCTAAGAAACATATATGCATAGCGTCCAAACAGTACAATTCGCCAATTTTTTGCTCTTCAAGTTTAAGTAAACAATGAGCCCCAATGGTTAATCCTTTATCGGAAATTACTTGTAATTTTCGACAAGTAGAACAATGAATGGAACAGGTACACGGTTGAAATCTTCGTATATATTGCTTCTATATAATCTAAGAAACATATATTCAAAGCATCCAAACAGTACAATTCGCCAATTTTTTGTTCTTCAAGTTTAAGTGAACAACGAGCCCCATTGATAATCATGAAATGGAAATTGTTTGTAACTTTCTACAAGTAGAACAATGAATAGTACAGGTAGACGGGTGAAATCTTTCTATATATTGCTTCTAAATAACCTAAGAAACATATATTCAAAGCATCCAAACAGTACAATTCGCCAATTTTTTGTTCTTCATGTTTAAGTGAACTACGAGCCCCATTGTTAATCCTTTAAAGGAAATTATTTGTAAATTTCGACAAGTAGAACAATGAATGGAACAGGTAGACGGTGGAAATCAATGTATATATTGCTTCTATATAGTCTAAGAAACATATATGCAAAGAATCCAAACAGTACAATTCGCCAATTTTTTGTTCTTCAAGTATAAGTGAACAATGAGCCCCAATGGTTAATCCTTTATCGGCAATTATTTGTATATTTCGACAAGTAGAACTATGAATGGAACAGGTAGACGGTTGAAATCTTTGTATAAATTGCTTCTATATAGTCTAAGAAACATATATGCAAAGCATCCAAACAGTACAATTCGCCAATTTTTTGTTCTTCAAGTATAAGTGAACAATGAGCCCCAATGGTTAATCCTTTATCGGAAATTATTTGTATATTTCGACAAGTAGAACAATGAATGGAACAGGTAGACGGTTGAGATCTTTGTATATATTGCTTCTATATAGTCTAAGAAACATATATGCGAAGCATCCAAACAGTACCATTCGCCAATTTTTTGTTCTTCATGTTTAAGTTATCTACGAGCCCCATTGTTAATCCTTTAAAGGAAATTATTTGTATATTTCGACAAGTAGAACAATGAATGGAACAGGTAGACGGTTGAAATCATTGTATATATTGCTTCTATATAGTCTAAGAAACCTATATGCAAAGCATCTAAACAGCAACATTCGCCAATTTTTTGATCTTCAAGTTTAAGTGAACAACGAACCCCATTGATAATCATGAAGTGGAAATTATTTCTAACTTTCTACAAGTAGAACAATGAATAGTACAGGTAGACGGGTGAAATCATTCTATATATTGCTTCTATATAGTCTAAGAAACATATATGCAAAGAATCCATACAGTACAATTCGCCAATTTTTTGTTCTTCAAGTATAAGTGAACAATGAGCCCCAATGGTTAATCCTTTATCGGAAATTATTTGTATATTTCGACAAGTAGAACAATGAATGGAACAGGTAGACGGTTGAGATCTTTGTATATATTGCTTCTATATAGTCTAAGAAACATATATGCAAAGAATCCAAACAGTACAATTCGCCAATTTTTTGTTCTTCAAGTATAAGTGAACAATGAGCCCCAATGGTTAATCCTTTATCGGAAATTATTTGTATCTTTCGACAAGTAGAACAATGAATGGAACAGGTAGACGGTTGAAATCATTTTATATATTGCTTGTATATAGTCTAAGAAACATATATGCAAAGAATCCAAACAGTACAATTCGCCAATTTTTTGTTCTTCAAGTTTAAGTGAACAACGAGCCCCATTGTTAATCCTTTAAAGGAAATTATTTGTAAATTTCGACAAGTAGAACAATGATTGGAACACGTAGACGGTTGAAATCTCTGTATATATTGCTTCCATATAGTCTAAGAAACATGTACGCAAAGCATCCAAACAGTACAATTCGCCAATTTTTTGTTCTTCAAGTTTAAGTGAACAATGAGCCCCATTGTTAATCCTTTATCGGAAATTATTTGTAATTTTCGACAAGTAGAACAATGAATGGAACAGGTTGACGGTTGAAATCATTGTATATATTGCTTCTATATAGTCTAAGAAACATATATGCAAAGCATCCAAACAGTACCATTCGCCAATTTTTTGTTCTTCAAGTTTAAGTGAACTATGAGCCCCATTGTTAATCCTTTAAAGGAAATTATTTGTAAATTTCAACAAGTAAAACAATGAATGGAACAGGTAGAAGGTTGAAATCTTTGTATATATATTGCTTCTATATAGTCTAAGAAACATATATGCAAAGCATCCAGACAGTACCCTTCGCCAATTTTTTGTTCTTCAAGTTTAAGTGAACAACGAGCCCCAATGGTTAATACTTTATCGGAAATTATTTGTATCTTTCGACAAGTAGAACAATGAATGGAACAGGTAGACGGTTGAGATCTTTGTATATATTGCTTCTATATAGTCTAAGAAACATATATGCAAAGCATCCAAACAGGACCAAACCCCAATTTTTTGTTCATCAAGTTCAAGTGAACTACGAGCTCCATTTTTAACCCTTTAAAGGAAATTATTTGTATATTTCAACAAGTAGAACAATGAATGGAACAGGTAGTCGGTTGAAATCATTGTATATATTGCTTCTATATAGTCTATGAAACATATATGCAAAGCATCCAATCAGTACAATTTGCTAAATTATTGTTCTTCAAGTTTAAGTGAACAACGAGCCCCATTGTTAATCCTTTAAAGGAAATTATTTGTAAATTTCGACAAGTAGAACAATGATTGGACCACGTAGACGGTTGAAATCTTTGAATATATTGCTTCCATATAGTCGAAGAAACATATTGCAAAGCATCCAAACTGTACCATTCGCTAATTTTTTGTTCTTCAAGTTTAAGTGAACAACGAGCCCCATTGTTAATCCTTTAAAGGAAATTATTTGTAAATTTCGACAAGTAGAACAATGATTGGAACACGTAGACGGTTGAAATCTTTGTATATATTGCTTCCATATAGTCTAAGAAACATATACGCAAAGCATCCAAACAGTACCATTCGCCAATTTTTTGTTCTTCAAGTTTAAGTGAAAAATGAGCCCAATTGTTAATCCTTTATCGGAAATTATTTGTAATTTTCGACAAGTAGAACAATGAATGGAACAGGTAGACGGTTGTAATCTTTGTATATATTGCTTCTATATAGTCAAAGAAACATATATGCAAAGCATCCAAACAGTACAATTCGCCAATTTTTTGTACTTCAAGGATAAGTGAACAATGAGCCCCAATGGTTAATCCTTTATCGGAAATTGTTTGTATCTTTCGACAAGTAGAACAATGAATGGAACAGGTAGACGGATCAGATCTTTGTATATATTGCTTCAATATAGTCTAAGAAACATATATGCAAAGCATCCAAACAGTAACATTCGCCAATTTTTTGTTCTTCAAGTTTAAGTGAACAACGAGCCCCATTGTTAATCCTTTGAAGGAAATTATTTGTAAATTTCGACAAGTAGAACAATGAATGGAACAGGTAGTCGGTTGAAATCATTGTATATATTGCTTCTATATAGTCTAAGAAACATATATGCAAAGCATCCAATCAGTACAATTTGCCAATTTATTGTTCTTCAAGTTTAAGTGAACAACGAGCCCCATTGTTAATCCTTTAAAGGAAATTATTTGTAAATTTCGACAAGTAGAACAATGATTGGAACACGTAGACGGTTGAAATCTTTGAATATATTGCTTCCATATAGTCTAAGAAACATATTGCAAAGCATCCAAACTGTACCATTCGCTAATTTTTTGTTCTTCAAGTTTAAGTGAACAACGAGCCCCATTGTTAATCCTTTAAAGGAAATTATCTGTAAATTTCGACAAGTAGAACAATGATTGGAACACGTAGACGGTTGAAATCTTTGTATATATTGCTTCCATATAGTCTAAGAAACATATATGCAAAGCATCCAAACAGTACCATTCGCCAATTTTTTGTTCTTCAAGGTTAAGTGAACAATGAGCCCCAATGGTTAATCCTTTATCGGAAATTATTTGTATCTTTCGACAAGTAGAACAATGAATGGAACAGGTAGACGGTTGAGATCTTTGTATATATTGCTTCTATATAGTCTAAGAAACATATATGCAAAGAATCCAAACAGTACAATTCGCCAATTTTTTGTTCTTCAAGTTTAAGTGAACTACGAGCCCCATTGATAATCATGAAACGGAAATTATTTGTAAGTTTCTACAAGTAGAACAATGAATAGAACGGGTAGACGGTAGAAATCTTTGTATATGTTGCTTCTATATAGTCTAAGAAACCAATATGCAAAGCATCTAAACAGTAACATTCGCCAATTTTTTGATCTTCAAGTTTCAGTGAACAACGAGCTCCATTGATAATCATGAAATGGAAATTATTTGTAACTTTCTACAAGTAGAACAATGAATAGTACAGGTAGACGGGTGAAATCTTTCTATATATTGCTTCTATATAGTCTAAGAAACATATATGCAAAGAATCCAAACAATACAATTCGCCAATTTTTTGTTCTTCATGTTTAAGTGAACTACGAGCCCCATTGTTAATCCTTTAAAGGAAATTATTTGTAAATTTCGACAAGTAGAACAATGAATGGAGCAGGTAGACGGTGGAAATCAATGTATATATTGCTTCTATATAGTCTAAGAAACATATATGCAAAGAATCCAAACAGTACAATTCGCCAATTTTTTGTTCTTCAAGTATAAGTGAACAATGAGCCCCAATGGTTAATCCTTTATCGGAAACTATTTGTATATTTCGACAAGTAGAACAATGAATGGAACAGGTAGACGGTTGAGATCTTTGTATATATTGCTTCTATATAGTCTAAGAAACATATATGCAAAGAATCCAAACAGTACAATTCGCCAATTTTTTGTTCTTCAAGCATAAGTCAACAATGAGCCCCAATGGTTTATCCTTTATCGGAAATTATTTGTATATTTCGACAAGTAGAACTATGAATGGTACAGGTAGACGGTTGAGATCTTTGTATATATTGCTTCTATATAGTCTAAGAAACATATATGCAAAGAATCCAAACAGTACAATTCGCCAATTTTTTGTTCTTCAAGTATAAGTGAACAATGAGCCCCAATGGTTAATCCTTTATCGGAAATTATTTGTATCTTTCGACAAGTAGAACAATGAATGGAACAGGTAGACGGTTGAAATCATTTTATATATTGCTTGTATATAGTCTAAGAAACATATATGCAAAGAATCCAAACAGTACAATTCGCCAATTTTTTGTTCTTCAAGTTTAAGTGAACTACGAGCCCCATTGTTAATCCTTTAAAGGAAATTATTTGTAAATTTTGACAAGTTGAACAATGATTGGAACACGTAGACGGTTGAAATCATTTTATATATTGCTTCCATATAGTCTAAGAAACAGGTACGCAAAGCATCCAAACAGTACCATTCGCCGATTTTTTGTTCTTCAAGTTTAAGTGAACAATGAGCCCCAATCGTTAATCCTTTATCGGAAATTATTTGTAATTTTCGAAAAGTAGAACAATGAATGGAACAGGTACCTAACCCAGACGGTTGAAATCTTTGTATATATTGCTTCTATATAGTCTAACAAACATATATGCAAAGGATCCAAACTGTACCATTCGCCAATTTTTTGTTCTTCAAGTTTATGAGAACAACGAGCCCCATTGACAATCATGAAACGGAAATTATTTGTAAGTTTCTACAAGTAGAACAATGAATCGAACAGGTAGACGGTTGAAATCTTTGTATATGCTGCTTCTATATAGTCTAAGAAACCTATATGCAAAGCATCTAAACAGTAACATTCGCCAATTTTTGTATCTTCGAGTATTAGTGAACAACGAGCCCCATTGATAATCATGAAATGGAAATTATTTGTAACTTTCTACAAGTAGAACAATGAATAGTACAGGTAGACGAGTGAAATCTTTCTATATATTGCTTCTATATAGTCTAAGATACATATATGCAAAGCATCCAAGCTGTACAATTCGCCAATTTATTGTTCTTCAAGTTTAAGTGAACAACGAGCCCCATTGTTAATCCTTTAAAGGAAATTATTTGTAAATTTCGACAAGTAGAACAATGATTGGAACACGTAGACGGTTGAAATCTTTGTATATATTGCTTCCATATAGTCTAAGAAACATGTACGCAAAGCATCCAAACAGTACAATTCGCCAATTTTTTGTTCTTCAAGTTTAAGTGAACAATGAGCCCCATTGTTAATCCTCCATCGGAAATTATTTGTAATTTTCGACAAGTAGAACAATGAATGGAACAGGTTGACGGTTGAAATCATTGTATATATTGCTTCTATATAGTCTAAGAAACATATATGCAAAGCATCCAAACAGTACCATTCGCCAATTTTTTGTTCTTCAAGTTTAAGTGAACTATGAGCCCCATTGTTAATCCTTTAAAGGAAATTATTTGTAAATTTCAACAAGTAAAACAATGAATGGAACAGGTAGACGGTTGAAATCTTTGTATATATATTGCTTCTATATAGTCTAAGAAACATATATGCAAAGCATCCAGACAGTACCATTCGCCAATTTTTTGTTCTTCAAGTTTAAGTGAACAACGAGCTCCATTGATAATCATGAAATGGAAATTATTTGTAACTTTCTACAAGTAGAACAATGAATAGTACAGGTAGACGGGTGAAATCTTTCTATATATTGCTTCTATATAGTCTAAGAAACATATATGCAAAGAATCCAAACAATACAATTCGCCAATTTTTTGTTCTTCATGTTTAAGTGAACTACGAGCCCCATTGTTAATCCTTTAAAGGAAATTATTTGTAAATTTCGACAAGTAGAACAATGAATGGAACAGGTAGACGGTGGAAATCAATGTATATATTGCTTCTATATAGTCTAAGAAACATATATGCAAAGAATCCAAACAGTACAATTCGCCAATTTTTTGTTCTTCAAGTATAAGTGAACAATGAGCCCCAATGGTTAATCCTTTATCGGCAATTATTTGTATATTTCGACAAGTAGAACTATGAATGGAACAGGTAGACGGTTGAGATCTTTGTATATATTGCTTCTATATAGTCTAAGAAACATATATGCAAAGAATCCAAACAGTACAATTCGCCAATTTTTTGTTCTTCAAGTATAAGTGAACAATGAGCCCCAATGGTTAATCCTTTATCGGAAATTATTTGTATCTTTCGACAAGTAGAACAATGAATGGAACAGGTAGACGGTTGAAATCATGGTATATATTGCTTCTATATAGTCTAAGAAACATATATGCAAATCATCCAAACAGTACAATTCGCCAATTTTTTGTTCTTCAAGTTTAAGTGAACAACGAGCCCCATTGATAATCACGAAAGGGAAATTTTTTGTAAATTTCGACAAGTAGAACAATGAATGGAACAGGTAGATGGTTGAAATCTTTCTATATATTGCTTCTACATAGTCTAAGAAACATATATGCAAAGGATCCAAACTGTACCATTCGCCAATTTTTTGTTCTTCAAGTTTATGAGAACAACGAGCCCCATTGACAATCATGAAACGGAAATTATTTGTAAGTTTCTACAAGTAGAACAATGAATCGAACAGGTAGACGGTTGAAATCTTTGTATATGCTGCTTCTATATAGTCTAAGAAACCTATATGCAAAGCATCTAAACAGTAACATTCGCCAATTTTTGTATCTTCGAGTATTAGTGAACAACGAGCCCCATTGATAATCATGAAATGGAAATTATTTGTAACTTTCTACAAGTAGAACAATGAATAGTACAAGTAGACGAGTGAAATCTTTCTATATATTGCTTCTATATAGTCTAAGATACATATATGCAAAGCATCCAAGCTGTACAATTCGCCAATTTATTGTTCTTCAAGTTTAAGTGAACAACGAGCCCCATTGTTAATCCTTTAAAGGAAATTATTTGTAAATTTCGACAAGTAGAACAATGATTGGATCACGTAGACGGTTGAAATCTTTGTATATATTGCTTCCATATAGTCTAAGAAACATGTACGCAAAGCATCCAAACAGTACAATTCGCCAATTTTTTGTTCTTCAAGTTTAAGTGAACAATGAGCCCCATTGTTAATTCTTCATCGGAAATTATTTGTAATTTTCGACAAGTAGAACAATGAATGGAACAGGTTGACGGTTGAAATCATTGTATATATTGCTTCTATATAGTCTAAGAAACATATATGCAAATCATCCAAACAGTACCATTCGCCAATTTTTTGTTCTTCAAGTTTAAGTGAACTATGAGCCCCATTGTTAATCCTTTAAAGGAAATTATTTGTAAATTTCAACAAGTAAAACAATGAATGGAACAGGTAGACGGTTGAAATCTTTGTATATATATTGCTTCTATATAGTCTAAGAAACATATATGCAAAGCATCCAGACAGTACCATTCGCCAATTTTTTGATCTTCAAGTTTAAGTGAACAACGAGCTCCATTGATAATCATGAAATGGAAATTATTTGTAACTTTCTACAAGTAGAACAATGAATAGTACAGGTAGACGGGTGAAATCTTTCTATATATTGCTTCTATATAGTCTAAGAAACATATATGCAAAGAATCCAAACAATACAATTCGCCAATTTTTTGTTCTTCATGTTTAAGTGAACTACGAGCCCCATTGTTAATCCTTTAAAGGAAATTATTTGTAAATTTCGACAAGTAGAACAATGATTGGAACACGTAGACGGTTGAAATCTTTGTATATATTGCTTCCATATAGTCTAAGAAACATGTACGCAAAGCATCCAAACAGTACAATTCGCCAATTTTTTGTTCTTCAAGTTTAAGTGAAATACGAGCCCCATTGTTAATCCTTTAACGGAAATTGTTTGTAATTTTCGACAAGTAGAACAATGAATGGAACAGGTAGACAGTTGAAATCTTTGTATATATTGCTTCAATATAGTCTAAGAAACATATATGCAAAGCATCCAAACAGTACCATTCGCCAATTTTTTGTTCTTCAAGGTTAAGTGAACAATGAGCCCCAATGGTTAATCCTTTATCGGAAATTATTTGTATCTTTCGACTAGTAGAACAATGAATGGAACAGGTAGACGGTTGAGATCTTTGTATATATTGCTTCTATATAGTCTAAGAAACATATATGCAAAGCATCCAAACAGGACCAAACCCCAATTTTTTGTTCATCAAGTTCAAGTGAACTACGAGCTCCATTTTTAATCCTTTAAAGGAAATTATTTGTATATTTCGACAAGTAGAACAATGAATGGAACAGGTAGTCGGTTGAAATCATTGTATATATTGCTTCTATATAGTCTAAGAAACATATATGCAAAGCATCCAATCAGTACAATTTGCCAATTTATTGTTCTTCAAGTTTAAGTGAACAACGAGCCCCATTGTTAATCCTTTAAAGGAAATTATTTGTAAATTTCGACAAGTTGAACAATGATTGGAACACGTAGACGGTTGAAATCATTTTATATATTGCTTCCATATAGTCTAAAAAACAGGTACGCAAAGCATCCAAACAGTACCATTCGCCAATTTTTTGTTCTTCAAGTTTAAGTGAACAATGAGCCCCAATCGTTAATCCTTTATCGGAAATTATTTGTAATTTTCGAAAAGTAGAACAATGAATGGAACAGGTACCTAACCCAGACGGTTGAAATCTTTGTATATATTGCTTCTATATAGTCTAACAAACATATATGCAAAGGATCCAAACTGTACCATTCGCCAATTTTTTGTTCTTCAAGTTTATGGGAACAACGAGCCCCATTGACAATCATGAAACGGAAATTATTTGTAAGTTTCTACAAGTAGAACAATGAATCGAACAGGTAGACGGTTGAAATCTTTGTATATGCTGCTTCTATATAGTCTAAGAAACCTATATGCAAAGCATCTAAACAGTAACATTCGCCAATTTTTGTATCTTCGAGTATTAGTGAACAACGAGCCCCATTGATAATCATGAAATGGAAATTATTTGTAACTTTCTACAAGTAGAACAATGAATAGTACAGGTAGACGAGTGAAATCTTTCTATATATTGCTTCTATATAGTCTAAGATACATATATGCAAAGCATCCAAGCTGTACAATTCGCCAATTTATTGTTCTTCAAGTTTAAGTGAACAACGAGCCCCATTGTTAATCCTTTAAAGGAAATTATTTGTAAATTTCGACAAGTAGAACAATGATTGGAACAGGTAGACGGTTGAAATCTTTGTATATATTGCTTCCATATAGTCTAAGAAACATGTACGCAAAGCATCCAAACAGTACAATTCGCCAATTTTTTGTTCTTCAAGTTTAAGTGAACAATGAGCCCCGTTGTTAATCCTTTATCGGAAATTATTTGTAATTTTCGACAAGTAGAACAATGAATGGAACAGGTTGACGGTTGAAATCATTGTATGTATTGCTTCTATATAGTCTAAGAAACATATATGCAAAGCATCCAAACAGTACCATTCGCCAATTTTTTGTTCTTCATGTTTAAGTGAACTACGAGCCCCATTGTTAATCCTTTAAAGGAAATTATTTGTAAATTTCGACAAGTAGAACAATGAATGGAACAGGTAGACGGTTGAAATCTTTGTATATATTGCTTCCATATAGTCTAAGAAACATATATGCAAAGCATCCAAACAGTACCATTCGCCAATTTTTTGTTCTTCAAGTTTAAGTGAACTACGAGCCCCATTGTTAATCCTTTAAAGGAAATTATTTGTAAATTTCGACAAGTAGAACAATGAATGGAACAGGTAGACGGTGGAAATCAATGTATATATTGCTTCTATATAGTCTAAGAAACATATATGCAAAGAATCCAAACAGTACAATTCGCCAATTTTTTGTTCTTCAAGTATAAGTGAACAATGAGCCCCAATGGTTAATCCTTTATCGGCAATTATTTGTATATTTCGACAAGTAGAACTATGAATAGTACAGGTAGACGGGTGAAATCTTTCTATATATTGCTTCTATATAGTCTAAGAAACATATATGCAAAGAATCCAAACAATACAATTCGCCAATTTTTTGTTCTTCATGTTTAAGTGAACTACGAGCCCCATTGTTAATCCTTTAAAGGAAATTATTTGTAAATTTCGACAAGTAGAACAATGAATGGAACAGGTAGACGGTTGAAATCATTTTATATATTGCTTGTATATAGTCTAAGAAACATATATGCAAAGAATCCAAACAGTACAATTCGCCAATTTTTTGTTCTTCAAGTTTAAGTGAACTACGAGCCCCATTGTTAATCCTTTAAAGGAAATTATTTGTAAATTTCGACAAGTTGAACAATGATTGGAACACGTAGACGGTTGAAATCATTTTATATATTGCTTCCATATAGTCTAAGAAACAGGTACGCAAAGCATCCAAACAGTACCATTCGCCAATTTTTTGTTCTTCAAGTTTAAGTGAACTACGAGCCCCATTGTTAATCCTTTAAAGGAAATTATTTGTAAATTTCGACAAGTAGAACAATGAATGGAACAGGTAGACGGTGGAAATCAATGTATATATTGCTTCTATATAGTCTAAGAAACATATATGCAAAGAATCCAAACAGTACAATTCGCCAATTTTTTGTTCTTCAAGTATAAGTGAACAATGAGCCCCAATGGTTAATCCTTTATCGGCAATTATTTGTATATTTCGACAAGTAGAACTATGAATGGAACAGGTAGACGGTTGAGATCTTTGTATATATTGCTTCTATATAGTCTAAGAAACATATATGCAAAGAATCCAAACAGTACAATTCGCCAATTTTTTGTTCTTCAAGTATAAGTGAACAATGAGCCCCAATGGTTAATCCTTTATCGGAAATTATTTGTTTCTTTCGACAAGTAGAACAATGAATGGAACAGGTAGACGGTTGAAATCATGGTATATATTGCTTCTATATAGTCTAAGAAACATATATGCAAATCATCCAAACAGTACAATTCGCCAATTTTTTCTTCTTCAAGTTTAAGTGAACAACGAGCCCCATTGTTAATCCTTTAAAGGAAATTATTTGTAAATTTCGACAAGTAGAACAATGAATGGAACAGGTAGACGGTTAAAATCTTTGTATATATTGCTTCTATATAGTCTAAGAAACATATATGCAAAGCATCCAAACAGTACCATTCGCCAATTTTTTGTTCTTCAAGTTTAAGTGAACAATGAGCCCCAATGGTTAATCCTTTATCGGAAATTATTTGTAATTTTCGACAAGTAGAACAATGATTGGAACACGTAGACGGTTGAAATCTTTGTATATATTGCTTCCATATAGTCTAAGAAACATTTATGCAAAGCATCCAAACAGTACAACTCGCCAATTTTTTGTTCTTCAAGTTTAAGTGAAATACGAGCCCCATTGTTAATCCTTTAAAGGAAATTATTTGTAAATTTCGACAAGTAGAACAATGATTGGAACAGGTAGACGGTTGAAATCTTTGTATATATTGCTTCCATATAGTCTAAGAAACATGTACGCAAAGCATCCAAACAGTACAATTCGCCAATTTTTTGTTCTTCAAGTTTAAGTGAACAACGAGCCCCATTGTTAATCCTTTAAAGGAAATTATTTGTAAATTTCGACAAGTAGAACAATGATTGGAACACGTAGACGGTTGAAATCTTTGAATATATTGCTTCCATATAGTCTAAGAAACATATTGCAAAGCATCCAAACTGTACCATTCGCTAATTTTTTGTTCTTCAAGTTTAAGTGAACAACGAGCCCCATTGTTAATCCTTTAAAGGAAATTATTTGTAAATTTCGACAAGTAGAACAATGATTGGAACACGTAGACGGTTGAAATCTTTGTATATATTGCTTCCATATAGTCTAAGAAACATATATGCAAAGCATCCAAACAGTACCATTCGCCAATTTTTTGTTCTTCAAGGTTAAGTGAACAATGAGCCCCAATGGTTAATCCTTTATCGGAAATTATTTGTATCTTTCGACAAGTAGAACAATGAATGGAGCAGGTAGACGGTTGAGATCTTTGTATATATTGCTTCTATATAGTCTAAGAAACATATATGCAAAGAATCCAAACAGTACAATTCGCCAATTTTTTGTTCTTCAAGTTTAAGTGAACTACGAGCCCCATTGATAATCATGAAACGGAAATTATTTGTAAGTTTCTACAAGTAGAACAATGAATAGAACGGGTAGACGGTAGAAATCTTTGTATATGTTGCTTCTATATAGTCTAAGAAACCTATATGCAAAGCATCCTAAACAGTAACATTCGCCAATTTTTCGATCTTCAAGTTTAAGTGAACAACGAGCTCCATTGATAATCATGAAATGGAAATTATTTGTAACTTTCTACAAGTAGAACAATGAATAGTACAGGTAGACGGGTGAAATCTTTCTATATATTGCTTCTATATAGTCTAAGAAACATATATGCAAAGAATCCAAACAATACAATTCGCCAATTTTTTGTTCTTCATGTTTAAGTGAACTACGAGCCCCATTGTTAATCCTTTAAAGGAAATTATTTGTAAATTTCGACAAGTAGAACAATGAATGGAACAGGTAGACGGTTGAAATCATTTTATATATTGCTTGTATATAGTCTAAGAAACATATATGCAAAGAATCCAAACAGTACAATTCGCCAATTTTTTGTTCTTCAAGTTTAAGTGAACTACGAGCCCCATTGTTAATCCTTTAAAGGAAATTATTTGTAAATTTCGACAAGTTGAACAATGATTGGAACACGTAGACGGTTGAAATCATTTTATATATTGCTTCCATATAGTCTAAGAAACAGGTACGCAAAGCATCCAAACAGTACCATTCGCCAATTTTTTGTTCTTCAAGTTTAAGTGAACTACGAGCCCCATTGTTAATCCTTTAAAGGAAATTATTTGTAAATTTCGACAAGTAGAACAATGAATGGAACAGGTAGACGGTGGAAATCAATGTATATATTGCTTCTATATAGTCTAAGAAACATATATGCAAAGAATCCAAACAGTACAATTCGCCAATTTTTTGTTCTTCAAGTATAAGTGAACAATGAGCCACAATGGTTAATCCTTTATCGGCAATTATTTGTATATTTCGACAAGTAGAACTATGAATGGAACAGGTAGACGGTTGAGATCTTTGTATATATTGCTTCTATATAGTCTAAGAAACATATATGCAAAGAATCCAAACAGTACAATTCGCCAATTTTTTGTTCTTCAAGTATAAGTGAACAATGAGCCCCAATGGTTAATCCTTTATCGGAAATTATTTGTTTCTTTCGACAAGTAGAACAATGAATGGAACAGGTAGACGGTTGAAATCATGGTATATATTGCTTCTATATAGTCTAAGAAACATATATGCAAATCATCCAAACAGTACAATTCGCCAATTTTTTCTTCTTCAAGTTTAAGTGAACAACGAGCCCCATTGATAATCACGAAAGGGAAATTATTTGTAAATTTCGACAAGTTGAACAATGATTGGAACACGTAGACGGTTGAAATCTTTGTATATATTGCTTCTATATAGTCTAAGAAACATATATGCAAATCATCCAAACAGTACAATTCGCCAATTTTTTGTTCTTCAAGTTTAAGTGAACAACGAGCCCCATTGATAATCACGAAAGGGAAATTTTTTGTAAATTTCGACAAGTAGAACAATGAATGGAACAGGTAGATGGTTGAAATCTTTCTATATATTGCTTCTACATAGTCTAAGAAACATATATGCAAAGAATCCAAACAGTACAATTCGCCAATTTTTTGTTCTTCAAGTTTAAGTGAACTACGAGCCCCATTGTTAATCCTTTAAAGGAAATTATTTGTAAATTTCGACAAGTTGAACAATGATTGGAACACGTAGACGGTTGAAATCATTTTATATATTGCTTCCATATAGTCTAAAAAACAGGTACGCAAAGCATCCAAACAGTACCATTCGCCAATTTTTTGTTCTTCAAGTTTAAGTGAACAATGAGCCCCAATCGTTAATCCTTTATCGGAAATTATTTGTAATTTTCGAAAAGTAGAACAATGAATGGAACAGGTACCTAACCCAGACGGTTGAAATCTTTGTATATATTGCTTCTATATAGTCTAACAAACATATATGCAAAGGATCCAAACTGTACCATTCGCCAATTTATTGTTCTTCAAGTTTATGAGAACAACGAGCCCCATTGACAATCATGAAACGGAAATTATTTGTAAGTTTCTACAAGTAGAACAATGAATCGAACAGGTAGACGGTTGAAATCTTTGTATATGCTGCTTCTATATAGTCTAAGAAACCTATATGCAAAGCATCTAAACAGTAACATTCGCCAATTTTTGTATCTCCGAGTATTACTGAACAACGAGCCCCATTGATAATCATGAAATGGAAATTATTTGTAACTTTCTACAAGTAGAACAATGAATAGTACAGGTAGACGAGTGAAATCTTTCTATATATTGCTTCTATACAGTCTAAGATACATATATGCAAAGCATCCAAGCTGTACAATTCGCCAATTTATTGTTCTTCAAGTTTAAGTGAACAACGAGCCCCATTGTTAATCCTTTAAAGGAAATTATTTGTAAATTTCGACAAGTAGAACAATGAATGGAACAGGTAGACTGTTGAAATCATTGTATATATTGCTTCTATATAGTCTAAGAAACATATATGCAAAGCGTCCAAACAGTACAATTCGCCAATTATTTGATCTTCAAGTTTAAGTGAACTACGAGCCCCATTGTTAATACTTTAACGGAAATTATTTGTAAATTTCGACAAGTAGAACAATGAATGGAACAGGTAGACGGTTGAAATCCTTGTATATATTGCGTCTATATAATCTAAGAAACATATATGCAAAGCATCCAAACAGTACCATTCGCCAATTTTTTGTTCTTCAAGTTTAAGTGAAGTACGAGCCCCATTGTTAATCCTTTAAAGGAAATTATTTGTAAATTTCGACAAGTAGAACAATGAATGGAACAGGTGGACTGTTGAAATCATTGTATATATTGCTTCTATATAGTCTAAGAAACATATATGCAAAGCGTCCAAACAGTACAATTCGCCAATTATTTTATCTTCAAGTTTAAGTGAACTACGAGCCCCATTGTTAATACTTTAACGGAAATTATTTGTAACTTGCGACAAGTAGAACAAGGAATGGAACAGGCAGCCGGTTGAAATCAATGTATATATTGCTTCTATATAGTCTAAGAAACATATATGCAAAGCATCCAAACAGTACCATTCGCAATTTTTTGTTCTTCAAGTTTAAGTGAACAACGAGCCCCATTGTTAATCCTTTAAAGGAAATTATTTGTAAATTTCGACAAGTAGAACAATGATTGGAACACGTAGACGGTTGAAATCTTTGTATATATTGCTTCCATATAGTCTAAGAAACATGTACGCAAAGCATCCAAACAGTACCATTCGCCAATTTTTTGTTCTTCAAGTTTAAGTGAACTACGAGCCCCATTGTTAATACTTTAACGGAAATTATTTGTAACTTGCGGCAAGTAGAACAATGAATGGAACAGGTAGATGGTTGAAATCAATGTATATATTGCTTCTATATAGTCTAAGAAACATATATGCAAAGCATCCAAACAGTACCATTCGCCAATTTTTTGTTCCTCAAGTTTAAGTGAAGTACGAGCCCCATTGTTAATCCTTTAAAGGAAATTATTTGTAAATTTCGACAAGTAGAACAATGAATGGAACAGGTGGACTGTTGAAATCATTGTATATATTGCTTCTATATAGTCTAAGAAACATATATGCAAAGCGTCCAAACAGTACAATTCGCCAATTATTTTATCTTCAAGTTTAAGTAAAATACGGTCTCCATTGTTAATCCTTTAAAGGAAATTATTTGTAAATTTCGACAAGTAGAACAATGAATGGAACAGGTAGACTGTTGAAATCATTGTATATATTGCTTCTATATAGTCTAAGAAACATATATGCAAAGCGTCCAAACAGTACAATTCGCCAATTATTTGATCTTCAAGTTTAAGTGAACTACGAGCCCCATTGTTAATACTTTAACGGAAATTATTTGTAAATTTCGACAAGTAGAACAATGAATGGAACAGGTAGACGGTTGAAATCCTTGTATATATTGCGTCTATATAATCTAAGAAACATATATGCAAAGCATCCAAACAGTACCATTCGCCAATTTTTTGTTCTTCAAGTTTAAGTGAAGTACGAGCCCCATTGTTAATCCTTTAAAGGAAATTATTTGTAAATTTCGACAAGTAGAACAATGAATGGAACAGGTGGACTGTTGAAATCATTGTATATATTGCTTCTATATAGTCTAAGAAACATATATGCAAAGCGTCCAAACAGTACAATTCGCCAATTATTTTATCTTCAAGTTTAAGTAAAATACGATCTCCATTGTTAATCCTTTAAAGGAAATTATTTGTAAATTTCGACAAGTAGAACAATGAATGGAACAGGTAGACGGTTGAAAACATTGTATATATTGCTTCTATATAGTCTAAGAAACATATCTGCAGATCATCCAAACAGTACAATCCGCCAATTATTTGATCTTCAAGTTTAAGTGAACTACGAGCCCCATTGTTAATACTTTAACGGAAATTATTTGTAACTTGCGACAAGTAGAACAATGAATGGAACAGGTAGATGGTTGAAATCAATGTATATATTGCTTCTATATAGTCCAAGAAACATATATGCAAAGCATCCAAACAGTACCATTCGCCAATTTTTTGTTCTTCAAGTTTAAGTGAACAACGAGCCGCATTGTTAATCCTTTAAAGGAAATTAATTGTAAATTTCTGCAAGTAGAACAATGATTGGAACACGTAGACGGTTGAAATCTTTGTATATATTGCTTCTATATAATCTAAGAAACATATATGCAAAGCATCCAAACAGTACAATTCGCCAATTTTTTGTTCTTCAAGTTTAAGTAAACTACGATCCCCATTGTTAATCCCTTAACGGAAATTATTTGTAACTTTGGACAAGTAGAACAATGAATGGAACAGGTAGACGGTTGAAATCATTGTATATATTGCTTCTATATAGTCTAAGAAACATATCTGCAGATCATCCAAACAGTACAATCCGCCAATTATTTGATCTTCAAGTTTAAGTGAACTACGAGCCCCATTGTTAATACTTTAACGGAAATTATTTGTAACTTGCGACAAGTAGAACAATGAATGGAACAGGTAGATGGTTGAAATCAATGTATATATTGCTTCTATATAGTCTATGAAACATATATGCAAAGCATCCAAACAGTACCATTCGCCAATTTTTTGTTCTTCAAGTTTAAGTGAACAACGAGCCGCATTGTTAATCCTCTAAAGGAAATTATTTGTAAATTTCGACAAGTAGAACAATGTATGGAACAGGTAGACTGTTGAAATCATTGTATATATTGCTTCTATATAGTCCAAGAAACTTATATGCAAAGCGTCCAAACAGTACAATTCGCCAATTATTTGATCTTCAAGTTTAAGTGAACTACGAGCCCCATTGTTAATACTTTAACGGAAATTATTTGTAACTTTCGACAAGTAGAACATTGAATGGAACAGGTAGACGGTTGAAATCTTTGTATATATTGCTTCTATATAGTATAAGAAACATATATGCAAAGCATCCAAACAGTACCATTCGCCAATTTTTTGTTCTTCAAGTTTAAGTGAACTACGAGCCCCATTGTTAATCCTTTAAAGGGAATTATTTGTAAATTTCGACAAGTAAAACAATGAATGGATCAGGTAGACGGTTGAAATCATTGCATATATTGCTTCTATATAATCTACGAAACATATATGCAAAGCATCCAAACAGTACAATTCACGAATTTTTTGTTCTTCAAGTTTAAGTGAACTACGAGCCCCATTGTTAATCCTTTAACGGAAATTAATTGTAACTTTCTACAAGTAGAACAATGATTGGAACACGTAGACGGTTGCAATCTTTGTATATATTGCTTCCATATAGTCTAAGAAACATGTACTCAAAGCATCCAAACAGTACCATTCGCCAATTTTTTGTTCTTCAAGTTTAAGTGAACAACAAGCCCCATTGATAATCATGAAACGGAAATTATTTGTAACTTTCTACAAGTAGAACAATGAATAGAACAGGTAGACGGTTGAAATCATTGTATATGTTGCTTCTATATAGTCTAAGAAACCTATATGCAAAGCATCTAAACAGTAACAATCGCCAATTTTTTGATCTTCAAGTTTAAGTGAACAGCGAGCCCCATTGATAATCATGAAATGGAAATTGTTTGTAACTTTCTACAAGTAGAACAATGAATAGTACAGGTAGACGGGTGAAATCTTTCTATATATTGCTTCTAAATAACCTAAGAAACATATATTCAAAGCATCCAAACAGTACAATTCGCCAATTTTTTGTTCTTCAAGTTTAAGTGAACTACGAGCCCAATTGTTAATCCTTTAAAGGAAATTATTTGTAAATTTCGACAAGTAGAACAATGAATGGAACAGGTAGACCGTTGAAATCATTGTATATATTGCTTCTATATAGTCTAAGAAACATATATGCATAGCGTCCAAACAGTACAATTCGCCAATTTTTTGCTCTTCAAGTTTAAGTAAACAATGAGCCCCAATGGTTAATCCTTTATCGGAAATTACTTGTAATTTTCGACAAGTAGAACAATGAATGGAACAGGTACACGGTTGAAATCTTCGTATATATTGCTTCTATATAATCTAAGAAACATATATGCATAGCGTCCAAACAGTACAATTCGCCAATTTTTTGCTCTTCAAGTTTAAGTAAACAATGAGCCCCAATGGTTAATCCTTTATCGGAAATTACTTGTAATTTTCGACAAGTAGAACAATGAATGGAACAGGTAGACCGTTGAAATCATTGTATATATTGCTTCTATATAGTCTAAGAAACATATATGCAAAGCATCCAAACAGTACAATTCGCCAATTTTTTGTACTTCAAGGATAAGTGAACAATGAGCCCCAATGGTTAATCCTTTATCGGAAATTGTTTGTATCTTTCGACAAGTAGAACAATGAATGGAACAGGTAGACGGATCAGATCTTTGTATATATTGCTTCAATATAGTCTAAGAAACATATATGCAAAGCATCCAAACAGTAACATTCGCCAATTTTTTGTTCTTCAAGTTTAAGTGAACAACGAGCCCCATTGTTAATCCTTTGAAGGAAATTATTTGTAAATTTCGACAAGTAGAACAATGAATGGAACAGGTAGTCGGTTGAAATCATTGTATATATTGCTTCTATATAGTCTAAGAAACATATATGCAAAGCATCCAATCAGTACAATTTGCCAATTTATTGTTCTTCAAGTTTAAGTGAACAACGAGCCCCATTGTTAATCCTTTAAAGGAAATTATTTGTAAATTTCGACAAGTAGAACAATGATTGGAACACGTAGACGGTTGAAATCTTTGAATATATTGCTTCCATATAGTCTAAGAAACATATTGCAAAGCATCCAAACTGTACCATTCGCTAATTTTTTGTTCTTCAAGTTTAAGTGAACAACGAGCCCCATTGTTAATCCTTTAAAGGAAATTATCTGTAAATTTCGACAAGTAGAACAATGATTGGAACACGTAGACGGTTGAAATCTTTGTATATATTGCTTCCATATAGTCTAAGAAACATATATGCAAAGCATCCAAACAGTACCATTCGCCAATTTTTTGTTCTTCAAGGTTAAGTGAACAATGAGCCCCAATGGTTAATCCTTTATCGGAAATTATTTGTATCTTTCGACAAGTAGAACAATGAATGGAACAGGTAGACGGTTGAGATCTTTGTATATATTGCTTCTATATAGTCTAAGAAACATATATGCAAAGAATCCAAACAGTACAATTCGCCAATTTTTTGTTCTTCAAGTTTAAGTGAACTACGAGCCCCATTGATAATCATGAAACGGAAATTATTTGTAAGTTTCTACAAGTAGAACAATGAATAGAACGGGTAGACGGTAGAAATCTTTGTATATGTTGCTTCTATATAGTCTAAGAAACCAATATGCAAAGCATCTAAACAGTAACATTCGCCAATTTTTTGATCTTCAAGTTTCAGTGAACAAAGAGCTCCATTGATAATCATGAAATGGAAATTATTTGTAACTTTCTACAAGTAGAACAATGAATAGTACAGGTAGACGGGTGAAATCTTTCTATATATTGCTTCTATATAGTCTAAGAAACATATATGCAAAGAATCCAAACAATACAATTCGCCAATTTTTTGTTCTTCATGTTTAAGTGAACTACGAGCCCCATTGTTAATCCTTTAAAGGAAATTATTTGTAAATTTCGACAAGTAGAACAATGAATGGAGCAGGTAGACGGTGGAAATCAATGTATATATTGCTTCTATATAGTCTAAGAAACATATATGCAAAGAATCCAAACAGTACAATTCGCCAATTTTTTGTTCTTCAAGTATAAGTGAACAATGAGCCCCAATGGTTAATCCTTTATCGGAAACTATTTGTATATTTCGACAAGTAGAACAATGAATGGAACAGGTAGACGGTTGAGATCTTTGTATATATTGCTTCTATATAGTCTAAGAAACATATATGCAAAGAATCCAAACAGTACAATTCGCCAATTTTTTGTACTTCAAGGATAAGTGAACAATGAGCCCCAATCGTTAATCCTTTATCGGAAATTATTTGTAATTTTCGAAAAGTAGAACAATGAATGGAACAGGTACCTAACCCAGACGGTTGAAATCTTTGTATATATTGCTTCTATATAGTCTAACAAACATATATGCAAAGGATCCAAACTGTACCATTCGCCAATTTTTTGTTCTTCAAGTTTATGAGAACAACGAGCCCCATTGACAATCATGAAACGGAAATTATTTGTAAGTTTCTACAAGTAGAACAATGAATCGAACAGGTAGACGGTTGAAATCTTTGTATATGCTGCTTCTATATAGTCTAAGAAACCTATATGCAAAGCATCTAAACAGTAACATTCGCCAATTTTTTGATCTTCAAGTTTCAGTGAACAAAGAGCTCCATTGATAATCATGAAATGGAAATTATTTGTAACTTTCTACAAGTAGAACAATGAATAGTACAGGTAGACGGGTGAAATCTTTCTATATATTGCTTCTATATAGTCTAAGAAACATATATGCAAAGAATCCAAACAATACAATTCGCCAATTTTTTGTTCTTCATGTTTAAGTGAACTACGAGCCCCATTGTTAATCCTTTAAAGGAAATTATTTGTAAATTTCGACAAGTAGAACAATGAATGGAGCAGGTAGACGGTGGAAATCAATGTATATATTGCTTCCATATAGTCTAAGAAACATATTGCAAAGCATCCAAACTGTACCATTCGCTAATTTTTTGTTCTTCAAGTTTAAGTGAACAACGAGCCCCATTGTTAATCCTTTAAAGGAAATTATCTGTAAATTTCGACAAGTAGAACAATGATTGGAACACGTAGACGGTTGAAATCTTTGTATATATTGCTTCCATATAGTCTAAGAAACATATATGCAAAGCATCCAAACAGTACCATTCGCCAATTTTTTGTTCTTCAAGGTTAAGTGAACAATGAGCCCCAATGGTTAATCCTTTATCGGAAATTATTTGTATCTTTCGACAAGTAGAACAATGAATGGAACAGGTAGACGGTTGAGATCTTTGTATATATTGCTTCTATATAGTCTAAGAAACATATATGCAAAGAATCCAAACAGTACAATTCGCCAATTTTTTGTTCTTCAAGTTTAAGTGAACTACGAGCCCCATTGATAATCATGAAACGGAAATTATTTGTAAGTTTCTACAAGTAGAACAATGAATAGAACGGGTAGACGGTAGAAATCTTTGTATATGTTGCTTCTATATAGTCTAAGAAACCAATATGCAAAGCATCTAAACTGTAACATTCGCCAATTTTTTGATCTTCAAGTTTCAGTGAACAAAGAGCTCCATTGATAATCATGAAATGGAAATTATTTGTAACTTTCTACAAGTAGAACAATGAATAGTACAGGTAGACGGGTGAAATCTTTCTATATATTGCTTCTATATAGTCTAAGAAACATATATGCAAAGAATCCAAACAATACAATTCGCCAATTTTTTGTTCTTCATGTTTAAGTGAACTACGAGCCCCATTGTTAATCCTTTAAAGGAAATTATTTGTAAATTTCGACAAGTAGAACAATGAATGGAGCAGGTAGACGGTGGAAATCAATGTATATATTGCTTCTATATAGTCTAAGAAACATATATGCAAAGAATCCAAACAGTACAATTCGCCAATTTTTTGTTCTTCAAGTATAAGTGAACAATGAGCCCCATTGTTAATCCTTTAAAGGAAATTATTTGTAAATTTCGACAAGTAGAACAATGAATGGAACAGGTAGACGGTGGAAATCAATGTATATATTGCTTCTATATAGTCTAAGAAACATATATGCAAAGAATCCAAACAGTACAATTCGCCAATTTTTTGTACTTCAAGGATAAGTGAACAATGAGCCCCAATCGTTAATCCTTTATCGGAAATTATTTGTAATTTTCGAAAAGTAGAACAATGAATGGAACAGGTACCTAACCCAGACGGTTGAAATCTTTGTATATATTGCTTCTATATAGTCTAACAAACATATATGCAAAGGATCCAAACTGTACCATTCGCCAATTTTTTGTTCTTCAAGTTTATGAGAACAACGAGCCCCATTGACAATCATGAAACGGAAATTATTTGTAAGTTTCTACAAGTAGAACAATGAATCGAACAGGTAGACGGTTGAAATCTTTGTATATGCTGCTTCTATATAGTCTAAGAAACCTATATGCAAAGCATCTAAACAGTAACATTCGCCAATTTTTGTATCTTCGAGTATTAGTGAACAACGAGCCCCATTGATAATCATGAAATGGAAATTATTTGTAACTTTCTACAAGTAGAACAATGAATAGTACAGGTAGACGAGTGAAATCTTTCTATATATTGCTTCTATATAGTCTAAGATACATATATGCAAAGCATCCAAGCTGTACAATTCGCCAATTTATTGTTCTTCAAGTTTAAGTGAACAACGAGCCCCATTGTTAATCCTTTAAAGGAAATTATTTGTAAATTTCGACAAGTAGAACAATGATTGGAACACGTAGACGGTTGAAATCTTTGTATATATTGCTTCCATATAGTCTAAGAAACATGTACGCAAAGCATCCAAACAGTACAATTCGCCAATTTTTTGTTCTTCAAGTTTAAGTGAACAATGAGCCCCATTGTTAATCCTCCATCGGAAATTATTTGTAATTTTCGACAAGTAGAACAATGAATGGAACAGGTTGACGGTTGAAATCATTGTATATATTGCTTCTATATAGTCTAAGAAACATATATGCAAAGCATCCAAACAGTACCATTCGCCAATTTTTTGTTCTTCAAGTTTAAGTGAACTATGAGCCCCATTGTTAATCCTTTAAAGGAAATTATTTGTAAATTTCAACAAGTAAAACAATGAATGGAACAGGTAGACGGTTGAAATCTTTGTATATATATTGCTTCTATATAGTCTAAGAAACATATATGCAAAGCATCCAGACAGTACCATTCGCCAATTTTTTGTTCTTCAAGTTTAAGTGAACAACGAGCTCCATTGATAATCATGAAATGGAAATTATTTGTAACTTTCTACAAGTAGAACAATGAATAGTACAGGTAGACGGGTGAAATCTTTCTATATATTGCTTCTATATAGTCTAAGAAACATATATGCAAAGAATCCAAACAATACAATTCGCCAATTTTTTGTTCTTCATGTTTAAGTGAACTACGAGCCCCATTGTTAATCCTTTAAAGGAAATTATTTGTAAATTTCGACAAGTAGAACAATGAATGGAACAGGTAGACGGTGGAAATCAATGTATATATTGCTTCTATATAGTCTAAGAAACATATATGCAAAGAATCCAAACAGTACAATTCGCCAATTTTTTGTTCTTCAAGTATAAGTGAACAATGAGCCCCAATGGTTAATCCTTTATCGGCAATTATTTGTATATTTCGACAAGTAGAACTATGAATGGAACAGGTAGACGGTTGAGATCTTTGTATATATTGCTTCTATATAGTCTAAGAAACATATATGCAAAGAATCCAAACAGTACAATTCGCCAATTTTTTGTTCTTCAAGTATAAGTGAACAATGAGCCCCAATGGTTAATCCTTTATCGGAAATTATTTGTATCTTTCGACAAGTAGAACAATGAATGGAACAGGTAGACGGTTGAAATCATGGTATATATTGCTTCTATATAGTCTAAGAAACATATATGCAAATCATCCAAACAGTACAATTCGCCAATTTTTTGTTCTTCAAGTTTAAGTGAACAACGAGCCCCATTGATAATCACGAAAGGGAAATTTTTTGTAAATTTCGACAAGTAGAACAATGAATGGAACAGGTAGATGGTTGAAATCTTTCTATATATTGCTTCTACATAGTCTAAGAAACATATATGCAAAGGATCCAAACTGTACCATTCGCCAATTTTTTGTTCTTCAAGTTTATGAGAACAACGAGCCCCATTGACAATCATGAAACGGAAATTATTTGTAAGTTTCTACAAGTAGAACAATGAATCGAACAGGTAGACGGTTGAAATCTTTGTATATGCTGCTTCTATATAGTCTAAGAAACCTATATGCAAAGCATCTAAACAGTAACATTCGCCAATTTTTGTATCTTCGAGTATTAGTGAACAACGAGCCCCATTGATAATCATGAAATGGAAATTATTTGTAACTTTCTACAAGTAGAACAATGAATAGTACAGGTAGACGAGTGAAATCTTTCTATATATTGCTTCTATATAGTCTAAGATACATATATGCAAAGCATCCAAGCTGTACAATTCGCCAATTTATTGTTCTTCAAGTTTAAGTGAACAACGAGCCCCATTGTTAATCCTTTAAAGGAAATTATTTGTAAATTTCGACAAGTAGAACAATGATTGGATCACGTAGACGGTTGAAATCTTTGTATATATTGCTTCCATATAGTCTAAGAAACATGTACGCAAAGCATCCAAACAGTACAATTCGCCAATTTTTTGTTCTTCAAGTTTAAGTGAACAATGAGCCCCATTGTTAATTCTTCATCGGAAATTATTTGTAATTTTCGACAAGTAGAACAATGAATGGAACAGGTTGACGGTTGAAATCATTGTATATATTGCTTCTATATAGTCTAAGAAACATATATGCAAAGCATCCAAACAGTACCATTCGCCAATTTTTTGTTCTTCAAGTTTAAGTGAACTATGAGCCCCATTGTTAATCCTTTAAAGGAAATTATTTGTAAATTTCAACAAGTAAAACAATGAATGGAACAGGTAGACGGTTGAAATCTTTGTATATATATTGCTTCTATATAGTCTAAGAAACATATATGCAAAGCATCCAGACAGTACCATTCGCCAATTTTTTGATCTTCAAGTTTAAGTGAACAACGAGCTCCATTGATAATCATGAAATGGAAATTATTTGTAACTTTCTACAAGTAGAACAATGAATAGTACAGGTAGACGGGTGAAATCTTTCTATATATTGCTTCTATATAGTCTAAGAAACATATATGCAAAGAATCCAAACAATACAATTCGCCAATTTTTTGTTCTTCATGTTTAAGTGAACTACGAGCCCCATTGTTAATCCTTTAAAGGAAATTATTTGTAAATTTCGACAAGTAGAACAATGATTGGAACACGTAGACGGTTGAAATCTTTGTATATATTGCTTCCATATAGTCTAAGAAACATGTACGCAAAGCATCCAAACAGTACAATTCGCCAATTTTTTGTTCTTCAAGTTTAAGTGAAATACGAGCCCCATTGTTAATCCTTTAACGGAAATTGTTTGTAATTTTCGACAAGTAGAACAATGAATGGAACAGGTAGACAGTTGAAATCTTTGTATATATTGCTTCAATATAGTCTAAGAAACATATATGCAAAGCATCCAAACAGTACCATACGCCAATTTTTTGTTCTTCAAGGTTAAGTGAACAATGAGCCCCAATGGTTAATCCTTTATCGGAAATTATTTGTATCTTTCGACTAGTAGAACAATGAATGGAACAGGTAGACGGTTGAGATCTTTGTATATATTGCTTCTATATAGTCTAAGAAACATATATGCAAAGCATCCAAACAGGACCAAACCCCAATTTTTTGTTCATCAAGTTCAAGTGAACTACGAGCTCCATTTTTAATCCTTTAAAGGAAATTATTTGTATATTTCGACAAGTAGAACAATGAATGGAACAGGTAGTCGGTTGAAATCATTGTATATATTGCTTCTATATAGTCTAAGAAACATATATGCAAAGCATCCAATCAGTACAATTTGCCAATTTATTGTTCTTCAAGTTTAAGTGAACAACGAGCCCCATTGTTAATCCTTTAAAGGAAATTATTTGTAAATTTCGACAAGTTGAACAATGATTGGAACACGTAGACGGTTGAAATCATTTTATATATTGCTTCCATATAGTCTAAAAAACAGGTACGCAAAGCATCCAAACAGTACCATTCGCCAATTTTTTGTTCTTCAAGTTTAAGTGAACAATGAGCCCCAATCGTTAATCCTTTATCGGAAATTATTTGTAATTTTCGAAAAGTAGAACAATGAATGGAACAGGTACCTAACCCAGACGGTTGAAATCTTTGTATATATTGCTTCTATATAGTCTAACAAACATATATGCAAAGGATCCAAACTGTACCATTCGCCAATTTTTTGTTCTTCAAGTTTATGGGAACAACGAGCCCCATTGACAATCATGAAACGGAAATTATTTGTAAGTTTCTACAAGTAGAACAATGAATCGAACAGGTAGACGGTTGAAATCTTTGTATATGCTGCTTCTATATAGTCTAAGAAACCTATATGCAAAGCATCTAAACAGTAACATTCGCCAATTTTTGTATCTTCGAGTATTAGTGAACAACGAGCCCCATTGATAATCATGAAATGGAAATTATTTGTAACTTTCTACAAGTAGAACAATGAATAGTACAGGTAGACGAGTGAAATCTTTCTATATATTGCTTCTATATAGTCTAAGATACATATATGCAAAGCATCCAAGCTGTACAATTCGCCAATTTATTGTTCTTCAAGTTTAAGTGAACAACGAGCCCCATTGTTAATCCTTTAAAGGAAATTATTTGTAAATTTCGACAAGTAGAACAATGATTGGAACAGGTAGACGGTTGAAATCTTTGTATATATTGCTTCCATATAGTCTAAGAAACATGTACGCAAAGCATCCAAACAGTACAATTCGCCAATTTTTTGTTCTTCAAGTTTAAGTGAACAATGAGCCCCGTTGTTAATCCTTTATCGGAAATTATTTGTAATTTTCGACAAGTAGAACAATGAATGGAACAGGTTGACGGTTGAAATCATTGTATGTATTGCTTCTATATAGTCTAAGAAACATATATGCAAAGCATCCAAACAGTACCATTCGCCAATTTTTTGTTCTTCATGTTTAAGTGAACTACGAGCCCCATTGTTAATCCTTTAAAGGAAATTATTTGTAAATTTCGACAAGTAGAACAATGAATGGAACAGGTAGACGGTTGAAATCTTTGTATATATTGCTTCCATATAGTCTAAGAAACATATATGCAAAGCATCCAAACAGTACCATTCGCCAATTTTTTGTTCTTCAAGGTTAAGTGAACAATGAGCCCCAATGGTTAATCCTTTATCGGAAATTATTTGTATCTTTCGACAAGTAGAACAATGAATGGAACAGGTAGACGGTTGAGATCTTTGTATATATTGCTTCTATATAGTCTAAGAAACATATATGCAAAGAATCCAAACAGTACAATTCGCCAATTTTTTGTTCTTCAAGTTTAAGTGAACTACGAGCCCCATTGATAATCATGAAACGGAAATTATTTGTAAGTTTCTACAAGTAGAACAATGAATAGAACGGGTAGACGGTAGAAATCTTTGTATATGTTGCTTCTATATAGTCTAAGAAACCTATATGCAAAGCATCCTAAACAGTAACATTCGCCAATTTTTCGATCTTCAAGTTTAAGTGAACAACGAGCTCCATTGATAATCATGAAATGGAAATTATTTGTAACTTTCTACAAGTAGAACAATGAATAGTACAGGTAGACGGGTGAAATCTTTCTATATATTGCTTCTATATAGTCTAAGAAACATATATGCAAAGAATCCAAACAATACAATTCGCCAATTTTTTGTTCTTCATGTTTAAGTGAACTACGAGCCCCATTGTTAATCCTTTAAAGGAAATTATTTGTAAATTTCGACAAGTAGAACAATGAATGGAACAGGTAGACGGTTGAAATCATTTTATATATTGCTTGTATATAGTCTAAGAAACATATATGCAAAGAATCCAAACAGTACAATTCGCCAATTTTTTGTTCTTCAAGTTTAAGTGAACTACGAGCCCCATTGTT
This sequence comes from Cerceris ruficornis, assembly GCA_963989415.1. Lineage (NCBI taxonomy): Eukaryota > Metazoa > Arthropoda > Insecta > Hymenoptera > Crabronidae > Cerceris > Cerceris ruficornis. Next base: position 1,360,158 of record CAXDIW010000024.1, on the reverse strand, counting down.
AATCCTTTAAAGGAAATTATTTGTAAATTTCGACAAGTTGAACAATGATTGGAACACGTAGACGGTTGAAATCATTTTATATATTGCTTCCATATAGTCTAAGAAACAGGTACGCAAAGCATCCAAACAGTACCATTCGCCAATTTTTTGTTCTTCAAGTTTAAGTGAACTACGAGCCCCATTGTTAATCCTTTAAAGGAAATTATTTGTAAATTTCGACAAGTAGAACAATGAATGGAACAGGTAGACGGTGGAAATCAATTTATATATTGCTTCTATATAGTCTAAGAAACATATATGCAAAGAATCCAAACAGTACAATTCGCCAATTTTTTGTTCTTCAAGTATAAGTGAACAATGAGCCCCAATGGTTAATCCTTTATCGGCAATTATTTGTATATTTCGACAAGTAGAACTATGAATAGTACAGGTAGACGGGTGAAATCTTTCTATATATTGCTTCTATATAGTCTAAGAAACATATATGCAAAGAATCCAAACAATACAATTCGCCAATTTTTTGTTCTTCATGTTTAAGTGAACTACGAGCCCCATTGTTAATCCTTTAAAGGAAATTATTTGTAAATTTCGACAAGTAGAACAATGAATGGAACAGGTAGACGGTTGAAATCATTTTATATATTGCTTGTATATAGTCTAAGAAACATATATGCAAAGAATCCAAACAGTACAATTCGCCAATTTTTTGTTCTTCAAGTTTAAGTGAACTACGAGCCCCATTGTTAATCCTTTAAAGGAAATTATTTGTAAATTTCGACAAGTTGAACAATGATTGGAACACGTAGACGGTTGAAATCATTTTATATATTGCTTCCATATAGTCTAAGAAACAGGTACGCAAAGCATCCAAACAGTACCATTCGCCAATTTTTTGTTCTTCAAGTTTAAGTGAACTACGAGCCCCATTGTTAATCCTTTAAAGGAAATTATTTGTAAATTTCGACAAGTAGAACAATGAATGGAACAGGTAGACGGTGGAAATCAATGTATATATTGCTTCTATATAGTCTAAGAAACATATATGCAAAGAATCCAAACAGTACAATTCGCCAATTTTTTGTTCTTCAAGTATAAGTGAACAATGAGCCCCAATGGTTAATCCTTTATCGGCAATTATTTGTATATTTCGACAAGTAGAACTATGAATGGAACAGGTAGACGGTTGAGATCTTTGTATATATTGCTTCTATATAGTCTAAGAAACATATATGCAAAGAATCCAAACAGTACAATTCGCCAATTTTTTGTTCTTCAAGTATAAGTGAACAATGAGCCCCAATGGTTAATCCTTTATCGGAAATTATTTGTTTCTTTCGACAAGTAGAACAATGAATGGAACAGGTAGACGGTTGAAATCATGGTATATATTGCTTCTATATAGTCTAAGAAACATATATGCAAATCATCCAAACAGTACAATTCGCCAATTTTTTCTTCTTCAAGTTTAAGTGAACAACGAGCCCCATTGTTAATCCTTTAAAGGAAATTATTTGTAAATTTCGACAAGTAGAACAATGAATGGAACAGGTAGACGGTTGAAATCTTTGTATATATTGCTTCTATATAGTCTAAGAAACATATATGCAAAGCATCCAAACAGTACCATTCGCCAATTTTTTGTTCTTCAAGTTTAAGTGAACAATGAGCCCCAATGGTTAATCCTTTATCGGAAATTATTTGTAATTTTCGACAAGTAGAACAATGATTGGAACACGTAGACGGTTGAAATCTTTGTATATATTGCTTCCATATAGTCTAAGAAACATTTATGCAAAGCATCCAAACAGTACAACTCGCCAATTTTTTGTTCTTCAAGTTTAAGTGAAATACGAGCCCCATTGTTAATCCTTTAAAGGAAATTATTTGTAAATTTCGACAAGTAGAACAATGATTGGAACAGGTAGACGGTTGAAATCTTTGTATATATTGCTTCCATATAGTCTAAGAAACATGTACGCAAAGCATCCAAACAGTACAATTCGCCAATTTTTTGTTCTTCAAGTTTAAGTGAACAACGAGCCCCATTGTTAATCCTTTAAAGGAAATTATTTGTAAATTTCGACAAGTAGAACAATGATTGGAACACGTAGACGGTTGAAATCTTTGAATATATTGCTTCCATATAGTCTAAGAAACATATTGCAAAGCATCCAAACTGTACCATTCGCTAATTTTTTGTTCTTCAAGTTTAAGTGAACAACGAGCCCCATTGTTAATCCTTTAAAGGAAATTATTTGTAAATTTCGACAAGTAGAACAATGATTGGAACACGTAGACGGTTGAAATCTTTGTATATATTGCTTCCATATAGTCTAAGAAACATATATGCAAAGCATCCAAACAGTACCATTCGCCAATTTTTTGTTCTTCAAGGTTAAGTGAACAATGAGCCCCAATGGTTAATCCTTTATCGGAAATTATTTGTATCTTTCGACAAGTAGAACAATGAATGGAACAGGTAGACGGTTGAGATCTTTGTATATATTGCTTCTATATAGTCTAAGAAACATATATGCAAAGAATCCAAACAGTACAATTCGCCAATTTTTTGTTCTTCAAGTTTAAGTGAACTACGAGCCCCATTGATAATCATGAAACGGAAATTATTTGTAAGTTTCTACAAGTAGAACAATGAATAGAACGGGTAGACGGTAGAAATCTTTGTATATGTTGCTTCTATATAGTCTAAGAAACCTATATGCAAAGCATCCTAAACAGTAACATTCGCCAATTTTTCGATCTTCAAGTTTAAGTGAACAACGAGCTCCATTGATAATCATGAAATGGAAATTATTTGTAACTTTCTACAAGTAGAACAATGAATAGTACAGGTAGACGGGTGAAATCTTTCTATATATTGCTTCTATATAGTCTAAGAAACATATATGCAAAGAATCCAAACAATACAATTCGCCAATTTTTTGTTCTTCATGTTTAAGTGAACTACGAGCCCCATTGTTAATCCTTTAAAGGAAATTATTTGTAAATTTCGACAAGTAGAACAATGAATGGAACAGGTAGACGGTTGAAATCATTTTATATATTGCTTGTATATAGTCTAAGAAACATATATGCAAAGAATCCAAACAGTACAATTCGCCAATTTTTTGTTCTTCAAGTTTAAGTGAACTACGAGCCCCATTGTTAATCCTTTAAAGGAAATTATTTGTAAATTTCGACAAGTTGAACAATGATTGGAACACGTAGACGGTTGAAATCATTTTATATATTGCTTCCATATAGTCTAAGAAACAGGTACGCAAAGCATCCAAACAGTACCATTCGCCAATTTTTTGTTCTTCAAGTTTAAGTGAACTACGAGCCCCATTGTTAATCCTTTAAAGGAAATTATTTGTAAATTTCGACAAGTAGAACAATGAATGGAACAGGTAGACGGTGGAAATCAATGTATATATTGCTTCTATATAGTCTAAGAAACATATATGCAAAGAATCCAAACAGTACAATTCGCCAATTTTTTGTTCTTCAAGTATAAGTGAACAATGAGCCCCAATGGTTAATCCTTTATCGGCAATTATTTGTATATTTCGACAAGTAGAACTATGAATGGAACAGGTAGACGGTTGAGATCTTTGTATATATTGCTTCTATATAGTCTAAGAAACATATATGCAAAGAATCCAAACAGTACAATTCGCCAATTTTTTGTTCTTCAAGTATAAGTGAACAATGAGCCCCAATGGTTAATCCTTTATCGGAAATTATTTGTTTCTTTCGACAAGTAGAACAATGAATGGAACAGGTAGACGGTTGAAATCATGGTATATATTGCTTCTATATAGTCTAAGAAACATATATGCAAATCATCCAAACAGTACAATTCGCCAATTTTTTCTTCTTCAAGTTTAAGTGAACAACGAGCCCCATTGATAATCACGAAAGGGAAATTATTTGTAAATTTCGACAAGTTGAACAATGATTGGAACACGTAGACGGTTGAAATCTTTGTATATATTGCTTCTATATAGTCTAAGAAACATATATGCAAATCATCCAAACAGTACAATTCGCCAATTTTTTGTTCTTCAAGTTTAAGTGAACAACGAGCCCCATTGATAATCACGAAAGGGAAATTTTTTGTAAATTTCGACAAGTAGAACAATGAATGGAACAGGTAGATGGTTGAAATCTTTCTATATATTGCTTCTACATAGTCTAAGAAACATATATGCAAAGAATCCAAACAGTACAATTCGCCAATTTTTTGTTCTTCAAGTTTAAGTGAACTACGAGCCCCATTGTTAATCCTTTAAAGGAAATTATTTGTAAATTTCGACAAGTTGAACAATGATTGGAACACGTAGACGGTTGAAATCATTTTATATATTGCTTCCATATAGTCTAAAAAACAGGTACGCAAAGCATCCAAACAGTACCATTCGCCAATTTTTTGTTCTTCAAGTTTAAGTGAACAATGAGCCCCAATCGTTAATCCTTTATCGGAAATTATTTGTAATTTTCGAAAAGTAGAACAATGAATGGAACAGGTACCTAACCCAGACGGTTGAAATCTTTGTATATATTGCTTCTATATAGTCTAACAAACATATATGCAAAGGATCCAAACTGTACCATTCGCCAATTTTTTGTTCTTCAAGTTTATGAGAACAACGAGCCCCATTGACAATCATGAAACGGAAATTATTTGTAAGTTTCTACAAGTAGAACAATGAATCGAACAGGTAGACGGTTGAAATCTTTGTATATGCTGCTTCTATATAGTCTAAGAAACCTATATGCAAAGCATCTAAACAGTAACATTCGCCAATTTTTGTATCTCCGAGTATTACTGAACAACGAGCCCCATTGATAATCATGAAATGGAAATTATTTGTAACTTTCTACAAGTAGAACAATGAATAGTACAGGTAGACGAGTGAAATCTTTCTATATATTGCTTCTATATAGTCTAAGATACATATATGCAAAGCATCCAAGCTGTACAATTCGCCAATTTATTGTTCTTCAAGTTTAAGTGAACAACGAGCCCCATTGTTAATCCTTTAAAGGAAATTATTTGTAAATTTCGACAAGTAGAACAATGAATGGAACAGGTAGACTGTTGAAATCATTGTATATATTGCTTCTATATAGTCTAAGAAACATATATGCAAAGCGTCCAAACAGTACAATTCGCCAATTATTTGATCTTCAAGTTTAAGTGAACTACGAGCCCCATTGTTAATACTTTAACGGAAATTATTTGTAAATTTCGACAAGTAGAACAATGAATGGAACAGGTAGACGGTTGAAATCCTTGTATATATTGCGTCTATATAATCTAAGAAACATATATGCAAAGCATCCAAACAGTACCATTCGCCAATTTTTTGTTCTTCAAGTTTAAGTGAAGTACGAGCCCCATTGTTAATCCTTTAAAGGAAATTATTTGTAAATTTCGACAAGTAGAACAATGAATGGAACAGGTGGACTGTTGAAATCATTGTATATATTGCTTCTATATAGTCTAAGAAACATATATGCAAAGCGTCCAAACAGTACAATTCGCCAATTATTTTATCTTCAAGTTTAAGTGAACTACGAGCCCCATTGTTAATACTTTAACGGAAATTATTTGTAACTTGCGACAAGTAGAACAAGGAATGGAACAGGCAGCCGGTTGAAATCAATGTATATATTGCTTCTATATAGTCTAAGAAACATATATGCAAAGCATCCAAACAGTACCATTCGCAATTTTTTGTTCTTCAAGTTTAAGTGAACAACGAGCCCCATTGTTAATCCTTTAAAGGAAATTATTTGTAAATTTCGACAAGTAGAACAATGATTGGAACACGTAGACGGTTGAAATCTTTGTATATATTGCTTCCATATAGTCTAAGAAACATGTACGCAAAGCATCCAAACAGTACCATTCGCCAATTTTTTGTTCTTCAAGTTTAAGTGAACTACGAGCCCCATTGTTAATACTTTAACGGAAATTATTTGTAACTTGCGGCAAGTAGAACAATGAATGGAACAGGTAGATGGTTGAAATCAATGTATATATTGCTTCTATATAGTCTAAGAAACATATATGCAAAGCATCCAAACAGTACCATTCGCCAATTTTTTGTTCCTCAAGTTTAAGTGAAGTACGAGCCCCATTGTTAATCCTTTAAAGGAAATTATTTGTAAATTTCGACAAGTAGAACAATGAATGGAACAGGTGGACTGTTGAAATCATTGTATATATTGCTTCTATATAGTCTAAGAAACATATATGCAAAGCGTCCAAACAGTACAATTCGCCAATTATTTTATCTTCAAGTTTAAGTAAAATACGGTCTCCATTGTTAATCCTTTAAAGGAAATTATTTGTAAATTTCGACAAGTAGAACAATGAATGGAACAGGTAGACTGTTGAAATCATTGTATATATTGCTTCTATATAGTCTAAGAAACATATATGCAAAGCGTCCAAACAGTACAATTCGCCAATTATTTGATCTTCAAGTTTAAGTGAACTACGAGCCCCATTGTTAATACTTTAACGGAAATTATTTGTAAATTTCGACAAGTAGAACAATGAATGGAACAGGTAGACGGTTGAAATCCTTGTATATATTGCGTCTATATAATCTAAGAAACATATATGCAAAGCATCCAAACAGTACCATTCGCCAATTTTTTGTTCTTCAAGTTTAAGTGATGTACGAGCCCCATTGTTAATCCTTTAAAGGAAATTATTTGTAAATTTCGACAAGTAGAACAATGAATGGAACAGGTGGACTGTTGAAATCATTGTATATATTGCTTCTATATAGTCTAAGAAACATATATGCAAAGCGTCCAAACAGTACAATTCGCCAATTATTTTATCTTCAAGTTTAAGTAAAATACGATCTCCATTGTTAATCCTTTAAAGGAAATTATTTGTAAATTTCGACAAGTAGAACAATGAATGGAACAGGTAGACGGTTGAAAACATTGTATATATTGCTTCTATATAGTCTAAGAAACATATCTGCAGATCATCCAAACAGTACAATCCGCCAATTATTTGATCTTCAAGTTTAAGTGAACTACGAGCCCCATTGTTAATACTTTAACGGAAATTATTTGTAACTTGCGACAAGTAGAACAATGAATGGAACAGGTAGATGGTTGAAATCAATGTATATATTGCTTCTATATAGTCCAAGAAACATATATGCAAAGCATCCAAACAGTACCATTCGCCAATTTTTTGTTCTTCAAGTTTAAGTGAACAACGAGCCGCATTGTTAATCCTTTAAAGGAAATTAATTGTAAATTTCTGCAAGTAGAACAATGATTGGAACACGTAGACGGTTGAAATCTTTGTATATATTGCTTCTATATAATCTAAGAAACATATATGCAAAGCATCCAAACAGTACAATTCGCCAATTTTTTGTTCTTCAAGTTTAAGTAAACTACGATCCCCATTGTTAATCCCTTAACGGAAATTATTTGTAACTTTGGACAAGTAGAACAATGAATGGAACAGGTAGACGGTTGAAATCATTGTATATATTGCTTCTATATAGTCTAAGAAACATATCTGCAGATCATCCAAACAGTACAATCCGCCAATTATTTGATCTTCAAGTTTAAGTGAACTACGAGCCCCATTGTTAATACTTTAACGGAAATTATTTGTAACTTGCGACAAGTAGAACAATGAATGGAACAGGTAGATGGTTGAAATCAATGTATATATTGCTTCTATATAGTCTATGAAACATATATGCAAAGCATCCAAACAGTACAATTCGCCAATTTTTTGTTCTTCAAGTTTAAGTGAACAACGAGCCGCATTGTTAATCCTTTAAAGGAAATTATTTGTAAATTTCGAAAAGTAGAACAATGATTGGAACACGTAGACGGTTGAAATCTTTGTATATATTGCTTCTATATAATCTAAGAAACATATATGCAAAGCATCCAAACAGTACCATTCGCCAATTTTTTGTTCTTCAAGTTTAAGTGAACAACGAGCCGCATTGTTAATCCTTTAAAGGAAATTATTTGTAAATTTCGAAAAGTAGAACAATGATTGGAACACGTAGACGGTTGAAATCTTTGTATATATTGCTTCTATATAATCTAAGAAACATATATGCAAAGCATCTAAACAGTAACATTCACCAATTTTTTGATCTTCAAGTTTAAGTGAACATCGAGCCCCATTGTTAATCATTTAAAGGAAATTATTTGTAAATTTCGACAAGTAGAACAATGAATGGATCATGTAGACGGTTGAAATCAATGTATATTTTGCTTCTATATAGTCTACGAAACATATATGCAAAGCATCCAAACAGTACAATTCGACAATTTTTTGTTCTTCAAGTTTAAGTGAACTACGAGCCCCATTGTTAATCCTTTAAAGGAAATTAATTGTAAATTTCGGCAACTAGAACAATGATTGGAACACGTAGACGGTTGAAATCTTTGTATATATTGCTTCCATATAGTCTAAGAAACATGTACGCAAAGCATCCAAATAGTACCATTCGCCAATTTTTTGTTCTTCAAGTTTAAGTGAACTACGAGCCCCATTGTTAATCCTTTAAAGGGAATTATTTGTAAATTTCGACAAATAAAACAATGAATGGATCAGGTAGACGGTTGAAATCATTGCATATATTGCTTCTATATAATCTACGAAACATATATGCAAAGCATCCAAACAGTACAATTCACGAATTTTTTGTTCTTCAAGTTTAAGTGAACTACGAGCCCCATTGTCAATCCTTTAAAGGAAATTATTTGTAAATTACGACAAGTAGAACAATGAATGGATCATGTAGACGGTTGAAATCATTGTATATATTGCTTCTATATAGTCTACGAAACATATATGCAAAGCATCCAAACAGTACAATTCGCCAATTTTTTGTTCTTCAAGTTTAAGAGAACTACGAGCCCCATTGTTAATCCTTTAACGGAAATTAATTGTAACATTCTACAAGTAGAACAATGATTGGAACACGTAGACGGTTGAAATCTTTGTATATATGCTTCCATATAGACTAAGAAACATATATGCAAAGCATCCAAACAGTACCATTCGCCAATTTTTTGTTCTTCAAGTTTAAGTGAACAAAGAGCCCCATTGTTAATCCTTTAACGGAAATTATTTGTAACTTGCGACAAGTAGAACAATGAATGGAACAGGTAGACGGTTGAAACCCTTGTATATATTGCGTCTATATAATCTAAGAAACATATATGAATAGCATCCAAACAGTACCATTCGCCAATTTTTTGTTCTTCAAGTTTAAGTGAACTACGAGCCCCATTGTTAATCCTTTAAAGGAAATTATTTGTAAATTTCGACAAGTAGAACAATGAATGGAACAGGTAGACTGTTGAAATCATTGTATATATTGCTTCTATATAGTCTAAGAAACATATATGCAAAGCATCCAAACAGAACAATTCGCCAATTTTTTGTTCTTCAAGTTTAAGTAAACTACGATCCCCATTGTTAATCCCTTAACGGAAATTATTTGTAACTTTCGACAAGTAGAAAAATGAATGGAACAGGTAGACGGTTGAAATCTGTGTATATATTGCTTCTATATAGTCTAAGAAACATATATGCAAAGCATCCAAACAGTACCATTCGCCAATTTTTTGGTCTTCAAGTTTAAGTGAACAATGAGCCCCAATGGTTAATCCATTATCGGAAATTATTTGTAAATTTCGACAAGTAGAACAATGAATGGAACAGGTAGACGGTTGAAATATTTGTATATATTGCTTCTGTATAGTATAAGAAACATATATGCAAAGCATCCAAACAGTACAATTCGCCAATTTTTTGTTCTTCAAGTTTAAGTAAACTACGATCCCCATTGTTAATCCCTTAACGGAAATTATTTGTAAATTTCGACAAGTAAAACAATGAATGGATCAGGTAGACGGTTGAAATCATTGCATATATTGCTTCTATATAATCTACGAAACATATATGCAAAGCATCCAAACAGTACAATTCACGAATTTTTTGTTCTTCAAGTTTAAGTGAACTACGAGCCCCATTGTTAATCCTTTAACGGAAATTAATTGTAACTTTCTACAAGTAGAACAATGATTGGAACACGTAGACGGTTGAAATCTTTGTATATATTGCTTCCATATAGTCTAAGAAACATATATGCAAAGCATCCAAACAGTACCATTCGCCAATTTTTTGTTCTTCAAGTTTAAGTGAACAATGAGCCTGATTGTTAATCGTTTATCGGAAATTATCTGTAAATTTCGACAAGTAGAACAATGTATGGAACAGGTAGACTGTTGAAATCATTGTATATATTGCTTCTATATAGTCCAAGAAACTTATATGCAAAGCGTCCAAACAGTACAATTCGCCAATTTTTTGTTCTTCAAGTTTAAGTGAACGATGAGCCCCAATGGTTAATCCTTTATCGGTAATTATTTGTAACTTTCGACAAGTAGAACAATGAATGGAACAGGTAGACGGTTGAAATCTTTCTATATATTGCTTCTAAATAGTCTAAGAAACATATATGCAAAGCATCCAAACAGTACAATTCGCCAATTTTTTGTTCCTCAAGTTTAAGTGAACAACGAGCCCCATTGTTAATCCTTTAAAGGAAGTTATTTGTAAATTTCGACAAGGAGAACAATGAATGGAACAGATAGACGGTTGAAATCTTTGTATATATTGCTTCTATATAATCTAAGAAACATATATGCAAAGCATCCAAACAGTATAATTCGCCAATTTTTTGTTCTTCAAGTTTAAGTGAACTACGATCCCCATTGTTAATCCCTTAACGGAAATTATTTGTAACTTTCGACAAGTAGAACAGTGAATGGAACAGGTAGACGGTTGAAATCTTTGTATATATTGCTTCTATATAGTCTAAGAAACATATATGCAAAGCATCCAAACAGTACCATTCGCCAATTTTTTGTTCTTCAAGTTTAAGTGAACAATGAGCCCCAATGGTTAATCCTTTATCGGAAATTATTTGTAATTTTCGACAAGTAGAACAATGATTGGAACACGTAGACGGTTGAAATCTTTGTATATATTGCTTCCATATAGTCTAAGAAACATTTATGCAAAGCATCCAAACAGTACAACTCGCCAATTTTTTGTTCTTCAAGTTTAAGTGAAATACGAGCCCCATTGTTAATCCTTTAAAGGAAATTATTTGTAAATTTCGACAAGTAGAACAATGATTGGAACAGGTAGACGGTTGAAATCTTTGTATATATTGCTTCCATATAGTCTAAGAAACATGTACGCAAAGCATCCAAACAGTACAATTCGCCAATTTTTTGTTCTTCAAGTTTAAGTGAACAACGAGCCCCATTGTTAATCCTTTAAAGGAAATTATTTGTAAATTTCGACAAGTAGAACAATGATTGGAACACGTAGACGGTTGAAATCTTTGAATATATTGCTTCCATATAGTCTAAGAAACATATTGCAAAGCATCCAAACTGTACCATTCGCTAATTTTTTGTTCTTCAAGTTTAAGTGAACAACGAGCCCCATTGTTAATCCTTTAAAGGAAATTATTTGTAAATTTCGACAAGTAGAACAATGATTGGAACACGTAGACGGTTGAAATCTTTGTATATATTGCTTCCATATAGTCTAAGAAACATATATGCAAAGCATCCAAACAGTACCATTCGCCAATTTTTTGTTCTTCAAGGTTAAGTGAACAATGAGCCCCAATGGTTAATCCTTTATCGGAAATTATTTGTATCTTTCGACAAGTAGAACAATGAATGGAACAGGTAGACGGTTGAGATCTTTGTATATATTGCTTCTATATAGTCTAAGAAACATATATGCAAAGAATCCAAACAGTACAATTCGCCAATTTTTTGTTCTTCAAGTTTAAGTGAACTACGAGCCCCATTGATAATCATGAAACGGAAATTATTTGTAAGTTTCTACAAGTAGAACAATGAATAGAACGGGTAGACGGTAGAAATCTTTGTATATGTTGCTTCTATATAGTCTAAGAAACCTATATGCAAAGCATCCTAAACAGTAACATTCGCCAATTTTTCGATCTTCAAGTTTAAGTGAACAACGAGCTCCATTGATAATCATGAAATGGAAATTATTTGTAACTTTCTACAAGTAGAACAATGAATAGTACAGGTAGACGGGTGAAATCTTTCTATATATTGCTTCTATATAGTCTAAGAAACATATATGCAAAGAATCCAAACAATACAATTCGCCAATTTTTTGTTCTTCATGTTTAAGTGAACTACGAGCCCCATTGTTAATCCTTTAAAGGAAATTATTTGTAAATTTCGACAAGTAGAACAATGAATGGAACAGGTAGACGGTTGAAATCATTTTATATATTGCTTGTATATAGTCTAAGAAACATATATGCAAAGAATCCAAACAGTACAATTCGCCAATTTTTTGTTCTTCAAGTTTAAGTGAACTACGAGCCCCATTGTTAATCCTTTAAAGGAAATTATTTGTAAATTTCGACAAGTTGAACAATGATTGGAACACGTAGACGGTTGAAATCATTTTATATATTGCTTCCATATAGTCTAAGAAACAGGTACGCAAAGCATCCAAACAGTACCATTCGCCAATTTTTTGTTCTTCAAGTTTAAGTGAACTACGAGCCCCATTGTTAATCCTTTAAAGGAAATTATTTGTAAATTTCGACAAGTAGAACAATGAATGGAACAGGTAGACGGTGGAAATCAATGTATATATTGCTTCTATATAGTCTAAGAAACATATATGCAAAGAATCCAAACAGTACAATTCGCCAATTTTTTGTTCTTCAAGTATAAGTGAACAATGAGCCCCAATGGTTAATCCTTTATCGGCAATTATTTGTATATTTCGACAAGTAGAACTATGAATGGAACAGGTAGACGGTTGAGATCTTTGTATATATTGCTTCTATATAGTCTAAGAAACATATATGCAAAGAATCCAAACAGTACAATTCGCCAATTTTTTGTTCTTCAAGTATAAGTGAACAATGAGCCCCAATGGTTAATCCTTTATCGGAAATTATTTGTTTCTTTCGACAAGTAGAACAATGAATGGAACAGGTAGACGGTTGAAATCATGGTATATATTGCTTCTATATAGTCTAAGAAACATATATGCAAATCATCCAAACAGTACAATTCGCCAATTTTTTCTTCTTCAAGTTTAAGTGAACAACGAGCCCCATTGATAATCACGAAAGGGAAATTATTTGTAAATTTCGACAAGTTGAACAATGATTGGAACACGTAGACGGTTGAAATCTTTGTATATATTGCTTCTATATAGTCTAAGAAACATATATGCAAATCATCCAAACAGTACAATTCGCCAATTTTTTGTTCTTCAAGTTTAAGTGAACAACGAGCCCCATTGATAATCACGAAAGGGAAATTTTTTGTAAATTTCGACAAGTAGAACAATGAATGGAACAGGTAGATGGTTGAAATCTTTCTATATATTGCTTCTACATAGTCTAAGAAACATATATGCAAAGAATCCAAACAGTACAATTCGCCAATTTTTTGTTCTTCAAGTTTAAGTGAACTACGAGCCCCATTGTTAATCCTTTAAAGGAAATTATTTGTAAATTTCGACAAGTTGAACAATGATTGGAACACGTAGACGGTTGAAATCATTTTATATATTGCTTCCATATAGTCTAAAAAACAGGTACGCAAAGCATCCAAACAGTACCATTCGCCAATTTTTTGTTCTTCAAGTTTAAGTGAACAATGAGCCCCAATCGTTAATCCTTTATCGGAAATTATTTGTAATTTTCGAAAAGTAGAACAATGAATGGAACAGGTACCTAACCCAGACGGTTGAAATCTTTGTATATATTGCTTCTATATAGTCTAACAAACATATATGCAAAGGATCCAAACTGTACCATTCGCCAATTTTTTGTTCTTCAAGTTTATGAGAACAACGAGCCCCATTGACAATCATGAAACGGAAATTATTTGTAAGTTTCTACAAGTAGAACAATGAATCGAACAGGTAGACGGTTGAAATCTTTGTATATGCTGCTTCTATATAGTCTAAGAAACCTATATGCAAAGCATCTAAACAGTAACATTCGCCAATTTTTGTATCTCCGAGTATTACTGAACAACGAGCCCCATTGATAATCATGAAATGGAAATTATTTGTAACTTTCTACAAGTAGAACAATGAATAGTACAGGTAGACGAGTGAAATCTTTCTATATATTGCTTCTATATAGTCTAAGATACATATATGCAAAGCATCCAAGCTGTACAATTCGCCAATTTATTGTTCTTCAAGTTTAAGTGAACAACGAGCCCCATTGTTAATCCTTTAAAGGAAATTATTTGTAAATTTCGACAAGTAGAACAATGAATGGAACAGGTAGACTGTTGAAATCATTGTATATATTGCTTCTATATAGTCTAAGAAACATATATGCAAAGCGTCCAAACAGTACAATTCGCCAATTATTTGATCTTCAAGTTTAAGTGAACTACGAGCCCCATTGTTAATACTTTAACGGAAATTATTTGTAAATTTCGACAAGTAGAACAATGAATGGAACAGGTAGACGGTTGAAATCCTTGTATATATTGCGTCTATATAATCTAAGAAACATATATGCAAAGCATCCAAACAGTACCATTCGCCAATTTTTTGTTCTTCAAGTTTAAGTGAAGTACGAGCCCCATTGTTAATCCTTTAAAGGAAATTATTTGTAAATTTCGACAAGTAGAACAATGAATGGAACAGGTGGACTGTTGAAATCATTGTATATATTGCTTCTATATAGTCTAAGAAACATATATGCAAAGCGTCCAAACAGTACAATTCGCCAATTATTTTATCTTCAAGTTTAAGTGAACTACGAGCCCCATTGTTAATACTTTAACGGAAATTATTTGTAACTTGCGACAAGTAGAACAAGGAATGGAACAGGCAGCCGGTTGAAATCAATGTATATATTGCTTCTATATAGTCTAAGAAACATATATGCAAAGCATCCAAACAGTACCATTCGCAATTTTTTGTTCTTCAACTTTAAGTGAACAACGAGCCCCATTGTTAATCCTTTAAAGGAAATTATTTGTAAATTTCGACAAGTAGAACAATGATTGGAACACGTAGACGGTTGAAATCTTTGTATATATTGCTTCCATATAGTCTAAGAAACATGTACGCAAAGCATCCAAACAGTACCATTCGCCAATTTTTTGTTCTTCAAGTTTAAGTGAACTACGAGCCCCATTGTTAATACTTTAACGGAAATTATTTGTAACTTGCGGCAAGTAGAACAATGAATGGAACAGGTAGATGGTTGAAATCAATGTATATATTGCTTCTATATAGTCTAAGAAACATATATGCAAAGCATCCAAACAGTACCATTCGCCAATTTTTTGTTCCTCAAGTTTAAGTGAAGTACGAGCCCCATTGTTAATCCTTTAAAGGAAATTATTTGTAAATTTCGACAAGTAGAACAATGAATGGAACAGGTGGACTGTTGAAATCATTGTATATATTGCTTCTATATAGTCTAAGAAACATATATGCAAAGCGTCCAAACAGTACAATTCGCCAATTATTTTATCTTCAAGTTTAAGTAAAATACGGTCTCCATTGTTAATCCTTTAAAGGAAATTATTTGTAAATTTCGACAAGTAGAACAATGAATGGAACAGGTAGACGGTTGAAATCATTGTATATATTGCTTCTATATAGTCTAAGAAACATATCTGCAGATCATCCAAACAGTACAATTCGCCAATTATTTTATCTTCAAGTTTAAGTGAACTACGAGCCCCATTGTTAATACTTTAACGGAAATTATTTGTAACTTGCGACAAGTAGAACAATGAATGGAACAGGCAGCCGGTTGAAATCAATGTATATATTGCTTCTATATAGTCTAAGAAACATATATGCAAAGCATCCAAACAGTACCATTCGCCAATTTTTTGTTCTTCAAGTTTAAGTGATGTACGAGCCCCATTGTTAATCCTTTAAAGGAAATTATTTGTAAATTTCGACAAGTAGAACAATGATTGGAACACGTAGACGGTTGAAATCTTTGTATATATTGCTTCCATATAGTCTAAGAAACATGTACGCAAAGCATCCAAACAGTACCATTCGCCAATTTTTTGTTCTTCAAGTTTAAGTGAACTACGAGCCCCATTGTTAATACTTTAACGGAAATTATTTGTAACTTGCGGCAAGTAGAACAATGAATGGAACAGGTAGATGGTTGAAATCAATGTATATATTGCTTCTATATAGTCTAAGAAACATATATGCAAAGCATCCAAACAGTACCATTCGCCAATTTTTTGTTCCTCAAGTTTAAGTGAAGTACGAGCCCCATTGTTAATCCTTTAAAGGAAATTATTTGTAAATTTCGACAAGTAGAACAATGAATGGAACAGGTGGACTGTTGAAATCATTGTATATATTGCTTCTATATAGTCTAAGAAACATATATGCAAAGCGTCCAAACAGTACAATTCGCCAATTATTTTATCTTCAAGTTTAAGTAAAATACGGTCTCCATTGTTAATCCTTTAAAGGAAATTATTTGTAAATTTCGACAAGTAGAACAATGAATGGAACAGGTAGACTGTTGAAATCATTGTATATATTGCTTCTATATAGTCTAAGAAACATATATGCAAAGCGTCCAAACAGTACAATTCGCCAATTATTTGATCTTCAAGTTTAAGTGAACTACGAGCCCCATTGTTAATACTTTAACGGAAATTATTTGTAAATTTCGACAAGTAGAACAATGAATGGAACAGGTAGACGGTTGAAATCCTTGTATATATTGCGTCTATATAATCTAAGAAACATATATGCAAAGCATCCAAACAGTACCATTCGCCAATTTTTTGTTCTTCAAGTTTAAGTGATGTACGAGCCCCATTGTTAATCCTTTAAAGGAAATTATTTGTAAATTTCGACAAGTAGAACAATGAATGGAACAGGTGGACTGTTGAAATCATTGTATATATTGCTTCTATATAGTCTAAGAAACATATATGCAAAGCGTCCAAACAGTACAATTCGCCAATTATTTTATCTTCAAGTTTAAGTAAAATACGATCTCCATTGTTAATCCTTTAAAGGAAATTATTTGTAAATTTCGACAAGTAGAACAATGAATGGAACAGGTAGACGGTTGAAAACATTGTATATATTGCTTCTATATAGTCTAAGAAACATATCTGCAGATCATCCAAACAGTACAATCCGCCAATTATTTGATCTTCAAGTTTAAGTGAACTACGAGCCCCATTGTTAATACTTTAACGGAAATTATTTGTAACTTGCGACAAGTAGAACAATGAATGGAACAGGTAGATGGTTGAAATCAATGTATATATTGCTTCTATATAGTCCAAGAAACATATATGCAAAGCATCCAAACAGTACCATTCGCCAATTTTTTGTTCTTCAAGTTTAAGTGAACAACGAGCCGCATTGTTAATCCTTTAAAGGAAATTAATTGTAAATTTCTGCAAGTAGAACAATGATTGGAACACGTAGACGGTTGAAATCTTTGTATATATTGCTTCTATATAATCTAAGAAACATATATGCAAAGCATCCAAACAGTACAATTCGCCAATTTTTTGTTCTTCAAGTTTAAGTAAACTACGATCCCCATTGTTAATCCCTTAACGGAAATTATTTGTAACTTTGGACAAGTAGAACAATGAATGGAACAGGTAGACGGTTGAAATCATTGTATATATTGCTTCTATATAGTCTAAGAAACATATCTGCAGATCATCCAAACAGTACAATCCGCCAATTATTTGATCTTCAAGTTTAAGTGAACTACGAGCCCCATTGTTAATACTTTAACGGAAATTATTTGTAACTTGCGACAAGTAGAACAATGAATGGAACAGGTAGATGGTTGAAATCAATGTATATATTGCTTCTATATAGTCTATGAAACATATATGCAAAGCATCCAAACAGTACAATTCGCCAATTTTTTGTTCTTCAAGTTTAAGTGAACAACGAGCCGCATTGTTAATCCTTTAAAGGAAATTATTTGTAAATTTCGAAAAGTAGAACAATGATTGGAACACGTAGACGGTTGAAATCTTTGTATATATTGCTTCTATATAATCTAAGAAACATATATGCAAAGCATCCAAACAGTACCATTCGCCAATTTTTTGTTCTTCAAGTTTAAGTGAACAACGAGCCGCATTGTTAATCCTTTAAAGGAAATTATTTGTAAATTTCGAAAAGTAGAACAATGATTGGAACACGTAGACGGTTGAAATCTTTGTATATATTGCTTCTATATAATCTAAGAAACATATATGCAAAGCATCTAAACAGTAACATTCACCAATTTTTTGATCTTCAAGTTTAAGTGAACATCGAGCCCCATTGTTAATCATTTAAAGGAAATTATTTGTAAATTTCGACAAGTAGAACAATGAATGGATCATGTAGACGGTTGAAATCAATGTATATTTTGCTTCTATATAGTCTACGAAACATATATGCAAAGCATCCAAACAGTACAATTCGACAATTTTTTGTTCTTCAAGTTTAAGTGAACTACGAGCCCCATTGTTAATCCTTTAAAGGAAATTAATTGTAAATTTCGGCAACTAGAACAATGATTGGAACACGTAGACGGTTGAAATCTTTGTATATATTGCTTCCATATAGTCTAAGAAACATGTACGCAAAGCATCCAAATAGTACCATTCGCCAATTTTTTGTTCTTCAAGTTTAAGTGAACTACGAGCCCCATTGTTAATCCTTTAAAGGGAATTATTTGTAAATTTCGACAAATAAAACAATGAATGGATCAGGTAGACGGTTGAAATCATTGCATATATTGCTTCTATATAATCTACGAAACATATATGCAAAGCATCCAAACAGTACAATTCACGAATTTTTTGTTCTTCAAGTTTAAGTGAACTACGAGCCCCATTGTCAATCCTTTAAAGGAAATTATTTGTAAATTACGACAAGTAGAACAATGAATGGATCATGTAGACGGTTGAAATCATTGTATATATTGCTTCTATATAGTCTACGAAACATATATGCAAAGCATCCAAACAGTACAATTCGCCAATTTTTTGTTCTTCAAGTTTAAGAGAACTACGAGCCCCATTGTTAATCCTTTAACGGAAATTAATTGTAACATTCTACAAGTAGAACAATGATTGGAACACGTAGACGGTTGAAATCTTTGTATATATGCTTCCATATAGACTAAGAAACATATATGCAAAGCATCCAAACAGTACCATTCGCCAATTTTTTGTTCTTCAAGTTTAAGTGAACAAAGAGCCCCATTGTTAATCCTTTAACGGAAATTATTTGTAACTTGCGACAAGTAGAACAATGAATGGAACAGGTAGACGGTTGAAACCCTTGTATATATTGCGTCTATATAATCTAAGAAACATATATGAATAGCATCCAAACAGTACCATTCGCCAATTTTTTGTTCTTCAAGTTTAAGTGAACTACGAGCCCCATTGTTAATCCTTTAAAGGAAATTATTTGTAAATTTCGACAAGTAGAACAATGAATGGAACAGGTAGACTGTTGAAATCATTGTATATATTGCTTCTATATAGTCTAAGAAACATATATGCAAAGCATCCAAACAGAACAATTCGCCAATTTTTTGTTCTTCAAGTTTAAGTAAACTACGATCCCCATTGTTAATCCCTTAACGGAAATTATTTGTAACTTTCGACAAGTAGAAAAATGAATGGAACAGGTAGACGGTTGAAATCTGTGTATATATTGCTTCTATATAGTCTAAGAAACATATATGCAAAGCATCCAAACAGTACCATTCGCCAATTTTTTGGTCTTCAAGTTTAAGTGAACAATGAGCCCCAATGGTTAATCCATTATCGGAAATTATTTGTAAATTTCGACAAGTAGAACAATGAATGGAACAGGTAGACGGTTGAAATATTTGTATACATTGCTTCTATATAGTATAAGAAACATATATGCAAAGCATCCAAACAGTACAATTCGCCAATTTTTTGTTCTTCAAGTTTAAGTAAACTACGATCCCCATTGTTAATCCCTTAACGGAAATTATTTGTAACTTTCGACAAGTAGAAAAATGAATGGAACAGGTAGACGGTTGAAATCTGTGTATATATTGCTTCTATATAGTCTAAGAAACATATATGCAAAGCATCCAAACAGTACCATTCGCCAATTTTTTGGTCTTCAAGTTTAAGTGAACAATGAGCCCCAATGGTTAATCCATTATCGGAAATTATTTGTAAATTTCGACAAGTAGAACAATGAATGGAACAGGTAGACGGTTGAAATATTTGTATATATTGCTTCTGTATAGTATAAGAAACATATATGCAAAGCATCCAAACAGTACAATTCGCCAATTTTTTGTTCTTCAAGTTTAAGTAAACTACGATCCCCATTGTTAATCCCTTAACGGAAATTATTTGTAAATTTCGACAAGTAAAACAATGAATGGATCAGGTAGACGGTTGAAATCATTGCATATATTGCTTCTATATAATCTACGAAACATATATGCAAAGCATCCAAACAGTACAATTCACGAATTTTTTGTTCTTCAAGTTTAAGTGAACTACGAGCCCCATTGTTAATCCTTTAACGGAAATTAATTGTAACTTTCTACAAGTAGAACAATGATTGGAACACGTAGACGGTTGAAATCTTTGTATATATTGCTTCCATATAGTCTAAGAAACATATATGCAAAGCATCCAAACAGTACCATTCGCCAATTTTTTGTTCTTCAAGTTTAAGTGAACAATGAGCCTGATTGTTAATCGTTTATCGGAAATTATCTGTAAATTTCGACAAGTAGAACAATGTATGGAACAGGTAGACTGTTGAAATCATTGTATATATTGCTTCTATATAGTCCAAGAAACTTATATGCAAAGCGTCCAAACAGTACAATTCGCCAATTTTTTGTTCTTCAAGTTTAAGTGAACGATGAGCCCCAATGGTTAATCCTTTATCGGTAATTATTTGTAACTTTCGACAAGTAGAACAATGAATGGAACAGGTAGACGGTTGAAATCTTTCTATATATTGCTTCTAAATAGTCTAAGAAACATATATGCAAAGCATCCAAACAGTACAATTCGCCAATTTTTTGTTCCTCAAGTTTAAGTGAACAACGAGCCCCATTGTTAATCCTTTAAAGGAAGTTATTTGTAAATTTCGACAAGGAGAACAATGAATGGAACAGATAGACGGTTGAAATCTTTGTATATATTGCTTCTATATAATCTAAGAAACATATATGCAAAGCATCCAAACAGTATAATTCGCCAATTTTTTGTTCTTCAAGTTTAAGTGAACTACGATCCCCATTGTTAATCCCTTAACGGAAATTATTTGTAACTTTCGACAAGTAGAACAGTGAATGGAACAGGTAGACGGTTGAAATCATTGTATATATTGCTTCTATATAGTCTAAGAAACATATATGCAAAGCGTCCAAACAGTACAATTCGCCAATTATTTGATCTTCAAGTTTAAGTGAACTACGAGCCCCATTGTTAGTACTTTATCGGAAATTATTTGTAACTTGCGACAAGTAGAACAATGAATGGAACAGGTAGCCGGTTGAAATCTTTGTATATATTGCTTCTATATAGTCTAAGAAACATATATGCAAAGCATCTAAACAGTAACATTCGCCCATTTTTTGATCTTCAAGTTTAAGTGAACAACGAGCTCCATTGATAATCATGAAAACGAATTTATTTGTAAATTTCGACAAGTAGAACAATGAATGGAACAGGTAGACGGTTGAAATCATTGTATATATTGCTTCTACATAGTCTAAGAAACATATATGCAAAGCATCGAAACAGTACAATTCGCCAATTTTTTGTTCTTCAAGTTTAAGTGAACTACGAGCCCCATAGTTAATACTTTAACGGAAATTATTTGTAACTTTCGACAAGTAGAACAATGAATGGAACAGGTAGACGGTTGAAATCAATGTATATATTGCTACTATATAGTCTAAGAAACATATATGCAAAGCATCTAAACAGTAACAATCGCCAATTTTTTGATCTTCAAGTTTAAGTGAACAGCGAGCCCCATTGATAATCATGAAACGGAAATTATTTGTAACTTTCTACAAGTAGAACAATGAATAGTACAGGTAGACGGGTGAAATCTTTCTATATATTGCTTCTAAATAGTCTAAGAAACATATATGCAAAGCATCCAAACAGTACAATTCGCCAATTTTTTGTTCTTCAAGTTTAAGTGAACTACGAGCCCCATTGTTAATCCTTTAAAGGAAATTATTTGTCAATTTCGACAAGTAGAACAATGAATGGATCAGATAGACGGTTGAAATCTTTGTATATATTGCTTCTATATAGTCTAAGAAACATATGTGCAAAGCATCCAAACAGTACCATTCGCCAATTTTTTGTTCTTCAAGTTTAAGTGAACTACGAGCCCCATAGTTAATACTTTAACGGAAATTATTTGTAACTTTCGACAAGTAGAACAATGAATGGAACAGGTAGACGGTTGAAATCAATGTATATATTGCTACTATATAGTCTAAGAAACATATATGCAAAGCATCTAAACAGTAACAATCGCCAATTTTTTGATCTTCAAGTTTAAGTGAACAGCGAGCCCCATTGATAATCATGAAACGGAAATTATTTGTAACTTTCTACAAGTAGAACAATGAATGGGACAGGTAGACTGTTGAAATCATTGTATATATTGCTTCTATATAGTCTAAGAAACATATATGCAAAGCATCCAAACAGTACAATTCGCCAATTTATTGTTCTTCAAGTTTAAGTGTACAACGAGCCCCATTGTTAATCCTTTAAAGGAAATTATTTGTAACTTTCGACAAGTAGAACAATGAATGGAACAGGTAGACGGTTGAAATCTTTGTATATATTGCTTCTATATAGTCTAAGAGACATATATGCAAAGCATCCACACAGTACAATTCGCCAATTTTTTGTTCCTGAAGTTTAAGTGAACAATGAGCCCCAATGGTTAGTCCTTTATCGGAAATTATTTGTAACTTTCGACAAGTAGAACAATGAATGGAACAGGTAGACAGTTGAAATCAATGTATATATTGCTACTATATAGTCTAAGAAACATATATGCAAAGCATCTAAACAGTAACAATCGCCAATTTTTTGATCTTCAAGTTTAAGTGAACAGCGAGCCCCATTGATAATCATGAAACGGAAATTATTTGTAACTTTCTACAAGTAGAACAATGAATAGTACAGGTAGACGGGTGAAATCTTTCTATATATTGCTTCTAAATAGTCTAAGAAACATATATGCAAAGCATCCAAACAGTACAATTCGCCAATTTTTTGTTCTTCAAGTTTAAGTGAACTACGAGCCCCATTGTTAATCCTTTAAAGGAAATTATTTGTCAATTTCGACAAGTAGAACAATGAATGGATCAGATAGACGGTTGAAATCATTGTATTTATTGCTTCTATATAATCTACGAAACATATATGCACAGCATCCAAACAGTACAATTCGCCAATTTTTTGTTCTTCAAGTTTAAGTGAACACTGAGCCCCAATGGTTAATCCTTTATCGGTAATTATTTGTAACTTTCGACAAGTAGAACAATGAATGGAACAGGTAGACGGTGGAAATCTTTGTATATATTGCTTCTATATAGTCTAAGAAACATATGTGCAAAGCATCCAAACAGTACCATTCGCCAATTTTTTGTTCTTCAAGTTTAAGTGAACAGCGAGCCCCATTGATAATCATGAAATGGAAATTATTTGTAACTTTCTACAAGTAGAACAATGAATAGTACGGGTAGACGGGTGAAATCTTTCTATATATTGCTTCTAAATAGTCTAAGAAACACATATGCAAAGCATCCAAACAGTACAATTCGCCAATTTTTTGTTCTTCAAATTTAAGTGAACTACGAGCCCCATTGTTAATCCATTAAAGGAAATTATTTGTAAATTTCGACAAGTAGAACAATGAATGGAACAGGTAGACGGTTGAAATCTTTGTATATATTGCTTCTATATAGTCTAAGAAACATATATGCAAAGCATCCAAACAGTACCATTCGCCAATTTTTTGTTCTTCAAGTTTAAGTGAACTACGAGCCCCATTGTTAATCCTTTATCGGAAATTATTTGTAACTTTCGACAAGTAGAACAATGAATGGAACAGGTAGACGGTTGAATTCTTTGTATATATTGCTTCTATATAGTCTAAGAAACATATATGCAAAGCATCCAAACAGTACAATTCGCCAATTTATTGTTCTTCAAGTTTAAGTGAACAACGAGCCCCACTGTTAATCCTTTAAAGGAAATTATTTGTAAATTTCGACAAGTAGAACAATGATTGGAACACTTAGACTGTTGAAATCTTTGTATATATTGCTTCCATATAGTCTAAGAAACATGTACGCAAAGCATCCAAACAATACCATTTGCCAATTTTTTGTTCTTCAAGTTTAAGTGAACTACGAGCCCCATTGTTAATCCTTTATCGGAAATTATTTGTAAATTTCGACAAGTAGAACAATGAATGGAACAGGTAGACGGTTGAATTCTTTGTATATATTGCTTCTATATAGTCTAAGAAACATATATGCAAAGCATCCAAACAGTACAATTCGCCAATTTATTGTTCTTCAAGTTTAAGTGAACAACGAGCCCCACTGTTAATCCTTTAAAGGAAATTATTTGTAAATTTCGACAAGTAGAACAATGATTGGAACACTTAGACTGTTGAAATCTTTGTATATATTGCTTCCATATAGTCTAAGAAACATGTACGCAAAGCATCCAAACAATACCATTTGCCAATTTTTTGATCTTCAAGTTTAAGTGAACAATGAGACCCAATGGTTAATCCGTTATCGGAAATTATTTGTAACTTTCGACAAGTAGAACAATGAATGGAATAGGTAGACGGTTGAAATCATTGTATATATTGCTTCTATATAGTCTAAGAAACATATATGCAACGCATCCAAACAGTACAATTCGCCAATTTATTGTTCTTCAAGTTTAAGTGAACAACGAGCCCCATTGTTAATCCTTTAAAGGAAATTATTTGTAAATTTCGACAAGTAGAACAATGAATGGAACAGGTAGACAGTTGAAATCTTTGTATATGTTGCTTCTATATAGTCTAAGAAACTTATATGCAAAGCATCTAAACAGTAACAAACGCCAATTTTTTGATCTCCAAGTTTAAGTGAACAGCGAGCCCCATTGATAATCATGAAATGGAAATTATTTGTAACTTTCTACAAGTAGAACAATGAATAGTACAGGTAGACGGGTGAAATCTTTCTATATATTGCTTCTAAATAGTCTAAGAAACATATATGCAAAGCATCCAAACAGTACAATTCGCCAATTTTTTGTTCTTCAAGATTAAGTGAACTACGAGCCCCATTGTTAATCCTTTAAAGGAAATTATTTGCAAATTTCGACAAGTAGAACAATGATTGGAACACGTAGACTGTTGAAATCTTTGTATATATTGCTTCCATATAGTCTAAGAAACATATATGCAATGCATCCAAACAGTACCATTCGCCAATTTTTTGTCCTTCAAGTTTAAGTGAACAATGAGCCCCAATGGTTAATCCTTTATCGGTAATTATTTGTAACTTTCGACAAGTAGAACAATGAATGGAACAGGTAGACGGTTGAAATCCTTGTATATATTGCGTCTATATAGTCTAAGAAACATATATGCAAATCATCCAAACAGTACAATTCGCCAATTTATTGTTCTTCAAGTTTAAGTGAACAACGAGCCCCATTGTTAATCCTTTAAAGGAAATTATTTGTAAATTTCGACAAGTAGAACAATGAATGGAACAGGTAGACGGTTGAAATCTTTGTATATATTGCTTCTATATAATCTAAGAAACATATATGCAAAGCATCCAAACAGTACCATTCGCCAATTTTTTGTTCTTCAAGTTTAAGTGAACTACGAGCCCCATTGTTAATCCTTTAAAGGAAATAATTTGTAAATTTCGACAAGTAGAACAATGAATGGAACAGGTAGACGGTTGAAATCTTTGTATATATTGCTTCTATATAATCTAAGAACCATATATGCAAAGCATCCAAACAGTACCATTCGCCAATTTTTTGTTCTTCAAGTTTAAGTGAACTACGAGCCCCATTGTTAATCCTTTAAAGGAAATTATTTGTAATTTCCGACAAGCAGAACAATGAATGGTACAGGTAGACGGTTGAAATCTTTGTATATATTGCTTGTATATAATCTAAGAAACATATATGCAAAGCATCCAAACAGTACCATTCGCCAATTTTTTGTTCTTCAAGTTTAAGTGAACAACGAGCCCCATTGGTTAATCCTTTATCGGAAATTATTTGTAACTTTCGACAAGTAGAACAATGAATGGAACAGGTAGACGGTTGAATTCTTTGTATATATTGCTTCTATATAGTCTAAGAAACATATATGCAAAGCGTCCAAACAGTACAATTCGCCAATTTTTTGCTCTTCAAGTTTAAGTGAACTACGAGCCCCATTGTTAATCCTTTAAAGGAAATTATTTGTAAATTTCGTCAAGTAGAACAATGAATGGAATAGGTAGACGGTTGAAATCATTGTAGATATTGCTTCTATATAGTCTAAGAAACATATATGCAAAGCATCTAAACAGTAACAATCGCCAATTTTTTGATCTTCAAGTTTAATTGAACAGCGAGCCCCATTGATAATCATGAAATGGAAATTATTTGTAACTTTCTACAAGTAGAACAATGAATAGTACGGGTAGACGGGTGAAATCTTTCTATATATTGCTTCTAAATAGTCTAAGAAACACATATGCAAAGCATCCAAACAGTACAATTCGCCAATTTTTTGTTCTTCAAATTTAAGTGAACTACGAGCCCCATTGTTAATCCTTTAAAGGAAAGGGTCTAGCAGGATAAGGGGGTCAAAAGTGCCCTTGAAGGTATTTTATTCCACGATGCGTCATTCGATAGGTAACCATAAGAAACCATTGTACACAAATTTTTAATCCGATAGCTTGACCGGGAGGGTAGTTATGGGGTAAATTCTAAAAACCGGTTTTTGCCCCATTTTCGGCACTTATTGATGTGCAAAAATGACGAAAAAATTCTGAAACATTCTAAACATGATTGCACACTTTAGGAATGATTTTCAGATTCTTCCGATGCAAGTGTCACGCGCGAAAAATCAAAAACCGAAAAAAAGTCGGAAAAATATAGATTTTGCACTGAAATCTTCAAGGTACAATTTTTAAATAATTCCAGTAAGTACCTGATGTTACCATTATTATGCTCAATTTTTTTCATATTTTTTTGATATGGTGCAACACTGTCGGAAAAATCAAAAACCGATTTCTGGGACGCATTTCGTGCTGAAACGCGATCAGTATTTGCTATCATTGCATTATTTTAATTCAGTATGTTCATTTTATTACCTTCAATGTCTCTGAATACGAAAAGATACGTGTTAAGGAAGAGAATCAAGAAAATAAAGTAAATTGTTAATTGTATGCTCCTTATATGCTAGAACTTTGAACCCTCCTTCAAGAGATGAGATGGCGCAGTGGGTAGAGTGTCTGCCTGTGGAACCGCTGGAAACTTTTTGTCGCGGGTTCGAATCCCCATGGGGGACTTAATTTTTTTTTCTGTAATTTTTTTTTTTAAATTATTAAACACATAGCAATAATCAATAGTCGCTTTAAGGTGTTTCACAGATATTTTTATGTCTTCAAAAATTGTAAAACCAGCATGAAAATAATCATACGGTATGATTTTCCTAGTTATGCCATATTTTGCAATTATGAGTATTTTCAAACATTTTGTATGCTTAATAGATATTGGTTTATTATAATGCATGAAAATATATGTTAAATAATGAAGGGACATAATATTATATCTTGGAAAGTTATAACAAAGAAGAGGAAGGCAGAGTTTCTTCCTTTCTATAGATTATAACTTTTCATGATCCTTTTACATTTAACATACATTTTCAAATGTCTTCATAAATCGATGTTTATTCAATATACGAAATGTTTAAAAATACTAGTAATCGCAAATCGTGGCATTATTAAAAACAGTAGATATAATTATTTTTAAAAATATTTGTGAAACACCTTAAAGTGACTATTGATTATTGCTATGTGTTTAATAATTCAAAAAAAAAATTACAGAAAAAAAAATTAAGTCCCCCATGGGGATTCGAACCCGCGACAAAAAGTTTCCAGCGGTTCCACAGGCAGACACTCTACCCACTGCGCCATCTCATCTCTTGAAGGAGGGTTCAAAGTTCTAGCATATAAGGAGCATACAATTAACAATTTACTTTATTTTCTTGATTCTCTTCCTTAACACGTATCTTTTCGTATTCAGAGACATTGAAGGTAATAAAATGAACATACTGAATTAAAATAATGCAATGATAGCAAATACTGATCGCGTTTCAGCACGAAATGCGTCCCAGAAATCGGTTTTTGATTTTTCCGACAGTGTTGCACCATATCAAAAAAATATGAAAAAAATTGAGCATAATAATGGTAACATCAGGTACTTACTGGAATTATTTAAAAATTGTACCTTGAAGATTTCAGTGCAAAATCTACATTTTTCCGATTTTTTTTCGGTTTTTGATTTTTCGCGCGTGACACTTGCATCGGAAGAATCTGAAAATCATTCCTAAAGTGTGCAATCATGTTTAGAATGTTTCAGAATTTTTTCGTCATTTTTGCACATCAATAAGTGCCGAAAATGGGGCAAAAACCGGTTTTTAGAATTTACCCCATAACTACCCTCCCGGTCAAGCTATCGGATTAAAAATTTGTGTACAATGGTTTCTTATGGTTACCTATCGAATGACGCATCGTGGAATAAAATACCTTCAAGGGCACTTTTGACCCCCTTATCCTGCTAGACCCTTATTTGTAAATTTCGACAAGTAGAACAATGAATGGAACAGGTAGACGGTTGAAATCTTTGTATATATTGCTTCTATATAATCTAAGAAACATATATGCAAAGCATCCAAACAGTACCATTCGCCAATTTTTTGTTCTTCAAATTTAAGTGAACTACGAGCCCCATTGTTAATCCATTAAAGGAAATTATTTGTAAATTTCGACAAGTAGAACAATGAATGGAACAGGTAGACGGTTGAAATCTTTGTATATATTGCTTCTATATAATCTGAGAAACATATATGCAAAGCATCCAAACAGTACCGTTCGCCAATTTTTTGTTCTTCAAGTTTAAGTGAACTACGAGCCCCATTGTTAATCCTTTAAAGGAAATTATTTGTAATTTCCGACAAGCAGAACAATGAATGGTACAGGTAGACGGTTGAAATCTTTGTATATATTGCTTGTATATAATCTAAGAAACATATATGCAAAGCATCCAAACAGTACAATTCGCCAATTTATTGTTCTTCAAGTTTAAGTGAACAACGAGCCCCATTGTTAATCCTTTAAAGGAAATTATTTGTAAATTTCGACAAGTAGAACAATGATTGGAACACTTAGACTGTTGAAATCTTTGTATATATTGCTTCCATATAGTCTAAGAAACATGTACGCAAAGCATGCAAACAATACCATTTGCCAATTTTTTGATCTTCAAGTTTAAGTGAACAATGAGACCCAATGGTTAATCCGTTATCGGAAATTATTTGTAACTTTCGACAAGTAGAACAATGAATGGAATAGGTAGACGGTTGAAATCATTGTATATATTGCTTCCATATAGTCTAAGAAACATATATGCAAAGCATCCAAACAGTACAATTCGCCAATTTTTTGTTTTTCAAGTTTAAGTGAACAATGAGCCCCAATGGTTAATCCTTTATCGGAAATTATTTGTAACTTTCGACAAGTAGAACAATGAATGGAACAGGTAGACGGTTGAAATCTTTGTATATATTGCTTCTATATAGTCTAAGAAACATATATGCAAAGCATCCAAACAGTACAATTCGCCAATTTATTGTTCTTCAAGTTTAAGTGAACAACGAGCCCCACTGTTAATCCTTTAAAGGAAATTATTTGTAAATTTCGACAAGTAGAACAATGAATGGAACAGGTAGACTGTTGAAATCATTGTATATATTGCTTCTATATAGCCTAAGAAACATATATGCAAAGCATCCAAACAGTACAATTCGCCAATTTTTTGTTCTTCAAGTTTAAGTGAACTACGAGCCCCATTGTTAATCTTTTAAAGGAAATTATTTGTAAATTTCGACAAGTAGAACAATGAATGGAACAGGTAGACGGTTGAAATCTTTGTATATATTGCTTCTATATAGTCTAAGAAACATATATGCGAAGCATCCAAACAATACAATTCGCCAATTTTTTGTTCTTCAAGTTTAAGTGAACTACGAGCCCCATTGTTAATCTTTTAAAGGAAATTATTTGTAATTTTTGACAAGTAGAACAATGAATGGAACAGGTAGACGGTTGAAATCATTGTATATATTGCTTCTATATAATCTAAGAGACACATATGCAAAGCATCCAAACAGTACAATTCGCCAATTATTTCATATTCATGTTTAAGTGAACTACGAGCCCCATTGTTAATCCTCTAAAGGAAATTATTTGAAAATTTCGACAAGTAGAACAATGATTGGAACACGTAGACGGTTGAAATCTTTGTATATATTGCTTCCATATAGTCTAAGAAACATATATGCAAAGCATCCAAACAGTACGATTCGCCAATTTTTTGTTCTTCAAGCTTAAGTGAACTACGAGCCCCATTGTTAATCCTTTAAAGGAAATTATTTGTAAATTTCGGCAAGTAGAACAATGAATGGAATTGGTAGACGGTTGAAATCATTGTATGTATTGCTTCTATATAGTCTAAGAAACCTATATGAAAAGCATCCATACAGTACAATTCGCCAATTTCTGGTTCTTCAAGTTTAAGTAAACTACGATCCCCATTGTTAATCCCTTAACGGAAATTATTTGTAACTTTCGACAAGTAGAACAATGAATGGAACAGGTAGACGGTTGAAATCATTGTATATATTGCTTCTATATAGACTAAGAAACATATACGCAAATCATCCAAACAGTACAATGCGCCAATTATTTGATCTTCAAGTTTAAGTGAACTACGAGCCCCATTGTTAATACTTTAACGGAAATTATTTGTAAATTGCGACAAGTAGAACAATGAATGGAACACGTAGACGATTCAAATCAATGTATATATTGCTTCTATATAGTCTAAGAAACATATATGCAAAGCATCCAAACAGTACCATTCATCAATTTTTTGTTCTTCAAGTTTAAGTGAACAACGAGCCCCATTGCTAATCCTTTAAAGGAAATTATTCGTAAATTTCGACAAGTAGAACAATGATTGGAACCCGTAGACGGTTGAAATCTTTGTATATATTGCTTCCATATAGTCTAAGAAACATGTACGCAAAGCATCCAAACAGTACCATTAGACAATTTTTTGTTCTTCAAGTTTAAGTGAACGACGATCCCCATTGATAATCATGAAACGGAAATTATTTCTAACTTTCTACAAGTAGAACAATGAATGGAACAGGTAGACGGTTGAAATCATTGTATATATTGCTTCCATATAGTCTAAGAAACATGTACGCAAAGCATCCAAACAGTACCATTAGCCAATTTTTTGTTCTTCAAGTTTAAGTGAACGACGAGCCCCATTGATAATCATGAAACGGAAATTTTTTGTAACTTTCTACAAGTAGAACAATGAATGGAACAGGTAGACGGTTGAAATCATTGTATATATTGCTTCCATATAGTCTAAGAAACATATATGCAAAGCATCCAAACAGTACAATTCGCCAATTTTTTGTTCTTCAAGTTTATGTGTACAACGAGCCCAATTGTTAATCCTTTAAAGGAAATTATTTGTAAATTTCGACAAGTAGAACAATGATTGGAACACGTAGACGGTTGAAATCTTTGTATATATTGCTTCCATATAGTCTAAGAAACATGTACGCAAAGCATCCAAACAGTACCATTTGCCAATTTTTTGGTCTTCAAGTTTAAGTGAACAATGAGCCCCAATTGTTTATCCTTTATCGGAAATTATTTGTAATTTTCAACAAGTAGAACAATGAATGGAACAGGTAGACGGTTGAAATATTTGTATATATTGCTTCTATATAATATAAGAAACATATATTCAAAGCATCCAAACAGTACCAACCGCCAATTTTTTGTTCTTCAAGTTTAAGTGAACTACGAGCCCCATTGTTAATCCTTTAAAGGAAATTATTTGTAAATTTCGGCAAGTAGAACAATGAATGGAATAGGTAGACGGTTGAAATCATTGTATATATTGCTTCTATATAGTCTAAGAAACATATATGCAAAGCATCCAAACAGTACCATTCATCAATTTTTTGTTCTTCAAGTTTAAGTGAACAACGAGCCCCATTGTTAATCCTTTAAAGGAAATTATTCGTAAATTTCGACAAGTAGAACAATGATTGGAACACGTAGACGGTTGAAATCTTTGTATATATTGCTTCCATATAGTCTAAGAAACATGTACGCAAAGCATCCAAACAGTACCATTAGCCAATTTTTTGTTCTTCAAGTTTAAGTGAACGACGAGCCCCATTGATAATCATGAAACGGAAATTATTTGTAACTTTCTACAAGTAGAACAATGAATGGAACAGGTAGACGGTTGAAATCATTGTATATATTGCTTCCATATAGTCTAAGAAACATATATGCAAAGCATCCAAACAGTACCATTAGCCAATTTTTTGTTCTTCAAGTTTAAGTGAACGACGATCCCCATTGATAATCATGAAACGGAAATTATTCGTAAATTTCGACAAGTAGAACAATGATTGGAACACGTAGACGGTAGAAATCTTTGTATATATTGCTTCCATATTGTCTAAGAAACATGTACGCAAAGCATCCAAACAGTACCATTAGCCAATTATTTGTTCTTCAAGTTTAAGTGAACGACGAGCCCCATTGATAATCATGAAACGGAAATTATTTGTAACTTTCTACAAGTAGAACAATGAATGGAACAGGTAGACGGTTGAAATCATTGTATATATTGCTTCCATATAGTCTAAGAAACATATATGCAAAGCATCCAAACAGTACAATTCGCCAATTTTTTGTTTTTCAAGTTTAAGTGAACAACGAGCCCCAATGGTTAATCCTTTATCGGAAATTATTTGTGATAGGAGTAAACAGGGTGCGCGTTGAATTAATTGTAAACCAATTAATATAAGTGGAAAATATATTTGAATCGTTACAGAAAATAGAATAACTAGTGGTTCCGCGTAGGGCGGATACAGAGAACAGACTGAGGTGCGCTCAAAAAGAGCTAGGGCGGCCGCGACGCTTAAGACTTCTAACATAAACTGAATTCCTATGCGCAGTGCCGTACGCAGTACAAAATGATATGCGGGCACCTCTCGTATAGTTCTAACACTCCCCCTCGAGATGAGCGTCGCAAATCGGTTCGATAATTCGCATTCCTAGAGATTTCATACAGTTTTCAAGTTTAGGTTTCGACAAACTTTTCGTTAACGCATCCGCGGCCATTTCGTCGGTAGGTACGTAATCTAAGGTAATATATTTATCGCTTACAGCATTTCGCACGAAGTGATGACGGACATCAATATGCTTTGTTCTATTATGAAAAACGGGATCTTCGGCTAACCGTAATGCACCTTGATTATCTCCGAATATCTTTATATTTGCGCGTTCTTTCAAACCTATTTCCGTTAAAAGTTTTCTCCAGTGAAGAGACTCTTTCGTGGCATCAGACAAGCTCATATACTCTGCTTCGGTCGAAGACAGGGCGACGGTTCGTTGTTTACGAGATTCCCAAGATACAACTCCTCCGCAGAAAATAAATGCGTATCCGGTATGTGAACGTCTATCTTCCGTGCAGTTTCCCCAATCAGCGTCCGCGTATCCGATAAGATTTTCTTCGTTTTGGTGGTAAGTAATTCCCAAATCCTTCGTTCCATTTAAATATCGAAGTACGCGCTTAGCCGCTTTCCAGTGTTCTTCACAGTAACAATTATTAAACTGGCTAAGTACATTCGTAGCGTATGCTATATCGGGTCTTGTAGCTGTTGATAAATAGGTAAGTGATCCCACGAGCTCTCTATAAGGAAATTTTCTCATCTCGGTTTCTGAGGGTGATTGCGGTTTCGATAATTTCAGATTCGTTTCCATGGGTGTTCCTGAAGGTTTTGCAGTTGACATTCCGAATCTTTCCAATAAGTCTTTAATATAACCGCTCTGCTTAAGAGTAACGCTCGATCCGCTTCGTGAAATTTCAATTCCGAGGCAATGTTTCGCTTTTCCGAGGTCTTTTACTTCAAACTCTCGTGCCAAGAATTCCTTTAATTTTTGAATTCTGCGTTCATCTCTACAAGCTATTAAAATATCGTCTACGTATATTAATATTAATAATAAATCCTTTCCTTGACCTGAATAATATAAACAAGGATCCGCATTCGAAGGTACAGCCCCAAAATCTTTCAGTTCTTTCGTGAGACGGTTGTGCCAATTTCTTCCAGATTGTTTTAATCCGTACAGAGCACGTTTCAACAAACAAACTTTGTTACCGTTTTTCAATTTCTTCAACATATTTCGGGCTTTTTCAAGAATTTCCGCTTCGAGATTTTCAGTGTTGACCATAAATTCCAGAATGTCGTTTATTTTTTCCGGCACTTCCATGTATATGGTTTCTTCGATTTTTCCATTCAGATATGCAGTCGTTATATCTACCTGATGTATTTCCATTCCAAAATTTGCAGATAAGGCGCCCATCATTCGAACTGATCCGAGTCGTGCTACTGGTGCAAACGTTTCGTGGTAATCAATTCCCGGTCGTTGTGCAAATCCTCGAGCAACAACTCTTGCCTTTCGTCGTTCTATGGTGCCATCAGCTTTATATTTGTTTCTAAGTACCATTCTGCTTCCGATGACGGAGTGATTCGATGGACGATCCGTTAATTCCCAAGTACCATTTTTAATAAGACATTTAACTTCCGATGCCATAGCTTGATACCATTCTTTCGTTTCGTTTCCGGATAGAGCTTGTCTCATCGGTATTTCCGCGCTAAATGCGTAATCCTCTCCTCCGTATCTGACTTCCGCTTGTGTGTATTGCTTATGAGGTCTCCCCCTCATTCCGGTACGTATTATTTTGGGTCTCCCTCGACCTCTTTTCGGTTCATTTTCTTCGATCGCTCCCAGTTCGATCGATTCTTCCTCGTCTTCGTTACTTTCCGGGGGAATTATATTAATTTCTGCGACTTGAGGTTCTTCACGTTCCGTCGATTCTTCCGTGGTTGCCTCTTCTTGGTCTTCCGTATAGAAGTCATCGAATTTCCCAGTATTACTAGTGACGATTTCTTCGACGATTCTCACGTCCCTTGACACTATTACTTTTCTTTCTTCGGGAATCCAGATGCGATAAGCCTTTGACTCCGCCGGGTATCCTATAAATATTCCCCTTTTCGAGCGTGGGTCAAATTTTCCTTTATTCGGCTTCGAATCTATGAAAAATGCAGTACTCCCAAAATTCCGCAAATATTCTAAATTTGGCTTTTTTCCAGTCCAAGCTTCAAAAGGTGTGGTGCCTAAGAGACTGTTTGTGGGACATCTATTCCTTAAATGATTCGCTGTTGCAATGGCTTCTGCCCAAAAAGAAGGTGGCAAATTTGATTGCAGGAGCAAGCATCTAGCCATTTCCGTGAGGGTACGATTTTTTCTTTCGGCTAGACCGTTTTGTTCGGGGCGGTAAGGCGCTGAAAATCTACGCTGAATTCCGTGAACGTTTAAAAATTTATCGAATTCGTGATTTTTATATTCCGTTCCGTTATCCGATTGCAAAAATTTGATTTTACGTCTAGTTAAATTTTCCACGCGGGCCTTATATTCTTTAAACGCTTCAAGGACTTCATTCTTACTTTTCAACATAAATACTTCGCACCATCGAGTACAATTATCTATGAAAGTCGCGTAATATCTCGAACCTCCATTAGATCTCACACGCATCGGTCCACATATATCGCTGTGTATGATTTCCAGCTTTTCCGATTTTCTATTCGATTTCTTAGGTAGCGATGGACGCGTCATTTTTCCCTCGATACAAATTTCGCAGTTTAACTCGCCTGACAATTTCTCCGGATTCGGGCCTATGATTTTACCTTTACGTACGGCTTCCCGGATATCTTTAACATTCGCGTGTCCCAAACGACGGTGCCACATCTCTAAAGCGTTTACGGATTTTCGCGATTTCGTAGCTTCCGAAGTGTTTCGACATTCGTTTCGCTGGATCTGACGTAAGCAGTACAGTCCGCCCTTGCGGTTCGCGACGAGTACTTCGTTTCCTAACTTATCGACTACGGTCGCGCAATCCTTCTTAAATGTTACGCTATATCCATGATCGGTTATTTTAGAGACGGATAATAAATTAGTTCTTAGGTCGGGGACATGCAAGGCGTTGTCTAAACTGAAAGACTTTTGCTTCCCTTTCTGTAAAGTAACAAGCGAAACGGTTCCTTTGGCATTGATAGTCGTGGACGTATCGTTCGCTAAATTAAGTTTATTCCGCATTGATTTATCGAAACTTAAAAAATCATCCGCGTTTTTACAAAGATGCGAGGTGCAACCGCTGTCCAAACACCATTCGTTATATTCCGCGCTCGCTGTGTGTAAAGCGTCTTCGCGATCGCACGGCGCGTACATGCTGGTCGATGCATTATTTCGCGTGTTTTTTTTTCAGTATCTCACTGAAAGTCAAACAGTACGGACGCCGCTCGCGGAGCTCTGAGGTGAACTTAGTACGCTACGTAAACAAATCCTATAATACCCAGTATTACACTCTTCTATCTCTCTTTGTACATTATGGATAACGCATTGTGCAAAGGTTGTGGCACAAGGGTCGCAAAACCCATCACGTGCAAAATTTGTGGCATCTCCTCCCACCCAGGATGCATTGCTCGCACTGGCCACCCAACTGCCAACGGAATTTTTGCAAATTGCTCCTCACGGCGCCCTTCCATCGCCTCACCGTTAGAGGATTCCATGCTTTCAAAAATTAGCGAACTCATACAACGTCAGTTTGACTTGTTTCGTTCTGAGGTGCTTCAATCCATTAAAGCCGATATTGAAAAACTTTCAACGGAATATTCTAACCTCGCAACCAGGGTCACCGAAATAGAAATGAAGATTTCAACTGGCCCTGCTGGTTCAGCTTCAGCTTCCGCCTCACTTTCCATCGAGAACGACATTATAAATGAGCTAGCCGACAGAGAAAACCGTTCGACAAATATACTCATTAGTAATCTTGAAGAAGTTATCGACAGCACTAGCGCCTCAAATTCCGGACAACCTCTTACCGACCTGGATCTGGTTAGGGACATTATCGATTCCACAAATGTCTCAAATTATGAAATAATTAAAATAAATAGAATCGGTAAGATAGCTGACCATCGCCCACGCCTAGTTCGAGCCAAACTGAGATCAAAACAAGAAGCACTATCGATACTCCGGAACAAATATAAGTACAAGGGCCCCGCGAGAATATCCAGCGACTCCACCCCACGCCAGCGTCAACATCTACAGGATCTCAGAATGGAGCTTCAAACTCTCACCGACTCTGGAATCACCGGCAAAACCATCCGCTATGTCAACGGATCACCGAAAATAGTGGATATATCTACACATCCGAAACAAAAAAACTAACAGGACCCCCTTTGTGTTACTATCAAAACGTTCGCGGCTTACGAACTAAAACTCACGACCTACGATGTTCATTTGCCTCCGCAACATACAAGTATGATATATTAATATTAACAGAAACATGGCTGCATGGTGGAATATCTAACGCAGAGTTGGGTCTTGACGATCTAATTATTTATCACAACGACAGAAACACTGCAACAAGCAATTTCCTTAGAGGGGGTGGTGTACTTATAGCTGTTAACAAAGCAATTAACAGCAGTCAAATCATACTACAAGACAATAGCGTCGAACAACTTTTCGTTGAAATTCGTCTAAAATTCAAAACTGTTATCGTAGGCGCTGTTTACATTCCTCCCAACTCACCTCATTTAACCTATTGTGTACACTGTAAAACTATTGACGACCTATACTTTCGCTTCCCCCGTGCAGAATTTGTCATAGCCGGCGATTATAATATTCCTCATGCCTTCTCGTCTGATTGTCACCTTTCTCCCTACTATATCCCTCCCTCTCCTTCATGCAATCCCCTTACATCCCCTCACTCAATAATCTATGAAAATATGCATTTTCATAATCGCCGTCAACATAATACCACTCACAATTCATACGGATCTTTACTAGACCTAATCTTCTCCTCAATTAACAAACTAGTAGTAACTGCACCCACAGATCTGCTATTACCAGAGGACTCCTATCATCCAGCTGTCTCTTTTTCATTACCATATGCAGTTTCTGCCCCCTCCAAATCGAACTCGAAAACAATTAAGCACTTTAGAGCTGCAGACTTTGTTTCTATCAACTGTTATCTATCCCAAATTAACTGGGACTCAATACTTAATTCTTTATCTTTAGACGACGCAATTGATCGTCTTTATCTTAACCTCTACAACGTAATTGATCTCTACGTACCTTGCACCACGTACACCCCCTCACCCTACCCTTCATGGTTCTCTCGGAGACTTATAAAGTTAATTAGACATAAAAAAATAGCACACCAAAGTCACAAAACCTCAAACTCCTACTCTGACTACTTAATTTTCTCGGAATTAAGAGCCAAGTGTAAATCACTTACCGCACAATGCTGGAGAAATCATATTTCACAAACTGAGCATAATCTTGATAACAATCCTAAATTATTTTGGAGATTCATACGTAGCTTCAAAAATACCAGCCCAACTCCCACATCTATGTCATTCAATGACTCCATAGCCATCACTGATTCGGACATCGCTAATTTGTTCGCCGATTATTTTAGCTCTACATACTCTTCCATCTCCAATAACGCATCCAACACTTTTAACTTCACCAACACAATCGACATCTCCGACATAGATATAAGTATCAGCGAAGTCTATAATGCCATCAACTCATTGGATTTGAGCAAACAAGCCGGCAGCGACGAAATTCCTCCTATCTTCCTTAAATCCTGCTCCTTCATCATTTCACGTATCCTGTGGATTCTATTTAATAAATCAATTAAGTCGGGATACTTTCCCTCATCCTGGAAAACATCCCTAGTTACCCCAATATACAAAAATGGAACTACATCTAACGCTTCATCCTATCGACCGATTAGCAAGCTAAATGTTATCCCCAAAATATTCGAGAGCATCATTACTAACAAACTTTCCTTTCTCTGCAAAAACCTAATAATCAAAGATCAACACGTCTTTGTACCCGGACGCTCTACCATCACCAATCTAGTGCTCTATCAACAATTTTTATCAAATGCTCTAGAGTCAGGGATGCAAGTGGACGCAATTTATACCGACCTGAGTAAAGCCTTTGACACAGTCAACCACTCCATCCTCATTGCTAAACTCCGTGCCTACGGTTTCAATGGTAATGTCTTAGCATGGCTTCGCTGCTACCTCACAAATAGAACCCTAATTGTCAAATACAATGATAGCTTTTCTAAAGAATTTATTCCACCTTCGGGTGTACCTCAAGGTTCTCACTTGGGGCCCCTACTTTTCACCTTATTTATCAACGATATCGAACATGCGTTTACATATAGCAAAATAATAATGTATGCGGATGACCTAAAGATTTATCGTACTATTCAATGTGTGAATGATGCTGAACTTCTACAGATTGACCTAAACGAATTTGCCTCGTGGTGCCTTCAAAACAGTCTCAACATCAACATTTCTAAATGTCACGTCATTCATTTCACTCGCAAACACACAGTTTTACATTTTCCATACACGTTAAATTGTACAGAACTAACTAAAGTTAACAGCATTCGAGACCTCGGTATAATCTTCTCCAGTGACCTCTCATTTCATTCTCATTGCGAAAAAATAATTAGCACATCTCTAAAAATTCTCGGCCTTATCCATCGCGCATCGAAATACTTCAAAAACATTAAAACACTTCGAACTCTATATATATCATTGGTCCGTCCGCATCTTGAATACGGTTCTATCATCTGGTCTCCACACTGTAAATTCATTATAGAAAAAATTGAGCGTTGTCAGCACAAATTTCTCAGAACTGCCTCCAGGTTAACACATACTCCCCTACACTACACATGTCATGACTACAATCGTATTCAATCCCAGCTCGGCCTGCTTAAACTCGAACAACGACGTACTCTAGCAGATATTCATTTTACTTATAAGATCCTACATCACCTGATTAATTCACCTGACATATTAAACTTTTTTCACATATATGTACCTACACTTCGCCCAAGAAAGAACATGTTCTTAGTTCCCACTACACATCGTACACACTATGACACAAATAACTGCATAAATCGACTCTGTTTGAACTCAAACCGAGTTTGTGAAATGGTAGACTTTTACTCACCTTCGTTCACCTCATTTAAACAATCTACATATACCGCAGTTCAACGCCTTACATAGATATTCTCACCCCCCATAGTATTAGTATTAAGACTAAATTTATAATTTTATAATTTTTCTTTTAATTCAGTAACAAATTTATCTCACATTATGTACCAAAGGGATTACGTCCCGTGAATAAAATAAATAATTCTAATTCTAATTCTAATCTTTGTATTCGATCATTTTTGTAATACTCGCATTCCGAGG
This sequence comes from Cerceris ruficornis, assembly GCA_963989415.1. Classification (NCBI taxonomy): domain Eukaryota; kingdom Metazoa; phylum Arthropoda; class Insecta; order Hymenoptera; family Crabronidae; genus Cerceris; species Cerceris ruficornis. The sequence goes on along the minus strand of CAXDIW010000024.1, from coordinate 1,319,243 downwards.
CTTAATGACCCGTTCGCCGACATCTTTGACATTGAAATTTAAAAGCTTCCTTTCCGACTTCCTTTTCATTATGGTATTTCGAAAAGTTCGGTTTACTGCGAAATCTACCGGCAATTAACGCATTAGGCACGGTTTCGTTCTGATTCTTTCGCGCGTCGTATTCCTCGATAATTTTCACGCGTAGTGCTTCCGGATCTGGTAATGTATCTCTCGACTCTATCGCGCATCGAAAATTTTCAAACGAGTTCGGTAAGCTATATAATAGAATTACGGCTAATACATCGGGATGAAAATCTACGTCAATATCATGCAACTTATCGACAGCATCGAAGAATTTTTCCACGTGTGTTCGGATGTCCTCTCCTTCCTGCATTCTGTGCAGTATAAGCCTCTTCAGTAACGTCGCTTTCTTTGCTGGTCCTCTCGATTGGTAAACGTCTTCGAGTTTTTTCCACATCTCGTTCGACGTCTCGCAGGATTTTACTTGCTTTAAAGCTGACGCACTTATGGATAACACGATATCCGACATGGCTTTTTCATCGTTGTTTTTCCACACGTTGTATGCTGCTTCCGATGTTGCATCGCCTTCTTTCCACTCTGGCATTTTAATTGTACCGTTCGCGTAACGCCAGGTGTCAGCTTTCACTAATACAGCACGCATTTGCAGCTTCCACGTATCATAATTGTCTCTTGTAAGCACTTCGATACGTGCGGCGTTTGACGACATTGTTCCCGATTTTTAATTCACTTTCACAGACGCCACTTATTAACTTCCGCGTTTTCCTTCACTAATTCTTTTGCTAAATGTTCTTTCCGCGAAATTCCCCTGGGCCCATAACCTGATAGGAGTAAACAGGGTGCGCGTTGAATTAATTGTAAACCAATTAATATAAGTGGAAAATATATTTGAATCGTTACAGAAAAAAGAATAACTAGTGGTTCCGCGTAGGGCGTATACAGAGAACAGACTGAGGTGCGCTCAAAAAGAGCTAGGGCGGCCGCGACACTTAAGACTTCTAACATAAACTGAATTCCTATGCGCAGTGCCGTACGCAGTACAAAATGATATGCGGGCACCTCTCGTATAGTTCTAACAATTTGTAACTTTCGACAAGTAGAACAATGAATGGAACAGGTAGACGGTTGAATTCTTTGTATATATTGCTTCTATATAGTCTAAGAAACATATATGCAAAGCATCCAAACAGTACAATTCGCCAATTTATTGTTCTTCAAGTTTAAGTGTACAACGAGCCCAATTGTTAATCCTTTAAAGGAAATTATTTGTAAATATCGGCAAGTAGAACAATGAATGGAATAGGTAGACGGTTGAAATCATTGTATATATTGCTTCTATATAGTCTAAGAAACATAGATTCAAAGCATCCAAACAGTACCATTCGCCAATTTTTTGTTTTCAAGTTTAAGTGAACTACGAGCCCCATTGTTAATCCTTTAAAGGAAATTATTTGTAAATTTCGACAAGTAGAACAATGAATGGAACAGGTAGACTGTTGAATTCATTGTATATATTGCTTCTATATAGTCTAAGAAACATATATGCATAGCGTCCAAACAGTACAATTCGCCAATTTTTTGTTCTTCAAGTTTAAGTGAACAATGAGCCCCAATGGTTAATCCTTTATCGGAAATTATTTGTAACTTTCGACAAGTAGAACAATGAATGGAACAGGTAGACGGTTGAAATCTTTGTATATATTGCTCCTATATAGTGTAAGAAACCTATATGCAAAGCATCCAAACAGTACAATTCGCCAATTTATTGTTCTTCAAGTTTAAGTGAACAACGAGCCCCATTGTTAATCCTTTAAAGAAAATTATTTGTAAATTTCGACAAGTAGAACAATGGTTGGAACAAGTAGACGGTTGAAATCATTGTATATATTGCTTCTATATAGTCTAAGAAACATATATGCAAAGCATCAAAACAGTACAATTCGCCAATTTTTTGTTCTTCAAGTTTAAGTGAACAATGAGCCCCAATGGTTAATCCTTTATCGGTAATTATTTGTAACTTTCGACAAGTAGAACAATGATTGGAACACGTTGACGGTTGAAATCTTTGTATATATTGCTTCCATATAGTCTAAGAAACATGTACGCAAAGCATCCAAACAGTACCATTCGCCAATTTCTTGTTCTTCAAGTTTAAGTGAACAATGAGCCCCAATGGTTAATCCTTTATCGGAAATTATTTGTAATTTTCGACAAGTAGAAGAACGATTGGAACAGGTAGACGGTTGAAATCTTTGTATATATTGCTTCCATATAGTCTAAGAAACATATATGCAAAGCATCCAAACAGTACCATTCGCCAATTTTTTGTTCTTCAAGTTTAAGTGAACAATGAGCCCCAATGGTTAATCCTTTATCGGAAATTATTTGTAACTTTCGACAAGTAGCACAATAAATGGAACAGGTAGACGGTTGAAATCTTTGTATATATTGCTTCCATATAGTCTAAGAAACATATATGCAAAGCATCCAAACAGTACCATTCACCAATTTTTTGTTCTTCAAGTTTAAGTGAACAATGAGCCCCAATGGTTAATCCTTTATCGGAAATTATTTGTAACTTTCGACAAGTAGCACAATGAATGGAACAGGTAGACGGTTGAAATCTTTGTATATATTGCTTCTATATATTCTAAGAAACATAGATTCAAAGCATCCAAACAGTACCATTCGCCAATTTTTTGTTCTTCAAGTTTAAGTGAACTACGAGCCCCATTGTTAACCCTTTAAAGGAAATTATTTGTAAATTTCGACAAGTAGAACAATGAATGGAACAGGTAGACTGTTGAATTCATTGTATATATTGTTTCTATATAGTCTAAGAAACATATATGCATAGCGTCCAAACAGTACAATTCGCCAATTTTTTGCTCTTCAAGTTTAAGTGAACTACGAGCCCCATTGTTAATCCTTTAAAGGAAATTATTTGTAACTTTCGACAAGTAGAACAATGAATGGAACAGGTAGACGGTTGAAATCATTGTATATATTGCTTCTATATAGTCTAAGAAACATATCTGCAAATCATCCAAACAGTACAATTCGCCAATTTATTGTTCTTCAAGTTTAAGTGAACAACGAGCCCCATTGTTAATCCTTTAACGGAAATTATTTGTAAATTTCGACAAGTAGAACAATGATTGGAACAGGTAGACGGTTGAAATTTTGTATATATTGCTTCTATATAATCTAAGAAACATAGATTCAAAGCATCCAAACAGTACCATTCGCCAATTTTTTGTTCTTCAAGTTTAAGTGAACTACGAGCCCCATTGTTAATCCTTTAAAGGAAATTATTTGTAAATTTCGACAAGTAGAACAATGAATGGAACAGGTAGACTGTTGAATTCATTGTATATATTGCTTCTATATAGTATAAGAAACATATATGCAAAGCATCCAAACAGTACTATTCGCCAATTTTTCGTTCTTCAAGTTTAAGTGAACAATGAGCCCCAATGGTTAATCCGTTATAGGAAATTATTTGTATTTTTCGACAAGCAGAACAATGAATGGAACAGGTAGACGGTTGAAATCTTTGTATATATTGCTACTATATAGTCTAAGAAACATATATGAAAAGCATCCAAACAGTACAATTCGCCAATTTTTTGTTCTTCAAGTTTAAGTAAACTACGATCCCCATTGTTAATCCCTTAACGGAAAATATTTGTAACTTTCGACAAGTAGAACAATGAATAGTGCAGGTAGACAGTTGAAATCTTTGTATATGTTGCTTCTATATAGTCTAAGATACATATATGCAAAGCACCCAAACAGTACATTTCGACAATTTTTTGTTCTTCAAGTTTAGTGAACAATGAGCCCCAATGGTTAATCCTTTATCGGAAATTATTTGTAATTTTCGACAAGTAGCACAATGAATGGAACAGGTAGACGGTTGAAATCTTTGTATATATTGCTTCTATATATTCTAAGAAACATAGATTCAAAGCATCCAAACAGTACCATTCGCCAATTTTTTGTTCTTCAAGTTTAAGTGAACAATGAGCCCCATTGTTAATCCTTTAAAGGAAATTATTTGTAAATTTCGACAAGTAGAACAATGATTGGAACACGTAGACGGTTGAAATCTATGTATATATTGCTTCCATATAGTCTAAGAAACATGTACGCAAAGCATCCAAACAGTACCATTCGCCAATTTCTTGTTCTTCAAGTTTAAGTGAACAATGAGCCCCAATGGTTAATCCTTTATCGGAAATTATTTGTAACTTTCGACAAGTAGAACAATGAATGGAACAGGTAGACGGTTGAAATCTTTGTATATATTGCTTCTATATATTCTAAGAAACATAGATTCAAAGCATCCAAACAGTACCATTCGCCAATTTTTTGTTCTTCAAGTTTAAGTGAACTACGAGCCCCATTGTTAACCCTTTAAAGGAAATTATTTGTAAATTTCGACAAGTAGAACAATGAATGGAACAGGTAGACTGTTGAATTCATTGTATATATTGTTTCTATATAGTCTAAGAAACATATATGCATAGCGTCCAAACAGTACAATTCGCCAATTTTTTGCTCTTCAAGTTTAAGTGAACTACGAGCCCCATTGTTAATCCTTTAAAGGAAATTATTTGTAACTTTCGACAAGTAGAACAATGAATGGAACAGGTAGACGGTTGAAATCATTGTATATATTGCTTCTATATAGTCTAAGAAACATATCTGCAAATCATCCAAACAGTACTATTCGCCAATTTTTCGTTCTTCAAGTTTAAGTGAACAATGAGCCCCAATGGTTAATCCGTTATAGGAAATTATTTGTATATTTCGACAAGCAGAACAATGAATGGAACAGGTAGACGGTTGAAATCTTTGTATATATTGCTACTATATAGTCTAAGAAACATATATGAAAAGCATCCAAACAGTACAATTCGCCAATTTTTTGTTCTTCAAGTTTAAGTAAACTACGATCCCCATTGTTAATCCCTTAACGGAAAATATTTGTAACTTTCGACAAGTAGAACAATGAATAGTGCAGGTAGACAGTTGAAATCTTTGTATATGTTGCTTCTATATAGTCTAAGAAACATATATGAAAAGCATCCAAACAGTACAATTCGACAATTTTTTGATCTTCAAGTTTAGTTAACTACGAGCCCCATTGTTAATACTTTAACGGAAATTATTTCTAACTTCCGACAAGTAGAACAATGAATGGAACAGGTAGACGGTTGAAATCAATGTATATATTGCTTCTAAATAGTCTAAGAAACGTATATGCAAAGCATCCAAACAGTACAATTCGCCAATTTTTGGTTCTTCAAGTTTAAGTGAACTACGAGCCCCATTGTTAATCCTTTAAAGGAAATTATTTGTAAATTGCGACAAGTAGAACAATGAATGGATCAGTTAGACGGTTGAAATCAATGTATATATTGCTTCTATATAATCTACGAAACATATATGCATAGCATCCAAACAGTACAATTCGCCAATTTTTTGTTCTTCAAGTTTAAGTGAACAATGAGCCCCAATGGTTAATCCTTTATCGGAAATTATTTGTAACTTTCGACAAGTAGAACAATGAATGGAACAGGTAGACGGTTGAAATCTTTGTATATATTGCTTCTATATAATTTAAGAAACATATATGCAAAGCATCTAAACAGTAACAATCGCCAATTTTTTGATCTTCAAGTTTAAGTGATCAGCGAGACCCATTGATAATCATGAAATGGAAATTATTTGTACGTTTCTACAAGTAGAACAATGAATAGTACAGGTAGACGGTTGAAATCTTTGTATATATTGCTTCTATATAGTCTAAGAAACATATATGCAAAGCATCCAAACAGTACCATTCGCCAATTTTTTGTACTTCAAGTTTAAGTGAACTACGAGCGCCATTGTTAATCCTTTAAAGGAAATTATTTGTAAATTTCGACAAGTAGAACAATGAATGGAACAGGTAGACTGTTGAAATCATTGTATATATTGCTTCTATATAGTCTAAGAAACATATATACAAAGCATCGAAACAGTACCATTCGCCAATTTTTTGTCCTTCAAGTTTAAGTGAACAATGAGCCCCATTGTTAATCCTTTATCGGAAATTATTTGTAACTTTCGACAAGTAGAACAATGAATGGAACAGGTAGACGGTTGAAATCTTTGTATATATTGCTTCTAAATAGTCTAAGAAACGTATATGCAAAGCATCCAAACAGTACAATTCGCCAATTTTTGGTTCTTCAAGTTTAAGTGAACTACGAGCCCCATTGTTAATCCTTTAAAGGAAATTATTTGTAAATTGCGACAAGTAGAACAATGAATGGATCAGTTAGACGGTTGAAATCAATGTATATATTGCTTCTATATAATCTACGAAACATATATGCATAGCATCCAAACAGTACAATTCGCCAATTTTTTGTTCTTCAAGTTTAAGTGAACTACGAGCCCCATTGTTAATCCTTTAACGGAAATTAATTGTAACTTTCTACAAGTAGAACAATGATTGGAACACGTAGACGGTTGAAATCTTTGTATATATTGCTTCCATATAGTCTAAGAAACATGTACGCAAAGCATCCAAACAGTACCATTCGCCAATTTATTGTTCTTCAAGTTTCAGTGAACAACGAGCCCCATTGTTAATCCTTTAAAGGAAATTATTTGTAAATTTCGACAAGTAGAACAATGAATGGAACAGGTAGACGGTTGAAATCTTTGTATATATTGCTTCCATATAGTCTAAGAAACATGTATGCAAAGCATCCAAACAGTACCATTCGCCAATTTTTTGTTCTACAAGTTTAAGTGAACAATGAGCCCCAATGGTTAATCCTTTATCGGAAATTACTTGTAACTTTCGACAAGTAGAACAATGAATGGAACAGGTAGACGGTTGATATTCTTGTATATATTGCGTCTATATAGTCTAAGAAACATATATGCAAAGCATCCAAACAGTACCATTCGCCAATTTTTTGTTCTTCAAGTTTAAGTGAACTACGAGCCCCATTGTTAATCCTTTAAAGGAAATTATTTGTAAATTTCGACAAGTAGAACAATGAATGGAACAGGTAGACTGTTGAAATCATTGTATATATTGCTTCTATATAGTCTAAGAAACATATATACAACCCATCGAAACAGTACAATTCGCCAATTTATTGTTCTTCAAGTTTAAGTGAACAACGAGCCCCATTGTTAATCCTTTAAAGGAAATTATTTGTAAATTTCGACAAGTAGAACAATGAATGGAACAGGTAGACTGTTGAATTCATTGTATATATTGCTTCTATATAGTCTAAGAAACATATATGCATAGCGTCCAAACAGTACAATTCGCCAATTTTTTGTTCTTCAAGTTTAAGTGAACAATGAGCCCCAATGGTTAATCCTTTACCGGAAATTATTTGTAACTTTCGACAAGTAGAACAATGATTGGAACACGTAGACGGTTGAAATCTTTGTATATATTGCTTCCATATAGTCTAAGAAACATGTACGCAAAGCATCCAAACAGTACCATTCGCCAATTTATTGTTCTTCAAGTTTCAGTGAACAACGAGCCCCATTGTTAATCCTTTAAAGGAAATTATTTGTAAATTGCGACAAGTAGAACAATGAATGGATCAGTTAGACGGTTGAAATCAATGTATATATTGCTTCTATATAATCTACGAAACATATATGCATAGCATCCAAACAGTACAATTCGCCAATTTTTTGTTCTTCAAGTTTAAGTGAACTACGAGCCCCATTGTTAATCCTTTAACGGAAATTAATTGTAACTTTCTACAAGTAGAACAATGATTGGAACACGTAGACGGTTGAAATCTTTGTATATATTGCTTCCATATAGTCTAAGAAACATATATGCAAAGCATCCAAACAGTACCATTCGCCAATTTTTTGTTCTTCAATTTTAAGTGATCTAAGAGCCCCATTGTTAATCCTTTAAAGGAAATTATTTGTAAATTTCGACAAGTAGAACAATGAATGGAACAGGTAGACTGTTGAAATCATTGTATATATTGCTTCTATATAGTCTAAGAAACATATATACAACCCATCCAAACAGTACAATTTGCCAATTTTTTGTCCTTCAAGTTTAAATGAACAATGAGCCCCATTGTTAATCCTTTATCGGAAATTATTTGTAAATTTCGACAAGTAGAACAATGAATGGAACAGGTAGACTGTTGAATTCATTGTATATATTGCTTCTATATAGTCTAAGAAACATATATGCATAGCGTCCAAACAGTACAATTCGCCAATTTTTTGCTCTTCAAGTTTAAGTGAACTACGAGCCCCATTGTTAATCCTTTAAAGGAAATTATTTGTAACTTTCGAAAAGTAGAACAATGAATGGAACAGGTAGACGGTTGAAATCATTGTATATATTGCTTCTATATAGTCTAAGAAACATATCTGCAAATCATCCAAACAGTACAATTCGCCAATTTATTGTTCTTCAAGTTTAAGTGAACAACGAGCCCCATTGTTAATCCTTTAAAGGAAATTATTTGTAAATTTCGACAAGTAGAACAATGATTGGAACAGGTAGACGGTTGAAATTTTGTATATATTGCTTCTATATAATCTAAGAAACATAGATTCAAAGCATCCAAACAGTACCATTCGCCAATTTTTTGTTCTTCAAGTTTAAGTGAACTACGAGCCCCATTGTTAATCCTTTAAAGGAAATTATTTGTAAATTTCGACAAGTAGAACAATGAATGGAACAGGTAGACTGTTGAATTCATTGTATATATTGCTTCTATATAGTCTAAGAAACATATATGCATAGCGTCCAAACAGTACAATTCGCCAATTTTTTGTTCTTCAAGTTTAAGTGAACAATGAGCCCCAATGGTTAATCCTTTACCGGAAATTATTTGTAACTTTCGACAAGTAGAACAATGAATGGAACAGGTAGACGGTTGAAATCTTTGTATATATTGCTTCTATATAGTGTAAGAAACATATATGCAAAGCATCCAAACAGTACAATTCGCCAATTTATTGTTCTTCAAGTTTAAGTGAACAACGAGCCCCATTGTTAATCCTTTAAAGGAAATTATTTGTAAATTTCGACAAGTAGAACAATGAATGGAACAGGTAGACTGTTGAAACCATTGTATATATTGCTTCTATTTAGTCTAAGAAACATAGATTCAAAGCATCCAAACAGTACAATTCGCCAATTTTTTGTTCTTCAAGTTTAAGTGAACAATGAGCCCCAATGGTTAATCCTTTATCGGTAATTATTTGTAACTTTCGACAAGTAGAACAATGAATGGAACAGGTAGACGGTTGAAATCTTTGTATATGTTGCTTCTATATAGTCTAAGAAACATATATGCAAAGCATCTAAACAGTAACAATCGCCAATTTTTTGATCTTCAAGTTTAAGTGATCAGCGAGACCCATTGATAATCATGAAATGGAAATTATTTGTACCTTTCTACAAGTAGAACATAGAATAGTACAGGTAGACGGTTGAAATCTTTGTATATATTGCTTCTATATAGTCTAAGAAACATATATGCAAAGCATCCAAACAGTACCATTCGCCAATTTTTTGTTCTTCAAGTTTAAGTGAACTACGAGCCCCATTGTTAATCCTTTAAAGGAAATTATTTGTAAATTTCGACAAGTAGAACAATGAATGGAACAGGTAGACTGTTGAAATCATTGTATATATTGCTTCTATATAGTCTAAGAAACATATATACAAAGCATCGAAACAGTACCATTCGCCAATTTTTTGTTCTTCAATTTTAAGTGAACAATGAGCCCCAATGGTTAATCCTTTATCGGAAATTATTGGTAATTTTCGACAAGTAGAACAATGATTGGAACACGTAGACGGTTGAAATCTTTGTATATATTGCTTCCATATAGTCTAAGAAACATATATGCAAAGCATCCAAACAGTACCATTCGCCAATTTTTTGTTCTTCAAGTTTAAGTGAACTACGAGCCCCATTGTTAATCCTTTAAAGGAAATTATTTGTAAATTTCGACAAGTAGAACAATGAATGGAACAGGTAGACTGTTGAAATCATTGTATATATTGCTTCTATATAGTCTAAGAAACATATATGCAAAGCATCCAAACAGTACAACTCGCCAATTTATTATTCTTCAAGTTTAAGTGATCAGCGAGACCCATTGATAATCATGAAATGGAAATTATTTGTACCTTTCTACAAGTAGAACATAGAATAGTACAGGTAGACGGTTGAAATCTTTGTATATATTGCTTCTATATAGTCTAAGAAACATATATGCAAAGCATCCAAACAGTACCATTCGCCAATTTTTTGTTCTTCAAGTTTAAGTGAACTACGAGCCCCATTGTTAATCCTTTAAAGGAAATTATTTGTAAATTTCGACAAGTAGAACAATGAATGGAACAGGTAGACTGTTGAAATCATTGTATATATTGCTTCTATATAGTCTAAGAAACATATATACAAAGCATCGAAACAGTACCATTCGCCAATTTTTTGTTCTTCAATTTTAAGTGAACAATGAGCCCCAATGGTTAATCCTTTATCGGAAATTACTGGTAATTTTCGACAAGTAGAACAATGATTGGAACACGTAGACGGTTGAAATCTTTGTATATATTGCTTCCATATAGTCTAAGAAACATTTATGCAAAGCATCCAAACATTACCATTCGCCAATTTTTTGTCCTTCAAGTTTAAGTGAACAATGAGCCCCATTGTTAATCCTTTATCGGAAATTATTTGTAACTTTCGACAAGTAGAACAATGAATGGAACAGGTAGACGGTTGAAATCTTTGTATATATTGCTTCTATATAGTCTAAGAAACATATATGCAAAGCATCCAAACAGTACAACTCGCCAATTTATTATTCTTCAAGTTTAAGTGAACAACGAGCCCCATTGTTAATCCTTTAAAGGAAATTATTTGTAAATTTCGACAAGTAGAACAATGAATGGAACAGGTGGACGGTTGAAATCTTTGTATATATTGCTTCCATATAGTCTAAGAAACATGTACGCAAAGCATCCAAACAGTACCATTCGCCAATTTTTTGTTCTACAAGTTTAAGTGAACAATGAGCCCCAATGGTTAATCCTTTATCGGAAATTACTTGTAACTTTCGACAAGTAGAACAATGAATGGAACAGGTAGACGGTTGATATTCTTGTATATATTGCGTCTATATAGTCTAAGAAACATATATGCAAAGCGTCCAAACAGTACAATTCGCCAATTTATTGTTCTTCAAGTTTCAGTGAACAACGAGCCCCATTGTTAATCCTTTAAAGGAAATTATTTGTAAATTTCGACAAGTAGAACAATGAATGGAACAGGTAGACGGTTGAAATCTTTGTATATATTGCTTCCATATAGTCTAAGAAACATGTACGCAAAGCATCCAAACAGTACCATTCGCCATTTTTTTGTTCTTCAAGTTTAAGTGAACTACGAGCCCCATTGTTAATCGTTTAAAGGAAATTATTTGTAAATTTCGGCAAGTAGAACAATGAATCGAATAGGTAGACGGTTGAAATCATTGTATATATTGCTTCTATATAATCTAAGAAACATATATGCAAAGCATCCAAACAGTACCATTCGCCAATTTTTTGTTCTTCAAGTTTAAGTGATCAACGAGCCCCATTGATAATCATGAAACGGAAATTATTTGTAACTTTCTACAAGTAGAACAATGAATAGAACAGGTAGACGGTTGAAATCTTTGTATATGTTGCTTCTACATAGTCTAAGTAACCTATATGCAAAGCATCTAAACAGTAACAATCGCCAATTTTTTGATCTTCAAGTTTAAGTGAACAGCGAGCCCCATTGATAATCATGAAATGGAAATTATTTGTAACTTTCTACAGGTAGAACAATGAATAGTACAGGTAGACGGGTGAAATCTTTCTATATATTGCTTCTAAATAGTCTAAGAAACAAATATGCAAAGCATCCAAACAGTACAATTCGCCAATTATTTGATCTTCAAGTTTAAGTGAACTACGAGCCCCAATATTAATACTTTAACGGAAATTATTTGTAACTTGCGACAAGTAGAACAATGAATGGAACAGGTAGACGGTTGAAATCTTTGTAAATATTGCTTCTATATAATCTACGAAACATATATGCAAAGCATCCAAACAGTGCAATTCGCCAATTTTTTGTCCTTCAAGTTTAAGTGAACTACGAGCCCCATTGTTAATCCTTTAAAGGAAATTATTTGTAAATTTCGGCAAGTAGAACAATGAATGGAACAGGTAGACGGTTGAAATCTTTGTATGTATTGCTTCTATATAATCTAAGAAACATATATGCAAAGCATCTAAACAGTAACAATCGCCAATTTTTTGACCTTCAAGTTTAAGTGAACAGCGAGCCCCATTGATAATCATGAAATGGAAATTATTTGTAACTTTCTACAAGTAGAACAATGAATAGTAGAGGTAGACGGTTGAAATCTTTGTATATATTGCTTCTAAATAGTCTAAGAAACATATATGCAAAGCATCCAAACAGTACCATTCGCCAATTTTTTGTTCTTCAAGTTTAAGTGAACAGCGAGCCCCATTGATAATCATGAAATGGAAATTATTTGTAACTTTCTACAAGTAGAACAATGAATAGTACAGGTAGCCGGGTGAAATCTTTCTATATATTGTTTCTAAATAGTCTAAGAAACATATATGCAATGCATCGAAACAGTATAATTCGCCAATTTTTTGTTCTTCAAGTTTAAGTGAACTACGAGCCCCATTGTTAATCCTTTAAAGGAAATTATTTGTAAATTGCGACAAGTAGAACAATGAATGGATCAGTTAGACGGTTGAAATCAATGTATATATTGCTTCTATATAATCTACGAAACATATATGCATAGCATCCAAACAGTACAATTCGCCAATTTTTTGTTCTTCAAGTTTAAGTGAACTACGAGCCCCATTGTTAATCCTTTAACGGAAATTAATTGTAACTTTCTACAAGTAGAACAATGATTGGAACACGTAGACGGTTGAAATCTTTGTATATATTGCTTCCATATAGTCTAAGAAACATGTACGCAAAGCATCCAAACAGTACCATTCGCCAATTTTTTGTTCTTCAAGTTTATGTGAACAATGAGACCCATTGTTAATCCTTTATCGGAAATTATTTGTAACTTTCGACAAGTAGAACACTGAATGGAACAGGTAGGCGGTTGAAATCTTTGTATATATTGCTTCTATATAGTCTAAGAAACATATATGCAAAGCATCCAAACAGTACAATTCGCCAATTTATTGATCTTCAAGTTTAAGTGAACTACGAGCCCCATTGTTAATCCTTTAACGGAAATTAATTGTAACTTTCTACAAGTAGAACAATGATTGGAACACGTAGACGGTTGAAATCTTTGTATATATTGCTTCCATATAGTCTAAGAAACATATATGCAAAGCATCCAAACAGTACCATTCGCCAATTTTTTGTTCTTCAATTTTAAGTGATCTAAGAGCCCCATTGTTAATCCTTTAAAGGAAATTATTTGTAAATTTCGACAAGTAGAACAATGAATGGAACAGGTAGACTGTTGAAATCATTGTATATATTGCTTCTGTATAGTCTAAGAAACATATATGCAAAGCGTCCAAACAGTACAATTCGCCAATTTATTGTTCTTCAAGTTTCAGTGAACTACGAGCCCCATTGTTAATCCTTTAAAGGAAATTATTTGTAAATTTCGACAAGTAGAACAATGAATGGAACAGGTAGACTGTTGAAATCATTGTATATATTGCTTCTATATAGTCTAAGAAACATATATACAACCCATCCAAACAGTACAATTTGCCAATTTTTTGTCCTTCAAGTTTAAATGAACAATGAGCCCCATTGTTAATCCTTTATCGGAAATTATTTGTAAATTTCGACAAGTAGAACAATGAATGGAACAGGTAGACTGTTGAATTCATTGTATATATTGCTTCTATATAGTCTAAGAAACATATATGCATAGCGTCCAAACAGTACAATTCGCCAATTTTTTGCTCTTCAAGTTTAAGTGAACTACGAGCCCCATTGTTAATCCTTTAAAGGAAATTATTTGTAACTTTCGAAAAGTAGAACAATGAATGGAACAGGTAGACGGTTGAAATCATTGTATATATTGCTTCTATATAGTCTAAGAAACATATCTGCAAATCATCCAAACAGTACAATTCGCCAATTTATTGTTCTTCAAGTTTAAGTGAACAACGAGCCCCATTGTTAATCCTTTAAAGGAAATTATCTGTAAATTTCGACAAGTAGAACAATGATTGGAACAGGTAGACGGTTGAAATTTTGTATATATTGCTTCTATATAATCTAAGAAACATAGATTCAAAGCATCCAAACAGTACCATTCGCCAATTTTTTGTTCTTCAAGTTTAAGTGAACTACGAGCCCCATTGTTAATCCTTTAAAGGAAATTATTTGTAAATTTCGACAAGTAGAACAATGAATGGAACAGGTAGACTGTTGAATTCATTGTATATATTGCTTCCATATAGTCTAAGAAACATATATGCATAGCGTCCAAACAGTACAATTCGCCAATTTTTTGTTCTTCAAGTTTAAGTGAACAATGAGCCCCAATGGTTAATCCTTTATCGGAAATTATTTGTAACTTTCGACAAGTAGAACAATGAATGGAACAGGTAGACGGTTGAAATCTTTGTATATATTGCTTCTATATAGTGTAAGAAACATATATGCAAAGCATCCAAACAGTACAATTCGCCAATTTATTGTTCTTCAAGTTTAAGTGAACAACGAGCCCCATTGTTAATCCTTTAAAGGAAATTATTTGTAAATTTCGACAAGTAGAACAATGAATGGAACAGGTAGACTGTTGAAATCATTGTATATATTGCTTCTATTTAGTCTAAGAAACATAGATTCAAAGCATCCAAACAGTACAATTCGCCAATTTTTTGTTCTTCAAGTTTAAGTGAACAATGAGCCCCAATGGTTAATCCTTTATCGGTAATTATTTGTAACTTTCGACAAGTAGAACAATGAATGGAACAGGTAGACGGTTGAAATCTTTGTATATGTTGCTTCTATATAGTCTAAGAAACATATATGCAAAGCATCTAAACAGTAACAATCGCCAATTTTTTGATCTTCAAGTTTAAGTGATCAGCGAGCCCCATTGATAATCATGAAATGGAAATTATTTGTAAATTGCGACAAGTAGAACAATGAATGGAACAGGTAGACTGTTGAAATCATTGTATATATTGCTTCTGTATAGTCTAAGAAACATATATGCAAAACGTCCAAACAGTACAATTCGCCAATTATTTGATCTTCAAGTTTAAGTGAACTACGAGCCCCATTGTTAATACTTTATCGGTAATTAGTTGTAACTTTCGACAAGTAGAACAATGAATGGAACAGGTAGACGGTTGAAATCTTTGTATATATTGCTTCTATATAATGTAAGAAACATATATGCAAAGCATCTAAACAGTAACAATCGCCAATTTTTTGTTCTTCAAGTTTAAGTGATCAGCGAGACCCATTGATAATCATGAAATGGAAATTATTTGTACCTTTCTACAAGTAGAACATAGAATAGTACAGGTAGACGGTTGAAATCTTTGTATATATTGCTTCTATATAGTCTAAGAAACATATATGCAAAGCATCCAAACAGTACCATTCGCCAATTTTTTGTTCTTCAAGTTTAAGTGAACTACGAGCCCCATTGTTAATCCTTTAAAGGAAATTATTTGTAAATTTCGACAAGTAGAACAATGAATGGAACAGGTAGACTGTTGAAATCATTGTATATATTGCTTCTGTATAGTCTAAGAAACATATATGCAAAACGTCCAAACAGTACAATTCGCCAATTATTTGATCTTCAAGTTTAAGTGAACTACGAGCCCCATTGTTAATACTTTATCGGTAATTATTTGTAACTTTCGACAAGTAGAACAATGAATGGAACAGGTAGACGGTTGAAATCTTTGTATATATTGCTTCTATATAATGTAAGAAACATATATGCAAAGCATCTAAACAGTAACAATCGCCAATTTTTTGTTCTTCAAGTTTAAGTGATCAGCGAGACCCATTGATAATCATGAAATGGAAATTATTTGTACCTTTCTACAAGTAGAACATAGAATAGTACAGGTAGACGGTTGAAATCTTTGTATATATTGCTTCTATATAGTCTAAGAAACATATATGCAAAGCATCCAAACAGTACCATTCGCCAATTTTTTGTTCTTCAAGTTTAAGTGAACTACGAGCCCCATTGTTAATCCTTTAAAGGAAATTATTTGTAAATTTCGACAAGTAGAACAATGAATGGAACAGGTAGACTGTTGAAATCATTGTATATATTGCTTCTATATAGTCTAAGAAACATATATACAAAGCATCGAAACAGTACCATTCGCCAATTTTTTGTTCTTCAATTTTAAGTGAACAATGAGCCCCAATGGTTAATCCTTTATCGGAAATTATTGGTAATTTTCGACAAGTAGAACAATGATTGGAACACGTAGACGGTTGAAATCTTTGTATATATTGCTTCCATATAGTCTAAGAAACATTTATGCAAAGCATCCAAACATTACCATTCGCCAATTTTTTGTCCTTCAAGTTTAAGTGAACAATGAGCCCCATTGTTAATCCTTTATCGGAAATTATTTGTAACTTTCGACAAGTAGAACAATGAATGGAACAGGTAGACGGTTGAAATCTTTGTATATATTGCTTCTATATAGTCTAAGAAACATATATGCAAAGCATCCAAACAGTACAACTCGCCAATTTATTATTCTTCAAGTTTAAGTGATCAGCGAGACCCATTGATAATCATGAAATGGAAATTATTTCTACCTTTCTACAAGTAGAACATAGAATAGTACAGGTAGACGGTTGAAATCTTTGTATATATTGCTTCTATATAGTCTAAGAAACATATATGCAAAGCATCCAAACAGTACCATTCGCCAATTTTTTGTTCTTCAAGTTTAAGTGAACTACGAGCCCCATTGTTAATCCTTTAAAGGAAATTATTTGTAAATTTCGACAAGTAGAACAATGAATGGAACAGGTAGACTGTTGAAATCATTGTATATATTGCTTCTATATAGTCTAAGAAACATATATACAAAGCATCGAAACAGTACCATTCGCCAATTTTTTGTTCTTCAATTTTAAGTGAACAATGAGCCCCAATGGTTAATCCTTTATCGGAAATTATTGGTAATTTTCGACAAGTAGAACAATGATTGGAACACGTAGACGGTTGAAATCTTTGTATATATTGCTTCCATATAGTCTAAGAAACATTTATGCAAAGCATCCAAACATTACCATTCGCCAATTTTTTGTCCTTCAAGTTTAAGTGAACAATGAGCCCCATTGTTAATCCTTTATCGGAAATTATTTGTAACTTTCGACAAGTAGAACAATGAATGGAACAGGTAGACGGTTGAAATCTTTGTATATATTGCTTCTATATAGTCTAAGAAACATATATGCAAAGCATCCAAACAGTACAACTCGCCAATTTATTATTCTTCAAGTTTAAGTGAACAACGAGCCCCATTGTTAATCCTTTAAAGGAAATTATTTGTAAATTTCGACAAGTAGAACAATGAATGGAACAGGTGGACGGTTGAAATCTTTGTATATATTGCTTCCATATAGTCTAAGAAACATGTACGCAAAGCATCCAAACAGTACCATTCGCCAATTTTTTGTTCTACAAGTTTAAGTGAACAATGAGCCCCAATGGTTAATCCTTTATCGGAAATTACTTGTAACTTTCGACAAGTAGAACAATGAATGGAACAGGTAGACGGTTGATATTCTTGTATATATTGCGTCTATATAGTCTAAGAAACATATATGCAAAGCGTCCAAACAGTACAATTCGCCAATTTATTGTTCTTCAAGTTTCAGTGAACAACGAGCCCCATTGTTAATCCTTTAAAGGAAATTATTTGTAAATTTCGACAAGTAGAACAATGAATGGAACAGGTAGACGGTTGAAATCTTTGTATATATTGCTTCCATATAGTCTAAGAAACATGTACGCAAAGCATCCAAACAGTACCATTCGCCATTTTTTTGTTCTTCAAGTTTAAGTGAACTACGAGCCCCATTGTTAATCGTTTAAAGGAAATTATTTGTAAATTTCGGCAAGTAGAACAATGAATCGAATAGGTAGACGGTTGAAATCATTGTATATATTGCTTCTATATAATCTAAGAAACATATATGCAAAGCATCCAAACAGTACCATTCGCCAATTTTTTGTTCTTCAAGTTTAAGTGATCAACGAGCCCCATTGATAATCATGAAACGGAAATTATTTGTAACTTTCTACAAGTAGAACAATGAATAGAACAGGTAGACGGTTGAAATCTTTGTATATGTTGCTACTATATAATCTAAGAAACATATATGCAAAGCATCTAAACAGTAACAATCGCCAATTTTTTGATCTTCAAGTTTAAGTGATCAGCGAGCCCCATTGATAATCATGAAATGGAAATTATTTGTAACTTTCTACAGGTAGAACAATGAATAGTACAGGTAGACGGGTGAAATCTTTCTATATATTGCTTCTAAATAGTCTAAGAAACAAATATGCAAAGCATCCAAACAGTACAATTCGCCAATTATTTGATCTTCAAGTTTAAGTGAACTACGAGCCCCAATATTAATACTTTAACGGAAATTATTTGTAACTTGCGACAAGTAGAACAATGAATGGAACAGGTAGACGGTTGAAATCTTTGTAAATATTGCTTCTATATAATCTACGAAACATATATGCAAAGCATCCAAACAGTGCAATTCGCCAATTTTTTGTCCTTCAAGTTTAAGTGAACTACGAGCCCCATTGTTAATCCTTTAAAGGAAATTATTTGTAAATTTCGGCAAGTAGAACAATGAATGGAACAGGTAGACGGTTGAAATCTTTGTATGTATTGCTTCTATATAATCTAAGAAACATATATGCAAAGCATCTAAACAGTAACAATCGCCAATTTTTTGACCTTCAAGTTTAAGTGAACAGCGAGCCCCATTGATAATCATGAAATGGAAATTATTTGTAACTTTCTACAAGTAGAACAATGAATAGTAGAGGTAGACGGTTGAAATCTTTGTATATATTGCTTCTAAATAATCTAAGAAACATATATGCAAAGCATCCAAACAGTACCATTCGCCAATTTTTTGTTCTTCAAGTTTAAGTGAACAGCGAGCCCCATTGATAATCATGAAATGGAAATTATTTGTAACTTTCTACAAGTAGAACAATGAATAGTAGAGGTAGACGGTTGAAATCTTTGTATATATTGCTTCTAAATAGTCTAAGAAACATATATGCAAAGCATCCAAACAGTACAATTCGCCAATTTATTGTTCTTCAAGTTTAAGTGAACAACGAGCCCCATTGTTAATCCTTTAAAGGAAATTATTTGTAACTTTCGACAAGTAGAACAATGAATGGAACAGGTAGACGGTTGAAATCTTTGTATATATTGCTTCTATAATAGTATAAGAAACATATATGCAAAGCATCCAAACAGTACTATTCGCCAATTTTTTGTTCTTCAAGTTTAAGTGAACAATGAGCCCCAATGGTTAATCCGTTATAGGAAATTATTTGTATTTTTCGACAAGTAGAACAATGAATGGAACCGGTAGACGGTTGAAATCTTTGTATATATTGCTTCTATATAGTCTAAGAAACATATATGCAAAGCATCCAAACAGTACCATTCGCCAATTTTTTGTTCTTCAAGTTTAAGTGAACTACGAGCCCCTTTGTTAATCCTTTAATGGAAATTATTTGTAAATTTCGACAAGTAGAACAATGAATGGAACAGGTAGACGGTTGAAATCATTGTATGTATTGCTTCTATATAGTCTAAGAAACATATATGCAAAGCATCCAAACAGTACAATTCGCCAATTTTTTGTTCTTCAAGTTTAAGTGAACAATGAGCCCCGTTGTTAATCCTTTATCGGAAATTATTTGTAACTTTCGACAAGTAGAACAGTGAATGGAACAGGTAGACGGTTGAAATCTTTGTATATATTGCTTCTATATAGTATAAGAAACATATATGCAAAGCATCCAAACAGTACTATTCGCCAATTTTTTGTTCTTCAAGTTTAAGTGAACAATGAGCCCCAATGGTTAATCCGTTATAGGAAATTATTTGTAATTTTCGACAAGTAGAACAATGAATGGAACAGGTAGATGGTTGAAATCTTTGTATATATTGCTTCTATATAATCTAAGAAACATATATGCAAAGCATCCAAACAGTACCATTCGCCAATTTTTTGTTCTTCAAGTTTAAGTGAACTACGAGCCCCATTGTTAATCCTTCAAAGGAAATTATTTGTAAATTTCGACAAGTAGAACAATGAATGGAACAGGTAGACTTTTGAAATCATTGTATATATTACTTCTATATAGTCTAAGAAACATATATGCAAAGCATCCAAACAGTACAATTCGCCAATTTTTTGTTCTTCAAGTTTAAGTAAACTACGATCCCCATTGTTAATCCCTTAACGGAAATTATTTGTAACTTTCGACAAGTAGAACAATGAATGGAACAGGTAGACGGTTGAAATCATTGTATATATTGCTTCTATATAGTCTAAGAAACATATATGAAAAGCATCCAAACAGTACAATTCGACAATTTTTTGTTCTTCAAGTTTAGTGAACTACGAGCCCCATTGTTAATACTTTAACGGAAATTATTTGTAACTTCCGACAAGTAGAACAATGAATGGAACAGGTAGACGGTTGAAATCAATGTATATATTGCTTCTATATAGTCTAAGAAACATATATGCAAAGCATCCAAACAGTACCATTCGCCAATTTTTTGTTCTTCAAGTTAAAGTGAACAATGAGCCCCATTGTTAATCTTTAAAAAAAATTATTTGTAAATTTCGACAAGTAGAACAATGAATGGATCAGGTAGACGGTTGAAATCATTGTATATATTGCTTCTATATAATCTACGAAACATATATGCAAAGCATCCAAACAGTACAATTCGCCAATTTTTTGTTCTTCAAGATTAAGTGAACTACGAGCCCCATTGTTAATCCTTTAACGGAAATTAATTGTAACTTTCTACAAGTAGAACAATGATTGGAACAGGTAGACGGTTGAAATATTTGTATATATTGCTTCCATATAGTCTAAGAAACATGTACGCAAAGCATCCAAACAGTACAATTCGCCAATTTTTTGTTCTTCAAGTTTAAGTGAACTACGAGCCCCATTGTTAATCCTTTAATGGAAATTATTTGTAAATTTCGGCAAGTAGAACAATGAATGGAATAGGTAGATGGTTGAAATCATTGTATATATTGCTTCTATATAGTCTAAGAAACATATATGCAAAGCATCCAAACAGTACAATTCGCCAATTTTTTGTTCTTCAAGTTTAAGTAAACTACGATCCCCATTGTTAATCCCTTAACGGAAATTATTTGTAACTTTCTACAAGTAGAACAACGAATAGAACAGGTAGACGGTTGAAATCTTTGTATATGTTGCATCTATATAGTCTAAGAAACATATATGCAAAGCATCTAAACAGTAACAATCGCCAATTTTTTGATCTTCAAGTTTAAGTGAACAGCGAGCCCCATTGATAATCATGAAATGGAAATTATTTGTAACTTTCTACAAGTAGAACAATGAATAGTACAGGTAGACGGGTGAAATCTTTCTGTATATTGCTTCTAAATAGTCTAAGAAACATATATGCAAAGCATCCAAAAAGTACAATTCGTCAATTTTTTGTTCTTCAAGTTTAAGTGAACTACGAGCCCCATTGTTAATCCTTTAAAGGAAATTATTTGTAAATTTCGACAAGTAGAACAATGAATGGATCTTATAGACGGTTGAATTCATTGTATATATTGCTTCTATATAGTCTACGAAACATATATGCAAAGCATCCAAACAGTACAATTCGCCAATTTTTTGTTCTTCAAGTTTAAGTGAACTAGGAGCCCCATTGTTAATCCATTAACGGAAATTAATTGTGTTACGAGCCGGGCGAGTGGCAGTACGCGACCGAATGCGTTAATACAATTTTTATTGCGAGAGCTAAGAATTGCAACGAGTTGGGGAATAATATCCAGGGAATTATATCCGGGGACCGGACTAACCTATAGCCTAACTATAGGGTCGCCGTATGCCCGTTAATAACGAAAGAACCTCGCGGTACTTTCGCGCTCGTATAGCGGATAAGTCCCGTACCAGAGAATACGGGGATACCGCCACTAGCTGGTAGTAGGGAAAACTCCGGGGACCGGACTAATCTATAGCAGGACTATAGAGTCGCCGTATGCCCGTTAATAACGAAAAACCTTGCGGTATTTTCGCACTAGTATAGCGGATAAGTCCCGTATCAGAGAATACGGGGGTACCGCCACTAGCTGGTATAAGGGAAAAAGGAATTGTTGCAATCCGTAGACTCTTTTAACGAACACCCGTAACTTTAATTTAAAAGATCTTATTCACTCCGAGCGGTAAGAGTGAATAAGAGAGATCGTTGCTCAGTTACGTGAAGATTAAAGGAAGTAGAATGAAAATAACTAAACGTTTGAAATATCACAAGTGAATGTAAACGTATATTAACAGTTATAATCAAAAATGGTTCAACAATGTAATTACAAAAGTTGAATTCTTAAATCTAAACTTAGCCGAAATTCACGCGTCGGTTCGCGGGGATATTCTACGTCTTATACTTACAATAGTCAACTTTTACAGAAGTTGTGACTTTGAACTTTATGTACGCTAGGTGACAGAATGACGTTTAAAAGAATACTGGATCCGAGGAGGCAAAATGCGTCTCGTTTATATAGGACTTAGTCCTGGGAAAATCTGTCAAAAAATGAGTGGAGGTGGTAGGAATTTGGAAGGGAGTTTAGGGCACCAAGATGGCGTGAGAAGAATCTGGAGTTTATATAAAAAAAAGTGTAACTTGCTTACACCAGCCGCGCGGGTGGTGGTCCTGTGATTACGTCTTCCTACGGTTTCTCGAGTGGTCTACTGCATATATTTCTAAGTGGTCGACTGGTATTCCGTGAGAAAAATGAAAATGCAGAGCCGCATGTAACATCTCCCCCCTTAGAATGAAACGTGACACATCGTGTTACGCTTTCGTCACCTAATACCAATCGATCACTTAGCCTACTTAAAAATACCTTAGTCTAAAATATAATTATACTTGTGGTTCGGGTTTGTGTGTGTAAATTTTGACATTGATGGTAGCTTAAATCAAAAATTATTGTCTAGTTACAACATCGATGGGTTTTCTTTGTAAAAGTAAATTATCGTCTGTTTTGAAGTATTGTTCAATACTCTTGGTGCATCTCGTTGCTGGTTTGGTATACATTGCGGTGCTATGATTCCTGCATATTTCCTCTGCTGGTTGTAGTTGTGGCTCTAGTCTTCAGGAATGTTTTTATTTCCAACGATGTTATTAAATTTCCATTACGTATGAAACAGTTGAATTGGTAGAAGTCGTTCGATGTAGAATCCTGGGTTATAGTTGATTGAGACAATCTCGTAATTTTTGATGGTGGGTGAATTGTTACATATCAGAGTCGGAATCAAAAGATAGGTCAGTATGTATAGTTTGAGGGCAATTCGGTCCATCATTTGCGTCTGTAATCTCAGTATAGTAATTAGGTAAGTGTGCGTGTTTCAATTTGTCTTGGTGTTTAACAATTATCTTATTGTCTGGTGTACCTAAAACTACATTATTTAAATCAGTTACATCTAAAATTTTGCAGGGTTTAGTATAGTGTGGACTTAGTTTACTTACTCGAGGTTCTAATTGTACATATACTATATCTCCTACCTGAAAACTTACTGGACGGGCTTTTCGGTCGTAATAGTGTTTAGAGCGTAGTTTGGCGGATTTTAAATTATTTGAGGCTATGGCTTGTATTTCGTTGATTCTGATTATGAGTTCTTCAAGGTATGATCCGTACGTTTTAAGTGTTTTCTCATCTGGAAATGAAGTCGGTGTCCTGGCAAATCTTCCAAATATTAATTCGTATGGTGTGAAATTAGTTGCTTCGTGTACAGAGGTGTTGTAAGAAAACATAGCGAATGGTATGAGGAGGTCCCAGTCTTCGTATTTATCCATATAATGTTTTAAATATTCTGTGAGTACGATGTGGCTTCTTTCCAATGATCCATTTGTTTGCGGTCGATATCCTGAAGTTGTAATCTGTTTAATTTTAAATATTTCTGAAAGCTGCGACATTAATTTTCCTATAAAACTTGTTCCTCTGTCCGTAAGAATTGCACGTGGAGTTCCATAAATTGCGATGAAGTGCCGCGCGAACGCGTCTGCTATCGTTGTTGCTCGTATGTTTGGAATAGCTACTGCGATGCAATACTTTGTTAGGTTGTCTTGCATCGTTAAAATATACCGATTTCCACTTGGTGTTTCAGGAAGAGGGCCCACTGCATCCAGTGCAATCTTGTCGAAAGATTCCGCTGGCGTGTCAGTGATAAGCATTGGTTGACGTGTCTTGGCACGCACTAGTTTCTGTTGCTGACAGCTGGTGCATTTTCTTATATGATCTTGAATTTGTTCTCTCATGCCAGGCCAATGGTATCGTGCTCTTAAACGATTGTATGTTTTCGATATTCCCTTGCGTCCTCCTATTAAACTGTTGTGAGCCTCTTTGATTAGCTCCAAACGATCTGCTTCGGGTGGATTTTTAATAGTTGAATTACACAGGGTGATGTACATACCAGAATTGTGAAAAACCTTTTGTAAAATGTTATAAAATTGAAATGATGGTATATTATCGTGTCCGTCTCCTGAAATCGACATTCTAATCGCTGATATACCTGTCTGCATTAAAGCGATTTTTAATGCTTTTAATCCATTCATTAAATCTGTTTCTGTTACCTTTTCATGGTAGTGGTTCGTTGCAATGATGCTAAATATTTTGTATTGTCCTCTGTTAGTAATTAAAATCTTCCCTTTCTTCGGTTTTTCTTTAAATAATTCGTCCCTTGCTATTATACCAGTGTCTGCCAATAATTTGCTAATTGGATTATGGATGTTACAATCAGCAGGTAAAAAGTGTACCAGGTGCCCTTTTTCGGAGGTGATTGTATTTGTTGTTTCGGTAATAATGGTTACTCGAGGTGTGAGGTCGTAGCAGGTATCAGGTCGGTCTTCTTCCGAACTGGTTGAACTTTCTGTTGACTGATGGTAGAGATACGATAGGTCGGGCAGTAGGTCAGTTAGTACTGCTGGTGGTGCATCTGCTGTGCGTTCTGTTATCTGAGGCACGTAAGCTGGTGGTTCTTTATCCCTTATCGTCGTTGGTTGTAAACATGGGGTGTTAACCGCTGAAGGTGATGATGTGAAAATTTCAGGAATATTTCTTCTTACTGTTATTTCTGCTGGTCTGATTTCCGAAAAGTCGATTAAACTTTTATCGGTTATGGTTTCCATAAGTTCCGGTGCAGGGTCTATTTCTGTTGAATATCCCTTTGGTTGTGGTGCGATGTCATTATTAAATTCATCTCCTAACGTTTTTTCTGATTCCAAGCTCGGTAAAAGTCGCTTATCTGATCCTGAAATTAGAGTGGAATGACTACCTGATGGTGTAGATTTATTTTTCGGAACGTTGGATTCATCCGATGAACTGGATTCCCATTCTTTGTAAAACGGTTGGTGTCTTGACTTCCTTCTTGTTTCGTGAACTCTTTTTCCCACAGTGCTTACGTCTTCCTTCTTACCATATGAGTATCTTCTGTACGATGGATCATTTTCCTTAGGAATGATAGGTAAGCAAACTGTTGGGTTTCTTGAAAGTGCGTCTGCATTTTTATTTGTTTTTCCTGCCTTATGGATTACTTCATATTCATATTCCATAAGTTTCAGTTTCCATTTTACTAATCTAGATGTAGGATCTTTGACGGAATGCAGCCAAACTAAAGGTCCGTGATCTGTTATCAAAGTAAATTTTTTACCGTAAATATAAGGCCTGAAATGTTGTACTGCGTAAACCATAGCAAGGCATTCCTTCTCAGTAGCGGAATAATTCTTTTCTGCTCCATTCAGTACTCTCGATGTATATGCGACGGGTAAATCTTTTCCAATTTCTCCCTGGCTAAGGACTGCTCCAATTGCAAATTCAGATGCATCGGTTGTGACTATAAAAGGTTTATTAAAATCTGGAAATTGTAAAATTGGGCGCTCGCAAAGCTCGTCGCGTAGTTGCTCAAAGCTATTTTGCTGTTCCTCGGTCCAAACGAATCGAACTCCTTTTCCTAATAAATTTGCCAGAGGTTTCGCTTTCTTGGAAAAATCCTTGATGAACCGTCGGTAATAACCAGCAAGTCCCAAAAATTGCTGAATGTTCTTCTGCGATCGTGGAACTGGGAAATTCTTTACCGCTTCCAGTTTCTTGAGGTCGGGTTTAACTCCATTAGCCGAGATTATATGACCCAGGTATGCTACCACTTTCCGAAGAAATTGGCACTTGTTTGTTTGCAAACTGAGTCCGTGTTCTCGCAGTCGGTTTAATAATTTTCGGACCTTGATAGTATGCTCCTGGAGTGATGAAGAATAAATTACAATATCGTCCATATATACGAATAATTCTGTTCCTTGAAGGCCGGATAAAACTTGATCCATAAGTCGCTGAAATGTCGGTGGTGCGTTTTTTAAACCAAAAGGCATTCTTGCAAATTCGTAATGCCCGTGTGGTGTGGTAAAAGCTGTTTTTTGTTGATCTTTGGAATTCATTTCGATCTGGTGAAATCCATTGGCAAGATCGAAAACTGAAAAGTACTTAGCGCCGCCTAACCGATCTAAGATTTCGGTTATTTGCGGAAGCGGATACCTGTCCCCTACGGTTTTATTGTTTAATGCCCTGAAGTCAATGACCATGCGCCATCGCTTGGCACCGTCCGCGCCGGGTTTCTTTGGTACAATCCACAACGGAGAATTATATGGTGAAATAGATTTTTTAATTATACCTTCCGACAGCATAGCGTTCACTTGTCGCTGAATTTCCTCTTGATGCACGACTGGATACCTGTACTGTCGGGTATTAATCGGAATATCATCCGTGGTGTGTATAGAATGCTGAAAATTTGGAACTTTTCCCAATTTATCTCCTGGTAAGAAAAATCTATCTGGAAATTCTTCTACTATTTCCAACACGTGTTGCCGTTCTTCGTAATTAAGGTGTTTAAATTGCAGGAAGCTCTTGATTTTTGAAATTCTTTCTTGATTTCCTCTGAGCGGTTGAGCGGTAGAAAGATAATATTCTTCGTCCGACGAACTATTTTGACTGTAAGGAAATATTACCTGAGGATTCAGCTCAATTTCAATATCTTCTGTGTCGGTGTTACACGCGAACACTTGACATTTCCCTCCTCGGTTCGTTACTGCGGCTTCTCCAATATAGAGGTTTTTTGGAGTCTTAAGACGTGGCAGATATCCTTCCCTTATCTTAGAGTTAGCAACCGATACCTCTATTTGCTGCATAGTACGAGCCGGGATGGTGTGCTTCGTCTTTGAACTTGTCGGCTGAACGCGGTCGTAGTCCATAAAGTTCGAAAATTTCCAGGGCCTCGTCGGTGTGTCTCGTAGCACTAAAGTCCTGTGGAAATACGAAATTTCTGCGTCCTCTTGTAAGAAGAAGGGGCTTCCTAAGAGTCCTTCTGAAGAAATGGGTAATCTTTCAACGACGTAAAATATTGCCGGCACCCCATTGAGATGCAGGGTCGTTGTACCTAAAGTGACGGTCGGTGTGGTGTTTAGGCCGGTTATCTCGATTTCTTCTCTAGAGGTTACGAGAGCCTTTTCACCTAATACCTTTTTTACAACCAAATTAACAGATGCTCCTCCATCGATGATGAATTCTCCTACTCCTTCTTCCAATTCCGGGACTTTGATCCTGATTCTCGGAGTGGGGATTTCCTTGATGAGGAGTCGTTCCTGTTTTGATCCTGGAATCGAACATATTTTCGACGAGCTTGATTTTGTTCGTTCATCGTCTCGTCTGCTCGATGAACGCGATCGAAGTTTAAATGGTTCGTAATTTGTTGAGAGGTTGCGCGAGATGGTACGACAATCTTTTTACAGATTTTTCCGTCGTGACCTTTTTCTCCGCAATTCCAACAGAACAGTTGACTCGGATCCTTAGGTTTCCTTTTAAATTTCCTGAAATCGTCTTCACTTTCAGAAGAATACCTGAAGGGAGAAGGGGTCCTCGATGCAGTTTTTCGTCGAAGGATGAAAGCATCCGTCCTTGGCCTCCTATCTCTTTCCTCGTCTTCCGACTCTGATGGCCGTCGATCTCGATACCGGTGGTAATTAACAGGGCTTGGCGACGACGGGTAGGAAACATACCTGTCCCTTCGTCTGCGCTCTGTCCTGTAACTTTCGCGGCTATTATCTCGAGAATACCTGACTGGTGAATTTTCCTCGTCCGTTCGTCTGCGGTTCCTGAGACGTTTTTCGGTCCGAAGTACAGCATCGAAAGCATCCTCCAAGGTCTTGATATTTCTATTCCTGGATTCTACTCTCCAAGCGATTCTCTCCGGCAATCCTTCCAAAAAGTTTTCCAAAACATCCTCGTCTATTTGTCGAAGAATTTCTTCGTTATGAGTAGGATAACGATCCTGTGCGGCCGTTCGAGCAGATTGCCACAGCTGGGTTGTCCGATCCATGTATTTCGTCAAACTTTCGCCGTCCTTAATTCTCAGCTTAGCGATATCAGTTTGAAAATAAACCAGATCCTTACCAGGGGCAAAGCGTTTCTTCAAATATTTAAGTAACGCCTCGACCGATTCAAATTTGAGCTCTAAAGCACAACGCCTAGCCGGTCCAGCAAGTTTTGTTAATATAATTGACAAAAACTGTGATTCAGTACCGCTAGGAATCAAAGCAAGTCCATTTTGAACTGCCTGCGCAAAAATAATTAATGATGGATGTTCACCATCAAAAATAGGTATCTGAGCCGTTGCATTTTGAACGCAATTTTGTCTAGTCATAAGGGCTATGGAAGCAGATAAATCTTCCATGCCCAGTCTAGACGTAGACTCGTCTCTATTTGCCATATTGCACGAATATTTTTAAAAATTGCTTCCTTTCTTCAAAATTTGTAACCAAGAGCGATCCCACCGCTGTCACCAGTTTGTTACGAGCCGGGCGAGTGGCAGTACGCGACCGAATGCGTTAATACAATTTTTATTGCGAGAGCTAAGAATTGCAACGAGTTGGGGAATAATATCCAGGGAATTATATCCGGGGACCGGACTAACCTATAGCCTAACTATAGGGTCGCCGTATGCCCGTTAATAACGAAAGAACCTCGCGGTACTTTCGCGCTCGTATAGCGGATAAGTCCCGTACCAGAGAATACGGGGGTACCGCCACTAGCTAGTAGTAGGGAAAACTCCGGGGACCGGACTAATCTATAGCAGGACTATAGAGTCGCCGTATGCCCGTTAATAACGAAAAACCTTGCGGTATTTTCGCACTAGTATAGCGGATAAGTCCCGTATCAGAGAATACCGCCACTAGCTGGTATAAGGGAAAAAGGAATTGTTTCAATCCGTAGACTCTTTTAACGAACACCCGTAACTTTAATTTAAAAGATCTTATTCACTCCGAGCGGTAAGAGTGAATAAGAGAGATCGTTGCTCAGTTACGTGAAGATTAAAGGAAGTAGAATGAAAATAACTAAACGTTTGAAATATCACAAGTGAATGTAAACGTATATTAACAGTTATAATCAAAAATGGTTCAACAATGCAATTACAAAAGTTGAATTCTTAAATCTAAACTTAGCCGAAATTCACGCGTCGGTTCGCGGGGATATTCTACGTCTTATACTTACAATAGTCAACTTTTACAGAAGTTGTGACTTTGAACTTTATGTACGCTAGGTGACAGAATGACGTTTAAAAGAATACTGGATCCGAGGAGGCAAAATGCGTCTCGTTTATATAGGACTTAGTCCTGGGAAAATCTGTCAAAAAATGAGTGGAGGTGGTAGGAATTTGGAAGGGAGTTTAGGGCACCAAGATGGCGTGAGAAGAATCTGGAGTTTATATAAAAAAAAGTGTAACTTGCTTACACCAGCCGCGCGGGTGGTGGTCCTGTGATTACGTCTTCCTACGGTTTCTCGAGTGGTCTACTGCATATATTTCTAAGTGGTCGACTGGTATTCCGTGAGAAAAATGAAAATGCAGAGCCGCATGTAACAATTGTAACGTTCTACAAGTAGAACAATGATTGGAACACGTAGACGGTTGAAATCTTTGTATATATTGCTTCCATATAGTCTAAGAAACATATATGCAAAGCATCCAAACAGTACCATTCGCCAATTTTTTGTTCTTCAAGTTTAAGTGAACAATGAGCCCCATTGTTAATCCTTTATCGGAAATTATTTGTAACTTTCGACAAGTAGAACAATGAATGGAACAGGTAGACGGTTGATATCTTTGTATATATTGCTTCTATATAGTCTAAGAAACATGTACGCAAAGCATCCAAACAGTACCATTCGCCAATTTTATGTTCTTCAAGTTTAAGTGAACAACGAGCCCCATTGATAATCATGAAACGGAAATTATTTGTAACTTTCTACAAGTAGAACAATGAATAGAACAGGTAGACGGTTGAAATCTTTGTATATGTTGCTTCTATATAGTCTAAGAAACCTATATGAAAAGCATCTAAACAGTAACGATCGCCAATTTTTTGATCTTCAAGTTTAAGTGAACAGCGAGCCCCATTGATAATCATGAAATGGAAATTATTTGTAACTTTCTACAAGTACAACAATGAATAGTACAGGTAGACGGGTGAAATCTTTCTATATATTGCTTCTAAATAGTCTAAGAAACATATATGCAAAGCATCCAAACAGTACAATTCGCCAATTATTTGTTCTTCAAGTTTAAGTGAACTACGAGCCCCATTGTTAATCCTTTAAAGGAAATTATTTGTAAATTTCGACAAGTAGAACAATGAATGGATCAGGTAGACGGTTGAAATCATTGTATATATTGCTTCTATATAATCTACGAAACATATATGCAAAGCATCCAAACAGTACAATTCGCCAATTTTTTGTTCTTCAAGTTTAAGTGAACTACGAGCCCCATTGTTAATCCTTTAACGGAAATTAATTGTAACTATCTACAAGTAGAACAATGATTGGAACACGTAGACGGTTGAAATCTTTGTATATATTGCTTCCATATAGTCTAAGAAACATATATGCAAAGCATCCAAACAGTACAATTCGCCAATTTTTTGTCCTTCAAGTTTAAGTGAACAATGAGCCCCATTGTTAATCCTTTATCGGAAATTATTTGTAACTTTCGACAAGTAGAACAATGAATGGAACAGGTAGACGGTTGAAATCTTTGTATATATTGCTTCTATATAGTCTAAGAAACATATATGCAAAGCATCCAAACAGTACAATTCGCCAATTTGTTGTCCTTCAAGTTTAAATGAACAATGAGCCCCATTGTTAATCTTTTATCGGAAATTATTTGTAACTTTCGACAAGTAGAACAATGAATGGAACAGGTAGACGGTTGAAATCATTGTATATATTGCTTCTATATAGTCTAAGAAACATATATGCAAAGCATCCAAACAGTACAATTCGCCAATTTTTGTCCTTCAAGTTTAAATGAACAATGAGCCCCATTGTTAATCCTTTATCGGAAATTACTTGTAAATTTCGACAAGTAGAACAATGAATGGAACAGGTAGACGGTTGAAATCTTTGTATATATTGCTTCTATATAGTCTATGAAACATATATGCAAAGCATCCAAACAGTACCATTCGCCAATTTTTTGTTCTTCAAGTTTAAGTCAACAACGAGCCCCATTGATAATCATGAAACGGAAATTATTTGTAACTTTCTACAAGTAGAACAATGAATAGAACAGGTAGACTGTTGAAATCTTTGTATATGTTTCTTCTATATAGTCTAAGAAACCTATATGCAAAGCATCTAAACAGTAACAATCGCCAATTTTTTGATCTTCAAGTTATAGTGAACAGCGAGCCCCATTGATAATCATGAAATGGAAATTATTTGTAACTTTCTACAAGTAGAACAATGAATGGAACAGGTAGACTGTTGAAATCATTGTATATATTGCTTCTGTATAGTCTAAGAAACATATATGCAAAGCGTCCAAACAGTACAATTCGCCAATTATTTGATCTTCAAGTTTAAATGAACAATGAGCCCCATTGTTAATCCTTTATCGGAAATTATTTGTAACTTTCGACAAGTAGAACAATGAATGGAACAGGTAGACTGTTGAAATCTTTGTATATATTGCTTCTATATAGTCTAAGAAACATATATGCAAAGCATCCAAACAGTACAATTCGCCAATTTTTTGTTCTTCAAGTTTAAGTGAACTACGAGCCCCATTGTTAATCCTTTAAAGGAAATTATTTGTAAATTTCGACAAGTAGAACAATGAATGGAACAGGTAGACGGTTGAAATCTTTGTATATATTGCTTCTATATAGTCTGAGAAACATATATGCAAAGCATCCAAACAGTACCATACGCCAATTTCTTGTTCTTCAAGTTTAAGTCAACAACGAGCCCCATTGATAATCATGAAACGGAAATTATTTGTAACTTTCTACAAGTAGAACAATGAATAGAACAGGTAGACTGTTGAAAACTTTGTATATGTTTCTTCTATATAGTCTAAGAAACCTATATGCAAAGCATCTAAACAGTAACAATCGCCAATTTCTTGATCTTCAAGTTATAGTGAACAGCGAGCCCCATTGATAATCATGAAATGGAAATTATTTGTAACTTTCTACAAGTAGAACAATGAATGGAACAGGTAGACTGTTGAAATCATTGTATATATTGCTTCTGTATAGTCTAAGAAACATATATGCAAAGCGTCCAAACAGTACAATTCGCCAATTATTTGATCTTCAAGTTTAAGTGAACTACGAGCCCCATTGTTAATACTTTATCGGTAATTATTTGTAACTTTCGACAAGTAGAACAATGAATGGAACAGGTAGACGGTTGAAATCTTTGTATATATTGCTTCCATAAAATCTAAGAAACATATATGCAAAGCATCTAAACAGTAACAATCGCCAATTTTTTGATCTTCAAGTTTAAGTGATCAGCGAGCCCCATTGATAATCATGAAATGGAAATTATTTGTAATTTTCTACAAGTAGAACAATGAATAGTACAGGTAGACGGTTGAAATCTTTGTATATATTGCTTCTAAATAGTCTAAGAAACGTATATGCAAAGCATCCAAACAGTACAATTCGCCAATTTTTGGTTCTTCAAGTTTAAGTGAACTACGAGCCCCATTGTTAATCCTTTAAAGGAAATTATTTGTAAATTGCGACAAGTAGAACAATGAATGGATCAGTTAGACGGTTGAAATCAATGTATATATTGCTTCTATATAATCTACGAAACATATATGCATAGCATCCAAACAGTACAATTCGCCAATTTTTTGTTCTTCAAGTTTAAGTGAACTACGAGCCCCATTGTTAATCCTTTAACGGAAATTAATTGTAACTTTCTACAAGTAGAACAATGATTGGAACACGTAGACGGTTGAAATCTTTGTATATATTGCTTCCATATAGTCTAAGAAACATGTACGCAAAGCATCCAAACAGTACCATTCGCCAATTTATTGTTCTTCAAGTTTCAGTGAACAACGAGCCCCATTGTTAATCCTTTAAAGGAAATTATTTGTAAATTTCGACAAGTAGAACAATGAATGGAACAGGTAGACGGTTGAAATCTTTGTATATATTGCTTCTATATAATCTAAGAAACATATATTTAAAGCATCCAAACAGTACCAATCGCCAATTTCTTGTTCTTCAATTTTAAGTGATCTACGAGCCCCATTGTTAATCCTTTAAAGGAAATTATTTGTAAATTTCGACAAGTAGAACAATGAATGGAACAGGTAGACTGTTGAAATCATTGTATATATTGCTTCTGTATAGTCTAAGAAACATATATGCAAAGCGTCCAAACAGTACAATTCGCCAATTTATTGTTCTTCAAGTTTCAGTGAACAACGAGCCCCATTGTTAATCCTTTAAAGGAAATTATTTGTAAATTTCGACAAGTAGAACAATGAATGGAACAGGTAGACGGTTGAAATCTTTGTATATATTGCTTCCATATAGTCTAAGAAACATATATGCAAAGCATCCAAACAGTACCATTCGCCAATTTTTTGTTCTTCAAGTTTAAGTGAACTACGAGCCCCATTGTTAATCCTTTAAAGGAAATTATTTGTAAATTTCGACAAGTAGAACAATGAATGGAACAGGTAGACTGTTGAAATCATTGTATATATTGCTTCTATATAGTCTAAGAAACATTTATACAACCCATCGAAACAGTACCATTCGCCAATTTTTTGTTCTTCAAGTTTAAGTGAACAATGAGCCCCAATGGTTAATCCTTTATCGGTAATTATTTGTAACTTTCGACAAGTAGAACAATGAATGGAACAGGTAGACGGTTGAAATCCTTGTATATATTGCGGCAATATAGTCTAAGAAACATATATGCAAAGCATCAAAACAGTACAATTCGCCAATTTATTGTACTTCAAGTTTAAGTGAACAACGAGCCCCATTGTTAATCCTTTAAAGGAAATTATTTGTAAATTTCGACAAGTAGAACAATGAATGGAACAGGTAAACGGTTGAAATCTTTGTTTATATTGCTTCTATATAATCTAAGAAACATATATGCAAAGCATCCAAACTGTACCATTCGCCAATTTTTTGTTCTTCAAGTTTAAGTGAACTACGAGCCCCATTGTTAATCCTTTAAAGGAAATTATTTGTAAATTTCGGCAAGTAGAACAATGAATGGAATAGGTAGAAGGTTGAAATCATTGTATATATTGCTTCTATATAGTCTAAGAAACATATATGCAAAGCATCCAAACAGTACAATTCGCCAATTTTTTGTCCTTCAAGTTTAAATGAACAATGAGCCCCATTGTTAATCCTTTATCGGAAATTATTTGTAAATTTCGACAAGTAGAACAATGAATGGAACAGGTAGACGGTTGAAATCTTTGTATATATTGCTTCTATATAGTCTAAGAAACATATATGCAAAGCATCCAAACAGTACCATACGCCAATTTCTTGTTCTTCAAGTTTAAGTCAACAACGAGCCCCATTGATAATCATGAAACGGAAATTATTTGTAACTTTCTACAAGTAGAACAATGAATAGAACAGGTAGACTGTTGAAAACTTTGTATATGTTTCTTCTATATAGTCTAAGAAACCTATATGCAAAGCATCTAAACAGTAACAATCGCCAATTTTTTGATCTTCAAGTTATAGTGAACAGCGAGCCCCAATGGTTAATCCTTTATCGGTAATTAATTGTAACTTTCTACAAGTAGAACAATGATTGGAACACGTAGACGGTTGAAATCTTTGTATATATTGCTTCCATATAGTCTAGGAAACATGTACGCAAAGCATCCAAACAGTACCATTCGCCAATTTATTGTTCTTCAAGTTTCAGTGAACAACGAGCCCCATTGTTAATCCTTTAAAGGAAATTATTTGTAAATTTCGACAAGTAGAACAATGAATGGAACAGGTAGACGGTTGAAATCTGTGTATATATTGCTTTTATATAATCTAAGAAACATATATGCAAAGCATCCAAACAGTACCATTCGCCAATTTTTTGTTCTTCAATTTTAAGTGATCTACGAGCCCCATTGTTAATCCTTTAAAGGAAATTATTTGTAAATTTCGACAAGTAGAACAATGAATGGAACAGGTAGACTGTTGAAATCATTGTATATATTGCTTCTGTATAGTCTAAGAAACACATATGCAAAGCGTCCAAACAGTACAATTCGCCAATTTATTGTTCTTCAAGTTTCAGTGAACAACGAGCCCCATTGTTAATCCTTTAAAGGAAATTATTTGTAAATTTCGACAAGTAGAACAATGAATGGAACAGGTAGACGGTTGAAATCCTTGTATATATCGCGGCTATATAGTCTAAGAAACATATATGCAAAGCATCAAAACAGTACAATTCGCCAATTTATTGTACTTCAAGTTTAAGTGAACAACGAGCCCCATTGTTAATCCTTTAAAGGAAATTATTTGTAAATTTCGACAAGTAGAACAATGAATGGAACAGGTAAACGGTTGAAATCTTTGTTTATATTGCTTCTATATAATCTAAGAAACATATATGCA
Organism: Cerceris ruficornis; assembly: GCA_963989415.1. Classification (NCBI taxonomy): domain Eukaryota; kingdom Metazoa; phylum Arthropoda; class Insecta; order Hymenoptera; family Crabronidae; genus Cerceris; species Cerceris ruficornis. The sequence continues at coordinate 1,282,834 of CAXDIW010000024.1, read as the reverse complement.
AAGCATCCAAACTGTACCATACGCCAATTTTTTGTTCTTCAAGTTTAAGTGAACTACGAGCCCCATTGTTAATCCTTTAAAGGAAATTATTTGTAAATTTCGGCAAGTAGAACAATGAATGGAATAGGTAGACGGTTGAAATCATTGTATATATTGCTTCTATATAGTCTAAGAAACATATATGCAAAGCATCCAAACAGTACAACTCGCCAATTTTTTGTTCTTCAAGTTTAAGTGAACAATGAGCCCCAATGGTTAATCCTTTATCGGTAATTATTTGTAACTTTCGACAAGTAGAACAATGAATGGAACAGGTAGACGGTTGAAATCCTTGTATATATTGCGTCTATATAGTCTAAGAAACATATATGCAAAGCATCAAAACAGTACAATTCGCCAATTTATTGTTCTTCAAGTTTACGTGAACAACGAGCCCCATCGTTAATCCTTTAAAGGAAATTATTTGTAACTTTCTACAAGTAGAACAATGAATAGTACAGGTAGACGGTTGAAATCTTTGTATATATTGCTTGTAAATAGTCTAAGAAACGTATATGCAAAGCATCCAAACAGTACCATTCGCCAATTTTTTGTTCTTCAAGTTTAAGTGAACAACGAGCCCCATTGGTTAATCCTTTATCGGAAATTATTTGTAACTTTCGACAAGTAGAACAATGAATGGAACAGGTAGACGGTTGACATCCTTGTATATATTGCATCTATATAATCTAAGAAACATATATGCAAAGCATCCAAACAGTACAATTCGCCAATTTATTGTTCTTCAAGTTTACGTGAACAACGAGCCCCATTGTTAATCCTTTAAAGGAAATTATTTGTAACTTTCTACAAGTAGAACAATGAATAGTACAGGTAGACGGTTGAAATCTTTGTATATATTGCTTGTAAATAGTCTAAGAAACATGTACGCAAAGCATCCAAACAGTACCATTCGCCAATTTTTTGTTCTTCAAGTTTAAGTGAACAATGAGCCCCAATGGTTAATCCTTTATCGGAAATTACTTGTAACTTTCGACAAGTAGAACAATGAATGGAACAGGTAGACGGTTGACATCCTTGTATATATTGCGTCTATATAGTCTAAGAAACATATATGCAAAGCATCCAAACAGTACCATTCGCCAATTTTTTGTTCTTCAAGTTTAAGTGAACTACGAGCCCCATTGTTAATCCTTTAAAGGAAATTATTTGTAAATTTCGACAAGTAGAACAATGAATGGAACAGGTAGACTGTTGAAATCATTGTATATATTTCTTCTATATAGTCTAAGAAACATATATACAAAGCATCGAAACAGTACCATTCGCCAATTTTTTGTTCTTCAAGTTTAAGTGAACAATGAGCCCCAATGGTTAATCCTTTATCGGAAATTGTTTGTAATTTTCGACAAGTAGAACAATGATTGGAACACGTAGACGGTTGAAATCTTTGTATATATTGCATCTATATAATCTAAGAAACATATATGCAAAGCATCCAAACAGTACCATTCGCCAATTTTTTGTTCTTCAAGTTTAAGTGAACTACAAGCCCCATTGTTAATCCTTTAAAGGAAATTATTTGTAACTTTCGACAAGTAGAACAATGAATGGAACAGGTAGACGGTTGAATTCTTTGTATATATTGCTTCTATATAGTCTAAGAAACATATATGCAAAGCATCCAAACAGTACAATTCGCCAATTTATTGTTCTTCAAGTTTAAGTGAACAACGAGCCCCATTGTTAATCCTTTAAAGGAAATTATTTGTAAATTTCGACAAGTAGAACAATGAATGGAACAGGTAGACGGTTGAAATCTGTGTATATATTGCTTTTATATAATCTAAGAAACATATATGCAAAGCATCCAAACAGTACCATTCGCCAATTTTTTGTTCTTCAATTTTAAGTGATCTACGAGCCCCATTGTTAATCCTTTAAAGGAAATTATTTGTAAATTTCGACAAGTAGAACAATGAATGGAACAGGTAGACTGTTGAAATCATTGTATATATTGCTTCTGTATAGTCTAAGAAACACATATGCAAAGCGTCCAAACAGTACAATTCGCCAATTTATTGTTCTTCAAGTTTCAGTGAACAACGAGCCCCATTGTTAATCCTTTAAAGGAAATTATTTGTAAATTTCGACAAGTAGAACAATGAATGGAACAGGTAGACGGTTGAAATCCTTGTATATATCGCGGCTATATAGTCTAAGAAACATATATGCAAAGCATCAAAACAGTACAATTCGCCAATTTATTGTACTTCAAGTTTAAGTGAACAACGAGCCCCATTGTTAATCCTTTAAAGGAAATTATTTGTAAATTTCGACAAGTAGAACAATGAATGGAACAGGTAAACGGTTGAAATCTTTGTTTATATTGCTTCTATATAATCTAAGAAACATATATGCAAAGCATCCAAACTGTACCATACGCCAATTTTTTGTTCTTCAAGTTTAAGTGAACTACGAGCCCCATTGTTAATCCTTTAAAGGAAATTATTTGTAAATTTCGGCAAGTAGAACAATGAATGGAATAGGTAGACGGTTGAAATCATTGTATATATTGCTTCTATATAGTCTAAGAAACATATATGCAAAGCATCCAAACAGTACAACTCGCCAATTTTTTGTTCTTCAAGTTTAAGTGAACAATGAGCCCCAATGGTTAATCCTTTATCGGTAATTATTTGTAACTTTCGACAAGTAGAACAATGAATGGAACAGGTAGACGGTTGAAATCCTTGTATATATTGCGTCTATATAGTCTAAGAAACATATATGCAAAGCATCAAAACAGTACAATTCGCCAATTTATTGTTCTTCAAGTTTACGTGAACAACGAGCCCCATCGTTAATCCTTTAAAGGAAATTATTTGTAACTTTCTACAAGTAGAACAATGAATAGTACAGGTAGACGGTTGAAATCTTTGTATATATTGCTTGTAAATAGTCTAAGAAACGTATATGCAAAGCATCCAAACAGTACCATTCGCCAATTTTTTGTTCTTCAAGTTTAAGTGAACAACGAGCCCCATTGGTTAATCCTTTATCGGAAATTATTTGTAACTTTCGACAAGTAGAACAATGAATGGAACAGGTAGACGGTTGACATCCTTGTATATATTGCATCTATATAATCTAAGAAACATATATGCAAAGCATCCAAACAGTACAATTCGCCAATTTATTGTTCTTCAAGTTTACGTGAACAACGAGCCCCATTGTTAATCCTTTAAAGGAAATTATTTGTAACTTTCTACAAGTAGAACAATGAATAGTACAGGTAGACGGTTGAAATCTTTGTATATATTGCTTGTAAATAGTCTAAGAAACATGTACGCAAAGCATCCAAACAGTACCATTCGCCAATTTTTTGTTCTTCAAGTTTAAGTGAACAATGAGCCCCAATGGTTAATCCTTTATCGGAAATTACTTGTAACTTTCGACAAGTAGAACAATGAATGGAACAGGTAGACGGTTGACATCCTTGTATATATTGCGTCTATATAGTCTAAGAAACATATATGCAAAGCATCCAAACAGTACCATTCGCCAATTTTTTGTTCTTCAAGTTTAAGTGAACTACGAGCCCCATTGTTAATCCTTTAAAGGAAATTATTTGTAAATTTCGACAAGTAGAACAATGAATGGAACAGGTAGACTGTTGAAATCATTGTATATATTTCTTCTATATAGTCTAAGAAACATATATACAAAGCATCGAAACAGTACCATTCGCCAATTTTTTGTTCTTCAAGTTTAAGTGAACAATGAGCCCCAATGGTTAATCCTTTATCGGAAATTGTTTGTAATTTTCGACAAGTAGAACAATGATTGGAACACGTAGACGGTTGAAATCTTTGTATATATTGCATCTATATAATCTAAGAAACATATATGCAAAGCATCCAAACAGTACCATTCGCCAATTTTTTGTTCTTCAAGTTTAAGTGAACTACAAGCCCCATTGTTAATCCTTTAAAGGAAATTATTTGTAACTTTCGACAAGTAGAACAATGAATGGAACAGGTAGACGGTTGAATTCTTTGTATATATTGCTTCTATATAGTCTAAGAAACATATATGCAAAGCATCCAAACAGTACAATTCGCCAATTTATTGTTCTTCAAGTTTAAGTGAACAACGAGCCCCATTGTTAATCCTTTAAAGGAAATTATTTGTAAATTTCGACAAGTAGAACAATGATTGCAACACGTAGACGGTTGAAATCTTTGTATATATTGCTTCCATATAGTCTAAGAAACATATATGCAAATCATCCAAACAGTACCATTCGCCAATTTTTTGTTCTTCAAGTTTATGTGAACAACAAGCCCCATTGATAATCATGAAATGGAAATTATTTGTAACTTTCTACAAGTAGAACGATGAATAGTACAGGTAGACGGGTGAAATCTTTCTATATATTGCTTCTAAATCGTCAAAGAAACATATATGCAAAGCATCCAAACAGTACAATTCGCCAATTTTTTGTTCTTCAAGTTTAAGTGAACTACGAGCCCCATTGTTAATCCTTAAAAGGAAATTATTTGTAAATTTCGACAAGTAGAACAATGAATGGAACAGGTAGACGGTTGAAATCTTTGTATATATTGCTTCTATATAGTCTAAGAAACATATATGCAAAGCATCCAAACAGTACAATCCGCCAATTTTTTGTTCTTCAAGTTTAAGTGAACAATGAGCCCCAATGGTTAATCCTTTATCGGATATTATTTGGTACTTTCGACAAGTAGAACAATGAATGGAACATGTAGACGGTTGAAATATTTGTATATATTGTTTCTATATAATATAAGAAACATATATTCAAAGCATCCAAACAGTACGATTCGCCAATTTTTTGTTCTTCAAGTTTAAGTGAACTACGAGCCCCATTGTTAATCGTTTAAAGGAAATTATTTGTAAATTTCGGCAAGTAGAACAATGAATGGAATAGGTAGACGGTTGAAATCATTGTATATATTGCTTCTATATAACTTAAGAAACATATATGCAAAGCATCCAAACAGTACCATTCGCCAATTTTTTGTTCTTCAAGTTTAAGCGAACAACGAGCCACATTGATAATCCTTTAAAGGAAATTATTTGTAAATTTCGACAAGTAGAACAATGAATGGATCAGGTAGACGGTTGAAATCATTGTATATATTGCTTCTATATAATCTACGAAACATATATGCAAAGCATCCAAACAGTGCAATTCGCCAATTTTTTGTCCTTCAAGTTTAAGTGAACAGCGAGCCCCATTGATAATCATGAAATGGAAATTATTTGTAACTTTCTACAAGTAGAACAATGAATAGTAGAGGTAGACGGTTGAAATCTTTGTATATATTGCTTCTAAATAGTCTAAGAAACATATATGCAAAGCATCCAATCAGTACAATACGCCAATTTTTTGTTCTTCAAGTTTAAGTGAACTACGAGCCCCATTGTTAATCCTTTAAAGGAAATTATTTGTAAATTTCGACAAGTAGAACAATGATTGGAACACGTAGACGGTTGAAATCATTGTATATATTGGTTCTATATAGTCCAAGAAACATATATGCACAGCGTCCAAACAGTACAATTCGCCAATTTTTTGTTCTTCAAGTTTAAGTGAACTACGAGCCCCATTGTTAATCCTTTAAAGGAAATTATTTGTAAATTTCGGCAAGTAGAACAATGAATGGAATAGGTAGACGGTTGAAATCATTGTATATATTGCTTCTATATAGTCTAAGAAACATATATGCAAAGCATCCAAACAGTACAACTCGCCAATTTTTTGTTCTTCAAGTTTAAGTGAACAATGAGCCCCAATGGTTAATCCTTTATCGGTAATTATTTGTAACTTTCGACAAGTAGAACAATGAATGGAACAGGTAGACGGTTGAAATCCTTGTATATATTGCGTCTATATAGTCTAAGAAACATATATGCAAAGCATCAAAACAGTACAATTCGCCAATTTATTGTTCTTCAAGTTTACGTGAACAACGAGCCCCATTGTTAATCCTTTAAAGGAAATTATTTGTAACTTTCTACAAGTAGAACAATGAATAGTACAGGTAGACGGTTGAAATCTTTGTATATGTTGCTTCTATATAGTCTAAGAAACATATATGCAAAGCATCCAAACAGTACAACTCGCCAATTTTTTGTTCTTCAAGGTTAAGTGAACAATGAGCCCCAATGGTTAATCCTTTATCGGTAATTATTTGTAACTTTCGACAAGTAGAACAATGAATGGAACAGGTAGACGGTTGAAATCCTTGTATATATTGCGTCTATATAGTCTAAGAAACATATATGCAAAGCATCAAAACAGTACAATTCGCCAATTTATTGTTCTTCAAGTTTAAGTGAACAACGAGCCCCATTGTTAATCCTTTAAAGGAAATTATTTGTAAATTTCGACAAGTAGAACAATGAATGGAACAGGTAGACGGTTGAAATCTTTGTATATATTGCTTCTATATAATCTAAGAAACATATATGCAACGCATCCAAAGAGTACCATTCGCCAATTTTTTGTTCTTCAAGTTTAAGTGAACTACGAGCCCCATTGTTAATCCTTTAAAGGAAATTATTTGTAATTTTCGACAAGCAGAACAATGAATGGTACAGGTAGACGGTTGAAATCTTTGTATATATTGCTTCTATATAATCTAAGAAACATATATGCAAAGCATCCAAACAGTACCATTCGCCAATTTTTTGTTCTTCAAGTTTAAGTGAACAACGAGCCCCATTGGTTAATCCTTTATCGGAAATTATTTGTAACTTTCGACAAGTAGAACAATGAATGGAACAGGTAGACGGTTGAAATCTTTGTATATATTGCTTCTATATAATCTAAGAAACATATATGCAAAGCATCCAAACAGTACCATTCGCCAATTTTTTGTTCTTCAAGTTTAAGTGAACAACGAGCCCCATTGTTAATCCTTTAAAGGAAATTATTTGTAAATTTCGACAAGTAGAACAATGAATGGAACAGGTAAACGGTTGAAATCTTTGTTTATATTGCTTCTATATAATCTAAGAAACATATATGCAAAGCATCCAAACTGTACCATACGCCAATTTTTTGTTCTTCAAGTTTAAGTGAACTACGAGCCCCATTGTTAATCCTTTAAAGGAAATTATTTGTAAATTTCGGCAAGTAGAACAATGAATGGAATAGGTAGACGGTTGAAATCATTGTATATATTGCTTCTATATAGTCTAAGAAACATATATGCAAAGCATCCAAACAGTACAACTCGCCAATTTTTTGTTCTTCAAGTTTAAGTGAACAATGAGCCCCAATGGTTAATCCTTTATCGGTAATTATTTGTAACTTTCGACAAGTAGAACAATGAATGGAACAGGTAGACGGTTGAAATCCTTGTATATATTGCGTCTATATAGTCTAAGAAACATATATGCAAAGCATCAAAACAGTACAATTCGCCAATTTATTGTTCTTCAAGTTTACGTGAACAACGAGCCCCATCGTTAATCCTTTAAAGGAAATTATTTGTAACTTTCTACAAGTAGAACAATGAATAGTACAGGTAGACGGTTGAAATCTTTGTATATATTGCTTGTAAATAGTCTAAGAAACGTATATGCAAAGCATCCAAACAGTACAATTCGCCAATTTTTGGTTCTTCAAGTTTAAGTGAACTACGAGCCCCATTGTTAATCCTTTAAAGGAAATTATTTGTAAATTGCGACAAGTAGAACAATGAATGGATCAGTTAGACGGTTGAAGTCATTGTATATATTGCTTCTATATAATCTACGAAACATATATGCATAGCATCCAAACAGTACAATCCGCCAATTTTTTGTTCTTCAAGTTTAAGTGAACAATGAGCCCCAATGGTTAATCCTTTATCGGATATTATTTGGTACTTTCGACAAGTAGAACAATGAATGGAACATGTAGACGGTTGAAATATTTGTATATATTGTTTCTATATAGTCTAAGAAACATATATGCAAAGCATCCAAACAGTACAATTCGCCAATTTATTGTTCTTCAAGTTTAAGTGAACAACGAGCCCCATTGTTAATCCTTTAAAGGAAATTATTTGTAAATTTCGACAAGTAGAACAATGATTGCAACACGTAGACGGTTGAAATCTTTGTATATATTGCTTCCATATAGTCTAAGAAACATATATGCAAATCATCCAAACAGTACCATTCGCCAATTTTTTGTTCTTCAAGTTTATGTGAACAACAAGCCCCATTGATAATCATGAAATGGAAATTATTTGTAACTTTCTACAAGTAGAACGATGAATAGTACAGGTAGACGGGTGAAATCTTTCTATATATTGCTTCTAAATCGTCAAAGAAACATATATGCAAAGCATCCAAACAGTACAATTCGCCAATTTTTTGTTCTTCAAGTTTAAGTGAACTACGAGCCCCATTGTTAATCCTTAAAAGGAAATTATTTGTAAATTTCGACAAGTAGAACAATGAATGGAACAGGTAGACGGTTGAAATCTTTGTATATATTGCTTCTATATAGTCTAAGAAACATATATGCAAAGCATCCAAACAGTACAATCCGCCAATTTTTTGTTCTTCAAGTTTAAGTGAACAATGAGCCCCAATGGTTAATCCTTTATCGGATATTATTTGGTACTTTCGACAAGTAGAACAATGAATGGAACATGTAGACGGTTGAAATATTTGTATATATTGTTTCTATATAATATAAGAAACATATATTCAAAGCATCCAAACAGTACGATTCGCCAATTTTTTGTTCTTCAAGTTTAAGTGAACTACGAGCCCCATTGTTAATCGTTTAAAGGAAATTATTTGTAAATTTCGGCAAGTAGAACAATGAATGGAATAGGTAGACGGTTGAAATCATTGTATATATTGCTTCTATATAACTTAAGAAACATATATGCAAAGCATCCAAACAGTACCATTCGCCAATTTTTTGTTCTTCAAGTTTAAGCGAACAACGAGCCACATTGATAATCCTTTAAAGGAAATTATTTGTAAATTTCGACAAGTAGAACAATGAATGGATCAGGTAGACGGTTGAAATCATTGTATATATTGCTTCTATATAATCTACGAAACATATATGCAAAGCATCCAAACAGTGCAATTCGCCAATTTTTTGTCCTTCAAGTTTAAGTGAACAGCGAGCCCCATTGATAATCATGAAATGGAAATTATTTGTAACTTTCTACAAGTAGAACAATGAATAGTAGAGGTAGACGGTTGAAATCTTTGTATATATTGCTTCTAAATAGTCTAAGAAACATATATGCAAAGCATCCAATCAGTACAATACGCCAATTTTTTGTTCTTCAAGTTTAAGTGAACTACGAGCCCCATTGTTAATCCTTTAAAGGAAATTATTTGTAAATTTCGACAAGTAGAACAATGATTGGAACACGTAGACGGTTGAAATCATTGTATATATTGGTTCTATATAGTCCAAGAAACATATATGCACAGCGTCCAAACAGTACAATTCGCCAATTTTTTGTTCTTCAAGTTTAAGTGAACTACGAGCCCCATTGTTAATCCTTTAAAGGAAATTATTTGTAAATTTCGGCAAGTAGAACAATGAATGGAATAGGTAGACGGTTGAAATCATTGTATATATTGCTTCTATATAGTCTAAGAAACATATATGCAAAGCATCCAAACAGTACAACTCGCCAATTTTTTGTTCTTCAAGTTTAAGTGAACAATGAGCCCCAATGGTTAATCCTTTATCGGTAATTATTTGTAACTTTCGACAAGTAGAACAATGAATGGAACAGGTAGACGGTTGAAATCCTTGTATATATTGCGTCTATATAGTCTAAGAAACATATATGCAAAGCATCAAAACAGTACAATTCGCCAATTTATTGTTCTTCAAGTTTACGTGAACAACGAGCCCCATTGTTAATCCTTTAAAGGAAATTATTTGTAACTTTCTACAAGTAGAACAATGAATAGTACAGGTAGACGGTTGAAATCTTTGTATATGTTGCTTCTATATAGTCTAAGAAACATATATGCAAAGCATCCAAACAGTACAACTCGCCAATTTTTTGTTCTTCAAGGTTAAGTGAACAATGAGCCCCAATGGTTAATCCTTTATCGGTAATTATTTGTAACTTTCGACAAGTAGAACAATGAATGGAACAGGTAGACGGTTGAAATCCTTGTATATATTGCGTCTATATAGTCTAAGAAACATATATGCAAAGCATCAAAACAGTACAATTCGCCAATTTATTGTTCTTCAAGTTTAAGTGAACAACGAGCCCCATTGTTAATCCTTTAAAGGAAATTATTTGTAAATTTCGACAAGTAGAACAATGAATGGAACAGGTAGACGGTTGAAATCTTTGTATATATTGCTTCTATATAATCTAAGAAACATATATGCAACGCATCCAAAGAGTACCATTCGCCAATTTTTTGTTCTTCAAGTTTAAGTGAACTACGAGCCCCATTGTTAATCCTTTAAAGGAAATTATTTGTAATTTTCGACAAGCAGAACAATGAATGGTACAGGTAGACGGTTGAAATCTTTGTATATATTGCTTCTATATAATCTAAGAAACATATATGCAAAGCATCCAAACAGTACCATTCGCCAATTTTTTGTTCTTCAAGTTTAAGTGAACAACGAGCCCCATTGGTTAATCCTTTATCGGAAATTATTTGTAACTTTCGACAAGTAGAACAATGAATGGAACAGGTAGACGGTTGAAATCTTTGTATATATTGCTTCTATATAATCTAAGAAACATATATGCAAAGCATCCAAACAGTACCATTCGCCAATTTTTTGTTCTTCAAGTTTAAGTGAACAACGAGCCCCATTGTTAATCCTTTAAAGGAAATTATTTGTAAATTTCGACAAGTAGAACAATGAATGGAACAGGTAAACGGTTGAAATCTTTGTTTATATTGCTTCTATATAATCTAAGAAACATATATGCAAAGCATCCAAACTGTACCATACGCCAATTTTTTGTTCTTCAAGTTTAAGTGAACTACGAGCCCCATTGTTAATCCTTTAAAGGAAATTATTTGTAAATTTCGGCAAGTAGAACAATGAATGGAATAGGTAGACGGTTGAAATCATTGTATATATTGCTTCTATATAGTCTAAGAAACATATATGCAAAGCATCCAAACAGTACAACTCGCCAATTTTTTGTTCTTCAAGTTTAAGTGAACAATGAGCCCCAATGGTTAATCCTTTATCGGTAATTATTTGTAACTTTCGACAAGTAGAACAATGAATGGAACAGGTAGACGGTTGAAATCCTTGTATATATTGCGTCTATATAGTCTAAGAAACATATATGCAAAGCATCAAAACAGTACAATTCGCCAATTTATTGTTCTTCAAGTTTACGTGAACAACGAGCCCCATCGTTAATCCTTTAAAGGAAATTATTTGTAACTTTCTACAAGTAGAACAATGAATAGTACAGGTAGACGGTTGAAATCTTTGTATATATTGCTTGTAAATAGTCTAAGAAACGTATATGCAAAGCATCCAAACAGTACAATTCGCCAATTTTTGGTTCTTCAAGTTTAAGTGAACTACGAGCCCCATTGTTAATCCTTTAAAGGAAATTATTTGTAAATTGCGACAAGTAGAACAATGAATGGATCAGTTAGACGGTTGAAGTCATTGTATATATTGCTTCTATATAATCTACGAAACATATATGCATAGCATCCAAACAGTACAATTCGCCAATTTTTTGTTCTTCAAGTTTAAGTGAACTACGAGCCCCATTGTTAATCCTTTAACGGAAATTAATTGTAACTTTCTACAAGTAGAACAATGATTGGAACACGTAGACGGTTGAAATCTTTGTATATATTGCTTCCATATAGTCTAAGAAACATGTACGCAAAGCATCCAAACAGTACCATTCGCCAATTTTTTGTTCTTCAAGTTTAAGTGAACAATGAGCCCCAATGGTTAATCCTTTATCGGAAATTACTTGTAACTTTCGACAAGTAGAACAATGAATGGAACAGGTAGACGGTTGACATCCTTGTATATATTGCGTCTATATAGTCTAAGAAACATATATGCAAAGCATCCAAACAGTACCATTCGCCAATTTTTTGTTCTTCAAGTTTAAGTGAACTAAGAGCCCCATTGTTAATCCTTTAAAGGAAATTATTTGTAAATTTCGACAAGTAGAACAATGAATGGAACAGGTAGACTGTTGAAATCATTGTATATATTTCTTCTATATAGTCTAAGAAACATATATACAAAGCATCGAAACAGTACTATTCGCCAATTTTTTGTTCTTCAAGTTTAAGTGCACAATGAGCCCCAATGGTTAATCCTTTATCGGAAATTGTTTGTAATTTTCGACAAGTAGAACAATGATTGGAACACGTAGACGGTTGAAATCTTTGTATATATTGCTTCTATATAATCTAAGAAACATATATGCAAAGCATCCAAACAGTACAATTCGCCAATTTTTGGTTCTTCAAGTTTAAGTGAACTACGAGCCCCATTGTTAATCCTTTAAAGGAAATTATTTGTAAATTGCGACAAGTAGAACAATGAATGGATCAGTTAGACGGTTGAAGTCATTGTATATATTGCTTCTATATAATCTACGAAACATATATGCATAGCATCCAAACAGTACATTACGCCAATTTTTTGTTCTTCAAGTTTAAGTGAACTACGAGCCCCATTGTTAATCCTTTAACGGAAATTAATTGTAACTTTCTACAAGTAGAACAATGATTGGAACACGTAGACGGTTGAAATCTTTGTATATATTGCTTCCATATAGTCTAAGAAACATGTACGCAAAGCATCCAAACAGTACCATTCGCCAATTTTTTGTTCTTCAAGTTTAAGTGAACAATGAGCCCCAATGGTTAATCCTTTATCGGAAATTACTTGTAACTTTCGACAAGTAGAACAATGAATGGAACAGGTAGACGGTTGACATCCTTGTATATATTGCGTCTATATAGTCTAAGAAACATATATGCAAAGCATCCAAACAGTACCATTCGCCAATTTTTTGTTCTTCAAGTTTAAGTGAACTACGAGCCCCATTGTTAATCCTTTAAAGGAAATTATTTGTAAATTTCGACAAGTAGAACAATGAATGGAACAGGTAGATTGTTGAAATCATTGTATATATTTCTTCTATATAGTCTAAGAAACATATATGCAAATCATCCAAACAGTACCATTCGCCAATTTTTTGTTCTTCAAGTTTAAGTGAACAACGAGCCCCATTGGTTAATCCTTTATCGGAAATTATTTGTAACTTTCGACAAGTAGAACAATGAATGGAACAGGTAGACGGTTGAAATCTTTGTATATATTGCTTCTATATAATCTAAGAAACATATATGCAAAGCATCCAAACAGTACCATTCGCCAATTTTTTGTTCTTCAAGTTTAAGTGAACAACGAGCCCCATTGTTAATCCTTTAAAGGAAATTATTTGTAAATTTCGACAAGTAGAACAATGATTGGAAGACGTAGACGGTTGAAATCTTTGTATATATTGCTTCCATATAGTCTAAGAAACATATATGCAAATCATCCTAACAGTACCATTCGCCAATTTTTTGTTCTTCAAGTTTATGTGAACAACAAGCCCCATTGATAATCATGAAACGGAAATTATTTGTAACTTTCGACAAGTAGAACAATGAATGGAACAGGTAGACGGTTGAAATCTTTGTATATATTGCTTCTATATAATCTAAGAAACATATATGCAAAGCATCTAAACAGTAACAATCGCCAATTTTTTGATCTTCAAGTTTAAGTGATCAGCGAGCCCCATTGATAATCATGAAATGGAAATTATTTGTAACTTTCTACAAGTAGAACAATGAATAGTACAGGTAGACGGTTGAAATATTTGTATATATTGCTTCTAAATAGTCTAAGAAACGTATATGCAAAGCATTCAAACAGTACAATTCGCCAATTTTTGGTTCTTCAAGTTTAAGTGAACTACGAGCCCCATTGTTAATCCTTTAAAGGAAATTATTTGTAAATTGCGACAAGTAGAACACTGAATGGATCAGTTAGACGGTTGAAATCAATGTATATATTGATTCTATATAATCTACGAAACATATATGCATAGCATCCAAACAGTACAATTCGCCAATTTTTTGTTCTTCAAGTTTAAGTGAACTACGAGCCCCATTGTTAATCCTTTAACGGAAATTAATTGTAACTTTCTACAAGTAGAACAATGATTGGAACACGTAGACGGTTGAAATCTTTGTATATATTGCTTCCATATAGTCTAAGAAATATGTACGCAAAGCATCCAAACAGTACCATTCGCCAATTTATTGTTCTTCAAGTTTCAGTGAACAACGAGCCCCATTGTTAATCCTTTAAAGGAAATTATTTGTAAATTTCGACAAGTAGAACAATGAATGGAACAGGTAGACGGTTGAAATCTTTGTATATATTGCTTCTATATAATCTAAGAAACATATATGCAAAGCATCCAAACAGTACCATTCGCCAATTTTTTGTTCTTCAATTTTAAGTGATCTACGAGCCCCATTGTTAATCCTTTAAAGGAAATTATTTGTAAATTTCGACAAGTAGAACAATGAATGGAACAGGTAGACTGTTGAAATCATTGTATATATTGCTTCTGTATAGTCTAAGAAACACATATGCAAAGCGTCCAAACAGTACAATTCGCCAATTTATTGTTCTTCAAGTTTCAGTGAACAACGAGCCCCATTGTTAATCCTTTAAAGGAAATTATTTGTAAATTTCGACAAGTAGAACAATGAATGGATCATGTAGACGAATGAAATCATTGTATATATTGCTTCTATATAGTCTACGAAACATATATGCAAAGCATCCAAACAGTACCATTCGCCAATTTTTTGTTCTTCAAGTTTAAGTGAACTACGAGCCCCATTGTTAATCCTTTAATGGAAATTAATTGTAACTTTCTACAAGTAGAACAATGATTGGAACACGTAGACGGTTGAAATCTTTGTATATATTGCTTCCATATAGTCTAAGAAACATATATGCAAAGCATCCAAACAGTACAATTCGCCAATTTTTTGATCTTCAAATTTAAGTGAACAACGAGCCCCATTGTTAATCCTTTAAAGGAAATTATTTGTAAATTTCGACATGTAGAACAATGAATGGAACAGGTAGACTGTTGAAATCATTGTATATATTGCTTCTATATAGTCTAAGAAACATATATGCAAAGCATCCAAACAGTACAATTCGCCAATTTTTTGTTCTTCAAGTTTAAGTGAACTACGATTCCCATTGTTAATCCTTTAACAGAAATTATTTGTAACTTTCGACAAGCAGAACAATGAATGGAACAGGTAGACGGTTGAGATCTTTGTATATATTGCTTCTATATAGTCTAAGAAACATGTACGCAAAGCATCCAAATATTACCATTCGCCAATTTTTTGTTCTTCAAGTTTAAGTGAACAATGAGCCCCAATGGTTAATCCTTTAAAGGAAATTATTTGTAAATTTCGACAAGTAGAACAATGAATGGAACAGGTAGATGGTTGAAATCTTTCTATATATTGCTTCTATATAGTCTAAGAAACATATATGCAAAGAATCCAAACAGTACAATTCGCCAATTTTTTGTTCTTCAAGTTTAAGTGAACAACGAGCCCCATTGTTAATCCTTTAAATGAAATTATTTGTAAATTTCGACAAGTAGAACAATGAATGGAACAGGTATACTGTTGAAATCATTGTATATATTGCTTCTATATAGTCTAAGAAACATATATGCAAAGCATCCAAACAATACAATTCGCCAATTTTTTGTACTTCAAGTTTAAGTGAACTACGATTCCCATTGTTAATCCTTTAACAGAAATTATTTGTAACTTTCGACAAGTAGAACAATGAATGGAACAGGTAGATGGTTGAAATCTTTGTATATATTGCTTCTATATAGTCTAAGAAACATATATGCAAAGCATCCAAACAGTACCATTCGCCAATTTTTTGTTCTTCAAGTTTAAGTGAACTACGAGCCCCATTGTTAATCCTTTAAAGGAAATTATTTGTAAATTTCGGCAAGTAGAACAATGAATGGAATAGGTAGACGGTTGAAATCATTGTATATATTGCTTCTATATAGTCTAAGAAACATATATGCAAAGCATCCAAACAGTACAACTCGCCAATTTTTTGTTCTTCAAGTTTAAGTGAACAATGAGCCCCAATGGTTAATCCTTTATCGGTAATTATTTGTAACTTTCGACAAGTAGAACAATGAATGGAACAGGTAGACGGTTGAAATCTTTGTATATATTGCTACTATATAATCTAAGAAACATATATGCAAAGCATCCAAACAGTACAATTCGCCAATTTATTGATCTTCAAGTTTAAGTGAACTACGAGCCCCATTGTTAATCCTTTAACGGAAATTAATTGTAATTTTCTACAAGTAGAACAATGAATGGAACAGGTAGACGGTTGGAATCATTGTACATATTACTTCTATATAGTCTAAGAAACATATATGCAAAGCATCCAAACAATACAATTCGCCAATTTTTTGTACTTCAAGTTTAAGTGAACTACGATTCCCATTGTTAATCCTTTAACAGAAATTATTTGTAACTTTCGACAAGTAGAACAATGAATGGAACAGGTAGACGGTTGAGATCTTTGTATATAATGCTTCTATATAGTCTAAGAAACATGTACGCAAAGCATCCAAATATTACCATTCGCCAATTTTTTGTTCTTCAAGTTTAAGTGAACAATGAGCCCCATTGATAATCATGAAACGGAAATTATTTGTAACTTTCTACAAGTAGAACAATGAATAGAACAGGTAGACGGTTGAAATCTTTGTATATGTTGCTTCTATAGAGTCTAAGAAACCTATACGCAAAGCATCTAAACAGTAACAATCGCCAATTTTTTGATCTTCAAGTTTAAGTGAACAGCGAGCCGCATTGATAATCACGAAATGGAAATTATTTGTAACTTTGTACAAGTAGAACAATGAATAGTACAGGTAGACGGGTGAAATCTTTCTATATATTGCTTCTAAATAATCTAAGAAACATATATGCAAATCATCCAAACAGTACAGTTCGCCAATTTTTTGTTCTTCAAGTTTAAGTGAACTACGAGCCCCATTGTTAATCCTTTAAAGGAAATTATTTGTAAATTTACGACAAGTAGAACAATGAATGGAACAGGTAGACGGTTGAAATCTTTGTATATATTGCTTCTATATAGTCTAAGAAACATATATGCAAAGCATCCAAACAGTACAATTCGCCAATTTATTGTTCTTCAAGTTTAAGTGAACAGCGAGCCCCATTGTTAATCCTTTAAAGGAAATTATTTCTAAATTTCGACAATTAGAACAATGATTGGAACACGTAGACGGTTGAAATCTTTGTATATATTGCTTCCATATAGTCTAAGAAACATGTACGTAAAGCATCCAAACAGTACCATTCGCCAATTTTTTGTTCTTCAAGTTTATGTGAACAATGAGACCCATTGTTAATCCTTTATCGGAAATTATTTGTAACTTTCGACAAGTAGAACACTGAATGGAACAGGTAGACGGTTGGAATCATTGTACATATTACTTCTATATAGTCTAAGAAACATATCTGCAAATCATCCAAACAGTACCATTCGCCAATTTTTTGTTCTTCAAGTTTAAGTGAACAACGAGCCCCATTGTTAATCCTTTATCGGAAATTATTTGTAACTTTCGACAAGTAGAACACTGAATGGAACAGGTAGGCGGTTGAAATCTTTGTATATATTGCTTCTATATAGTCTAAGAAACATATATGCAAAGCATCCAAACAGTACAATTCGCCAATTTATTGTTCTTCAAGTTTAAGTGAACAGCGAGCCCCATTGTTAATCCTTTAAAGGAAATTATTTGTAAATTTCGACAAGTAGAACAATGATTGGAACAGGTAGACGGTTGAAATCATTTTATATATTGCTTCCATATAGTCTAAGAAACATGTACGCAAAGCATCCAAACAGTACCATTCGCCAATTTTTTGTTCTTTAAGTTTAAGTGAACAATGAGCCCCAATGGTTAATCCTTTATCGGAAATTATTTGTAAATTTCGACAAGTAGAACAATCAATGGAACAGGTAGATGGTTGAAATCTTTCTATATATTGCTTCTATATAGTCTAAGAAACATATATGCAAAGAATCCAAACAGTACAATTCGCCAATTTTTTGTTCTTCAAGTATAAGTGAACAATGAGCCCCAATGGTTAATCCTTTATCGGAAATTATTTGTATCTTTCAACAAGTAGAACAATGAATGGAACAGGTAGACGGTTGAGATCTTTGTATATATTGCTTCTATATAGTCTAAGAAACATATACGCAAAGCATCCAAACAGTACAATTCGCCAATTTTTTGTCTTCAAGTTTAAGTGAACTACGAGCCCCATTGTTAATCCTTTAAAGGAAATTATTTGTAAATTTCGACAAGTAGAACAATGATTGGAACACGTAGACGGTTGAAATCTTTGTAAATATTGCTTCCATATAGTCTAAAAAACATATATGCAAAGCATCTAAACAGCAACATTCGCCAATTTTTTGATCTTCAAGTTTAAGTGAACAACAAACCCCATTGATAATCATGAAGTGGAAATTATTTGTAAATTTCTACAAGTAGAACAATGAATAGTACAGGTAGACGGATGAAATCTTTCTATATATTGCTTCTATATAGTCTAAGAAACATATATGCAAAGAATCCAAACAGTACAATTCGCCAATTTTTTATTCTTCAAGTTTAAGTGAACTACGAGCCCCATTGTTAATCCTTTAAAGGAAATTATTTGTAAATTTACGACAAGTAGAACAATGAATGGAACAGGTAGACTGTTGAAGTCATTGTATATATTGCTTCTATATAGTCTAAGAAACATATATGCAAAGAATCCAAACAGTACAATTCGCCAATTTTTTGTTCTTCAAGTTTAAGTGAACAACGAGCCCCATTGTTAATCCTTTAAATGAAATTATTTGTAAATTTCGACAAGTAGAACAATGAATGGAACAGGTAGACTGTTGAAATCATTGTATATATTGCTTCTATATAGTCTAAGAAACATATATGCAAAGCATCCAAACAATACAATTCGCCAATTTTTTGTACTTCAAGTTTAAGTGAACTACGATTCCCATTGTTAATCCTTTAACAGAAATTATTTGTAACTTTCGACAAGTAGAACAATGAATGGAACAGGTAGACGGTTGAGATCTTTGTATATATTGCTTCTATATAGTCTAAGAAACATGTACGCAAAGCATCCAAATATTACCATTCGCCAATTTTTTGTTCTTCAAGTTTAAGTGAACAATGAGCCCCAATGGTTAATCCTTTATCGGAAATTATTTGTAATTTTCGACAAGTAGAACAATGACTGGAACAGGTAGACGGTTGAAATCTTTGTATATATTGCTTCTATATAGTCTAAGAAACATATATGCAAAGCATCCAAACAGTACCATTCGCCAATTTTTTGTTCTTCAAGTTTAAGTGAACTACGAGCCCCATTGTTAATCCTTTAACGGAAATTAATTGTAATTTTCTACAAGTAGAACAATGAATGGAACAGGTAGACGGTTGAAATCTTTGTATATGATGCTTCTATGTAGGCTAAGAAACATATATGCAAAGCATCCAAACAGTACAATTCGCCAATTTATTGATCTTCAAGTTTAAGTGAACTACGAGCCCCATTGTTAATCCTTTAACGGAAATTATTTGTAACTTTCGACAAGTAGAACAATGAATGGAACAGGTAGACGGTTGAAATCATTGTATATATTGCATCTATATAGTCTAAGAAACATATATGCAAAGCATCCAAACAGTACAATTCGCCAATTTTTTGTTCTTCAAGTATAAGTGAACAATGAGACTCAATGGTTAATCCATTATCGGAAATTATTTGTTACTTTCGACAAGTAGAACAATGAATGGAACAGGTAGACGGTTGAAATCAATGTATATATTGCTTCTATATAGTCTAAGAAACATATATGCAAAGCATCTAAACAGTACAATTCGCCAATTTTTTGTTCTTCAAGTTTTAGTGAACAATGAGCCCCAATGGTTAATCCTTTATCGGAAATTATTTGTAATTTTCGACAAGTAGAACAATGAATGGAACAAGTAGACGGTTGAAATCATTGTATATATTGCTTCCATATAGTCTAAGAAACATGTACGCAAAGCATCCAAACATTACCATTAGCCAATTTTTTGTTCTTCAAGTTTAAGTGAACTATGAGCCCCACTGTTAATCCTTTAACGGAAATTATTTGTAATTTTCGACAAGTAGAACAATGAATGGAACAGGTAGACGGTTGAAATCTTTGTATATATTGCTTCTATATAGTCTAAGAAACATATATGCAAAGCATGCAAACAGTACCATGCGCCAATTTTTTGTTCTTCAAGTTTAAGTGAACAACGAGCCCCATTGATAATCATGAAGTGGTAATTATTTGTAACTTTCTACAAGTAGAACAATGAATAGTACAGGTAGACGAGTGAAATCCTTCTATATATTGCTTCTGTATAGTCTAAGAAACATATATGCAAAGCATCCAAACAGTACAATTCGCCAATTTTTTGTACTTGAAGTTTAAGTGAACTACGAGCCCCATTGTTAATCCTTTAACGGAAATTAATTGTAATTTTCTACAAGTAGAACAATGAATGGAACATGTAGACGGTGGAAATCAATGTATATATTGCTTCTATATAGTCAAAGAAACATATATGCAAAGCATCCAAACAGTACAATTCGCCAATTTATTGTTCTTCAAGTTTAAGTGAACAACGAGCCCCATTGTTAATCCTTTAAATGGAAATTATTTGTAACTTTCTACAAGTAGAACAATGAATGGAGCAGGAAGACGGTTGAAATCATTGTATATATTGCTTCTATATAGTCTAAGAAACATATATGCAAAGCATCCAAACAATAGAATTCGCCAATTTTTTGTACTTCAAGTTTAATTGAACTACGATTCCCATTGTTAATCCTTTAACAGAAATTATTTGTAACTTTCGACAAGTAGAACAATGAATGGAACAAGTAGACGGTTGAAATCATTGTATATATTGCTTCCATATAGTCTAAGAAACATGTACGCAAAGCATCCAAACATTACCATTAGCCAATTTTTTGTTCTTCAAGTTTAAGTGAACTATGAGCCCCACTGTTAATCCTTTAACGGAAATTATTTGTAATTTTCGACAAGTAGAACAATGAATGGAACAGGTAGACGGTTGAAATCTTTGTATATGTTGCTTCTATAGAGTCTAAGAAACCTATATGCAAAGCATCTAAACAGTAACAATCGCCAATTTTTTGATCTTCAAGTTTAAGTGAACAGCGAGCCGCATTGATAATCACGAAATGGAAATTATTTGTAACTTTGTACAAGTAGAACAATGAATAGTACAGGTAGACGGGTGAAATCTTTCTATATATTGCTTCTAAATAATCTACGAAACATATATTCAAAGCATCCAAACAGGACAATTCGCCAATTTTTTGTTCTTCAAGTTTAAGTGAACTTCGAGCCCAATTGTTAATCCTTTAAAGGAAATTATTTGTAAATTTCGACAAGTAGAACAATGAATGGAACATGTAGACTGTTGAAATCATTGTATATATTGCTTCTATATAGTCTAAGAAACATATACGCAAAGCATCCAAACAGTACAATTCGCCAATTTTTTGTTCTTCAAGTTTAAGTGAACAATGAGCCCCAATGGTTAATCCTTTATCGGAAATTACTTGTAATTTTCGACAAGTAGAACAATGAATGGAACAGGTAGACGGTTGAAATCTTTGTATATATTGCTTCTATATAGTCTAAGAAACATATATGCAAAGCATCCAAACAGTACAATTCGCCAATTTATTGTTCTTCAAGTTTAAGTGAACAGCGAGCCCCATTGTTAATCCTTTAAAGGAAATTATTTCTAAATTTCGACAATTAGAACAATGATTGGAACACGTAGACGGTTGAAATCTTTGTATATATTGCTTCCATATAGTCTAAGAAACATGTACGTAAAGCATCCAAACAGTACCATTCGCCAATTTTTTGTTCTTCAAGTTTATGTGAACAATGAGACCCATTGTTAATCCTTTATCGGAAATTATTTGTAACTTTCGACAAGTAGAACACTGAATGGAACAGGTAGGCGGTTGAAATCTTTGTATATATTGCTTCTATATAGTCTAAGAAACATATATGCAAAGCATCCAAACAGTACAATTCGCCAATTTATTGATCTTCAAGTTTAAGTGAACTACGAGCCCCATTGTTAATCCTTTAACGGAAATTATTTGTAACTTTCGACAAGTAGAACAATGAATGGAACAGGTAGACGGTTGAAATCATTGTATATATTGCAGCTATATAGTCTAAGAAACATATATGCAAAGCATCCAAACAGTACAATTCGCCAATTTTTTGTTCTTCAAGTATAAGTGAACAATGAGACTCAATGGTTAATCCATTATCGGAAATTATTTGTTACTTTCGACAAGTAGAACAATGAATGGAACAGGTAGACGGTTGAAATCAATGTATATATTGCTTCTATATAGTCTAAGAAACATATATGCAAAGCATCTAAACAGTACAATTCGCCAATTTTTTGTTCTTCAAGTTTTAGTGAACAATGAGCCCCAATGGTTAATCCTTTATCGGAAATTATTTGTAATTTTCGACAAGTAGAACAATGAATGGAACAAGTAGACGGTTGAAATCATTGTATATATTGCTTCCATATAGTCTAAGAAACATGTACGCAAAGCATCCAAACATTACCATGAGCCAATTTTTTGTTCTTCAAGTTTAAGTGAACTATGAGCCCCACTGTTAATCCTTTAACGGAAATTATTTGTAACTTTCGACAAGTAGAACAATGAATGGAACAGGTAGACGGTTGAAATCTTTGTATATATTGCTTCTATATAGTCTAAGAAACATATATGCAAAGCATCCAAACAGTACCATTCGCCAATTTTTTGTTCTTCAAGTTTAAGTGAACAACGAGCCCCATTGATAATCATGAAGTGGTAATTATTTGTAACTTTCTACAAGTAGAACAATGAATAGTACAGGTAGACGAGTGAAATCCTTCTATATATTGCTTCTGTATAGTCTAAGAAACATATATGCAAAGCATCCAAACAGTACCATTCGCCAATTTTTTGTACTTCAAGTTTAAGTGAACTACGATTCCCATTGTTAATCCTTTAACAGAAATTATTTGTAACTTTCGACAAGTAGAACAATGAATGGAACAGGTAGACGGTTGAAATCAATGTATATATTGCTTCTATATAGTCTAAGAAACATATATGCAAAGCATCTAAACAGTACAATTCGCCAATTTTTTGTTCTTCAAGTTTTAGTGAACAATGAGCCCCAATGGTTAATCCTTTATCGGAAATTATTTGTAATTTTCGACAAGTAGAACAATGAATGGAACAGGTAGACGGTTGAAATCTTTCTATATATTGCTTCTATATAGTCTAAGAAACATATATGCAAAGAATCCAAACAGTACAATTCGCCAATTTTTTGTTCTTCAATTTTAAGTGAACTACGAGCCCCATTGTTAATCCTTTAAAGGAAATTATTTGTAAATTTTCGACAAGTAGAACAATGAATGGAACAGGTAGACTGTTGAAATCATTGTATATATAGCTTCTATATAGTCTAAGAAACATATATGCAAAGCATCCAAACAGTACAATTCGCCAATTTTTTGTTCTTCAAGTTTAAGTGAACTACGAGCCCCATTGTTAATCCTTCAAAGGAAATTATTTGTAAATTTCGACAAGTAGAACAATGAATGGAACAGGTAGATGGTTGAAATCTTTCTATATATTGCTTCTATATAGTCTAAGAAACATATATGCAAAGAATCCAAACAGTACAATTCGCCAATTTTTTGTTCTTCAAGTTTAAGTGAACAACGAGCCCCATTGTTAATCCTTTAAATGAAATTATTTGTAAATTTCGTCAAGTAGAACAATGAATGGAACAGGTAGACTGTTAAAATCATTGTATATATTGCTTCTATATAGTCTAAGAAACATATATGCAAAGCATCCAAACAATACAATTCGCCAATTTTTTGTACTTCAAGTTTAAGTGAACTACGATTCCCATTGTTAATCCTTTAACAGAAATTATTTGTAACTTTCGACAAGTAGAACAATGAATGGAACAGGTAGACGGTTGAAATCATTGTATATATTGCATCTATATAGTCTAAGAAACATATATGCAAAGCATCCAAACAGTACAATTCGCCAATTTTTTGTTCTTCAAGTATAAGTGAACAATGAGACTCAATGGTTAATCCATTATCGGAAATTATTTGTTACTTTCGACAAGTAGAACAATGAATGGAACAGGTAGACAGTTGAAATCAATGTATATATTGCTTCTATATAGTCTAAGAAACATATATGCAAAGCATCTAAACAGTACAATTCGCCAATTTTTTGTTCTGCAAGTTTTAGTGAACAATGAGCCCCAATGGTTAATCCTTTATCGGAAATTATTTGTAATTTTCGACAAGTAGAACAATGAATGGAACAAGTAGACGGTTGAAATCATTGTATATATTGCTTCCATATAGTCTAAGAAACATGTACGCAAAGCATCCAAACATTACCATGAGCCAATTTTTTGTTCTTC
The DNA here is from genome assembly GCA_963989415.1 of Cerceris ruficornis. Lineage (NCBI taxonomy): Eukaryota > Metazoa > Arthropoda > Insecta > Hymenoptera > Crabronidae > Cerceris > Cerceris ruficornis. The sequence continues at coordinate 1,258,017 of CAXDIW010000024.1, read as the reverse complement.
AAGTTTAAGTGAACTATGAGCCCCACTGTTAATCCTTTAACGGAAATTATTTGTAACTTTCGACAAGTAGAACAATGAATGGAACAGGTAGACGGTTGAAATCTTTGTATATATTGCTTCTATATAGTCTAAGAAACATATATGCAAAGCATGCAAACAGTACCATGCGCCAATTTTTTGTTCTTCAAGTTTAAGTGAACAACGAGCCCCATTGATAATCATGAAGTGGTAATTATTTGTAACTTTCTACAAGTAGAACAATGAATAGTACAGGTAGACGAGTGAAATCCTTCTATATATTGCTTCTGTATAGTCTAAGAAACATATATGCAAAGCATCCAAACAGTACAATTCGCCAATTTTTTGTACTTGAAGTTTAAGTGAACTACGAGCCCCATTGTTAATCCTTTAACGGAAATTAATTGTAATTTTCTACAAGTAGAACAATGAATGGAACATGTAGACGGTGGAAATCAATGTATATATTGCTTCTATATAGTCAAAGAAACATATATGCAAAGCATCCAAACAGTACAATTCGCCAATTTATTGTTCTTCAAGTTTAAGTGAACAACGAGCCCCATTGTTAATCCTTTAAATGGAAATTATTTGTAACTTTCTACAAGTAGAACAATGAATGGAGCAGGAAGACGGTTGAAATCATTGTATATATTGCTTCTATATAGTCTAAGAAACATATATGCAAAGCATCCAAACAATACAATTCGCCAATTTTTTGTACTTCAAGTTTAATTGAACTACGATTCCCATTGTTAATCCTTTAACAGAAATTATTTGTAACTTTCGACAAGTAGAACAATGAATGGAACAGGTAGACGGTTGAAATCAATGTATATATTGCTTCTATATAGTCTAAGAAACATATATGCAAAGCATCTAAACAGTACAATTCGCCAATTTTTTGTTCTTCAAGTTTTAGTGAACAATGAGCCCCAATGGTTAATCCTTTATCGGAAATTATTTGTAATTTTCGACAAGTAGAACAATGAATGGAACAAGTAGACGGTTGAAATCATTGTATATATTGCTTCCATATAGTCTAAGAAACATGTACGCAAAGCATCCAAACATTACCATGAGCCAATTTTTTGTTCTTCAAGTTTAAGTGAACTATGAGCCCCATTGTTAATCCTTTAACGGAAATTATTTGTAACTTTCGACAAGTAGAACAATGAATGGAACAGGTAGACGGTTGAAATCTTTGTATATATTGCTTCTATATAGTTGAAATCTTTGTATATATTGCTTCTATATAATCTAAGAAACATATATGCAAAGCATCCAAACAGTACAATTCGCCAATTATTTCATCTTCATGTTTAAGTGAACAACGAGCCCCATTGTTAATACTTTAACGGAAATTATTTGTAACTTCCGACAAGTAGAACAATGAATGGAACAGGTAGACGGTTGAAATCAATGTATATATTGCTTCTATATAGTCTAAGAAACATATATGCAAAGCATCCAAACAGTACCAGTCGCCAATTTTTTGTTCTTCAATTTTAAGTGAACAATGAGGCCCATTGATAATCATGAAACGGAAATTATTTGTAACTTTCGACAAGAAGAACAATGAATGGAACAGGTAGACGGTTGAAATCTTTGTATATATTGCTTCTATATAATCTAAGAAACATATATGCAAAGCATCCAAACAGTACAATTAGTCAATTGTTTCATCTTCATGTTTAAGTGAACTACGAGCCCCATTGTTAATACTTTAACGGAAATTATTTGTAACTTGCGACAAGTAGAACAATGAGTGGAACAGGTAGACGGTTGAAATCAATGTATATATTGCTTCTATATAGTCTAAGAAACATATATGCAAAGCATCCAAACAGTACCATTCGCCAATTTTTTGTTCTTCAAGTTTAAGTGAACAATGAGCCCCAATGGTTAATCCTTTATCGGAAATTATTTGTAATTTTCGACAAGTAGAACAATGAATGGAACAGGTAGACGGTTGAAATCATTGTATATATTGCTTCTATATAGTCTAAGAAACATATATGCATAGCATCCAAACAGTACAATTCGACAATTTTTTGTTCTTCAAGTTTAAGTGAACAATGAGCCCCAATGGTTAATCCGTTATCGGAAATGATTTGTAACTTTCGACAAGTAGAACAATGAATGGAACAGGTAGACGGTTGAAATCTTTGTATATATTGCTTCTATATAGTCTAAGAAACATATATGCAAAGCATCCAAACAGTACCATTCACCAATTTTTTGTTCTTCAAGTTTAAGTAAACTACGATCCCCATTGTTAATCCCTTAACGGAAATTATTTGTAACTTTCGACAAGTAGAACAATGAATGGAACAGGTAGACGGTTGAAATCATTGTATATATTGCTTCTATATAGTCTAAGAAACATATATGCAAAGCATCCAAACAGTACAATTCGACAATCTTTGTTCTTCAAGTTTAGTGAACAATGAGCCCCAATGGTTAATCCTTTATCGGAAATTATTTGTAATTTTCGACAAGTAGAACAATGAATGGAACAGGTAGACTGTTGAAATCATTGTATATATTGCTTCTATATAGTCTAAGAAACATATATGCACAGCATCCAAACAGTACAATTCGCCAATTTTTTGTTCTTCAAGTTTAAGTAAACTACGATCCCCATTGTTAATCCCTTAACGGAAATTATTTGTAACTTGCGACAAGTAGAACAATGAGTGGAACAGGTAGACGGTTGAAATCAATGTATATATTGCTTCTATATAGTCTAATAAACATATATGCAAAGCATCCAAACAGTACCAGTCGCCAATTTTTTGTTCTTCAATTTTAAGTGAACAACGAGGCCCATTGATAATCATGAAACGGAAATTATTTGTAACTTTCGACAAGAAGAACAATGAATAGAACAGGTAGACGGTTGAAATCTTTGTATATGTTGCTTCTATATAGTCTAAGAAACATATATGCAAAGCATCTAAACAGTGACATTCGCCAATTTTTTGATCTTCAAGTTTAAGTGAACAGCGAGCCCCAATGATAATCATGAAATGGAAATTATTTGTAACTTTCTACAAGTAGAACAATGAATAGTACAGGTAGACGGGTGAAATCTTTCTACATATTGCTTCTAAATAGTCTAAGAAACATATATGCAAAGCATCCAAACAGTACAATTCGCCAATTTTTTTGTTCTTCAAGTTTAAGTGAACTACGAGCCCCATTGTTAATCCTTTATCGGAAATTATTTGTAATTTTCGACAAATAGAACAATGATTGGCACACGTAGACGGTTGAAATATTTGTATATGTTGCTTCCATATAGTCTAAGAAACATATATGCAAAGCATCCAAACAGTACCATTCGCCAATTTTTTGTTCTTCAAGTTTAAGTGAACAATGAGCCCCAATGGTTAATCCTTTATCGGAAATTATTTGTAATTTTCGACAAGTAGAACAATGAATGGAACAGGTAGACGGTTGAAATCATTGTATATTTTGCTTCTATATAGTCTAAGAAACATATATGCAAAGCATCCAAACAGTACAATTCGACAATTTTTTGTTCTTCAAGTTTAAGTGAACAATGAGCCCCAATGGTTAATCCGTTATCGGAAATGATTTGTAACTTTCGACAAGTAGAACAATGAATGGAACAGGTAGACGGTTGAAATCTTTGTATATATTGCTTCTATATAGTCTAAGAAACATAAATGCAAAGCATCCAAACAGTACAATTCGACAATTTTTTGTTCTTCAAGTTTAGTGAACAATGAGCCCCAATGGTTAATCCTTTATCGGAAATTATTTGTAATTTTCGACAAGTAGAACAATGAATGGAACAGGTAGACGGTTGAAATCTTTGTATATATTGCTTCTATATAATCTAAGAAACATATATGCAAAGCATCCAAACAGTACAATTCGCCAATTATTTCATCTTCATGTTTAAGTGAACAACGAGCCCCATTGTTAATACTTTAACGGAAATTATTTGTAACTTCCGACAAGTAGAACAATGAATGGAACAGGTAGACGGTTGAAATCTTTGTATATATTGCTTCTATATAGTCTAAGACACATATATGCAAAGCATCCAAACAGTACAATTCGCCAATTTATTGTTCTTCAAGTTTAAGTGAACGACGAGCCCCATTGTTAATCCTTTATCGGAAATTATTTGTAACTTTCGACAAGTAGAACAATAAACGGATCAGGTAGACGGTTGAAATCATTGTATATATTGCTTCTGTATAATCTACGAAACATATATGCAAAGCATCCAAACAGTACAATTCGCCAATTTTTTGTTCTTCAAGTTTAAGTGAACAATTAGCCCCAATGCTTAATTCGTTATCGGAAATTATTTGTAATTTTCGACAAGTAGAACAATGAATGGAACAGGTAGACGGTTGAAATCTTTGTATATATTGCTTCTATATAATCTAAGAAACATATATGCAAAGCATCCAAACAGTACAATTCGCCAATTATTTCATCTTCATGTTTAAGTGAACAACGAGCCCCATTGTTAATACTTTAACGGAAATTATTTGTAACTTCCGACAAGTAGAACAATGAATGGAACAGGTAGACGGTTGAAATCAATGTATATATTGCTTCTATATAGTCTAAGAAACATATATGCAAAGCATCCAAACAGTACCATTCGCCAATTCTTTGTTTTTCAAGTTTAAGTGAACAATGAGCCCCATTGTTAATCCTTTATCGGAAATTATTTGTAATTTTCGACAAGTAGAACAATGAATGGAACAGGTAGACGGTTGAAATCTTTGTATATATTGCTTCTATATAGTCTAAGAAACATATATGCAAAGCATCCAAACAGTACAATTCGCCAATTTTATGTTCTTCAAGTTTAAGTGAATAATGAGCCCCAATGCTTAATCCGTTATCGGATATTATTTGTAACTTTCGACAAGTAGAACAATGAATGGAACAGGTAGACGGTTGAAATCTTTGTATATATTGCTTCTATATAGTCTAAGAAACATATATGCAAAGCATCCAAACAGTACAATTCGACAATTTTTTGTTCTTCAAGTTTAGTGAACAATGAGCCCCAATGGTTAATCCTTTATCGGAAATTATTTGTAATTTTCGACAAGTAGAACAATGAATGGAACAGGTAGACGGTTGATATCTTTGTATATATTGCTTCTATATAATCTAAGAAACATATATGCAAAGCATCCAAATAGTACAATTCGCCAATTATTTCATCTTCAAGTTTAGTGAACAATGAGCCCCAATGGTTAATCCTTTATCGGAAATTATTTGTAATTTTCGACAAGTAGAACAATGAGTGGAACAGGTAGACGGTTGAAATTAATGTATATATTGCTTCTATATAGTCTAAGAAACATATATGCAAAGCATCCAAACAGTACAATTCGACCATTTTTTGTTCTTCAAGTTTAAGTGAACAATGAGCCCCAATGGTTAATCCTTTATCGGAAATTATTTGTAATTTTCGACAAGTAGAACAATGAATGGAACAGGTAGACGGTTGAAATCTTTGTATATATTGCTTCTATATAATCTAAGAAACATATATGCAAAGCATCCAAACAGTACAATTCGCCAATTATTTCATCTTCATGTTTAAGTGAACAACGAGCCCCATTGTTAATACTTTAACGGAAATTATTTGTAACTTCCGACAAGTAGAACAATGAATGGAACAGGTAGACGGTTGAAATCAATGTATATATTGCTTCTATATAGTCTAAGAAACATATATGCAAAGCATCCAAACAGTACCATTCGCCAATTCTTTGTTTTTCAAGTTTAAGTGAACAATGAGCCCCATTGTTAATCCTTTATCGGAAATTATTTGTAATTTTCGACAAGTAGAACAATGAATGGAACAGGTAGACGGTTGAAATCTTTGTATATATTGCTTCTATATAGTCTAAGAAACATATATGCAAAGCATCCAAACAGTACAATTCGCCAATTTTATGTTCTTCAAGTTTAAGTGAATAATGAGCCCCAATGCTTAATCCGTTATCGGATATTATTTGTAACTTTCGACAAGTAGAACAATGAATGGAACAGGTAGACGGTTGAAATCTTTGTATATATTGCTTCTATATAGTCTAAGAAACATATATGCAAAGCATCCAAACAGTACAATTCGACAATTTTTTGTTCTTCAAGTTTAGTGAACAATGAGCCCCAATGGTTAATCCTTTATCGGAAATTATTTGTAATTTTCGACAAGTAGAACAATGAATGGAACAGGTAGACGGTTGATATCTTTGTATATATTGCTTCTATATAATCTAAGAAACATATATGCAAAGCATCCAAAGAGTACAATTCGCCAATTATTTCATCTTCAAGTTTAGTGAACAATGAGCCCCAATGGTTAATCCTTTATCGGAAATTATTTGTAATTTTCGACAAGTAGAACAATGAGTGGAACAGGTAGACGGTTGAAATTAATGTATATATTGCTTCTATATAGTCTAAGAAACATATATGCAAAGCATCCAAACAGTACCATTCGCCAATTTTTTGTTCTTCAAGTTTAAGTGAACTATGAGCCCCATTGTTAATCCTTTAAAGGAAATTATTTGTAAATTTCGACAAGTAAAACAATGAATGGAACAGGTAGACTGTTGAAATCATTGTATATATTGCTTCTATATAGTCTAAGAAACATATATGCAAAGCATCCAAACAGTACAATTCACCAATTTTTTGTTCTTCAAGTTTAAGTAAACTACGATCCCCATTGTTAATCCCTTAACGGAAATTATTTGTAACTTTCGACAAGTAGAACAATGAATGGAACAGGTAGACGGTTGAAATCATTGTATATATTGCTTCTATATAGTCTAAGAAACATATATGAAAAGCATCCAAACAGTACAATTCGACAATTTTTTGTTCTTCAAGTTTAGTGAACAATGAGCCCCAATGGTTAATCCGTTATCGGAAATGATTTGTAACTTTCGACAAGTAGAACAATGAATGGAACAGGTAGACGGTTGAAATCTTTGTATATATTGCTTCTATATAGTCTAAGAAACATATATGCAAAGCATCCAAACAGTACCATTCGCCAATTTTTTGTTCTTCAAGTTTAAGTGAACTATGAGCCCCATTGTTAATCCTTTAAAGGAAATTATTTGTAAATTTCGACAAGTAGAACAATGAATGGAACAGGTAGACTGTTGAAATCATTGTATATATTGCTTCTATATAGTCTAAGAAACATATATGCAAAGCATCCAAACAGTACCAGTCGCCAATTTTTTGTTCTTCAATTTTAAGTGAACAATGAGGCCCATTGATAATCATGAAACGGAAATTATTTGTAACTTTCGACAAGAAGAACAATGAATGGAACAGGTAGACGGTTGAAATCTTTGTATATATTGCTTCTATATAATCTAAGAAACATATATGCAAAGCATCCAAACAGTACAATTAGTCAATTGTTTCATCTTCATGTTTAACTGAACTACGAGCCCCATTGTTAATACTTTAACGGAAATTATTTGTAACTTGCGACAAGTAGAACAATGAGTGGAACAGGTAGACGGTTGAAATCAATGTATATATTGCTTCTATATAGTCTAAGAAACATATATGCAAAGCATCCAAACAGTACCATTCGCCAATTTTTTGTTCTTCAAGTTTAAGTGAACAATGAGCCCCAATGGTTAATCCTTTATCGGAAATTATTTGTAATTTTCGACAAGTAGAACAATGAATGGAACAGGTAGACGGTTGAAATCATTGTATATATTGCTTCTATATAGTCTAAGAAACATATATGCATAGCATCCAAACAGTACAATTCGACAATTTTTTGTTCTTCAAGTTTAAGTGAACAATGAGCCCCAATGGTTAATCCGTTATCGGAAATGATTTGTAACTTTCGACAAGTAGAACAATGAATGGAACAGGTAGACGGTTGAAATCTTTGTATATATTGCTTCTATATAGTCTAAGAAACATATATGCAAAGCATCCAAACAGTACCATTCACCAATTTTTTGTTCTTCAAGTTTAAGTAAACTACGATCCCCATTGTTAATCCCTTAACGGAAATTATTTGTAACTTTCGACAAGTAGAACAATGAATGGAACAGGTAGACGGTTGAAATCATTGTATATATTGCTTCTATATAGTCTAAGAAACATATATGCAAAGCATCCAAACAGTACAATTCGACAATCTTTGTTCTTCAAGTTTAGTGAACAATGAGCCCCAATGGTTAATCCTTTATCGGAAATTATTTGTAATTTTCGACAAGTAGAACAATGAATGGAACAGGTAGACTGTTGAAATCATTGTATATATTGCTTCTATATAGTCTAAGAAACATATATGCACAGCATCCAAACAGTACAATTCGCCAATTTTTTGTTCTTCAAGTTTAAGTAAACTACGATCCCCATTGTTAATCCCTTAACGGAAATTATTTGTAACTTGCGACAAGTAGAACAATGAGTGGAACAGGTAGACGGTTGAAGTCAATGTATATATTGCTTCTATATAGTCTAATAAACATATATGCAAAGCATCCAAACAGTACCAGTCGCCAATTTTTTGTTCTTCAATTTTAAGTGAACAACGAGGCCCATTGATAATCATGAAACGGAAATTATTTGTAACTTTCGACAAGAAGAACAATGAATAGAACAGGTAGACGGTTGAAATCTTTGTATATGTTGCTTCTATATAGTCTAAGAAACCTATATGCAAAGCATCTAAACAGTGACATTCGCCAATTTTTTGATCTTCAAGTTTAAGTGAACAGCGAGCCCCAATGATAATCATGAAATGGAAATTATTTGTAACTTTCTACAAGTAGAACAATGAATAGTACAGGTAGACGGGTGAAATCTTTCTACATATTGCTTCTAAATAGTCTAAGAAACATATATGCAAAGCATCCAAACAGTACAATTCGCCAATTTTTTTGTTCTTCAAGTTTAAGTGAACTACGAGCCCCATTGTTAATCCTTTATCGGAAATTATTTGTAATTTTCGACAAATAGAACAATCATTGGCACACGTAGACGGTTGAAATATTTGTATATATTGCTTCCATATAGTCTAAGAAACATATATGCAAAGCATCCAAACAGTACCATTCGCCAATTCTTTGTTCTTCAAGTTTAAGTGAACAATGAGCCCCATTGTTAATCCTTTATCGGAAATTATTTGTAATTTTCGACAAGTAGAACAATGAATGGAACAGGTAGACGGTTGAAATCTTTGTATATATTGCTTCTATATAGTCTAAGAAACATATATGCAAAGCATCCAAACAGTACAATTCGCCAATTTTATGTTCTTCAAGTTTAAGTGAATAATGAGCCCCAATGCTTAATCCGTTATCGGATATTATTTGTAACTTTCGACAAGTAGAACAATGAATGGAACAGGTAGACGGTTGAAATATTTGTATATATTGCTTCTATATAGTCTAAGAAACATATATGCAAAGCATCCAAACAGTACAATTCGACAATTTTTTGTTGTTCAAGTTTAGTGAACAATGAGCCCCAATGGTTAATCCTTTATCGGAAATTATTTGTAATTTTCGACAAGTAGAACAATGAATGGAACAGGTAGACGGTTGATATCTTTGTATATATTGCTTCTATATAATCTAAGAAACATATATGCAAAGCATCCAAAGAGTACAATTCGCCAATTATTTCATCTTCAAGTTTAGTGAACAATGAGCCCCAATGGTTAATCCTTTATCGGAAATTATTTGTAATTTTCGACAAGTAGAACAATGAGTGGAACAGGTAGACGGTTGAAATTAATGTATATATTGCTTCTATATAGTCTAAGAAACATATATGCAAAGCATCCAAACAGTACCATTCGCCAATTTTTTGTTCTTCAAGTTTAAGTGAAGTACGAGCCCCAATGGTTAATCCGTTATCGGAAATGATTTGTAACTTTTGACAAGTAGAACAATGAATGGAACAGGTAGACGGTTGAAATCTTTGTATATATTGCTTCTATATAGTCTAAGAAACATATATGCAAAGCATCCAAACAGTACCATTCGCCAATTTTTTGTTCTTCAAGTTTAAGTGAACTATGAGCCCCATTGTTAATCCTTTAAAGGAAATTATTTGTAAATTTCGACAAGTAGAACAATGAATGGAACAGGTAGACTGTTGAAATCATTGTATATATTGCTTCTATATAGTCTAAGAAACATATATGCAAAGCATCCAAACAGTACAATTCACCAATTTTTTGTTCTTCAAGTTTAAGTAAACTACGATCCCCATTGTTAATCCCTTAACGGAAATTATTTGTAACTTTCGACAAGTAGAACAATGAATGGAACAGGTAGACGGTTGAAATCATTGTATATATTGCTTCTATATAGTCTAAGAAACATATATGAAAAGCATCCAAACAGTACAATTCGACAATTTTTTGTTCTTCAAGTTTAGTGAACAATGAGCCCCAATGGTTAATCCTTTATCGGAAATTATTTGTAATTTTCGACAAGTAGAACAATGAATGGAACAGGTAGACGGTTGAAATCATTGTATATATTGCTTCTATATAGTCTAAGAAACATATATGCAAAGCATCCAAACAGTACAATTCGACAATTTTTTGTTCTTCAAGTTTAAGTGAACAATGAGCCCCAATGGTTAATCCGTTATCGGAAATGATTTGTAACTTTCGACAAGTAGAACAATGAATGGAACAGGTAGACGGTTGAAATCTTTGTATATATTGCTTCTATATAGTCTAAGAAACATAAATGCAAAGCATCCAAACAGTACAATTCGACAATTTTTTGTTCTTCAAGTTTAGTGAACAATGAGCCCCAATGGTTAATCCTTTATCGGAAATTATTTGTAATTTTCGACAAGTAGAACAATGAATGGAACAGGTAGACGGTTGAAATCTTTGTATATATTGCTTCTATATAATCTAAGAAACATATATGCAAAGCATCAAAACAGTACAATTCGCCAATTATTTCATCTTCATGTTTAAGTGAACAACGAGCCCCATTGTTAATACTTTAACGGAAATTATTTGTAACTTCCGACAAGTAGAACAATGAATGGAACAGGTAGACGGTTGAAATCAATGTATATATTGCTTCTATATAGTCTAAGAAACATATATGCAAAGCATCCAAACAGTACCATTCGCCAATTCTTTGTTCTTCAAGTTTAAGTGAACAATGAGCCCCATTGTTAATCCTTTATCGGAAATTATTTGTAACTTTCGACAAGTAGAACAATAAACGGATCAGGTAGACGGTTGAAATCATTGTATATATTGCTTCTATATAGTCTAAGAAACATATATGCAAAGCATCCAAACAGTACAATTCGCCAATTTATTGTTCTTCAAGTTTAAGTGAACAAAGAGCCCCATTGTTAATCCTTTAAAGGAAATTATTTGTAAATTTCGACAAGTAGAACAATGATTGGAACAGGTAGACGGTTAAAATCAATGTATATATTGCTTCTATATAGTCTAAGAAACATATGTGCAAAGCATCCAAACAGTACCATGTGCCAATTTTTTGTTCTTCAAGTTTAAGTGAACTACGAGCCCCATTGTTAATCATGAAACGGAAATTATTTGTAACTTTCTACAAGTAGAACAATGAATGGAACAGGTAGACTGTTGAACTCATTGTATACATTGCTTCTATATAGTCTAAGAAACATATATGCAAAGCATCCAAACAGTACAATTCGCCAATTTTTTGTTCTTCAAGTTTAAGTAAACTACGATCCCCATTGTTAATCCCTTAACGGAAATTATTTGTAACTTTCGACAAGTAGAACAATGAATGGAACAGGTAGACGGTTGAAATCATTGTATATATTGCTTCTATATAGTCTAAGAAACATATCTGCAGATCATCCAAACAGTACAATCCGCCAATTATTTGATCTTCAAGTTTAAGTGAACTACGAGCCCCATTGTTAATACTTTAACGGAAATTATTTGTAACTTGCGACAAGTAGAACAATGAATGGAACAGGTAGAAGGTTGAAATCAATGTATATATTGCTTCTATATAGTCTAAGAAACATATATGCAAAGCATCCAAACAGTACCATTCGCCAATTTTTTGTTCTTCAAGTTTAAGTGAACAACGAGCCGCATTGTTAATCCTTTAAAGGAAATTATTTGTAAATTTCGAAAAGTAGAACAATGATTGGAACACGTAGACGGTTGAAATCTTTGTATATATTGCTTCTATATAATCTAAGAAACATATATGCAAAGCGTCCAAACAGTACAATTCGCCAATTATTTGATCTTCAAGTTTAAGTGAACTACGAGCCCCATTGTTAATACTTTAACGGAAATTATTTGTAACTTGCGACAAGTAGAACAATGAATAGAACAGGTAGACGGTTGAAATCTTTGTATATGTTGCGTCTATATATTCTAAGAAACCTATATGCAAAGCATCTAAACAGTAACAATCGCCAATTTTTTGATCTTCAAGTTTAAGTGAACATTGAGCCCCATTGATAATCATGAAATGGAAATTATTTGTAACTTTCTACAAGTTGAACAATGAATAGTACAGGTAGACGGGTGAAATCTTTCTATATATTACTTCTAAATAGTCTACGAAACATATATGCAAAGCATCCAAACAGTACAATTCGCCAATTTTTTGTTCTTCAAGTTTAAGTGAACTACGAGCCCCATTGTTAATCCTTTAACGGAAATTAATTGTAACTTTCTACAAGTAGAACAATGATTGGAACACGTAGACGGTTGAAATCTTTGTATATATTGCTTCCATATAGTCTAAGAAACATATATGCAAAGCATCCAAACAGTACCATTCGCCAATTTTTTGTTCTTCAAGTTGAAGTGAACAATGAGCCCCATTGTTAATCGTTTATCGGAAATTATTTGTAAATTTCGACAAGTAGAACAATGTATGGAACAGGTAGACAGTTGAAATCATTGTATATATTGCTTCTATATGGTCCAAGAAACTTATATGCAAAGCGTCCAAACAGTACAATTCGCCAATTATTTGATCTTCAAGTTTAAGTGAACTACGAGCCCCATTGTTAATACTTTAACGGAAATTATTTGTAACTTTCGACAAGTAGAACATTGAATGGAACAGGTAGACGGTTGAAATCTTTGTATATATTGCTTCTATATAGTATAAGAAACATATATGCAATGCATCCAAACAGTACCATTCGCCAATTTTTTGTTCTTCAAGTTTAAGTGAACTACGAGCCCCATTGTTAATACTGTAACGGAAATTATTTGTAACTTGCGACAAGTAGAACAATGAATGGAACAGGTAGCCGGTTGAAATCTTTGTATATATTGCTTGTATATAGTCTAAGAAACATATATGCAAAGCATCCAAACAGTACAATTCGCCAATTTCTTGTACTTCAAGTTTAAGTGAACAATGAGCCCCAATGGTTTATCCATTATCGGTAATTATTTGTAACTTTCGACAAGTAGAACAATGAATGGAACAGGTAGACGGTTGAAATCCTTGTATATATTGCGTCCATATAATCTAAGAAACATATATGCAAAGCATCCAGACAGTACCATTCGCCAATTTTTTGTTCTTCAAGTTTAAGTGAAGTACGAGCCCCATTGTTAATCCTTTAAGGGAAATTATTTGTAAATTTCGACAAGTAGAACAATGAATGGAACAGGTAGACTGTTGAAATCATTGTATATATTGCTTCTATATAGTCTAAGAAACATATATGCAAAGCGTCCAAACAGTACAATTCGCCAATTATTTGATCTTCAAGTTTAAGTGAACTACGAGCCCCATTGTTAATACTTTAACGGAAATTATTTGTAACTTGCGACAAGTAGAACAATGATTGGAACAGGTAGCCGGTTGAAATCAATGTATATATTGCTTCTATATAGTCTAAGAAACATTTATGCAAAGCATCCAAACAGTACCATTCGCAATTTTTTGTTCTTCAAGTTTAAGTGATCAACGAGCGCCATTGTTAATCCTTTAAAGGAAATTAATTGTAAATTTCGGCAAGTAGAACAATGATGGGAACACGTAGACGGTTGAAATCTTTGTATATATTGCTTCCATATAGTCTAAGAAACATGTACGCAAAGCATCCAAATAGTACCATTCGCCAATTTTTTGTTCTTCAAGTTTAAGTGAACTACGAGCCCCATTGTTAATCCTTTAAAGGAAATTATTTGTAAATTTCGACAAGTAGAACAATATATGGAACAGGTAGACTGTTGAAATCATTGTATATATTGATTCTATATAGTCTAAGAAACATATATGCAAAGCATCCAAACAGTACAATTCGCCAATTTTTTGTTCTTCAAGTTTAAGTAAACTACGATCCCCATTGTTAATCCCTTAACGGAAATTATTTCTAACTTTCGACAAGTAGAACAATGAATGGAACAGGTAGACGGTTGAAATCATTGTATATATTGCTTCTATATAGTCTAAGAAACATATCTGCAGATCATCCAAACAGTACAATCCGCCAATTATTTGATCTTCAAGTTTAAGTGAACTACGAGCCCCATTGTTAATACTTTAACGGAAATTATTTGTAACTTGCGACAAGTAGAACTATGAATGGAACAGGTAGACGGTTGAAATCAATGTATATATTGCTTCTATATAGTCTAAGAAACATATATGCAATGCATCCAAACAGTACCATTCGCCAATTTTTTGTTCTTCAAGTTTAAGTGAACAACGAGCCGCAATGTTAATCCTTTAAAGGAAATTATTTGTAACTTTCGACAAGTAGAACAATGAATGGAACAGGTAGACGGTTGAAATCATTGTATATGTTGCGTCTATATATTCTAAGAAACCTATATGCAAAGCATCTAAACAGTAACAATCGCCAATTTTTTGATCTTCAAGTTTAAGTGAACATCGAGCCCCATTGTTAATCATGAAATGGAAATTATTTGTAACTTTCTACAAGTAGAACAATGAATAGTACAGGTAGACGGGTGAAATCTTTCTATATATTACTTCTAAATAGTCTACGAAACATATATGCACAGCATCCAAACAGTACAATTCGCCAATTTTTTGTTCTTCAAGTTTAAGTGAACTACGAGCCCCATTGTTAATCATGAAACGGAAATTATTTGTAACTTTCTACAAGTAGAACAATGAATGGAACAGGTAAACTGTTGAAATAATTGTATATATTGATTCTATATAGTCTAAGAAACATATATGCAAAGCATCCAAACAGTACAATTCGCCAATTTTTTGTTCTTCAAGATTAAGTAAACTACGATCCCCATTGTTAATCCCTTAACGGAAATTATTTGTAACTTTCGACAAGTAGAACAATGAATGGAACAGGTAGACGGTTGAAATCATTGTATATATTGCTTCTATATAGTCTAAGAAACATATCTGCAGATCATCCAAACAGTACAATCCGCCAATTATTTGATCTTCAAGTTTAAGTGAACTACGAGCCCCATTGTTAATACTTTAACGGAAATTATTTGTAACTTGCGACAAGTAGAACTATGAATGGAACAGGTAGACGGTTGAAATCAATGTATATATTGCTTCTATATAGTCTAAGAAACATATATGCAATGCATCCAAACTGTACCATTCGCCAATTTTTTGTTCTTCAAGTTTAAGTGAACAACGAGCCGCAATGTTAATCCTTTAAAGGAAATTATTTGTAAATTTCGAAAAGTAGAACAATGATTGGAACACGTAGACGGTTGAAATCTTTGTATATATTGCTTCTATATAATCTAAGAAACATATATGCAAAGCATCCAAACAGAACCATTCGCCAATTTTTTGTTCTTCAAATTTAAGTGAACAACGAGCCCCATTGATAATCATGAAACGGAAATTATTTGTAACTTTCTACAAGTAGAACAATGAATAGAACAGGTAGACGGTTGAAATCTTTGTATATGTTGCGTCTATATATTCTAAGAAACCTATATGCAAAGCATCTAAACAGTAACAATCGCCAATTTTTTGATCTTCTAGTTTAAGTGAACATCGAGCCCCATTGATAATCATGAAATGGAAATTATTTGTAACTTTCTACAAGTAGAACAATGAATAGTACAGGTAGACGGGTGAAATCTTTCTATATATTACTTCTAAATAGTCTAAGAAACATATATGCAAAGCATCGAAACAGTACAATTCGCCAATTTTGAGTTCTTCAAGTTTAAGTGAACTACGAGCCCCATTGTTAATCCTTTAAAGGAAATTATTTGTAAATTTCGACAAGTAGAACAATGAATGGATCATGTAGACGGTTGAAATCATTGTATATTTTGCTTCTATATAGTCTACGAAACATATATGCAAAGCATCCAAACAGTACCATTCGCCAATTTTTTGTTCTTTAAGTTTAAGTGAACAACGAGCCCCATTGATAATCATGAAACGGAAATTATTTGTAACTTTCTACAAGTAGAACAATGAATGGAACAGGTAGACTGTTGAAATCATTGTATATATTGCTTCTATATAGTCTAATAAACATATATACAAAGCGTACAAACAGTACAATTCGCCAATTATTTGATCTTCAAGTTTAAGTAAAATACGATCCCCATTGTTAATCCTTTAACGGAAATTAATTGTAACTTTCTGCAAGTAGAACAATGATTGGAACACGTAGACGGTTGAAATCTTTGTATATATTGCTTCTATATAATCTAAGAAACATATATGCAAAGCGTCCAAACAGTACAATTCGCCAATTATTTGATCTTCAAGTTTAAGTGAACTACGAGCCCCATTGTTAATACTTTAACGGAAATTATTTGTAACTTGCGACAAGTAGAACAATGAATAGAACAGGTAGACGGTTGAAATCAATGTATACATTGCTTCTATATAGTCTACGAAACATATATGCAAAGCATCCAAACAGTACCATTCGCCAATTTTTTGTTCTTCAAGTTTAAGTGAACAACGAGCCGCATTGTTAATCCTTTAAAGGAAATTATTTGTAAATTTCGAAAAGTAGAACAATGATTGGAACACGTAGACGGTTGAAATCTTTGTATATATTGCTTCTATATAATCTAAGAAACATATATGCAAAGCATCCAAACAGAACCATTCGCCAATTTTTTGTTCTTCAAATTTAAGTGAACATCGAGCCCCATTGTTAATCATGAAATGGAAATTATTTGTAACTTTCTACAAGTAGAACAATGAATAGTACAGGTAGACGGGTGAAATCTTTCTATATATTACTTCTAAATAGTCTACGAAACATATATGCACAGCATCCAAACAGTACAATTCGCCAATTTTTTGTTCTTCAAGTTTAAGTGAACTACGAGCCCCATTGTTAATCATGAAACGGAAATTATTTGTAACTTTCTACAAGTAGAACAATGAATGGAACAGGTAGACTGTTGAAATCATTGTATACATTGCTTCTATATAGTCTAAGAAACATATCTGCAGATCATCCAAACAGTACAATCCGCCAATTATTTGATCTTCAAGTTTAAGTGAACTACGAGCCCCATTGTTAATACTTTAACGGAAATTATTTGTAACTTGCGACAAGTAGAACTATGAATGGAACAGGTAGACGGTTGAAATCAATGTATATATTGCTTCTATATAGTCTAAGAAACATATATGCAATGCATCCAAACAGTACCATTCGCCAATTTTTTGTTCTTCAAGTTTAAGTGAACAACGAGCCGCAATGTTAATCCTTTAAAGGAAATTATTTGTAACTTTCGACAAGTAGAACAATGAATGGAACAGGTAGACGGTTGAAATCATTGTATATGTTGCGTCTATATATTCTAAGAAACCTATATGCAAAGCATCTAAACAGTAACAATCGCCAATTTTTTGATCTTCAAGTTTAAGTGAACATCGAGCCCCATTGTTAATCATGAAATGGAAATTATTTGTAACTTTCTACAAGTAGAACAATGAATAGTACAGGTAGACGGGTGACATCTTTCTATATATTACTTCTAAATAGTCTACGAAACATATATGCACAGCATCCAAACAGTACAATTCGCCAATTTTTTGTTCTTCAAGTTTAAGTGAACTACGAGCCCCATTGTTAATCATGAAACGGAAATTATTTGTAACTTTCTACAAGTAGAACAATGAATGGAACAGGTAAACTGTTGAAATCATTGTATATATTGATTCTATATAGTCTAAGAAACATATATGCAAAGCATCCAAACAGTACAATTCGCCAATTTTTTGTTCTTCAAGATTAAGTAAACTACGATCCCCATTGTTAATCCCTTAACGGAAATTATTTGTAACTTTCGACAAGTAGAACAATGAATGGAACAGGTAGACGGTTGAAATCATTGTATATATTGCTTCTATATAGTCTAAGAAACATATCTGCAGATCATCCAAACAGTACAATCCGCCAATTATTTGATCTTCAAGTTTAAGTGAACTACGAGCCCCATTGTTAATACTTTAACGGAAATTATTTGTAACTTGCGACAAGTAGAACAATGAATGGATCATGTAGACGGTTGAAATCATTGTATATTTTGCTTCTATATAGTCTACGAAACATATATGCAAAGCATCCAAACAGTACCATTCGCCAATTTTTTGTTCTTTAAGTTTAAGTGAACAACGAGCCCCATTGATAATCATGAAACGGAAATTATTTGTAACTTTCTACAAGTAGAACAATGAATGGAACAGGTAGACTGTTGAAATCATTGTATATATTGCTTCTATATAGTCTAATAAACATATATGCAAAGCGTACAAACAGTACAATTCGCCAATTATTTGATCTTCAAGTTTAAGTAAAATACGATCCCCATTGTTAATCCTTTAACGGAAATTAATTGTAACTTTCTGCAAGTAGAACAATGATTGGAACACGTAGACGGTTGAAATCTTTGTATATATTGCTTCTATATAATCTAAGAAACATATATGCAAAGCGTCCAAACAGTACAATTCGCCAATTATTTGATCTTCAAGTTTAAGTGAACTACGAGCCCCATTGTTAATACTTTAACGGAAATTATTTGTAACTTGCGACAAGTAGAACAATGAATAGAACAGGTAGACGGTTGAAATCAATGTATACATTGCTTCTATATAGTCTACGAAACATATATGCAAAGCATCCAAACAGTACCATTCGCCAATTTTTTGTTCTTCAAGTTTAAGTGAACAACGAGCCGCATTGTTAATCCTTTAAAGGAAATTATTTGTAAATTTCGAAAAGTAGAACAATGATTGGAACACGTAGACGGTTGAAATCTTTGTATATATTGCTTCTATATAATCTAAGAAACATATATGCAAAGCATCCAAACAGAACCATTCGCCAATTTTTTGTTCTTCAAATTTAAGTGAACATCGAGCCCCATTGTTAATCATGAAATGGAAATTATTTGTAACTTTCTACAAGTAGAACAATGAATAGTACAGGTAGACGGGTGAAATCTTTCTATATATTACTTCTAAATAGTCTACGAAACATATATGCACAGCATCCAAACAGTACAATTCGCCAATTTTTTGTTCTTCTAGTTTAAGTGAACTACGAGCCCCATTGTTAATCATGAAACGGAAATTATTTGTAACTTTCTACAAGTAGAACAATGAATGGAACAGGTAGACTGTTGAAATCATTGTATACATTGCTTCTATATAGTCTAAGAAACATATCTGCAGATCATCCAAACAGTACAATCCGCCAATTATTTGATCTTCAAGTTTAAGTGAACTACGAGCCCCATTGTTAATACTTTAACGGAAATTATTTGTAACTTGCGACAAGTAGAACTATGAATGGAACAGGTAGACGGTTGAAATCAATGTATATATTGCTTCTATATAGTCTAAGAAACATATATGCAATGCATCCAAACAGTACCATTCGCCAATTTTTTGTTCTTCAAGTTTAAGTGAACAACGAGCCGCAATGTTAATCCTTTAAAGGAAATTATTTGTAACTTTCGACAAGTAGAACAATGAATGGAACAGGTAGACGGTTGAAATCATTGTATATGTTGCGTCTATATATTCTAAGAAACCTATATGCAAAGCATCTAAACAGTAACAATCGCCAATTTTTTGATCTTCAAGTTTAAGTGAACATCGAGCCCCATTGTTAATCATGAAATGGAAATTATTTGTAACTTTCTACAAGTAGAACAATGAATAGTACAGGTAGACGGGTGACATCTTTCTATATATTACTTCTAAATAGTCTACGAAACATATATGCACAGCATCCAAACAGTACAATTCGCCAATTTTTTGTTCTTCAAGTTTAAGTGAACTACGAGCCCCATTGTTAATCATGAAACGGAAATTATTTGTAACTTTCTACAAGTAGAACAATGAATGGAACAGGTAAACTGTTGAAATCATTGTATATATTGATTCTATATAGTCTAAGAAACATATATGCAAAGCATCCAAACAGTACAATTCGCCAATTTTTTGTTCTTCAAGATTAAGTAAACTACGATCCCCATTGTTAATCCCTTAACGGAAATTATTTGTAACTTTCGACAAGTAGAACAATGAATGGAACAGGTAGACGGTTGAAATCATTGTATATATTGCTTCTATATAGTCTAAGAAACATATCTGCAGATCATCCAAACAGTACAATCCGCCAATTATTTGATCTTCAAGTTTAAGTGAACTACGAGCCCCATTGTTAATACTTTAACGGAAATTATTTGTAACTTGCGACAAGTAGAACTATGAATGGAACAGGTAGACGGTTGAAATCAATGTATATATTGCTTCTATATAGTCTAAGAAACATATATGCAATGCATCCAAACTGTACCATTCGCCAATTTTTTGTTCTTCAAGTTTAAGTGAACAACGAGCCGCAATGTTAATACTTTAAAGGAAATTATTTGTAAATTTCGAAAAGTAGAACAATGATTGGAACACGTAGACGGTTGAAATCTTTGTATATATTGCTTCTATATAATCTAAGAAACATATATGCAAAGCATCCAAACAGAACCATTCGCCAATTTTTTGTTCTTCAAATTTAAGTGAACAACGAGCCCCATTGATAATCATGAAACGGAAATTATTTGTAACTTTCTACAAGTAGAACAATGAATAGAACAGGTAGACGGTTGAAATCTTTGTATATGTTGCGTCTATATATTCTAAGAAACCTATATGCAAAGCATCTAAACAGTAACAATCGCCAATTTTTTGATCTTCTAGTTTAAGTGAACATCGAGCCCCATTGATAATCATGAAATGGAAATTATTTGTAACTTTCTACAAGTAGAACAATGAATAGTACAGGTAGACGGGTGAAATCTTTCTATATATTACTTCTAAATAGTCTAAGAAACATATATGCAAAGCATCGAAACAGTACAATTCGCCAATTTTGAGTTCTTCAAGTTTAAGTGAACTACGAGCCCCATTGTTAATCCTTTAAAGGAAATTATTTGTAAATTTCGACAAGTAGAACAATGAATGGATCATGTCGACGGTTGAAATCATTGTATATTTTGCTTCTATATAGTCTAAGAAACATATATGCAAAGCGTCCAAACAGTACAATTCGCCAATTATTTGATCTTCAAGTTTAAGTGAACTTCGAGCCCCATTGTTAATCCTTTAACGGAAATTAATTGTAACTTTCTACAAGTAGAACAATGATTGGAACACGTAGACGGTTGAAATCTTTGTATATATTGCTTCCATATAGTCGAAGAAACATATATGCAAAGCATCCAAACAGTACCATTCGCCAATTTTTTGTTCTTCAAGTTTAAGTGAACAATGAGCCCCATTGTTAATCGTTTATCGGAAATTATTTGTAAATTTCGACAAGTAGAACAATGTATGGAACAGGTAGACAGTTGAAATCATTGTATATATTGCTTCTATATAGTCCAAGAAACTTATATGCAAAGCGTCCAAACAGTACAATTCGCCAATTATTTGATCTTCAAGTTTAAGTGAACTACGAGCCCCATTGTTAATACTTTAACGGAAATTATTTGTAACTTTCGACAAGTAGAACATTGAATGGAACAGGTAGACGGTTGAAATCTTTGTATATATTGCTTCTATATAGTATAAGAAACATATATGCAATGCATCCAAACAGTACCATTCGCCAATTTTTTGTTCTTCAAGTTTAAGTGAACTACGAGCCCCATTGTTAATACTGTAACGGAAATTATTTGTAACTTGCGACAAGTAGAACAATGAATGGAACAGGTAGCCGGTTGAAATCTTTGTATATATTGCTTCTATATAGTCTAAGAAACATATATGCAAAGCATCCAAACAGTACAATTCGCCAATTTCATGAACATCAAGTTTAAGTGAACAATGAGCCCCAATGGTTTATCCATTATCGGTAATTATTTGTAACTTTCGAGAAGTAGAACAATGAATGGAACAGGTAGACGTTTGAAATCCTTGTATATATTGCGTCTATATAATCTAAGAAACATATATGCAAAGCATCCAAACAGTACCATTCGCCAATTTTTTGTTCTTCAAGTTTAAGTGAAGTACGAGCCCCATTGTTAATCCTTTAAGGGAAATTATTTGTAAATTTCGACAAGTAGAACAATGAATGGAACAGGTAGACGGTTGAAATCATTGTATATATTGCTTCTATATAGTCTAAGAAACATATATGCAAAGCATCCAAACAGTACCATTCGCGAATTTATTGTTCTTCAGGTTTAAGTGAACAACGAGCCCCATTGATAATCATGAAAGGGAAATTATTTCTAAATTTCGACAAGTAGAACAATGATTGGAACAGGTAGACGGGTGAAATCCTTCTATATATTGCTTCTATATAGTCTAAGAAACATATATGCAAAGCATCCAAACAGTACAATTCGCCAATTTTTTTGTTCTTCAAGTTTAAGTGAACTACGAGCCCCATTGTTAATCCTTTATCGGAAATTATTTGTAATTTTCGACAAATAGAACAATGAATGGAACAGGTAGACGGTTGAAATCTTTGTATATATTGCTTCTATATAGTCTAAGAAACATATATGCAAAGCATCCAAACAGTACCATTCGCCAATTTTTTGTTCTTCAAGTTTAAGTGAACAACGAGCCCCATTGTTAATCCTTTAACGGAAATTATTTGTAACTTTCGACGAGGAGAACAATGAATGGAACAGGTAGACGGTTGAAATCATTGTATATATTGCTTCTATATAGTCTAAGAAACATATATGCAAAGCATCCAAACAGTACAATTCTCCAATTTTTTGTTCTTCAAGTTTAAGTGAACTTCGAGCCCCATTGTTAATCCTTTAACGGAAATTAATTGTAGCTTTCGACAAGTAGAACAATGAATGGAACAGGTAGGCGGTTGAAATCTTTGTATATATTGCTTCTATATAATCTAAGAAACATATATGCAAAGCATCCAAACAGTACAATTCGCCAATTATTTCATATTCAAGTTTAAGTGAATTACGAGCCCCATTGTTAATCCTTTAACGGAAATTAATTGTATCTTTCTACAAGTAGAACAATGAGTGGAACAGGTAGACGGTTGAAATCTTTGTATATATTGCTTCCATATAGTCTAAGAAACATTTATGCAAAGCATCCAAACAGTACAATTCGCCAATTTTTTGTTCATCAAGTTTAAGTAAACTACGATCCCCATTGTTAATCCCTTAACGGAAATTATTTGTAACTTTCGACAAGTAGAACAGTGAATGGAACAGGTAGACGGTTGAAATCTTTGTATATATTGCTTCTATATAGTCTAAGAAACATATATGCAAAGCATCCAAACAGTACAATTCGCCAATTTTTTGTTCTTCAAGTTTAAGTGAACAATGAGCCCCAATGGTTAATCCCTTATCGGTAATTATTTGTAACTTTCGACAAGTAGAACAATGAATGAAACAGGTAGACGGTTGAAATCCTTGTATATATTGCTTCCATATAGTCTAAGAAACATGTACGCAAAGCATCCAAACAGTACCATTAGCCAATTTTTTGTCCTTCAAGTTTAAGTGAACAATGAGCCCCATTGTTAATCCTTTATCGGAAATTATTTCTAACTTTCGACAAGTAGAACAATGAATCGAACAGGTAGACGGTTGAAATCTTAGTATATATTGCTTCTATATAGTCTAAGAAACATATATGCAAAGCATCCAAACAGTACCATTCGCCAATTTTTTGTTCTTCAAGTTTAAGTGAACAATGAGCCCCATTTTTAATCCTTTAAAGGAAATTATTTGTAAATTTCGACAAGTAGAACAATGATTGGAACACGTAGACGGTTGAAATCTTTGTATATATTGCTTTCATATAGTCTAAGAAACATGTACGCAAAGCATCCAAACAGTACCATTCGCTAATTTTTTGTTCTTCAAGTTTAAGTGAACAATGAGCCCCAATGGTTAATCCTTTATCGGAAATTATTTGTAACTTGCGACAAGTAGAACAATGAATGGAACAGGTAGCCGGTTGAAATCTTTGTATATATTGCTTCTATATAGTCTAAGAAACATACATGCAAAGCATCCAAACAGTACCATTCGCCAATTTTTTGTTCTTCAAGTTTAAGTGAACAATGAGCCCCAATGGTTAATCCATTATCGGTAATTATTTGTAACTTTCGACAAGTAGAACAATGAATGGAACAGGTAGCCGGTTGAAACCAATGTATATATTGCTTCTATATAGTCTAAGAAACATATATGCAAAGCATCCAAACAGTACCATTCGCAATTTTTTTGTTCTTCAAGTTTAAGTGAACAACGAGCCCCATTGTTAATCCTTTAAAGCAAATTATTTGTAAATTTCGACAAGTAGAACAATGATTGGAACACGTAGACGGTTGAAATCTTTGTATATATTGCTTCCATATAGTGTAAGAAAGATGTACGCAAAGCATCCAAACAGTACCATTCGCCAATTTTTTGTTCTTCAAGTTTAAGTGAATAATGAGCCCCAATGGTTAATCCTTTATCGGAAATTATTTGTAATTTTCGACAAGTAGAACAATGAATGAAACAGGTAGAGGGTCGAAATCTTTGTATATATTGCTTCTATATAATCTAAGAAACATATATGCAAAGCATCCAAACAGTTACCATTCGCCAATTTTTTGTTCTTCAAGTTTAAGTGAACAACGAGCCCCATTGATAATCATGAAACGGAAATTATTTGTAACTTTCTACAAGTAGAACAATGAATGGAACAGGTAGACTGTTGAAATCATTTTATATATTGCTTCTATATAGTCTAAGAAACATATCTGCAGATCATCCAAACAGTACAATCCGCCAATTATTTGATCTTCAAGTTTAAGTGAACTACGAGCCCCATTGTTAATACTTTAACGGAAATTATTTGTAACTTGCGACAAGTAGAACAATGAATGGAACAGGTAGAAGGTTGAAATCAATGTATATATTGCTTCTATATAGTCTAAGAAACATATATGCAAAGCATCCAAACAGTACCATTCGCCAATTTTTTGTTCTTCAAGTTTAAGTGAACAACGAGCCGCATTGTTAATCCTTTAAAGGAAATTATTTGTAAATTTCGAAAAGTAGAACAATGATTGGAACACGTAGACGGTTGAAATCTTTGTATATATTGCTTCTATATAATCTAAGAAACATATATGCAAAGCATCCAAACAGAACCATTCGCCAATTTTTTGTTCTTCAAATTTAAGTGAACAACGAGCCCCATTGATAATCATGAAACGGAAATTATTTGTAACTTTCTACAAGTAGAACAATGAATGGAACAGGTAGACTGTTGAAATCATTTTATATATTGCTTCTATATAGTCTAAGAAACATATCTGCAGATCATCCAAACAGTACAATCCGCCAATTATTTGATCTTCAAGTTTAAGTGAACTACGAGCCCCATTGTTAATACTTTAACGGAAATTATTTGTAACTTGCGACAAGTAGAACAATGAATGGAACAGGTAGACGGTTGAAATCCTTGTATATATTGCGTCTATATAATCTAAGAAACATATATGCAAAGCATCCAAACAGTACCATTCGCCAATTTTTTGTTCTTCAAGTTTAAGTGAAGTACGAGCCCCATTGTTAATCCTTTAAGGGAAATTATTTGTAAATTTCGACAAGTAGAACAATGAATGGAACAGGTAGACTGTTGAAATCATTGTATATATTGCTTCTATATAGTCTAAGAAACATATATGCAAAGCGTCCAAACAGTACAATTCGCCAATTATTTGATCTTCAAGTTTAAGTGAACTACGAGCCCCATTGTTAATACTTTAACGGAAATTATTTGTAACTTGCGACAAGTAGAACAATGAATGGAACAGGTAGCCGGTTGAAATCAATGTATATATTGCTTCTATATAGTCTAAGAAACATATATGCAAAGCATCCAAACAGTACTATTCGCAATTTTTTGTTCTTCAAGTTTAAGTGTACAACGAGCCCCATTGTTAATCCTTTAAAGGAAATTAATTGTAAATTTCGGCAAGTAGAACAATGATGGGAACACGTAGACGGTTGAAATCTTTGTATATATTGCTTCCATATAGTCTAAGAAACATGTACGCAAAGCATCCAAATAGTACCATTCGCCAATTTTTTGTTCTTCAAGTTTAAGTGAACTACGAGCCCCATTGTTAATCCTTTAAAGGAAATTATTTGTAAATTTCGACAAGTAAAACAATGAATGGATCAGGTAGACGGTTGAAATCATTGCATATATTGCTTCTATATAATCTACGAAACATATATGCAAAGCATCCAAACAGTACAATTCACGAATTTTTTGTTCTTCAAGTTTAAGTGAACTACGAGCCCCATTGTTAATCCTTTAAAGGAAATTAATTGTAAATTTCGGCAAGTAAAACAATGATGGGAACACGTAGACGGTTGAAATCTTTGTATATATTGCTTCCATATAGTCTAAGAAACATGTACGCAAAGCATCCAAACAGTACAATTCGCCAATTTTTTGTTCTTCAAGTTTAAGTGAACTACGAGCCCCATTGTTAATCCTTCAAAGGAAATTATTTGTAAATTTCGACAAGTAGAACAATGAATGGAACAGGTAGACTGTTGCAATCATTGTATATATTGATTCTATATAGTCTAGGAAACATATATGCAAAGCATCCAAACAGTACAATTCGCCAATTTTTTGTTCTTCAAGTTTAAGTAAACTACGATCCCCATTGTTAATCCCTTAACGGAAATTATTTGTAACTTTCGACAAGTAGAACAATGAATGGAACAGGTAGACGGTTGAAATCATTGTATATATTGCATCTATATAGTCTAAGAAACATATCTGCAGATCATCCAAACAGTACAATCCGCCAATTATTTGATCTTCAAGTTTAAGTGAACTACGAGCCCCATTGTTAATACTTTAACGGAAATTATTTGTAACTTGCGACAAGTAGAACTATGAATGGAACAGGTAGACGGTTGAAATCAATGTATATGTTGCGTCTATATATTCTAAGAAACCTATATGCAAAGCATCTAAACAGTAACAATCGCCAATTTTTTGATCTTCAAGTTTAAGTGAACATCGAGCCCCATTGATAATCATGAAATGGAAATTATTTGTAACTTTCTACAAGTAGAACAATGAATAGTACAGGTAGACGGGTGAAATCATTGTTTATATTGCTTCTATATAGTCTAAGAAACATATATGCAAAGCGTCCAAACAGTACAATTCGCCAATTATTTGATCTTCAAGTTTAAGTAAAATACGATCCCCATTTTTAATCCTTTAAAGGAAATTATTTGTAAATTTCGACAAGTAGAACAATGATTGGAACACGTAGACGGTTGAAATCTTTGTATATATTGCTTCCATATAGTGTAAGAAAGATGTACGCAAAGCATCCAAACAGTACCATTCGCCAATTTTTTGTTCTTCAAGTTTAAGTGAACAATGAGCCCCAATGGTTAATCCTTTATCGGAAATTATTTGTAATTTTCGACAAGTAGAACAATGAATGAAACAGGTAGACGGTCGAAATCTTTGTATATATTGCTTCTATATAATCGAAGAAATATATATGCAAAGCATCCAAACAGTTACCATTCGCCAATTTTTTGTTCTTCAAGTTTAAGTGAACAACGAGCCCCATTGATGATCATGAAACGGAAATTATTTGTAACTTTCTACAAGTAGAACAATGAATGGAACAGGTAGACTGTTGAAATCATTGTATATATTGCTTCTATATAGTCTAAGAAACATATATGCAAAACATCCAAACAGTACAATTTGCCAATTTTTTGTACTTCAAGATTAAGTGAACTACGTGCCCCATTGATAATCATGAAACGGAAATTATTTGTAACTTTCTACAAGTAGAACAATGAATGGAACAGGTAGACGGTTGAAATCATTATATATATTGCTTCTACATAGACTAAGAAACATATATGCAAAGCATCCAAACAGTACAATTCGCCAATTTTTTGTTCTTCAAGTTTAAGTAAACTACGATCCCCATTGTTAATCCTTTAACGGAAATTATTTGTAACTTTCGACAAGTAGAACAGTGAATGGAACAGGTAGACGGTTGAAATCTTTGTATATATTGCTTCTAAATAGTCTAAGAAACATATATGCAAAGCATCCAAACAGTACCATTCGCCAATTTTTTGTTCTTCAAGTTTAAGTGAACTACGAGCCCCATTGTTACTCCTTTAAAGGAAATTATTTGTA
Organism: Cerceris ruficornis; assembly: GCA_963989415.1. Taxonomy (NCBI): domain Eukaryota; kingdom Metazoa; phylum Arthropoda; class Insecta; order Hymenoptera; family Crabronidae; genus Cerceris; species Cerceris ruficornis. The sequence goes on along the minus strand of CAXDIW010000024.1, from coordinate 1,229,263 downwards.
ACTTTCGACAAGTAGAACAATGAATGGAACTGGTAGACGGTTGAAATCTTTGTAAATGTTGCTTCTATATAGTCTAAGAAACCTATGTGCAAAGCATCTAAACAGCAACATTCGCCAATTTTTTGATCTTCAAGTTTAAGTGAACAATGAGCCCCATTGATGATCATGAAACGGAAATTATTTGTAACTTTCTACAAGTAGAACAATGAATGGAACAGGTAGACGGTTGAAATCATTGTATATATTGCTTCTATATAGTCTAAGAAACATATATGCAAAGCATCCAAACAGTACAATTCGCCAATTTTTTGTTCTTCAAGTTTAAGTAAACTACGATCCCCATTGTTAATCCCTTAACGGAAGTTATTTGTAACTTTCGACAAGTAGAACAATGAATGGAACAGGTAGACGGTTGAAATCATTGTATATATTGCATCTATATAGTCTAAGAAACATATCTGCAGATCATCCAAACAGTACAATCCGCCAATTATTTGATCTTCAAGTTTAAGTGAACTACGAGCCCCATTGTTAATACTTTAACGGAAATTATTTGTAACTTGCGACAAGTAGAACTATGAATGGAACAGGTAGACGGTTGAAATCAATGTATATGTTGCGTCTATATATTCTAAGAAACCTATATGCAAAGCATCTAAACAGTAACAATCGCCAATTTTTTGATCTTCAAATTTAAGTGAACATCGAGCCCCATTGATAATCATGAAATGGAAATTATTTGTAACTTTCTACAAGTAGACTAATGAATAGTACAGGTAGACGGGTGAAATCATTGTTTATATTGCTTCTATATAGTCTAAGAAACATATATGCAAAGCGTCCAAACAGTACAATTCGCCAATTATTTGATCTTCAAGTTTAAGTAAAATACGATCCCCATTTTTAATCCTTTAAAGGAAATTATTTGTAAATTTCGACAAGTAGAACAATGATTGGAACACGTAGACGGTTGAAATCTTTGTATATATTGCTTCCATATAGTGTAAGAAAGATGTACGCAAAGCATCCAAACAGTACCATTCGCCAATTTTTTGTTCTTCAAGTTTAAGTGAACAATGAGCCCCATTGTTAATCCCTTAACGGAAATTATTTGTAACTTTCTACAAGTAGAACAATGAATGGAACAGGTAGACTGTTGAAATCATTGTATATATTGCTTCTATATAGTCTAAGAAACATATATGCAAAGCGTCCAAACAGTACAATTCGCCAATTATTTGATCTTCAAGTTTAAGTGAACAACGAGCCCCATTGATAATCATGAAACGGAAATTATTTGTAACTTTCTACAAGTAGAACAATGAATGGAACAGGTAGACTGTTGAAATCATTGTATATATTGCTTCTATATAGTCTAAGAAACCTATATGCAAAGCATCTAAACAGTAACATTCGCCAATTTGTTGATCTTCAAGTTTAAGTGAACTACGAGCCCCATTGTTAATACTTTAACGGAAATTATTTGTAACTTGCGACAAGTAGAACTATGAATGGAACAGGTAGACGGTTGAAATCAATGTATATGTTGCGTCTATATATTCTAAGAAACCTATATGCAAAGCATCTAAACAGTAACAATCGCCAATTTTTTGATCTTCAAGTTTAAGTGAACATCGAGCCCCATTGATAATCATGAAATGGAAATTATTTGTAACTTTCTACAAGTAGAACAATGAATAGTACAGGTAGACGGGTGAAATCATTGTTTATATTGCTTCTATATAGTCTAAGAAACATATATGCAAAGCGTCCAAACAGTACAATTCGCCAATTATTTGATCTTCAAGTTTAAGTAAAATACGATCCCCATTTTTAATCCTTTAAAGGAAATTATTTGTAAATTTCGACAAGTAGAACAATGATTGGAACACGTAGACGGTTGAAATCTTTGTATATATTGCTTCCATATAGTGTAAGAAAGATGTACGCAAAGCATCCACACAGTACCATTCGCCAATTTTTTGTTCTTCAAGTTTAAGTGAACAATGAGCCCCAATGGTTAATCCTTTATCGGAAATTATTTGTAATTTTCAACAAGTAGAACAATGAATGAAACAGGTAGACGGTCGAAATCTTTGTATATATTGCTTCTATATAATCGAAGAAATATATATGCAAAGCATCCAAACAGTTACCATTCGCCAATTTTTTGTTCTTCAAGTTTAAGTGAACAACGAGCCCCATTGATGATCATGAAACGGAAATTATTTGTAACTTTCTACAAGTAGAACAATGAATGGAACAGGTAGACTGTTGAAATCATTGTATATATTGCTTCTATATAGTCTAAGAAACATATATGCAAAGCGTCCAAACAGTACAATTCGCCAATTATTTGATCTTCAAGTTTAAGTGAACAACGAGCCCCATTGATAATCATGAAACGGAAATTATTTGTAACTTTCTACAAGTAGAACAATGAATGGAACAGGTAGACTGTTGAAATCATTGTATATATTGCTTCTATATAGTCTAAGAAACATATATGCAAAGCGTCCAAACAGTACAATTCGCCAATTATTTGATCTTCAATTTTAAGTAAAATACGATCCCCATTGTTAATCCTTTAAAGGAAATTATTTGTAACTTTCGACAAGTAGAACAATGAATGGAACAGGTAGACGGTTGAAATCATTGTATATATTGCATCTATATAGTCTAAGAAACATATCTGCAGATCATCCAAACAGTACAATCCGCCAATTATTTGATCTTCAAGTTTAAGTGAACTACGAGCCCCATTGTTAATACTTTAACGGAAATTATTTGTAACTTGCGACAAGTAGAACTATGAATGGAACAGGTAGACGGTTGAAATCAATGTATATGTTGCGTCTATATATTCTAAGAAACCTATATGCAAAGCATATAAACAGTAACAATCGCCAATTTTTTGATCTTCAAATTTAAGTGAACATCGAGCCCCATTGATAATCATGAAATGGAAATTATTTGTAACTTTCTACAAGTAGACTAATGAATAGTACAGGTAGACGGGTGAAATCATTGTTTATATTGCTTCTATATAGTCTAAGAAACATATATGCAAAGCATCCAAACAGTACAATTCGCCAATTTTTTGTTCTTCAAGTTTAAGTATACTACGATCCCCATTGTTAATCCCTTAACGGAAGTTATTTGTAAATTTCGACAAGTAGAACAATGAATGGAACAGGTAGACGGTTGAAATCATTGTATATATTGCATCTATATAGTCTAAGAAACATATATGCAAAGCGTCCAAACAGTACAATTCGCCAATTATTTGATCTTCAAGTTTAAGTGAACAACGAGCCCCATTGATAATCATGAAACGGAAATTATTTGTAACTTTCTACAAGTAGAACAATGAATGGAACAGGTAGACTGTTGAAATCATTGTATATATTGCTTCTATATAGTCTAAGAAACATATATGCAAAGCGTCCAAACAGTACAATTCGCCAATTATTTGATCTTCAATTTTAAGTAAAATACGATCCCCATTGTTAATCCTTTAAAGGAAATTATTTGTAACTTTCGACAAGTAGAACAATGAATGGAACAGGTAGACGGTTGAAATCATTGTATATATTGCATCTATATAGTCTAAGAAACATATCTGCAGATCATCCAAACAGTACAATCCGCCAATTATTTGATCTTCAAGTTTAAGTGAACTACGAGCCCCATTGTTAATACTTTAACGGAAATTATTTGTAACTTGCGACAAGTAGAACTATGAATGGAACAGGTAGACGGTTGAAATCAATGTATATGTTGCGTCTATATATTCTAAGAAACCTATATGCAAAGCATATAAACAGTAACAATCGCCAATTTTTTGATCTTCAAATTTAAGTGAACATCGAGCCCCATTGATAATCATGAAATGGAAATTATTTGTAACTTTCTACAAGTAGACTAATGAATAGTACAGGTAGACGGGTGAAATCATTGTTTATATTGCTTCTATATAGTCTAAGAAACATATATGCAAAGCATCCAAACAGTACAATTCGCCAATTTTTTGTTCTTCAAGTTTAAGTATACTACGATCCCCATTGTTAATCCCTTAACGGAAGTTATTTGTAAATTTCGACAAGTAGAACAATGAATGGAACAGGTAGACGGTTGAAATCATTGTATATATTGCATCTATATAGTCTAAGAAACATATATGCAAAGCGTCCAAACAGTACAATTCGCCAATTATTTGATCTTCAAGTTTAAGTGAACAACGAGCCCCATTGATAATCATGAAACGGAAATTATTTGTAACTTTCTACAAGTAGAACAATGAATGGAACAGGTAGACTGTTGAAATCATTGTATATATTGCTTCTATATAGTCTAAGAAACCTATATGCAAAGCATCTAAACAGTAACATTCGCCAATTTGTTGATCTTCAAGTTTAAGTGAACTACGAGCCCCATTGTTAATACTTTAACGGAAATTATTTGTAACTTGCGACAAGTAGAACTATGAATGGAACAGGTAGACGGTTGAAATCAATGTATATGTTGCGTCTATATATTCTAAGAAACCTATATGCAAAGCATCTAAACAGTAACAATCGCCAATTTTTTGATCTTCAAGTTTAAGTGAACATCGAGCCCCATTGATAATCATGAAATGGAAATTATTTGTAACTTTCTACAAGTAGAACAATGAATAGTACAGGTAGACGGGTGAAATCATTGTTTATATTGCTTCTATATAGTCTAAGAAACATATATGCAAAGCGTCCAAACAGTAGAATTCGCCAATTATTTGATCTTCAAGTTTAAGTAAAATACGATCCCCATTTTTAATCCTTTAAAGGAAATTATTTGTAAATTTCGACAAGTAGAACAATGATTGGAACACGTAGACGGTTGAAATCTTTGTAGATATTGCTTCCATATAGTGTAAGAAAGATGTACGCAAAGCATCCACACAGTACCATTCGCCAATTTTTTGTTCTTCAAGTTTAAGTGAACAATGAGCCCCAATGGTTAATCCTTTATCGGAAATTATTTGTAATTTTCAACAAGTAGAACAATGAATGAAACAGGTAGACGGTCGAAATCTTTGTATATATTGCTTCTATATAATCGAAGAAATATATATGCAAAGCATCCAAACAGTTACCATTCGCCAATTTTTTGTTCTTCAAGTTTAAGTGAACAACGAGCCCCATTGATGATCATGAAACGGAAATTATTTGTAACTTTCTACAAGTAGAACAATGAATGGAACAGGTAGACTGTTGAAATCATTGTATATATTGCTTCTATATAGTCTAAGAAACATATATGCAAAGCGTCCAAACAGTACAATTCGCCAATTATTTGATCTTCAAGTTTAAGTGAACAACGAGCCCCATTGATAATCATGAAACGGAAATTATTTGTAACTTTCTACAAGTAGAACAATGAATGGAACAGGTAGACTGTTGAAATCATTGTATATATTGCTTCTATATAGTCTAAGAAACATATATGCAAAGCGTCCAAACAGTACAATTCGCCAATTATTTGATCTTCAATTTTAAGTAAAATACGATCCCCATTGTTAATCCTTTAAAGGAAATTATTTGTAACTTTCGACAAGTAGAACAATGAATGGAACAGGTAGACGGTTGAAATCATTGTATATATTGCATCTATATAGTCTAAGAAACATATCTGCAGATCATCCAAACAGTACAATCCGCCAATTATTTGATCTTCAAGTTTAAGTGAACTACGAGCCCCATTGTTAATACTTTAACGGAAATTATTTGTAACTTGCGACAAGTAGAACTATGAATGGAACAGGTAGACGGTTGAAATCAATGTATATGTTGCGTCTATATATTCTAAGAAACCTATATGCAAAGCATATAAACAGTAACAATCGCCAATTTTTTGATCTTCAAATTTAAGTGAACATCGAGCCCCATTGATAATCATGAAATGGAAATTATTTGTAACTTTCTACAAGTAGACTAATGAATAGTACAGGTAGACGGGTGAAATCATTGTTTATATTGCTTCTATATAGTCTAAGAAACATATATGCAAAGCGTCCAAACAGTACAATTCGCCAATTATTTGATCTTCAAGTTTAAGTAAAATACGATCCCCATTTTTAATCCTTTAAAGGAAATTATTTGTAAATTTCGACAAGTAGAACAATGATTGGAACACGTAGACGGTTGAAATCTTTGTATATATTGCTTCCATATAGTGTAAGAAAGATGTACGCAAAGCATCCAAACAGTACCATTCGCCAATTTTTTGTTCTTCAAGTTTAAGTGAACAATGAGCCCCAATGGTTAATCCTTTATCGGAAATTATTTGTAATTTTCGACAAGTAGAACAATGAATGAAACAGGTAGACGGTCGAAATCTTTGTATATATTGCTTCTATATAATCGAAGAAACATATATGCAAAGCATCCAAACAGTTACCATTCGCCAATTTTTTGTTCTTCAAGTTTAAGTGAACAACGAGCCCCATTGATGATCATGAAACGGAAAGTATTTGTAACTTTCTACAAGTAGAACAATGAATGGAACAGGTAGACTGTTGAAATCATTGTATATATTGCTTCTATATAGTCTAAGAAACATATATGCAAAGCGTCCAAACAGTACAATTCGCCAATTATTTGATCTTCAAGTTTAAGTGAACAACGAGCCCCATTGATAATCATGAAACGGAAATTATTTGTAACTTTCTACAAGTAGAACAATGAATGGAACAGGTAGACTGTTGAAATCATTGTATATATTGCTTCTATATAGTCTAAGAAACCTATATGCAAAGCATCTAAACAGTAACATTCGCCAATTTGTTGATCTTCAAGTTTAAGTGAACTACGAGCCCCATTGTTAATACTTTAACGGAAATTATTTGTAACTTGCGACAAGTAGAACTATGAATGGAACAGGTAGACGGTTGAAATCAATGTATATGTTGCGTCTATATATTCTAAGAAACCTATATGCAAAGCATCTAAACAGTAACAATCGCCAATTTTTTGATCTTCAAGTTTAAGTGAACATCGAGCCCCATTGATAATCATGAAATGGAAATTATTTGTAACTTTCTACAAGTAGAACAATGAATAGTACAGGTAGACGGGTGAAATCATTGTTTATATTGCTTCTATATAGTCTAAGAAACATATATGCAAAGCGTCCAAACAGTACAATTCGCCAATTATTTGATCTTCAAGTTTAAGTAAAATACGATCCCCATTTTTAATCCTTTAAAGGAAATTATTTGTAAATTTCGACAAGTAGAACAATGATTGGAACACGTAGACGGTTGAAATCTTTGTATATATTGCTTCCATATAGTGTAAGAAAGATGTACGCAAAGCATCCAAACAGTACAATTCGCCAATTTTTTGTTCTTCAAGTTTAAGTAAACTACGATCCCCATTGTTAATCCCTTAACGGAAAATATTTATAACATTCGACAAGTAGAACAATGAATGGAACAGGTAGACGGTTGAATTCTTTGTATATATTGCTTCTATATAATCTAAGAAACATATATGCAATGCATCCAAACAGTACAATTCGCCAATTTTTTGTTCCACAAGTTTAAGTGAACTACGAGCCCCATTGTTAATCCTTTAACGGAAATTAATTGTAACTTTCTACAAGTAGGACAATGAATGGAACAGGTAGACGGTTGAAATCTTTGTATATATTGCTTCTATATAGTCTAAGAAACATATATGCATAGTGTCCAAACAGTACAATTCGCCAATTTTTTGCTCTTCAAGTTTAAGTAAACTACGATCCCCATTGTTAACCCCTTAACGGAAATTATTTGTAACTTTCGACAAGTAGAACAATGAATGGAACAGGTAGACGGTTGAAATCATTGTATATATTGCTTCTATATAGTCTAAGAAACATATATGCAAATCATCCAAACAGTACCATTCGCCAATTTTTTGTTCTTCAAGTTTAAGTGAACTACGAGCCCCATTGTTAATCCTTTAAAGGAAATTATTTGTAAATTTCGACAAGTAGAACAATGAATGGAACAGGTAGACTGTTGAAATCATTGTATATATTGCTTCTATATAGTCTAAGGAACATATATGCAAAGCATCCAAACAGTACAATTCGCCAATTTTTTGTTCTTCAAGTTTAAGTAAACTACGATCCCCATTGTTAATCCCTTAACGGAAATTATTTGAAACTGTCGACAAGTAGAACAATGAATGGAACAGGTAGACGGTTGAAATCATTGTATATATTGCTTCTATATAGTCTAAGAAACATATATGCAAAGCATCCAAATAGTACAATTCGACAATTTTTTGTTCTTCAAGTTTAAGTGAACAATGAGCCCCATTGTTAATCCTTTAAAGGAAATTATTTGTAAATTTCGACAAGTAGAACACTGAATGGAACAGGTAGACTGTTGAAATCATTGTATATATTGCTTCTATATAGTCTAAGAAACATATATGCAAAGCATCCAAACAGTACAATTCGCCAATTTTTTGTTCTGCAAGTTTAAGTAAACTACGATCCCCATTGTTAATCCCTTAACGGAAATTATTTGTGAATTTCGACAAGTAGAACAATGAATGGAACAGGTAGACGGTTGAAATCATTGTATATATTGCTTCTATATAGTCTAAGAAACATATATGCAAAGCATCCAAACAGTACAATTCGCCAATTTTTTGTTCTTCAAGATTAAGTGAACTACGAGCCCCATTGATAATCATGAAAGGTAAATTATTTGTAACTTTCTACAAGTAGAACAATGAATAGAACAGTTAGACTGTCGAAATCTTTGTATATATTGCTTCTATATAGTTTAAGAAACATATATGCAAAACATCCAAACAGTACAATTCGCCAATTTATTGTTCTTCAAGTTTAAGTGAACAACGAGCCCCATTGTTAATCCTTTAAAGGAAATTATTTGTAAATTTCGACAAGTAGAACAATGAATGGAACAGGTAGACTGTTGAAATCATTGTATATATTGCTTCAGTATAGCCTAAGAAACATATATGCAAAGCATCCAAACAGTACAATTCGTCAATTCTTTGTTCCTCAAGATTAAGTAAACTACGATCCCCATTGTTAATCCTTTAAAGGAAATTATTTGTAAATTTCGACAAGTAGAACACTGAATGGAACAGGTAGACTGTTGAAATCATTGTATATATTGCTTCTATATAGTCTAAGAAACATATATGCAAAGCATCCAAACAGTACAATTCGCCAATTTTTTGTTCTTCAAGTTTAAGTAAACTACGATCCCCACTGTTAATCCCTTAACGGAAATTATTTGTGACTTTCGACAAGTAGAACAATGAATGGAACAGGTAGACGTTTGAAATCATTGTATATATTGCTTCTATATAGTCTAAGAAACATATATGCAAAGCATCCAAATAGTACAATTCGACAATTTTTTGTTCTTCAAGTTTAAGTGAACAATGAGCCCCATTGTTAATCCTTTATCGGAAATTATTTGTAACTTTCGACAAGTAGAACAGTGAATGGAACAGGTAGACGGTTGAAATCTTTGTATATATTGCTTCTATATAGTATAAGAAACATATATGCAAAGCATCCAAACAGTACAATTCGCCAATTTTTTGTTCTTCAAGTTTAAGTGAACAATGAGCCCCAATGGTTAATCCGTTATCGGAAATTATTTGTAACTTTCGACAAGTAGAACAATGAATGGAACAGGAGGACTGTTGAAATCTTTGTATATATTGCTTCTATATAGTCTGAGAAACATATATGCAACGCATCCAAACAGTACCATTCGCCAATTTTATGTTCTTCAAGTTTAAGTGAACTACGAGCCCCATTGTTAATCCTTTAAAGGAAATTATTTGTAAATTTCGACAAGTAGAACACTGAATGGAACAGGTAGACTGTTGAAATCATTGTATATTTTGCTTCTATATAGTCTACGAAACATATATGCAAAGCATCCAAACAGTACCATTCGCCAATTTTTTGTTCTTTAAGTTTAAGTGAACAACGAGCCCCATTGATAATCATGAAACGGAAATTATTTGTAACTTTCTACAAGTATAACAATGATTGGAACACGTAGACGGTTGAAATATTTGTATATATTGCTTCCATATAGTCTAAGAAACATATATGCAAAGTATCCAAACATTACCATTCGCCAATTTTTTGTTCTTCAAGTTTAAGTGAACTACGAGTCCCATTGTTAATCCTTTAAAGGAAATTATTTGTAAATTTCGACAAGTAGAACACTGAATGGAACAGGTAGACGGATGAAATCTTTGTATATATTGCATCTATATAGTCTAAGAAACATATATGCAAAGCAGCCAAACAGTACCATTCGCCAATTTTATGTTCTTCAAGTTTAAGTGAACTACGAGCCCCATTGTTAATCCTTTAAAGGAAATTATTTGTAAATTTCGACAAGTAGAACACTGAATGGAACAGGTAGACTGTTGAAATCATTGTATATATTGCTTCTATATAGTCTAAGAAACATATATGCAAAGCAGCCAAACAGTACCATTCGCCAATTTTATGTTCTTCAAGTTTAAGTGAACTACGAGCCCCATTGTTAATCCTTTAAAGGAAATTATTTGTAAATTTCGACAAGTAGAACACTGAATGGAACAGGTAGACTGTTGAAATCATTGTATATATTGCTTCTATATAGTCTAAGAAACATATATGCAAAGCATCCAAACAGTACAATTCGCCAATTTTTTGTCCTTCAAGTTTAAGTAAACTACGATCCCCATTGTTAATCCTTTAAAGGAAATTATTTGTAAATTTCGACAAGTAGAACAATGAATGGAACAGGTAGACTGTTGAAATCATTGTATATATTGCTTCAGTATAGCCTAAGAAACATATATGCAAAACATCCAAACAATACAATTCGCCAATTTTTTGTTCCTCAAGATTAAGTAAACTACGATCCCCATTGTTAATCCTTTAAAGGAAATTATTTGTAAATTTCGACAAGTAGAACACTGAATGGAACAGGTAGACTGTTGAAATCATTGTATATATTGCTTCTATATAGTCTAAGAAACATATATGCAAAGCATCCAAACAGTACAATTCGCCAATTTTTTGTTCTTCAAGTTTAAGTAAACTACGATCCCCATTGTTAATCCCTTAACGGAAATTATTTGTGACTTTCGACAAGTAGAACAATGAATGGAACAGGTAGACGGTTGAAATCATTGTATATATTGCTTCTATATAGTCTAAGAAACATATATGCAAAGCATCCAAATAGTACAATTTGACAATTTTTTGTTCTTCAAGTTTAAGTGAACAATGAGCCCCATTGTTAATCCTTTATCGGAAATTATTTGTAACTTTCGACAAGTAGAACAGTGAATGGAACAGGTAGACGGTTGAAATCTTTGTATATATTGCTTCTATATAGTATAAGAAACATATATGCAAAGCATCCAAACAGTACAATTCGCCAATTTTTTGCTCTTCAAGTTTAAGTAAACTACGATCCCCATTGTTAATCCCTTAACGGAAATTATTTGTAACTTTCGACAAGTAGAACAATGAATGGAACAGGTAGACGGTTGAAATCTTTGTATATATTGCTTCTATATAATCTAAGAAACATATATGCAATGCACCCAAACTGTACAATTCGCCAATTTTTTGTTCCACAAGTTTAAGTGAACTACGAGCCCCATTGTTAATCCTTTAACGGAAATTAATTGTAACTTTCTACAAGTAGGACAATGAATGGAACAGGTAGACGGTTGAAATCTTTGTATATATTGCTTCTATATAGTCTAAGAAACATATATGCATAGCGTCCAAACAGTACAATTCGCCAATTTTTTGCTCTTCAAGTTTAAGTAAACTACGATCCCCATTGTTAATCCCTTAACGGAAATTATTTGTAACTTTCGACAAGTAGAACAATGAATGGAACAGGTAGACGGTTGAAATCATTGTATATATTGCTTCTATATAGTCTAAGAAACATATATGCAAATCATCCAAACAGTACCATTCGCCAATTTTTTGTTCTTCAAGTTTAAGTGAACTACGAGCCCCATTGTTAATCCTTTAAAGGAAATTATTTGTAAATTTCGACAAGTAGAACAATGAATGCAAGACGTAGACGGTTGAAATCTTTGTATATATTGCTTCCATATAGTCTAAGAAACATGTACGCAAAGCATCCAAACATTACAATTCGCCAATTTTTTGCTCTTCAAGTTTAAGTAAACTACGATCCCCATTGTTTATCCCTTAACGGAAATTATTTGTAACTTTCGACAAGTAGAACAATGAATGGAACAGGTAGACGGTTGAAATCATGTATATATTGCTTCTATATAGTCTAAGAAACATATATGCAAATCATCCAAACAGTACCATTCGCCAATTTTTTGTTCTTCAAGTTTAAGTGAACTACGAGCCCCATTGTTAATCCTTTAAAGGAAATTATTTGTAAATTTCGACAAGTAGAACAATGAATGCAACACGTAGACGGTTGAAATCTTTGTATATATTGCTTCTATATAGTCTAAGAAACATATATGCAAAGCATCCAAACAGTACAATTTGCCAATTTTTTGTACTTCAAGATTAAGTGAACTACGTGCCCCATTGATAATCATGAAACGGAAATTATTTGTAACTTTCTACAAGTAGAACAATGAATGGAACAGGTAGACGGTTGAAATCATTATATATATTGCTTCTACATAGACTAAGAAACATATATGCAAAGCATCCAAACAGTACAATTCGCCAATTTTTTGTTCTTCAAGTTTAAGTAAACTACGATCCCCATTGTTAATCCTTTAACGGAAATTATTTGTAACTTTCGACAAGTAGAACAGTGAATGGAACAGGTAGACGGTTGAAATCTTTGTATATATTGCTTCTATATAGTATAAGAAACATATATGCAAAGCATCCAAACAGAACAATTCGCCAATTTTTTGTTCTTCAATTTTAAGTGAACAATGAGCCCCAATGGTTAATCCGTTGTCGGAAATTATTTGTAACTTTCGACAAGTAGAACAATGAATGGAACAGGTAGACGGTTGAAATCTTTGTATATATTGCTTCTAAATAGTCTAAGAAACATATATGCAAAGCATCCAAACAGTACCATTCGCCAATTTTTTGTTCTTCAAGTTTAAGTGAACTACGAGCCCCATTGTTACTCCTTTAAAGGAAATTATTTGTAACTTTCGACAAGTAGAACAATGAATGGAACTGGTAGACGGTTGAAATCTTTGTAAATGTTGCTTCTATATAGTCTAAGAAACCTATATGCAAAGCATCTAAACAGCAACATTCGCCAATTTTTTGATCTTCAAGTTTAAGTGAACAATGAGCCCCATTGTTAATCCTTTATCGGAAATTATTTGTAACTTTCGACAAGTAGAACAATGAATGGAACAGGTAGACGGTTGAAATCTTTGTATATATTGCTTCTATATAATCTAACAAACATATATGCAAAGCAGCCAAACAGTACAATTCGCCAATTTATTGTTCTTCAAGTTTAAGTAAACTACGATCCCCATTGTTAATCCCTTAACGGAAATTATTTGTAACTTTCGACAAGTAGAACAATGAATGGAAATGTAGACGGTTGAAATCATTGTATATATTGCTTCTATATAGTCTAAGAAACATATCTGCAAATTATCCAAACAGTACAATTCGCCAATTATTTGATCTTCAAGTTGAAGTGAAATACGAGCCCCATTGTTAATACTTTAACGGAAATTATTTGTAACTTGCGACAAGTAGAACAATGAATGGAACAGGTAGACGGTTGAAATCAATGTATATATTGCTTCTATATAGTCTAAGAAACATATATGCAAAGCATCTAAACAGTAACAATCGCCAATTTTTTGTTCCTCAATTTTAAGTGAATTACGAGCCCCATTGTTAATCCTTTAAAGGAAATTATTTGTAATTTTCGACAAGTAGAACAATGATTGGATCAGGTAGACGGTTGAAATCATTGTATATATTGCTTCTATATAATCTACGAAACATATATGCAAAGCATCCAATCAGTACAATTCGCCAATTTTTTGTTCTTCAAGTTTAAGTGAACTACGAGCCCCATTGTTAAGCCTTTAACGGAAATTAATTGTAACTTTCTACAAGTAGAACAATGGTTGGACACGTAGACGGTTGAAATCTTTGTATATATTGCTTCTATATAGTCTAAGAAACATATATGCAAAGCATCCAAACAGTACCATTCGCCAATTTTTTGTTCTTCAAGTTTAAGTAAACTACGATCCCCATTGTTAATCCCTTAACGGAAATTATTTGTAACTTTCGACAAGTAGAACAATGAATGGAACAGGTAGACGGTTGAAATCATTGTATATATTGCTTCTATATAGTCTAAGAAACATATCTGCAGATCATCCAAACAGTACAATCCGCCAATTATTTGATCTTCAAGTTTAAGTGAACTACGAGCCCCATTGTTAATACTTTAACGGAAATTATTTGTAACTTGCGACAAGTAGAACTATGAATGGAACAGGTAGACGGTTGAAATCAATGTATATATTGCTTCTATATAGTCTAAGAAACATATATGCAATGCATCCAAACAGTACCATTCGCCAATTTTTTGTTCTTCAAGTTTAAGTGAACAACGAGCCGCAATGTTAATCCTTTAAAGGAAATTATTTGTAAATTTCGAAAAGTAGAACAATGATTGGAACACGTAGACGGTTGAAATCTTTGTATATATTGCTTCTATATAATCTAAGAAACATATATGCAAAGCATCCAAACAGAACCATTCGCCAATTTTTTGTTCTTCAAATTTAAGTGAACAACGAGCCCCATTGATAATCATGAAACGGAAATTATTTGTAACTTTCTACAAGTAGAACAATGAATAGAACAGGTAGACGGTTGAAATCTTTGTATATGTTGCGTCTATATATTCTAAGAAACCTATATGCAAAGCATCTAAACAGTAACAATCGCCAATTTTTTGATCTTCTAGTTTAAGTGAACATCGAGCCCCATTGATAATCATGAAATGGAAATTATTTGTAACTTTCTACAAGTAGAACAATGAATGGAACAGGTAGACTGTTGAAATCATTGTATATATTGCTTCTATATAGTCTAAGAAACATATATGCAAAGCGTCCAAACAGTACAATTCGCCAATTATTTGATCTTCAAGTTTAAGTAAAATACGAGCCCCATTGTTAATCCTTTAAAGGAAATTATTTGTAAATTTCGACAAGTAGAACAATGAATGGAACAGGTAGACTATTGAAATCATTGTATATATTGCTTCTATATAGTCTAAGAAACATATATGCAAAGCGTCCAAACAGTACAATTCGCCAATTATTTGATCTTCAAGTTTAAGTGAACTACGAGCCCCATTGTTAATCCTTTAACGGAAATTAATTGTAACTTTCTACAAGTAGAACAATGATTGGAACACGTAGACGGTTGAAATCTTTGTATATATTGCTTCCATATAGTCGAAGAAACATATATGCAAAGCATCCAAACAGTACCATTCGCCAATTTTTTGTTCTTCAAGTTTAAGTGAACAATGAGCCCCATTGTTAATCGTTTATCGGAAATTATTTGTAAATTTCGACAAGTAGAACAATGTATGGAACAGGTAGACGGTTGAAATCATTGTATATATTGCTTCTATATAGTCTAAGAAACATATATGCAAAGCATCCAAATAGTACAATTTGACAATTTTTTGTTCTTCAAGTTTAAGTGAACAATGAGCCCCATTGTTAATCCTTTATCGGAAATTATTTGTAACTTTCGACAAGTAGAACAGTGAATGGAACAGGTAGACGGTTGAAATCTTTGTATATATTGCTTCTATATAGTATAAGAAACATATATGCAAAGCATCCAAACAGTACAATTCGCCAATTTTTTGTTCTTCAAGTTTAAGTAAACTACGATCCCCATTGTTAATCCCTTAACGGAAATTATTTGTAACTTACGACAAGTAGAACAATGAATGGAACAGGTAGACGGTTGAAATCTTTGTATATATTGCTTCTATATAATCTAAGAAACATATATGCAATGCACCCAAACAGTACAATTCGCCAATTTTTTGTTCCACAAGTTTAAGTGAACTACGAGCCCCATTGTTAATCCTTTAACGGAAATTAATTGTAACTTTCTACAAGTAGGACAATGAATGGAACAGGTAGACGGTTGAAATCTTTGTATATATTGCTTCTATATAGTCTAAGAAACATATATGCATAGCGTCCAAACAGTACAATTCGCCAATTTTTTGCTCTTCAAGTTTAAGTAAACTACGATCCCCATTGTTAATCCCTTAACGGAAATTATTTGTAACTTTCGACAAGTAGAACAATGAATGGAACAGGTAGACGGTTGAAATCATTGTATATATTGCTTCTATATAGTCTAAGAAACATATATGCAAATCATCCAAACAGTACCATTCGCCAATTTTTTGTTCTTCAAGTTTAAGTGAACTACGAGCCCCATTGTTAATCCTTTAAAGGAAATTATTTGTAAATTTCGACAAGTAGAACAATGAATGCAAGACGTAGACGGTTGAAATCTTTGTATATATTGCTTCCATATAGTCTAAGAAACATATATGCAAAGCATCCAAACAGTACAATTCGCCAATTTTTTGTTCTTCAAGTTTAAGCGAACTACGAGCCCCATTGTTAATCCTTTAAAGGAAATTATTTGTAAATTTCGGCAAGTAGAACAATGAATGGAATCGATAGACTGTTGAAATCATTGTATATATTGCTTCTATATAGTCTAAGAAACATATATGCAAAGCGTCCAAACAGTACAATTCGCCAATTATTTGATCTTCAAGTTTAAGTGAACAATGAGCCCCAATGGTTAATCCTTTATCGGAAATTATTTGTAACTTTCGACATGTAGAACAATGAATGGAACAGGTAGACGGTTGAAATATTTGTATATATTGCTTCCGTATAGTCTAAGAAACATATATGCAATGCATCCAAACAGTACCATTCGCCAATTTTTTGTTCTTCAAGGTTAAGTGAACAATGAGCCCGATTGTTAATCCTTTATCGGAAATTATTTGTAAATTTCGACAAGTAGAACAATGATTGGAACACGTGGACGGTTGAAATCTTTGTATATATTGCTTCCATATAGTCTAAGAAACATATATGCAAAGCATCCAAACAGTACAATTCGCCAATTTTTTGTTCTTCAAGTTTAAGTGAACTACGAGCCCCATTGTTAATCCTTTAAAGGAAATTATTTGTAAATTTCGGCAAGTAGAACAATGAATGGAATCGATAGACTGTTGAAATCATTGTATATATTGCTTCTATATAGTCTAAGAAACATATATGCAAAGCATCCAAACAGTACAATTCGCCAATTTTGTGTTCTTCAAGTTTAAGTGAACTACGAGCCCCATTGTTAATCCTTTAAAGGAAATTATTTGTAAATTTCGGCAAGTAGAACAATGAATGGAATCGATATACTGTTGAAATCATTGTATATATTGCTTCTATATAGTCTAAGAAACATATATGCAAAGCATCCAAACAGTACAATTCGCCAATTTTGTGTTCTTCAAGTTTAAGTGAACTACGAGCCCCATTGTTAATCCTTTAAAGGAAATTATTTGTAAATTTCGGCAAGTAGAACAATGAATGGAATAGATAGACTGTTGAAATCATTGTATATATTGCTTCTATATAGTCTAAGAAACATATATGCAAAGCATCCAAACAGTACAATTCGCCAATTTTGTGTTCTTCAAGTTTAAGTGAACTACGAGCCCCATTGTTAATCCTTTAAAGGAAATTATTTGTAAATTTCGGCAAGTAGAACAATGAATGGAATCGATAGACTGTTGAAATCATTGTATATATTGCTTCTATATAGTCTAAGAAACATATATGCAAAGCATCCAAACAGTACCATTCGCCAATTTTTTGTTCTTCAAGTTTAAGTGAACAACGAGCCCCATTGTTAATCCTTTAACGGAAATTATTTGTAACTTTCGACGAGGAGAACAATGAATGGAACAGGTAGACGGTTGAAATCATTGTATATATTGCTTCTATATAGTCTAAGAAACATATATGCAAAGCATCCAAACAGTACAATTCTCCAATTTTTTGTTCTTCAAGTTTAAGTGAACTACGAGCCCCATTGTTAATCCTTTAACGGAAATTAATTGTAGCTTTCGACAAGTAGAACAATGAATGGAACAGGTAGGCGGTTGAAATCTTTGTATATATTGCTTCTATATAATCTAAGAAACATATATGCAAAGCATCCAAACAGTACAATTCGCCAATTATTTCATATTCAAGTTTAAGTGAATTACGAGCCCCATTGTTAATCCTTTAACGGAAATTAATTGTATCTTTCTACAAGTAGAACAATGAGTGGAACAGGTAGACGGTTGAAATCTTTGTATATATTGCTTCCATATAGTCTAAGAAACATTTATGCAAAGCATCCAAACAGTACAATTCGCCAATTTTTTGTTCTTCAAGTTTAAGTAAACTACGATCCCCATTGTTAATCCCTTAACGGAAATTATTTGTAACTTTCGACAAGTAGAACAGTGAATGGAACAGGTAGACGGTTGAAATCTTTGTATATATTGCTTCTATATAGTCTAAGAAACATATATGCAAAGCATCCAAACAGTACAATTCGCCAATTTTTTGTTCTTCAAGTTTAAGTGAACAATGAGCCCCAATGGTTAATCCCTTATCGGTAATTATTTGTAACTTTCGACAAGTAGAACAATGAATGAAACAGGTAGACGGTTGAAATCCTTGTATATATTGCTTCCATATAGTCTAAGAAACATGTACGCAAAGCATCCAAACAGTACCATTCGCCAATTTTTTGTTCTTCAAGTTTAAGTGAACAATGAGCCCCATTTTTAATCCTTTAAAGGAAATTATTTGTAAATTTCGACAAGTAGAACAATGATTGGAACACGTAGACGGTTGAAATCTTTGTATATATTGCTTTCATATAGTCTAAGAAACATGTACGCAAAGCATCCAAACAGTACCATTCGCTAATTTTTTGTTCTTCAAGTTTAAGTGAACAATGAGCCCCAATGGTTAATCCTTTATCGGAAATTATTTGTAACTTGCGACAAGTAGAACAATGAATGGAACAGGTAGCCGGTTGAAATCTTTGTATATATTGCTTCTATATAGTCTAAGAAACATACATGCAAAGCATCCAAACAGTACCATTCGCCAATTTTTTGTTCTTCAAGTTTAAGTGAACAATGAGCCCCAATGGTTAATCCTTTATCGGAAATTATTTGTAATTTTCGACAAGTAGAACAATGAATGAAACAGGTAGACGGTCGAAATCTTTGTATATATTGCTTCTATATAATCTAAGAAACATATATGCAAAGCATCCAAACAGTTACCATTCGCCAATTTTTTGTTCTTCAAGTTTAAGTGAACAACGAGCCCCATTGATAATCATGAAACGGAAATTATTTGTAACTTTCTACAAGTAGAACAATGAATGGAACAGGTAGACTGTTGAAATCATTTTATATATTGCTTCTATATAGTCTAAGAAACATATCTGCAGATCATCCAAACAGTACAATCCGCCAATTATTTGATCTTCAAGTTTAAGTGAACTACGAGCCCCATTGTTAATACTTTAACGGAAATTATTTGTAACTTGCGACAAGTAGAACAATGAATGGAACAGGTAGAAGGTTGAAATCAATGTATATATTGCTTCTATATAGTCTAAGAAACATATATGCAAAGCATCCAAACAGTACCATTCGCCAATTTTTTGTTCTTCAAGTTTAAGTGAACAACGAGCCGCATTGTTAATCCTTTAAAGGAAATTATTTGTAAATTTCGAAAAGTAGAACAATGATTGGAACACGTAGACGGTTGAAATCTTTGTATATATTGCTTCTATATAATCTAAGAAACATATATGCAAAGCATCCAAACAGAACCAATCGCCAATTTTTTGTTCTTCACATTTAAGTGAACAACGAGCCCCATTGATAATCATGAAACGGAAATTATTTGTAACTTTCTACAAGTAGAACAATGAATAGAACAGGTAGACGGTTGAAATCTTTGTATATGTTGCGTCTATATATTCTAAGAAACCTATATGCAAAGCATCTAAACAGTAACAATCGCCAATTTTTTGATCTTCAAGTTTAAGTGAACATCGAGCCCCATTGTTAATCATGAAATGGAAATTATTTGTAACTTTCTACAAGTAGAACAATGAATAGTACAGGTAGACGGGTGAAATCTTTCTATATATTACTTCTAAATAGTCTACGAAACATATATGCACAGCATCCAAACAGTACAATTCGCCAATTTTTTGTTCTTCAAGTTTAAGTGAACTACGAGCCCCATTGTTAATCATGAAACGGAAATTATTTGTAACTTTCTACAAGTAGAACAATGAATGGAACAGGTAGACTGTTGAAATCATTGTATACATTGCTTCTATATAGTCTAAGAAACATATATGCAAAGCATCCAAACAGTACAATTCGCCAATTTTTTGTTCTTCAAGTTTAAGTAAACTACGATCCCCATTGTTAATCCCTTAACGGAAATTATTTGTAACTTTCGACAAGTAGAACAATGATTGGAACAGGTAGACGGTTGAAATCATTGTATATATTGCTTCTATATAGTCTAAGAAACATATCTGCAGATCATCCAAACAGTACAATCCGCCAATTATTTGATCTTCAAGTTTAAGTGAACTACGAGCCCCATTGTTAATACTTTAACGGAAATTATTTGTAACTTGCGACAAGTAGAACAATGAATGGAACAGGTAGAAGGTTGAAATCAATGTATATATTGCTTCTATATAGTCTAAGAAACATATATGCAAAGCATCCAAACAGTACCATTCGCCAATTTTTTGTTCTTCAAGTTTAAGTGAACAACGAGCCGCATTGTTAATCCTTTAAAGGAAATTATTTGTAACTTTCGACAAGTAGAACAATGAATGGAACAGGTAGACGGTTGAAATCATTGTATATATTGCTTCTATATAGTCTAAGAAACATATCTGCAGATCATCCAAACAGTACAATCCGCCAATTATTTGATCTTGAAGTTTAAGTGAACTACGAGCCCCATTGTTAATACTTTAACGGAAATTATTTGTAACTTGCGACAAGTAGAACTATGAATGGAACAGGTAGACGGTTGAAATCAATGTATATATTGCTTCTATATAGTCTAAGAAACATATATGCAATGCATCCAAACAGTACCATTCGCCAATTTTTTGTTCTTCAAGTTTAATTGAACAACGAGCCGCAATGTTAATCCTTTAAAGGAAATTATTTGTAAATTTCGAAAAGTAGAACAATGATTGGAACACGTAGACGGTTGAAATCTTTGTATATATTGCTTCTATATAATCTAAGAAACATATATGCAAAGCATCCAAACAGAACCATTCGCCAATTTTTTGTTCTTCAAATTTAAGTGAACAACGAGCCCCATTGATAATCATGAAACGGAAATTATTTGTAACTTTCTACAAGTAGAACAATGAATAGAACAGGTAGACGGTTGAAATCTTTGTATATGTTGCGTCTATATATTCTAAGAAACCTATATGCAAAGCATCTAAACAGTAACAATCGCCAATTTTTTGATCTTCTAGTTTAAGTGAACATCGAGCCCCATTGATAATCATGAAATGGAAATTATTTGTAACTTTCTACAAGTAGAACAATGAATAGTACAGGTAGACGGGTGAAATCTTTCTATATATTACTTCTAAATAGTCTAAGAAACATATATGCAAAGCATCGAAACAGTACAATTCGCCAATTTTGAGTTCTTCAAGTTTAAGTGAACTACGAGCCCCATTGTTAATCCTTTAAAGGAAATTATTTGTAAATTTCGACAAGTAGAACAATGAATGGATCATGTAGACGGTTGAAATCATTGTATATATTGCTTCTATATAGTCTAAGAAACATATATGCAAAGCGTCCAAACAGTACAATTCGCCAATTATTTGATCTTCAAGTTTAAGTGAACTACGAGCCCCATTGTTAATCCTTTAACGGAAATTAATTGTAACTTTCTACAAGTAGAACAATGATTGGAACACGTAGACGGTTGAAATCTTTGTATATATTGCTTCCATATAGTGTAAGAAAGATGTACGCAAAGCATCCAAACAGTACCATTCGCCAATTTTTTGTTCTTCAAGTTTAAGTGAACAATGAGCCCCAATGGTTAATCCTTTATCGGAAATTATTTGTAATTTTCGACAAGTAGAACAATGAATGGAACAGGTAGACGGTTGAAATCATTGTATATATTGCTTCTATATAGTCTAAGAAACATATCTGCAGATCATCCAAACAGTACAATCCGCCAATTATTTGATCTTGAAGTTTAAGTGAACTACGAGCCCCATTGTTAATACTTTAACGGAAATTATTTGTAACTTGCGACAAGTAGAACTATGAATGGAACAGGTAGACGGTTGAAATCAATGTATATATTGCTTCTATATAGTCTAAGAAACATATATGCAATGCATCCAAACAGTACCATTCGCCAATTTTTTGTTCTTCAAGTTTAATTGAACAACGAGCCGCAATGTTAATCCTTTAAAGGAAATTATTTGTAAATTTCGAAAAGTAGAACAATGATTGGAACACGTAGACGGTTGAAATCTTTGTATATATTGCTTCTATATAATCTAAGAAACATATATGCAAAGCATCCAAACAGAACCATTCGCCAATTTTTTGTTCTTCAAATTTAAGTGAACAACGAGCCCCATTGATAATCATGAAACGGAAATTATTTGTAACTTTCTACAAGTAGAACAATGAATAGAACAGGTAGACGGTTGAAATCTTTGTATATGTTGCGTCTATATATTCTAAGAAACCTATATGCAAAGCATCTAAACAGTAACAATCGCCAATTTTTTGATCTTCTAGTTTAAGTGAACATCGAGCCCCATTGATAATCATGAAATGGAAATTATTTGTAACTTTCTACAAGTAGAACAATGAATAGTACAGGTAGACGGGTGAAATCTTTCTATATATTACTTCTAAATAGTCTAAGAAACATATATGCAAAGCATCGAAACAGTACAATTCGCCAATTTTGAGTTCTTCAAGTTTAAGTGAACTACGAGCCCCATTGTTAATCCTTTAAAGGAAATTATTTGTAAATTTCGACAAGTAGAACAATGAATGGATCATGTAGACGGTTGAAATCATTGTATATATTGCTTCTATATAGTCTAAGAAACATATATGCAAAGCGTCCAAACAGTACAATTCGCCAATTATTTGATCTTCAAGTTTAAGTGAACTACGAGCCCCATTGTTAATCCTTTAACGGAAATTAATTGTAACTTTCTACAAGTAGAACAATGATTGGAACACGTAGACGGTTGAAATCTTTGTATATATTGCTTCCATATAGTGTAAGAAAGATGTACGCAAAGCATCCAAACAGTACCATTCGCCAATTTTTTGTTCTTCAAGTTTAAGTGAACAATGAGCCCCAATGGTTAATCCTTTATCGGAAATTATTTGTAATTTTCGACAAGTAGAACAATGAATGGAACAGGTAGACGGTTGAAATCATTGTATATATTGCTTCTATATAGTCTAAGAAACATATATGCAAAGCGTCCAAACAGTACAATTCGCCAATTATTTGATCTTCAAGTTTAAGTGAACTACGAGCCCCATTGTTAATCCTTTAACGGAAATTAATTGTAACTTTCTACAAGTAGAACAATGATTGGAACACGTAGACGGTTGAAATCTTTGTATATATTGCTTCCATATAGTCGAAGAAACATATATGCAAAGCATCCAAACAGTACCATTCGCCAATTTTTTGTTCTTCAAGTTTAAGTGAAGTACGAGCCCCATTGTTAATCCTTTAAGGGAAATTATTTGTAAATTTCGACAAGTAGAACAATGAATGGAACAGGTAGACTGTTGAAATCATTGTATATATTGCTTCTATATAGTCTAAGAAACATATATGCAAAGCGTCCAAACAGTACAATTCGCCAATTATTTGATCTTCAAGTTTAAGTGAACTACGGGCCCCATTGTTAATACTTTAACGGAAATTATTTGTAACTTGCGACAAGTAGAACAATGAATGGAACAGGTAGCCGGTTGAAATCAATGTATATATTGCTTCTATATAGTCTAAGAAACATATATGCAAAGCATCCAAACAGTACTATTCGCAATTTTTTGTTCTTCAAGTTTAAGTGTACAACGAGCCCCATTGTTAATCCTTTAAAGGAAATTAATTGTAAATTTCGGCAAGTAGAACAATGATGGGAACACGTAGACGGTTGAAATCTTTGTATATATTGCTTCCATATAGTCTAAGAAACATGTACGCAAAGCATCCAAATAGTACCATTCGCCAATTTTTTGTTCTTCAAGTTTAAGTGAACTACGAGCCCCATTGTTAATCCTTTAAAGGAAATTATTTGTAAATTTCGACAAGTAAAACAATGAATGGATCAGGTAGACGGTTGAAATCATTGCATATATTGCTTCTGTATAATCTACGAAACATATATGCAAAGCATCCAAACAGTACAATTCACGAATTTTTTGTTCTTCAAGTTTAAGTGTACTACGAGCCCCATTGTTAATCCTTCAAAGGAAATTATTTGTAAATTTCGACAAGTAGAACAATGAATGGAACACGTAGACGGTTGAAATCTTTGTATATATTGCTTCCATATAGTCTAAGAAACATATATGCAAAGCATCCAAACAGTACAATTCGCCAATTTTTTGTTCTTCAAGTTTAAGTAAACTACGATCCCCATTGTTAATCCCTTAACGGAAATTATTTGTAACTTTCGACAAGTAGAACAATGAATGGAACAGGTAGACGGTTGAAATCATTGTATATATTGCTTCTATATAGTCTAAGAAACATATATGCAAAGCGTCCAAACAGTACAATTCGCCAATTATTTGATCTTCAAGTTTAAGTGAACTACGAGCCCCATTGTTAATCCTTTAACGGAAATTAATTGTAACTTTCTACAAGTAGAACAATGATTGGAACACGTAGACGGTTGAAATCTTTGTATATATTGCTACCATATAGTCGAAGAAACATATATGCAAAGCATCCAAACAGTACCATTCGCCAATTTTTTGTTCTTCAAGTTTAAGTGAACAATGAGCCCCATTGTTAATCGTTTATCGGAAATTATTTGTAAATTTCGACAAGTAGAACAATGAATAGTACAGGTAGACGGGTGAAATCATTGTTTATATTGCTTCTATATAGTCTAAGAAACATATATGCAAAGCGTCCAAACAGTACAATTCGCCAATTATTTGATCTTCAAGTTTAAGTAAAATACGATCCCCATTTTTAATCCTTTAAAGGAAATTATTTGTAAATTTCGACAAGTAGAACAATGATTGGAACACGTAGACGGTTGAAATCTTTGTATATATTGCTTCCATATAGTGTAAGAAAGATGTACGCAAAGCATCCAAACAGTACCATTCGCCAATTTTTTGTTCTTCAAGTTTAAGTGAACAATGAGCCCCAATGGTTAATCCTTTATCGGAAATTATTTGTAATTTTCGACAAGTAGAACAATGAATGGAACAGGTAGACGGTTGAAATCATTGTATATATTGCTTCTATATAGTCTAAGAAACATATATGCAAAGCGTCCAAACAGTACAATTCGCCAATTATTTGATCTTCAAGTTTAAGTGAACAACGAGCCCCATTGATAATCCTTTATCGGAAATTATTTGTAATTTTCGACAAGTAGAACAATGAATGGAACAGGTAGACGGTTGAAATCATTGTATATATTGCTTCTATATAGTCTAAGAAACATATATGCAAAGCGTCCAAACAGTACAATTCGCCAATTATTTGATCTTCAAGTTTAAGTGAACAACGAGCCCCATTGATAATCATGAAACGGAAATTATTTGTAACTTTCTACAAGTAGAACAATGAATGGAACAGGTAGACTGTTGAAATCATTGTATATATTGCTTCTATATAGTCTAAGAAACATATATGCAAAGCGTCCAAACAGTACAATTCGCCAATTATTTGATCTTCAATTTTAAGTAAAATACGATCCCCATTGTTAATCCTTTAAAGGAAATTATTTGTAACTTTCGACAAGTAGAACAATGAATGGAACAGGTAGACGGTTGAAATCATTGTATATATTGCATCTATATAGTCTAAGAAACATATATGCAAAGCGTCCAAACAGTACAATTCGCCAATTATTTGATCTTCAATTTTAAGTAAAATACGATCCCCATTGTTAATCCTTTAAAGGAAATTATTTGTAACTTTCGACAAGTAGAACAATGAATAGAACAGGTAGACGGTTGAAATCTTTGTATATGTTGCGTCTATATATTCTAAGAAACCTATATGCAAAGCATCTAAACAGTAACAATCGCCAATTTTTTGATCTTCTAGTTTAAGTGAACATCGAGCCCCATTGATAATCATGAAATGGAAATTATTTGTAACTTTCTACAAGTAGAACAATGAATAGTACAGGTAGACGGGTGAAATCTTTCTATATATTACTTCTAAATAGTCTAAGAAACATATATGCAAAGCATCGAAACAGTACAATTCGCCAATTTTGAGTTCTTCAAGTTTAAGTGAACTACGAGCCCCATTGTTAATCCTTTAAAGGAAATTATTTGTAAATTTCGACAAGTAGAACAATGAATGGAACACGTAGACGGTTGAAATCTTTGTATATATTGCTTCCATATAGTGTAAGAAAGATGTACGCAAAGCTTCCAAACAGTACCATTCGCCAATTTTTTGTTCTTCAAGTTTAAGTGAACAATGAGCCCCAATGGTTAATCCTTTATCGGAAATTATTTGTAATTTTCGACAAGTAGAACAATGAATGGAACAGGTAGACGGTTGAAATCATTGTATATATTGCTTCTATATAGTCTAAGAAACATATATGCAAAGCGTCCAAACAGTACAATTCGCCAATTATTTGATCTTCAAGTTTAAGTGAACAACGAGCCCCATTGATAATCATGAAACGGAAATTATTTGTAACTTTCTACAAGTAGAACAATGAATGGAACAGGTAGACTGTTGAAATCATTGTATATATTGCTTCTATATAGTCTAAGAAACATATATGCAAAGCGTCCAAACAGTACAATTCGCCAATTATTTGATCTTCAATTTTAAGTAAAATACGATCCCCATTGTTAATCCTTTAAAGGAAATTATTTGTAACTTTCGACAAGTAGAACAATGAATGGAACAGGTAGACGGTTGAAATCATTGTATATATTGCATCTATATAGTCTAAGAAACATATATGCAAAGCGTCCAAACAGTACAATTCGCCAATTATTTGATCTTCAATTTTAAGTAAAATACGATCCCCATTGTTAATCCTTTAAAGGAAATTATTTGTAACTTTCGACAAGTAGAACAATGAATAGAACAGGTAGACGGTTGAAATCTTTGTATATGTTGCGTCTATATATTCTAAGAAACCTATATGCAAAGCATCTAAACAGTAACAATCGCCAATTTTTTGATCTTCTAGTTTAAGTGAACATCGAGCCCCATTGATAATCATGAAATGGAAATTATTTGTAACTTTCTACAAGTAGAACAATGAATAGTACAGGTAGACGGGTGAAATCTTTCTATATATTACTTCTAAATAGTCTAAGAAACATATATGCAAAGCATCGAAACAGTACAATTCGCCAATTTTGAGTTCTTCAAGTTTAAGTGAACTACGAGCCCCATTGTTAATCCTTTAAAGGAAATTATTTGTAAATTTCGACAAGTAGAACAATGAATGGATCATGTAGACGGTTGAAATCATTGTATATATTGCTTCTATATAGTCTAAGAAACATATATGCAAAGCGTCCAAACAGTACAATTCGCCAATTATTTGATCTTCAAGTTTAAGTGAACTACGAGCCCCATTGTTAATCCTTTAACGGAAATTAATTGTAACTTTCTACAAGTAGAACAATGATTGGAACACGTAGACGGTTGAAATCTTTGTATATATTGCTTCCATATAGTCGAAGAAACATATATGCAAAGCATCCAAACAGTACAATTCGCCAATTTTTTGTTCTTCAAGTTTAAGTGAACAATGAGCCCCATTGTTAATCGTTTATCGGAAATTATTTGTAAATTTCGACAAGTAGAACAATGTATGGAACAGGTAGACAGTTGAAATCATTGTATATATTGCTTCTATATAGTCCAAGAAACTTATATGCAAAGCGTCCAAACAGTACAATTCGCCAATTATTTGATCTTCAAGTTTAAGTGAACTACGAGCCCCATTGTTAATCCTTTAACGGAAATTAATTGTAACTTTCTACAAGTAGAACAATGATTGGAACACGTAGACGGTTGAAATCTTTGTATATATTGCTTCCATATAGTCGAAGAAACATATATGCAAAGCATCCAAACAGTACCATTCGCCAATTTTTTGTTCTTCAAGTTTAAGTGAAGTACGAGCCCCATTGTTAATCCTTTAAGGGAAATTATTTGTAAATTTCGACAAGTAGAACAATGAATGGAACAGGTAGACTGTTGAAATCATTGTATATATTGCTTCTATATAGTCTAAGAAACATATATGCAAAGCGTCCAAACAGTACAATTCGCCAATTATTTGATCTTCAAGTTTAAGTGAACTACGAGCCCCATTGTTAATACTTTAACGGAAATTATTTGTAACTTGCGACAAGTAGAACTATGAATGGAACAGGTAGACGGTTGAAATCAATGTATATATTGCTTCTATATAGTCTAAGAAACATATATGCAAAGCATCCAAACAGTACTATTCGCAATTTTTTGTTCTTCAAGTTTAAGTGTACAACGAGCCCCATTGTTAATCCTTTAAAGGAAATTAATTGTAAATTTCGGCAAGTAGAACAATGATGGGAACACGTAGACGGTTGAAATCTTTGTATATATTGCTTCCATATAGTCTAAGAAACATGTACGCAAAGCATCCAAATAGTACCATTCGCCAATTATTTGATCTTCAAGTTTAAGTAAAATACGATCCCCATTTTTAATCCTTTAAAGGAAATTATTTGTAAATTTCGACAAGTAGAACAATGATTGGAACACGTAGACGGTTGAAATCTTTGTATATATTGCTTCCATATAGTGTAAGAAAGATGTACGCAAAGCATCCAAACAGTACCATTCGCCAATTTTTTGTTCTTCAAGTTTAAGTGAACAATGAGCCCCAATGGTTAATCCTTTATCGGAAATTATTTGTAATTTTCGACAAGTAGAACAATGAATGGAACAGGTAGACGGTTGAAATCATTGTATATATTGCTTCTATATAGTCTAAGAAACATATATGCAAAGCGTCCAAACAGTACAATTCGCCAATTATTTGATCTTCAAGTTTAAGTGAACAACGAGCCCCATTGATAATCATGAAACGGAAATTATTTGTAACTTTCTACAAGTAGAACAATGAATGGAACAGGTAGACTGTTGAAATCATTGTATATATTGCTTCTATATAGTCTAAGAAACATATATGCAAAGCGTCCAAACAGTACAATTCGCCAATTATTTGATCTTCAATTTTAAGTAAAATACGATCCCCATTGTTAATCCTTTAAAGGAAATTATTTGTAACTTTCGACAAGTAGAACAATGAATGGAACAGGTAGACGGTTGAAATCATTGTATATATTGCATCTATATAGTCTAAGAAACATATCTGCAGATCATCCAAACAGTACAATCCGCCAATTATTTGATCTTCAAGTTTAAGTGAACTACGAGCCCCATTGTTAATACTTTAACGGAAATTATTTGTAACTTGCGACAAGTAGAACTATGAATGGAACAGGTAGACGGTTGAAATCAATGTATATGTTGCGTCTATATATTCTAAGAAACCTATATGCAAAGCATCTAAACAGTAACAATCGCCAATTTTTTGATCTTCAAGTTTAAGTGAACATCGAGCCCCATTGATAATCATGAAATGGAAATTATTTGTAACTTTCTACAAGTAGACTAATGAATAGTACAGGTAGACGGGTGAAATCATTGTTTATATTGCTTCTATATAGTCTAAGAAACATATATGCAAAGCGTCCAAACAGTACAATTCGCCAATTATTTGATCTTCAAGTTTAAGTAAAATACGATCCCCATTTTTAATCCTTTAAAGGAAATTATTTGTAAATTTCGACAAGTAGAACAATGATTGGAACTCGTAGACGGTTGAAATCTTTGTATATATTGCTTCCATATAGTGTAAGAAAGATGTACGCAAAGCATCCAAACAGTACCATTCGCCAATTTTTTGTTCTTCAAGTTTAAGTGAACAATGAGCCCCAATGGTTAATCCTTTATCGGAAATTATTTGTAATTTTCGACAAGTAGAACAATGAATGAAACAGGTAGACGGTCGAAATCTTTGTATATATTGCTTCTATATAATCGAAGAAACATATATGCAAAGCATCCAAACAGTTACCATTCGCCAATTTTTTGTTCTTCAAGTTTAAGTGAACAACGAGCCCCATTGATGATCATGAAACGGAAATTATTTGTAACTTTCTACAAGTAGAACAATGAATGGAACAGGTAGACTGTTGAAATCATTGTATATATTGCTTCTATATAGTCTAAGAAACATATATGCAAAGCGTCCAAACAGTACAATTCGCCAATTATTTGATCTTCAAGTTTAAGTGAACAACGAGCCCCATTGATAATCATGAAACGGAAATTATTTGTAACTTTCTACAAGTAGAACAATGAATGGAACAGGTAGACTGTTGAAATCATTGTATATATTGCTTCTATATAGTCTAAGAAACATATATGCAAAGCGTCCAAACAGTACAATTCGCCAATTATTTGATCTTCAATTTTAAGTAAAATACGATCCCCATTGTTAATCCTTTAAAGGAAATTATTTGTAAATTTCGACAAGTAGAACAATGATTGGAACACGTAGACGGTTGAAATCTTTGTATATATTGCTTCCATATAGTGTAAGAAAGATGTACGCAAAGCATCCAAACAGTACCATTCGCCAATTTTTTGTTCCACAAGTTTAAGTGAACTACGAGCCCCATTGTTAATCCTTTAACGGAAATTAATTGTAACTTTCTACAAGTAGGACAATGAATGGAACAGGTAGACGGTTGAAATCTTTGTATATATTGCTTCTATATAGTCTAAGAAACATATATGCAAAGCGTCCAAACAGTACAATTCGCCAATTATTTGATCTTCAATTTTAAGTAAAATACGATCCCCATTGTTAATCCTTTAAAGGAAATTATTTGTAAATTTCGACAAGTAGAACAATGATTGGAACACGTAGACGGTTGAAATCTTTGTATATATTGCTTCCATATAGTGTAAGAAAGATGTACGCAAAGCATCCAAACAGTACCATTCGCCAATTTTTTGTTCCACAAGTTTAAGTGAACTACGAGCCCCATTGTTAATCCTTTAACGGAAATTAATTGTAACTTTCTACAAGTAGGACAATGAATGGAACAGGTAGACGGTTGAAATCTTTGTATATATTGCTTCTATATAGTCTAAGAAACATATATGCATAGCGTCCAAACAGTACAATTCGCCAATTTTTTGCTCTTCAAGTTTAAGTAAACTACGATCCCCATTGTTAATCCCTTAACGGAAATTATTTGTAACTTTCGACAAGTAGAACAATGAATGGAACAGGTAGACGGTTGAAATCATTGTATATATTGCTTCTATATAGTCTAAGAAACATATATGCAAATCATCCAAACAGTACCATTCGCCAATTTTTTGTTCTTCAAGTTTAAGTGAACTACGAGCCCCATTGTTAATCCTTTAAAGGAAATTATTTGTAAATTTCGACAAGTAGAACAATGAATGCAAGACGTAGACGGTTGAAATCTTTGTATATATTGCTTCCATATAGTCTAAGAAACATGTACGCAAAGCATCCAAACAGTACAATTCGCCAATTTTTTGCTCTTCAAGTTTAAGTAAACTACGATCCCCATTGTTAATCCCTTAACGGAAATTATTTGTAACTTTCGACAAGTAGAACAATGAATGGAACAGGTAGACGGTTGAAATCATTGTATATATTGCTTCTATATAGTCTAAGAAACATATCTGCAGATCATCCAAACAGTACAATCCGCCAATTATTTGATCTTCAAGTTTAAGTGAACTACGAGCCCCATTGTTAATACTTTAACGGAAATTATTTGTAACTTGCGACAAGTAGAACTATGAATGGAACAGGTAGACGGTTGAAATCAATGTATATATTGCTTCTATATAGTCTAAGAAACATATATGCAATGCATCCAAACAGTACCATTCGCCAATTTTTTGTTCTTCAAGTTTAAGTGAACAACGAGCCGCAATGTTAATCCTTTAAAGGAAATTATTTGTAAATTTCGAAAAGTAGAACAATGATTGGAACACGTAGACGGTTGAAATCTTTGTATATATTGCTTCTATATAATCTAAGAAACATATATGCAAAGCATCCAAACAGAACCATTCGCCAATTTTTTGTTCTTCAAATTTAAGTGAACAACGAGCCCCATTGATAATCATGAAACGGAAATTATTTGTAACTTTCTACAAGTAGAACAATGAATAGAACAGGTAGACGGTTGAAATCTTTGTATATGTTGCGTCTATATATTCTAAGAAACCTATATGCAAAGCATCTAAACAGTAACAATCGCCAATTTTTTGATCTTCTAGTTTAAGTGAACATCGAGCCCCATTGATAATCATGAAATGGAAATTATTTGTAACTTTCTACAAGTAGAACAATGAATGGAACAGGTAGACGGTTGAAATCATTGTATATATTGCTTCTATATAGTCTAAGAAACATATCTGCAGATCATCCAAACAGTACAATCCGCCAATTATTTGATCTTCAAGTTTAAGTGAACTACGAGCCCCATTGTTAATCCTTTAACGGAAATTAATTGTAACTTTCTACAAGTAGAACAATGATTGGAACACGTAGACGGTTGAAATCTTTGTATATATTGCTTCCATATAGTCGAAGAAACATATATGCAAAGCATCCAAACAGTACCATTCGCCAATTTTTTGTTCTTCAAGTTTAAGTGAACAATGAGCCCCATTGTTAATCGTTTATCGGAAATTATTTGTAAATTTCGACAAGTAGAACAATGTATGGAACAGGTAGACGGTTGAAATCATTGTATATATTGCTTCTATATAGTCTAAGAAACATATATGCAAAGCATCCAAATAGTACAATTTGACAATTTTTTGTTCTTCAAGTTTAAGTGAACAATGAGCCCCATTGTTAATCCTTTATCGGAAATTATTTGTAACTTTCGACAAGTAGAACAGTGAATGGAACAGGTAGACGGTTGAAATCTTTGTATATATTGCTTCTATATAGTATAAGAAACATATATGCAAAGCATCCAAACAGTACAATTCGCCAATTTTTTGTTCTTCAAGTTTAAGTAAACTACGATCCCCATTGTTAATCCCTTAACGGAAATTATTTGTAACTTTCGACAAGTAGAACAATGAATGGAACAGGTAGACGGTTGAAATCTTTGTATATATTGCTTCTATATAATCTAAGAAACATATATGCAATGCACCCAAACAGTACAATTCGCCAATTTTTTGTTCCACAAGTTTAAGTGAACTACGAGCCCCATTGTTAATCCTTTAACGGAAATTAATTGTAACTTTCTACAAGTAGGACAATGAATGGAACAGGTAGACGGTTGAAATCTTTGTATATATTGCTTCTATATAGTCTAAGAAACATATATGCATAGCGTCCAAACAGTACAATTCGCCAATTTTTTGCTCTTCAAGTTTAAGTAAACTACGATCCCCATTGTTAATCCCTTAACGGAAATTATTTGTAACTTTCGACAAGTAGAACAATGAATGGAACAGGTAGACGGTTGAAATCATTGTATATATTGCTTCTATATAGTCTAAGAAACATATATGCAAATCATCCAAACAGTACCATTCGCCAATTTTTTGTTCTTCAAGTTTAAGTGAACTACGAGCCCCATTGTTAATCCTTTAAAGGAAATTATTTGTAAATTTCGACAAGTAGAACAATGAATGCAAGACGTAGACGGTTGAAATCTTTGTATATATTGCTTCCATATAGTCTAAGAAACATATATGCAAAGCATCCAAACAGTACAATTCGCCAATTTTTTGTTCTTCAAGTTTAAGTGAACTACGAGCCCCATTGTTAATCCTTTAAAGGAAATTATTTGTAAATTTCGGCAAGTAGAACAATGAATGGAATCGATAGACTGTTGAAATCATTGTATATATTGCTTCTATATAGTCTAAGAAACATATATGCAAAGCGTCCAAACAGTACAATTCGCCAATTATTTGATCTTCAAGTTTAAGTGAACAATGAGCCCCAATGGTTAATCCTTTATCGGAAATTATTTGTAACTTTCGACATGTAGAACAATGAATGGAACAGGTAGACGGTTGAAATATTTGTATATATTGCTTCCGTATAGTCTAAGAAACATATATGCAATGCATCCAAACAGTACCATTCGCCAATTTTTTGTTCTTCAAGGTTAAGTGAACAATGAGCCCGATTGTTAATCCTTTATCGGAAATTATTTGTAAATTTCGACAAGTAGAACAATGATTGGAACACGTGGACGGTTGAAATCTTTGTATATATTGCTTCCATATAGTCTAAGAAACATATATGCAAAGCATCCAAACAGTACAATTCGCCAATTTTTTGTTCTTCAAGTTTAAGTGAACTACGAGCCCCATTGTTAATCCTTTAAAGGAAATTATTTGTAAATTTCGGCAAGTAGAACAATGAATGGAATCGATAGACTGTTGAAATCATTGTATATATTGCATCTATATAGTCTAAGAAACATATATGCAAAGCATCCAAACAGTACAATTCGCCAATTTTGTGTTCTTCAAGTTTAAGTGAACTACGAGCCCCATTGTTAATCCTTTAAAGGAAATTATTTGTAAATTTCGGCAAGTAGAACAATGAATGGAATCGATAGACTGTTGAAATCATTGTATATATTGCTTCTATATAGTCTAAGAAACATATATGCAAAGCATCCAAACAGTACAATTCGCCAATTTTGTGTTCTTCAAGTTTAAGTGAACTACGAGCCCCATTGTTAATCCTTTAAAGGAAATTATTTGTAAATTTCGGCAGGTAGAACAATGAATGGAATAGATAGACTGTTGAAATCATTGTATATATTGCTTCTATATAGTCTAAGAAACATATATGCAAAGCATCCAAACAGTACAATTCGCCAATTTTGTGTTCTTCAAGTTTAAGTGAACTACGAGCCCCATTGTTAATCCTTTAAAGGAAATTATTTGTAAATTTCGGCAAGTAGAACAATGAATGGAATCGATAGACTGTTGAAATCATTGTATATATTGCTTCTATATAGTCTAAGAAACATATATGCAAAGCATCCAAACAGTACCATTCGCCAATTTTTTGTTCTTCAAGTTTAAGTGAACAACGAGCCCCATTGTTAATCCTTTAACGGAAATTATTTGTAACTTTCGACGAGGAGAACAATGAATGGAACAGGTAGACGGTTGAAATCATTGTATATATTGCTTCTATATAGTCTAAGAAACATATATGCAAAGCATCCAAACAGTACAATTCTCCAATTTTTTGTTCTTCAAGTTTAAGTGAACTACGAGCCCCATTGTTAATCCTTTAACGGAAATTAATTGTAGCTTTCGACAAGTAGAACAATGAATGGAACAGGTAGGCGGTTGAAATCTTTGTATATATTGCTTCTATATAATCTAAGAAACATATATGCAAAGCATCCAAACAGTACAATTCGCCAATTATTTCATATTCAAGTTTAAGTGAATTACGAGCCCCATTGTTAATCCTTTAACGGAAATTAATTGTATCTTTCTACAAGTAGAACAATGAGTGGAACAGGTAGACGGTTGAAATCTTTGTATATATTGCTTCCATATAGTCTAAGAAACATTTATGCAAAGCATCCAAACAGTACAATTCGCCAATTTTTTGTTCTTCAAGTTTAAGTAAACTACGATCCCCATTGTTAATCCCTTAACGGAAATTATTTGTAACTTTCGACAAGTAGAACAGTGAATGGAACAGGTAGACGGTTGAAATCTTTGTATATATTGCTTCTATATAGTCTAAGAAACATATATGCAAAGCATCCAAACAGTACAATTCGCCAATTTTTTGTTCTTCAAGTTTAAGTGAACAATGAGCCCCAATGGTTAATCCCTTATCGGTAATTATTTGTAACTTTCGACAAGTAGAACAATGAATGAAACAGGTAGACGGTTGAAATCCTTGTATATATTGCTTCC
Organism: Cerceris ruficornis; assembly: GCA_963989415.1. Classification (NCBI taxonomy): domain Eukaryota; kingdom Metazoa; phylum Arthropoda; class Insecta; order Hymenoptera; family Crabronidae; genus Cerceris; species Cerceris ruficornis. Next base: position 1,192,724 of record CAXDIW010000024.1, on the reverse strand, counting down.
ATATAGTCTAAGAAACATGTACGCAAAGCATCCAAACAGTACCATTCGCCAATTTTTTGTTCTTCAAGTTTAAGTGAACAATGAGCCCCATTTTTAATCCTTTAAAGGAAATTATTTGTAAATTTCGACAAGTAGAACAATGATTGGAACACGTAGACGGTTGAAATCTTTGTATATATTGCTTTCATATAGTCTAAGAAACATGTACGCAAAGCATCCAAACAGTACCATTCGCTAATTTTTTGTTCTTCAAGTTTAAGTGAACAATGAGCCCCAATGGTTAATCCTTTATCGGAAATTATTTGTAACTTGCGACAAGTAGAACAATGAATGGAACAGGTAGCCGGTTGAAATCTTTGTATATATTGCTTCTATATAGTCTAAGAAACATACATGCAAAGCATCCAAACAGTACCATTCGCCAATTTTTTGTTCTTCAAGTTTAAGTGAACAATGAGCCCCAATGGTTAATCCTTTATCGGAAATTATTTGTAATTTTCGACAAGTAGAACAATGAATGAAACAGGTAGACGGTCGAAATCTTTGTATATATTGCTTCTATATAATCTAAGAAACATATATGCAAAGCATCCAAACAGTTACCATTCGCCAATTTTTTGTTCTTCAAGTTTAAGTGAACAACGAGCCCCATTGATAATCATGAAACGGAAATTATTTGTAACTTTCTACAAGTAGAACAATGAATGGAACAGGTAGACTGTTGAAATCATTTTATATATTGCTTCTATATAGTCTAAGAAACATATCTGCAGATCATCCAAACAGTACAATCCGCCAATTGTTTGATCTTCAAGTTTAAGTGAACTACGAGCCCCATTGTTAATACTTTAACGGAAATTATTTGTAACTTGCGACAAGTAGAACAATGAATGGAACAGGTAGAAGGTTGAAATCAATGTATATATTGCTTCTATATAGTCTAAGAAACATATATGCAAAGCATCCAAACAGTACCATTCGCCAATTTTTTGTTCTTCAAGTTTAAGTGAACAACGAGCCGCATTGTTAATCCTTTAAAGGAAATTATTTGTAAATTTCGAAAAGTAGAACAATGATTGGAACACGTAGACGGTTGAAATCTTTGTATATATTGCTTCTATATAATCTAAGAAACATATATGCAAAGCATCCAAACAGAACCATTCGCCAATTTTTTGTTCTTCACATTTAAGTGAACAACGAGCCCCATTGATAATCATGAAACGGAAATTATTTGTAACTTTCTACAAGTAGAACAATGAATAGAACAGGTAGACGGTTGAAATCTTTGTATATGTTGCGTCTATATATTCTAAGAAACCTATATGCAAAGCATCTAAACAGTAACAATCGCCAATTTTTTGATCTTCAAGTTTAAGTGAACATCGAGCCCCATTGTTAATCATGAAATGGAAATTATTTGTAACTTTCTACAAGTAGAACAATGAATAGTACAGGTAGACGGTGGAATCTTTCAATATATTACTTCTAAATAGTCTACGAAACATATATGCACAGCATCCAAACAGTACAATTCGCCAATTTTTTGTTCTTCAAGTTTAAGTGAACTACGAGCCCCATTGTTAATCATGAAACGGAAATTATTTGTAACTTTCTACAAGTAGAACAATGAATGGAACAGGTAGACTGTTGAAATCATTGTATACATTGCTTCTATATAGTCTAAGAAACATATATGCAAAGCATCCAAACAGTACAATTCGCCAATTTTTTGTTCTTCAAGTTTAAGTAAACTACGATCCCCATTGTTAATCCCTTAACGGAAATTATTTGTAACTTTCGACAAGTAGAACAATGATTGGAACAGGTAGACGGTTGAAATCATTGTATATATTGCTTCTATATAGTCTAAGAAACATATCTGCAGATCATCCAAACAGTACAATCCGCCAATTATTTGATCTTCAAGTTTAAGTGAACTACGAGCCCCATTGTTAATACTTTAACGGAAATTATTTGTAACTTGCGACAAGTAGAACAATGAATGGAACAGGTAGAAGGTTGAAATCAATGTATATATTGCTTCCATATAGTCTAAGAAACATATATGCAAAGCATCCAAACAGTACCATTCGCCAATTTTTTGTTCTTCAAGTTTAAGTGAACAACGAGCCGCATTGTTAATCCTTTAAAGGAAATTATTTGTAACTTTCGACAAGTAGAACAATGAATGGAACAGGTAGACGGTTGAAATCATTGTATATATTGCTTCTATATAGTCTAAGAAACATATCTGCAGATCATCCAAACAGTACAATCCGCCAATTATTTGATCTTCAAGTTTAAGTGAACTACGAGCCCCATTGTTAATACTTTAACGGAAATTATTTGTAACTTGCGACAAGTAGAACAATGATTGGAACACGTAGACGGTTGAAATCTTTGTATATATTGCTTCTATATAATCTAAGAAACATATATGCAAAGCATCCAAACAGAACCATTCGCCAATTTTTTGTTCTTCAAATTTAAGTGAACAACGAGCCCCATTGATAATCATGAAACGGAAATTATTTGTAACTTTCTACAAGTAGAACAATGAATAGAACAGGTAGACGGTTGAAATCTTTGTATATGTTGCGTCTATATATTCTAAGAAACCTATATGCAAAGCATCTAAACAGTAACAATCGCCAATTTTTTGATCTTCTAGTTTAAGTGAACATCGAGCCCCATTGATAATCATGAAATGGAAATTATTTGTAACTTTCTACAAGTAGAACAATGAATAGTACAGGTAGACGGGTGAAATCTTTCTATATATTACTTCTAAATAGTCTAAGAAACATATATGCAAAGCATCGAAACAGTACAATTCGCCAATTTTGAGTTCTTCAAGTTTAAGTGAACTACGAGCCCCATTGTTAATCCTTTAAAGGAAATTATTTGTAAATTTCGACAAGTAGAACAATGAATGGATCATGTAGACGGTTGAAATCATTGTATATATTGCTTCTATATAGTCTAAGAAACATATATGCAAAGCGTCCAAACAGTACAATTCGCCAATTATTTGATCTTTAAGTTTAAGTGAACTACGAGCCCCATTGTTAATCCTTTAACGGAAATTAATTGTTACTTTCTACAAGTAGAACAATGATTGGAACACGTAGACGGTTGAAATCTTTGTATATATTGCTTCCATATAGTCGAAGAAACATATATGCAAAGCATCCAAACAGTACCATTCGCCAATTTTTTGTTCTTCAAGTTTAAGTGAACAATGAGCCCCATTGTTAATCGTTTATCGGAAATTATTTGTAAATTTCGACAAGTAGAACAATGTATGGAACAGGTAGACAGTTGAAATCATTGTATATATTGCTTCTATATAGTCCAAGAAACTTATATGCAAAGCGTCCAAACAGTACAATTCGCCAATTATTTGATCTTCAAGTTTAAGTGAACTACGAGCCCCATTGTTAATCCTTTAACGGAAATTAATTGTAACTTTCTACAAGTAGAACAATGATTGGAACACGTAGACGGTTGAAATCTTTGTATATATTGCTTCCATATAGTCGAAGAAACATATATGCAAAGCATCCAAACAGTACCATTCGCCAATTTTTTGTTCTTCAAGTTTAAGTGAAGTACGAGCCCCATTGTTAATCCTTTAAGGGAAATTATTTGTAAATTTCGACAAGTAGAACAATGAATGGAACAGGTAGACTGTTGAAATCATTGTATATATTGCTTCTATATTGTCTAAGAAACATATATGCAAAGCGTCCAAACAGTACAATTCGCCAATTATTTGATCTTCAAGTTTAAGTGAACTACGAGCCCCATTGTTAATACTTTAACGGAAATTATTTGTAACTTGCGACAAGTAGAACAATGAATGGAACAGGTAGCCGGTTGAAATCAATGTATATATTGCTTCTATATAGTCTAAGAAACATATATGCAAAGCATCCAAACAGTACTATTCGCAATTTTTTGTTCTTCAAGTTTAAGTGTACAACGAGCCCCATTGTTAATCCTTTAAAGGAAATTAATTGTAAATTTCGGCAAGTAGAACAATGATGGGAACACGTAGACGGTTGAAATCTTTGTATATATTGCTTCTATATAATCTAAGAAACATATATGCAAAGCATCCAAACAGAACCATTCGCCAATTTTTTGTTCTTCACATTTAAGTGAACAACGAGCCCCATTGATAATCATGAAACGGAAATTATTTGTAACTTTCTACAAGTAGAACAATGAATAGAACAGGTAGACGGTTGAAATCTTTGTATATGTTGCGTCTATATATTCTAAGAAACCTATATGCAAAGCATCTAAACAGTAACAATCGCCAATTTTTTGATCTTCAAGTTTAAGTGAACATCGAGCCCCATTGTTAATCATGAAATGGAAATTATTTGTAACTTTCTACAAGTAGAACAATGAATAGTACAGGTAGACGGTGGAATCTTTCAATATATTACTTCTAAATAGTCTACGAAACATATATGCACAGCATCCAAACAGTACAATTCGCCAATTTTTTGTTCTTCAAGTTTAAGTGAACTACGAGCCCCATTGTTAATCATGAAACGGAAATTATTTGTAACTTTCTACAAGTAGAACAATGAATGGAACAGGTAGACTGTTGATATCATTGTATACATTGCTTCTATATAGTCTAAGAAACATATATGCAAAGCATCCAAACAGTACAATTCGCCAATTTTTTGTTCTTCAAGTTTAAGTAAACTACGATCCCCATTGTTAATCCCTTAACGGAAATTATTTGTAACTTTCGACAAGTAGAACAATGATTGGAACAGGTAGACGGTTGAAATCATTGTATATATTGCTTCTATATAGTCTAAGAAACATATCTGCAGATCATCCAAACAGTACAATCCGCCAATTATTTGATCTTCAAGTTTAAGTGAACTACGAGCCCCATTGTTAATACTTTAACGGAAATTATTTGTAACTTGCGACAAGTAGAACAATGAATGGAACAGGTAGAAGGTTGAAATCAATGTATATATTGCTTCCATATAGTCTAAGAAACATATATGCAAAGCATCCAAACAGTACCATTCGCCAATTTTTTGTTCTTCAAGTTTAAGTGAACAACGAGCCGCATTGTTAATCCTTTAAAGGAAATTATTTGTAACTTTCGACAAGTAGAACAATGAATGGAACAGGTAGACGGTTGAAATCATTGTATATATTGCTTCTATATAGTCTAAGAAACATATCTGCAGATCATCCAAACAGTACAATCCGCCAATTATTTGATCTTCAAGTTTAAGTGAACTACGAGCCCCATTGTTAATACTTTAACGGAAATTATTTGTAACTTGCGACAAGTAGAACTATGAATGGAACAGGTAGACGGTTGAAATCATTGTATATATTGCTTCTATATAGTCCAAGAAACTTATATGCAAAGCGTCCAAACAGTACAATTCGCCAATTATTTGATCTTCAAGTTTAAGTGAACTACGAGCCCCATTGTTAATCCTTTAAAGGAAATTATTTGTAAATTTCGACAAGTAGAACAATGAATGGATCATGTAGACGGTTGAAATCATTGTATATATTGCTTCTATATAGTCTAAGAAACATATATGCAAAGCGTCCAAACAGTACAATTCGCCAATTATTTGATCTTCAAGTTTAAGTGAACTACGAGCCCCATTGTTAATCCTTTAACGGAAATTAATTGTAACTTTCTACAAGTAGAACAATGATTGGAACACGTAGACGGTTGAAATCTTTGTATATATTGCTTCCATATAGTCGAAGAAACATATATGCAAAGCATCCAAACAGTACCATTCGCCAATTTTTTGTTCTTCAAGTTTAAGTGAACAATGAGCCCCATTGTTAATCGTTTATCGGAAATTATTTGTAAATTTCGACAAGTAGAACAATGTATGGAACAGGTAGACAGTTGAAATCATTGTATATATTGCTTCTATATAGTCCAAGAAACTTATATGCAAAGCGTCCAAACAGTACAATTCGCCAATTATTTGATCTTCAAGTTTAAGTGAACTACGAGCCCCATTGTTAATCCTTTAACGGAAATTAATTGTAACTTTCTACAAGTAGAACAATGATTGGAACACGTAGACGGTTGAAATCTTTGTATATATTGCTTCCATATAGTCGAAGAAACATATATGCAAAGCATCCAAACAGTACCATTCGCCAATTTTTTGTTCTTCAAGTTTAAGTGAAGTACGAGCCCCATTGTTAATCCTTTAAGGGAAATTATTTGTAAATTTCGACAAGTAGAACAATGAATGGAACAGGTAGACTGTTGAAATCATTGTATATATTGCTTCTATATTGTCTAAGAAACATATATGCAAAGCGTCCAAACAGTACAATTCGCCAATTATTTGATCTTCAAGTTTAAGTGAACTACGAGCCCCATTGTTAATACTTTAACGGAAATTATTTGTAACTTGCGACAAGTAGAACAATGAATGGAACAGGTAGCCGGTTGAAATCAATGTATATATTGCTTCTATATAGTCTAAGAAACATATATGCAAAGCATCCAAACAGTACTATTCGCAATTTTTTGTTCTTCAAGTTTAAGTGTACAACGAGCCCCATTGTTAATCCTTTAAAGGAAATTAATTGTAAATTTCGGCAAGTAGAACAATGATGGGAACACGTAGACGGTTGAAATCTTTGTATATATTGCTTCCATATAGTCTAAGAAACATGTACGCAAAGCATCCAAATAGTACCATTCGCCAATTTTTTGTTCTTCAAGTTTAAGTGAACTACGAGCCCCATTGTTAATCCTTTAAAGGAAATTATTTGTAAATTTCGACAAGTAAAACAATGAATGGATCAGGTAGACGGTTGAAATCATTGCATATATTGCTTCTGTATAATCTACGAAACATATATGCAAAGCATCCAAACAGTACAATTCACGAATTTTTTGTTCTTCAAGTTTAAGTGTACTACGAGCCCCATTGTTAATCCTTCAAAGGAAATTATTTGTAAATTTCGACAAGTAGAACAATGAATGGAACACGTAGACGGTTGAAATCTTTGTATATATTGCTTCCATATAGTCTAAGAAACATATATGCAAAGCATCCAAACAGTACAATTCGCCAATTTTTTGTTCTTCAAGTTTAAGTAAACTACGATCCCCATTGTTAATCCCTTAACGGAAATTATTTGTAACTTTCGACAAGTAGAACAATGAATGGAACAGGTAGACGGTTGAAATCATTGTATATATTGCATCTATATAGTCTAAGAAACATATCTGCAGATCATCCAAACAGTACAATCCGCCAATTATTTGATCTTCAAGTTTAAGTGAACTACGAGCCCCATTGTTAATACTTTAACGGAAATTATTTGTAACTTGCGACAAGTAGAACTATGAATGGAACAGGTAGACGGTTGAAATCAATGTATATGTTGCGTCTATATATTCTAAGAAACCTATATGCAAAGCATCTAAACAGTAACAATCGCCAATTTTTTGATCTTCAAGTTTAAGTGAACATCGAGCCCCATTGATAATCATGAAATGGAAATTATTTGTAACTTTCTACAAGTAGAACAATGAATAGTACAGGTAGACGGGTGAAATCATTGTTTATATTGCTTCTATATAGTCTAAGAAACATATATGCAAAGCGTCCAAACAGTACAATTCGCCAATTATTTGATCTTCAAGTTTAAGTAAAATACGATCCCCATTTTTAATCCTTTAAAGGAAATTATTTGTAAATTTCGACAAGTAGAACAATGATTGGAACACGTAGACGGTTGAAATCTTTGTATATATTGCTTCCATATAGTGTAAGAAAGATGTACGCAAAGCATCCAAACAGTACCATTCGCCAATTTTTTGTTCTTCAAGTTTAAGTGAACAATGAGCCCCAATGGTTAATCCTTTATCGGAAATTATTTGTAATTTTCGACAAGTAGAACAATGAATGAAACAGGTAGACGGTCGAAATCTTTGTATATATTGCTTCTATATAATCGAAGAAACATATATGCAAAGCATCCAAACAGTTACCATTCGCCAATTTTTTGTTCTTCAAGTTTAAGTGAACAACGAGCCCCATTGATGATCATGAAACGGAAATTATTTGTAACTTTCTACAAGTAGAACAATGAATGGAACAGGTAGACTGTTGAAATCATTGTATATATTGCTTCTATATAGTCTAAGAAACATATATGCAAAGCGTCCAAACAGTACAATTCGCCAATTATTTGATCTTCAAGTTTAAGTGAACAACGAGCCCCATTGATAATCATGAAACGGAAATTATTTGTAACTTTCTACAAGTAGAACAATGAATGGAAGAGGTAGACTGTTGAAATCATTGTATATATTGCTTCTATATAGTCTAAGAAACATATATGCAAAGCGTCCAAACAGTACAATTCGCCAATTATTTGATCTTCAATTTTAAGTAAAATACGATCCCCATTGTTAATCCTTTAAAGGAAATTATTTGTAATTTTCGACAAGTAGAACAATGATTGGAACACGTAGACGGTTGAAATCTTTGTATATATTGCTTCCATATAGTGTAAGAAAGATGTACGCAAAGCATCCAAACAGTACCATTCGCCAATTTTTTGTTCCACAAGTTTAAGTGAACTACGAGCCCCATTGTTAATCCTTTAACGGAAATTAATTGTAACTTTCTACAAGTAGGACAATGAATGGAACAGGTAGACGGTTGAAATCTTTGTATATATTGCTTCTATATAGTCTAAGAAACATATATGCATAGCGTCCAAACAGTACAATTCGCCAATTTTTTGCTCTTCAAGTTTAAGTAAACTACGATCCCCATTGTTAATCCCTTAACGGAAATTATTTGTAACTTTCGACAAGTAGAACAATGAATGGAACAGGTAGACGGTTGAAATCATTGTATATATTGCTTCTATATAGTCTAAGAAACATATATGCAAATCATCCAAACAGTACCATTCGCCAATTTTTTGTTCTTCAAGTTTAAGTGAACTACGAGCCCCATTGTTAATCCTTTAAAGGAAATTATTTGTAAATTTCGACAAGTAGAACAATGAATGCAAGACGTAGACGGTTGAAATCTTTGTATATATTGCTTCCATATAGTCTAAGAAACATGTACGCAAAGCATCCAAACAGTACAATTCGCCAATTTTTTGCTCTTCAAGTTTAAGTAAACTACGATCCCCATTGTTAATCCCTTAACGGAAATTATTTGTAACTTTCGACAAGTAGAACAATGAATGGAACAGGTAGACGGTTGAAATCATTGTATATATTGCTTCTATATAGTCTAAGAAACATATATGCAAATCATCCAAACAGTACCATTCGCCAATTTTTTGTTCTTCAAGTTTAAGTGAACTACGAGCCCCATTGTTAATCCTTTAAAGGAAATTATTTGTAAATTTCGACAAGTAGAACAATGAATGCAACACGTAGACGGTTGAAATCTTTGTATATATTGCTTCTATATAGTCTAAGAAACATATATGCAAAGCATCCAAACAGTACAATTTGCCAATTTTTTGTACTTCAAGATTAAGTGAACTACGTGCCCCATTGATAATCATGAAACGGAAATTATTTGTAACTTTCTACAAGTAGAACAATGAATGGAACAGGTAGACGGTTGAAATCATTATATATATTGCTTCTACATAGACTAAGAAACATATATGCAAAGCATCCAAACAGTACAATTCGCCAATTTTTTGTTCTTCAAGTTTAAGTAAACTACGATCCCCATTGTTAATCCTTTAACGGAAATTATTTGTAACTTTCGACAAGTAGAACAGTGAATGGAACAGGTAGACGGTTGAAATCTTTGTATATATTGCTTCTATATAGTATAAGAAACATATATGCAAAGCATCCAAACAGAACAATTCGCCAATTTTTTGTTCTTCAATTTTAAGTGAACAATGAGCCCCAATGGTTAATCCGTTATCGGAAATTATTTGTAACTTTCGACAAGTAGAACAATGAATGGAACAGGTAGACGGTTGAAATCTTTGTATATATTGCTTCTAAATAGTCTAAGAAACATATATGCAAAGCATCCAAACAGTACCATTCGCCAATTTTTTGTTCCACAAGTTTAAGTGAACTACGAGCCCCATTGTTAATCCTTTAACGGAAATTAATTGTAACTTTCTACAAGTAGGACAATGAATGGAACAGGTAGACGGTTGAAATCTTTGTATATATTGCTTCCATATAGTCTAAGAAACATGTACGCAAAGCATCCAAACAGTACAATTCGCCAATTTTTTGTTCTTCAAGTTTAAGTAAACTACGATCCCCATTGTTAATCCTTTATCGGAAATTATTTGTAACTTTCGACAAGTAGAACAGTGAATGGAACAGGTAGACGGTTGAAATCTTTGTATATATTGCTTCTATATAGTATAAGAAACATAAATGCAAAGCATCCAAACAGAACAATTCGCCAATTTTTTGTTCTTCAAGTTTAAGTGAACAATGAGCCCCAATGGTTAATCCGTTATCGGAAATTATTTGTAACTTTCGACAAGTAGAACAATGAATGGAATAGATAGACTGTTGAAATCATTGTATATATTGCTTCTATATAGTCTAAGAAACCTATATGCAAAGCATCTAAACAGCAACATTCGCCAATTTTTTGATCTTCAAGTTTAAGTGAACAATGAGCCCCATTGTTAATCCTTTATCGGAAATTATTTGTAACTTTCGACAAGTAGAACAATGAATGGAACAGGAGGACTGTTGAAATCTTTGTATATATTGCTTCTATATAGTCTAAGAAACATATATGCAAAGCATCCAAACAGTACCATTCGCCAATTTTTTGTTCTTCAAGATTAAGTGAACTACGAGCCCCATTGATAATCATGAAAGGGAAATTATTTGTAACTTTCTACAAGTAGAACAATGAATAGAACAGTTAGACTGTTGAAATCTTTGTATATATTGCTTCTATATAGTTTAAGAAACATATATGCAAAGCATCCAAACAGTACAATTCGCCAATTTTTTGTTCTTCAAGTTTAAGTGAACAATGCGCCCCAATGGTTAATCCGTTATCGGAAATTATTTGTAACTTTCGACAAGTAGAACAATGAATGGAACAGGAGGACTGTTGAAATCTTTGTATATATTGCTTCTATATAGTCTAAGAAACATATATGCAAAGCATCCAAACAGTACCATTCGCCAATTTTTTGTTCTTCAAGATTAAGTGAACTACGAGGCCCATTGATGATCATGAAACGGAAATTATTTCTAACTTTCGACATGAAGAACAATGAATAGAACAGGTAGACGGTTGAAATCTTTGTATATGTTGCTTCTATATAGTCTAAGAAACATATATGCAAAGCATCCAAACAGTACAATTCGCCAATTTTTTGTTCTTCAAGTTTAAGTAAACTACGATCCCCATTGTTAATCCCTTAACGGAAATTATTTGTAACTTTCGACAAGTAGAACAATGAATGGAACAGGTAGACGGTTAAAATCATTGTATATATTGCTTCTATATAGTCTATGAAACATATATGCAAAGCATCCAAACAGTACAATTCGCCAATTTTTTGTTCTTCAAGTTTAAGTAAACTACGATCCCCATTGTTAATCCCTTAACGGAAATTATTTGTAACTTTCGACAAGTAGAACAATGAATGGAACAGGTAGACGGTTAAAATCATTGTATATATTGCTTCTATATAGTCTACGAAACATATATGCAAAGCATCCAAACAGTACAATTCGCCAATTTTTTGTTCTTCAAGTTTAAGTGAACTACGAGCCCCATTGTTAATCCCTTAACGGAAATTATTTGTAACTTTCGACAAGTAGAACAATGAATGGAAAAGGTAGACGGTTGAAATCATTGTATATATTGCTTCTATATAGTCTAAGAAACATATCTGCAAATTATCCAAACAGTACAATTCGCCAATTATTTGATCTTCAAGTTGAAGTGAACTACGAGCCCCATTGTTAATACTTTAACGGAAATTATTTGTAACTTGCGACAAGTAGAACAATGAATGGAACAGGTAGACGGTTGAAATCAATGTATATATTGCTTCTATATAGTCTAAGAAACATATATGCAAAGCATCCAAACAGTACAATTCGCCAATTTTTTGTTCTACAAGTTTAAGTAAACTACGATCCCCATTGTTAATCCCTTAACGGAAATTATTTGTGACTTTCGACAAGTAGAACAATGAATGGAACAGGTAGACGGTTGAAATCATTGTATATATTGCTTCTATATAGTCTAAGAAACATATATGCAAAGCATCCAAATAGTACAATTCGACAATTTTTTGTTCTTCAAGTTTAAGTGAACAATGAGCCCCATTGTTAATCCTTTATCGGAAATTATTTGTAACTTTCGACAAGTAGAACAGTGAATGGAACAGGTAGACGGTTGAAATCTTTGTATATATTGCTTCTATATAGTATAAGAAACATATATGCAAAGCATCCAAACAGTACAATTCGCCAATTTATTGTTATTCAAGTTTAAGTGAACAACGAGCCCCATTGTTAATCCTTTAAAGGAAATTATTTGTAAATTTCGACAAGTAGAACAATGAATGGAACAAGTAGACGGTTGAAATCAATGTATATATTGCTTCTATATAGTCTAAGAAACATATATGCAAAGCATCCAAACAGTACCATTCGCCAATTTCTTGTTCTTCAAGTTTAAGTGAACAATGAGCCCCATTGTTAATACTTTATCGGAAATTATTTCTAACTTTCGGCAAGTAGAACAATGAATGGAACTGGTAGACGGTTGAAATCTTTTTATATATTGCTTCTATATAGTCTAAGAAACATATATGGAAAGCATCCAAACAGTTCCAGTCGCCAATTTTTTGTTCTTCAAGTTTAAGTGAACAACGAGGCCCATTGATAATCATGAAACGGAAATTATTTCTAACTTTCGACAAGTAGAAGACTGAATGGAACAGGTAGACTGTTGAAATCATTGTATATATTGCTTCTATATAGTCTAAGAAACATATATGCAAAGCATCCAAACAGTACAATTCGCCAATTTTTTGTTCTTCAAGTTTAAGTAAACTACGATCCCCATTGTTAATCCTTTAAAGGAAATTATTTGTAAATTTCGACAAGTAGAACAATGAATGGAACAGGTAGACTGTTGAGATCATTGTATATATTGCTTCAGTATAGCCTAAGAAACATATATGCAAAACATCCAAACAATACAATTCGCCAATTTTTTGTTCCTCAAGATTAAGTAAACTACGATCCCCATTGTTAATCCTTTAAAGGAAATTATTTGTAAATTTCGACAAGTAGAACACTGAATGGAACAGGTAGACTGTTGAAATCATTGTATATATTGCTTCTAAATAGTCTAAGAAACATATATGCAAAGCATCCAAACAGTACAATTCGCCAATTTTTTGTTCTTCAAGTTTAAGTAAACTACGATCCCCATTGTTAATCCCTTAACGGAAATTATTTGTAACTTTCGACAAGTAGAACAATGAATGGAACAGGTAGACGGTTGAAATCATTGTATATATTGCTTCTATATAGTCTATGAAACATATATGCAAAGCATCCAAATAGTACAATTCGACAATTTTTTGTTCTTCAAGTTTAGTGAACAATGAGCCCCAATGGTTAATCCTTTATCGGAAATTATTTGTAATTTTCGACAAGTAGAACAATGAATGGATCAGGTAGACGGTTGAAATCATTGTATATATTGCTTCTATATAGCCTACGAAACATATATGCAAAGCATCCAAACAGTACAATTCGCCAATTTTTTGATCTTCAAGTTTAAGTGAACAATGAGCCCCATTGTTAATCCTTTATCGGAAATTATTTGTAACTTTCGACAAGTAGAACAATGAATGGAACAGGTAGACGGTTGAAATCTTTGTATATATTGCTTCTATATAGTCTAACAAACATATATGCAAAGCAGCCAAACAGTACAATTCGCCAATTTATTCTTCTTCAAGTTTAAGTAAACTACGATCCCCATTGTTAATCCCTTAACGGAAATTATTTGTAACTTTCGACAAGTAGAACAATGAATGGAAAAGGTAGACGGTTGAAATCATTGTATATATTGCTTCTATATAGTCTAAGAAACATATCTGCAAATTATCCAAGCAGTACAATTCGCCAATTATTTGATCTTCAAGTTGAAGTGAACTACGAGCCCCATTGTTAATACTTTAACGGAAATTATTTGTAACTTGCGACAAGTAGAACAATGAATGGAACAGGTAGACGGTTGAAATCAATGAATATATTGCTTCTATATAGTCTAAGAAACATATATGCAAAGCATCTAAACAGTAACAATCGCCAATTTTTTGTTCCTCAATTTTAAGTGAATTACGAGCCCCATTGTTAATCCTTTATAGGAAATTATTTGTAAATTTCGACAAGTAGAACAATGTTTGGATCAGGTAGACGGTTGAAATCATTGTATATATTGCTTCTATATAATCTACGAAACATATATGCAAAGCATCCAAACAGTACAATTCGCCAATTTTTTGTTCTTCAAGTTTAAGTGAACTACGAGCCCCATTGTTAATCCTTTAACGGAAATTAATTGTAACTTTCTACAAGTAGAACAATGTTTGGAACACATAGACGGTTGAAATCTTTGTATATATTGCTTCTATATAGTCTAACAAACATATATGCAATGCATCCAAACAGTACCATTCGCCAATTTTTTGTTCTTCAAGTTTAAGTGAACAATGAGACCCATTGTTAATCCTTTATCGGAAATTATTTGTAACTTTCGACAAGTAGAACAATGAATGGAACAGGTAGACGGTTGAAATCTTTGTATATATTGCTTCTATATAGTCTAAGAAACATATATGCAAAGCATCCAAACAGTACAATTCGCCAATTTTTTGTTCTTCAAGTTTAAGTGAACAATGAGCCCCAATGTTTAATTCTTTATCGGAAATTATTTGTAACTTTCGACAAGTAGAACAATGAATGGAACAGTTAGTCGATTGAAATCTTTGTACATATTGGTTCTATATAGTCTAAGAAACATATATGCAAAGCATCCAAACAGTACAATTCGCCAATTTTTTGTTCTTCAAGTTTAAGTAAACTACGATCCCCATTGTTAATCCTTTATCGGAAATTATTTGTAACTTTCGACAAGTAGAACAGTGAATGGAACAGGTAGACTGTTGAAATCTTTGTATATATTGCTTCTATATAGTATAAGAAACATATATGCAAATCATCCAAACAGTACAATTCGCCAATTTTTTGTTCTTCAAGTTTAAGTGAACAATGAGCCCCAGTGGTTAATCCGTTATCGGAAATTATTTGTAACTTTCGACAAGTAGAACAATGAATGGAACAGGTAGACGGTTGAAATCTTTGTATATATTGCTTCCATACAGTCTAAGAAACATATATGCAAAGCATCCAAACAGTACAATTCGCCAATTTTTTGTTCTTCAAGTGTAAGTGAACTACGAGCCCCATTGTTAATCCTTTAATGGAAATTAATTGTAACTTTCTACAAGTAGAACAATGACTGGAACACGTAGACGGTTGAAATCTTTGTATATATTGCTTCCATATAGTCTAAGAAACATATATGCAAAGCATCCAAACAGTACCATGCGCCAATTTTTTGTTCTTCAAGTTTAAGTGAACAATGAGCCCCATTGTTAATCCTTTATCGGAAATTATTTGTAAATTTCGACAAGTAGAACAATGAATGGAACAGGTAGACTGTTGAAATCTTTGTATATATTGCTTCTATATAGTCTAAGAAACATATATGCAAAGCATCCAAACAGTACAATTCGTCAATTTTTTGTTCTTCTAGTTTAAGTGAACTACGAGCCCCATTGTTAATCCTTTAAAGGAAATTATTTGTAAATTTCGACAAGTAGAACAATGAATGGATCTTGTAGACGGTTGAAATCTTTGTATATATTGCTTCTATATAGCCTAAGAAACATATATGCAAAGCATCCAAACAGAACAATTCGACAATTTTTTGCTCTTCAAGTTTAAGTGAACTACGAGCCCCATTGTTAATCCTTTAAAGGAAATTATTTGTAAATTTCGGCAAGTAGAACAATGAATGGAACAGGTAGACGGTTGAAATCATTGTATATATTGCTTCTATATAGTCTAAGAAACATATATGCAAAGCATCCAAACAGTACAATTCGACAATTTTTTGCTCTTCAAGTTTAAGTGAACTACGAGCCCCATTGTTAATCCTTTAAAGGAAATTATTTGTAAATTTCGGCAAGTAGAACAATGAATGGAACAGGTAGATTGTTGAAATCATTGTATATATTGCTTCTATATAGTCTAAGAAACATTTATGCAAAGCATCCAAAAAGTACAATTCGACAATTTTTTGTTCCTCAAGTTTAGTGAACAATGAACCCCAATGGTTAATCCTTTATCGGAAATTATTTGTAATTTTCGACAAGTAGAACAATGAATGGAACAGGTAGACGGTTGAAATCTTTGTATCTATTGCTTCTATATAGTATAAGAAACATATATTCAAAGCATACAAAGAGTACAATTCGACAATTTTTTGCTCTTCAAGTTTAAGTGAACTACGAGCCCCATTGTTAATCCTTTATCGGAAATTATTTGTAACTTTCGACAAGTAGATCAATGAATGGAACAGGTAGACGGTTGAAATCTTTGTATATATTGCTTCTATATAGTCTAAGAAACATATATGCAAATCATCCAAACAGTACAATTCGCCAATTATTTGATCTTCAAGTTTAAGTGAACTACGAGCTCCATTGTTAATACTTTAACGGAAATTATTTGTAAATTGCGACAAGTAGAACAATGAATGGAACAGGTAGCTGGTTGAAATCAATGTATATATTGCTTCTATATAGTCTAAGAAACATATATGCAAATCATCCAAACAGTACAATTCGCCAATTTCTTGTTCTTCAAGTTTAAGTAAACTACGATCCCCATTGTTAATGCCTTAACGGAAATTATTTGTAACTTTCGACAAGTAGAACAATGAATGGAACAGGTAGACGGTTGAAATCTTTGTATATATTGCTTCTATATAGTCTAAGAAACATATATGCAAAGCATCCAAACAGTACAATTCGACAATTTTTTGCTCTTCAAGTTTAAGTGAACTACGAGCCCCATTGTTAATCCTTCAAAGGAAATTAATTGTAACTTTCTACAAGTAGAACAATGATTGGAACACGCAGACGGTTGAAATCTTTGTATATATTGCTTCCATATAGTCTAAGAAACATATATGCAATGCATCCAAACAGTACCATTCGCCAATTTTTTGTTCTTCAAGTTTAAGTGAACAATGAGCCCCATTGTTAATCCTTTATCGGAAATTATTTGTAACTTTCGACAAGAAGAACAATGAATGGAAAAGGTAGACGGTTGAAATCTTTGTATATATTGCTTCTATATAGTCTAAGAAACATATATGCAAAGCATCCAAACAGTACCATTCGCCAATTGTTTGTTCTTCAAGTTTAAGTGAACAATGAGCCCAATGGTTAATCCTTTATCGGAAATTATTTGTAATTTTCGACAAGTAGAACAATGAATGGAACAGTTAGACGGTTGAAATATTTGTAGATGTTGCTTCTATATAGTCTACGAAACATATATGCAAAGCATCCAAACAGTACAATTCGCCAATTTTTTGTACTTCAAGTTTAAGTGAACTACGAGCCCCATTGTTAATCCTTTATCGGAAATTATTTGTAACTTTCGACAAGTAGAACAATGAATGGAACAGGTAGACGGTTGAAATCTTTGTATATATTGCTTCCATATAGTCTAAGAAACATATATGCAAAGCATCCAAACAGTACAATTCGCCAATTTTTTGTTCTTCAAGTTTAAGTGAACAATGAGCCCCAATGGTTAATCCTTTAACGGAAATTAATTGTAACTTTCGACAAGTAGAACAATGAATGGAACAGGTAGACGGTTGAAATCTTTGTATATATTGCTTCTATATAGTCTAAGAAACATATATGCAAAGCATCCAAACAGCACAATTCGCCAATTTATTGTTCTTCAAGTTTAAGTGAACAACGAGCCCCATTGTTAATCCTTTAAAGGAAATTATTTGTAACTTTCGACAAGTAGAACAATGAATGGAACAGGTAGACGGTTGAAATCTTTGTATATATTGCTTCTATATAGTCTAAGAAACATATATGCAAAGCATCCAAACAGTACCATTCGCCAATTTTTTGTTCTTCATGTTTAAGTGAACTACGAGCCCCATTGTTAATCCTTTAAAGGAAATTATTTGTAAATTTCAGCAAGTAGAACATTGAATGGAATAGGTAGACGGTTGAAATCATTGTATATATTGCTTCTATATAGTCTAAGAAACATATATGCAAATCATCCAAACAGTACAATTCGCCAATTTCTTGTTCTTCAAGTTTAAGTAAACTACGATCCCCATTGTTAATCCCTTAACGGAAATTATTTGTAACTTTCGACAAGGAGAACAATGAATGCAACAGGTAGATGGTTGAAATCTTTGTATATATTGCTTCTATATAGTCTAAGAAACATATATGCAAAGCATCCAAACAGTACCATTCGCCAATTTTTTGTTCTTCAAGTTTAAGTGATCTACGAGCCCCATTGTTAATCCTTTAAAGGAAATTATTTGTAAATTTCGACAAGTAGAACAATGAATGGAACAGGTAGACTGTTGAATTCTTTGTATATATTGCTTCTATATAGTCTAAGAAACATATATGCAAAGCATCCAAACAGTACCGTTCGCCAATTTTTTGTTCTTCAAGTTTAAGTGAACAACGAGCCCCATTGATAATCATGAAATGGAAATTATTTGTAACTTTCTACAAGAAGCACGATGAATAGTACAGGTAGACGGGTGAAGTCTTTCTATATATTGCTTCTAAATAGTCAAAGAAACATATATGCAAAGCATCCAAACAGTACAATTCGCCAATTTTTTGTTCTTCAAGTTTAAGTGAACTACGAGCCCCATTGTTAATCCTTTAAAGGAAATTATTTGTAAATTTCGACAAGTAGAACAATGAATGGAACAGGTAGTCGGTTGAATTCTTTGTATATATTGCATCCATATAGTCTAAGAAACATGTACGCAAAGCATCCAAACAGTACAATTCGCCAATTTTTTGTTTTTCAAGTTTAAGTGAACAATGAGCCCCAATGGTTAATCATTTATCGGAAATTATTTGTAAATTTCGGCAAGTAGATCAATGAATGGAACAGGTAGACGGTTGAATTCTTTGTATATATTGCTTCTATATAGTCTAAGAAACATATATGCAAAGCATCCAAACAGTACCGTTCGCCAATTTTTTGTTCTTCAAGTTTAAGTGAACTACGAGCCCCATTGTTAATACTTTAAAGGAAATTATTTGTAAATTTCGGCAAGTAGAACAATGAATGGAATAGGTAGACGGTTGAAATCATTGTATATCTTGCTTCTATGTAATATAAGAAACATATATTCAAAGAATCCAAACAGTACCATTAGCCAATTTCTTGTTCTTCAAGTTTAAGTGAACTACGAGCCCCATTGTTAATCGTTTAAAGGAAATTATTTGTAAATTTCGGCAAGTAGAACAATGAATGGAATAGGTAGACGGTTGAAATCATTGTATATATTGCTTCTATATAGTCTAAGAAACATATATGCAAATCATCCAAACAGTACAATTCGCCAATTTCTTGTTCTTCAAGTTTAAGTAAACTCCGATCTCCATTGTTAATCCCTTAAAGGAAATTATTTGTAACTTTCTAGAAGTAGAACAATGAATGGAACAGGTAGACGGTTGAAATCAATGTATATATTGCTTCTATATAGTCTAAGAAACATATATGCAAAGCATCCAAACAGTACAATTCGCCAATTAATTGTTCTTCAAGTTTAAGTGTACAACGAGCCCCATTGTTAATCCTTTAAAGGAAATTATTTGTAAATTTCGACAAGTAGAAAAATGAATGGAATAGGTAGACGGTTGAAATCATTGTATATATTGCTTCTATATAGTCTAAGAAACATATATGCAAAGCATCCAAACAGTACAATTCGCCAATTTTTTGTTCTTCAAGTTTAAGTGAACAATGAGCCCCAATGGTTAATCCTTTATCGGAAATTATTTGTAACTTTCGACAAGTAGAACAATGAATGGAACAGGTAGACGTTTGAAATCTTTGTATATATTGCTTCTATATAGTCTAAGAAACATATATGCAAAGCATCCAAACAGTACAAATCGCCAATTTATTGTTCTTCAAGTTTAAGTAAACTCCGATCTCCATTGTTAATCCCTTAAAGGAAATTATTTGTAACTTTCTACAAGTAGAACAATGAATGGAACAGGTAGACGGTTGAAATCATTGTATATATTGCTTCTATATAGTCTAAGAAACATATATGCAAAGCATCCAAACAGTATAATTCGCCAATTTTTTGTTCTTCAAGTTTAAGTGAACAATGAGCCCCAATGGTTAACCCTTTAACGGAAATTATTTGTAACTTGCGACAAGTAGAACAATGAATGGAACAGGTAGACGGTTGAAATCAATGTATATATTGCTTCTATATAGTCTAAGAAACATATATGCAAAGCATCCAAACAGTACCATTTGCCAATTTTTTGTTCTTCAAGTTTAAGTGAACAATGAGCCCCATTGTTAATCCTTTAAAGGAAATTATTTGTAAATTTCGGCAAGTAGAACAATGAATGGAATAGGTAGACGGTTGAAATCATTGTATTTATTGCTTCTATATAATATAAGAAACATATATTCAAAGCATCCAAACAGTACCATTCGCCAATTTTTTGTTCTTCAAGATTAAGTGAACAATGAGCCCCATTGTGAAACCTTTATCGGAAATTATTTGTAACTTTCGACAAGTAGAACAATGAATGGAACGGGTAGACGGTTGAAATCTTTGTATATATTGCTTCTACATAGTCTAAGAAACATATATGCAAAGCAGCCAAACAGTACAATTCGCCAATTTATTCTTCTTCAAGTTTAAGTAAACTACGATCCCCATTGTTAATCCCTTAACGGAAATTATTTGTAACTTTCGACAAGTAGAACAATGAATGGAAAAGGTAGACGGTTGAAATCATTGTATATATTGCTTCTATATAGTCTAAGAAACATATCTGCAAATTATCCAAGCAGTACAATTCGCCAATTATTTGATCTTCAAGTTGAAGTGAACTACGAGCCCCATTGTTAATACTTTAACGGAAATTATTTGTAACTTGCGACAAGTAGAACAATGAATGGAACAGGTAGACGGTTGAAATCAATGAATATATTGCTTCTATATAGTCTAAGAAACATATATGCAAAGCATCTAAACAGTAACAATCGCCAATTTTTTGTTCCTCAATTTTAAGTGAATTACGAGCCCCATTGTTAATCCTTTATAGGAAATTATTTGTAAATTTCGACAAGTAGAACAATGTTTGGATCAGGTAGACGGTTGAAATCATTGTATATATTGCTTCTATATAATCTACGAAACATATATGCAAAGCATCCAAACAGTACAATTCGCCAATTTTTTGTTCTTCAAGTTTAAGTGAACTACGAGCCCCATTGTTAATCCTTTAACGGAAATTAATTGTAACTTTCTACAAGTAGAACAATGTTTGGAACACATAGACGGTTGAAATCTTTGTATATATTGCTTCTATATAGTCTAACAAACATATATGCAATGCATCCAAACAGTACCATTCGCCAATTTTTTGTTCTTCAAGTTTAAGTGAACAATGAGACCCATTGTTAATCCTTTATCGGAAATTATTTGTAACTTTCGACAAGTAGAACAATGAATGGAACAGGTAGACGGTTGAAATCTTTGTATATATTGCTTCTATATAGTCTAAGAAACATATATGCAAAGCATCCAAACAGTACAATTCGCCAATTTTTTGTTCTTCAAGTTTAAGTGAACAATGAGCCCCAATGTTTAATTCTTTATCGGAAATTATTTGTAACTTTCGACAAGTAGAACAATGAATGGAACAGTTAGTCGATTGAAATCTTTGTACATATTGGTTCTATATAGTCTAAGAAACATATATGCAAAGCATCCAAACAGTACAATTCGCCAATTTTTTGTTCTTCAAGTTTAAGTAAACTACGATCCCCATTGTTAATCCTTTATCGGAAATTATTTGTAACTTTCGACAAGTAGAACAGTGAATGGAACAGGTAGACTGTTGAAATCTTTGTATATATTGCTTCTATATAGTATAAGAAACATATATGCAAATCATCCAAACAGTACAATTCGCCAATTTTTTGTTCTTCAAGTTTAAGTGAACAATGAGCCCCAGTGGTTAATCCGTTATCGGAAATTATTTGTAACTTTCGACAAGTAGAACAATGAATGGAACAGGTAGACGGTTGAAATCTTTGTATATATTGCTTCCATACAGTCTAAGAAACATATATGCAAAGCATCCAAACAGTACAATTCGCCAATTTTTTGTTCTTCAAGTGTAAGTGAACTACGAGCCCCATTGTTAATCCTTTAATGGAAATTAATTGTAACTTTCTACAAGTAGAACAATGACTGGAACACGTAGACGGTTGAAATCTTTGTATATATTGCTTCCATATAGTCTAAGAAACATATATGCAAAGCATCCAAACAGTACCATGCGCCAATTTTTTGTTCTTCAAGTTTAAGTGAACAATGAGCCCCATTGTTAATCCTTTATCGGAAATTATTTGTAAATTTCGACAAGTAGAACAATGAATGGAACAGGTAGACTGTTGAAATCTTTGTATATATTGCTTCTATATAGTCTAAGAAACATATATGCAAAGCATCCAAACAGTACAATTCGTCAATTTTTTGTTCTTCTAGTTTAAGTGAACTACGAGCCCCATTGTTAATCCTTTAAAGGAAATTATTTGTAAATTTCGACAAGTAGAACAATGAATGGATCTTGTAGACGGTTGAAATCTTTGTATATATTGCTTCTATATAGCCTAAGAAACATATATGCAAAGCATCCAAACAGAACAATTCGACAATTTTTTGCTCTTCAAGTTTAAGTGAACTACGAGCCCCATTGTTAATCCTTTAAAGGAAATTATTTGTAAATTTCGGCAAGTAGAACAATGAATGGAACAGGTAGACGGTTGAAATCATTGTATATATTGCTTCTATATAGTCTAAGAAACATATATGCAAAGCATCCAAACAGTACAATTCGACAATTTTTTGCTCTTCAAGTTTAAGTGAACTACGAGCCCCATTGTTAATCCTTTAAAGGAAATTATTTGTAAATTTCGGCAAGTAGAACAATGAATGGAACAGGTAGATTGTTGAAATCATTGTATATATTGCTTCTATATAGTCTAAGAAACATTTATGCAAAGCATCCAAAAAGTACAATTCGACAATTTTTTGTTCCTCAAGTTTAGTGAACAATGAACCCCAATGGTTAATCCTTTATCGGAAATTATTTGTAATTTTCGACAAGTAGAACAATGAATGGAACAGGTAGACGGTTGAAATCTTTGTATCTATTGCTTCTATATAGTATAAGAAACATATATTCAAAGCATACAAAGAGTACAATTCGACAATTTTTTGCTCTTCAAGTTTAAGTGAACTACGAGCCCCATTGTTAATCCTTTATCGGAAATTATTTGTAACTTTCGACAAGTAGATCAATGAATGGAACAGGTAGACGGTTGAAATCTTTGTATATATTGCTTCTATATAGTCTAAGAAACATATATGCAAATCATCCAAACAGTACAATTCGCCAATTATTTGATCTTCAAGTTTAAGTGAACTACGAGCTCCATTGTTAATACTTTAACGGAAATTATTTGTAAATTGCGACAAGTAGAACAATGAATGGAACAGGTAGCTGGTTGAAATCAATGTATATATTGCTTCTATATAGTCTAAGAAACATATATGCAAATCATCCAAACAGTACAATTCCCCAATTTCTTGTTCTTCAAGTTTAAGTAAACTACGATCCCCATTGTTAATGCCTTAACGGAAATTATTTGTAACTTTCGACAAGTAGAACAATGAATGGAACAGGTAGACGGTTGAAATCTTTGTATATATTGCTTCTATATAGTCTAAGAAACATATATGCAAAGCATCCAAACAGTACAATTCGACAATTTTTTGCTCTTCAAGTTTAAGTGAACTACGAGCCCCATTGTTAATCCTTCAAAGGAAATTAATTGTAACTTTCTACAAGTAGAACAATGATTGGAACACGCAGACGGTTGAAATCTTTGTATATATTGCTTCCATATAGTCTAAGAAACATATATGCAATGCATCCAAACAGTACCATTCGCCAATTTTTTGTTCTTCAAGTTTAAGTGAACAATGAGCCCCATTGTTAATCCTTTATCGGAAAT
Organism: Cerceris ruficornis; assembly: GCA_963989415.1. Taxonomy (NCBI): domain Eukaryota; kingdom Metazoa; phylum Arthropoda; class Insecta; order Hymenoptera; family Crabronidae; genus Cerceris; species Cerceris ruficornis. The sequence goes on along the minus strand of CAXDIW010000024.1, from coordinate 1,168,234 downwards.
TATTTGTAACTTTCGACAAGAAGAACAATGAATGGAAAAGGTAGACGGTTGAAATCTTTGTATATATTGCTTCTATATAGTCTAAGAAACATATATGCAAAGCATCCAAACAGTACCATTCGCCAATTGTTTGTTCTTCAAGTTTAAGTGAACAATGAGCCCAATGGTTAATCCTTTATCGGAAATTATTTGTAATTTTCGACAAGTAGAACAATGAATGGAACAGTTAGACGGTTGAAATATTTGTAGATGTTGCTTCTATATAGTCTACGAAACATATATGCAAAGCATCCAAACAGTACAATTCGCCAATTTTTTGTACTTCAAGTTTAAGTGAACTACGAGCCCCATTGTTAATCCTTTATCGGAAATTATTTGTAACTTTCGACAAGTAGAACAATGAATGGAACAGGTAGACGGTTGAAATCTTTGTATATATTGCTTCCATATAGTCTAAGAAACATATATGCAAAGCATCCAAACAGTACAATTCGCCAATTTTTTGTTCTTCAAGTTTAAGTGAACAATGAGCCCCAATGGTTAATCCTTTAACGGAAATTAATTGTAACTTTCGACAAGTAGAACAATGAATGGAACAGGTAGACGGTTGAAATCTTTGTATATATTGCTTCTATATAGTCTAAGAAACATATATGCAAAGCATCCAAACAGCACAATTCGCCAATTTATTGTTCTTCAAGTTTAAGTGAACAACGAGCCCCATTGTTAATCCTTTAAAGGAAATTATTTGTAACTTTCGACAAGTAGAACAATGAATGGAACAGGTAGACGGTTGAAATCTTTGTATATATTGCTTCTATATAGTCTAAGAAACATATATGCAAAGCATCCAAACAGTACCATTCGCCAATTTTTTGTTCTTCATGTTTAAGTGAACTACGAGCCCCATTGTTAATCCTTTAAAGGAAATTATTTGTAAATTTCAGCAAGTAGAACATTGAATGGAATAGGTAGACGGTTGAAATCATTGTATATATTGCTTCTATATAGTCTAAGAAACATATATGCAAATCATCCAAACAGTACAATTCGCCAATTTCTTGTTCTTCAAGTTTAAGTAAACTACGATCCCCATTGTTAATCCCTTAACGGAAATTATTTGTAACTTTCGACAAGGAGAACAATGAATGCAACAGGTAGATGGTTGAAATCTTTGTATATATTGCTTCTATATAGTCTAAGAAACATATATGCAAAGCATCCAAACAGTACCATTCGCCAATTTTTTGTTCTTCAAGTTTAAGTGATCTACGAGCCCCATTGTTAATCCTTTAAAGGAAATTATTTGTAAATTTCGACAAGTAGAACAATGAATGGAACAGGTAGACTGTTGAATTCTTTGTATATATTGCTTCTATATAGTCTAAGAAACATATATGCAAAGCATCCAAACAGTACCGTTCGCCAATTTTTTGTTCTTCAAGTTTAAGTGAACAACGAGCCCCATTGATAATCATGAAATGGAAATTATTTGTAACTTTCTACAAGAAGCACGATGAATAGTACAGGTAGACGGGTGAAGTCTTTCTATATATTGCTTCTAAATAGTCAAAGAAACATATATGCAAAGCATCCAAACAGTACAATTCGCCAATTTTTTGTTCTTCAAGTTTAAGTGAACTACGAGCCCCATTGTTAATCCTTTAAAGGAAATTATTTGTAAATTTCGACAAGTAGAACAATGAATGGAACAGGTAGTCGGTTGAATTCTTTGTATATATTGCATCCATATAGTCTAAGAAACATGTACGCAAAGCATCCAAACAGTACAATTCGCCAATTTTTTGTTTTTCAAGTTTAAGTGAACAATGAGCCCCAATGGTTAATCATTTATCGGAAATTATTTGTAAATTTCGGCAAGTAGATCAATGAATGGAACAGGTAGACGGTTGAATTCTTTGTATATATTGCTTCTATATAGTCTAAGAAACATATATGCAAAGCATCCAAACAGTACCGTTCGCCAATTTTTTGTTCTTCAAGTTTAAGTGAACTACGAGCCCCATTGTTAATACTTTAAAGGAAATTATTTGTAAATTTCGGCAAGTAGAACAATGAATGGAATAGGTAGACGGTTGAAATCATTGTATATCTTGCTTCTATGTAATATAAGAAACATATATTCAAAGAATCCAAACAGTACCATTAGCCAATTTCTTGTTCTTCAAGTTTAAGTGAACTACGAGCCCCATTGTTAATCGTTTAAAGGAAATTATTTGTAAATTTCGGCAAGTAGAACAATGAATGGAATAGGTAGACGGTTGAAATCATTGTATATATTGCTTCTATATAGTCTAAGAAACATATATGCAAATCATCCAAACAGTACAATTCGCCAATTTCTTGTTCTTCAAGTTTAAGTAAACTCCGATCTCCATTGTTAATCCCTTAAAGGAAATTATTTGTAACTTTCTAGAAGTAGAACAATGAATGGAACAGGTAGACGGTTGAAATCAATGTATATATTGCTTCTATATAGTCTAAGAAACATATATGCAAAGCATCCAAACAGTACAATTCGCCAATTAATTGTTCTTCAAGTTTAAGTGTACAACGAGCCCCATTGTTAATCCTTTAAAGGAAATTATTTGTAAATTTCGACAAGTAGAAAAATGAATGGAATAGGTAGACGGTTGAAATCATTGTATATATTGCTTCTATATAGTCTAAGAAACATATATGCAAAGCATCCAAACAGTACAATTCGCCAATTTTTTGTTCTTCAAGTTTAAGTGAACAATGAGCCCCAATGGTTAATCCTTTATCGGAAATTATTTGTAACTTTCGACAAGTAGAACAATGAATGGAACAGGTAGACGTTTGAAATCTTTGTATATATTGCTTCTATATAGTCTAAGAAACATATATGCAAAGCATCCAAACAGTACAAATCGCCAATTTATTGTTCTTCAAGTTTAAGTAAACTCCGATCTCCATTGTTAATCCCTTAAAGGAAATTATTTGTAACTTTCTACAAGTAGAACAATGAATGGAACAGGTAGACGGTTGAAATCATTGTATATATTGCTTCTATATAGTCTAAGAAACATATATGCAAAGCATCCAAACAGTATAATTCGCCAATTTTTTGTTCTTCAAGTTTAAGTGAACAATGAGCCCCAATGGTTAACCCTTTAACGGAAATTATTTGTAACTTGCGACAAGTAGAACAATGAATGGAACAGGTAGACGGTTGAAATCAATGTATATATTGCTTCTATATAGTCTAAGAAACATATATGCAAAGCATCCAAACAGTACCATTTGCCAATTTTTTGTTCTTCAAGTTTAAGTGAACAATGAGCCCCATTGTTAATCCTTTAAAGGAAATTATTTGTAAATTTCGGCAAGTAGAACAATGAATGGAATAGGTAGACGGTTGAAATCATTGTATTTATTGCTTCTATATAATATAAGAAACATATATTCAAAGCATCCAAACAGTACCATTCGCCAATTTTTTGTTCTTCAAGATTAAGTGAACAATGAGCCCCATTGTGAAACCTTTATCGGAAATTATTTGTAACTTTCGACAAGTAGAACAATGAATGGAACGGGTAGACGGTTGAAATCTTTGTATATATTGCTTCTACATAGTCTAAGAAACATATATGCAAAGCATCCAAACAGTACAATTCGCCAATTTTTTGTTCTTCAAGTTTAAGTGAACAATGAGCCCCAATGGATAACCCTTTATCGGAAATTATTTGTAACTTTCGACAAGTGGAACAATGAATGGAACAGGTAGACGGTTGAAATCTTTGTATATATTGCTTCTATATAGTCTAAGAAACATATATTCAAAGCATCCAAACAGTACAATTCGCCAATTTATTGTTCTTCAAGTTTAAGTGAACAACGAGCCCCATTGTTAATCCTTTAAAGGAAATTATTTGTAAATTTCGACAAGTAGAACAATGATTGGAACACGTAGACGGTTGAAATCTTTGTATATATTGCTTCCATATAGTCTAAGAAACATGTACGCAAAGCATCCAAACAGTACCCTTCGCCAATTTTTTGTTCTTCAAGTTTAAGTGAACAATGAGCCCCAATGGTTAATCCTTTATCAGAAATTATTTGTAATTTTAGACAAGTAGAACAATGAATGGAACAGGTAGACGGTTGAAATCTTTGTATGTATTGCTTCTATATAGTCTAAGAAACATATATGCTAAGCATCCAAACAGTACAATTCGCCAATTTCTTGTTCTTCAAGTTTAAGTAAACTACGATCCCCATTGTTAATCCCTTAAAGGAAATTATTTGTAACTTTCGACAAGTAGAACAATGAATGGAACAGGTAGACGGTTGAAATCATTGTATATATTGCTTCTATATAGTCTAAGAAACATATCTGCAAATCATCCAATCAGTACAATTCGCCAATTATTTGATCTTCAAGTTTAAGTGAACAATGAGCCCCAATGGTTAATCCTTTATCGGACATTTTTTGTAATTCTCAACAAGTAGAACAATGAATGGAACAGGTAGACGGTTGAAGTCTTTGTATATATTGCTTCTATATAATATAAGAAACATATATTCAAAGCATCCAAAAAGTACCATTCGCCAATTTTTTGTTCTTCAAGTTTAAGTGAACTACGAGCCCCATTGTTAATCCTTTAAAGGAAATTATTTGTAAATTTCGGCAAGTAGAACAATGAATGGAATAGGTAGACGGTTGAAATCATTGTATATATTGCTTCTATATAGTCTAAGAAACATATATGCAAAGCATCCAAACAGTACAATTCGCCAATTTCTTGTTCTTCAAGTTTAAGTAAACTCCGATCTCCATTGTTAATCCCTTAAAGGAAATTATTTGTAACTTTCTACAAGTAGAACAATGAATGGAACAGGTAGACGGTTGAAATCATTGTATATATTGCTTCTATATAGTCTAAGAAACATATCTGCAAATCATCCAAACAGTACAATTCGCCAATTATTTGATCTTCAAGTTTAAGTGAACTACGAGCCCCATTGTTAATACTTTAACGGAAATTATTTGTAACTTGCGACAAGTAGAACAATGAATGGAAAAGGTAGACGGTTGAAATCAATGTATATATTGCTTCTATATAGTCTAAGAAACATATATGCAAAGCATCCAAACAGTACCATTCGCCAATTTTTTGTTCATCAAGTTTAAGTGAACTACGAGCCCCATTGTTAATCCTTTAAAGGAAATTATTTGTAAATTTCGGCAAGTAGAACAATGAATGGAATAGGTAGACGGTTGAAATCATTGTATATATTGCTTCTATATAATATAAGAAACATATATTCAAAGCATCCAAACAGTACCATTCGCCAATTTTTTGTTCTTCAAGTTTAAGTGAACAATGAGCCCCATTGTGAATCCTTTATCGGAAATTATTTGTAACTTTCGACAAGTAGAACAATGAATGGAACGGGTAGACGGTTGAAATCTTTGTATATATTTCTTCTACATAGTCTAAGAAACATATATGCAAAGCATCCAAACAGTACAATACGCCAATTTTTTGTTCTTCAAGTTTAAGTGAACCATGAGCCCCAATGGTTAATCCTTTATCGGAAATTATTTGTAACTTTCGACAAGTAGAACAATGAATGGAACGGGTAGACGGTAGAAATCTTTGTATATATTGCTTCTACATAGTCTAAGAAACATATATGCAAAGCATCCAAACAGTACAATTCGCCAATTAATTGTTCTTCAAGTTTAAGTGTACAACGAGCCCCATTGTTAATCCTTTAAAGGAAATTATTTGTAAATTTCGACAAGTAGAAAAATGAATGGAATAGGTAGACGGTTGAAATCATTGTATATATTGGTTCCATATAGTCTAAGAAACATATATGCAAAGCATCCAAACAGTACAATTCGCCAATTTTTTGTTCTTCAAGTTTAAGTGAACAATGAGCCCCAATGGTTAATCATTTATCGGAAATTATTTGTAACTTTCGACAAGTAGAACAATGAATGGAACAGGTAGACGTTTGAAATCTTTGTATATATTGCTTCTATATAGTCTAAGAAACATATATGCAAAGCATCCAAACAGTACAAATCGCCAATTTATTGTTCTTCAAGTTTAAGTAAACTACGATCCCCATTGTTAATCCCTTAAAGGAAATTATTTGTAACTTTCGACAAGTAGAACAATGAATGGAACAGATAGACGGTTGAAATCATTGTATATATTGCTTCTATATAGTCTAAGAAACATATCTGCAAATCATCCAATCAGTACAATTCGCCAATTATTTGATCTTCAAGTTTAAGTGAACAATGAGCCCCAATGGTTAATCCTTTATCGGACATTTTTTGTAATTCTCGACAAGTAGAACAATGAATGGAACAGGTAGACGGTTGAAGTCTTTGTATATATTGCTTCTATATAATATAAGAAACATATATTCAAAGCATCCACACAGTACCATTCGCCAATTTTTTGTTCTTCAAGTTTAAGTGAACAACGAGCCCCATTGATAATCATGAAATGGAAATTATTTGTAACTTTCTACAAGTAGAACGATGAATAGTACAGGTAGACGGGTGAAATCTTTCTATATATTGTTTGTAAATAGTCAAAGAAACATATATGCAAAGCATCCAAACAGTACAATTCGCCAATTTTTTGTTCTTCAAGTTTAAGTGAACTACGAGCCCCATTGTTAATCCTTTAAAGGAAATTATTTGTAAATTTCGACAAGTAGAACAATGAATGGAACAGGTAGACGGTTGAATTCTTTGTATATATTGCATTCATATAGTCTAAGAAACATGTACGCAAAGCATCCAAACAGTACAATTCGCCAATTTTTTGTTTTTCAATTTTAAGTGAACAATGAGCCCCAATGGTTAATCCTTTATCGGAAATTATTTGTAACTTTCGACTAGTAGAACAATGAATGGAACAGGTAGACGGTTGAATTATTTGTATATATTGCTTCTATATAGTCTAAGAAACATATATGCAAAGCATCCAAACAGTACCGTTCGCCAATTTTTTGTTCTTCAAGTTTAAGTGAACTACGAGCCCCATTGTTAATCCTTTAAAGGAAATTATTTGTAAATTTCGGCAAGTAGAACAATGAATGGAATAGGTAGACGGTTGAAATCATTGTATATCTTGCTTCTATGTAATATAAGAAACATATATTCAAAGCATCCAAACAGTACCATTAGCCAATTTCTTGTTCTTCAAGTTTAAGTGAACTACGAGCCCCATTGTTAATACTTTAACGGAAATTATTTGTAACTTGCGACAAGTAGAACAATGAATGGAACATGTAGACGGTTGAAATCAATGTATATATTGCTTCTATATAGTCTAAGAAACATATATGCAAAGCATCCAAACAGTACCATTCGCCAATTTTTTGTTCTTCAAGTTTAAGTGAACTACGAGCCCCATTGTTAATCCTTTAAAGGAAATTATTTGTAAATTTCGGCAAGTAGAACAATGAATGGAATAGGTAGACGGTTGAAATCATTGTATATATTGCTTCTATATAATATAAGAAACATATATTCAAAGCATCCAAACAGTACCAATCGCCAATTTTTTGTTCTTCAAGTTTAAGTGAACAATGAGCCCCATTGTTAATCCTTTATCGGAAATTATTTGTGACTTTCGACAAGTAGAACAATGAATGGAACGGGTAGACGGTTGAAATCTTTGTATATATTGCTTCTACATAGTCTAAGAAACATATATGCAAAGCATCCAAACAGTACAATTCGCCAATTTTTTGTTCTTCCAGTTTAAGTGAACAATGAGCCCCAATGGTTAACCCTTTTTCGGAAATTATTTGTAACTTTCGACAAGTGGAACAATGAATGGAACAGGTAAACGGTTGAAATCTTTGTATATATTGCTTCTATATAGTCTAAGAAACATATATGCAAAGCATCCAAACAGTACAATTCGCCAATTAATTGTTCTTCAAGTTTAAGTGTACAACGAGCCCCATTGTTAATCCTTTAAAGGAAATTATTTGTAAATTTCGACAAGTAGAAAAATGAATGGAATAGGTAGACGGTTGAAATCATTGTATATATTGCTTCTATATAGTCTAAGAAACATATATGCAAAGCATCCAAACAGTACAATTCGCCAATTTTTCGTTCTTCAAGTTTAAGTGAACAATGAGCCCCAATGGTTAATCCTTTATCGGAAATTATTTGTAACTTTCGACAAGTAGAACAACGAATGGAACGGGTAGACGGTTGAAATCTTTGTATATATTGCTTCTACATAGTCTAAGAAACATATATGCAAAGCATCCAAACAGTACAATTCGCCAATTTTTTGTTCTTCAAGTTTAAGTGAACAATGAGCCCCAATGGTTAACCCTTTATCGGAAATTATTTGTAACTTTCGACAAGTGGAACAATGAATGGAACAGGTAAACGGTTGAAATCTTTGTATATATTGCTTCTATATAGTCTAAGAAACATATATGCAAAGCATCCAAACAGTACAATTCGCCAATTAATTGTTCTTCAAGTTTAAGTGTACAACGAGCCCCATTGTTAATCCTTTAAAGGAAATGATTTGTAAATTTCGACAAGTAGAACAATGAATGGAATAGGTAGACGGTTGAAATCATTGTATATATTGCTTCCATATAGTCTAAGAAACATATATGCAAAGCATCCAAACAGTACAATTAGCCAATTTTTTGTTTTTCAAGTTTAAGTGAACAATGAGCCCCAATGGTTAATCCTTTATCGGAAATTATTTGTAACTTTCGACAAGTAGAACAATGAATGGAACAGGTAGACGGTTGAAATCTTGGTATATATTGCTTCTATATAGTCTAAGAAACATATATGCAAAGCATCCAAACAGTACCATTCGCCAATTTTTTGTTCTTCAAGTTTAAGTGAACTACGAGCCCCATTGTTAATACTTTAAAGGAAATTATTTGTAAATTTCGGCAAGTAGAACAATGAATGGAATAGGTAGACGGTTGAAATCATTGTATATCTTGCTTCTATGTAATATAAGAAACATATATTCAAAGAATCCAAACAGTACCATTAGCCAATTTCTTGTTCTTCAAGTTTAAGTGAACTACGAGCCCCATTGTTAATCGTTTAAAGGAAATTATTTGTAAATTTCGGCAAGTAGAACAATGAATGGAATAGGTAGACGGTTGAAATCATTGTATATCTTGCTTCTATGTAATATAAGAAACATATATTCAAAGAATCCAAACAGTACCATTAGCCAATTTCTTGTTCTTCAAGTTTAAGTGAACTACGAGCCCCATTGTTAATCGTTTAAAGGAAATTATTTGTAAATTTCGGCAAGTAGAACAATGAATGGAATAGGTAGACGGTTGAAATCATTGTATATATTGCTTCTATATAGTCTAAGAAACATATATGCAAATCATCCAAACAGTACAATTCGCCAATTTCTTGTTCTTCAAGTTTAAGTAAACTCCGATCTCCATTGTTAATCCCTTAAAGGAAATTATTTGTAACTTTCTAGAAGTAGAACAATGAATGGAACAGGTAGACGGTTGAAATCAATGTATATATTGCTTCTATATAGTCTAAGAAACATATATGCAAAGCATCCAAACAGTACAATTCGCCAATTAATTGTTCTTCAAGTTTAAGTGTACAACGAGCCCCATTGTTAATCCTTTAAAGGAAATTATTTGTAAATTTCGACAAGTAGAAAAATGAATGGAATAGGTAGACGGTTGAAATCATTGTATATATTGCTTCTATATAGTCTAAGAAACATATATGCAAAGCATCCAAACAGTACAATTCGCCAATTTTTTGTTCTTCAAGTTTAAGTGAACAATGAGCCCCAATGGTTAATCCTTTATCGGAAATTATTTGTAACTTTCGACAAGTAGAACAATGAATGGAACAGGTCGACGTTTGAAATCTTTGTATATATTGCTTCTATATAGTCTAAGAAACATATATGCAAAGCATCCAAACAGTACAAATCGCCAATTTATTGTTCTTCAAGTTTAAGTAAACTCCGATCTCCATTGTTAATCCCTTAAAGGAAATTATTTGTAACTTTCTACAAGTAGAACAATGAATGGAACAGGTAGACGGTTGAAATCATTGTATATATTGCTTCTATATAGTCTAAGAAACATATATGCAAAGCATCCAAACAGTATAATTCGCCAATTTTTTGATCTTCAAGTTTAAGTGAACAATGAGCCCCAATGGTTAACCCTTTAACGGAAATTATTTGTAACTTGCGACAAGTAGAACAATGAATGGAACAGGTAGACGGTTGAAATCAATGTATATATTGCTTCTATATAGTCTAAGAAACATATATGCAAAGCATCCAAACAGTACCATTCGCCAATTTTTTGTTCTTCAAGTTTAAGTGAACAATGAGCCCCATTGTTAATCCTTTAAAGGAAATTATTTGTAAATTTCGGCAAGTAGAACAATGAATGGAATAGGTAGACGGTTGAAATCATTGTATTTATTGCTTCTATATAATATAAGAAACATATATTCAAAGCATCCAAACAGTACCATTCGCCAATTTTTTGTTCTTCAAGATTAAGTGAACAATGAGCCCCATTGTGAAACCTTTATCGGAAATTATTTGTAACTTTCGACAAGTAGAACAATGAATGGAACGGGTAGACGGTTGAAATCTTTGTATATATTGCTTCTACATAGTCTAAGAAACATATATGCAAAGCATCCAAACAGTACAATTCGCCAATTTTTTGTTCTTCAAGTTTAAGTGAACAATGAGCCCCAATGGATAACCCTTTATCGGAAATTATTTGTAACTTTCGACAAGTGGAACAATGAATGGAACAGGTAGACGGTTGAAATCTTTGTATATATTGCTTCTATATAGTCTAAGAAACATATATTCAAAGCATCCAAACAGTACAATTCGCCAATTTATTGTTCTTCAAGTTTAAGTGAACAACGAGCCCCATTGTTAATCCTTTAAAGGAAATTATTTGTAAATTTCGACAAGTAGAACAATGATTGGAACACGTAGACGGTTGAAATCTTTGTATATATTGCTTCCATATAATCTAAGAAACATGTACGCAAAGCATCCAAACAGTACCATTCGCCAATTTTTTGTTCTTCAAGTTTAAGTGAACAATGAGCCCCAATGGTTAATCCTTTATCAGAAATTATTTGTAATTTTAGACAAGTAGAACAATGAATGGAACAGGTAGACGGTTGAAATCTTTGTATGTATTGCTTCTATATAGTCTAAGAAACATATATGCTAAGCATCCAAACAGTACAATTCGCCAATTTCTTGTTCTTCAAGTTTAAGTAAACTACGATCCCCATTGTTAATCCCTTAAAGGAAATTATTTGTAACTTTCGACAAGTAGAACAATGAATGGAACAGGTAGACGGTTGAAATCATTGTATATATTGCTTCTATATAGTCTAAGAAACATATCTGCAAATCATCCAATCAGTACAATTCGCCAATTATTTGATCTTCAAGTTTAAGTGAACAATGAGCCCCAATGGTTAATCCTTTATCGGACATTTTTTGTAATTCTCAACAAGTAGAACAATGAATGGAACAGGTAGACGGTTGAAGTCTTTGTATATATTGCTTCTATATAATATAAGAAACATATATTCAAAGCATCCAAAAAGTACCATTCGCCAATTTTTTGTTCTTCAAGTTTAAGTGAACTACGAGCCCCATTGTTAATCCTTTAAAGGAAATTATTTGTAAATTTCGGCAAGTAGAACAATGAATGGAATAGGTAGACGGTTGAAATCATTGTATATATTGCTTCTATATAGTCTAAGAAACATATATGCAAAGCATCCAAACAGTACAATTCGCCAATTTCTTGTTCTTCAAGTTTAAGTAAACTCCGATCTCCATTGTTAATCCCTTAAAGGAAATTATTTGTAACTTTCTACAAGTAGAACAATGAATGGAACAGGTAGACGGTTGAAATCATTGTATATATTGCTTCTATATAGTCTAAGAAACATATCTGCAAATCATCCAAACAGTACAATTCGCCAATTATTTGATCTTCAAGTTTAAGTGAACTACGAGCCCCATTGTTAATACTTTAACGGAAATTATTTGTAACTTGCGACAAGTAGAACAATGAATGGAAAAGGTAGACGGTTGAAATCAATGTATATATTGCTTCTATATAGTCTAAGAAACATATATGCAAAGCATCCAAACAGTACCATTCGCCAATTTTTTGTTCATCAAGTTTAAGTGAACTACGAGCCCCATTGTTAATCCTTTAAAGGAAATTATTTGTAAATTTCGGCAAGTAGAACAATGAATGGAATAGGTAGACGGTTGAAATCATTGTATATATTGCTTCTATATAATATAAGAAACATATATTCAAAGCATCCAAACAGTACCATTCGCCAATTTTTTGTTCTTCAAGTTTAAGTGAACAATGAGCCCCATTGTGAATCCTTTATCGGAAATTATTTGTAACTTTCGACAAGTAGAACAATGAATGGAACGGGTAGACGGTTGAAATCTTTGTATATATTTCTTCTACATAGTCTAAGAAACATATATGCAAAGCATCCAAACAGTACAATACGCCAATTTTTTGTTCTTCAAGTTTAAGTGAACCATGAGCCCCAATGGTTAATCCTTTATCGGAAATTATTTGTAACTTTCGACAAGTAGAACAATGAATGGAACGGGTAGACGGTAGAAATCTTTGTATATATTGCTTCTACATAGTCTAAGAAACATATATGCAAAGCATCCAAACAGTACAATTCGCCAATTAATTGTTCTTCAAGTTTAAGTGTACAACGAGCCCCATTGTTAATCCTTTAAAGGAAATTATTTGTAAATTTCGACAAGTAGAAAAATGAATGGAATAGGTAGACGGTTGAAATCATTGTATATATTGGTTCCATATAGTCTAAGAAACATATATGCAAAGCATCCAAACAGTACAATTCGCCAATTTCTTGTTCTTCAAGTTTAAGTGAACAATGAGCCCCAATGGTTAATCATTTATCGGAAATTATTTGTAACTTTCGACAAGTAGAACAATGAATGGAACAGGTAGACGTTTGAAATCTTTGTATATATTGCTTCTATATAGTCTAAGAAACATATATGCAAAGCATCCAAACAGTACAAATCGCCAATTTATTGTTCTTCAAGTTTAAGTAAACTCCGATCTCCATTGTTAATCCCTTAAAGGAAATTATTTGTAACTTTCTACAAGTAGAACAATGAATGGAACAGGTAGACGGTTGAAATCATTGTATATATTGCTTCTATATAGTCTAAGAAACATATATGCAAAGCATCCAAACAGTACAATTCGCCAATTTTTTGTTCTTCAAGTTTAAGTGAACAATGAGCCCCAATGGTTAACCCTTTAACGGAAATTATTTGTAACTTGCGACAAGTAGAACAATGAATGGAACAGGTAGACGGTTGAAATCAATGTATATATTGCTTCTATATAGTCTAAGAAACATATATGCAAAGCATCCAAACAGTACCATTCGCCAATTTTTTGTTCTTCAAGTTTAAGTGAACAATGAGCCCCATTGTTAATCCTTTAAAGGAAATTATTTGTAAATTTCGGCAAGTAGAACAATGAATGGAATAGGTAGACGGTTGAAATCATTGTATTTATTGCTTCTATATAATATAAGAAACATATATTCAAAGCATCCAAACAGTACCATTCGCCAATTTTTTGTTCTTCAAGATTAAGTGAACAATGAGCCCCATTGATAATCATGAAATGGAAATTATTTGTAACTTTCTACAAGTAGCACGTTGAATAGTACAGGTAGACGGGTGAAGTCTTTCTATATATTGCTTCTAAATAGTCAAAGAAACATATATGCAAAGCATCCAAACAGTACAATTCGCCAATTTTTTGTTCTTCAAGTTTAAGTGAACTACGAGCCCCATTGTTAATCCTTTAAAGGAAATTATTTGTAAATTTCGACAAGTAGAACAATGAATGGAACAGGTAGTCGGTTGAATTCTTTGTATATATTGCATCCATATAGTCTAAGAAACATGTACGCAAAGCATCCAAACAGTACAATTCGCCAATTTTTTGTTTTTCAAGTTTAAGTGAACAATGAGCCCCAATGGTTAATCATTTATCGGAAATTATTTGTAAATTTCGGCAAGTAGATCAATGAATGGAACAGGTAGACGGTTGAATTCTTTGTATATATTGCTTCTATATAGTCTAAGAAACATATATGCAAAGCATCCAAACAGTACCGTTCGCCAATTTTTTGTTCTTCAAGTTTAAGTGAACTACGAGCCCCATTGTTAATACTTTAAAGGAAATTATTTGTAAATTTCGGCAAGTAGAACAATGAATGGAATAGGTAGACGGTTGAAATCATTGTATATCTTGCTTCTATGTAATATAAGAAACATATATTCAAAGCATCCAAACAGTACCATTAGCCAATTTCTTGTTCCTCAAGTTTAAGTGAACTACGAGCCCCATTGTTAATCGTTTAAAGGAAATTATTTGTAAATTTCGGCAAGTAGAACAATGAATGGAATAGGTAGACGGTTGAAATCATTGTATATATTGCTTCTATATAGTCTAAGAAACATATATGCAAATCATCCAAACAGTACAATTCGCCAATTTCTTGTTCTTCAAGTTTAAGTAAACTCCGATCTCCATTGTTAATCCCTTAAAGGAAATTATTTGTAACTTTCTAGAAGTAGAACAATGAATGGAACAGGTAGACGGTTGAAATCAATGTATATATTGCTTCTATATAGTCTAAGAAACATATATGCAAAGCATCCAAACAGTACAATTCGCCAATTAATTGTTCTTCAAGTTTAAGTGTACAACGAGCCCCATTGTTAATCCTTTAAAGGAAATTATTTGTAAATTTCGACAAGTAGAAAAATGAATGGAATAGGTAGACGGTTGAAATCATTGTATATATTGCTTCTATATAGTCTAAGAAACATATATGCAAAGCATCCAAACAGTACAATTCGCCAATTTTTTGTTCTTCAAGTTTAAGTGAACAATGAGCCCCATTGTTAATCCTTTAAAGGAAATTATTTGTAAATTTCGACAAGTAGAAAAATGAATGGAATAGGTAGACGGTTGAAATCATTGTATATATTGGTTCCATATAGTCTAAGAAACATATATGCAAAGCATCCAAACAGTACAATTCGCCAATTTTTTGTTCTTCAAGTTTAAGTGAACAATGAGCCCCAATGGTTAATCCTTTATCGGAAATTATTTGTAATTTTCGACAAGTAGAACAATGAATGGAACAGGTAGACGGTTGATATCTTTGTATATATTGCTTCTATATAATCTAAGAAACATATATGCAAAGCATCCAAACAGTACAATTCGCCAATTAATTCATCTTCATGTTTAAGTGAACTAGGAGCCCCATTGTTAATACTTTAACGGAAATTATTTGTAACTTGCGACAAGGAGAACAATGAGTGGAACAGGTAGACGGTTGAAATCATTGTATATATTGCTTCTATATAGTCTAAGAAACATATATGCAAAGCATCCAAACAGTACCAGTCGCCAATTTTTTGTTCTTCAATTTTAAGTGAAGAACGAGGCCCATTGATAATCATGAAACGGAAATTATTTGTAACTTTCGACAAGAAGAACAATGAATAGAACAGGTAGACGGTTGAAATCTTTGTATATGTTGCTTCTATATAGTCTAAGAAACCTATATGCAAAGCATCTAAACAGTGACATTCGCCAATTTTTTGTTCTTCAAGTTTAAGTGAACTACGAGCCCCATTGTTAATCCTTTAAAGGAAATTATTTGTAAAGTTCGACAAGTAGAACAATGAATGGATCAGGTAGACGGTTGAAATCATTGTATATATTGCTTCTATATAGTCTACGAAACAAATATGCAAAGCATCCAAACAGTACAATTCGCCAATTTTTTGTTCTTCAAGTTTAAGTGCACTACGAGCCCCATTGTTAATCCTTTAAAGGAAATTATTTGTAAATTTCGACAAGTAGAACAATGAATGGAACAGGTAGACGGTTGAAATCTTTGTATATATTGCTTCTATATAGTCTAAGAAACATATATGCAAAGCATCCAAACAGTACAATTCGCCAATTTTTTGTTCTTCAAGTTTAGTGAACAATGAGCCCCAATGGTTAATCCTTTATCGGAAATTATTTGTAATTTTCGACAAGTAGAACAATGAATGGAACAGGTAGACGGTTGATATCTTTGTATATATTGCTTCTATATAATCTAAGAAACATATATGCAAAGCATCCAAACAGTACAATTCGCCAATTAATTCATCTTCATGTTTAAGTGAACTAGGAGCCCCATTGTTAATACTTTAACGGAAATTATTTGTAACTTGCGACAAGGAGAACAATGAGTGGAACAGGTAGACGGTTGAAATCATTGTATATATTGCTTCTATATAGTCTAAGAAACATATATGCAAAGCATCCAAACAGTACCAGTCGCCAATTTTTTGTTCTTCAATTTTAAGTGAAGAACGAGGCCCATTGATAATCATGAAACGGAAATTATTTGTAACTTTCGACAAGAAGAACAATGAATAGAACAGGTAGACGGTTGAAATCTTTGTATATGTTGCTTCTATATAGTCTAAGAAACCTATATGCAAAGCATCTAAACAGTGACATTCGCCAATTTTTTGTTCTTCAAGTTTAAGTGAACTACGAGCCCCATTGTTAATCCTTTAAAGGAAATTATTTGTAAAGTTCGACAAGTAGAACAATGAATGGATCAGGTAGACGGTTGAAATCATTGTATATATTGCTTCTATATAGTCTACGAAACAAATATGCAAAGCATCCAAACAGTACAATTCGCCAATTTTTTGTTCTTCAAGTTTAAGTGCACTACGAGCCCCATTGTTAATCCTTTAAAGGAAATTATTTGTAAATTTCGACAAGTAGAACAATGAATGGAACAGGTAGACGGTTGAAATCTTTGTATATATTGCTTCTATATAGTCTAAGAAACATATATGCAAAGCATCCAAACAGTACAATTCGCCAATTTTTTGTTCTTCAAGTTTAAGTGAACTACGAGCCCCATTGTTAATCCTTTAACGGAAATTATTTGTAACTTCCGACAAGTAGAACAATGAATGGAACAGGTAGACGGTTGAAATCAATGTATATATTGCTTCTATATAGTCTAAGAAACATATGTGCAAAGCATCCAAACAGTACCATTCGCCAATTTTTTGTTCTTCAAGTTTAAGTGAACAGCGAGCCCCATTGATAATCATGAAATGGAAATTATTTGTGACTTTCTACAAGTCGAACAATGAATAGTACAGGTAGACGGGTGAAATCTTTCTATATGTTGCTTCTATATAGTCTAAGAAACATATATGCAAAGCATCCAAACAGTACAATTCGCCAATTAATTGTTCTTCAAGTTTAAGTGAACAACGAGCCCCATTGTTAATCCTTTATCGGAAATTATTTGTAATTTTCGACAAGTAGAACAATGAATGGAACAGGTAGACGGTTGATATCTTTGTATATATTGCTTCTATATAATCTAAGAAACATATATGCAAAGCATCCAAACAGTACAATTCGCCAATTATTTCATCTTCATGATTAAGTGAACAACGAGCCCCATTGTTAATACATTAACGGAAATTATTTGTAACTTCCGACAAGTAGAACAATGAATGGAACAGGTAGACGGTTGAAATCAATGTATATATTGCTTCTATATAGTCTAAGAAACATATATACAAAGCATCCAAACAGTACCATTCGCCAATTCTTTGTTCTTCAAGTTTAGTGAACAATGAGCCCCAATGGTTAATCCTTTATCGGAAATTATTTGTAATTTTCGGCAAGTAGAACAATGAATGGAACAGGTAGACGGTTGATATCTTTGTATATATTGCTTCTATATAATCTAAGAAACATATATGCAAAGCATCCAAACAGTACAATTCGCCAATTATTTCATCTTCATGATTAAGTGAACTACGAGACCCATTGTTAATACTTTAACGGAAATTATTTGTAACTTGCGACAAGGAGAACAATGAGTGGAACAGGTAGACGGTTGAAATTAATGTATATATTGCTTCTATATAGTCTAAGAAACATATATGCAAAGCATCCAAACAGTACCATTCGCCAATTTTTTGTTCTTCAAGTTTAAGTGAACAATGAGCCCCATTGTTAATCCTTTAACGGAAATTAATTGTGACTTTCTACAAGTAGAACAATGATTGGAACACGTAGACGGTTGAAATCTTTGTATATATTGCTTCTATATAGTCTAAGAAACATATGTGCAAAGCATCCAAACAGTACCATTCGCCAATTTTTTGTTCTTCAAGTTTAAGTGAACTACGAGCCCCATTGTTAATCCTTTAAAGGAAATTATTTGTAAATTTCGACAAGTAGAACAATGAATGGAACAGGTAGACTGTTGAAATCATTGTATATATTGCTTCTATATAGTCTAAGAAACATATATGCAAAGCATCCAAACAGTACAATTCGCCAATTTATTGTTCTTCAAGTTTAAGTGAACAACGAGCCCCATTGTTAATCCTTTAAAGGAAATTATTTGTAAATTTCGACAATTAGAACAATGATTGGAACAGGTAGACTGTTGAAATCATTGTATATATTGCTTCTATATAGTCTAAGAAACATATATGCAAAGCGTCCAAACAGTACAATTCGCCAATTTTTTGTTCTTCAAGTTTAAGTAAACTACGATCCCCATTGTTAATCCCTTAACGGAAATTATTTGTAACTTTCGACAAGTAGAACAATGAATGGAACAGGTAGACGGTTGAAATCATTGTATATATTGCTTCTATATAGTCTAAGAAACATATATGCAAAGCATCCAAACAGTACAATTCGACAATCTTTGTTCTTCAAGTTTAGTGAACAATGAGCCCCAATGGTTACTCCTTTATCGGAAATTATTTGTAATTTTCGACAAGTAGAACAATGAATGGAACAGGTAGACGGTTGAAATCTTTGTATATATTGCTTCTATATAGTCTAAGAAACATATATGCAAAGCATCCAAACAGTACAATTCGCCAATTTTTTGTTCTTCAAGTTTAGTGAACAATGAGCCCCAATGGTTAATCCTTTATCGGAAATTATTTGTAATTTTCGACAAGTAGAACAATGAATGGAACAGGTAGACGGTTGATATCTTTGTATATATTGCTTCTATATAATCTAAGAAACATATATGCAGAGCATCCAAACAGTACAATTCGCCAATTAATTCATCTTCATGTTTAAGTGAACTAGGAGCCCCATTGTTAATACTTTAACGGAAATTATTTGTAACTTGCGACAAGGAGAACAATGAGTGGAACAGGTAGACGGTTGAAATCATTGTATATATTGCTTCTATATAGTCTAAGAAACATATATGCAAAGCATCCAAACAGTACCAGTCGCCAATTTTTTGTTCTTCAATTTTAAGTGAAGAACGAGGCCCATTGATAATCATGAAACGGAAATTATTTGTAACTTTCGACAAGAAGAACAATGAATAGAACAGGTAGACGGTTGAAATCTTTGTATATGTTGCTTCTATATAGTCTAAGAAACCTATATGCAAAGCATCTAAACAGTGACATTCGCCAATTTTTTGTTCTTCAAGTTTAAGTGAACTACGAGCCCCATTGTTAATCCTTTAAAGGAAATTATTTGTAAAGTTCGACAAGTAGAACAATGAATGGATCAGGTAGACGGTTGAAATCATTGTATATATTGCTTCTATATAGTCTACGAAACAAATATGCAAAGCATCCAAACAGTACAATTCGCCAATTTTTTGTTCTTCAAGTTTAAGTGCACTACGAGCCCCATTGTTAATCCTTTAAAGGAAATTATTTGTAAATTTCGACAAGTAGAACAATGAATGGAACAGGTAGACGGTTGAAATCTTTGTATATATTGCTTCTATATAGTCTAAGAAACATATATGCAAAGCATCCAAACAGTACAATTCGCCAATTTTTTGTTCTTCAAGTTTAAGTGAACTACGAGCCCCATTGTTAATCCTTTAACGGAAATTATTTGTAACTTCCGACAAGTAGAACAATGAATGGAACAGGTAGACGGTTGAAATCAATGTATATATTGCTTCTATATAGTCTAAGAAACATATGTGCAAAGCATCCAAACAGTACCATTCGCCAATTTTTTGTTCTTCAAGTTTAAGTGAACAGCGAGCCCCATTGATAATCATGAAATGGAAATTATTTGTGACTTTCTACAAGTCGAACAATGAATAGTACAGGTAGACGGGTGAAATCTTTCTATATGTTGCTTCTATATAGTCTAAGAAACATATATGCAAAGCATCCAAACAGTACAATTCGCCAATTAATTGTTCTTCAAGTTTAAGTGAACAACGAGCCCCATTGTTAATCCTTTATCGGAAATTATTTGTAATTTTCGACAAGTAGAACAATGAATGGAACAGGTAGACGGTTGATATCTTTGTATATATTGCTTCTATATAATCTAAGAAACATATATGCAAAGCATCCAAACAGTACAATTCGCCAATTATTTCATCTTCATGATTAAGTGAACAACGAGCCCCATTGTTAATACATTAACGGAAATTATTTGTAACTTCCGACAAGTAGAACAATGAATGGAACAGGTAGACGGTTGAAATCAATGTATATATTGCTTCTATATAGTCTAAGAAACATATATGCAAAGCATCCAAACAGTACCATTCGCCAATTCTTTGTTCTTCAAGTTTAGTGAACAATGAGCCCCAATGGTTAATCCTTTATCGGAAATTATTTGTAATTTTCGGCAAGTAGAACAATGAATGGAACAGGTAGACGGTTGAAATCTTTGTATATATTGCTTCTATATAATCTAAGAAACATATATGCAAAGCATCCAAACAGTACAATTCGCCAATTATTTCATCTTCAAGTTTAAGTGAACTACGAGACCCATTGTTAATACTTTAACGCAAATTATTTGTAACTTGCGACAAGTAGAACAATGAGTGGAACAGGTAGACGGTTGAAATCAATGTATATAGTGCTTCCATATAGTCTTAGTAACATATATGCAAAGCATCCAAACAGTACCATTCGCCAATTATTTCATCTTCATGTATAAGTGAACTACGAGCCCCATTGTTAATACTTTAACGGAAATTATTTGTAACTTCCGACAATTAGAACAATGAATGGAACAGGTAGACGGTTGAAATCAATGTATATATTGCTTTTATATAGTCTAAGAAACATATATGCAAAGCATCCAAACAGTACCATTCGCCAATTCTTTGTTCTTCAAGTTTAAGTGAACAATGAGCCCCATTGTTAATCCTTTATCGGAAAATATTTGTAACTTTCGACAAGTAGAACAATAAACGGATCAGGTAGACGGTTGAAATCATTGTATATATTGCTTCTGTATAATCTACGAAACATATATGCAAAGCATCCAAACAGTACAATTCGCCAATTTTTTGTTCTTCAAGTTTAAGTGAACAATTAGCCCCAATGCTTAATCCGTTATCGGATATTATTTGTAACTTTCGACAAGTAGAACAATGAATGGAACAGGTAGACGGTTGAAATCATTGTATATATTGCTTCTATATAGTCTAAGAAACATATATGCAAAGCATCCAAACAGTACAATTCGACAATTTTTTGTTCTTCAAGTTTAGTGAACAATGAGCCCCAATGGTTAATCCTTTATCGGAAATTATTTGTAATTTTCGACAAGTAGAACAATGAATGGAACAGGTAGACGGTTGATATCTTTGTATATATTGCTTCAATATAATCTAAGAAACATATATTCAAAGCATCCAAACAGTACAATTCGCCAATTATTTCATCTTCATGTTTAAGTTAACTACGAGCCCCATTGTTAATACTTTAACGGAAATTATTTGTAACTTGCGACAAGGAGAACAATGAGTGGAACAGGTAGACGGTTGAAATTAATGTATATATTGCTTCTATATAGTCTAAGAAACATATATGCAAAGCATCCAAACAGTACCATTCGCCAATTTTTTGTTCTTCAAGTTTAAGTGAACAATGAGCCCCATTGTTAATCCTTTATAGGAAATTATTTGTAACTTTCGACAAGTAGAACAATGAATGGAACAGGTAGACGCTTGAAATCTTTGTATATATTGCTTCTATATAGTCTAAGAAACATATACGCAAAGCATCCAAACAGTACAATTCGACAATTTTATGTTCTTCAAGTTTAGTGAACAATGAGCCCCAATGGTTAATCCTTTATCGGAAATTATTTGTAATTTTCGACAAGTAGAACAATGAATGGAACAGGTAGACGGTTGATATCTTTGTATATATTGCTTCTATATAATCTAAGAAACATATATGCAAAGCATCCAAACAGTACAATTCGCCAATTATTTCATCTTCATGATTAAGTGAACAACGAGCCCCATTGTTAATACATTAACGGAAATTATTTGTAACTTCCGACAAGTAGAACAATGAATGGAACAGGTAGACGGTTGAAATCAATGTATATATTGCTTCTATATAGTCTAAGAAACATATATGCAAAGCATCCAAACAGTACCATTCGCCAATTCTTTGTTCTTCAAGTTTAAGTGAACAATGAGCCCCGTTGTTAATCCTTTATCGGAAATTATTTGTAACTTTCGACAAGTAGAACAATGAATGGATTAGGTAGACGGTTGAAATCATTGTATATATTGCTTCTATATAATCTACGAAACATATATGCAAAGCATCCAAACAGTACAATTCGCCAATTTTTTGTTCTTCAAGTTTAAGTGAACAATGAGCCCCAATGCTTAATCCGTTATCGGATATTATTTGCAACTTTCGACAAGTAGAACAATGAATGGAACAGGTAGACGGTTGAAATCTTTGTATATATTGCTTCTATATAATCTAAGAAACATATATGCAAAGCATCCAAACAGTACAATTCGCCAATTATTTCATCTTCATGTTTAAGCGAACTACGAGCCCCATTGTTAATCCTTTAACGTAAATTATTTGTAACTTTCGACAAGTAGAACAATGAATGGAACAGGTAGACGGTTGAAATCTTTGTATACATTGCTTCTATATGGTCTAAGAAACAAACATGCAAAGCTTCCAAACAGTACCATTCGCCAATTTTTTGTTCTTCAAGTTTAAGTGAACAACGAACTCCATTGATTACCATGAAAGGGAAATTATTTGTATCTTTCTACAAGTAGAATAATGAATAGACCAGGTAGTCTGTTGAAATATTTGTATATATTGCTTCAATATAGTCTAGGAAACCTATATGCAAATCATCCAAACAGTAACATTCGCCAATTTTTTGTTCATCAAGTTTAAGCGAACTACGAGCCCCATTGTTAATCCTTTATCGGAAATTATTTGTAACTTTCGACAAGTAGAACAATAAACGGATCAGGTAGACGGTTGAAATCATTGTATATATTGCTTCTGTATAATCTACGAAACATATATGCAAAGCATCCAAACAGTACAATTCGCCAATTTTTTGTTCTTCAAGTTTAAGTGAACAATTAGCCCCAATGCTTAATCCGTTATCGGATATTATTTGTAACTTTCGACAAGTAGAACAATGAATGGAACAGGTAGACGGTTGAAATCATTGTATATATTGCTTCTATATAGTCTAAGAAACATATATGCAAAGCATCCAAACAGTACAATTCGACAATTTTTTGTTCTTCAAGTTTAGTGAACAATGAGCCCCAATGGTTAATCCTTTATCGGAAATTATTTGTAACTTTCGACAAGTAGAACAATGAATGGAACAGGTAGACGGTTGAAATCATTGTATATATTGCTTCTATATAGTCTAAGAAACATATATGCAAAGCATCCAAACAGTACAATTCGACAATTTTTTGTTCTTCAAGTTTAGTGAACAATGAGCCCCAATGGTTAATCCTTTATCGGAAATTATTTGTAACTTTCGACAAGTAGAACAATGAATGGAACAGGTAGACGGTTGAAATCATTGTATATATTGCTTCTATATAGTCTAAGAAACATATATGCAAAGCATCCAAACAGTACAATTCGACAATCTTTGTTCTTCAAGTTTAGTGAACAATGAGCCCCAATGGTTACTCCATTATCGGAAATTATTTGTAATTTTCGACAAGTAGAACAATGAATGGAACAGGTAGACGGTTGAAATCTTTGTATATATTGCTTCTATATAATCTAAGAAACATATATGCAAAGCATCCAAACAGTACAATTCGCCAATTATTTCATCTTCAAGTTTAAGTGAACTACGAGACCCATTATTAATACTTTAACGCAAATTATTTGTAACTTGCGACAAGTAGAACAATGAGTGGAACAGGTAGACGGTTGAAATCAATGTATATAGTGCTTCCATATAGTCTTAGTAACATATATGCAAAGCATCCAAACAGTACCATTCGCCAATTATTTCATCTTCATGTATAAGTGAACTACGAGCCCCATTGTTAATACTTTAACGGAAATTATTTGTAACTTCCGACAAGTAGAACATTGAATGGAACAGGTAGACGGTTGAAATCAATGTATATATTGCTTCTATATAGTCTAAGAAACATATATGCAAAGCATCCAAACAGTACCATTCGCCAATTCTTTGTTCTTCAAGTTTAAGTGAACAATGAGCCCCATTGTTAATCCTTTATCGGAAATTATTTGTAACTTTCGACAAGTAGAACAATAAACGGATCAGGTAGACGGTTGAAATCATTGTATATATTGCTTCTGTATAATCTACGAAACATATATGCAAAGCATCCAAACAGTACAATTCGCCAATTTTTTGTTCTTCAAGTTTAAGTGAACAATTAGCCCCAATGCTTAATCCGTTATCGGATATTATTTGTAACTTTCGACAAGTAGAACAATGAATGGAACAGGTAGACGGTTGAAATCATTGTATATATTGCTTCTATATAGTCTAAGAAACATATATGCAAAGCATCCAAACAGTACAATTCGACAATTTTTTGTTCTTCAAGTTTAGTGAACAATGAGCCCCAATGGTTAATCCTTTATCGGAAATTATTTGTAATTTTCGACAAGTAGAACAATGAATGGATCAGGTAGACGGTTGATATCTTTGTATATATTGCTTCTATATAATCTAAGAAACATATATGCAAAGCATCCAAACAGTACAATTCGCCAATTATTTCATCTTCATGTTTAAGTTAACTACGAGCCCCATTGTTAATACTTTAACGGAAATTATTTGTAACTTGCGACAAGGAGAACAATGAGTGGAACAGGTAGACGGTTGAAATTAATGTATATATTGCTTCTATATAGTCTAAGAAACATATATGCAAAGCATCCAAACAGTACCATTCGCCAATTTTTTGTTCTTCAAGTTTAAGTGAACAACGAGCCCCATTGATAATCATGAAACGGAAATTATTTGTAACTTTCGACATGTAGAACAATGAATGGAACAGGTAGACGGTTGAAATATTTGTATATATTGCTTCCGTATAGTCTAAGAAACATATATGCAAAGCATCCAAACAGTACCATTCGCCAATTTTTTGTTCTTCAAGTTTAAGTGAACTACGAGCCCCATTGTTAATCCTTTAAAGGAAATTATTTGTAAATTTCGACAAGTAGAACAATGAATGGAACAGGTAGACTGTTGAAATCATTGTATATATTGCTTCTATATAGTCTAAGAAACATATATGCAAAGCATCCAAACAGTACAATTCGCCAATTTTTTGCTCTTCAAGTTTAAGTAAACTACGATCCCCATTGTTAATCCCTTAACGGAAATTATTTGTAACTTTCGACAAGTAGAACAATGAATGGAACAGGTAGACGGTTGAAATCATTGTATATATTGCTTCTATATAGTCTAAGAAACATATATGCAAAGCATCCAAACAGTACAATTCGACAATCTTTGTTCTTCAAGTTTAGTGAACAATGAGCCCCAATGGTTACTCCTTTATCGGAAATTATTTGTAATTTTCGACAAGTAGAACAATGAATGGAACAGGTAGACGGTTGAAATCTTTGTATATATTGCTTCTATATAATCTAAGAAACATATATGCAAAGCATCCAAACAGTACAATTCGCCAATTATTTCATCTTCAAGTTTAAGTGAACTACGAGACCCATTGCTAACACTTTAACGGAAATTATTTGTAACTTCCGACAATTAGAACAATGAATGGAACAGGTAGACGGTTGAAATCAATGTATATATTGCTTCTATATAGTCTAAGAAACATATATGCAAAGCATCCAAATAGTACAATTCTGCAATTTATTGTTCTTCAAGTTTAAGTGAACAATGAGCCCCAATGGTTAATCCTTTATCGGAAATTATTTGTAATTTTCGACAAGTAGAACAATGAATGGAACAGGTAGACGGTTGAAATCTTTGTATATATTGCTTCTATATAATATAAGAAACATATATGCAAAGCATCCAAACAGTACAATTCGCCAATTATTTCATCTTCATGTTTAAGTGAACAACGAGCCCCATTGTTAATACTTTAACGGAAATTATTTGTAACTTCCGACAAGTAGAACAATGAATGGAACAGGTAGACGGTTGAAATCAATGTATATATTGCTTCTATATAGTCTAAGAAACATATATGCAAAGCATCCAAACAGTACAATTCGCCAATTAATTGTTCTTCAAGTTTAAGTGAACAACGAGCCCCATTGTTAATCCTTTATCGGAAATTATTTGTAATTTTCGACAAGTAGAACAATGAATGGAACAGGTAGACGGTTGAAATCTTTGTATATATTGCTTCTATATAATCTAAGAAACATATATGCAAAGCATCCAAACAGTACAATTCGCCAATTAATTCATCTTCATGTTTAAGTGAACTAGGAGCCCCATTGTTAATACTTTAACGGAAATTATTTGTAACTTGCGACAAGGAGAACAATGAATAGAACAGGTAGACGGTTGAAATCTTTGTATATGTTGCTTCTATATAGTCTAAGAAACCTATATGCAAAGCATCTAAACAGTGACATTCGCCAATTTTTTGTTCTTCAAGTTTAAGTGAACAATGAGCCCCATTGTTAATCCTTTATAGGAAATTATTTGTAACTTTCGACAAGTAGAACAATGAATGGAACAGGTAGACGCTTGAAATCTTTGTATATATTGCTTCTATATAGTCTAAGAAACATATACGCAAAGCATCCAAACAGTACAATTCGACAATTTTTTGTTCTTCAAGTTTAGTGAACAATGAGCCCCAATGGTTAATCCTTTATCGGAAATTATTTGTAATTTTCGACAAGTAGAACAATGAATGGAACAGGTAGACGGTTGATATCTTTGTATATATTGCTTCTATATAATCTAAGAAACATATATGCAAAGCATCCAAACAGTACAATTCGCCAATTAATTCATCTTCATGTTTAAGTGAACTAGGAGCCCCATTGTTAATACTTTAACGGAAATTATTTGTAACTTGCGACAAGGAGAACAATGAGTGGAACAGGTAGACGGTTGAAATCTTTGTATATATTGCTTCTATATAGTCTAAGAAACATATATGCAAAGCATCCAAACAGTACAATTCGCCAATTAATTGTTCTTCAAGTTTAAGTGAACAACGAGCCCCATTGTTAATCCTTTATCGGAAATTATTTGTAATTTTCGACAAGTAGAACAATGAATGGAACAGGTAGACGGTTGATATCTTTGTATATATTGCTTCTATATAGTCTAAGAAACATATATGCAAAGCATCCAAACAGTACAATTCGACAATTTTTTGTTCTTCAAGTTTAGTGAACAATGAGCCCCAATGGTTAATCCTTTATCGGAAATTATTTGTAATTTTCGACAAGTAGAACAATGAATGGAACAGGTAGACGGTTGATATCTTTGTATATATTGCTTCTATATAATCTAAGAAACATATATGCAAAGCATCCAAACAGTACAATTCGCCAATTATTTCATCTTCATGTTTAAGTTAACTACGAGCCCCATTGTTAATACTTTAACGGAAATTATTTGTAACTTGCGACAAGGAGAACAATGAGTGGAACAGGTAGACGGTTGAAATTAATGTATATATTGCTTCTATATAGTCTAAGAAACATATATGCAAAGCATCCAAACAGTACCATTCGCCAATTTTTTGTTCTTCAAGTTTAAGTGAACAATGAGCCCCATTGTTAATCCTTTATAGGAAATTATTTGTAACTTTCGACAAGTAGAACAATGAATGGAACAGGTAGACGCTTGAAATCTTTGTATATATTGCTTCTATATAGTCTAAGAAACATATACGCAAAGCATCCAAACAGTACAATTCGACAATTTTTTGTTCTTCAAGTTTAGTGAACAATGAGCCCCAATGGTTAATCCTTTATCGGAAATTATTTGTAATTTTCGACAAGTAGAACAATGAATGGAACAGGTAGACGGTTGATATCTTTGTATATATTGCTTCTATATAATCTAAGAAACATATATGCAAAGCATCCAAACAGTACAATTCGCCAATTAATTCATCTTCATGTTTAAGTGAACTAGGAGCCCCATTGTTAATACTTTAACGGAAATTATTTGTAACTTGCGACAAGGAGAACAATGAGTGGAACAGGTAGACGGTTGAAATCATTGTATATATTGCTTCTATATAGTCTAAGAAACATATCTGCAAAGCATCCAAACAGTACAATTCGCCAATTTTTAGTTCTTCAAGTTTAAGTCAACTACGACCCCATTGTTAATCCTTTAACGGAAATTATTTGTAACTTTCGACAAGTAGAACAATGAATGGATCATGTAGACGGTTGAAATCATTGTATATATTGCTTCTATATAGTCTACGAAACAAATATGCAAAGCATCCAAACAGTACAATTCGCCAATTTTTTGTTCTTCAAGTTTAGTGAACAATGAGCCCCAATGGTTAATCCGTTATCGGAAATGATTTGTAACTTTCGACAAGTAGAACAATGAATGGAACAGGTACACGGTTGAAATCTTTGTATATATTGCTTCTATATAGTCTAAGAAACATATATGCAAAGCATCCAAACAGTACCATTCGCCAATTTTTTGTTCTTCAAGTTTAAGTGAATAATGAGCCCCAATGGTTAATCCTTTATCGGTAATTATTTGTAACTTTCGACAAGTAGAACAATGAATGGAACAGGTAGACGGTTGAAATCCTTGTATATATTGCGTCTATATAATCTACGAAACATACATGCAAAGCATCCAAACTGTACCATTCGCCAATTTTTTGTTCTTCAAGTTTAAGTGAACTACGAGCCCCATTGTTAATCCTTTAAAGGAAATTATTTGTAAATTTCGGCAAGTAGAACAATGAATGGAACAGGTAGACTGTTGAAATCATTGTATATATTGCTTCTATATAGTCTAAGAAACATGTACGCAAAGCATCCAAACAGTACCATTCGCCAATTTTTGGTTCTTCAAGTTTAAGTGAACTATGAGCCCCATTGTTAATCCTTTAAAGGAAATTATTTGTAAATTTCGACAAGTAGAACAATGAATGGAACAGGTAGACTGTTGAAATCATTGTATATATTGCTTCTATATAGTCTAAGAAACATATATGCAAAGCATCCAAACAGTACCATTCACCAATTTTTTGTTCTTCAAGTTTAAGTAAACTACGATCCCCATTGTTAATCCCTTAACGGAAATTATTTGTAACTTTCGACAAGTAGAACAATGAATGGAACAGGTAGACGGTTGAAATCATTGTATATATTGCTTCTATATAGTCTAAGAAACATATATGCAAAGCATCCAAACAGTACAATTCGACAATCTTTGTTCTTCAAGTTTAGTGAACAATGAGCCCCAATGGTTAATCCTTTATCGGAAATTATTTGTAATTTTCGACAAGTAGAACAATGAATGGAACAGGTAGACTGTTGAAATCATTGTATATATTGCTTCTATATAGACTAAGAAACATATATGCAAAGCATCCAAACAGTACAATTCGACAATCTTTGTTCTTCAAGTTTAGTGAACAATGAGCCCCATTGTGAATCCTTTATCGGAAATTATATGTAACTTTCGACAAGTAGAACAATGAATGGAACAGGTAGACGGTTGAAATATTTGTATAAATTGCTTCTATATAATATAAGAAACAAATATTCAAAGCATCCAAACAGTGCCATCCGCCAATTTTTTGTTCTTCAAGTTTAAGTGAACTACGAGCCCCATTGTTAATCCTTTAACAGAAATTATTTGTAAATTTCGACAAGTAGAACAATGAATGGATCAGGTAGACGGTTGAAATCATTGTATATATTGCTTCTATATAGTCTACGAAACAAATATGCAAAGCATCCAAACAGTACAATTCGCCAATTATTTCATCTTCATGTTTAAGTGAACTACGAGCCCCATTGTTAATAATTTAACGGAAATTATTTGTAACTTGCGACAAGGAGAACAATGAGTGGAACAGGTAGACGGTTGAAATTAATGTATATATTGCTTCTATATAGTCTAAGAAACATATATGCAAAGCATCCAAACAGTACCATTCGCCAATTCTTTGTTCTTCAAGTTTAAGTGAACAATGAGCCCCATTGTTAATCCTTTATCGGAAATTATTTGTAACTTTCGACAAGTAGAACAATAAATGGATCAGGTAGACGGTTGAAATCATTGTATATATTGCTTCTATATAATCTACGAAACATATATGCAAAGCATCCAAACAGTACAATTCGACAATTTTTTGTTCTTCAAGTTTAGTGAACAATGAGCCCCAATGGTTAATCCTTTATCGGAAATTATTTGTAATTTTCGACAAGTAGAACAATGAATGGAACAGGTAGACGGTTGAAATCTTTGTATATATTGCTTCTATATAATCTTAGAAACATATATGCAAAGCATCCAAACAGTACAATTCGCCAATTATTTCATCTTCATGTTTAAGTGAACTACGAGCCCCATTGTTAATACTTTAACGGAAATTATTTGTAACTTGCGACAAGGAGAACAATGAGTGGAACAGGTAGACGGTTGAAATTAATGTATATATTGCTTCTATATAGTCTAAGAAACATATATGCAAAGCATCCAAACAGTACCATTCGCCAATTCTTTGTTCTTCAAGTTTAAGTGAACAATGAGCCCCATTGTTAATCCTTTATCGGAAATTATTTGTAAATTTCGACAAGTAGAACAATGAATGGAACAGGTAGACGGTTGAAATCTTTGTATATATTGATTCCATATAGTCTAAGAAACATGTACGCAAAGCATCCAAACAGTACCATTCGCCAATTTTTTGTTCTTCAAGTTTAGTGAACAATGAGCCCCAATGGTTAATCCTTTATCGGAAATTATTTGTAATTTTCGACAAGTAGAACAATGAATGGAACAGGTAGACGGTTGAAATCTTTGTATATATTGCTTCTATATAATCTTAGAAACATATATGCAAAGCATCCAAACAGTACAATTCGCCAATTATTTCATCTTCATGTTTAAGTGAACTACGAGCCCCATTGTTAATACTTTAACGGAAATTATTTGTAACTTGCGACAAGGAGAACAATGAGTGGAACAGGTAGACGGTTGAAATTAATGTATATATTGCTTCTATATAGTCTAAGAAACATATATGCAAAGCATCCAAACAGTACCATTCACCAATTTTTTGTTCTTCAAGTTTAAGTGAAAAATGAGCCCCATTGCTAACCCTTTATAGGAAATTATTTGTAACTTTCGACAAGTAGAACAATGAATGGAACAGGTAGACGCTTGAAATCTTTGTATATATTGCTCCTATATAGTCTAAGAAACATATACGCAAAGCATCCAAACAGTACATTTCGACAATTTTTTGTTCTTCAAGTTTAGTGAACAATGAGCCCCAATGGTTAATCCTTTATCGGAAATTATTTGTAATTTTCGACAAGTAGAACAATGAATGGAACAGGTAGACGGTTGATATCTTTGTATATATTGCTTCTATATAATCTAAGAAACATATATGCAAAGCATCCAAACAGTACAATTCGCCAATTATTTCATCTTCATGTTTAAGTGAACTACGAGCCCCATTGTTAATACTTTAACGCAAATTATTTGTAACTTGCGACAAGTAGAACAATGAGTGGAACAGGTAGACGGTTGAAATCAATGTATATATTGCTTCTATAAAGTCTAAGAAACATATCTGCAAAGCATCCAAACAGTACAATTCGCCAATTTTTAGTTCTTCAAGTTTAAGTCAACTACGACCCCATTGTTAATCCTTTAACGGAAATTATTTGTAACTTTCGACAAGTAGAACAATGAATGGATCATGTAGACGGTTGAAATCATTGTATATATTGCTTCTATATAGTCTACGAAACAAATATGCAAAGCATCCAAACAGTACAATTCGCCAATTTTTTGTTCTTCAAGTTTAGTGAACAATGAGCCCCAATGGTTAATCCGTTATCGGAAATGATTTGTAACTTTCGACAAGTAGAACAATGAATGGAACAGGTACACGGTTGAAATCTTTGTATATATTGCTTCTATATAGTCTAAGAAACATATATGCAAAGCATCCAAACAGTACCATTCGCCAATTTTTTGTTCTTCAAGTTTAAGTGAATAATGAGCCCCAATGGTTAATCCTTTATCGGTAATTATTTGTAACTTTCGACAAGTAGAACAATGAATGGAACAGGTAGACGGTTGAAATCCTTGTATATATTGCGTCTATATAATCTACGAAACATACATGCAAAGCATCCAAACTGTACCATTCGCCAATTTTTTGTTCTTCAAGTTTAAGTGAACTACGAGCCCCATTGTTAATCCTTTAAAGGAAATTATTTGTAAATTTCGGCAAGTAGAACAATGAATGGAACAGGTAGACTGTTGAAATCATTGTATATATTGCTTCTATATAGTCTAAGAAACATGTACGCAAAGCATCCAAACAGTACCATTCGCCAATTTTTGGTTCTTCAAGTTTAAGTGAACTATGAGCCCCATTGTTAATCCTTTAAAGGAAATTATTTGTAAATTTCGACAAGTAGAACAATGAATGGAACAGGTAGACTGTTGAAATCATTGTATATATTGCTTCTATATAGTCTAAGAAACATATATGCAAAGCATCCAAACAGTACCATTCACCAATTTTTTGTTCTTCAAGTTTAAGTAAACTACGATCCCCATTGTTAATCCCTTAACGGAAATTATTTGTAACTTTCGACAAGTAGAACAATGAATGGAACAGGTAGACGGTTGAAATCATTGTATATATTGCTTCTATATAGTCTAAGAAACATATATGCAAAGCATCCAAACAGTACAATTCGACAATCTTTGTTCTTCAAGTTTAGTGAACAATGAGCCCCAATGGTTAATCCTTTATCGGAAATTATTTGTAATTTTCGACAAGTAGAACAATGAATGGAACAGGTAGACGGTTGAAATCATTGTATATATTGCTTCTATATAGTCTAAGAAACATATATGCAAAGCATCCAAACAGCACAATTCGACAATTTTTTGTTCTTCAAGTTTAGTGAACAATGAGCCCCAATGGTTAATCCTTTATCGGAAATTATTTGTAATTTTCGACAAGTAGAACAATGAATGGAACAGGTAGACGGTTGAAATCTTTGTATATATTGCTTCTATATAATCTTAGAAACATATATGCAAAGCATCCAAACAGTACAATTCGCCAATTATTTCATCTTCATGTTTAAGTGAACTACGAGCCCCATTGTTAATAATTTAACGGAAATTATTTGTAACTTGCGACAAGGAGAACAATGAGTGGAACAGGTAGACGGTTGAAATTAATGTATATATTGCTTCTATATAGTCTAAGAAACATATATGCAAAGCATCCAAACAGTACCATTCGCCAATTCTTTGTTCTTCAAGTTTAAGTGAACAATGAGCCCCATTGTTAATCCTTTATCGGAAATTATTTGTAACTTTCGACAAGTAGAACAATAAATGGATCAGGTAGACGGTTGAAATCATTGTATATATTGCTTCTATATAATCTACGAAACATATATGCAAAGCATCCAAACAGTACAATTCGACAATTTTTTGTTCTTCAAGTTTAGTGAACAATGAGCCCCAATGGTTAATCCTTTATCGGAAATTATTTGTAATTTTCGACAAGTAGAACAATGAATGGAACAGGTAGACGGTTGATACCTCTGTATATATTGCTTCTATATAATCTAAGAAACATATATGCAAAGCATCCAAACAGTACAATTCGCC
The DNA here is from genome assembly GCA_963989415.1 of Cerceris ruficornis. Classification (NCBI taxonomy): domain Eukaryota; kingdom Metazoa; phylum Arthropoda; class Insecta; order Hymenoptera; family Crabronidae; genus Cerceris; species Cerceris ruficornis. Next base: position 1,133,863 of record CAXDIW010000024.1, on the reverse strand, counting down.
AATTTTTTGTTCTTCAAGTTTAAGTGAACAATTAGCCCCAATGCTTAATCCGTTATCGGATATTATTTGTAACTTTCGACAAGTAGAACAATGAATGGAACAGGTAGACGGTTGAAATCTTTGTATATATTGCTTCAATATAGTCTAAGAAACATATATGCAAAGCATCCAAACAGTACAATTCGCCAATTTTTTGTTCTTCAAGTTTAAGTGAACTACGAGCCCCATTGTTAATCCTTTAACGGAAATTAATTGTAACTTTCTACAAGTAGAACAATGATTGCAACACGTAGAGGATTGAAATCTTTGTATATATTGCTTCCATATAGTCTAAGAAACATATATGCAAAGCATCCAAAAAGTAACATTCGCCAATTTTTTGTCCTTCAAGTTTAAGTCAACAATGAGCCCCATTGTGAATCCTTTATCGGAAATTATATGTAACTTTCGACAAGTAGAACAATAAACGGATCAGGTAGACGGTTGAAATCATTGTATATATTGCTTCTGTATAATCTACGAAACATATATGCAAAGCATCCAAACAGTACAATTCGCCAATTTTTTGTTCTTCAAGTTTAAGTGAACAATTAGCCCCAATGCTTAATCCGTTATCGGATATTATTTGTAACTTTCGACAAGTAGAACAATGAATGGAACAGGTAGACGGTTGAAATCATTGTATATATTGCTTCTATATAGTCTAAGAAACATATATGCAAAGCATCCAAACAGCACAATTCGACAATTTTTTGTTCTTCAAGTTTAGTGAACAATGAGCCCCAATGGTTAATCCTTTATCGGAAATTATTTGTAATTTTCGACAAGTAGAACAATGAATGGAACAGGTAGACGGTTGAAATCTTTGTATATATTGCTTCTATATAATCTTAGAAACATATATGCAAAGCATCCAAACAGTACAATTCGCCAATTATTTCATCTTCATGTTTAAGTGAACTACGAGCCCCATTGTTAATACTTTAACGGAAATTATTTGTAACTTGCGACAAGGAGAACAATGAGTGGAACAGGTAGACGGTTGAAATTAATGTATATATTGCTTCTATATAGTCTAAGAAACATATATGCAAAGCATCCAAACAGTACCATTCGCCAATTTTTTGTTCTTCAAGTTTAAGTGAAAAATGAGCCCCATTGCTAACCCTTTATAGGAAATTATTTGTAACTTTCGACAAGTAGAACAATGAATGGAACAGGTAGACGCTTGAAATCTTTGTATATATTGCTCCTATATAGTCTAAGAAACATATACGCAAAGCATCCAATCAGTACATTTCGACAATTTTTTGTTCTTCAAGTTTAGTGAACAATGAGCCCCAATGGTTAATCCTTTATCGGAAATTATTTGTAATTTTCGACAAGTAGAACAATGAATGGAACAGGTAGACGGTTGATATCTTTGTATATATTGCTTCTATATAATCTAAGAAACATATATGCAAAGCATCCAAACAGTACAATTCGCCAATTATTTCATCTTCATGTTTAAGTGAACTACGAGCCCCATTGTTAATACTTTAACGCAAATTATTTGTAACTTGCGACAAGTAGAACAATGAGTGGAACAGGTAGACGGTTGAAATCAATGTATATATTGCTTCTATAAAGTCTAAGAAACATATCTGCAAAGCATCCAAACAGTACAATTCGCCAATTTTTAGTTCTTCAAGTTTAAGTCAACTACGACCCCATTGTTAATCCTTTAACGGAAATTATTTGTAACTTTCGACAAGTAGAACAATGAATGGATCATGTAGACGGTTGAAATCATTGTATATATTGCTTCTATATAGTCTACGAAACAAATATGCAAAGCATCCAAACAGTACCATCCGCCAATTTTTTGTTCTTCAAGTTTAAGTGAACTACGAGCCCCATTGTTAATCCTTTAACAGAAATTATTTGTAAATTTCGACAAGTAGAACAATGAATGGATCAGGTAGACGGTTGAAATCATTGTATATATTGCTTCTATATAGTCTACGAAACAAATATGCAAAGCATCCAAACAGTACAATTCGCCAATTTTTTGTTCTTCAAGTTTATGTGAACTACGAGCCCCATTGTTAATCCTTTAACGGAAATTAATTGTAACTTTCTACAAGAAGAACAATGATTGCAACACGTAGACGGTTGAAATCTTTGTATATATTGCTTCCATATAGTCTAAGAAACATATATGCAAAGCATCCAAACAGTACAATTCGCCAATTTTTTGTTCTTCAAGTTTAAGTGAACAATGAGCCCCAATGGTTAATCCTTTATCGGAAATTATTTGTAACTTTCGACAAGTAGAACAATTAATGGAACAGGTAGACGGTTGAAATCATTGTATATATTGCTTCTATATAGTCTAAGAAACATATCTGCAAAGCATCCAAACAGTACAATTCGCCAATTTTTAGTTCTTCAAGTTTAAGTGAACTACGACCCCATTGTTAATCCTTTAACGGAAATTATTTGTAACTTTCGACAAGTAGAACAATGAATGGATCATGTAGACGGTTGAAATCATTGTATATATTGCTTCTATATAGTCTACGAAACAAATATGCAAAGCATCCAAACAGTACAATTCGCCAATTTTTTGTTCTTCAAGTTTAAGTGAACTACGAGCCCCATTGTTAATCCTTTAACGGAAATTAATTGTAACTTTCTGCAAGTAGAACAATGATTGCAACACGTAGACGGTTGAAATCTTTGTATATATTGCTTCCATATAGTCTAAGAAACATATATGCAAAGCATCCAAACAGTACAATTCGCCAATTATTTCATCTTCATGTTTAAGTTAACTACGAGCCCCATTGTTAATACTTTAACGGAAATTATTTGTAACTTGCGACAAGGAGAACAATGAGTGGAACAGGTAGACGGTTGAAATTAATGTATATATTGCTTCTATATAGTCTAAGAAACATATATGCAAAGCATCCAAACAGTACCAGTCGCCAATTTTTTGTTCTTCAATTTTAAGTGAAGAACGAGGCCCATTGATAATCATGAAACGGAAATTATTTGTAACTTTCGACAAGAAGAACAATGAATAGAACAGGTAGACGGTTGAAATCTTTGTATATGTTGCTTCTATATAGTCTAAGAAACCTATATGCAAAGCATCTAAACAGTGACATTCGCCAATTTTTTGTTCTTCAAGTTTAAGTGAACTACGAGCCCCATTGTTAATCCTTTAAAGGAAGTTATTTGTAAAGTTCGACAAGTAGAACAATGAATAGTACAGGTAGACGGGTGAAATCTTTCTATATATTGCTTCTAAATAGTCTAAGAAACATATATGCAAAGTATCCAAACAGTACAATTCGCCAAATTTTTGTTCTTCAAGTTTAAGTGAACAGCGAGCCCCATTGATAATCATGAAATGGAAATTATTTGTGACTTTCTACAAGTCGAACAATGATTGGAACACGTAGACGGTTGAAATCTTTGTATATATTGCTTCCATATAGTCTAAGAAACATGTACGCAAAGCATCCAAACAGTATCATACGCCAATTTTTTGTTGTTCAAGTTTAAGTGAAGAATGAGCCCCAATGGGTAATCCTTTATCGGAAATTATTTGTAATTTTCGACAAGTAGAACAGTGAATGGAACAGGTAGACGGTTGAAATCTTTGTATATATTGCTTCTATATAATCTAAGAAACATATATGCAAAGCATCCAAACAGTACCATTCGCCAATTTTTTGTTCTTCAAGTTTAAGTGAACAACGAGCCCCATTGATAATCATGAAACGGAAATTATTTGTAACTTTCTACAAGTAGAACAATGAATAGAACAGGTAGACGGTTGATATCTTTGTATATGTTGCTTCTATATAGTCTAAGAAACCTATATGCAAAGCATCTAAACAGTAACAATCGCCAATTTTTTGATCTTCAAGTTTAAGTGAACAGCGAGCCCCATTGATAATCATGAAATGGAAATTATTTGTGACTTTCTACAAGTAGAACAATGAATAGTACAGGTAGACGGGTGAAATCTTTCTATATATTGCTTCTAAATAGTCTAAGAAACATATATGCAAAGTATCCAAACAGTACAATTCGCCAAATTTTTGTTCTTCAAGTTTAAGTGAACAGCGAGCCCCATTGATAATCATGAAATGGAAATTATTTGTGACTTTCTACAAGTCGAACAATGAATAGTACAGGTAGACGGGTGAAATCTTTCTATATGTTGCTTCTATATAGTCTAAGAAACATATATGCAAAGCATCCAAACAGTACAATTCGCCAATTAATTGTTCTTCAAGTTTAAGTGAACAACGAGCCCCATTGTTAATCCTTTATCGGAAATTATTTGTAATTTTCGACAAGTAGAACAATGAATGGAACAGGTAGACGGTTGAAATCTTTGTATACATTGCTTCTATATGGTCTAAGAAACATATATGCAAAGCATCCAAACAGTACAATTCGCCAATTATTTCATCTTCATGTTTAAGCGAACTACGAGCCCCGTTGTTAATCCTTTATCGGAAATTATTTGTAACTTTCGACAAGTAGAACAATGAATGGATCAGGTAGACGGTTGAAATCTTTGTATATATTGCTTCTATATAATCTACGAAACATATATGCAAAGCATCCAAACAGTACCATTCGCCAATTTTTTGTTCTTCAAGGTTAAGTGAACAATGAGCCCCATTGTTAATTCTTTATCGGAAATTAATTGTAAATTTCTACAAGTAGAACAATGATTGAAACACGTAGACGGTTGAAATCTTTGTATATATTGCTTCTATATAGTCTAAGAAACATATGTGCAAAGCATCCAAACAGTACCATTCGCCAATTTTTTGTTCTTCAAGTTTAAGTGAACTACGAGCCCCATTGTTAATCCTTTAAAGGAAATTATTTGTAAATTTCGACAAGTAGAACAATGAATGGATCATGTAGACGGTTGAAATCATTGTATATATTGCTTCTATATAGTCTACGAAACATATATGCAAAGCATCCAAACAGTACAATTCGCCAATTTTTTGTTCTTCAAGTTGAAGTGAACTACGAGCCCCATTGTTAATCCTTTAACGGAAATTAATTGTAACTTTCTACAAGTAGAACAATGATTGGAACACGTAGATGGTTGAAATCTTTGTATGTATTGCTTCCATATAGTCTAAGAAATATATATGCAAAGCATCCAAACAGTACCATTCGCCAATTTTTTGTCCTTCAAGTTTAAGTGAACAATGAGCCCCATTGTTAATCCTTTATAGGAAATTATTTGTAACTTTCGACAAATAGAACAATGAATGGAACAGGTAGACGGTTGAAATCTTTTTATATATTGCTTCTATATAGTCTAAGAAACATATCAGCAAAGCATCCAAACAGTACAATTCGCCAATTTTTTGTTCTTCAAGTTTAAGTGAATAATGAGCCCCAATGGTTAATCCTTTATCGGTAATTATTTGTAACTTTCGACAAGTAGAACAATGAATGGAACAGGTAGACGATTGAAATCCTTGTATATATTGCGTCTATATAATCTACGAAACATACATGCAAAGCATCCAAACTGTACCATTCGCCAATTTTTTGTTCTTCAAGTTTAAGTGAACTACGAGCCCCATTGTTAATCCTTTAAAGGAAATTATTTGTAAATTTCGGCAAGTAGAACAATGAATGGAACAGGTAGACTGTTGAAATCATTGTATATATTGCTTCTATATAGTCTAAGAAACATGTACGCAAAGCATCCAAACAGTACCATTCGCCAATTTTTTGTTCTTCAAGTTTAAGTGAACTACGAGCCCCATTGTTAATCCTTTAATGGAAATTATTTGTAAATTTCGGCAAGTAGAAAAATGAATGGAACACGTAGACGGTTGAAATCTTTGTATATATTGCTTCTATATAGTCTAAGAAACATATATGCAAAGCATCCAAACAGTACCAGTCGCCAATTTTTTGTTCTTCAAGTTTAAGTGAACAACGAGCCCCATTGATAATCATGAAACGGAGATTATTTGTAACTTTCTACAAGTAGAACAATGAATACAACAGGTAGACTGTTGAAATCTTTGTATATGTTGCTTCTATATAGTCTAAGAAACCTATATGAAAAGTGTTGGTGTACAACGATGAAATGCTCAACGGCCGCTGAGCAAACCATAACGGCGACTTTCAAAACATTGTTTGACACCAAAGCAGAGCCGTCTTCGTGCTGTAAAGCCGTTTCAAGTTCAGTTCCAATGTCAAAGCCGCAGAGAGCAGATTAAACGTTATTTTTCACTATTTCTTATTCTTTTCTTTATATTTCTAAGCAGCTTAATATAATTGTATCTAAATTAATAAAACAATTTTAAACAAAATTCCATCAGGTTATGGGCCCAGATCACAATAAAACAATAAAGTGAATATAAAACAAAGGACTTTAAATAAATTTTTTTAAATATACAAGTAAATCGAAATGGCAAACGGTGGAAGTACGCATTTTGTTATTCAAAAATTGAACAATGAAAATTATTCAGTGTGGAGTTACAAATTGGAAATGCTCCTAATTAAAGAAAAATTGTGGAGTGTAATAAACGACAGAAAACCTGATCCAATGAATTCATCACGGACGCAGATGGATAGCGAGGCACGTGCTACCATTGGATTATTGGTAGAAGATAATCAATTACAGCACATATGAAACGCTAAATCTGCACGTGAAGCATGGGATTGTTTGAAAGGATATCACCAAAAGGCAACTTTAACCAGTAAGGTACTTTTATTAAAACGGTTATGTAGAACAGTGCTAAAAGAAGATGGTGATATGGAAGAACACATCACAAAAATTGCAAATTATTTCGAAGAACTCACAGCTCTCGGACAAGAATTGCCAGATAATCTCAAAGCAGCAATGTTGCTCGGAAGTCTTCCAGAATCGTACGAAACGCTTGTAACGGCTTTGGAAAGTAGACCCGAAAGCGATTTGACGTTAAATCTCGTCAAAGGGAAATTAATAGACGAATACAAAAGGCGTAAAGGGGCAAAAGATACGAGGCAACATATTTCAGAATGCGAAGCGGCTATGAAAACGGAACTCAAACATACAGCTGGCGCACTGCCTGGAAAAACATGTTTCTTCTGCAAAGAAGCCGGTCATTTCAAGAGTGACTGTTCAAAGTACAAATCATGGAAGTTGAAAATAGAAAAGGCTAATGCAGTTATAGAAGACAAATCGTCGTCTTCTAACGATTTCTGTTTTCATGCGATAGCCACAAAAGGAACTTCGAAAGAAGCATGTTTTGTTATTAAAGAAAAGAAACATAATTTATGGATTGTCGACTCGGGTGCAACAAGCCACATGGCAACGTCGAGGATTTTTTTCGACAATTTTAATCCCGAAAGAAACGGCCAAGTAGGTCTCGCAAACGAAGGGAAGACGGCTGAGGTGCAAGGGATTGGCTCAGGAGTGCTAAACTGTGGGATAGGCCCGCGAGAGGTCGTCCAAATTAAATTGAACAATGTACTTTACGTTCCTACGTTCGGATCGAATTTACTGTCGGTAAAGAGGTTAGTGAGTGATGGCTATAAACTAATTTTCGAAAAAGACAACTGCACAATTTCAAAGAACGGAGAATTAAAGGCAATAGCGAAATTATCCTCGGAACTGTTCGAACTGACCACAATTGAAAAGGCCTGCACAGTAAGTAATTCTATATATTTAAATCATACTGAAAATTGTCAGCATGCATGGCATAGACGTTTTGGACATCGAGACCCTACCGCAGTCAAAGATTTAGTTGAAAAGAATTTAGCGACAGGAATTAAAATAAAAGATTTTGGACAACAAGTAACTTGCGAATGCTGCGTAATAGGTAAGATGGCACGTGTACCTTTCCCAAAAGAATCAGAAAACAGAAGCAATGCAATTCTCGATCTAATTCATACAGATGTTTGTGGGCCAATGCAAACAATCACGCCAGGTAATAAAAGATATATTTTAACAATCATTGATGATTTTTCACGATACACAAGGATTTATCTTATGAGTCACAAAAGCGAAGCAGCGTCACATATTAAAGAATTCGTAGAGATGATGAAAACACAATATTCCAAGAAACCAAAGAAGATAAGATCCGATCGAGGAAGGGAATATATAAATGAAAATTTGCAAAATTATCTGAAACAGGAAGGGATTCAGGTCCAGTATACAGCGCCTTACTCTCCACAGCAGAACGGAATTGCGGAGAGGAAGAACAGATCCCTACTCGAGATGGCAATATGTAGGTTACTTGATGCACATATGGAAAAAAGGTATTGGGGGGAAGCAGTTAATACTGCAAACTATTTACAAAACAGGTTACCTTCAAGAGCAATTCGAAAAACCCCTTACGAATTATGGCACTCAAGAAAGCCAGACGTCAGAAATCTACATACTTTTGGATGCGACGCGTATGTCTACGTTCATAAAGAACAAAGAAAAAAATTAGACGATAAAGCCGAAAAATTCAGTTTTGTTGGGTATTCAGAGGAGTCAAAGGCTTTTCGGTTGTTGGATACTAAAACAAATAAAATAAAGATTAGCCGCGATGTAGTTTTCTGCGAAAAATTTAATGAAAACAAGCCAATTAATGAAATCGTAATTCCAGTTACTAGAAACCAAAATGCAGAAAATCAAGACACCGCCGAAGACGATGGGTCTGAGGGAGAATCAACCATAACTGAAGACAGTTCCATCTATGAAACGGACCATGCGAATAGCGACTTTGCTCAAGATTCTAGACATGAAGAAATGAGGCCAGAACAATACAGGCGATCAGAGAGATCGAATAGAGGGGTTCCACCCGATAGATACGCTGCATCTCTGCATATGGCTGTGGATGAAAATAATGAACCCAGAAGTGCAAAGGAAGCATTATCAGGACCCAATAAGGATGAGTGGAAAAAGGCTATGGACGAAGAGATGAAATCTTTAAGGGAAAATGGTACATGGGATCTTGTACCCAAACCGAAAGATAGAGATGTTGTTACCTGTAAGTGGGTTTTTAAATTAAAGAAAAATGAAGGAAACGTTAATAAGTTTAAGGCCAGGCTTGTCGCTCGAGGTTTTTCACAGAAATTTGGAACAGACTACGATGAAGTTTTTGCACCTGTAGTGCGACAAACCACATTCAGGACTTTCTTGACGCTAGCCGGACAGAAACGCATGCAGGTAAAACATTTTGATGTGAAAACGGCTTTTCTAAATGGAATACTCACAGAAACCATTTTTATGAGACAGCTAGAAACATATATCGTGCCCGGTAAAGAAGACTATGTGTGTAGTTTGAAAAGAGGTATCTATGGCTTAAAACAAGCTGCAAAAGTATGGAATGACCAATTAACCGATTTATTAAAGCAGTATGGTTTCAGACAGAGTCAAGTGGACCAATGTTTATATATAAAGGGCGAAGAGAATGAGGAACAAGTTTATCTCATTGTATATGTCGGTGACATTTTAATCGCTGCTAAAGAAATGGACAAGATCGATGAAGCGGCTGTTTTTCTAAAAAGGCATTTCCAACTCAGCGATCTCGGACTCTTGAAACAGTATTTAGGTATGGAGATTAGAAGAAACGAAGAGGGATTTTTCTGCATTAAGCAAGAAAAATATATAGAAAAAATTTTACATAGATTTTGTCTCCAGGACGCAAAGGCTTCTAGTATACCGTTAAATGAAGGTTATGTAAAGCACAGAAACGGCGAACCAGAAATGCCAGAAAACTCAAAATATCAGCAATTGATCGGTGCACTGTTATATTTGGCAGTAAATACAAGGCCCGACATAGCAGCGAGCGTTGGAATTTTGAGCCAGTACAATAAACGACCCACAACAGGTGACTGGACTGAAGTAAAAAGGATTGCTCGCTATTTAAAAGGAACAATAGGATATGAATTAAGACTTCGCAAACGGAACAGCGAAAAGGGGCTAATTGGTTTCGCGGATGCTGACTGGGCACAGGACAAGACCGACAGAAAGTCGCACAGTGGGTACCTATTCCAAGTAATGGGAGCACCTATAAGTTGGAACTGCCGGAAACAAACGTGTGTCGCACTCTCTTCAACGGAAGCAGAATATATAGCTCTTGCTGAAGCAACACAAGAAGGATTATGGATTCGTCGCTTGCTGGAAGATTTCGGTGAAACGGTCCAAAATGAAACAGTCATTTTTGAGGACAATCAGAGTTGCCTCAAGATTGCCTCGAATAATAGATTCGGCAACAGGACAAAGCACATCGACACCAAGTTCCATTTCATAAAGGATATAAAAAATCAGGGAATTATAAATTATAAATACTGTCCTACAGACGAAATGCTCGCAGACATGCTGACAAAACCACTTGGAAGGATAAAGTTAAAACGCATGGCTGAAAAGTGTGGCCTATTCAATCGCTAAATTTTTCTGTTTTTTTTGTTTTTTTCAGTATCTTCATCGTTGAGAAAGGGTGTTGGAGTACAACGATGAAATGCTCAACGGCCGCTGAGCAAACGATAACGGCGACTTTCAAAACATTGTTTGACACCAAAGCAGAGCCGACTTCGTGCTGTAAAACCGTTTCAAGTTCAGTTCCAAAGTCAAAGCCGCAGAGAGCGGATTAAACGTTATTTTTCACAATTTCTTATTCTTTTCTTTATATTTCTAAGCAGCTTAATATAATTGTATCTAAATTAATAAAACCATTTTAAACAAAATTCCATCAAAAAGCATCTAAACAGTAACAATCGCCAATTTTTTGATCTTCAAGTTTAAGTGAACAGCGAGCCCCATTGATAATCATGAAATGGAAATTATTTGTAACTTTCTACAAGTAGAACAATGAATTGTACAGGTAGACGGGTGAAGTCTTTCTATATATTGCTTCTATATATTCTAAGAAACATATATGCAAAGCATCCAAACAGTACATTTCGCCAATTTTTTGTTCTTCAAGTTTAAGTGAACTACGAGCCCCATTGTTAATCCTTCAAAGGAAATTATTTGTAATTTTCTACAATTAGATCAATGAATGGAACAGGTAGACGGTTGAAATCTTTGTATATATTGTTTTTATATAGTCTAAGAAACATACCTGCAAAGGATCCAAATAGTACCATTCGCGAATTTATTGTTCTTCAAGTTTAAGTGAACAACGAGCCCCATTGATAATCATGAAAGGGAAATTATTTGTAACTTTCTACAAATGGAACAATGAATAGAACAGTTATACTGTTGAAATCTTTGTATATATTGCTACTATATACTCTAAGAAACATATATGCCAAGCATCCAAACAGTACGATTCGCCAATTTTTTGTTCTTCAAGTTTAAGTGAACAACGAGCCCCATTGATAATCATGAAACGGAAATTATTTGTAACTTTCTACAAGTAGAACAATGAATTGTACAGGAAGACGGGTGAGGTCTTTATATATATTGCTTCTATATAGTCTAAGAAACATATATGCAAAGCATCCAAACAGTACAATTCGCCAATTTTTTGTTCTTCAAGTTTAAGTGAACAACGAGCCCCATTGATAATCATGAAACGGAAATTATTTGTAAATTTCGACAAGTAGAACAATGATTGGAACACGTAGACGGTTGAAATATTTATATATATTGCTTCTATATATTCTAAGAAACATATATGCAAAGCATCCAAACAGTACATTTCGCCAATTTTTTGTTCTTCAAGTTTAAGTGAACAACGAGCCCCATTGATAATCATGAAAGGGAAATTATTTGTAACTTTCTTCAAATAGAACAATGAATAGAACAGTTAGACTGTTGAAATCTTTGTATATATTGCTTCTATATAGTCTAAGAAACATATATGCAAAGCATCCAAACAGTACGATTCGCCAATTTTTTGTTCTTCAAGTTTAAGTGATCAACGAGCCCCATTGATAATCATGAAACGGAAATTATTTGTAACTTTCTACAAGTAGAACAATGAATTGTACAGGTAGACGGGTGAAGTCTTTCTATATATTGCTTCTATATATTCTAAGAAACATATATGCAAAGCATCCAAACAGTACAATTCGCCAATTTTTTGTTCTTCAGGTTTAAGTGAACTACGATCCCCATTGTTAATCCTTTAACGGAAATTATTTAAAACTTTCGACAAGTAGAACAATGAATGGAACAGGTGGAAGGTTGAAATCTTTGTATATGTTGCTTCTATATAGTCTAAGAAACATATGTGCAAATCATCCAAACCGTACAATTCGCCAATTTTTTGTTCTTCAAGTTTAAGTGAACTACGAGCCCCATTGTTAATCCCTTAAAGGAAATTATTTGTAAATTTCGGCAAGTAGAACAATGAATGGAATAGATAGACTGTTGAAATCATGTATATATTGCTTCTATATAGTCTAAGAAACATATATGCAAAGCATCCAAACAGTACAATTTGCCAATTTTATGTTCTTCAAGTTTAAGTGAAGAATGAGCCCCAATGGTTAATCCTTTATCGGAAATTATTTGTAATTTTCGACAAGTAGAACAATGAATGGAACAGGTAGACGGTTGAAATCTTTGTATATATTGCTTCTATATAGACTAAGAAACATATATGCAAAGCATCCAAACAGTACAATTCGCCAATTTTTTGTTCTTCAAGTTTAAGTGAACAATGAGCCCGATTGTTAATCCTTTATCGGAAATTATTTCTAACTTTCGACAATTTGAACAATGAATGGAACACGTAGACGGTTGAAATCTTTGTATATATTGATTCCATATAGTCTAAGAAACATGTACGCAAAGCATCCAAACAGTACCATTCGCCAATTTTTTGTTCTTCAAGTTTAAGTGAACAATGAGCCCCAATGGTTAATCCTTTATCGGAAATTATTTGTAATTTTCGAAAAGTAGAACAATGAATGGAACACGTAGACGGTTGAAATCTTTGTATATATTGCTTCTATATAGACTAAGAAACATATATGCAAAGCATCCAAACAGTACAATTCGCCAATTTATTGTTCTTCAAGTTTAAGTGAACAACGAGCCCCATTGTTAATCCTTTAAAGGAAATTATTTGTAAATTTCGGCAAGTAGAACAATGAATGGAATAGATAGACTGTTGAAATCATTGTATATATTGCTTCTATATAGTCTAAGAAACATATATGCAAAGCATCCAAACAGTACAATTCGCCAATTTGTTGTTCTTCAAGTTTAAGTGAACTACGAGCCCCATTGTTAATCCTTTAAAGGAAATTATTTGTAAATTTCGGCAAGTAGAACAATGAATGGAATAGATAGACTGTTGAAATCATTGTATATATTGCTTCTATATAGTCTAAGAAACATATATGCAAAGCATCCAAACAGTACAATTCGCCAATTTTTTGATCTTCAAGTTTAAGTGAACAGCGAGCTCCATTGATAATCATGAAATGGAAATTATTTGTAACTTTCTACAAGTAGAACAATGAATAGTACAGGTAGACGGGTGAAGTCTTTATATATATTGCTTCTATATAGTCTAAGAAACATATATGCAAAGCATCCAAACAGTACAATTCGCCAATTTTTTGCTCTTCAAGTTTAAGTGAACAACGAGCCCCATTGTTAATCCTTTACAGGAAATTATTTGTAAATTTCGACAAGTAGAACAATGATTGGAACACGTAGACGGTTGAAATCTTTGTATATATTGCTTCCATATAGTCTAAGAAACAAATATGCAAAGCATCCAAACAGTACCATTCGCCAATTTTTTTTTCTTCAAGTTTAAGTGAACAATGAGCCCCAATGGTTAATCCTTTATCGGAAATTATTTGTAATTTTCGACAAGTAGAACAATGAATGGAACATGTAAACGGTTGATATCTTTGTATATATTGCTTCTATATAACCTAAGAAACATATATGCAAAGCATCCACACAGTACAATTCGCCAATTTACTGTTCTTCAAGTTTAAGTGAACAACGAGCCCCATTGTTAATCCTTTAAAGGAAATTATTTGTAAATTTCGACAAGCAGAACAATGATTGGAACACGTAGACGGTTGAAATATTATTATATATTGCTTCCATATAGTCTAAGAAACATATATGCAAAGCATCCAAACAGTACCATTCGCCAATTTTTTGTTCTTCAAGTTTAAGTGAACTACGAGCCCCATTGTTAATCCTTTAACGGAAATTAATTGTAACTTTCTACAAGTAGAACAATGATTGGAACACGTAGACGGTTGAAATGTTTGCATATATTGCTTCCATATAGTCTAAGAAACATATATGCAAAGTATCCAAACAGTACAATTCGCCAATTTTTTGTTCTTCAAGTTTAAGTGAACAATGAGCCCCATTGTTAATCCTTTATCGGAAATTATTTGTAACTTTCGACAAGTAGAACAATGAATGGAACAGGTAGACTGTTGAAATCTTTGTATATATTGCTTCTATATAGTCTAAGAATCATATATGCAAAGCATCCAAAAAGTACCAGTTGCCAATTTTTTGTTCTTCAAGTTTAAGTGAACAAAGAGGCCCATTGATAATCATGAAACGGAAATTATTTGTAACTTTCGACAAGAAGAACAATAAATAGAACAGGTAGACGGTTGAAATATTTGTATATATTGTTTCCGTATAGTCTAAGAAACATATATGCAAAGCATCCAAACAGTACCATTCGCCAATTTTTTGTTCTTCAAGGTTAAGTGAACAACGAGCCCCATTGTTAATCCTTTAAAGGAAATTATTTGTAAATTTCGACAAGTAGAACAATGATTGGAACACGTAGACGGTTGAAATATTATTATATATTGCTTCCATATAGTCTAAGAAACATATATGCAAAGCATCCAAACAGTACCATTCGCCAATTTTTTGTTCTTCAAGTTTAAGTGAACAACGAGCCCCATGGATAATCATGAAACGGAAATTATTTGTAACTTTCGACATGTAGAACAATGAATGGAACAGGTAGACGGTTGAAATCATTATATATATTGCTTCTATATAGTCTAAGAAACATATATGCATAGCATCCACACAGTACAATTCGCCAATTTATTGTTCTTCAAGTTTAAGTGAACAACGAGCCCCATTGTTAATCCTTTAAAGGAAATTATTTGTAAATTTCGACAAGTAGAACAATGAATGGATCAGGTAGACGGTTGAAATCATTGTATATATTGCTTCTATATAGTCTACGAAACAAATATGCAAAGCATCCAAACAGTACCATTCGCCAATTTTTTGTCCTTCAAGTTGAAGTCAACAATGAGCCCCATTGTGAATCCTTTATCGGAAATTATATGTAACTTTCGACAAGTAGAACAATGAATGGAACAGGTAGACGGTTGAAATATTTGTATATATTGCTTCTATATAATATAAGAAACAAATATTCAAAGCATTCAAACAGTACCATCCGCCAATTTTTTGTTCTTCAAGTTTAAGTGAACTACGAGCCCCATTGTTAATCCTTTAAAGGAAATTATTTGTAAATTTCGACAAGTAGAACAATGAATGGATCAGGTAGACGGTTGAAATCATTGTATATATTGCTTCTATATAGTCTACGAAACAAATATGCAAAGCATCCAAACAGTACAATTCGCCAATTTTTTGTTCTTCAAGTTTAAGTGAACTACGAGCCCCATTGTTAATCCTTTAACGGAAATTAATTGTAACTTTCTACAAGTAGAACAATGATTGCAACACGTAGACGGTTGAAATCTTTGTATATATTGCTTCTATATAATCTAAGAAACATATATGCAAAGCATCCAAACAGTACAATTCGCCAATTATTTCATCTTCATGATTAAGTGAACAACGAGCCCCATTGTTAATACATTAACGGAAATTATTTGTAACTTCCGACAAGTAGAACAATGAATGGAACAGGTAGACGGTTGAAATCAATGTATATATTGCTTCTATATAGTCTAAGAAACATATATGCAAAGCATCCAAACAGTACAATTCGCCAATTTTTTGTTCTTCAAGTTTAAGTGAACAATGAGCCCCAATGCTTAATCCGTTATCGGATATTATTTGCAACTTTCGACAAGTAGAACAATTAATGGAACAGGTAGACGGTTGAAATCTTTGTATATATTGCTTCTATATAATCTACGAAACATATATGCAAAGCATCCAAACAGTACAATTCGCCAATTTTTTGCTCTTCAAGTTTAAGCGAACTACGAGCCCCATTGTTAATCCTTTAAAGGAAATTATTTGTAAATTTCGACAAGTAGAACAATGATTGGAACACGTAGACGGTTGAAATCTTTGTATATATTGCTTTCATATAGTCTAAGAAACATGTACGCAAAGCATCCAAACAGTATCATACGCCAATTTTTTGTTGTTCAAGTTTAAGTGAAGAATGAGCCCCAATGGGTAATCCTTTATCGGAAATTATTTGTAATTTTCGACAAGTAGAACAGTGAATGGAACAGGTAGACGGTTGAAATCTTTGTATATATTGCTTCCATATAATCTAAGAAACATATATGCAAAGCATCCAAACAGTACCAGTCGCCAATTTTTTGTTCTTCAATTTTAAGTGAACAACGAGGCCCATTGATAATCATGAAACGGAAATTATTTGTAACTTTCGACAAGTAGAACAATGAGTGGAACAGGTAGACGGTTGAAATTAATGTATATATTGCTTCTATATAGTCTAAGAAACCTATATGCAAAGCATCTAAACAGTAACAATCGCCAATTTTTTGATCTTCAAGTTTAAGTGAACAGCGAGCCCCATTGATAATCATGAAATGGAAATTATTTGTGACTTTCTACAAGTAGAACAATGAATAGTACAGGTAGACGGGTGAAATCTTTCTATATATTGCTTCTAAATAGTCTAAGAAACATATATGCAAAGTATCCAAACAGTACAATTCGCCAAATTTTTGTTCTTCAAGTTTAAGTGAACAGCGAGCCCCATTGATAATCATGAAATGGAAATTATTTGTGACTTTCTACAAGTCGAACAATGAATAGTACAGGTAGACGGGTGAAATCTTTCTATATGTTGCTTCTAAATAGTCTAAGAAACATATATGCAAATCATCCAAACAGTACCATTCGCCAATTTTTTGTTCTTCAAGTTTAAGTGAACAATGAGCCCCATTGTTAATCCTTTAACGGAAATTAATTGTAAATTTCTACAAGTAGAACAATGATTGGAACAAGTAGACTGTTGAAATCATTGTATATATTGCTTCTATATAGTCTAAGAAACATGTACCCAAAGCATCCAAACAGTACCATTCGCCAATTTTTTGTTCTTCAAGTTTAAGTGAACTACGAGCCCCATTGTTAATCCTTTAATGGAAATTATTTGTAAATTTCGGCAAGTAGAAAAATGAATGGAACACGTAGACGGTTGAAATCTTTGTATATATTGCTTCTATATAGTCTAAGAAACATATATGCAAAGCATCCAAACAGTACCAGTCGCCAATTTTTTGTTCTTCAAGTTTAAGTGAACAACGAGCCCCATTGATAATCATGAAACGGAGATTATTTGTAACTTTCTACAAGTAGAACAATGAATACAACAGGTAGACTGTTGAAATCTTTGTATATGTTGCTTCTATATAGTCTAAGAAACCTATATGAAAAGTGTTGGTGTACAACGATGAAATGCTCAACGGCCGCTGAGCAAACCATAACGGCGACTTTCAAAACATTGTTTGACACCAAAGCAGAGCCGTCTTCGTGCTGTAAAACCGTTTCAAGTTCAGTTCCAATGTCAAAGCCGCAGAGAGCAGATTAAACGTTATTTTTCACTATTTCTTATTCTTTTCTTTATATTTCTAAGCAGCTTAATATAATTGTATCTAAATTAATAAAACAATTTTAAACAAAATTCCATCAGGTTATGGGCCCAGATCACAATAAAACAATAAAGTGAATATAAAACAAAGGACTTTAAATAAATTTTTTTAAATATACAAGTAAATCGAAATGGCAAACGGTGGAAGTACGCATTTTGTTATTCAAAAATTGAACAATGAAAATTATTCAGTGTGGAGTTACAAATTGGAAATGCTCCTAATTAAAGAAAAATTGTGGAGTGTAATAAACGACAGAAAACCTGATCCAATGAATTCATCACGGACGCAGATGGATAGCGTGGCACGTGCTACCATTGGATTATTGGTAGAAGATAATCAATTACAGCACATATGAAACGCTAAATCTGCACGTGAAGCATGGGATTGTTTGAAAGGATATCACCAAAAGGCAACTTTAACCAGTAAGGTACTTTTATTAAAACGGTTATGTAGAACAGTGCTAAAAGAAGATGGTGATATGGAAGAACACATCACAAAAATTGCAAATTATTTCGAAGAACTCACAGCTCTCGGACAAGAATTGCCAGATAATCTCAAAGCAGCAATGTTGCTCGGAAGTCTTCCAGAATCGTACGAAACGCTTGTAACGGCTTTGGCAAGTAGACCCGAAAGCGATTTGACGTTAAATCTCGTCAAAGGGAAATTAATAGACGAATACAAAAGGCGTAAAGGGGCAAAAGATACGAGGCAACATATTTCAGAATGCGAAGCGGCTATGAAAACGGAACTCAAACATACAGCTGGCGCACTGCCTGGAAAAACATGTTTCTTCTGCAAAGAAGCCGGTCATTTCAAGAGTGACTGTTCAAAGTACAAATCATGGAAGTTGAAAATAGAAAAGGCTAATGCAGTTATAGAAGACAAATCGTCGTCTTCTAACGATTTCTGTTTTCATGCGATAGCCACAAAAGGAACTTCGAAAGAAGCATGTTTTGTTATTAAAGAAAAGAAACATAATTTATGGATTGTCGACTCGGGTGCAACAAGCCACATGGCAACGTCGAGGATTTTTTTCGACAATTTTAATCCCGAAAGAAACGGCCAAGTAGGTCTCGCAGACGAAGGGAAGACGGCTGAGGTGCAAGGGATTGGCTCAGGAGTGCTAAACTGTGGGATAGGCCCGCGAGAGGTCGTCCAAATTAAATTGAACAATGTACTTTACGTTCCTACGTTCGGATCGAATTTACTGTCGGTAAAGAGGTTAGTGAGTGATGGCTATAAACTAATTTTCGAAAAAGACAACTGCACAATTTCAAAGAACGGAGAATTAAAGGCAATAGCGAAATTATCCTCGGAACTGTTCGAACTGACCACAATTGAAAAGGCCTGCACAGTAAGTAATTCTATATATTTAAATCATACTGAAAATTGTCAGCATGCATGGCATAGACGTTTTGGACATCGAGACCCTACCGCAGTCAAAGATTTAGTTGAAAAGAATTTAGCGACAGGAATTAAAATAAAAGATTTTGGACAACGAGTAACTTGCGAATGCTGCGTAATAGGTAAGATGGCACGTGTACCTTTCCCAAAAGAATCAGAAAACAGAAGCAATGCAATTCTCGATCTAATTCATACAGATGTTTGTGGGCCAATGCAAACAATCACGCCAGGTAATAAAAGATATATTTTAACAATCATTGATGATTTTTCACGATACACAAGGATTTATCTTATGAGTCACAAAAGCGAAGCAGCGTCACATATTAAAGAATTCGTAGAGATGATGAAAACACAATATTCCAAGAAACCAAAGAAGATAAGATCCGATCGAGGAAGGGAATATATAAATGAAAATTTGCAAAATTATCTGAAACAGGAAGGGATTCAGGTCCAGTATACAGCGCCTTACTCTCCACAGCAGAACGGAATTGCGGAGAGGAAGAACAGATCCCTACTCGAGATGGCAATATGTAGGTTACTTGATGCACATATGGAAAAAAGGTATTGGGGGGAAGCAGTTAATACTGCAAACTATTTACAAAACAGGTTACCTTCAAGAGCAATTCGAAAAACCCCTTACGAATTATGGCACTCAAGAAAGCCAGACGTCAGAAATCTACATACTTTTGGATGCGACGCGTATGTCTACGTTCATAAAGAACAAAGAAAAAAATTAGACGATAAAGCCGAAAAATTCAGTTTTGTTGGGTATTCAGAGGAGTCAAAGGCTTTTCGGTTGTTGGATACTAAAACAAATAAAATAAAGATTAGCCGCGATGTAGTTTTCTGCGAAAAATTTAATGAAAACAAGCCAATTAATGAAATCGTAATTCCAGTTACTAGAAACCAAAATGCAGAAAATCAAGACACCGCCGAAGACGATGGGTCTGAGGGAGAATCAACCATAACTGAAGACAGTTCCATCTATGAAACGGACCATGCGAATAGCGACTTTGCTCAAGATTCTAGACATGAAGAAATGAGGCCAGAACAATACAGGCGATCAGAGAGATCGAATAGAGGGGTTCCACCCGATAGATACGCTGCATCTCTGCATATGGCTGTGGATGAAAATAATGAACCCAGAAGTGCAAAGGAAGCATTATCAGGACCCAATAAGGATGAGTGGAAAAAGGCTATGGACGAAGAGATGAAATCTTTAAGGGAAAATGGTACATGGGATCTTGTACCCAAACCGAAAGATAGAGATGTTGTTACCTGTAAGTGGGTTTTTAAATTAAAGAAAAATGAAGGAAACGTTAATAAGTTTAAGGCCAGGCTTGTCGCTCGAGGTTTTTCACAGAAATTTGGAACAGACTACGATGAAGTTTTTGCACCTGTAGTGCGACAAACCACATTCGGGACTTTCTTGACGCTAGCCGGACAGAAACGCATGCAGGTAAAACATTTTGATGTGAAAACGGCTTTTCTAAATGGAATACTCACAGAAACCATTTTTATGAGACAGCTAGAAACATATATCGTGCCCGGTAAAGAAGACTATGTGTGTAGTTTGAAAAGAGGTATCTATGGCTTAAAACAAGCTGCAAAAGTATGGAATGACCAATTAACCGATTTATTAAAGCAGTATGGTTTCAGACAGAGTCAAGTGGACCAATGTTTATATATAAAGGGCGAAGAGAATGAGGAACAAGTTTATCTCATTGTATATGTCGGTGACATTTTAATCGCTGCTAAAGAAATGGACAAGATCGATGAAGCGGCTGTTTTTCTAAAAAGGCATTTCCAACTCAGCGATCTCGGACTCTTGAAACAGTATTTAGGTATGGAGATTAGAAGAAACGAAGAGGGATTTTTCTGCATTAAGCAAGAAAAATATATAGAAAAAATTTTACATAGATTTTGTCTCCAGGACGCAAAGGCTTCTAGTATACCGTTAAATGAAGGTTATGTAAAGCACAGAAACGGCGAACCAGAAATGCCAGAAAACTCAAAATACCAGCAATTGATCGGTGCACTGTTATATTTGGCAGTAAATACAAGGCCCGACATAGCAGCGAGCGTTGGAATTTTGAGCCAGTACAATAAACGACCCACAACAGGTGACTGGACTGAAGTAAAAAGGATTGCTCGCTATTTAAAAGGAACAATAGGATATGAATTAAGACTTCGCAAACGGAACAGCGAAAAGGGGCTAATTGGTTTCGCGGATGCTGACTGGGCACAGGACAAGACCGACAGAAAGTCGCACAGTGGGTACCTATTCCAAGTAATGGGAGCACCTATAAGTTGGAACTGCCGGAAACAAACGTGTGTCGCACTCTCTTCAACGGAAGCAGAATATATAGCTCTTGCTGAAGCAACACAAGAAGGATTATGGATTCGTCGCTTGCTGGAAGATTTCGGTGAAACGGTCCAAAATGAAACAGTCATTTTTGAGGACAATCAGAGTTGCCTCAAGATTGCCTCGAATAATAGATTCGGCAACAGGACAAAGCACATCGACACCAAGTTCCATTTCATAAAGTATATAAAAAATCAGGGAATTATAAATTATAAATACTGTCCTACAGACGAAATGCTCGCAGACATGCTGACAAAACCACTTGGAAGGATAAAGTTAAAACGCATGGCTGAAAAGTGTGGCCTATTCAATCGCTAAATTTTTCTGTTTTTTTTGTTTTTTTCAGTATCTTCATCGTTGAGAAAGGGTGTTGGAGTACAACGATGAAATGCTCAACGGCCGCTGAGCAAACGATAACGGCGACTTTCAAAACATTGTTTGACACCAAAGCAGAGCCGACTTCGTGCTGTAAAACCGTTTCAAGTTCAGTTCCAAAGTCAAAGCCGCAGAGAGCGGATTAAACGTTATTTTTCACAATTTCTTATTCTTTTCTTTATATTTCTAAGCAGCTTAATATAATTGTATCTAAATTAATAAAACCATTTTAAACAAAATTCCATCAAAAAGCATCTAAACAGTAACAATCGCCAATTTTTTGATCTTCAAGTTTAAGTGAACAGCGAGCCCCATTGATAATCATGAAATGGAAATTATTTGTAACTTTCTACAAGTAGAACAATGAATTGTACAGGTAGACGGGTGAAGTCTTTCTATATATTGCTTCTATATATTCTAAGAAACATATATGCAAAGCATCCAAACAGTACATTTCGCCAATTTTTTGTTCTTCAAGTTTAAGTGAACTACGAGCCCCATTGTTAATCCTTCAAAGGAAATTATTTGTAATTTTCTACAATTAGATCAATGAATGGAACAGGTAGACGGTTGAAATCTTTGTATATATTGTTTTTATATAGTCTAAGAAACATACCTGCAAAGGATCCAAATAGTACCATTCGCGAATTTATTGTTCTTCAAGTTTAAGTGAACAACGAGCCCCATTGATAATCATGAAAGGGAAATTATTTGTAACTTTCTACAAATGGAACAATGAATAGAACAGTTATACTGTTGAAATCTTTGTATATATTGCTACTATATACTCTAAGAAACATATATGCCAAGCATCCAAACAGTACGATTCGCCAATTTTTTGTTCTTCAAGTTTAAGTGAACAACGAGCCCCATTGATAATCATGAAACGGAAATTATTTGTAACTTTCTACAAGTAGAACAATGAATTGTACAGGTAGACGGGTGAAGTCTTTCTATATATTGCTTCTATATATTCTAAGAAACATATATGCAAAGCATCCAAACAGTACAATTCGCCAATTTTTTGTTCTTCAAGTTTAAGTGAACTACGATCCCCATTGTTAATCCTTTAACGGAAATTATTTGTAACTTTCGACAAGTAGAACAATGAATGGAACAGGTAGACGGTTGAAATCTTTGTACATGTTGCTTCTATATAGTCTAAGAAACATATGTGCAAATCATCCAAACAGTACAATTCGCCAATTTTTTGTTCTTCAAGTATAAGTGAACTACGAGCCCCATTGTTAATCCTTTAACGGAAATCAATTGTAACTTTCTACAAGTAGAACAATGATTGGAACACGTAGACGGTTGAAATCTTTGCATATATTGCTTCCATATAGTCTAAGAAACATATATGCAAAGCATCCAAACAGTACAATTCGCCAATTTTTTGTTCTTCAAGTTTAAGTGAACTACGATCCCCATTGTTAATCCTTTAAAGGAAATTATTTGTAACTTTCGACAAGTAGAACAATGAATGGAACAGGTAGACGGTTGAAATCTTTGTATATGTTGCTTCTATATAGTCTAAGAAACATATGTGCAAATCATCCAATCAGTAAAATTCGCCAATTTTTTGTTCTTCAAGTTTAAGTGAACTACGAGCCCCATTGTTAATCCTTTAAAGGAAATTATTTGTAAATTTCGGCAAGTAGAACAATGAATGGAATAGATAGACTGTTGAAATCATTGTATATATTGCTTCTATATAGTCTATGAAACATATATGCAAAGCATCCAAACAGTACAATTCGCCAATTTTTTGCTCTTCAAGTTTAAGTGAACAGCGAGCTCCATTGATAATCATGAAATGGAAATTATTTGTAACTTTCTACAAGTAGAACAATGAATAGTACAGGTAGACGGGTGAAGTCTTTATATATATTGCTTCTATATAGTCTAAGAAACATATATGCAAAGCATCCAAACAGTACAATTCGCCAATTTTTTGCTCTTCAAGTTTAAGTGAACAACGAGCCCCATTGTTAATCCTTTACAGGAAATTATTTGTAAATTTCGACAAGTAGAACAATGATTGGAACACGTAGACGGTTGAAATCTTTGTATATATTGCTTCTATATAGTCTAAGAAACATATATGCAAAGCATCCAAACAGTACCATTCGCCAATTTTTTGTTCTTCAAGTTTAAGTGAACAATGAGCCCCATTGTTAATCCTTTAACGGAAATTAATTGTAAATTTCTACAAGTAGAACAATGATTGAAACACGTAGACGGTTGAAATCTTTGTATATATTGCTTCTATATAGTCTAAGAAACATATGTGCAAAGCATCCAAACAGTACCATTCGCCAATTTTTTGTCCTTCAAGTTTAAGTGAACAATGAGCCCCAATGGTTAATCCTTTATCGGAAATTATTTGTAACTTTCGACAAGTAGAACAATGAATGGAACAGGTAGACGGTTGAAATATTCGTATATATTGCTTCCGTATAGTCTAAGAAACATATATGCAAAGCATCCAAACAGTACCATTCGCCAATTTTTTGTTCTTCAAGGTTAAGTGAACAATGAGCCCGATTGTTAATCCTTTATCGGAAATTATTTCTAATTTTCGACAAGTAGAACAATGAATGGAACACGTAGACGGTTGAAATCTTTGTATATATTGCTTCCATATAGTCTAAGAAACATGTACGCAAAGCATCCAAACAGTACCATTCGCCAATTTTATGTTCTTCAAGTTTAAGTGAACAATGAGCCCCAATGGTTAATCCTTTATCGGAAATTATTTGTAATTTTCGACAAGTAGAACAATGATTGGCACACGTAGACGGTTGAAATCTTTGTATATATTGCTTCCATATAGTCTAAGAAACAAATATGCAAAGCATCCAAACAGTACCATTCGCCAATTTTTTTTTCTTCAAGTTTAAGTGAACAATGAGCCCCAATGGTTAATCCTTTATCGGAAATTATTTGTAATTTTCGACAAGTAGAACAATGAATGGAACATGTAAACGGTTGATATCTTTGTATATATTGCTTCTATATAACCTAAGAAACATATATGCAAAGCATCCACACAGTACAATTCGCCAATTTATTGTTCTTCAAGTTTAAGTGAACAACGAGCCCCATTGTTAATCCTTTAAAGGAAATTATTTGCAAATTTCGACAAGTAGAACAATGAATGGAACTCGTAGACGGTTGAAATCTTTGTATATATTGCTTCCATATAGTCTAAGAAACATGTACGCAAAGCATCCAAACAGTACCATTCGCCAATTTTTTGTTCTTCAAGTTTAAGTGAACAATGAGCCCCAATGGTTAATCCTTTATCGGTAATTATTTGTAACTTTCGACAAGTAGAACAATGAATGGAACAGGTAGCCGGTTGAAACCAATGTATATATTGCTTCTATATAGTCTAAGAAACATATATGCAAAGCATCCAAACAGTACCATTCGCCAATTTTTTGTTCTTCAAGTTTAAGTGAACAACGAGCCCCATGGATAATCATGAAACGGAAATTATTTGTAACTTTCGACATGTAGAACAATGAATGGAACAGGTAGACGGTTGAAATCATTATATATATTGCTTCTATATAGTCTAAGAAACATATATGCATAGCATCCACACAGTACAATTCGCCAATTTATTGTTCTTCAAGTTTAAGTGAACAACGAGCCCCATTGTTAATCCTTTAAAGGAAATTATTTGTAAATTTCGACAAGTAGAACAATGATTGGAACACGTAGACGGTTGAAATATTATTATATATTGCTTCCATATAGTCTAAGAAACATATATGCAAAGCATCCAAACAGTACCATTCGCCAATTTTTTGTTCTTCAAGTTTAAGTGAACAATGAGCCCCATTGTTACTCCTTTATCGGAAATTATTTGTAACTTTCGACAAGTAGAACAATGAATGGAACAGGTAGACGGTTGAAATCTTTGTATATATTGCTTCTATATAGTCTAAGAAACATATATGCAAAGCATCCAAACAGTACAATTATCCAATTTTTTGTTCTTCAAGTTTAAGTGAACAATGAGCCCCAATGGTTAATCCTTTATCGGAAATTATTTGTAACTTTCGACAAGTAGAACAATGAATGGAACAGGTAGACGGTTGAAATATTCGTATATATTGCTTCCGTATAGTCTAAGAAACATATATGCAAAGCATCCAAACAGTACAATTCGCCAATTTATTGTTCTTCAAGTTTAAGTGAACAACGAGCCCCATTGTTAATCCTTTAAATGAAATTATTTGCAAATTTCGACAAGTAGAACAATGAATGGAACTCGTAGACGGTTGAAATCTTTGTATATATTGCTTCCATATAGTCTAAGAAACATGTACGCAAAGCATCCAAACAGTACCATTCGCCAATTTTTTGTTCTTCAAGTTTAAGTGAACAATGAGCCCCAATGGTTAATCCTTTATCGGAAATTATTTGTAATTTTCGACAAGTAGAACAATGATTGGCACACGTAGACGGTTGAAATATTTGTATATATTGCTTCCATATAGTCTAAGAAACATATATGCAAAGCATCCAAATAGTACCATTCGCCAATTTCTTGTTCTTCAAGGTTAAGTGAACAATTAGCCCCATTGTTAATCCTTTATCGGAAATTATTTGTAACTTTCGACAAGTAGAACAATGAATGGAACAGGTAGACGGTTGAAATATTTGTATATATTGCTTCTATATAGTCTAAGAAACATATGTGCAAATCATCCAAACAGTACAATTCGCCAATTTATTGTTCTTCAAGTTTAAGTGAACAATGAGCCCCAATGGTTAATCCTTTATCGGAAATTATTTGTAATTTTCGACAAGTAGAACAATGAATGGAACATGTAAACGGTTGAAATCTTTGTATATATTGCTTCTATATAACCTAAGAAACATATATGCAAAGCATCCACACAGTACAATCCGCCAATTTATTGTTCTTCAAGTTTAAGTGAACAACGAGCCCCATTGTTAATCCTTTAAAGGAAATTATTTGTGAATTTCGACAAGCAGAACAATGATTGGAACACGTAGACGGTTGAAATATTATTATATATTGCTTCCATATAGTCTAAGAAACATATATGCAAAGCATCCAAACAGTACCATTCGCCAATTTTTTGTTCTTCAAGTTTAAGTGAACTACGATCCCCATTGTTAATCCTTTAACGGAAATTATTTGTAACTTTCGACAAGTAGAACAATGAATGGAACAGGTAGACGGTTGAAATCTTTGTATATGTTGCTTCTATATAGTCTAAGAAACATATGTGCAAATCATCCAAACAGTACAATTCGCCAATTTTTTGTTCTTCAAGTTTAAGTGAACTACGAGCCCCATTGTTAATCCTTTAAAGGAAATTATTTGTAAATTTCGGCAAGTAGAACTATGAATGGAATAGATAGACTGTTGAAATCATTGTATATATTGCTTCTATATAGTCTAAGAAACATATATGCAAAGCATCCAAACAGTACAATTCGCCAATTTTGTGTTCTTCAAGTTTAAGTGAACAATGAGCCCCATTGTTAATCCTTTATCGGAAATTATTTGTAACTTTCGACAAGTAGAACAATGAATGGAACAGGTAGACGGTTGAAATCCTTGTATATATTGCGCCTATATAGTCTAAGAAACACATATGCAAAGCATCCAAACAGTACAATTCGCCAATTTATTGTTCTTCAAGTTTAAGTGATCAACGAGCCCCATTGTTAATCCTTTAAAGGAAGTTATTTGTAAATTTCGACAAGTAGAACAATGATTGGCACACGTAGACGGTTGAAATATTTGTATATATTGCTTCCATATAGTCTAAGAAACATATATGCAAAGCATCCAAATAGTACCATTCGCCAATTTTTTGTTCTTCAAGGTTAAGTGAACAATGAGCCCCATTGTTAATCCTTTATCGGAAATAATTTGTAACTTTCTACAAGTAGAACAATGATTGGAACACGTAGACGGTTGAAATATTATTATATATTGCTTCCATATAGTCTAAGAAACATATATGCAAAGCATCCAAACAGTACCATTCGCCAATTTTTTGTTCTTCAAGTTTAAGTGAACAATGAGCCCCATTGTTACTCCTTTATCGGAAATTATTTGTAACTTTCGACAAGTAGAACAATGAATGGAACAGGTAGACGGTTGAAATCTTTGTTTATATTGCTTCTATATAGTCTAAGAAACATATATGCAAAGCATCCAAACAGTACAATTATCCAATTTTTTGTTCTTCAAGTTTAAGTTAACAATGAGCCCCAAAGGTTAATTCTTTATCTGAAATTATTTGTAACTTTCGACAAGTAGAACAATGAATGGAACAGGTAGACGGTTGAAATATTTGTATATATTGCTTCCGTATAGTCTAAGAAACATATATGCAAAGCATCCAAACAGTACCATTCGCCAATTTTTTGTTCTTCAAGGTTAAGTCAACAATGAACCCGATTGTTAATCCTTTATCGGAAATTATTTGTAACTTTCGACAAGTAGAACAATGAATGGAACAGGTAGACGGTTGAAATCTTTGAATATATTGCTTCTATATAGTCTATGAAACTTATATGCAAAGCATCCAGACAGTACAATTTGCCACTTTTTTGTTCTTCAAGTTTAAGTGAACAATGAGCCCCAATGGTTAATCCTTTATCGGAAATTATTTGTAACTTTCGACAAGTAGAACAATGAATGGAACAGGTAGACTGTTCAAATCATTGTATATATTGCTTCCATATAGTCTAAGAAACATGTACGCAAAGCATCCAAACAGTACCATTCGCCAATTTTTTGTTCTTCAAGTTTAAGTGAACAATGAGCCCCAATGGTTAATCCTTTATCGGAAATTATTTGTAATTTTCGACAAGTAGAACAATGATTGGCACACGTAGACGGTTGAAATATTTGTATATATTGCTTCCATATAGTCTAAGAAACATATATGCAAAGCATCCAAACAGTACAATTCGCCAATTTTGTGTTCTTCAAGTTTAAGTGAACAATGAGCCCCATTGTTAATCCTTTATCGGAAATTATTTGTAACTTTCGACAAGTAGAACAATGAATGGAACAGGTAGACGGTTGAAATCCTTGTATATATTGCGCCTATATAGTCTAAGAAACACATATGCAAAGCATCCAAACAGTACAATTCGCCAATTTATTGTTCTTCAAGTTTAAGTGATCAACGAGCCCCATTGTTAATCCTTTAAAGGAAGTTATTTGTAATTTTCGACAAGTAGAACAATGAATGGAACATGTAAACGGTTGAAATCTTTGTATATATTGCTTCTATATAACCTAAGAAACATATATGCAAAGCATCCACACAGTACAATTCGCCAATTTATTGTTCTTCAAGTTTAAGTGAACAACGAGCCCCATTGTTAATCCTTTAAATGAAATTATTTGCAAATTTCGACAAGTAGAACAATGAATGGAACTCGTAGACGGTTGAAATCTTTGTACATATTGCTTCCATATAGTCTAAGAAACATGTACGCAAAGCATCCAAACAGTACCATTCGCCAATTTTTTGTTCTTCAAGTTTAAGTGAACAATGAGCCCCAATGGTTAATCCTTTATCGGAAATTATTTGTAATTTTCGACAAGTAGAACAATGATTGGCACACGTAGACGGTTGAAATATTTGTATATATTGCTTCCATATAGTCTAAGAAACATATATGCAAAGCATCCAAATAGTACCATTCGCCAATTTCTTGTTCTTCAAGGTTAAGTGAACAATTAGCCCCATTGTTAATCCTTTATCGGAAATTATTTGTAACTTTCGACAAGTAGAACAATGAATGGAACAGTTAGACGGTTGAAATATTTGTATATATTGCTTCTATATAGTCTAAGAAACATATGTGCAAATCATCCAAACAGTACAATTCGCCAATTTATTGTTCTTCAAGTTTAAGTGAACAATGAGCCCCAATGGTTAATCCTTTATCGGAAATTATTTGTAATTTTCGACAAGTAGAACAATGAATGGAACATGTAAACGGTTGAAATCTTTGTATATATTGCTTCTATATAACCTAAGAAACATATATGCAAAGCATCCACACAGTACAATCCGCCAATTTATTGTTCTTCAAGTTTAAGTGAACAACGAGCCCCATTGTTAATCCTTTAAAGGAAATTATTTGTGAATTTCGACAAGCAGAACAATGATTGGAACACGTAGACGATTGAAATATTATTATATATTGCTTCCATATAGTCTAAGAAACATATATGCAAAGCATCCAAACAGTACCATTCGCCAATTTTTTGTTCTTCAAGTTTAAGTGAACAACGAGCCCCATTGTTAATCCTTTAAAGGAAATTATTTGTAAATTTCGACAAGCAGAACAATGATTGGAACACGTAGACGGTTGAAATATTATTATATATTGCTTCCATATAGTCTAAGAAGCATATATGCAAAGCATCCAAACAGTACCATTCGCCAATTTTTTGTTCTTCAAGTTTAAGTGAACTACGAGCCCCATTGTTAATCCTTTAACGGAAATTAATTGTAACTTTCTACAAGTAGAACAATGATTGGAACACGTAGACGGTTGAAATGTTTGCATATATTGCTTCCATATAGTCTAAGAAACATATATGCAAAGCATCCAAACAGTACAATTCGCCAATTTTTTGTTCTTCAAGTTTAAGTGAACAATGAGCCCCATTGTTAATCCTTTATCGGAAATTATTTGTAACTTTCGACAAGTAGAACAATGAATGGAACAGGTAGACTGTTGAAATCTTTGTATATATTGCTTCTATATAGTCTAAGAATCATATATGCAAAGCATCCAAAAAGTACCAGTTGCCAATTTTTTGTTCTTCAAGTTTAAGTGAACAAAGAGGCCCATTGATAATCATGAAACGGAAATTATTTGTAACTTTCGACAAGAAGAACAATAAATAGAACAGGTAGACGGTTGAAATATTTGTATATATTGCTTCCGTATAGTCTAAGAAACATATATGCAAAGCATCCAAACAGTACCATTCGCCAATTTTTTGTTCTTCAAGGTTAAGTGAACAACGAGCCCCATTGTTAATCCTTTAAAGGAAATTATTTGTAAATTTCGACAAGTAGAACAATGATTGGAACACGTAGACGGTTGAAATATTATTATATATTGCTTCCATATAGTCTAAGAAACATATATGCAAAGCATCCAAACAGTACCATTCGCCAATTTTTTGTTCTTCAAGTTTAAGTGAACAACGAGCCCCATGGATAATCATGAAACGGAAATTATTTGTAACTTTCGACATGTAGAACAATGAATGGAACAGGTAGACGGTTGAAATCATTATATATATTGCTTCTATATAGTCTAAGAAACATATGTGCAAATCATCCAAACAGTACAATTCGCCAATTTATTGTTCTTCAAGTTTAAGTGAACAATGAGCCCCAATGGTTAATCCTTTATCGGAAATTATTTGTAATTTTCGACAAGTAGAACAATGAATGGAACATGTAAACGGTTGAAATCTTTGTATATATTGCTTCTATATAACCTAAGAAACATATATGCAAAGCATCCACACAGTACAATCCGCCAATTTATTGTTCTTCAAGTTTAAGTGAACAACGAGCCCCATTGTTAATCCTTTAAAGGAAATTATTTGTGAATTTCGACAAGCAGAACAATGATTGGAACACGTAGACGATTGAAATATTATTATATATTGCTTCCATATAGTCTAAGAAACATATATGCAAAGCATCCAAACAGTACCATTCGCCAATTTTTTGTTCTTCAAGTTTAAGTGAACTACGAGCCCCATTGTTAATCCTTTAAAGGAAATTATTTGTAAATTTCGGCAAGTAGAACTATGAATGGAATAGATAGACTGTTGAAATCGTTGTATATATTGCTTCTATATAGTCTAAGAAACATATATGCAAAGCATCCAAACAGTACAATTCGCCAATTTTGTGTTCTTCAAGTTTAAGTGAACAATGAGCCCCATTGTTAATCCTTTATCGGAAATTATTTGTAACTTTCGACAAGTAGAACAATGAATGGAACAGGTAGATGGTTGAAATCCTTGTATATATTGCGCCTATATAGTCTAAGAAACACATATGCAAAGCATCCAAACAGTACAATTCGCCAATTTATTGTTCTTCAAGTTTAAGTGATCAACGAGCCCCATTGTTAATCCTTTAAAGGAAGTTATTTGTAAATTTCGACAAGTAGAAAAATGATTGGCACACGTAGACGGTTTAAATATTTGTATATATTGCTTCCATATAGTCTAAGAAACATATATGCAAAGCATCCAAATAGTACCATTCGCCAATTTTTTGTTCTTCAAGGTTAAGTGAACAATGAGCCCCATTGTTAATCCTTTATCGGAAATTATTTGTAACTTTCTACAAGTAGAACAATGATTGGAACACGTAGACGGTTGAAATATTATTATATATTGCTTCCATATAGTCTAAGAAACATATATGCAAAGCATCCAAACAGTACCATTCGCCAATTTTTTGTTCTTCAAGTTTAAGTGAACAATGAGCCCCATTGTTACTCCTTTATCGGAAATTATTTGTAACTTTCGACAAGTAGAACAATGAATGGAACAGGTAGACGGTTGAAATCTTTGTTTATATTGCTTCTATATAGTCTAAGAAACATATATGCAAAGCATCCAAACAGTACAATTATCCAATTTTTTGTTCTTCAAGTTTAAGTTAACAATGTGCCCCAATGGTTAATTCTTTATCTGAAATTATTTGTAACTTTCGACAAGTAGAACAATGAATGGAACAGGTAGACGGTTGAAATATTTGTATATATTGCTTCCGTATAGTCTAAGAAACATATATGCAAAGCATCCAAACAGTACAATTCGCCAATTTTGTGTTCTTCAAGTTTAAGTGAACAATGAGCCCCATTGTTAATCCTTTATCGGAAATTATTTGTAACTTTCGACAAGTAGAACAATGAATGGAACAGGTAGATGGTTGAAATCCTTGTATATATTGCGCCTATATAGTCTAAGAAACACATATGCAAAGCATCCAAACAGTACAATTCGCCAATTTATTGTTCTTCAAGTTTAAGTGATCAACGAGCCCCATTGTTAATCCTTTAAAGGAAGTTATTTGTAAATTTCGACAAGTAGAAAAATGATTGGCACACGTAGACGGTTTAAATATTTGTATATATTGCTTCCATATAGTCTAAGAAACATATATGCAAAGCATCCAAATAGTACCATGCGCCAATTTTTTGTTCTTCAAGGTTAAGTGAACAAT
The DNA here is from genome assembly GCA_963989415.1 of Cerceris ruficornis. Classification (NCBI taxonomy): domain Eukaryota; kingdom Metazoa; phylum Arthropoda; class Insecta; order Hymenoptera; family Crabronidae; genus Cerceris; species Cerceris ruficornis. The sequence continues at coordinate 1,100,596 of CAXDIW010000024.1, read as the reverse complement.
GAGCCCCATTGTTAATCCTTTATCGGAAATTATTTGTAACTTTCTACAAGTAGAACAATGATTGGAACACGTAGACGGTTGAAATATTATTATATATTGCTTCCATATAGTCTAAGAAACATATATGCAAAGCATCCAAACAGTACCATTCGCCAATTTTTTGTTCTTCAAGTTTAAGTGAACAATGAGCCCCATTGTTACTCCTTTATCGGAAATTATTTGTAACTTTCGACAAGTAGAACAATGAATGGAACAGGTAGACGGTTGAAATCTTTGTTTATATTGCTTCTATATAGTCTAAGAAACATATATGCAAAGCATCCAAACAGTACAATTATCCAATTTTTTGTTCTTCAAGTTTAAGTTAACAATGAGCCCCAATGGTTAATTCTTTATCTGAAATTATTTGTAACTTTCGACAAGTAGAACAATGAATGGAGCAGGTAGACGGTTGAAATATTTGTATATATTGCTTCCGTATAGTCTAAGAAACATATATGCAAAGCATCCAAACAGTACCATTCGCCAATTTTTTGTTCTTCAAGGTTAAGTCAACAATGAACCCGATTGTTAATCCTTTATCGGAAATTATTTGTAACTTTCGACAAGTAGAACAATGAATGGAACAGGTAGACGGTTGAAATCTTTGAATATATTGCTTCTATATAGTCTAAGAAACTTATATGCAAAGCATCCAGACAGTACAATTTGCCACTTTTTTGTTCTTCAAGTTTAAGTGAACAATGAGCCCCAATGGTTAATCCTTTATCGGAAATTATTTGTAATTTTCGACAAGTAGAACAATGAATGGAACAGGTAGACGGTTGAAATCGATGTATATATTGCTTCTATTTAGTCTAAGAAACATATATGCAAAGCATCCAAACAGTACATTTCGCCAATTTTTTGTTCTTCAAGTTTAAGTGAACAACGAGCCCCATTGATAATCATGAAATGGAAATTATTTGTAACTTTCTACAAGTAGAACAATGAATAGTACCGGTAGACGGGTGAAATCTTTCTATATATTGCTTCTAAATAGTCTAAGAAACATATATGCAAAGCATCCAAACAGTACAATTCGCCAATTTTGTGTTCTTCAAGTTTAAGTGAACAATGAGCCCCATTGTTAATCCTTTATCGGAAATTATTTGTAACTTTCGACAAGTAGAACAATGAATGGAACAGGTAGACGGTTGAAATCCTTGTATATATTGCGCCTATATAGTCTAAGAAACACATATGCAAAGCATCCAAACAGTACAATTCGCCAATTTATTGTTCTTCAAGTTTAAGTGATCAACGAGCCCCATTGTTAATCCTTTAAAGGAAGTTATTTGTAAATTTCGACAAGTAGAACAATGATTGGCACACGTAGACGGTTGAAATATTTGTATATATTGCTTCCATATAGTCTAAGAAACATATATGCAAAGCATCCAAATAGTACCATTCGCCAATTTTTTGTTCTTCAAGGTTAAGTGAACAATGAGCCCCATGGTTAATCCTTTATCGGAAATTATTTGTAACTTTCTACAAGTAGAACAATGATTGGAACACGTAGACGGTTGAAATATTATTATATATTGCTTCCATATAGTATAAGAAACATATATGCAAAGCATCCAAACAGTACCATTCGCCAATTTTTTGTTCTTCAAGTTTAAGTGAACTACGAGCCCCATTGTTAATCCTTTAACGGAAATTAATTGTAACTTTCTACAAGTAGAACAATGATTGGAACACGTAGACGGTTGAAATCTTTGTATATATTGCTTCTATATAATCTAAGAAACATATATGCAAAGCATCCAAACAGTACAATTCGCCAATTTTTTGTTCTTCAAGTTTAAGTGAACAACGAGCCCCATTGTTAATCCTTTAAAGAAAATTATTTGTAAATTTCGACAAGTAGAACAATGAATGGATCAGGTAGACGGTTGAAATCATTGTATATATTGCTTCTATATAATCTAAGAAACATATATGCAAAGCATCCAAACAGTACAATTCGCCAATTTTTTGTTCTTCAAGTTTAAGTGAACTACAAGCCCCATTGTTAATCCTTTAACGGAAATTATTTGTAACTTTCGACAAGTAGAACAATGAATGGAACAGGTAGACGGTTGAAATCTTTGTTTATATTGCTTCTATATAGTCTAAGAAACATATATGCAAAGCATCCAAACAGTACAATTATCCAATTTTTTGTTCTTCAAGTTTAAGTTAACAATGAGCCCCAATGGTTAATTCTTTATCTGAAATTATTTGTAACTTTCGACAAGTAGAACAATGAATGGAACAGGTAGACGGTTGAAATATTTGTATATATTGCTTCCGTATAGTCTAAGAAACATATATGCAAAGCATCCAAACAGTACCATTCGCCAATTTTTTGTTCTTCAAGGTTAAGTCAACAATGAACCCGATTGTTAATCCTTTATCGGAAATTATTTGTAACTTTCGACAAGTAGAACAATGAATGGAACAGGTAGACGGTTGAAATCTTTGAATATATTGCTTCTATATAGTCTAAGAAACTTATATGCAAAGCATCCAGACAGTACAATTTGCCACTTTTTTGTTCTTCAAGTTTAAGTGAACAATGAGCCCCAATGGTTAATCCTTTATCGGAAATTATTTGTAACTTTCGACAAGTAGAACAATGAATGGAACAGGTAGACGGTTGAAATATTTGTATATATTGCTTCCGTATAGTCTAAGAAACATATATGCAAAGCATCCAAACGGTACCATTCGCCAATTTTTTGTTCTTCAAGGTTAAGTGAACAATGAGCCCGATTGTTAATCCTTTATCGGAAATTATTTCTAACTTTCGACAAGTAGAACAATGAATGGAACACGTAGACGGTTGAAATCTTTGTATATATAGCTTCCATATAGTATAAGAAACATGTACGCAAAGCATCCAAACAGTACCATTCGCCAATTTTTTGTTCTTCAAGTTTAAGTGAACAATGAGCCCCAATGGTTAATCCTTTATCGGAAATTATTTGTAATTTTCGACAAGTAGAACAATGAATGGAACAGGTAGACGGTTGAAATCGATGTATATATTGCTTCTATATAGTCTAAGAAACATATATGCAAAGCATCCAAACAGTACGATTCGCCAATTTTTTGTTCTTCAAGTTTAAGTGAACAACGAGCCCCATTGATAATCATGAAACGGAAATTATTTGTAACTTTCTACAAGTAGAACAATGAATTGTACAGGTAGACGGGTGAAGTCTTACTATATATTGCTTCTATATATTCTAAGAAACATATATGCAAAGCATCCAAACAGTACATTTCGCCAATTTTTTGTTCTTCAAGTTTAAGTGAACAACGAGCCCCATTGATAATCATGAAATGGAAATTATTTGTAACTTTCTACAAGTAGAACAATGAATAGTACCGGTAGACGGGTGAAATCTTTCTATATATTGCTTCTAAATAGTCTAAGAAACATATATGCAAAGCATCCAAACAGTACAATTCGCCAATTTTTTGTTCTTCAAGTTTTAGTGAACTACGAGCCCCATTGTTAATCCTTTAAAGGAAATTATTTGTAAATTTCGACAAGTAGAACAATGATTGGAACAGCTAGACGGTTGAAATCGATGTATATATTGCTTCTATATAGTCTAAGAAACATATATGCAAAGCATCCAAACAGTACGATTCGCCAATTTTTTGTTCTTCAAGTTTAAGTGAACAACGAGCCCCATTGATAATCATGAAACGGAAATTATTTGTAACTTTCTACAAGTAGAACAATGAATTGTACAGGTAGACGGGTGAAGTCTTTCTATATATTGCTTCTATATATTCTAAGAAACATATATGCAAAGCATCCAAACAGTACATTTCGCCAATTTTTTGTTCTTCAAGTTTAAGTGAACAACGAGCCCCATTGATAATCATGAAAGGGAAATTATTTGTAACTTTCTTCAAATAGAACAATGAATAGAACAGTTAGACTGTTGAAATCTTTGTATATATTGCTACTATATAGTCTAAGAAACACATATGCAAAGCATCCAAACAGTACGATTCGCCAATTCTTTGTTCTTCAAGTTTAAGTGAACAACGAGCCCCATTGATAATCATGAAACGGAAATTATTTGTAACTTGCGACAAGTAGAACAATGAGTGGAACAGGTAGACGGTTGAAATCAATGTATATATTGCTTCTATATAGTATAAGAAACATATATGCAAAGCATCCAAACAGTACCATTCGCCAATTTTTTGTTCTTCAAGTTTAAGTGAACTACGAGCCCCATTGTTAATCCTTTAAAGGAAATTATTTGTAAATTTCGACAAGTAGAACAATGAATGGATCATGTAGACGGTTGAAATCATTGTATATATTGCTTCTATATAGTCTACGAAACATATATGCATAGCATCCAAACAGTACAATTCGCCAATTTTTTGTACTTCAAGTTTAAGTGAACAACGAGCCCCATTGTTAATCCTTTAAAGGAAATTATTTGTAAATTTCGACAAGTAGAACAATGATTGGAACACGTAGACGGTTGAAATCAATGTACATATTGCTTCTTTATAGTCTAAGAAACATATATGCAAAGCATCCATACAGTACCATTCGCCACTTTTTTGTTCTTCAAGTTTAAGTGAACAACGAGCCCCATTGTTAATCCTTTAAAGGAAATTATTTGTAAATTTCGACAAGTAGAACAATGATTGGAACACGTAGACGTATGAAATCATTGTATATGTTGCTTCCATATAGTCTAAGAAAAATGTACGCAAAGCATCCAAACAGTAAAATTCGCCAATTTCTTGTTCTTCAAGTTTAAGTAAACTACGATCCCCATTGTTAATGCCTTAACGGAAATTATTTGTAACTTTCGACAAGTAGAACTATGAATGGAACAGGTAGACGGTTGAAATCTTTGTATATATTGCTTCTATATTGTCTAAGAAACATATATGCAAAGCATCCAAACAGTACAATTCGCAAATTTTATGTTCTTCAAGTTTAAGTGAACAATGAGCCCCAATGGTTAATCCTTTATCGGTAATTATTTGTAATTTTCGACAAGTAGAAAAATGAATGGAACAGGTAGACGGTTGAAATATTTGTATATATTGCTTCTATATAATATAAGAAACATATATTCAAAGCATCCAAACAGTACCATTCGCCAATTTTTTGTTCTTCAAGTTTAAGTGAACTACGAGCCCCATTGTTAATCCTTTAAAGGAAATTATTTGTAAATTTCGGCAAGTAGAACAATGAATGGAATAGGTAGACGGTTGAAATCATTGTATATATTGCTTCTATATAGTCCAAGAAACATATATGCAAAGCATCCAAACAGTACCATTCGCCAATTTTTTGGTCTTCAAGTTTAAGTGAACAATGAGCCCCAATGGTTAATCCTTTATCGGAAATTATTTGTAATTTTCGACAAGTCGAACAATGAATGGAACAGGTAGACGGTTGAAATATTTGTATATATTGCTTCTATATAATATAAGAAACATATATTCAAAGCATCCAAACAGTACCATTCGCCAATTTTTTGTTCTTCAAGTTTAAGTGAACTACGAGCCCCATTGTTAATCCTTTAACGGAAATTATTTGTAACTTGCGACAAGTAGAACAATGAGTGGATCAGGTAGACGGTTGAGATCATTGTATATATTGCTTCTATATTGTCTAAGAAACATATATGCAAAGCATCCAAACAGTACAATTCGCCAATTTCTTGTTCTTCAAGTTTAAGTAAACTACGATCCTCATTGTTAATGCCGTAACGGAAATTATTTGTAAATTTCGACAAGTAGAACAATGAATGGAACAGGTAGACGGTTGAAATCCTTGTATATATTGCGTCTATATAATCTAAGAAACATATATGCAAAGCATCAAACAGTACAATTCGCCAATTTTTTGTTCTTCAAGTTTAAGTAAACTACGATCCCCATTGTTAATCCCTTAACGGAAATTATTTGTAACTTTCGACATGTAGAACAATGAATGGAACAGGTAGACGTTTGAAATCATTATATATATTGCTTCTATATAGTCTAAGAAACATATATGCAAAGCATCCAAACAGTACAATTCGCCAATTTTTTGTTCTTCAAGTTTAAGTAAACTACGATCCCCATTGTTAATCCCTTAACGGAAATTATTTGTAACATTCGACAAGTAGAACAATGAATGGAACAGGTAGACGGTTGAAATCATTGTATATATTGCTTCTATATAGTCTAAGAAACATATATGCAAAGCATCCAAACAGTACAATTCGCCAATTTTTTGTTCTTCAAGTTTAAGTGAACAATGAGCCCCAATGGTTAATCCTTTATCGGTAATTATTTGTAACTTTCGACAAGTAGAACAATGAATGGAACAGGTAGACGGTTGAAATCCTTGTATATATTGCGTCTATATAATCTAAGAAACATATATGCAAAGCATCCAAACAGTACAATTATCCAATTTTTTGTTCTTCAAGTTTAAGTTAACAATGAGCCCCAATGGTTAATTCTTTATCGGAAATTATTTGTAACTTTCGACAAGTAGAACAATGAATGGAACAGGTAGACTGTTCAAATCATTGTATATATTGCTTCCATATAGTCTAAGAAACATGTACGCAAAGCATCCAAACAGTACCATTCGCCAATTTTTTGTTCTTCAAGTTTAAGTGAACAATGAGCCCCAATGGTTAATCCTTTATCGGAAATTATTTGTAATTTTCGACAAGTAGAACAATGATTGGCACACGTAGACGGTTGAAATATTTGTATATATTGCTTCCATATAGTCTAAGAAACATATATGCAAAGCATCCAAACAGTACAATTCGCCAATTTTGTGTTCTTCAAGTTTAAGTGAACAATGAGCCCCATTGTTAATCCTTTATCGGAAATTATTTGTAACTTTCGACAAGTAGAACAATGAATGGAACAGGTAGACGGTTGAAATCCTTGTATATATTGCGCCTATATAGTCTAAGAAACACATATGCAAAGCATCCAAACAGTACAATTCGCCAATTTATTGTTCTTCAAGTTTAAGTGATCAACGAGCCCCATTGTTAATCCTTTAAAGGAAGTTATTTGTAATTTTCGACAAGTAGAACAATGAATGGAACATGTAAACGGTTGAAATCTTTGTATATATTGCTTCTATATAACCTAAGAAACATATATGCAAAGCATCCACACAGTACAATTCGCCAATTTATTGTTCTTCAAGTTTAAGTGAACAACGAGCCCCATTGTTAATCCTTTAAATGAAATTATTTGCAAATTTCGACAAGTAGAACAATGAATGGAACTCGTAGACGGTTGAAATCTTTGTATATATTGCTTCCATATAGTCTAAGAAACATGTACGCAAAGCATCCAAACAGTACCATTCGCCAATTTTTTGTTCTTCAAGTTTAAGTGAACAATGAGCCCCAATGGTTAATCCTTTATCGGAAATTATTTGTAATTTTCGACAAGTAGAACAATGATTGGCACACGTAGACGGTTGAAATATTTGTATATATTGCTTCCATATAGTCTAAGAAACATATATGCAAAGCATCCAAATAGTACCATTCGCCAATTTCTTGTTCTTCAAGGTTAAGTGAACAATTAGCCCCATTGTTAATCCTTTATCGGAAATTATTTGTAACTTTCGACAAGTAGAACAATGAATGGAACAGTTAGACGGTTGAAATATTTGTATATATTGCTTCTATATAGTCTAAGAAACATATGTGCAAATCATCCAAACAGTACAATTCGCCAATTTATTGTTCTTCAAGTTTAAGTGAACAATGAGCCCCAATGGTTAATCCTTTATCGGAAATTATTTGTAATTTTCGACAAGTAGAACAATGAATGGAACATGTAAACGGTTGAAAACTTTGTATATATTGCTTCTATATAACCTAAGAAACATATATGCAAAGCATCCACACAGTACAATCCGCCAATTTATTGTTCTTCAAGTTTAAGTGAACAACGAGCCCCATTGTTAATCCTTTAAAGGAAATTATTTGTGAATTTCGACAAGCAGAACAATGATTGGAACACGTAGACGATTGAAATATTATTATATATTGCTTCCATATAGTCTAAGAAACATATATGCAAAGCATCCAAACAGTACCATTCGCCAATTTTTTGTTCTTCAAGTTTAAGTGAACTACGAGCCCCATTGTTAATCCTTTAAAGGAAATTATTTGTAAATTTCGGCAAGTAGAACTATGAATGGAATAGATAGACTGTTGAAATCGTTGTATATATTGCTTCTATATAGTCTAAGAAACATATATGCAAAGCATCCAAACAGTACAATTCGCCAATTTTGTGTTCTTCAAGTTTAAGTGAACAATGAGCCCCATTGTTAATCCTTTATCGGAAATTATTTGTAACTTTCGACAAGTAGAACAATGAATGGAACAGGTAGACGGATGAAATCCTTGTATATATTGCGCCTATATAGTCTAAGAAACACATATGCAAAGCATCCAAACAGTACAATTCGCCAATTTATTGTTCTTCAAGTTTAAGTGATCAACGAGCCCCATTGTTAATCCTTTAAAGGAAGTTATTTGTAAATTTCGACAAGTAGAACAATGATTGGCACACGTAGACGGTTGAAATATTTGTATATATTGCTTCCATATAGTCTAAGAAACATATATGCAAAGCATCCAAATAGTACCATTCGCCAATTTTTTGTTCTTCAAGGTTAAGTCAACAATGAACCCGATTGTTAATCCTTTATCGGAAATTATTTGTAACTTTCGACAAGTAGAACAATGAATGGAACAGGTAGACGGTTGAAATCTTTGAATATATTGCTTCTATATAGTCTAAGAAACTTATATGCAAAGCATCCAGACAGTACAATTTGCCACTTTTTTGTTCTTCAAGTTTAAGTGAACAATGAGCCCCAATGGTTAATCCTTTATCGGAAATTATTTGTAACTTTCGACAAGTAGAACAATGAATGGAACAGGTAGACGGTTGAAATCGATGTATATATTGCTTCTATATAGTCTAAGAAACATATATGCAAAGCATCCAAACAGTACGATTCGCCAATTTTTTGTTCTTCAAGTTTAAGTGAACAACGAGCCCCATTGATAATCATGAAACGGAAATTATTTGTAACTTTCTACAAGTAGAACAATGAATTGTACAGGTAGACGGGTGAAGTCTTACTATATATTGCTTCTATATATTCTAAGAAACATATATGCAAAGCATCCAAACAGTACATTTCGCCAATTTTTTGTTCTTCAAGTTTAAGTGAACAACGAGCCCCATTGATAATCATGAAATGGAAATTATTTGTAACTTTCTACAAGTAGAACAATGAATAGTACCGGTAGACGGGTGAAATCTTTCTATATATTGCTTCTAAATAGTCTAAGAAACATATATGCAAAGCATCCAAACAGTACAATTCGCCAATTTTGTGTTCTTCAAGTTTAAGTGAACAATGAGCCCCATTGTTAATCCTTTATCGGAAATTATTTGTAACTTTCGACAAGTAGAACAATGAATGGAACAGGTAGACGGTTGAAATCTTTGTTTATATTGCTTCTATATAGTCTAAGAAACATATATGCAAAGCATCCAAACAGTACAATTATCCAATTTTTTGTTCTTCAAGTTTAAGTTAACAATGAGCCCCAATGGTTAATTCTTTATCTGAAATCATTTGTAACTTTCGACAAGTAGAACAATGAATGGAACAGGTAGACGGTTGAAATATTTGTATATATTGCTTCCGTATAGTCTAAGAAACATATATGCAAAGCATCCAAACAGTACCATTCGCCAATTTTTTGTTCTTCAAGGTTAAGTCAACAATGAACCCGATTGTTAATCCTTTATCGGAAATTATTTGTAACTTTCGACAAGTAGAACAATGAATGGAACAGGTAGACGGTTGAAATCTTTGAATATATTGCTTCTATATAGTCTAAGAAACTTATATGCAAAGCATCCAGACAGTACAATTTGCCACTTTTTTGTTCTTCAAGTTTAAGTGAACAATGAGCCCCAATGGTTAATCCTTTATCGGAAATTATTTGTAACTTTCGACAAGTAGAACAATGAATGGAACAGGTAGACGGTTGAAATCGATGTATATATTGCTTCTATATAGTCTAAGAAACATATATGCAAAGCATCCAAACAGTACGATTCGCCAATTTTTTGTTCTTCAAGTTTAAGTGAACAACGAGCCCCATTGATAATCATGAAACGGAAATTATTTGTAACTTTCTACAAGTAGAACAATGAATTGTACAGGTAGACGGGTGAAGTCTTACTATATATTGCTTCTATATATTCTAAGAAACATATATGCAAAGCATCCAAACAGTACATTTCGCCAATTTTTTGTTCTTCAAGTTTAAGTGAACAACGAGCCCCATTGATAATCATGAAATGGAAATTATTTGTAACTTTCTACAAGTAGAACAATGAATAGTACCGGTAGACGGGTGAAATCTTTCTATATATTGCTTCTAAATAGTCTAAGAAACATATATGCAAAGCATCCAAACAGTACAATTCGCCAATTTTGTGTTCTTCAAGTTTAAGTGAACAATGAGCCCCATTGTTAATCCTTTATCGGAAATTATTTGTAACTTTCGACAAGTAGAACAATGAATGGAACAGGTAGACGGTTGAAATCCTTGTATATATTGCGCCTATATAGTCTAAGAAACACATATGCAAAGCATCCAAACAGTACAATTCGCCAATTTATTGTTCTTCAAGTTTAAGTGATCAACGAGCCCCATTGTTAATCCTTTAAAGGAAGTTATTTGTAAATTTCGACAAGTAGAACAATGATTGGCACACGTAGACGGTTGAAATATTTGTATATATTGCTTCCATATAGTCTAAGAAACATATATGCAAAGCATCCAAATAGTACCATTCGCCAATTTTTTGTTCTTCAAGGTTAAGTGAACAATGAGCCCCATTGTTAATCCTTTATCGGAAATTATTTGTAACTTTCTACAAGTAGAACAATGATTGGAACACGTAGACGGTTGAAATATTATTATATATTGCTTCCATATAGTATAAGAAACATATATGCAAAGCATCCAAACAGTACCATTCGCCAATTTTTTGTTCTTCAAGTTTAAGTGAACAATGAGCCCCATTGTTACTCCTTTATCGGAAATTATTTGTAACTTTCGACAAGTAGAACAATGAATGGAACAGGTAGACGGTTGAAATCTTTGTTTATATTGCTTCTATATAGTCTAAGAAACATATATGCAAAGCATCCAAACAGTACAATTATCCAATTTTTTGTTCTTCAAGTTTAAGTTAACAATGAGCCCCAATGGTTAATTCTTTATCTGAAATTATTTGTAACTTTCGACAAGTAGAACAATGAATGGAACAGGTAGACGGTTGAAATATTTGTATATATTGCTTCCGTATAGTCTAAGAAACATATATGCAAAGCATCCAAACAGTACCATTCGCCAATTTTTTGTTCTTCAAGGTTAAGTCAACAATGAACCCGATTGTTAATCCTTTATCGGAAATTATTTGTAACTTTCGACAAGTAGAACAATGAATGGAACAGGTAGACGGTTGAAATCTTTGAATATATTGCTTCTATATAGTCTAAGAAACTTATATGCAAAGCATCCAGACAGTACAATTTGCCACTTTTTTGTTCTTCAAGTTTAAGTGAACAATGAGCCCCAATGGTTAATCCTTTATCGGAAATTATTTGTAACTTTCGACAAGTAGAACAATGAATGGAACAGGTAGACGGTTGAAATATTTGTATATATTGCTTCCGTATAGTCTAAGAAACATATATGCAAAGCATCCAAACGGTACCATTCGCCAATTTTTTGTTCTTCAAGGTTAAGTGAACAATGAGCCCGATTGTTAATCCTTTATCGGAAATTATTTCTATCATTCGACAAGTAGAACAATGAATGGAACACGTAGACGGTTGAAATCTTTGTATATATAGCTTCCATATAGTCTAAGAAACATGTACGCAAAGCATCCAAACAGTACCATTCGCCAATTTTTTGTTCTTCAAGTTTAAGTGAACAATGAGCCCCAATGGTTAATCCTTTATCGGAAATTATTTGTAATTTTCGACAAGTAGAACAATGAATGGAACAGGTAGACGGTTGAAATCGATGTATATATTGCTTCTATATAGTCTAAGAAACATATATGCAAAGCATCCAAACAGTACGATTCGCCAATTTTTTGTTCTTCAAGTTTAAGTGAACAACGAGCCCCATTGATAATCATGAAACGGAAATTATTTGTAACTTTCTACAAGTAGAACAATGAATTGTACAGGTAGACGGGTGAAGTCTTACTATATATTGCTTCTATATATTCTAAGAAACATATATGCAAAGCATCCAAACAGTACATTTCGCCAATTTTTTGTTCTTCAAGTTTAAGTGAACAACGAGCCCCATTGATAATCATGAAATGGAAATTATTTGTTACTTTCTACAAGTAGAACAATGAATAGTACCGGTAGACGGGTGAAATCTTTCTATATATTGCTTCTAAATAGTCTAAGAAACATATATGCAAAGCATCCAAACAGTACAATTCGCCAATTTTTTGTTCTTCAAGTTTAAGTGAACTACGAGCCCCATTGTTAATCCTTTAAAGGAAATTATTTGTAAATTTCGACAAGTAGAACAATGATTGGAAAAGCTAGACGGTTGAAATCGATGTACATATTGCTTCTATATAGTCTAAGAAACATATATGCAAAACATCCAAACAGTACGATTCGCCAATTTTTTGTTCTTCAAGTTTAAGTGAACAACGAGCCCCATTGATAATCATGAAACGGAAATTATTTGTAACTTTCTACAAGTAGAACAATGAATTGTACAGGTAGACGGGTGAAGTCTTTCTATATATTGCTTCTATATATTCTAAGAAACATATATGCAAAGCATCCAAACAGTACATTTCGCCAATTTTTTGTTCTTCAAGTTTAAGTGAACAACGAGCCCCATTGATAATCATGAAAGGGAAATTATTTGTAACTTTCTTCAAATAGAACAATGAATAGAACAGTTAGACTGTTGAAATCTTTGTATATATTGCTACTATATAGTCTAAGAAACATATATGCAAAGCATCCAAACAGTACGATTCGCCAATTCTTTGTTCTTCAAGTTTAAGTGAACAACGAGCCCCATTGATAATCATGAAACGGAAATTATTTGTAACTTGCGACAAGTAGAACAATGAGTGGAACAGGTAGACGGTTGAAATCAATGTATATATTGCTTCTATATAGTATAAGAAACATATATGCAAAGCATCCAAACAGTACCATTCGCCAATTTTTTGTTCTTCAAGTTTAAGTGAACTACGAGCCCCATTGTTAATCCTTTAAAGGAAATTATTTGTAAATTTCGACAAGTAGAACAATGAATGGATCATGTAGACGGTTGAAATCATTGTATATATTGCTTCTATATAGTCTACGAAACATATATGCATACCATCCAAACAGTACAATTCGCCAATTTTTTGTACTTCAAGTTTAAGTGAACAACGAGCCCCATTGTTAATCCTTTAAAGGAAATTATTTGTAAATTTCGACAAGTAGAACAATGATTGGAACACGTAGACGGTTGAAATCAATGTATATATTGCTTCTTTATAGTCTAAGAAACATATATGCAAAGCATCCATACAGTACCATTCGCCACTTTTTTGTTCTTCAAGTTTAAGTGAACAACGAGCCCCATTGTTAATCCTTTAAAGGAAATTATTTGTAAATTTCGACAAGTAGAACAATGATTGGAACACGTAGACGTATGAAATCATTGTATATGTTGCTTCCATATAGTCTAAGAAACATGTACGCAAAGCATCCAAACAGTACCATTCGCCAATTTTTTGTTCTTCAAGTTTAAGTGAACAATGAGCCCCAATGGTTAATCCTTTATCGGAAATTATTTGTAATTTTCGACAAGTAGAACAATGAATGGAACAGGTAGACGGTTGAAATCGATGTATATATTGCTTCTATATAGTCTAAGAAACATATATGCAAAGCATCCAAACAGTACGATTCGCCAATTTTTTGTTCTTCAAGTTTAAGTGAACAACGAGCCCCATTGATAATCATGAAACGGAAATTATTTGTAACTTTCTACAAGTAGAACAATGAATTGTACAGGTAGACGGGTGAAGTCTTACTATATATTGCTTCTATATATTCTAAGAAACATATATGCAAAGCATCCAAACAGTACATTTCGCCAATTTTTTGTTCTTCAAGTTTAAGTGAACAACGAGCCCCATTGATAATCATGAAATGGAAATTATTTGTAACTTTCTACAAGTAGAACAATGAATAGTACCGGTAGACGGGTGAAATCTTTCTATATATTGCTTCTAAATAGTCTAAGAAACATATATGCAAAGCATCCAAACAGTACAATTCGCCAATTTTGTGTTCTTCAAGTTTAAGTGAACAACGAGCCCCATTGATAATCATGAAACGGAAATTATTTGTAACTTTCTACAAGTAGAACAATGAATTGTACAGGTAGACGGGTGAAGTCTTACTATATATTGCTTCTATATATTCTAAGAAACATATATGCAAAGCATCCAAACAGTACATTTCGCCAATTTTTTGTTCTTCAAGTTTAAGTGAACAACGAGCCCCATTGATAATCATGAAATGGAAATTATTTGTAACTTTCTACAAGTAGAACAATGAATAGTACCGGTAGACGGGTGAAATCTTTCTATATATTGCTTCTAAATAGTCTAAGAAACATATATGCAAAGCATCCAAACAGTACAATTCGCCAATTTTGTGTTCTTCAAGTTTAAGTGAACAATGAGCCCCATTGTTAATCCTTTATCGGAAATTATTTGTAACTTTCGACAAGTAGAACAATGAATGGAACAGGTAGACGGTTGAAATCCTTGTATATATTGCGCCTATATAGTCTAAGAAACACATATGCAAAGCATCCAAACAGTACAATTCGCCAATTTATTGTTCTTCAAGTTTAAGTGATCAACGAGCCCCATTGTTAATCCTTTAAAGGAAGTTATTTGTAAATTTCGACAAGTAGAACAATGATTGGCACACGTAGACGGTTGAAATATTTGTATATATTGCTTCCATATAGTCTAAGAAACATATATGCAAAGCATCCAAATAGTACCATTCGCCAATTTTTTGTTCTTCAAGGTTAAGTGAACAATGAGCCCCATTGTTAATCCTTTATCGGAAATTATTTGTAACTTTCTACAAGTAGAACAATGATTGGAACACGTAGACGGTTGAAATATTATTATATATTGCTTCCATATAGTATAAGAAACATATATGCAAAGCATCCAAACAGTACCATTCGCCAATTTTTTGTTCTTCAAGTTTAAGTGAACAATGAGCCCCATTGTTACTCCTTTATCGGAAATTATTTGTAACTTTCGACAAGTAGAACAATGAATGGAACAGGTAGACGGTTGAAATCTTTGTTTATATTGCTTCTATATAGTCTAAGAAACATATATGCAAAGCATCCAAACAGTACAATTATCCAATTTTTTGTTCTTCAAGTTTAAGTTAACAATGAGCCCCAATGGTTAATTCTTTATCTGAAATTATTTGTAACTTTCGACAAGTAGAACAATGAATGGAACAGGTAGACGGTTGAAATATTTGTATATATTGCTTCCGTATAGTCTAAGAAACATATATGCAAAGCATCCAAACAGTACCATTCGCCAATTTTTTGTTCTTCAAGGTTAAGTCAACAATGAACCCGATTGTTAATCCTTTATCGGAAATTATTTGTAACTTTCGACAAGTAGAACAATGAATGGAACAGGTAGACGGTTGAAATCTTTGAATATATTGCTTCTATATAGTCTAAGAAACTTATATGCAAAGCATCCAGACAGTACAATTTGCCACTTTTTTGTTCTTCAAGTTTAAGTGAACAATGAGCCCCAATGGTTAATCCTTTATCGGAAATTATTTGTAACTTTCGACAAGTAGAACAATGAATGGAACAGGTAGACGGTTGAAATATTTGTATATATTGCTTCCGTATAGTCTAAGAAACATATATGCAAAGCATCCAAACGGTACCATTCGCCAATTTTTTGTTCTTCAAGGTTAAGTGAACAATGAGCCCGATTGTTAATCCTTTATCGGAAATTATTTCTATCATTCGACAAGTAGAACAATGAATGGAACACGTAGACGGTTGAAATCTTTGTATATATAGCTTCCATATAGTCTAAGAAACATGTACGCAAAGCATCCAAACAGTACCATTCGCCAATTTTTTGTTCTTCAAGTTTAAGTGAACAATGAGCCCCAATGGTTAATCCTTTATCGGAAATTATTTGTAATTTTCGACAAGTAGAACAATGAATGGAACAGGTAGACGGTTGAAATCGATGTATATATTGCTTCTATATAGTCTAAGAAACATATATGCAAAGCATCCAAACAGTACGATTCGCCAATTTTTTGTTCTTCAAGTTTAAGTGAACAACGAGCCCCATTGATAATCATGAAACGGAAATTATTTGTAACTTTCTACAAGTAGAACAATGAATTGTACAGGTAGACGGGTGAAGTCTTACTATATATTGCTTCTATATATTCTAAGAAACATATATGCAAAGCATCCAAACAGTACATTTCGCCAATTTTTTGTTCTTCAAGTTTAAGTGAACAACGAGCCCCATTGATAATCATGAAATGGAAATTATTTGTTACTTTCTACAAGTAGAACAATGAATAGTACCGGTAGACGGGTGAAATCTTTCTATATATTGCTTCTAAATAGTCTAAGAAACATATATGCAAAGCATCCAAACAGTACAATTCGCCAATTTTTTGTTCTTCAAGTTTAAGTGAACTACGAGCCCCATTGTTAATCCTTTAAAGGAAATTATTTGTAAATTTCGACAAGTAGAACAACGATTGGAAAAGCTAGACGGTTGAAATCGATGTACATATTGCTTCTATATAGTCTAAGAAACATATATGCAAAGCATCCAAACAGTACGATTCGCCAATTTTTTGTTCTTCAAGTTTAAGTGAACAACGAGCCCCATTGATAATCATGAAACGGAAATTATTTGTAACTTTCTACAAGTAGAACAATGAATTGTACAGGTAGACGGGTGAAGTCTTTCTATATATTGCTTCTATATATTCTAAGAAACATATATGCAAAGCATCCAAACAGTACATTTCGCCAATTTTTTGTTCTTCAAGTTTAAGTGAACAACGAGCCCCATTGATAATCATGAAAGGGAAATTATTTGTAACTTTCTTCAAATAGAACAATGAATAGAACAGTTAGACTGTTGAAATCTTTGTATATATTGCTACTATATAGTCTAAGAAACATATATGCAAAGCATCCAAACAGTACGATTCGCCAATTCTTTGTTCTTCAAGTTTAAGTGAACAACGAGCCCCATTGATAATCATGAAACGGAAATTATTTGTAACTTGCGACAAGTAGAACAATGAGTGGAACAGGTAGACGGTTGAAATCAATGTATATATTGCTTCTATATAGTATAAGAAACATATATGCAAAGCATCCAAACAGTACCATTCGCCAATTTTTTGTTCTTCAAGTTTAAGTGAACTACGAGCCCCATTGTTAATCCTTTAAAGGAAATTATTTGTAAATTTCGACAAGTAGAACAATGAATGGATCATGTAGACGGTTGAAATCATTGTATATATTGCTTCTATATAGTCTACGAAACATATATGCATACCATCCAAACAGTACAATTCGCCAATTTTTTGTACTTCAAGTTTAAGTGAACAACGAGCCCCATTGTTAATCCTTTAAAGGAAATTATTTGTAAATTTCGACAAGTAGAACAATGATTGGAACACGTAGACGGTTGAAATCAATGTATATATTGCTTCTTTATAGTCTAAGAAACATATATGCAAAGCATCCATACAGTACCATTCGCCACTTTTTTGTTCTTCAAGTTTAAGTGAACAACGAGCCCCATTGTTAATCCTTTAAAGGAAATTATTTGTAAATTTCGACAAGTAGAACAATGATTGGAACACGTAGACGTATGAAATCATTGTATATGTTGCTTCCATATAGTCTAAGAAACATGTACGCAAAGCATCCAAACAGTACCATTCGCCAATTTTTTGTTCTTCAAGTTTAAGTGAACAATGAGCCCCAATGGTTAATCCTTTATCGGAAATTATTTGTAATTTTCGACAAGTAGAACAATGAATGGAACAGGTAGACGGTTGAAATCGATGTATATATTGCTTCTATATAGTCTAAGAAACATATATGCAAAGCATCCAAACAGTACGATTCGCCAATTTTTTGTTCTTCAAGTTTAAGTGAACAACGAGCCCCATTGATAATCATGAAACGGAAATTATTTGTAACTTTCTACAAGTAGAACAATGAATTGTACAGGTAGACGGGTGAAGTCTTACTATATATTGCTTCTATATATTCTAAGAAACATATATGCAAAGCATCCAAACAGTACATTTCGCCAATTTTTTGTTCTTCAAGTTTAAGTGAACAACGAGCCCCATTGATAATCATGAAATGGAAATTATTTGTAACTTTCTACAAGTAGAACAATGAATAGTACCGGTAGACGGGTGAAATCTTTCTATATATTGCTTCTAAATAGTCTAAGAAACATATATGCAAAGCATCCAAACAGTACAATTCGCCAATTTTGTGTTCTTCAAGTTTAAGTGAACAATGAGCCCCATTGTTAATCCTTTATCGGAAATTATTTGTAACTTTCGACAAGTAGAACAATGAATGGAACAGGTAGACGGTTGAAATCCTTGTATATATTGCGCCTATATAGTCTAAGAAACACATATGCAAAGCATCCAAACAGTACAATTCGCCAATTTATTGTTCTTCAAGTTTAAGTGATCAACGAGCCCCATTGTTAATCCTTTAAAGGAAGTTATTTGTAAATTTCGACAAGTAGAACAATGATTGGCACACGTAGACGGTTGAAATATTTGTATATATTGCTTCCATATAGTCTAAGAAACATATATGCAAAGCATCCAAATAGTACCATTCGCCAATTTTTTGTTCTTCAAGGTTAAGTGAACAATGAGCCCCATTGTTAATCCTTTATCGGAAATTATTTGTAACTTTCTACAAGTAGAACAATGATTGGAACACGTAGACGGTTGAAATATTATTATATATTGCTTCCATATAGTATAAGAAACATATATGCAAAGCATCCAAACAGTACCATTCGCCAATTTTTTGTTCTTCAAGTTTAAGTGAACAATGAGCCCCATTGTTACTCCTTTATCGGAAATTATTTGTAACTTTCGACAAGTAGAACAATGAATGGAACAGGTAGACGGTTGAAATCTTTGTTTATATTGCTTCTATATAGTCTAAGAAACATATATGCAAAGCATCCAAACAGTACAATTATCCAATTTTTTGTTCTTCAAGTTTAAGTTAACAATGAGGCCCAATGGTTAATTCTTTATCTGAAATTATTTGTAACTTTCGACAAGTAGAACAATGAATGGAACAGGTAGACGGTTGAAATATTTGTATATATTGCTTCCGTATAGTCTAAGAAACATATATGCAAAGCATCCAAACAGTACCATTCGCCAATTTTTTGTTCTTCAAGGTTAAGTCAACAATGAACCCGATTGTTAATCCTTTATCGGAAATTATTTGTAACTTTCGACAAGTAGAACAATGAATGGAACTGGTAGACGGTTGAAATCTTTGAATATATTGCTTCTATATAGTCTAAGAAACTTATATGCAAAGCATCCAGACAGTACAATTTGCCACTTTTTTGTTCTTCAAGTTTAAGTGAACAATGAGCCCCAATGGTTAATCCTTTATCGGAAATTATTTGTAACTTTCGACAAGTAGAACAATGAATGGAACAGGTAGACGGTTGAAATCGATGTATATATTGCTTCTATATAGTCTAAGAAACATATATGCAAAGCATCCAAACAGTACGATTCGCCAATTTTTTGTTCTTCAAGTTTAAGTGAACAACGAGCCCCATTGATAATCATGAAACGGAAATTATTTGTAACTTTCTACAAGTAGAACAATGAATTGTACAGGTAGACGGGTGAAGTCTTACTATATATTGCTTCTATATATTCTAAGAAACATATATGCAAAGCATCCAAACAGTACATTTCGCCAATTTTTTGTTCTTCAAGTTTAAGTGAACAACGAGCCCCATTGATAATCATGAAATGGAAATTATTTGTAACTTTCTACAAGTAGAACAATGAATAGTACCGGTAGACGGGTGAAATCTTTCTATATATTGCTTCTAAATAGTCTAAGAAACATATATGCAAAGCATCCAAACAGTACAATTCGCCAATTTTGTGTTCTTCAAGTTTAAGTGAACAATGAGCCCCATTGTTAATCCTTTATCGGAAATTATTTGTAACTTTCGACAAGTAGAACAATGAATGGAACAGGTAGACGGTTGAAATCCTTGTATATATTGCGCCTATATAGTCTAAGAAACACATATGCAAAGCATCCAAACAGTACAATTCGCCAATTTATTGTTCTTCAAGTTTAAGTGATCAACGAGCCCCATTGTTAATCCTTTAAAGGAAGTTATTTGTAAATTTCGACAAGTAGAACAATGATTGGCACACGTAGACGGTTGAAATATTTGTATATATTGCTTCCATATAGTCTAAGAAACATATATGCAAAGCATCCAAATAGTACCATTCGCCAATTTTTTGTTCTTCAAGGTTAAGTGAACAATGAGCCCCATTGTTAATCCTTTATCGGAAATTATTTGTAACTTTCTACAAGTAGAACAATGATTGGAACACGTAGACGGTTGAAATATTATTATATATTGCTTCCATATAGTATAAGAAACATATATGCAAAGCATCCAAACAGTACCATTCGCCAATTTTTTGTTCTTCAAGTTTAAGTGAACAATGAGCCCCATTGTTACTCCTTTATCGGAAATTATTTGTAACTTTCGACAAGTAGAACAATGAATGGAACAGGTAGACGGTTGAAATCTTTGTTTATATTGCTTCTATATAGTCTAAGAAACATGTACGCAAAGCATCCAAACAGTACCATTCGCCAATTTTTTGTTCTTCAAGTTTAAGTGAACAATGAGCCCCAATGGTTAATCCTTTATCGGAAATTATTTGTAATTTTCGACAAGTAGAACAATGAATGGAACAGGTAGACGGTTGAAATCGATGTATATATTGCTTCTATATAGTCTAAGAAACATATATGCAAAGCATCCAAACAGTACGATTCGCCAATTTTTTGTTCTTCAAGTTTAAGTGAACAACGAGCCCCATTGATAATCATGAAACGGAAATTATTTGTAACTTTCTACAAGTAGAACAATGAATTGTACAGGTAGACGGGTGAAGTCTTACTATATATTGCTTCTATATATTCTAAGAAACATATATGCAAAGCATCCAAACAGTACATTTCGCCAATTTTTTGTTCTTCAAGTTTAAGTGAACAACGAGCCCCATTGATAATCATGAAATGGAAATTATTTGTAACTTTCTACAAGTAGAACAATGAATAGTACCGGTAGACGGGTGAAATCTTTCTATATATTGCTTCTAAATAGTCTAAGAAACATATATGCAAAGCATCCAAACAGTACAATTCGCCAATTTTTTGTTCTTCAAGTTTAAGTGAACTACGAGCCCCATTGTTAATCCTTTAAAGGAAATTATTTGTAAATTTCGACAAGTAGAACAATGATTGGAAAAGCTAGACGGTTGAAATCGATGTACATATTGCTTCTATATAGTCTAAGAAACATATATGCAAAGCATCCAAACAGTACGATTCGCCAATTTTTTGTTCTTCAAGTTTAAGTGAACAACGAGCCCCATTGATAATCATGAAACGGAAATTATTTGTAACTTTCTACAAGTAGAACAATGAATTGTACAGGTAGACGGGTGAAGTCTTTCTATATATTGCTTCTATATATTCTAAGAAACATATATGCAAAGCATCCAAACAGTACATTTCGCCAATTTTTTGTTCTTCAAGTTTAAGTGAACAACGAGCCCCATTGATAATCATGAAAGGGAAATTATTTGTAACTTTCTTCAAATAGAACAATGAATAGAACAGTTAGACTGTTGAAATCTTTGTATATATTGCTACTATATAGTCTAAGAAACATATATGCAAAGCATCCAAACAGTACGATTCGCCAATTCTTTGTTCTTCAAGTTTAAGTGAACAACGAGCCCCATTGATAATCATGAAACGGAAATTATTTGTAACTTGCGACAAGTAGAACAATGAGTGGAACAGGTAGACGGTTGAAATCAATGTATATATTGCTTCTATATAGTATAAGAAACATATATGCAAAGCATCCAAACAGTACCATTCGCCAATTTTTTGTTCTTCAAGTTTAAGTGAACTACGAGCCCCATTGTTAATCCTTTAAAGGAAATTATTTGTAAATTTCGACAAGTAGAACAATGAATGGATCATGTAGACGGTTGAAATCATTGTATATATTGCTTCTATATAGTCTACGAAACATATATGCATAGCATCCAAACAGTACAATTCGCCAATTTTTTGTACTTCAAGTTTAAGTGAACAACGAGCCCCATTGTTAATCCTTTAAAGGAAATTATTTGTAAATTTCGACAAGTAGAACAATGATTGGAACACGTAGACGGTTGAAATCAATGTATATATTGCTTCTTTATAGTCTAAGAAACATATATGCAAAGCATCCATACAGTACCATTCGCCACTTTTTTGTTCTTCAAGTTTAAGTGAACAACGAGCCCCATTGTTAATCCTTTAAAGGAAATTATTTGTAAATTTCGACAAGTAGAACAATGATTGGAACACGTAGACGTATGAAATCATTGTATATGTTGCTACCATATAGTCTAAGAAAAATGTACGCAAAGCATCCAAACAGTAAAATTCGCCAATTTCTTGTTCTTCAAGTTTAAGTAAACTACGATCCCCATTGTTAATGCCTTAACGGAAATTATTTGTAACTTTCGACAAGTAGAACTATGAATGGAACAGGTAGACGGTTGAAATCTTTGTATATATTGCTTCTATATTGTCTAAGAAACATATATGCAAAGCATCCAAACAGTACAATTCGCAAATTTTATGTTCTTCAAGTTTAAGTGAACAATGAGCCCCAATGGTTAATCCTTTATCGGTAATTATTTGTAATTTTCGACAAGTAGAAAAATGAATGGAACAGGTAGACGGTTGAAATATTTGTATATATTGCTTCTATATAATATAAGAAACATATATTCAAAGCATCCAAACAGTACCATTCGCCAATTTTTTGTTCTTCAAGTTTAAGTGAACTACGAGCCCCATTGTTAATCCTTTAAAGGAAATTATTTGTAAATTTCGGCAAGTAGAA
This sequence comes from Cerceris ruficornis, assembly GCA_963989415.1. NCBI lineage: Eukaryota > Metazoa > Arthropoda > Insecta > Hymenoptera > Crabronidae > Cerceris > Cerceris ruficornis. Next base: position 1,077,079 of record CAXDIW010000024.1, on the reverse strand, counting down.
CAATGAATGGAATAGGTAGACGGTTGAAATCATTGTATATATTGCTTCTATATAGTCCAAGAAACATATATGCAAAGCATCCAAACAGTACCATTCGCCAATTTTTTGGTCTTCAAGTTTAAGTGAACAATGAGCCCCAATGGTTAATCCTTTATCGGAAATTATTTGTAATTTTCGACAAGTCGAACAATGAATGGAACAGGTAGACGGTTGAAATATTTGTATATATTGCTTCTATATAATATAAGAAACATATATTCAAAGCATCCAAACAGTACCATTCGCCAATTTTTTGTTCTTCAAGTTTAAGTGAACTACGAGCCCCATTGTTAATCCTTTAACGGAAATTATTTGTAACTTGCGACAAGTAGAACAATGAATGGAACAGGTAGCCGATTGAAATCAATGTATATATTGCTTCTATATAGTCTATGAAACATATATGCAAAGCATCCAAACAGTACAATTCGCCAATTTTTTGTTCTTCAAGTTTAAGTAAACTACGATCCCCATTGTTAATCCCTTAACGGAAATTATTTGTATCATTCGACAAGTAGAACAATGAATGGAACAGGTAGACGGTTGAAATCTTTGAATATATTGCTTCTATATAGTCTAAGAAACTTATATGCAAAGCATCCAGACAGTACAATTTGCCACTTTTTTGTTCTTCAAGTTTAAGTGAACAATGAGCCCCAATGGTTAATCCTTTATCGGAAATTATTTGTAACTTTCGACAAGTAGAACAATGAATGGAACAGGTAGACGGTTGAAATCATTGTATATATTGCTACCATATAGTCTAAGAAACATGTACGCAAAGCATCCAAACAGTACCATTCGCCAATTTTTTGTCCTTCAAGTTTAAGTGAACAATGAGCCCCATTGTTAATCCTTTATCGGAAATTATTTGTAACTTTCGACAAGTAAAACAATGAATGGAAAAGGTAGACGGTTGAAATCTTTATATATATTGCTTCTATATAGTCTAAAAACATATATGCAAAGCATCCAAGCAGTACAATTCGCCAATTTTTTGTTCTTCAAGTTTAAGCGTACAATGAACCCCAATGGTTAATCCTTTATCGGTAATTATTTGTAAATTTCGACAAGTAGAACAATGAATGGAACAGGTAGACGGTTGAAATCCTTGTATATATTGCCTCTATATAATCTAAGAAACATATATGCAAAGCATCCAAACAGTACCATTCGCCAATTTTTTGTTCTTCAAGGTTAAGTGAACTACGAGCCCCATTGTTAATCCTTTAAAGGAAATTATTTGTAAATTTCGACAAGTAGAACAATGAATGGAACAGGTAGACTGTTGAAATCATTGTATATATTGCTTCTAAATAGTCTAAGAAACATATATGCAAAGCGTCCAAACAGTACAATTCGCCAATTGTTCTTGCACGAAATTAAACAATTATTTATTGAAATTGTTTGTACAAGGTATAACTTAACTTAAGAATTTAAACTAAATATAACTTAATTGGAAAATGAGATAACAAATTAGTGAATTCGAAGTGCGATATCACTGATTAGCGAACTAGTAAAAAACGCTGTAGCTGGTGCACAAAATGTAGATACAATTTAGAGATTAATGAGGTTGCGATTAGACTGAATCGGAGAGAGGGAACCGGGAAGTTTTATAGGACGAGGAAATAGACCGTGGTGGGGATGAGGACCGTTGGATGGAAGATTCGTGAAGGAACAAACAGGTGAAAGGGAGGGATTTGAAGGAAGGAACGATGGAGAAGGAGAGCGCGAGGAGCGGACGGACTAAGAATGGCGGTGGAAAGGGGGCAGGATAGTAGTAGAGTTGGAAATCGGGAAGGAGGGAATTGATTGTACCGATGTGATCCGAACATTCCGCCCGCCTTCGTCAAGAGTGACGAATGTTAAAACAAGATTCGGCTACATAAATAGACTTAATGAATAGAAGGTATGAGCGGGGATTTGCTGGAAGGAATACGGATTAACTTAGTGATAGGTCGTTTAAGCGTGGAGTGTCGGGTGTGGAGTTCAACGACGCGAACTTGACCGTCAGCGCCGGGAAACACTCGAATAACCCTTCCCAAGGGCCATTTGCTAGGCGGCGTGGTTTCAGCGCGAATTATGCAAAGATCGCCGACTTCGATGTTTTCCTGGGAGATGGCCCACTTCCGTCTCGGTTGAAGCGATTGCAGGTATTCCTGCGACCATCTGGTCCAGAAGTGATCAGTTATTTGCCGTAATTTTTGCCAACGCGAAAGATGGTTGCTCGGAACTTCGGCGAGATCGGGTTCCGGTAGTACGTTCAACGGCGCACCCACAAGAAAGTGACCGGGGGTGAGCACGTTGAAATCCTCAGGGTCGTCGGTCAGGGCCGCCAATGGACGAGAGTTCAAACACGCCTCCACTTGAGTGAGGAACGTAGCCATCTCCTCGTAAGTGAGAAGTTTATCGCCCACTACTCTCCGGAGATGATGCTTGGTGGCTTTTACGGCTGCCTCCATAAGTCCGTTCATGTGTGGAGCACCTGGCGGGTTGAAAATCCACTTGGTACCGTCCTGAGCGACAGCAGTTGCGATGTCCTTGGAAGAAGAGCTGGCAGCTCGAAACAGGCGCCGCAGTTCCGCATCGGCTCCGACGAAGTTAGTACCGCAGTCGGAGGTTATCGAGGAACAAATTCCTCGGCGAGAGACAAAGCGTTTAAAGGCAGCTAGAAAAGCGGAAGCGGAGTAATCAGAAACGAGCTCAATGTGAACGGCTCGAGTGGAGTGGCAAACGAATATGGCGATGAAGCCCTTATAAGTTTTGTAGCCACTCCCGTGGTGGATTTTCAGGCTCAACGGTCCCGCGTAGTCAAGACCGGAGTGGCAGAACGGACGAGTAGGCGTCACTCGACGTTCAGGAAGATCTCCCATGAGCTGAGTGCAGGAGCGAGCTCTCCACTTCAAGCAACTTAAACATTGGTGGATGTATTTCTTCACTTCGGACCTTCCCTGAGGCATCCAGAACTGTTGCCGAAGAGTACTCAGCGTCATTTGGACACCTCCGTGCAACTGCTTCAGGTGACAGTGCTTAATAAGGAGCGGTGAGATCGGTGAAGCCCTAGGTATAATCAGAGGATGCTTCGCATCGTAGATTAAAGCGGAGTGCTTCAGGCGGCCGCCGACGCGTAACAATCCTCGGTCATCTAGGAAAGGACGAAGATTGATCAGAGAGGATTTAGTGTCGAGAGCCTTACCGGCTCGTAGAGCGTGAATCTCCGAGCTGTAGTTCGCTCGTTGAATAGAAGAGATCCAGTATTCTTGCGCCTTCTGGATATCCGATGGCGTGAGAATGCCCGCCAAGAGTGAGCGGGTATCGTTCGATTTCGGTGAAGTCCGCCAGCGTTGACACCAGGCTGTTATGCGAAGTAGCCGAGTCCAGCTGGAGTATTTGTAGGCAAGCTCCCAAACATCTGTAGCGGCCGTAGATATGTTCCGATGGAAGCATGGTCGCGCTTCTAATTTTGCTTCGCAATCGGACGGAGTGAATCCAATGGGCCAATCGGCTTCTCCTTTACTGAGCCAAGTAGGTCCAGTCCACCATAGAGGATGCACAACGAGCTGGGCAGCACCAATACCTCTTGAAGCGCAGTCGGCAGGATTTTGAGTTCCTGGGACATGATGCCAACGCGCTTGCGGAAGGAGAGTTTGAATTTGTGACGCCCTGTTTGCCACGTAGGTCTTCCAACGACTTGGATGCCCTTGGATCCATCCGAGGGTAACAGTGGAGTCCGTCCAGAGATGGATCCGCTCAATGGGAAGATCTATAGTTTTCAGAACATGTGAAGCTAGCTTCGTCAATAAAGCGGCTCCACATAGTTCTAGTCGGGGTAAAGAAACCTGCTCCAATGGAGCAACTTTAGTTTTGGCAGTGAGCAACGTGACTCGCGAGTTTGCTGACTCCAGAGGCAACACGCAAATAGATCACGGCAGCGTAAGCGCGCTCCGACGCGTCGCAGAAGCCATGAATATCGACAGCAAGGTTTGCATCAGAGACTCCAAGCCACCTTGGAATTTGAAGGCGTCCTAGTTGGTCGCATCCCTTGATGAGACTGTTCCAGGTTGTCCTTGAATCAGCAGGAAGTTCCTCATCCCAGTCGACCGTAAGCAACCAAAGTGACTGAAGGTAAATCTTGGCTGCTGAGGTGAAAGGAGCTAGCCAACCAAGAGGATCGAAAATCTGGGAGATTAGTCCTAGAACAATGCGTTTTGTTAGTCTACCAGAGAACTCTTGGAGCTCAACATCCACAGCGAGACTATCGGTGTCAGTATTCCACCGTAAGCCTAAGACTCCTGTTTCACATGCGGCTAGTATGGTTGGGGGAAGCGGAACAGCTTCCTTTTTCATGAAGAAGTTGGGTACGTTGCTGGACCATTTAGCTAATTTGAAACCGCCCGCCATGCAAATCTCATCCACTTCACTTTGTACGACCTTCAGTTCGTCGACGTTGTGGGCTCCGGTTAGAATATCGTCCACGTAGGTGCTCGTAGAGAGAATCCGAGACCCGGTAGGAAACCGCGATGATTCCTCGCGCGCCAGTTGTTTGAGCGTGCGTAACGCGAGGTAGGGAGCACAAGAAAGACCGTAAGTGACCGTGTTGAGACAGTATTCTTGGATGGGCGTATCGGCGTGTCCGCGCCATAGGATCCGTTGAAATCCGCGATCGTCCTCGTGGAGCAGAATTTGCCGATACATCTTCTCGATGTCGGCACAGAGGGCATATTTATGTCGTCGCCAGCGCGACAAGATCGTGCTCAGATCGGGTTGGAGTCGAGGTCCAGTATGGAGCAAATCATTAAGCGAGACCTTAGTGGAACTTTGCGTTGACCCATTGAAGACGACACGCAATTTCGAGGACGAACCGGTAGATTTGAATACTCCGTGGTGCGGGAGATATGCGTGCGCTCGGTTCGGGTCCAAAGAGCGAGAAAGTTCCATATGGCCAAGGGATTGGTATTCCTCCATGAAGCGACAGTACGCGACCTGAAAGGAAGAGTCGCGACGGAATTTTGCCTCCATGGAACGAAGCGCTCTCATAGCGTTCGGGCGCGTATTGCCCAGGGTGCAGGGAGAGGCCTTGAAAGGAAGCCGAACTAGAAATCGGCCTGAGGGCAGTCTTTCGTAGGTGCGGTGAAAGTGTTCTTCGCACCGCCGATCATCTTCGGACAGAGCAGCGTGATCGCGCGGTTCCTCCTCTTGCGTCCAAAATCGCTCTAGCAACGATAAAAGTTGGGTGTCGATAGAGCACTGCATGGTGCTCCAAGGCTGGACACCTTCAGGCGTTCGAGATTCAGACCATTCCGGCTTCGTGGAGGTGCTTCCTGTTAGGATCCATCCGAGAGAAGTGCATTGTGCAATAGGAGTCATGGGGCCACCCGTCCTCAGTCCTTCGCGAATGATGCTTCCATAGACGTCCGCGCCGAGAAGCACGTCGATGGCATCGCTGGAATCGTAACGTGGGTCGGCCAGCGTTAACCCTTCCAAGTGAGGCCAGCTGGACCGAACGGAGTGACAGCGTGGTCGGTACGTCGAGAGTTTCGGAAGAACGTAGGCATCCACCTGATATGCGAGATTAAACTGACAATGAGGAGTCATTTCAAAATGCACTTTACCTCGGCACATCACGGTGCTGTTGTCTCCGACGCCGGTGATTGGGAGATGCGCCGATTGCCGAGGAAGATGAAGTCGCTGGACCAGAGACTCGGCGATGAGCGACACTTCCGAGCAGGGGTCAACGAGTGCTCGCACAATCTCAGAAGCTCCGTGAGAGCTGTGAATTCTAACACGAGCCGTTGCCAAGAGGGTGACCGTATGGTCGTTGAAGGTAGCTGAAGTAGCGTGAGCTGAGCGAGGAGCTGAGATGGATGTAGTGCCATGCATTTGCATCTCCGCGGCGTCGTGCAGTGAGGTATGATGCTTGCCTACACATCGCTGACAGCGTTTCGGAGACCTGCAATCGGCTAAAGGATGTCGTCCTAAACAATTGGAGCAAAGATGCTTAGAAGTCACCGTGCTATGTTTGTCCGACGGCGTCATAGCTATGAACTTCTTGCAAAATAAAATATAATGATCGCCGTGGCAAATATCACACTGCCGCTCAGATGCTCGCTTTTTAGGAGCGGCAAGATGGTGACTGCGAATACTCTTCCGAGGTCCGGGGGTAGGGAATCGCGCTGTAGTCGCAGGCGTCGCTGACTCTTGAGCCTCGATAATATCCTGAACTTGGATCTTTGCTTCAAGGAACGATCGTAATTGTTCAAATGACGGAGGCACCTTGGATGCACCTACGAGAGTTTCCCATTCCCTCAAGTAAGTCGGGTCGAGTCGATGGACCGTAAGGTACACAAGGAGGTCGCCTTTGACAGGTGTACTTTCATCGTAGAGGGGCCGGTTCAATGATTCCAAAGCCGAGACAACGTTGCTCGTAGTGTTGAGTAACCGTTTTAGTTTGCGAGATGAAGTTGTTTCCATGGGAGGGATGGCCATCAAAATGCGAAGTTGCGCGTTCACTAGTAATCGTTGGTTTTGATAGCGATCCCGCAATTTGGACCAGACGGATTCAATGCTAGTGTCAAGTGGGATATCCCTTAAGAAATCTGCTGCATCGCCAGATAAATGGAGCAAGAGATAGTGACGGCGCTCAGCTGCAGTTAACGTAGTGTTGTTTAAGACTAAAGAAGAGAACAGCGCGGAGAACCGAGACCATTCATGGTATTGACCCGAAAATGTAGGAAGGTCGATTTTCGGGAGGACTATTTGACGGATAGTGGTACCGGTTTCGGATTGTTGTGTTCGTCTGACCTCTGTCGGAGCGTTGGTGGTTTCAAATTTGTTGAACTCAGCTTCGAACAACGATCTTACTTGTAGATATTCCTCTTCGGTCGAAAGATAGAAATCCTGCACAAAATATTCCTGCTTCGGTTCTCTCGTGGCTAGCGGAAGAAGCGTTTTATGGTTGGCTTGAAAAGTGCTCCAATTTCCTTCCAGTGCTGCTATGCGGGTCATCACCGCCTCTTTCGTGATCTTGGCGGCGCCTAACTTCTTTAAAATAACAAAACTTCGCGCAATCCTCTTCTGGATTTCAAACTGTTCCAGGATTGTAGCATCCATCGTTGATATCGTCGCACAGGCTTTCACTGGACTGGACACAGGAGTCACTGTTTATTGTTTGACCGAAACGGTTATTTCGAATCACTGTTAACCGACACTGGTGGCCCGAATCACCTCTAGTTCGTAACGAAAATTCGTAAATCCGTCCGTCCTCAAATTCTCTTATCCGGCTCGAAGGACCAAATGTTCTTGCACGAAATTAAACAATTATTTATTGAAATTGTTTGTACAAGGTATAACTTAACTTAAGAATTTAAACTAAATATAACTTAATTGGAAAATGAGATAACAAATTAGTGAAATCGAAGTGCGATATCACTGATTAGCGAACTAGTAAAAAACGCTGTAGCTGGTGCACAAAATGTAGATACAATTTAGAGATTAATGAGGTTGCGATTAGACTGAATTGGAGAGAGGGAAACGGGAAGTTTTATAGGACGAGGAAATAGACCGTGGTGGGGATGAGGACCGTTGGATGGAAGATTCGGGAAGGAACAAACAGGTGAAAGGGAGGGATTTGAAGGAAGGAACGATGGAGAAGGAGAGCGCGAGGAGCGGACGGACTAAGAATGGCGGTGGAAAGGGGGCAGGATAGTAGTAGAGTTGGTAATCGGGAAGGAGGGAATTGATTGTACCGATGTGATCCGAACACCAATTATTTGATCTTCAAGTTTAAGTGAACTACGAGCCCCATTGTTAATACTTTAACGGAAATTATTTGCAACTTGCGACAAGTAGAACAATGAATGGAACAGGTAGCCGGTTGAAATCAATGTATATATTGCTTCTATATAGTCTAAGAAACATATATGCAAAGCATCCAAACAGTACCATTCGCCAATTTTTTGTTCTTCAAGTTTAAGTGAACAACGAGCCCCATTGTTAATCCTTTAAAGGAAATTATTTGTAAATTTCGACAAGTACAACAATGATTGGAACACGTAGACGGTTGAAATCTTTGTATATATTGCTTCCATATAGTCTAAGAAACATGTACGCAAAGCATCCAAACAGTACCATTCGCCAATTTTTTGTTCTTCAAGTTTAAGTAAACTACGATCCCCATTGTTAATCCCTTAACGGAAATTATTTGTAACTTTCTACAAGTAGAACAATGAATAGTACAGGTAGACGGGTGAAATCATTCTATATATTGCTGCTAAATAGTCTAAGAAACATATATGCAAAGCATCCAAACAGTACCATTCGCCAATTTTTTGTTCTTCAAGTTTAAGTGAACAACGAGCCCCATTGATAATCATGAAACGGAAATTATTTGTAACTTTTTACAAGTAGAACAATGAATAGAACAGGTAGACGGTTGAAATCTTTGTATATGTTGCTTCTATATAGTCTAAGAAACCTATATGCAAAGCATCCAAACAGTACCATTCGCCAATTTTTTGGTCTTCCAGTTTAAGTGAACAATGAGCCCCTATGGTTAATCCTTTATCGGAAATTATTTGTAATTTACGACAAGTAGAATAATGAATGGAACAGGTAGACGGTTGAAATATTTGTATATATTGCTTCTATATTATATAAGAAACATATATTCAAAGCATCCAAACAGTACAATTCGCCAATTTCTTGTTCTTCAAGTTTAAGTAAACTACGATCCCCATTGTTAATCCCTTAACGGAAATTATTTGTAACTTTCTACAAGTAGAACAATGAATAGTACAGGTAGACGGGTGAAATCATTCTATATATTGCTGCTAAATAGTCTAAGAAACATATATGCAAAGCATCCAAACAGTACAATTCGCCAATTTTTTGTTCTTCAAGTTTAAGTGAACAATGAGACCCATTGTTAATCCTTTATCGGAAATTATTTGTAACTTTCGACAAGTAGAACAATGAATGGAACAGGTAGACGGTTGAAATCTTTGTATACATTGCTTCTATATAGTCTTAGAAACATATATGCAAAGCATCCAAACAGTACAATTCGCCAATCTTTTGTTCTTCAAGTTTAAGTGAACAATGAGCCCCAATGGTTAATCCTTTATCGGTAATTATTTGTAAATTTCGACAAGTAGAACAATGATTGGAACACGTAGACGGTTGAAATCTTTGTATATATTGCTTCCATATAGTCTAAGAACCATGTACGCAAAGCATCCAAACAGTACCATTCGCCAATTTTTTGGTCTTCAAGTTTAAGTGAAAAATGAGCCCCAATGGTTAATCCTTTATCGGAAATTATTTGTAATTTTCGACAAGTAGAACAATGAATGGATCAGGTAGAAGGTTGAAATCATTGTATATATTGCTTCTATATAATCTACGAAACATAAATGCAAAGCATCCAAACAGTCCAATTCGCCAATTTTTTGTTCTTCAAGTTTAAGTGAACTACGAGCCCCATTGTTAATCCCTTAACGGAAATTATTTGTAACTTTCGACAAGTAGAACAATGAATGGAACTGGTACACGGTTGAAATCTTTTTATATATTGCTTCTATATAGTCTAAGAAACATATATGCAAAGCATCCAAACAGTACCAGTCGCCAATTTTTTGTTCTTCAAGTTTAAGTGAACAACGAGGCCCATTGATAATCATGAAACGGAAATTATTTGTAAATTTCGACAAGTAGAACAATGAATGGATCATTTAGACGGTTGAAATCATTGTATATATTGCTTCCATATAGTCTAAGAAACATATATGCAAAGCATCCAAACAGTACCATTCGCCAATTTTTTGTTCTTCAAGTTTAAGTGAACAATGAGACCCAGTGTTAATCCTTTATCGGAAATTATTTGTAACTTTCGACAAGTAGAACAATGAATGGAACAGGTAGACGGTTGAAATCTTTGTATATATTGCTTCCATATAGTCTAAGAAACATGTACGCAAAGCATCCAAACAGTACAATTCGCCAATTTTTTGTTCTTCAAGTTTAAGTGAACTACGATCCCCATTGTTAATCCCTTAACGGAAATTATTTGTAACTTTCGACAAGTAGAACAATGAATGGAACTGGTACACGGTTGAAATCTTTTTATATATTGCTTCTATATAGTCTAAGAAACATATATGCAAAGCATCCAAACAGTACCAGTCGCCAATTTTTTGTTCTTCAAGTTTAAGTGAACAACGAGGCCCATTGATAATCATGAAACGGAAATTATTTGTAAATTTCGACAAGTAGAACAATGAATGGATCATTTAGACGGTTGAAATCATTGTATATATTGCTTCCATATAGTCTAAGAAACATATATGCAAAGCATCCAAACAGTACCATTCGCCAATTTTTTGTTCTTCAAGTTTAAGTGAACAATGAGACCCAGTGTTAATCCTTTATCGGAAATTATTTGTAACTTTCGACAAGTAGAACAATGAATGGAACAGGTAGACGGTTGAAATCTTTGTATATATTGCTTCTATATAGTATAAGAAACATATGTGCAAAGCATCCAAACAGTACAATTTGCCAATTTTTTGTTCTTCAAGTTTAAGTGAACAATGAGCCCCAATGGTTAATCCTTTATCGGAAATTATTTGTAACATTCGGCAAGTAGAACAATGAATGGAACAGTTAGACGGTTGAAATCTTTGTATATATTGCTTCTATATAGTAGAAGAAACATATATGCAAAGCATCCAAACAGTACAATTCGCCAATTTTTTGTTCTTCAAGTTTAAGTGAACGACGAGCCCAATTGTTAATCCTTTATCGGAAATTATTTGTAACTTTCGACAAGTAGAACAATGAATGAAACAGGTAGACGGTTGAAATCTTTGTATATATTGCTTCTATATAATCTAAGAAACATATATGTAAAGCATCCAAACAGTACCATTCGCCAATTTTTTGTTCTTCAAGTTTCAGTGAAAAACGAGCCCCATTGTTAATCCTTTAAAGGAAATAATTTGTAACTTGCGACAAGTAGAACAATGAATGGAACAGGTAGCCGGTTGAAATCTTTGTATATATTGCTTCTATATAGTCTAAGAAACATATATGCAAAGCGTCCAAACAGTACAATTCGCCAATTATTTGATCTTCAAGTTTAAGTGAACTACGAGCCCCATTGTTAAAACTTTAACGGAAATTATTTGTAACTTGCGACAAGTAGAACAATGAATGGAACAGGTAGCCGGTTGAAATCAATGTATATATTGCTTCTATATAGTCTAAGAAACATATATGTAAAGCATCCAAACAGTACCATTCGCCAATTTTTTGTTCTTCAAGTTTAAGTGAACAACGAGCCCCATTGTTAATCCTTTAAAGGAAATTATTTGTAACTTTCGACAAGTAGAACAATGAATGGAACAGGTAGACGGTTGAAATCTTTGTATATATTGCTTCTATATAATCTAAGAAACATATATGCAAAGCATCCAAACAGTACCATTCGCCAATTTTCTGTTCTTCAAGTTTAAGTGAACAATGAGCCCCATTGTTAATCCTTTATCGGAAATTATTTGTAACTTTCGACAAGTAGAACATTGAATGGAACAGGTAGACGGTTGAAATCTTTGTATATATTGCTTCTATACAGTATAAGAAACATATATGCAAAGCATCCAAACAGTACCATTCGCCAATTTTTTGTTCTTCAAGTTTAAGTGAACTACGAGCCCCATTGTTAATACTTTAACGGAAATTATTTGTAACTTGCGACAAGTAGAACAATGAATGGAACAGGTAGCCGGTTGAAATCTTTGTATATATTGCTTCTATATAGTCTAAGAAACATACATGCAAAGCAACCAAACAGTACCATTCGCCAATTTTTTGTTCTTCAAGTTTAAGTGAACAATGAGCCCCAATGGTTAATCCATTATCGGTAATTATTTGTAACTTGCGACAAGTAGAACAATGAATGGAACAGGTAGCCGGTTGAAATCAATGTATATATTGCTTCTATATAGTCTAAGAAACATATATGCAAAGCATCCAAACAGTACCATTCGCAATTTTTTGTTCTTCAAGTTTAAGTGAACAACGAGCCCCATTGTTAATCCTTTAAAGGAAATTAATTGTAAATTTCGGCAAGTAGAACAATGATGGGAACACGTAGAGGGTTGAAATCTTTGTATATATTGCTTCCATATAATCTAAGAAACATATATGCAAAGCATCCAAACAGTACAATTCACGAATTTTTTGTTCTTCAAGTTTAAGTGAACTACGAGCCCCATTGTTAATCCTTTAAAGGAAATTAATTGTAAATTTCGGCAAGTAGAACAATGAATGGAACAGGTAGACGGTTGAAATCTTTGTATATATTGCTTCTATATAATCTAAGAAACATATATGTAAAGCATCCAAACAGTACCATTCGCCTATTTTTTGTTCTTCAAGTTTCAGTGAAAAACGAGCCCCATTGTTAATCCTTTAAAGGAAATAATTTGTAACTTGCGGCAAGTAGAACAATGAATGGAACAGGTAGCCGGTTGAAATCTTTGTATATATTGCTTCTATATAGTCTAAGAAACATATATGCAAAGCGTCCAAACAGTACAATTCGCCAATTATTTGTTCTTCAAGTTTAAGTGAACGACGAGCCCCTTTGTTAATCCTTTATCGGAAATTATTTGTAACTTTCGACAAGTAGAACAATGAATGGAACAGGTAGACGGTTGAAATCTTTGTATATATTGCTTCTATATAGTCTAAGAAACATATATGCAAAGCATCCAAACAGTACAATTCGCCAATTTATTGTTCTTCAAGTTTAAGTGAACAACGAGCCCCATTGTTAATCGTTTAAAGGAAATTATTTGTAAATTTCGACAAGTAGAACAATGATTGGAACACGTAGACGGTTGAAATCTTTGTATATATTGATTCCATATAGTCTAAGAAACATGTACGCAAAGCATCCAAACAGTACCATTCGCCAATTTTTTGGTCTTCAAGTTTAAGTGAACAATGAGACCCAATGGTTAATCCTTTATCGGAAATTATTTGTAATTTTCGACAAGTAGAACAATGAATGGAACAGGTAGACGGTTGAAATATTTGTATATATTGCTTCTATATAATATAAGAAACATATATTATACTACGATCCCCATTGTTAATCCCTTAACGGAAATTATTTGTAACTTTCGACAAGTAGAACAATGAATGGATCAGGTAGATGGTTGAATTCATTGTATATATTGCTTCTATATAATCTACGAAACATATATGCAAAGCATCCAAACAGTAGAATTCGCCAATTTTTTGTTCTTCAAGTTTAAGTGAACTACGAGCCCCATTGTTAATCCTTTAACGGAAATTAATTGTAACTTTCTACAAGTAGAACAATGATTGGAACACGTAGACGGTTGAAATCTTTGTATATATTGCTTCTATATAATCTAAGAAACATATATGCAAAGCATCCAAACAGTACAATTCGCCAATTTTTTGTTCTTCAAGTTTAAGTGAACAACGAGCCCCATTGTTAATCCTTTAAAGAAAATTATTTGTAAATTTCGACAAGTAGAACAATGAATGGATCAGGTAGACGGTTGAAATCATTGTATATATTGCTTCTATATAATCTAAGAAACATATATGCAAAGCATCCAAACAGTACAATTCGCCAATTTTTTGTTCTTCAAGTTTAAGTGAACTACAAGCCCCATTGTTAATCCTTTAACGGAAATTATTTGTAACTTTCGACAAGTAGAACAGTGAATGGAACAGGTAGACTGTTGAAATCTTTGTATATATTGCTTCCATATAGTCTAAGAAACATGTACGCAATGCATCCAAACAGTACCATTCGCCAATTTTTTGTTCTTCAAGTTTAAGTGAACAATGAGCCTCAATGGTTAATCCTTTATCGGAAATTATTTGTAATTTTCGACAAGTAGAACAATGAATGGAACAGGTAGACGGTTGAAATCTTTGTATATAGTGCTTCTATATAGTATAAGAAACATATGTGCAAAGCATCCAAACAGTACAATTTGCCAATTTTTTGTTCTTCAAGTTTAAGTGAACAATGAGCCCCAATGGTTAATCCTTTATCGGAAATTATTTGTAATTTTCGACAAGTAGAACAATGAATGGAACAGGTAGACGGTTGAAATCTTTGTATATATTGCTTCTATATAGTATAAGAAACATATGTGCAAAGCATCCAAACAGTACAATTTGCCAATTTTTTGTTCTTCAAGTTTAAGTGAACAACGAGCCCCATTGTTAATCCTTTAAAGGAAATTATTTGTAAATTTCGACAAGTAGAACAATGAATGGAACAGGTAGACGGTTGAAATCTTTGTATATATTGCTTCTATATAGTATAAGAAACATATGTGCAAAGCATCCAAACAGTACCATTCGCCAATTTTTTGTTCTTCAAGTTTAAGTGAACGATGAGCCCCATTGTTAATCCTTTATCGGAAATTATTTGTAACTTTCGACAAGTAGAACATTGAATGGAACAGGTAGACGGTTGAAATCTTTGTATATATTGCTTCTATACAGTATAAGAAACATATATGCAAAGCATCCAAACAGTACCATTCGCCAATTTTTTGTTCTTCAAGTTTAAGTGAACTACGAGCCCCATTGTTAATACTTTAACGGAAATTATTTGTAACTTGCGACAAGTAGAACAATGAATGGAACAGGTAGCCGGTTGAAATCTTTGTATATATTGCTTCTATATAGTCTAAGAAACATACATGCAAAGCAACCAAACAGTACCATTCGCCAATTTTTTGTTCTTCAAGTTTAAGTGAACAATGAGCCCCAATGGTTAATCCATTATCGGTAATTATTTGTAACTTGCGACAAGTAGAACAATGAATGGAACAGGTAGCCGGTTGAAATCAATGTATATATTGCTTCTATATAGTCTAAGAAACATATATGCAAAGCATCCAAACAGTACCATTCGCAATTTTTTGTTCTTCAAGTTTAAGTGAACAACGAGCCCCATTGTTAATCCTTTAAAGGAAATTAATTGTAAATTTCGGCAAGTAGAACAATGATGGGAACACGTAGAGGGTTGAAATCTTTGTATATATTGCTTCCATATAATCTAAGAAACATATATGCAAAGCATCCAAACAGTACAATTCACGAATTTTTTGTTCTTCAAGTTTAAGTGAACTACGAGCCCCATTGTTAATCCTTTAAAGGAAATTAATTGTAAATTTCGGCAAGTAAAACAATGATGGGAACACGTAGACGGTTGAAATCTTTGTATATATTGCTTCCATATAGTCTAAGAAACATGTACGCAAAGCATCCAAACAGTACAATTCGCCAATTTTTTGTTCTTCAAGTTTAAGTGAACTACGAGCCCCATTGTTAATCCTTCAAAGGAAATTATTTGTAAATTTCGACAAGTAGAACAATGAATGGAACAGGTAGACGGTTGAAATCTTTGTATATATTGCTTCTATATAATCTAAGAAACATATATGTAAAGCATCCAAACAGTACCATTCGCCAATTTTTTGTTCTTCAAGTTTCAGTGAAAAACGAGCCCCATTGTTAATCCTTTAAAGGAAATAATTTGTAACTTGCGGCAAGTAGAACAATGAATGGAACAGGTAGCCGGTTGAAATCTTTGTATATATTGCTTCTATATAGTCTAAGAAACATATATGCAAAGCGTCCAAACAGTACAATTCGCCAATTATTTGTTCTTCAAGTTTAAGTGAACGACGAGCCCCTTTGTTAATCCTTTATCGGAAATTATTTGTAACTTTCGACAAGTAGAACAATGAATGGAACAGGTAGACGGTTGAAATCTTTGTATATATTGCTTCTATATAGTCTAAGAAACATATATGCAAAGCATCCAAACAGTACAATTCGCCAATTTATTGTTCTTCAAGTTTAAGTGAACAACGAGCCCCATTGTTAATCGTTTAAAGGAAATTATTTGTAAATTTCGACAAGTAGAACAATGATTGGAACACGTAGACGGTTGAAATCTTTGTATATATTGATTCCATATAGTCTAAGAAACATGTACGCAAAGCATCCAAACAGTACCATTCGCCAATTTTTTGGTCTTCAAGTTTAAGTGAACAATGAGACCCAATGGTTAATCCTTTATCGGAAATTATTTGTAATTTTCGACAAGTAGAACAATGAATGGAACAGGTAGACGGTTGAAATATTTGTATATATTGCTTCTATATAATATAAGAAACATATATTATACTACGATCCCCATTGTTAATCCCTTAACGGAAATTATTTGTAACTTTCGACAAGTAGAACAATGAATGGATCAGGTAGATGGTTGAATTCATTGTATATATTGCTTCTATATAATCTACGAAACATATATGCAAAGCATCCAAACAGTAGAATTCGCCAATTTTTTGTTCTTCAAGTTTAAGTGAACTACGAGCCCCATTGTTAATCCTTTAACGGAAATTAATTGTAACTTTCTACAAGTAGAACAATGATTGGAACACGTAGACGGTTGAAATCTTTGTATATATTGCTTCTATATAATCTAAGAAACATATATGCAAAGCATCCAAACAGTACAATTCGCCAATTTTTTGTTCTTCAAGTTTAAGTGAACAACGAGCCCCATTGTTAATCCTTTAAAGAAAATTATTTGTAAATTTCGACAAGTAGAACAATGAATGGATCAGGTAGACGGTTGAAATCATTGTATATATTGCTTCTATATAATCTAAGAAACATATATGCAAAGCATCCAAACAGTACAATTCGCCAATTTTTTGTTCTTCAAGTTTAAGTGAACTACAAGCCCCATTGTTAATCCTTTAACGGAAATTATTTGTAACTTTCGACAAGTAGAACAGTGAATGGAACAGGTAGACTGTTGAAATCTTTGTATATATTGCTTCCATATAGTCTAAGAAACATGTACGCAATGCATCCAAACAGTACCATTCGCCAATTTTTTGTTCTTCAAGTTTAAGTGAACAATGAGCCTCAATGGTTAATCCTTTATCGGATATTATTTGTAATTTTCGACAAGTAGAACAATGAATGGAACAGGTAGACGGTTGAAATCTTTGTATATAGTGCTTCTATATAGTATAAGAAACATATGTGCAAAGCATCCAAACAGTACAATTTGCCAATTTTTTGTTCTTCAAGTTTAAGTGAACAATGAGCCCCAATGGTTAATCCTTTATCGGAAATTATTTGTAATTTTCGACAAGTAGAACAATGAATGGAACAGGTAGACGGTTGAAATCTTTGTATATATTGCTTCTATATAGTATAAGAAACATATGTGCAAAGCATCCAAACAGTACAATTTGCCAATTTTTTGTTCTTCAAGTTTAAGTGAACAACGAGCCCCATTGTTAATCCTTTAAAGGAAATTATTTGTAAATTTCGACAAGTAGAACAATGAATGGAACAGGTAGACGGTTGAAATCTTTGTATATATTGCTTCTATATAGTATAAGAAACATATGTGCAAAGCATCCAAACAGTACCATTCGCCAATTTTTTGTTCTTCAAGTTTAAGTGAACGATGAGCCCCATTGTTAATCCTTTATCGGAAATTATTTGTAACTTTCGACAAGTAGAACATTGAATGGAACAGGTAGACGGTTGAAATCTTTGTATATATTGCTTCTATACAGTATAAGAAACATATATGCAAAGCATCCAAACAGTACCATTCGCCAATTTTTTGTTCTTCAAGTTTAAGTGAACTACGAGCCCCATTGTTAATACTTTAACGGAAATTATTTGTAACTTGCGACAAGTAGAACAATGAATGGAACAGGTAGCCGGTTGAAATCTTTGTATATATTGCTTCTATATAGTCTAAGAAACATACATGCAAAGCAACCAAACAGTACCATTCGCCAATTTTTTGTTCTTCAAGTTTAAGTGAACAATGAGCCCCAATGGTTAATCCATTATCGGTAATTATTTGTAACTTTCGACAAGTAGAACAATGAATGGAACAGGTAGCCGGTTGAAACCAATGTATATATTGCTTCTATATAGTCTAAGAAACATATATGCAAAGCATCCAAACAGTACCATTCGCAATTTTTTTGTTCTTCAAGTTTAAGTGAACAACGAGCCCCATTGTTAATCCTTTAAAGGAAATTATTTGTAAATTTCGACAAGTAGAACAATGATTGGAACACGTAGACGGTTGAAATCTTTGTATATATTGCTTCCATATAGTGTAAGAAAGATGTACGCAAAGCATCCAAACAGTACCATTCGCCAATTTTTTGTTCTTCAAGTTTAAGTGAACAATGAGCCCCAATGGTTAATCCTTTATCGGAAATTATTTGTAATTTTCGACAAGTAGAACAATGAATGAAACAGGTAGACGGTCGAAATCTTTGTATATATTGCTTCTATATAATCTAAGAAACATATATGCAAAGCATCCAAACAGTTACCATTCGCCAATTTTTTGTTCTTCAAGTTTAAGTGAACAACGAGCCCCATTGATAATCATGAAACGGCAATTATTTGTAACTTTCTACAAGTAGAACAATGAATGGAACAGGTAGACTGTTGAAATCATTGTATATATTGCTTCTATATAGTCTAAGAAACATATATGCAAAGCATCCAAACAGTACCATTCGCAATTTTTTGTTCTTCAATTTTAAGTGAACAACGAGCCCCATTGTTAATCCTTTAAAGGAAATTAATTGTAAATTTCGGCAAGTAGAACAATGATGGGAACACGTAGACGGTTGAAATCTTTGTATATGTTGCGTGTATATATTCTAAGAAACCTATATGCAAAGCATCTAAACAGTAACAATCGCCAATTTTTTGATCTTCAAGTTTAAGTGAACATCGAGCCCCATTGATAATCATGAAATGGAAATTATTTGTAACTTTCTACAAGTAGAACAATGAATAGTACAGGTAGACGGGTGAAATCTTTCTATATATTACTTCTAAATAGTCTAAGAAACATATATGCAAAGCATCGAAACAGTACAATTCGCCAATTTTGAGTTCTTCAAGTTTAAGTGAACTACGAGCCCCATTGTTAATCCTTTAACGGAAATTATTTGTAACTTGCGACAAGTAGAACAATGAATGGAACAGGTAGCCGGTTGAAATCTTTGTATATACTGCTTCTATATAGTCTAAGAAACATATATGCAAAGCATCCAAACAGTACAATTCGCCAATTTCTTGTACTTCAAGTTTAAGTGAACAATGAGCCCCAATGGTTTATCCATTATCGGTAATTATTTGTAACTTTCGACAAGTAGAACAATGAATGGAACAGGTAGACGGTTGAAATCCTTGTATATATTGCGTCTATATAATCTAAGAAACATATATGCAAAGCATCCAAACAGTACCATTCGCCAATTGTTTGTTCTTCAAGTTTAAGTGAAGTACGAGCCCCATTGTTAATCCTTTAAAGGAAATTATTTGTAAATTTCGACAAGTAGAACAATGAATGGAACAGGTAGACTGTTGAAATCATTGTATATATTGCTTCTATATAGTCTAAGAAACATATATGCAAAGCGTCCAAACAGTACAATTCGCCAATTATTTGATCTTCAAGTTTAAGTGAACTACGAGCCCCATTGTTAATACTTTAACGGAAATTAATTGTAACTTTCTACAAGTAGAACAATGATTGGAACACGCAGACGGTTGAAATCTTTGTATATATTGCTTCCATATAGTCTAAGAAACATATATGCAAAGCATCCAGATAGTACCATTCGCCAATTTTTTGTTCATCAAGTTTAAGTGAACAATGAGCCCCATTGTTAATCCTTTATCGGAAATTATTTGTAACTTTCGACAAGTAGAACATTGAATGGAACAGGTAGACGGTTGAAATCTTTGTATCTATTGCTTCTATATAGTATAAGAAACATATATGCAAAGCATCCAAACAGTACCATTCGCCAATTTTTTGTTCTTCTAGTTTAAGTGAACTACGAGCCCCATTGTTAATCCTTTAAAGGAAATTATTTGTAACTTTCGACAAGTAGAACAATGAATGGAACAGGTAGACTGTTGAAATCATTGTATATATTGCTTCTATATAGTCTAAGAAACATATATGCAAAGCATCCAAACAGTACAATTCGCCAATTTTTTGTTCTTCAAGTTTAAGTAAACTACGATTCCCATTGTTAATCCCTTAACGGAAATTATTTGTAACTTTCAACAAGTAGAACAGTGAATGGAACAGGTAGACGGTTGAAATCTTTGTATATATTGCTTCTATATAGTATCGGAAACATATATGCAAAGCATCCAAACAGTACAATTCGCCAATTTTTTGTTCTTCAAGTTTAAGTGAACAATGAGCCCCAATGGTTAATCCGTTATCGGAAATTATTTGTAGCTTTCGACAAGTAGAACAATGAATGGAACAGGTAGACGGTTGAAATCTTTGTATATATTGCTTCTATATAATCTAAGAAACATATATGCAAAGCATCCAAACAGTACAATTCGCCAATTATTTCATCTTCAAGTTTAAGTGAACTACGAGCCCCATTGTTAACACTTTAACGGAAATTATTTGTAACTTGCGACAAGTAGAACAATGAGTGGAACAGGTAGACGGTTGAAATCAATGTATATATTGCTTCTATATAGTCTAAGAAACATATATGCAAAGCATCCAAACAGTACCATTCGCCAATTTGTTGGTCTTCAAGATTAAGTGAACAATGAGCCCCAATGGTTAATCCTTTATCGGAAGTTATTTGTAACTTTCGGCAAGTAGACCAATGAATGGAACAGGTAGACGGTTGAAATCTTTGTATATATTGCTTCCATATAGTCTAAGAAACATGTACGCAAAGCATCCAAACAGTACCATTCGCCAATTTTTTGTTCTTCAAGTTTAAGTGAACAATGAGCCCCAATGGTTAATCCTTTATCGGAAATTATTTGTAACTTTCGGCAAGTAGAACAATGAATGGAACATGTAGACGGTTGAAATCTTTGTATATATTGCTTCTATATAGTCTAAGAAACATATATGCAAAGCATCCAAACAGTACAATTCGCCAATTTATTGTTCTTCAAGTTTAAGTGAACAACGAGCCCCATTGTTAATCCTTTAAAGGAAATTATTTGTAAATTTCGACAAGTAGAACAATGATTGGAACACGTAGACGGTTGAAATCTTTGTATATATTGCTTCCATATAGTCTAAGAAACATGTACGCAAAGCATCCAAACAGTACCATTCGCCAATTTGTTGGTCTTCAAGATTAAGTGAACAATGAGCCCCAATGGTTAATCCTTTATCGGAAATTATTTGTAATTTTCGACAAGTAGAACAATGAATGGAACAGGTAGACGGTTGAAATATTTGTATATATTGCTTCTATATAGTATAAGAAACATATATGCAAAGCATCCAAACAGTACAATTCGCCAATTATTTGTTCTTCAAGTTTAAGTAAACTACGATCCCCATTGTTAATCCCTTAACGGAAATTATTTGAAACTTTCGACAAGTAGAACAATGATTGGAACACGTAGACGGTTGAAATCTTTGTATATATTGCTTCCATGTTGTCTAAGAAACATGTACGCAAAGCATCCAAACAGTACCATTCGCCAATTTTTTGTTCTTCAAGTTTAAGTGAATAATGAGCCCCAATGGTTAATCCTTTATCGGAAATTATTTGTATCTTTCGACAAGTAGAACAATGAATGGAACAGGTAGACGGTTGAGATCTTTGTATATATTGCTTCTATATAGTCTAAGAAACATAAATGCAAAGCATCCAAACAGTACCATTCGCCAATTATTTCATCTTCATGTTTAAGTGAACTACGAGCCCCATTGTTAATACTTTAACGGAAATTATTTGTAACTTCCGACAATTAGAACAATGAATGGAACAGGTAGACCGTTGAAATCTTTGTATATATTGCTTCCATATATTCTAAGAAACATGTACGCAAAGCATCCAAACAGTACCGTTCGCCAATTTTTTGTTCTTCAAGTTTAAGTGAACAACGAGCCCCATTGATAATCATGAAACGGAAATTATTTGTAACTATCTACAAGTAGAACAATGAATAGTACAGGTAGACGTTTGAAATCTTTGTATATATTGCTTCTATATAATCTAAGAAACATGTACGCAAAGCATCCAAACAGTACCGTTCGCCAATTTTTTGTTCTTCAAGTTTAAGTGAACAACGAGCCCCATTGATAATCATGAAACGGAAATTATTTGTAACTTTCTACAAGTAGAACAATGAACAGAACAGGTAGACGGTTGAAATCTTTGTATATGTTGCTTCTACATAGTCTAAGAAACCTATATGCAAAGCATCTAAACAGTAACAATCGCCAATTTTTTGATCTTCAAGTTTAAGTGAACAGCGAGCCCCATTGTTAATCCTTTAACGGAAATTAATTGTAACTTTCTACAAGTAGAACAATGATTGGAACACGTAGACGGTTGAAATCTTTGTATATATTGCTTCCATATAGTCTAAGAAACATATATGCAAAGCATCCAAATAGTATAATTCGCCAATTTTTTGTCCTTCAAGTTTAAGTGAACAATGAGCCCCATTGTTAATCCTTTATCGGAAATTATTTGTAACTTTCGACAATTAGAACAATGAATGGAACAGGTAGACGGTTGAAATCTTTGTATATATTGCTTCCATATATTCTAAGAAACATGTACGCAAAGCATCCAAACAGTACCGTTCGCCAATTTTTTGTTCTTCAAGTTTAAGTGAACAACGAGCCCCATTGATAATCATGAAACGGAAATTATTTGTAACTTTCTACAAGTAGAACAATGAACAGAACAGGTAGACGGTTGAAATCTTTGTATATGTTGCTTCTATATAGTCTAAGAAACCTATATGCAAAGCATCTAAACAGTAACAATCGCCAATTTTTTGATCTTCAAGTTTAAGTGAACAGCGAGCCCCATTGTTAATCCTTTAACGGAAATTAATTGTAACTTTCTACAAGTAGAACAATGATTGGAACACGTAGACGGTTGAAATCTTTGTATATATTGCTTCCATATAGTCTAAGAAACATATATGCAAAGCATCCAAATAGTACAATTCGCCAATTTTTTGTCCTTCAAGTTTAAGTGAACAATGAGCCCCATTGTTAATCCTTTAAAGGAAATTATTTGTAAATTTCGACAAGTAGAACATTGAATGGAACAGGTAGACGGTTGAAATCTTTGTATATATTGCTCCTATATAGTATAAGAAACATATATGCAAAGCATCCAAACAGTACAATTCGCCAATTTTTTGTTCTTCAAGTTTAAGTGAACAATGAGCCCCAATGGTTAATCCGTTATCGGAAATTATTTTTAACTTTCGACAAGAAGAACAATGAATAGAACAGGTAGACGGTTGAAATCTTTGTATATGTTGCTTCTATATAGTCTAAGAAACCTATATGCAAAGCATCTAAACAGTAACATTCGCCAATTTTTTGATCTTCAAGTTTAAGTGAACTACGAGCCTCATTGTTAATCCTTTAAAGGAAATTATTTGTAAATTTCGACAAGTAGAACATTGAATGGAACAGGTAGACGGTTGAAATCTTTGTATATATTGCTTCTATATAGTATAAGAAACATATATGCAAAGCATCCAATCAGTACAATTCGCCAATTTTTTGTTCTTCAAGTTTAAGTGAACAATGAGCCCCAATGGTTAATCCGTTACCGGAAATTATTTGTAACTTTCGACAAGTAGAACAATGAATGGAACTGGTAGACGGTTGAAATCTTTGTATATATTGCTTCTATATAGTCTAAGAAACATATATGCAAAGCATCTAAACAGTACCATTCGCCAATTTTTTGTTCTTCAAGTTTAAGTGAACTACGAGCCCCATTGTTAATCCTTTAAAGGAAATTATTTGTAAATTTCGACAAGTAGAACAATGAATGGATCAGGTAGACGGTTGAAGTCTTTGTATACATTGCTTCCATATAGTCTAAGAAACATATATGCAAAGCATCCAAACAGTACCATTCGCCAATTTTTTGTTCTGCAAGTTTAAGTGAACAATGAGCCCCAATGGTTAATCCGTTATCGGAAATTATTTGTAACTTTCGGCAAGTAGAACAATGAATGGAACAGGTAGACGGTTGAAATCTTTGTATATATTGCTTCTATATAGTCTAAGAAACATATATGCAAAGCATCTAAACAGTACCATTCGCCAATTTTTTGTTCTTCAGGTTTAAGTGAACTACGAGCCCCATTGCTAATCGTTTAAAGGAAATTATTTGTAAATTTCGACAAGTAGAACAATGAATGGATCAGGTAGACGGTTGAAGTCTTTGTATACATTGCTTCCATATAGTCTAAGAAACATATATGCAAAGCATCCAAACAGTACCATTCGCCAATTTTTTGTTCTGCAAGTTTAATTGAACAATGAGCCCCAATGGTTAATCCGTTATCGGAAATTATTTGTAACTTTCGACAAGTAGAACAATGAATGGAACAGGTAGACGGTTGAAATCTTTGTATATATTGCTTCTATATAGTCTAAGAAACATATATGCAAAGCATCCAAATAGTACAATTCGACAATTTTTTGTTCTTCAAGTTTAAGTGAACAATGAGCCCCAATGGTTAATCCTTTATCGGAAATTATTTGTAATTTTCGACAAGTAGAACAATGAATGGAACAGTTAGACGGTTGATATCTTTGTATATATTGCTTCTATATAATCTAAGAAACATATATGCAAAGCATCCAAACAGTACAATTCGCCAATTATTTCATCTTCATGTTTAAGTGAACTACGAGCGCCATTGTTAATACTTTAACGGAAATTATTTGTAATTTCCGACAAGTAGAACAATGAATGGAACAGGTAGACGGTTGAAATCTTTGTATATATTGCTTCTATATAGTCTAAGAAACCTATATGCAAAGCATCTAAACAGTAACATTCGCCAATTTTTCGATCTTCAAGTTTAAGTGAACAGCGAGCCCCATTGTTAATCCTTTAAAGGAAATTATTTGTAAATTTCGACAACTAGAACATTGAATGGAACAGGTAGACCGTTGAAATCTTTGTATATATTGCTTCTATATAGTATAAGAAACATATATGCATAGCATCCAAACAGTACCGTCCGCCAATTTTTTGTTCTTCAAGTTTAAGTGAACTACGAGCCCCATTGTTAATCCTTTAAAGGAAATTATTTGTAAATTTCGACAAGTAGAACATTGAATGGAACAGGTAGACGGTTGAAATCTTTGTATATATTGCTTCTATATAGTATAAGAAAAATATATGCAAAGCATCCAATCAGTACAATTCGCCAATTTTTTGTTCTTCAAGTTTAAGTGAACAATGAGCCCCAATGGTTAATCCGTTATCGGAAATTATTTGTAACTTTCGACAAGTAGAACATTGAATGGAACAGGTAGACGGTTGAAATCTTTGTATATATTGCTTCTATATAATCTAAGAAACATATATGCAAAGCATCCAAACAGTACAATTCGTCAATTATTTCATCTTCATGTTTAAGTGAACTACGTGCGCCATTGTTAATACTTTAACGGAAATTATTTGTAATTTCCGACAAGTAGAACAATGAATGGAACAGGTAGACGGTTGAAATCAATGTATATATTGCTTCTATATAGTCTAAGAAACATATATGCAAAGCATCCAAACAGTACAATTCGCCAATTTTTTGTTCTTCAAGTTTAAGTGAACTACGATCCCCATTGTTAATCCCTTAACGGAAATTATTTGTAACTTTCGACAAGTAGAACAATGAATGGAACTGGTACACGGTTGAAATCTTTTTATATATTGCTTCTATATAGTCTAAGAAACATATATGCAAAGCATCCAAACAGTACCAGTCGCCAATTTTTTGTTCTTCAAGATTAAGTGAACAATGAGCCCCAATGGTTAATCCTTTATCGGAAATTATTTGTAGCTTTCGACAAGTAGAACAATGAATGGAACAGGTAGACGGTTGAAATCTTTGTATATATTGCTTCTATATAGTCTAAGAAACATGTACGCAAAGCATCCAAACAGTACCATTCGCCAATTTTTTGTTCTTCAAGTTTAAGTGAACAATGAGCCCTATTGTTAATCCTTTATCGGAAATTATTTGTAACTTTCGACAAGTAGAACAATGAATGGAACAGGTAGACGGTTGAAATCCATGTATATATTGCTTCCATATAGTCTAAGAAACATATATGCAAAGCATCCAAACGGTACAATTCGCCATTATATTGTTCTTCAAGTTTAAGTGAACAATGAGCCCCATTGTTAATCCCTTAACGGAAATTATTTGAAACTTTCGACAAGTAGAACAATGATTGGAACACGTAGACGGTTGAAATGTTTGTATATATTGCTTCCATCTAGTCTAAGAAACATGTACGCAAAGCATCCAAACAGTACCATTCGCCAATTTTTTGTTCTTCAAGTTTAAGTGAACAATGAGCCCCAATGGTTAATCCTTTATCGGAAATTATTTGTAATTTTCGACAAGTAGAACAATGAATGGAAGAGGTAGACGGTTGAAATCTTTGTATATATTGCTTCTATATAGTCTAAAAACATATATGCAAAGCATCCAAACAGTACAATTCGCAAATTTTTTGTTCTTCAAGT
Source organism: Cerceris ruficornis (assembly GCA_963989415.1). Lineage (NCBI taxonomy): Eukaryota > Metazoa > Arthropoda > Insecta > Hymenoptera > Crabronidae > Cerceris > Cerceris ruficornis. The sequence goes on along the minus strand of CAXDIW010000024.1, from coordinate 1,050,365 downwards.
TTAATTGAACAATGAGCCCCAATGGTTAATCCTTTATCGGAAGTTATTTGTAACTTTCGGCAAGTAGAACAATGAATGGAACAGGTAGACGGTTGAAATCTTTGTATATATTGCTTCCATATAGTCTAAGAAACATGTACGCAAAGCATCCAAACAGTACCATTCGCCAATTTTGTTCTTCAAGTTTAAGTGAACAATGAGCCCCAATGGTTAATCCTTTATCGGAAATTATTTGTAACTTTCGGCAAGTAGAACAATGAATGGAACAGGTAGACGGTTGAAATCTTTGTATATATTGCTTCTATATAGTCTAAGAAACATATATGCAAAGCATCCAAACAGTACAATTCGCCAATTTATTGTTCTTCAAGTTTAAGTGAACAACGAGCCCCATTGTTAATCCTTTAAAGGAAATTATTTGTGAATTTCGACAAGTAGAACAATGATTGGAACACGTAGACGGTTGAAATCTTTGTATTTATTGCTTCCATATAGTCTAAGAAACATGTACGCAAAGCATCCAAACAGTACCATTCGCCAATTTGTTGGTCTTCAAGATTAAGTGAACAATGAGCCCCAATGGTTAATCCTTTATCGGAAATTATTTGTAATTTTCGACAAGTAGAACAATGAATGGAACAGGTAGACGGTTGAAATATTTGTATATATTGCTTCTATATGGTATAAGAAACATATATGCAAAGCATCCAAACAGTACAATTCGCCAATTATTTGTTCTTCAAGTTTAAGTAAACTACGATCCCCATTGTTAATCCCTTAACGGAAATTATTTGAAACTTTCGACAAGTAGAACAATGATTGGAACACGTAGACGGTTGAAATCTTTGTATATATTGCTTCCATATTGTCTAAGAAACATGTACGCAAAGCATCCAAACAGTACCATTCGCCAATTTTTTGTTCTTCAAGTTTAAGTGAACAATGAGCCCCAATGGTTAATCCTTTATCGGAAATTATTTGTAACTTTCGGCAAGTAGAACAATGAATGGAACAGGTAGACGGTTGAAATCTTTGTATATATTGCTTCTATATAGTCTAAGAAACATATATGCAAAGCATCCAAACAGTACAATTCGCCAATTTATTGTTCTTCAAGTTTAAGTGAACAACGAGCCCCATTGTTAATCCTTTAAAGGAAATTATTTGTAAATTTCGACAAGTAGAACAATGATTGGAACACGTAGACGGTTGAAATCTTTGTATATATTGCTTCCATATAGTCTAAGAAACATGTACGCAAAGCATCCAAACAGTACCATTCGCCAATTTGTTGGTCTTCAAGATTAAGTGAACAATGAGCCCCAATGGTTAATCCTTTATCGGAAATTATTTGTAATTTTCGACAAGTAGAACAATGAATGGAACAGGTAGACGGTTGAAATATTTGTATATATTGCTTCTATATAGTATAAGAAACATATATGCAAAGCATCCAAACAGTACAATTCGCCAATTATTTGTTCTTCAAGTTTAAGTAAACTACGATCCCCATTGTTAATCCCTTAACGGAAATTATTTGAAACTTTCGACAATTAGAACAATGATTGGAACACGTAGACGGTTGAAATCTTTGTATATATTGCTTCCATATTGTCTAAGAAACATGTACGCAAAGCATCCAAACAGTACCATTCGCCAATTTTTTGTTCTTCAAGTTTACGTGAATAATGAGCCCCAATGGTTAATCCTTTATCGGAAATTATTTGTAATTTTCGACAAGTAGAACAATGAATGGAAGAGGTAGACGGTTGAAATCTTTGTATATATTGCTTCTATATAGTCTAAAAACATATATGCAAAGCATCCAAACAGTACAATTCGCCAATTTTTTGTTCTTCAAGTTTAATTGAACAATGAGCCCCAATGGTTAATCCTTTATCGGATGTTATTTGTAACTTTCGGCAAGTAGAACAATGAATGGAACAGGTAGACGGTTGAAATCTTTGTATATATTGCTTCCATATAGTCTAAGAAACATGTACGCAAAGCATCCAAACAGTACCATTCGCCAATTTTTTGTTCTTCAAGTTTAAGTGAACAATGAGCCCCAATGGTTAATCCTTTATCGGAAATTATTTGTAACTTTCGGCAAGTAGAACAATGAATGGAACAGGTAGACGGTTGAAATCTTTGTATATATTGCTTCTATATAGTCTAAGAAACATATATGCAAAGCATCCAAACAGTACAATTCGCCAATTTATTGTTCTTCAAGTTTAAGTGAACAACGAGCCCCATTGTTAATCCTTTAAAGGAAATTATTTGTAAATTTCGACAAGTAGAACAATGATTGGAACACGTAGACGGTTGAAATCTTTGTATATATTGCTTCCATATAGTCTAAGAAACATGTACGCAAAGCATCCAAACAGTACCATTCGCCAATTTGTTGGTCTTCAAGATTAAGTGAACAATAAGCCCCAATGGTTAATCCTTTATCGGAAATTATTTGTAATTTTCGACAAGTAGAACAATGAATGGAACAGGTAGACGGTTGAAATATTTGTATATATTGCTTCTATATAGTATAAGAAACATATATGCAAAGCATCCAAACAGTACAATTCGCCAATTTTTTGTTCTTCAAGTTTAAGTGAACTACGAGCCCCATTGTTAATCCCTTAACGGAAATTATTTGTAACTTTCGACAAGTAGAACAATGAATGGAACAGGTAGACGGTTGAAAACATTGTATATATTGCTTCTATATAGTCTAAGAAACATATATGCAAAGCATCCAAACAGTACCATTCGCCAATTATTTCATCTTCATGTTTAAGTGAACTACGAGCCCCATTGTTAATACTTTAACGGAAATTATTTGTAACTTCCGACAAGTAGAGCAATGAATGGAACAGGTAGACGGTTGAAATCAATGTATATATTGCTTCTATATAGTCTAAGAAACATATATGCAAAGCATCCAAACAGTACCATTCGCCAGTTTTTTGTTCTTCAAGTTTAAGTAAACTACGATCCCCATTGTTAATCCCTTAACGGAAATTATTTGTAACTTTCGACAAGTAGAACAATGAATGGAACAGGTAGACGGTTGAAAACATTGTATATATTGCTTCTATATAGTCTAAGAAACATATATGCAAAGCATCCAAATAGTACAATTCGACAATTTATTGTTCTTCAAGTTTAAGTGAACAATGAGCCCCAATGGTTAATCCTTTATCGGAAATTATTTGTAATTTTCGACAAGTAGAACAATGAATGGAACAGGTAGACGGTTGAAATCTTTGTATATATTGCTTCTATATAATCTAAGAGACATATATGCAAAGCATCCAAACAGTACAATTCGCCAATTATTTCATCTTCATGTTTAAGTGAACTACGAGCCCCATTGTTAATACTTTAACGGAAATTATTTGTAACTTGCGACAAGGAGAACAATGAGTGGAACAGGTAGACGGTTGAAATTAATGTATATATTGCTTCTATATAGTCTAAGAAACATATATGCAAAGCATCCAAACAGTACCATTCGCCAATTTTTTGTTCTTCAAGTTTAAGTGAACAATGAGCCCCATTGTTAATCCTTTATAGGAAATTATTTGTAACTTTCGACAAGTAGAACAATGAATGGAACAGGTAGACGCTTGAAATCTTTGTATATATTGCTTCTATATAGTCTAAGAAACATATACGCAAAGCATCCAAACAGTACAATTCGACAATTTTTTGTTCTTCAAGTTTAGTGAACAATGAGCCCCAATGGTTAATCCTTTATCGGAAATTATTTGTAATTTTCGACAAGTAGAACAATGAATGGATCAGGTAGACGGTTGAAATCATTGTATATATTGCTTCTATATAGCCTACGAAACATATATGCAAAGCATCCAAACAGTACAATTCGCCAATTTTTTGTTCTTCAAGTTTAAGTGAACTACGAGCCCCATTGTTAATCCTTTAACGGAAATTAATTGTTACTTTCCACAAGTAGAACAATGATTGGAACACGCAGACGGTTGAAATCTTTGTATATATTGCTTCCATATAGTCTAAGAAACATATATGCAAAGCATCCAAACAGTACCATTCGCCAATTATTTCATCTTCATGTTTAAGTGACCTACGAGCCCCATTGTTAATACTTTAACGGAAATTATTTGTAACTTCCGACAAGTAGAACAATGAATGGAACAGGTAGACGGTTGAAATCAATGTATATATTGCTTCTATATAGTCTAAGAAACATATATGCAAAGCATCCAAACAGTACCATTCGCCAATTTTTTGTTCTTCAAGGTTAAGTGAACAATGAGCCCCAATGGTTAATCCTTTATCGGAAATTATTTGTATCTTTCGACAAGTAGAACAATGAATGGAACAGGTAGACGGTTGAGATCTTTGTATATATTGCTTCTATATAGTCTAAGAAACATATATGCAAAGCATCCAAACAGTACCATTCGCCAATTATTTCATCTTCATGTTTAAGTGAACTACGAGCCCCATTGTTAATACTTTAACGGAAATTATTTGTAACTTCCGACAAGTAGAACAATGAATGGAACAGGTAGACGGTTGAAATCAATGTATATATTGCTTCTATATAGTCTAAGAAACATATATGCAAAGCATCCAAACAGTACCATTCGCCAGTTTTTTGTTCTTCAAGTTTAAGTAAACTACGATCCCCATTGTTAATCCCTTAACGGAAATTATTTGTAACTTTCGACAAGTAGAACAATGAATGGAACAGGTAGACGGTTGAAAACATTGTATATATTGCTTCTATATAGTCTAAGAAATATATATGCAAAGCATCCAAATAGTACAATTCGACAATTTATTGTTCTTCAAGTTTAAGTGAACAATGAGCCCCAATGGTTAATCCTTTATGGAAATTATTTGTAATTTTCGACAAGTAGAACAATGAATGGAACAGGTAGACGGTTGAAATCTTTGTAAATATTGCTTCTATATAATCTAAGAAACATATATGCAAAGCATCCAAACAGTACAATTCGCCAAATATTTCATCTTCATGTTTAAGTGAACAACGAGCCCCATTGTTAATACTTTAACGGAAATTATTTGTAACTTCCGACAAGTAGAACAATGAATGGAACAGGTAGACGGTTGAAATCAATGTATATATTGCTTCTATATAGTCTAAGAAACATATATGCAAAGCATCCAAACAGTACCATTCGCCAATTCTTTGTTCTTCAAGTTTAAGTGAACAATGAGCCCCTTTGTTAATCCTTTATCGGAAATTATTTGTAACTTTCGACAAGTAGAACAATAAACGGATCAGGTAGACGGTTGAAATCAATGTATATATTGCTTCTGTATAATCTACGAAACATATATGCAAAGCATCCAAACAGTACAATTCGCCAATTTTTTGTTCTTCAAGTTTAAGTGAACAATTAGCCCCAATGCTTAATCCGTTATCGGAAATTATTTGTAATTTTCGACAAGTAGAACAATGAATGGAACAGGTAGACGGTTGAAATTAATGTATATATTGCTTCTATATAGTCTAAGAAACATATATGCAAAGCATCCAAACAGTACCATTCGCCAATTTTTTGTTCTTCAAGTTTAAGTGAACAATGAGCCCCATTGTTAATCCTTTATAGGAAATTATTTGTAACTTTCGACAAGTAGAACAATGAATGGAACAGGTAGACGCTTGAAATCTTTGTATATATTGCTTCTATATAGTCTAAGAAACATATACGCAAAGCATCCAAACAGTACAATTCGACAATTTTTTGTTCTTCAAGTTTAGTGAACAATGAGCCCCAATGGTTAATCCTTTATCGGAAATTATTTGTAATTTTCGACAAGTAGAACAATGAATGGAACAGGTAGACGGTTGATATCTTTGTATATATTGCTTCTATATAATCTAAGAAACATATATGCAAAGCATCCAAACAGAACAATTCGCCAATTAATTCATCTTCATGTTTAAGTGAACTAGGAGCCCCATTGTTAATACTTTAACGGAAATTATTTGTAACTTGCGACAAGGAGAACAATGAGTGGAACAGGTAGACGGTTGAAATCATTGTATATATTGCTTCTATATAGTCTAAGAAACATATATGCAAAGCATCCAAACAGTACCAGTCGCTAATTTTTTGTTCTTCAATTTTAAGTGAAGAACGAGGCCCATTGATAATCATGAAACGGAAATTATTTGTAACTTTCGACAAGAAGAACAATGAATAGAACAGGTAGACGGTTGAAATCTTTGTATATGTTGCTTCTATATAGTCTAAGAAACCTATATGCAAAGCATCTAAACAGTGACATTCGCCAATTTTTTGTTCTTCAAGTTTAAGTGAACTACCAGCCCCATTGTTAATCCTTTAAAGGAAATTATTTGTAAATTTCGACAAGTAGAACAATGAATGGATCAGGTAGACGGTTGAAATCATTGTATATATTGCTTCTATGTAGCCTACGAAACATATATGCAAAGCATCCAAACAGTACAATTCGCCAATTTTTTGTTCTTTTGGGTTTAAGTGAACTACGAGCCCCATTGTTAATCCTTTAACGGAAATTAATTGTTACTTTCTACAAGTAGAACAATGAATGGAACAGGTAGACGGTTGAAATCAATGTATATATTGCTTCTATATAGTCTAAGAAACATATATGCAAAGCATCCAAACAGTACCATTCGCCAATTCTTTGTTCTTCAAGTTTAGTGAACAATGAGCCCCAATGGTTAATCCTTTATCGGAAATTATTTGTAATTTTCGACAAGTAGAACAATGAATGGAACAGGTAGACGGTTGATATCTTTGTATATATTGCTTCTATATAATCTAAGAAACATATATGCAAAGCATCCAAACAGTACAATTCGCCAATTATTTCATCTTCAAGTTTAAGTGAACTACGAGACCCATTGTTAATACTTTAACGCAAATTATTTGTAACTTGCGACAAGTAGAACAATAAGTGGAACAGGTAGACGGTTGAAATCAATGTATATATTGCTTCTATATAGTCTAAGAAACATATATGCAAAGCATCCAAACAGTACCATTCGCCAATTTTTTGTTCTTCAAGGTTAAGTGAACTACGAGCCCCATTGTTAATCCTTTAAAGGAAATTATTTGTAAATTTCGGCAAGTAGAACAACGAATGGAATAGATAGACTGTTGAAATCATTGTATATATTGCTTCTATATAGTCTAAGAAACATATATGCAAAGCATCCAAACAGTACAATTCGACAATTTTTTGTTCTTCAAGTTTAAGTGAACAATGAGCCCCAATGGTTAATCCGTTATCGGAAATGATTTGTAACTTTCGACAAGTAGAACAATGAATGGAACAGGTAGACGGTTGAAATCATTGTATATATTGCTTCTATATAGTCTAAGAAACATATATGCAAAGCATCCAAACAGTACCATTCACCAATTTTTTGTTCTTCAAGTTTAAGTAAACTAAGATCCCCATTGTTAATCCCTTAACGGAAATTATTTGTAACTTTCGACAAGTAGAACAATGAATGGAACAGGTAGACGGTTGAAATCATTGTATATATTGCTTCTATATAGTCTAAGAAACATATATGCAAAGCATCCAAACAGTACAATTCGACCATTTTTTGTTCTTCAAGTTTAAGTGAACAATGAGCCCCAATGCTTAATCCGTTATCGGATATTATTTGTAACTTTCGACAAGTAGAACAATGAATGGAACAGGTAGACGGTTGAAATCTTTGTATATATTGCTTCTATATAGTCTAAGAAACATATATGCAAAGCATCCAAACAGTACCATTCGCCAATTTTTTGTTCTTCAAGTTTAAGTGAACTATGAGCCACATTGTTAATCCTTTAAAGGAAATTATTTGTAAATTTCGACAAGTAGAACAATGAATGGAACAGGTAGACTGTTGAAATCATTGTATATATTGCTTCTATATAGTCTAAGAAACATATATGCAAAGCATCCAAACAGTACAATTCGCCAATTTTTTGTTCTTCAAGTTTAAGTAAACTACGATCCCCATTGTTAATCCCTTAACGGAAATTATTTGTAACTTTCGACAAGTACAACAATGAATGGAACAGGTAGACGGTTGAAATCATTGTATATATTGCTTCTATATAGTCTAAGAAACATATATGCAAAGCATCCAAACAGTACAATTCGACAATTTTTTGTTCTTCAAGTTTAGTGAACAATGAGCCCCAATGTTTAATCCGTTATCGGAAATGATTTGTAACTTTCGACAAGTAGAACAATGAATGGAACAGGTAGACGGTTGAAATCTTTGTATATATTGCTTCTATATAGTCTAAGAAACATATATGCAAAGCATCCAAACAGTACCATTCGCCAATTTTTTGTTCTTCAAGTTTAAGTGAACTATGAGCCACATTGTTAATCCTTTAAAGGAAATTATTTGTAAATTTCGACAAGTAGAACAATGAATGGAAAAGGTAGACTGTTGAAATCATTGCATATATTGCTTCTATATAGTCTAAGAAACATATATGCAAAACATCCAAACAGTACAATTCGCCAATTTTTTGTTCTTCAAGTTTAAGTAAACTACGATCCCCATTGTTAATCCCTTAACGGAAATTATTTGTAACTTTCGACAAGTACAACAATGAATGGAACAGGTAGACGGTTGAAATCATTGTATATATTGCTTCTATATAGTCTAAGAAACACATATGCAAAGCACCCAAACAGTACAATTCGACAATTTTTTGTTCTTCAAGTTTAGTGAACAATGAGCCCCAATGTTTAATCCGTTATCGGAAATGATTTGTAACTTTCGACAAGTAGAACAATGAATGGAACAGGTAGACGGTTGAAATCTTTGTATATATTGCTTCTATATAGTCTAAGAAACATATATGCAAATAATCCAAACAGTACCATTCGCCAATTTTTTGTTCTTCAAGTTTAAGTGAACTATGAGCCCCATTGTTAATCCTTTAAAGGAAATTATTTGTAAATTTCGACAAGTAGAACAATGAATGGAACAGGTAGACTGTTGAAATCTTTGTATATATTGCTTCTATATAGTCTAAGAAACATATATGCAAAGCATCCAAACAGTACCAGTCGCCAATTTTTTGTTCTTCAATTTTAAGTGAACAATGAGGCCCATTGATAATCATGAAACGGAAATTATTTGTAACTTTCGACAAGAAGAACAATGAATGGAACAGGTAGACGGTTGAAATCTTTGTATATATTGCTTCTATATAATCTAAGAAACATATATGCAAAGCATCCAAACAGTACAATTCGTCAATTGTTTCATCTTCATGTTTAAGTGAACTACGAGCCCCATTGTTAATACTTTAACGGAAATTATTTGTAACTTGCGACAAGTAGAACAATGAGTGGAACAGGTAGACGGTTGAAATCAATGTATATATTGCTTCTATATAGTCTAAGAAACATATATGCAAAGCATCCAAACAGTACCATTCGCCAATTATTTGTTCTTCAAGTTTAAGTGAACAATGAGCCCCAATGGTTAATCCTTTATCGGAAATTATTTGTAATTTTCGACAAGTAGAACAATGAATGGAACAGGTAGACGGTTGAAATCATTGTATATATTGCTTCTATATAGTCTAAGAAACATATATGCAAAGCATCCAAACAGTACAATTCGACAATTTTTTGTTCTTCAAGTTTAAGTGAACAATGAGCCCCAATGGTTAATCCGTTATCGGAAATGATTTGTAACTTTCGACAAGTAGAACAATGAATGGAACAGGTAGACGGTTGAAATCTTTGTATATATTGCTTCTATATAGTCTAAGAAACATATATGCAAAGCATCCAAACAGTACCATTCACCAATTTTTTGTTCTTCAAGTTTAAGTAAACTACGATCCCCATTGTTAATCCCTTAACGGAAATTATTTGTAACTTTCGACAAGTAGAACAATGAATGGAACAGGTAGACGGTTGAAATCATTGTATATATTGCTTCTATATAGTCTAAGAAACATATATGCAAAGCATCCAAACAGTACAATTCGACCATTTTTTGTTCTTCAAGTTTAAGTGAACAAGGAGCCCCAATGCTTAATCCTTTATCGGAAATGATTTGTAACTTTCGACAAGTAGAACAATGAATGGAACAGGTAGACGGTTGAAATCTTTGTATATATTGCTTCTATATAGTCTAAGAAACATATATGCAAAGCATCCAAACAGTACCATTCGCCAATTTTTTGTTCTTCAAGTTTAAGTGAACTATGAGCCACATTGTTAATCCTTTAAAGGAAATTATTTGTAAATTTCGACAAGTAGAACAATGAATGGAAAAGGTAGACTGTTGAAATCATTGCATATATTGCTTCTATATAGTCTAAGAAACATATATGCAAAACATCCAAACAGTACAATTCGCCAATTTTTTGTTCTTCAAGTTTAAGTAAACTACGATCCCCATTGTTAATCCCTTAACGGAAATTATTTGTAACTTTCGACAAGTACAACAATGAATGGAACAGGTAGACGGTTGAAATCATTGTATATATTGTTTCTATATAGTCTAAGAAACACATATGCAAAGCACCCAAACAGTACAATTCGACAATTTTTTGTTCTTCAAGTTTAGTGAACAATGAGCCCCAATGTTTAATCCGTTATCGGAAATGATTTGTAACTTTCGACAAGTAGAACAATGAATGGAACAGGTAGACGGTTGAAATCTTTGTATATATTGCTTCTATATAGTCTAAGAAACATATATGCAAATAATCCAAACAGTACCATTCGCCAATTTTTTGTTCTTCAAGTTTAAGTGAACTATGAGCCCCATTGTTAATCCTTTAAAGGAAATTATTTGTAAATTTCGACAAGTAGAACAATGAATGGAACAGGTAGACTGTTGAAATCTTTGTATATATTGCTTCTATATAGTCTAAGAAACATATATGCAAAGCATCCAAACAGTACCAGTCGCCAATTTTTTGTTCTTCAATTTTAAGTGAACAATGAGGCCCATTGATAATCATGAAACGGAAATTATTTGTAACTTTCGACAAGAAGAACAATGAATGGAACAGGTAGACGGTTGAAATCTTTGTATATATTGCTTCTATATAATCTAAGAAACATATATGCAAAGCATCCAAACAGTACAATTCGTCAATTGTTTCATCTTCATGTTTAAGTGAACTACGAGCCCCATTGTTAATACTTTAACGGAAATTATTTGTAACTTGCGACAAGTAGAACAATGAGTGGAACAGGTAGACGGTTGAAATCAATGTATATATTGCTTCTATATAGTCTAAGAAACATATATGCAAAGCATCCAAACAGTACCATTCGCCAATTATTTGTTCTTCAAGTTTAAGTGAACAATGAGCCCCAATGGTTAATCCTTTATCGGAAATTATTTGTAATTTTCGACAAGTAGAACAATGAATGGAACAGGTAGACGGTTGAAATCATTGTATATATTGCTTCTATATAGTCTAAGAAACATATATGCAAAGCATCCAAACAGTACAATTCGACAATTTTTTGTTCTTCAAGTTTAAGTGAACAATGAGCCCCAATGGTTAATCCGTTATCGGAAATGATTTGTAACTTTCGACAAGTAGAACAATGAATGGAACAGGTAGACGGTTGAAATCTTTGTATATATTGCTTCTATATAGTCTAAGAAACATATATGCAAAGCATCCAAACAGTACCATTCACCAATTTTTTGTTCTTCAAGTTTAAGTAAACTACGATCCCCATTGTTAATCCCTTAACGGAAATTATTTGTAACTTTCGACAAGTAGAACAATGAATGGAACAGGTAGACGGTTGAAATCATTGTATATATTGCTTCTATATAGTCTAAGAAACATATATGCAAAGCATCCAAACAGTACAATTCGACCATTTTTTGTTCTTCAAGTTTAAGTGAACAATGAGCCCCAATGCTTAATCCGTTATCGGATATTATTTGTAACTTTCGACAAGTAGAACAATGAATGGAACAGGTAGACGGTTGAAATCTTTGTATATATTGCTTCTATATAGTCTAAGAAACATATATGCAAAGCATCCAAACAGTACAATTCGACAATTTTTTGTTCTTCAAGTTTAGTGAACAATGAGCCCCAATAGTTAATCCTTTATCGGAAATTATTTGTAATTTTCGACAAGTAGAACAATGAATGGAACAGGTAGACGGTTGATATCTTTGTATATATTGCTTCTATATAATCTAAGAAACATATATGCAAAGCATCCAAAGAGTACAATTCGCCAATTATTTCATCTTCATGTTTAAATGAACTACGATCCCCATTGTTAATACTTTAACGGAAATTATTTGTAACTTGCGACAAGTGGAACAATGAGTGGAACAGGTAGACGGTTGAGATCAATGTATATATTGCTTCTATATAGTCTAAGAAACATATATGCAAAGCATCCAAACAGTACCATTCGCCAATTTTTTGTTCTTCAAGTTTAGTGAACAATGAGCCCCAATGGTTAATCATTTATCGGAAATTATTTGTAATTTTCGACAAGTAGAACAATGAGTGGAACAGGTAGACGGTTGAAATTAATGTATATATTGCTTCTATATAGTCTAAGAAACATATATGCAAAGCATCCAAACAGTACAATTCGACCATTTTTTGTTCTTCAAGTTTAAGTGAACAATGAGCCCCAATGGTTAATCCGTTATCGGAAATGATTTGTAACTTTTGACAAGTAGAACAATGAATGGAACAGGTAGACGGTTGAAATCTTTGTATATATTGCTTCTATATAGTCTAAGAAACATATATGCAAAGCATCCAAACAGTACCATTCGCCAATTTTTTGTTCTTCAAGTTTAAGTGAACTATGAGCCACATTGTTAATCCTTTAAAGGAAATTATTTGTAAATTTCGACAAGTAGAACAATGAATGGAACAGGTAGACTGTTGAAATCATTGTATATATTGCTTCTATATAGTCTAAGAAACATATATGCAAAGCATCCAAACAGTACAATTCGCCAATTTTTTGTTCTTCAAGTTTAAGTAAACTACGATCCCCATTGTTAATCCCTTAACGGAAATTATTTGTAACTTTCGACAAGTACAACAATGAATGGAACAGGTAGACGGTTGAAATCATTGTATATATTGCTTCTATATAGTCTAAGAAACATATATGCAAAGCATCCAAACAGTACAATTCGACAATTTTTTGTTCTTCAAGTTTAGTGAACAATGAGCCCCAAAGTTTAATCCGTTATCGGAAATGATTTGTAACTTTCGACAAGTAGAACAATGAATGGAACAGGTAGACGGTTGAAATCTTTGTATATATTGCTTCTATATAGTCTAAGAAACATATATGCAAAGCATCCAAACAGTACCATTCGCCAATTTTTTGTTCTTCAAGTTTAAGTGAACAATTAGCCCCAATGCTTAATCCGTTATCGGATATTATTTGTAACTTTCGACAAGTAGAACAATGAATGGAACAGGTAGACGGTTGAAATCATTGTATATATTGCTTCTATATAGTCTAAGAAACATATATGCAAAGCATCCAAACAGTACAATTCGACAATTTTTTGTTCTTCAAGTTTAGTGAACAATGAGCCCCAATGGTTAATCCTTTATCGGAAATTATTTGTAATTTTCGACAAGTAGAACAATGAATGGAACAGGTAGACGGTTGATATCTTTGTATATATTGCTTCTATATAATCTAAGAAACATATATGCAAACCATCCAAACAGTACAATTCGCCAATTATTTCATCTTCATGTTTAAGTGAACTACGAGCCCCATTGTTAATACTTTAACGGAAATTATTTGTAACTTGCGACAAGGAGAACAATGAGTGGAACAGGTAGACGGTTGAAATTAATGTATATATTGCTTCTATATAGTCTAAGAAACATATATGCAAAGCATCCAAACAGTACCATTCGCCAATTTTTTGTTCTTCAAGTTTAAGTGAACAATGAGCCCCATTGTTAATCATTTATAGTAAATTATTTGTAACTTTCGACAAGTAGAACAATGAATGGAACAGGTAGACGGTTGAAATCATTGTATATATTGCTTCTATATAGTCTAAGAAACATATATGCAAAGCATCCAAACAGTACAATTCGACAATTTTTTGTTCTTCAAGTTTAAGTGAACAATGAGCCCCAATGGTTAATCCGTTATCGGAAATGATTTGTAACTTTCGAGAAGTAGAACAATGAATGGAACAGGTAGACGGTTGAAATCTTTGTATATATTGCTTCTATATAGTCTAAGAAACATATATGCAAAGCATCCAAACAGTACCATTCACCAATTTTTTGTTCTTCAAGTTTAAGTAAACTACGATCCCCATTGTTAATCCCTTAACGGAAATTATTTGTAACTTTCGACAAGTAGAACAATGAATGGAACAGGTAGACGGTTGAAATCATTGTATATATTGCTTCTATATAGTCTAAGAAACATATATGCAAAGCATCCAAACAGTACAATTCGACAATCTTTGTTCTTCAAGTTTAGTGAACAATGAGCCCCAATGGTTAATCCTTTAAAGGAAATTATTTGTAAATTTCGACAAGTAGAACAATGAATGGATCAGGTAGACGGTTGAAATCATTGTATATATTGCTTCTATATAGCCTACGAAACATAGGTGGTATTTTTCTTCGGCTGCGGTCGTTTTACCGCTTGCAAAGTATATCGGGTGCCATAGACGATCTTCGCTATCCCTTTGCAGCAACACTGCTCCGAACCCTAATGCCGATGCGTCCGTATGTAATTCGGTTTCTGCCGTCGGGGAATATAGCCGCAGTACTTGCTCGCTGGTTAAGATGGCCTTAATTCCCTAAAGCGCGTCGCTCTTTTTCCGCGAAATGAAAATCGGTTTTCTCGCGCAACAAGTCAGTGAGCGGTCGTGCAATCAGAGAGTAATTTGGAACGAACTTACGGAAATAGCCCGTAAGCCCTAAAAAGCTCTGTAACGTACGTACGTCCGTAGGTTCAGGGAAACGCTCGACGGCGGCTATCTTTTGCCTGGACGGCCTGACGCTATTATTTTCGACCTCGTAACCCAAATACTCGATCCGCGTTTGCAAGAATTGACATTTCGCCCACTTAATCTCCAGTCCGTACTCGCTCGCAACTTTTAACACCTTCTCCACCCGCTGTATCCCATCAATATGATTCGCTGCCGGCACGATAATATCGTCTATATACACCAATGCATCACCGCTCGTAACTAGATCTCTATAGATTGAATAAATAAAACGTTGAAATACGGCGGGTGCGTTGCATAACCCGAAGGGCATTCGGCAAAACTCGTAGTGTCCCGACGGAACAACGAAGGCCGTGTATTTTATACTTTCCTCGTCCACCGGGACGTGGAAAAATCCGTTCGCCAAATCTAAGGTACTAAATACGCGCTTGTCCCGCAATCGATCAATCTGGTCCTCGATGCGCGGCAGAGGGAAACGATCCTTTACCATCTTCTGGTTAAGCGCCCTGTAATCTATGCAGATTCTCGTGGTGCCGTCCTTTTTTTTCGTGAGTACAATGGGACTCGCGTACTCCGAGTGTGACGGCCTAACGATACCTTCGCTGAGCCACGATCTAATTTGCGAATTTACTTCGTCGTTTTCGTGAATGGATAACCGTCGCGGGCCCTGATAAACGGGGATGTCGTCCTTCATAACTATACGTAGCTTTACTCCACATTCCCGTTTTTTGACCGGTTCGTAATTGTGCACCAATTTCGTGAGCTTCGCCCGAATCTCTGGCTTGGAAATATGGGTGAGATCGGCCCCACGCACTTCCTCGCTAATATGCGCCACTTCCGGTAAATCTCGAACTACGTTAGGAACTTTAGATATCGCGATAGTGCCGTTTCGCATACTGACGTCGTTTTCCCGCAAAACGTCATACCCAATGATCGCGTCATAGGAAATTAGCGTGTCGGGTACTACGTGGAACGCGATCTCAAATTCCTCCCCGTCAATGTTGGCTCTAACCTCCGCTCTCCCTAGCGTTGTTATCTCGCCCGAGCCGATACCGCGAAACTGAATTTTTTGGGCCGTCATCGTCGGTGCCCCGATTTTCACGTACGTCGCTGCCCGCATGAGGCTTAAATCGCTACCCGAATCGACAAGCGTACTCACAGAGTGGGTCCCGACGCGTATATTTTTCCTTGCCTTCCGTCGCTCCGATTGTACTGCGTTGCACGTTGCAGTTGCGCTTTTCTTTGGACACGACGCCGATACATGTCCATATCCGCGGCAGTTGAAGCATTTCATACCCTGATTTTTCGTAGGGCAGTCGACGCTTTGGTGCCTCCTGTCCCCGCAATAGTAGCACCGTCTCGTGGGTTGCTCCGGGGCCGCGCTCCTCCAAGAAAAAGTGCCTCCTGGTCTGCTTCGGTGGCTGTCGGCTCGCGATGCAACCGCTCCGCCCGGTGTTGCCGTCGTCTCCGTCTGTTGTCTACGGAGGCTGCTCGCTGTACCCCTTGAGTCGGATGGCAGCCACAGCCTCTCAAATGCGCGTAGCAGTGACTCCGGGGCATCGAAACACTGTATCGTCGCTTGATTTCGTAGCGACGAGTCCGGAATTCCCTCGATAATATAATCCACCAACTCGATGCGGTCCTGCACCGGCACCCGACTCGCCAAAACTGTCTTGTCGTAAAAGTAGTCCTCGAACGGCTCACCCCGCTTCCAGGTACGGTCTTGGAATTGCTTCCGCGCGAACATGGTACTTGGGCGCCGATAAAATACCTTTTCGAGCTGTTCTAGGAATTCATCAATACCCACTTCCAAAAACTCTGGGCGGTAATCTAACCATTCTCGAGCCCTTCCCTGCAGCCTCATACCGATTAAAATTCGGACCTCGTCATCGCTGAGCTGGTAATTCCTCTGCAGGATCCGCAGACGATTCGCCCACATCGAGAGGTTTTCCGACTTCCCATCGAAAGTTCCGAGCAGCGCTGCCACCGTTTCCACGCTTACTCGCGGACGCCTAGCCACTGGATTTGGCTGTTCCACATGTATATCACGACTGTTTTGCATTCGTCGCAACATTTCATTTTCGCGCCGCGTTATCTCTAGTTCTCGCTCCTTAAGTGCCATTTCGCGGCGAAGTAGATCTAATTCGCGGTTTTCTCGGCTTCGTTCCTCGCTTGGAAAAAGAGTTTCCGGCATCAGGCGCGGTCCCCTTATTCCTCCAACGGCGCCTTCCGTTTCGTCCGAAAATTGAGCGTACGGAAAGGTTTCCGGGAGCTCCATTTTCTCCTCGTCCAGCACGTTCGCCCAGTGCCCGGACGCCTCACTTTCTTGCCAACGAGCAAGGAGTTCCGCCTTCGTACCTGCTAGGCTGAGCCCTCGCTTCCTTAGCAGTTCCTTTAAGTCATTTACCAGCAACGTACTGCCGTCTTTCGCCGACATTATGACTTTCTCTTGCCACACACGAATATTCCACTTATTCACCACTTCTGACTGTTTAAATCCCGGGCGAGCCCCCAAAGATTTGTGGGATTTATATTAAAGAACCATTTCTAATTTAAATCCCACACATATATGCAAAGAATCCAAACAGTACGATTCGCCAATTTTTTGTTCTTCAAGTTTAAGTGAACAATGAGCCCCAATGTTTAATCATTTATCGGAAATTATTTGTAACTTTCGACAAGTAGAACAATGAGTGGAACAGGTAGACGGTTGAAATCAATGTATATATTGCTTCTATATAGTCTAATAAACATATATGCAAAGCATCCAAACAGTACCAGTCGCCAATTTTTTGTTCTTCAATTTTAAGGGAACAACGAGGCCCATTGATAATCATGAAACGGAAATTATTTGTAACTTTCGACAAGAAGAACAATGAATAGAACAGGTAGACGGTTGAAATCTTTGTATATGTTGCTTCTATATAGTCTAAGAAACCTATATGCAAAGCATCTAAACAGTGACATTCGCCAATTTTTTGATCTTCAAGTTTAAGTGAACAACGAGGCCCATTGATAATCATGAAACGGAAATTATTTGTAACTTTCGACAAGAAGAACAATGAATAGAACAGGTAGACGGTTGAAATCTTTGTATATGTTGCTTCTATATAGTCTAAGAAACCTATATGCAAAGCATCTAAACAATGACATTCGCCAATTTTTTGTTCTTCAAGTTTAAGTGAACTACGAGCCCCATTGTTAATCCTTTAAAGGAAATTATTTGTAAATTTCGACAAGTAGAACAATGAATGGATCAGGTAGACGGTTGAAATCATTGTATATATTGCTTCTATATAGCCTACGAAACATATATGCAAAGCATCCAAACAGTACAATTCGCCAATTTTTTGTTCTTCAAGTTTAAGTGAACTACGAGCCCCATTGTTAATCCTTTAACGGAAATTAATTGTTACTTTCTACAAGTAGAACAATGAATGGATCAGGTAGACGGTTGAAATCATTGTATATATTGCTTCTATATAGTCTAAGAAACATATATGCAAAGCATCCAAACAGTACAATTCGACAATTTTTTGTTCTTCAAGTTTAGTGAACAATGAGCCCCAATGGTTAATCCTTTATCGGAAATTATTTGTAACTTTCGACAAGTAGAACAATGAATGGAACAGGTAGACGGTTGAAATCAGTGTATATATTGCTTCTATATAGTCTAAGAAACATATATGCAAAGCATCCAAACAGTACAATTCGACAATCTTTGTTCTTCAAGTTTAGTGAACAATGAGCCCCAATGGTTAATCCTTTATCGGAAATTATTTGTAATTTTCGACAAGTAGAACAATGAATGGAACAGGTAGACGGTTGAAATCTTTGTATATATTGCTTCTATATAATCTAAGAAACATATATGCAAAGCATCCAAACAGTACAATTCGCCAATTATTTCATCTTCAAGTTTAAGTGAACTACGAGACCCATTGTTAATACTTTAACGCAAATTATTTGTAACTTGCGACAAGTAGAACAATAAGTGGAACAGGTAGACGGTTGAAATCAATGTATATATTGCTTCTATATAGTCTAAGAAACATATATGCAAAGCATCCAAACAGTACCATTCGCCAATTTTTTGTTCTTCAATTTTAAGTGAACAACGAGGCCCATTGATAATCATGAAACGGAAATTATTTGTAACTTTCGACAAGTAGAACAATGAATGGAACTGGTAGACGGTTGAAATCTTTTTATATATTGCTTCTATATAGTCTAAGAAACATATATGCAAAGCATCCAAACAGTACCAGTCGTCAATTTTTTGTTCTTCAAGTTTAAGTGATCAACGAGCCCCATTGTTAATCCTTTAAAGGAAGTTATTTGTAAATTTCGACAAGTAGAACAATGATTGGCACACGTAGACGGTTGAAATCTTTGTATATGTTGCTTCTATATAGTCTAAGAAACCTATATGCAAGGCATCTAAACAGTGACATTCGCCAATTTTTTGATCTTCAAGTTTAAGTGAACAGCGAGCCCCAATGATAATCATGAAATGGAAATTATTTCTAACTTTCTACAAGTAGAACAATGAATAGTACAGGTAGACGGGTGAAATCTTTCTACATATTGCTTCTAAATAGTCTAAGAAACACATATGCAAAGCATCCAAACAGTTCAATTCGCCAATTTTTTGTTCTTCAAGTTTAAGTGAACTACGAGCCCCATAGTTAATCCTTTATCGGAAATTATTTGTAATTTTCGACAAGTAGAACAATGAATGGAACAGGTAGACGGTTGATATCTTTGTATATATTGCTTCTATATAATCTAAGAAACATATATGCAAAGCATCCAAACAGTACAATTCGCCAATTATTTCATCTTCATGTTTAAGTGAACAACGAGCCCCATTGTTAATACATTAACGGAAATTATTTGTAACTTCCGACAAGTAGAACAATGAATGGAACAGGTAGACGGTTGAAATCAATGTATATATTGCTTCTATATAGTCTAAGAAACATATATGCAAAGCATCCAAACAGTACCATTCGCCAATTCTTTGTTCTTCAAGTTTAAGTGAACAATGAGCCCCAATGGTTAATCCTTCATCGGAAATTATTTGTAATTTTCGACAAGTAGAACAATGAATGGAACAGGTAGACGGTTGATATCTTTGTATATATTGCTTCTATATAATCGAAGAAACATATATGCAAAGCATCCAAACAGTACAATTCGCCAATTATTTCATCTTCATGTTTAAGTGAACAACGAGCCCCATTGTTAATCCTTTAACGGAAATTAATTGTAACTTTCTACAAGTAGAACAATGATTGGAACAGGTAGACGGTTGAAATTATTATATATGTTGCTTCTATATAGTCTAAGAAACATTTATGCAAAGCATCCAAACAGTACCATTCGCCAATTCTTTGTTCTTCAAGTTTAAGTGAACAATGAGCCCCATTGTTAATCCTTTATCGGAAATTATTTGTAACTTTCGACAAGTAGAACAATAAATGGATCAGGTAGACGGTTCAAATCATTGTATATATTGCTTCTATATAATCTAAGAAACATATATGCAAAGCATCCAAACAGTACAATTCGCCAATTTTTTGTTCTTCAAGTTTAAGTGAACAATTAGCCCCAATGCTTAATCCGTTATCGGATATTATTTGTAACTTTCGACAAGTAGAACAATGAATGGAACAGGTAGACGGTTGAAATCATTGTATATATTGCTTCTATATAGTCTAAGAAACATATATGCAAAGCATCCAAACAGTACAATTCGACAATTTTTTGTTCTTCAAGTTTAGTGAACAATGAGCCCCAATGGTTAATCCTTTATCGGAAATTATTTGTAATTTTCGACAAGTAGAACAATGAATGGAACAGGTAGACGGTTGATATCTTTGTATATATTGCTTCTATATAATCTAAGAAACATATATGCAAACCATCCAAACAGTACAATTCGCCAATTATTTCATCTTCATGTTTAAGTGAACTACGAGCCCCATTGTTAATACTTTAACGGAAATTATTTGTAACTTGCGACAAGGAGAACAATGAGTGGAACAGGTAGACGGTTGAAATTAATGTATATATTGCTTCTATATAGTCTAAGAAACATATATGCAAAGCATCCAAACAGTACCATTCGCCAATTTTTTGTTCTTCAAGTTTAAGTGAACAATGAGCCCCATTGTTAATCATTTATAGTAAATTATTTGTAACTTTCGACAAGTAGAACAATGAATGGAACAGGTAGACGATTGAAATCTTTGTATATATTGCTTCTATATAGTCTAAGAAACATATATGCAAAGCATCCAAACAGTACAATTCGACAATTTTTTGTTCTTCAAGTTTAGTGAACAATGAGCCCCAATGGTTAATCCTTTATCGGAAATTATTTGTAATTTTCGACAAGTAGAACAATGAATGGAACAGGTAGACGGTTGAAATCATTGTATATATTGCTTCTATATAGTCTAAGAAACATATATGCAAAGCATCCAAACAGTACAATTCGACAATTTTTTGTTCTTCAAGTTTAGTGAACAATGAGCCCCAATGGTTAATCCTTTATCGGAAATTATTTGTAATTTTCGACAAGTAGAACAATGAGTGGAACAGGTAGACGGTTGAAATTAATGTATATATTGCTTCTATATAGTCTAAGAAACATATATGCAAAGCATCCAAACAGTACAATTCGACCATTTTTTGTTCTTCAAGTTTAGTGAACAATGAGCCCCAATGGTTAATCCTTTATCGGAAATTATTTGTAATTTTCGACAAGTAGAACAATGAATGGAACAGGTAGACGGTTGAAATCATTGTATATATTGCTTCTATATAGTCTAAGAAACATATATGCAAAGCATCCAAACAGTACAATTCGCCAATTTTATGTTCTTCAAGTTTAAGTGAACAATGAGCCCCAATGCTTAATCCGTTATCGGATATTATTTGTAACTTTCGACAAGTAGAACAATGAGTGGAACAGGTAGACGGTTGAAATCAATGTATATATTGCTTCTATATAGTCTAAGAAACATATATGCAAAGCATCCAAACAGTACCATTCGCCAATTTTTTGTTCTTCAAGTTTAAGTGAACAATGAGCCCCAATGGTTAATCCTTTATCGGAAATTATTTGTAATTTTCGACAAGTAGAACAATGAATGGAACAGGTAGACGGTTGAAATCTTTGTATATATTACTTCTGTATAATCTAAGAAACATATATGCAAAGCATCCAAACAGTACAATTCGCCAATTATTTCATCTTCATGTTTAAGTGAACAACGAGCCCCATTGTTAATACTTTAACGGAAATTATTTGTAACTTCCGACAAGTAGAACAATGAATGGAACAGGTAGACGGTTGAAATCAATGTATATATTGCTTCTATATAGTCTAAGAAACATAAATGCAAAGCATCCAAACAGTACAATTCGACAATTTTTTGTTCTTCAAGTTTAGTGAACAATGAGCCCCAATGGTTAATCCTTTATCGGAAATTATTTGTAATTTTCGACAAGTAGAACAATGAATGGAACAGGTAGACGGTTGAAATCTTTGTATATATTGCTTCTATATAATCTAAGAAACATATATGCAAAGCATCCAAACAGTACAATTCGCCAATTATTTCATCTTCATGTTTAAGTGAACAACGAGCCCCATTGTTAATACTTTAACGGAAATTATTTGTAACTTCCGACAAGTAGAACAATGAATGGAACAGGTAGACGGTTGAAATCAATGTATATATTGCTTCTATATAGTCTAAGAAACATATATGCAAAGCATCCAAACAGTACCATTCGCCAATTCTTTGTTCTTCAAGTTTAAGTGAACAATGAGCCCCATTGTTAATCCTTTATCGGAAATTATTTGTAACTTTCGACAAGTAGAACAATAAACGGATCAGGTAGACGGTTGAAATCATTGTATATATTGCTTCTGTATAATCTACGAAACATATATGCAAAGCATCCAAACAGTACAATTCGCCAATTTTTTGTTCTTCAAGTTTAAGTGAACAATTAGCCCCAATGCTTAATTCGTTATCGGAAATTATTTGTAATTTTCGACAAGTAGAACAATGAATGGAACAGGTAGACGGTTGAAATCTTTGTATATATTGCTTCTATATAATCTAAGAAACAAATATGCAAAGCATCCAAACAGTACAATTCGCCAATTATTTCATCTTCATGTTTAAGTGAACAACGAGCCCCATTGTTAATACTTTAACGGAAATTATTTGTAACTTCCGACAAGTAGAACAATGAATGGAACAGGTAGACGGTTGAAATCAATGTATATATTGCTTCTATATAGTCTAAGAAACATATATGCAAAGCATCCAAACAGTACAATTCGACAATTTTTTGTTCTTCAAGTTTAGTGAACAATGAGCCCCAATGGTTAATCCTTTATCGGAAATTATTTGTAATTTTCGACAAGTAGAACAATGAGTGGAACAGGTAGACGGTTGAAATTAATGTATATATTGCTTCTATATAGTCTAAGAAACATATATGCAAAGCATCCAAACAGTACAATTCGACCATTTTTTGTTCTTCAAGTTTAGTGAACAATGAGCCCCAATGGTTAATCCTTTATCGGAAATTATTTGTAATTTTCGACAAGTAGAACAATGAATGGAACAGGTAGACGGTTGAAATCATTGTATATATTGCTTCTATATAGTCTAAGAAACATATATGCAAAGCATCCAAACAGTACAATTCGCCAATTTTATGTTCTTCAAGTTTAAGTGAACAATGAGCCCCAATGCTTAATCCGTTATCGGATATTATTTGTAACTTTCGACAAGTAGAACAATGAGTGGAACAGGTAGACGGTTGAAATCAATGTATATATTGCTTCTATATAGTCTAAGAAACATATATGCAAAGCATCCAAACAGTACCATTCGCCAATTTTTTGTTCTTCAAGTTTAAGTGAACAATGAGCCCCAATGGTTAATCCTTTATCGGAAATTATTTGTAATTTTCGACAAGTAGAACAATGAATGGAACAGGTAGACGGTTGAAATCTTTGTATATATTACTTCTGTATAATCTAAGAAACATATACGCAAAGCATCCAAACAGTACAATTCGCCAATTATTTCATCTTCATGTTTAAGTGAACAACGAGCCCCATTGTTAATACTTTAACGGAAATTATTTGTAACTTCCGACAAGTAGAACAATGAATGGAACAGGTAGACGGTTGAAATCAATGTATATATTGCTTCTATATAGTCTAAGAAACATATATGCAAAGCATCCAAACAGTACAATTCGACAATTTTTTGTTCTTCAAGTTTAGTGAACAATGAGCCCCAATGGTTAATCCTTTATCGGAAATTATTTGTAATTTTCGACAAGTAGAACAATGAATGGAACATGTAGACGGTTGAAATCATTGTATATATTGCTTCTATATAGTCTAAGAAACATATATGCAAAGCATCCAAACAGTACAATTCGACAATTTTTTGTTCTTCAAGTTTAAGTGAACAATGAGCCCCAATGGTTAATCCGTTATCGGAAATGATTTGTAACTTTCGACAAGTAGAACAATGAATGGAACAGGTAGACGGTTGAAATCTTTGTATATATTGCTTCTATATAGTCTAAGAAACATAAATGCAAAGCATCCAAACAGTACAATTCGACAATTTTTTGTTCTTCAAGTTTAGTGAACAATGAGCCCCAATGGTTAATCCTTTATCGGAAATTATTTGTAATTTTCGACAAGTAGAACAATGAATGGAACAGGTAGACGGTTGAAATCTTTGTATATATTGCTTCTATATAATCTAAGAAACATATATGCAAAGCATCCAAACAGTACAATTCGCCAATTATTTCATCTTCATGTTTAAGTGAACAACGAGCCCCATTGTTAATACTTTAACGGAAATTATTTGTAACTTCCGACAAGTAGAACAATGAATGGAACAGGTAGACGGTTGAAATCAATGTATATATTGCTTCTATATAGTCTAAGAAACATATATGCAAAGCATCCAAACAGTACCATTCGCCAATTCTTTGTTCTTCAAGTTTAAGTGAACAATGAGCCCCATTGTTAATCCTTTATCGGAAATTATTTGTAACTTTCGACAAGTAGAACAATAAACGGATCAGGTAGACGGTTGAAATCATTGTATATATTGCTTCTGTATAATCTACGAAACATATATGCAAAGCATCCAAACAGTACAATTCGCCAATTTTTTGTTCTTCAAGTTTAAGTGAACAATTAGCCCCAATGCTTAATTCGTTATCGGAAATTATTTGTAATTTTCGACAAGTAGAACAATGAATGGAACAGGTAGACGGTTGAAATCTTTGTATATATTGCTTCTATATAATCTAAGAAACATATATGCAAAGCATCCAAACAGTACAATTCGCCAATTATTTCATCTTCATGTTTAAGTGAACAACGAGACCCATTGTTAATACTTTAACGGAAATTATTTGTAACTTCCGACAAGTAGAACAATGAATGGAACAGGTAGACGGTTGAAATCAATGTATATATTGCTTCTATATAGTCTAAGAAACATATATGCAAAGCATCCAAACAGTACAATTCGACAATTTTTTGTTCTTCAAGTTTAGTGAACAATGAGCCCCAATGGTTAATCCTTTATCGGAAATTATTTGTAATTTTCGACAAGTAGAACAATGAGTGGAACAGGTAGACGGTTGAAATTAATGTATATATTGCTTCTATATAGTCTAAGAAACATATATGCAAAGCATCCAAACAGTACAATTCGACCATTTTTTGTTCTTCAAGTTTAGTGAACAATGAGCCCCAATGGTTAATCCTTTATCGGAAATTATTTGTAATTTTCGACAAGTAGAACAATGAATGGAACAGGTAGACGGTTGAAATCATTGTATATATTGCTTCTATATAGTCTAAGAAACATATGCAAAGCATCCAAACAGTACAATTCGCCAATTTTATGTTCTTCAAGTTTAAGTGAACAATGAGCCCCAATGCTTAATCCGTTATCGGATATTATTTGTAACTTTCGACAAGTAGAACAATGAGTGGAACAGGTAGACGGTTGAAATCAATGTATATATTGCTTCTATATAGTCTAAGAAACATATATGCAAAGCATCCAAACAGTACCATTCGCCAATTTTTTGTTCTTCAAGTTTAAGTGAACAATGAGCCCCAATGGTTAATCCTTTATCGGAAATTATTTGTAATTTTCGACAAGTAGAACAATGAATGGAACAGGTAGACGGTTGAAATCTTTGTATATATTACTTCTGTATAATCTAAGAAACATATATGCAAAGCATCCAAACAGTACAATTCGCCAATTATTTCATCTTCATGTTTAAGTGAACAACGAGCCCCATTGTTAATACTTTAACGGAAATTATTTGTAACTTCCGACAAGTAGAACAATGAATGGAACAGGTAGACGGTTGAAATCAATGTATATATTGCTTCTATATAGTCTAAGAAACATATATGCAAAGCATCCAAACAGTACAATTCGACAATTTTTTGTTCTTCAAGTTTAGTGAACAATGAGCCCCAATGGTTAATCCTTTATCGGAAATTATTTGTAATTTTCGACAAGTAGAACAATGAATGGAACATGTAGACGGTTGAAATCATTGTATATATTGCTTCTATATAGTCTAAGAAACATATATGCAAAGCATCCAAACAGTACAATTCGACAATTTTTTGTTCTTCAAGTTTAAGTGAACAATGAGCCCCAATGGTTAATCCGTTATCGGAAATGATTTGTAACTTTCGACAAGTAGAACAATGAATGGAACAGGTAGACGGTTGAAATCTTTGTATATATTGCTTCTATATAGTCTAAGAAACATAAATGCAAAGCATCCAAACAGTACAATTCGACAATTTTTTGTTCTTCAAGTTTAGTGAACAATGAGCCCCAATGGTTAATCCTTTATCGGAAATTATTTGTAATTTTCGACAAGTAGAACAATGAATGGAACAGGTAGACGGTTGAAATCTTTGTATATATTGCTTCTATATAATCTAAGAAACATATATGCAAAGCATCCAAACAGTACAATTCGCCAATTATTTCATCTTCATGTTTAAGTGAACAACGAGCCCCATTGTTAATACTTTAACGGAAATTATTTGTAACTTCCGACAAGTAGAACAATGAATGGAACAGGTAGACGGTTGAAATCAATGTATATATTGCTTCTATATAGTCTAAGAAACATATATGCAAAGCATCCAAACAGTACCATTCGCCAATTCTTTGTTCTTCAAGTTTAAGTGAACAATGAGCCCCATTGTTAATCCTTTATCGGAAATTATTTGTAACTTTCGACAAGTAGAACAATAAACGGATCAGGTAGACGGTTGAAATCATTGTATATATTGCTTCTGTATAATCTACGAAACATATATGCAAAGCATCCAAACAGTACAATTCGCCAATTTTTTGTTCTTCAAGTTTAAGTGAACAATTAGCCCCAATGCTTAATTCGTTATCGGAAATTATTTGTAATTTTCGACAAGTAGAACAATGAATGGAACAGGTAGACGGTTGAAATCTTTGTATATATTGCTTCTATATAATCTAAGAAACATATATGCAAAGCATCCAAACAGTACAATTCGCCAATTATTTCATCTTCATGTTTAAGTGAACAACGAGCCCCATTGTTAATACTTTAACGGAAATTATTTGTAACTTCCGACAAGTAGAACAATGAATGGAACAGGTAGACGGTTGAAATCAATGTATATATTGCTTCTATATAGTCTAAGAAACATATATGCAAAGCATCCAAACAGTACCATTCGCCAATTCTTTGTTCTTCAAGTTTAGTGAACAATGAGCCCCAATGGTTAATCCTTTATCGGAAATTATTTGTAATTTTCGACAAGTAGAACAATGAATGGAACATGTAGACGGTTGAAATCATTGTATATATTGCTTCTATATAGTCTAAGAAACATATATGCAAAGCATCCAAACAGTACAATTCGACAATTTTTTGTTCTTCAAGTTTAAGTGAACAATGAGCCCCAATGGTTAATCCGTTATCGGAAATGATTTGTAACTTTCGACAAGTAGAACAATGAATGGAACAGGTAGACGGTTGAAATCTTTGTATATATTGCTTCTATATAGTCTAAGAAACATAAATGCAAAGCATCCAAACAGTACAATTCGACAATTTTTTGTTCTTCAAGTTTAGTGAACAATGAGCCCCAATGGTTAATCCTTTATCGGAAATTATTTGTAATTTTCGACAAGTAGAACAATGAATGGAACAGGTAGACGGTTGAAATCTTTGTATATATTGCTTGTATATAATCTAAGAAACATATATGCAAAGCATCCAAACAGTACAATTCGCCAATTATTTCATCTTCATGTTTAAGTGAACAACGAGCCCCATTGTTAATACTTTAACGGAAATTATTTGTAACTTCCGACAAGTAGAACAATGAATGGAACAGGTAGACGGTTGAAATCA
The DNA here is from genome assembly GCA_963989415.1 of Cerceris ruficornis. Lineage (NCBI taxonomy): Eukaryota > Metazoa > Arthropoda > Insecta > Hymenoptera > Crabronidae > Cerceris > Cerceris ruficornis. Next base: position 1,021,840 of record CAXDIW010000024.1, on the reverse strand, counting down.
ATGTATATATTGCTTCTATATAGTCTAAGAAACATATATGCAAAGCATCCAAACAGTACCATTCGCCAATTCTTTGTTCTTCAAGTTTAAGTGAACAATGAGCCTCATTGTTAATCCTTTATCGGAAATTATTTGTAACTTTCGACAAGTAGAACAATAAACGGATCAGGTAGACGGTTGAAATCATTGTATATATTGCTTCTGTATAATCTACGAAACATATATGCAAAGCATCCAAACAGTACAATTCGCCAATTTTTTGTTCTTCAAGTTTAAGTGAACAATTAGCCCCAATGCTTAATTCGTTATCGGAAATTATTTGTAATTTTCGACAAGTAGAACAATGAATGGAACAGGTAGACGGTTGAAATCTTTGTATATATTGCTTCTATATAATCTAAGAAACATATATGCAAAGCATCCAAACAGTACAATTCGCCAATTATTTCATCTTCATGTTTAAGTGAACAACGAGCCCCATTGTTAATACTTTAACGGAAATTATTTGTAACTTCCGACAAGTAGAACAATGAATGGAACAGGTAGACGGTTGAAATCAATGTATATATTGCTTCTATATAGTCTAAGAAACATATATGCAAAGCATCCAAACAGTACAATTCGACAATTTTTTGTTCTTCAAGTTTAGTGAACAATGAGCCCCAATGGTTAATCCTTTATCGGAAATTATTTGTAATTTTCGACAAGTAGAACAATGAATGGAACAGGTAGACGGTTGAAATCTTTGTATATATTGCTTCTATATAATCTAAGAAACATATATGCAAAGCATCCAAACAGTACAATTCGCCAATTATTTCATCTTCATGTTTAAGTGAACAACGAGCCCCATTGTTAATACTTTAACGGAAATTATTTGTAACTTCCGACAAGTAGAACAATGAATGGAACAGGTAGACGGTTGAAATCAATGTATATATTGCTTCTATATAGTCTAAGAAACATATATGCAAAGCATCCAAACAGTACCATTCGCCAATTCTTTGTTCTTCAAGTTTAAGTGAACAATGAGCCCCATTGTTAATCCTTTATCGGAAATTATTTGTAATTTTCGACAAGTAGAACAATGAATGGAACAGGTAGACGGTTGAAATCTTTGTATATATTGCTTCTATAAAGTCTAAGAAACATATATGCAAAGCATCCAAACAGTACAATTCGCCAATTTTATGTTCTTCAAGTTTAAGTGAACAATGAGCCCCAATGCTTAATCCGTTATCGGATATTATTTGTAACTTTCGACAAGTAGAACAATGAATGGAACAGGTAGACGGTTGAAATCATTGTATATATTGCTTCTATATAGTCTAAGAAACATAAATGCAAAGCATCCAAACAGTACAATTCGACAATTTTTTGTTCTTCAAGTTTAGTGAACAATGAGCCCCAATGGTTAATCCTTTATCGGAAATTATTTGTAATTTTCGACAAGTAGAACAATGAATGGAACAGGTAGACGGTTGAAATCTTTGTATATATTGCTTCTATATAATCTAAGAAACATATATGCAAAGCATCCAAACAGTACAATTCGCCAATTATTTCATCTTCATGTTTAAGTGAACAACGAGCCCCATTGTTAATACTTTAACGGAAATTATTTGTAACTTCCGACAAGTAGAACAATGAATGGAACAGGTAGACGGTTGAAATCAATGTATATATTGCTTCTATATAGTCTAAGAAACATATATGCAAAGCATCCAAACAGTACAATTCGACAATTTTTTGTTCTTCAAGTTTAGTGAACAATGAGCCCCAATGGTTAATCCTTTATCGGAAATTATTTGTAATTTTCGACAAGTAGAACAATGAGTGGAACAGGTAGACGGTTGAAATTAATGTATATATTGCTTCTATATAGTCTAAGAAACATATATGCAAAGCATCCAAACAGTACAATTCGACCATTTTTTGTTCTTCAAGTTTAGTGAACAATGAGCCCCAATGGTTAATCCTTTATCGGAAATTATTTGTAATTTTCGACAAGTAGAACAATGAATGGAACAGGTAGACGGTTGAAATCATTGTATATATTGCTTCTATATAGTCTAAGAAACATATATGCAAAGCATCCAAACAGTACAATTCGCCAATTTTATGTTCTTCAAGTTTAAGTGAACAATGAGCCCCAATGCTTAATCCGTTATCGGATATTATTTGTAACTTTCGACAAGTAGAACAATGAGTGGAACAGGTAGACGGTTGAAATCAATGTATATATTGCTTCTATATAGTCTAAGAAACATATATGCAAAGCATCCAAACAGTACCATTCGTCAATTTTTTGTTCTTCAAGTTTAAGTGAACAATGAGCCCCAATGGTTAATCCTTTATCGGAAATTATTTGTAATTTTCGACAAGTAGAACAATGAATGGAACAGGTAGACGGTTGAAATCTTTGTATATATTACTTCTGTATAATCTAAGAAACATATATGCAAAGCATCCAAACAGTACAATTCGCCAATTATTTCATCTTCATGTTTAAGTGAACAACGAGCCCCATTGTTAATACTTTAACGGAAATTATTTGTAACTTCCGACAAGTAGAACAATGAATGGAACAGGTAGACGGTTGAAATCAATGTATATATTGCTTCTATATAGTCTAAGAAACATATATGCAAAGCATCCAAACAGTACAATTCGACAATTTTTTGTTCTTCAAGTTTAGTGAACAATGAGCCCCAATGGTTAATCCTTTATCGGAAATTATTTGTAATTTTCGACAAGTAGAACAATGAATGGAACATGTAGACGGTTGAAATCATTGTATATATTGCTTCTATATAGTCTAAGAAACATATATGCAAAGCATCCAAACAGTACAATTCGACAATTTTTTGTTCTTCAAGTTTAAGTGAACAATGAGCCCCAATGGTTAATCCGTTATCGGAAATGATTTGTAACTTTCGACAAGTAGAACAATGAATGGAACAGGTAGACGGTTGAAATCTTTGTATATATTGCTTCTATATAGTCTAAGAAACATAAATGCAAAGCATCCAAACAGTACAATTCGACAATTTTTTGTTCTTCAAGTTTAGTGAACAATGAGCCCCAATGGTTAATCCTTTATCGGAAATTATTTGTAATTTTCGACAAGTAGAACAATGAATGGAACAGGTAGACGGTTGAAATCTTTGTATATATTGCTTCTATATAATCTAAGAAACATATATGCAAAGCATCCAAACAGTACAATTCGCCAATTATTTCATCTTCATGTTTATGTGAACAACGAGCCCCATTGTTAATACTTTAACGGAAATTATTTGTAACTTCCGACAAGTAGAACAATGAATGGAACAGGTAGACGGTTGAAATCAATGTATATATTGCTTCTATATAGTCTAAGAAACATATATGCAAAGCATCCAAACAGTACCATTCGCCAATTCTTTGTTCTTCAAGTTTAAGTGAACAATGAGCCCCATTGTTAATCCTTTATCGGAAATTATTTGTAACTTTCGACAAGTAGAACAATAAACGGATCAGGTAGACGGTTGAAATCATTGTATATATTGCTTCTGTATAATCTACGAAACATATATGCAAAGCATCCAAACAGTACAATTCGCCAATTTTTTGTTCTTCAAGTTTAAGTGAACAATTAGCCCCAATGCTTAATTCGTTATCGGAAATTATTTGTAATTTTCGACAAGTAGAACAATGAATGGAACAGGTAGACGGTTGAAATCTTTGTATATATTGCTTCTATATAGCCTAAGAAACATAAATGCAAAGCATCCAAACAGTACAATTCGACAATTTTTTGTTCTTCAAGTTTAGTGAACAATGAGCCCCAATGGTTAATCCTTTATCGGAAATTATTTGTAATTTTCGACAAGTAGAACAATGAATGGAACAGGTAGACGGTTGAAATCTTTGTATATATTGCTTGTATATAATCTAAGAAACATATATGCAAAGCATCCAAACAGTACAATTCGCCAATTATTTCATCTTCATGTTTAAGTGAACAACGAGCCCCATTGTTAATACTTTAACGGAAATTATTTGTAACTTCCGACAAGTAGAACAATGAATGGAACAGGTAGACGGTTGAAATCAATGTATATATTGCTTCTATATAGTCTAAGAAACATATATGCAAAGCATCCAAACAGTACCATTCGCCAATTCTTTGTTCTTCAAGTTTAAGTGAACAATGAGCCCCATTGTTAATCCTTTATCGGAAATTATTTGTAACTTTCGACAAGTAGAACAATAAACGGATCAGGTAGACGGTTGAAATCTTTGTATATATTGCTTCTATAAAGTCTAAGAAACATATATGCAAAGCATCCAAACAGTACAATTCGCCAATTTTATGTTCTTCAAGTTTAAGTGAACAATGAGCCCCAATGCTTAATCCGTTATCGGATATTATTTGTAACTTTCGACAAGTAGAACAATGAATGGAACAGGTAGACGGTTGAAATCATTGTATATATTGCTTCTATATAGTCTAAGAAACATATATGCAAAGCATCCAAACAGTACAATTCGACAATTTTTTGTTCTTCAAGTTTAGTGAACAATGAGCCCCAATGGTTAATCCTTTATCGGAAATTATTTGTAATTTTCGACAAGCAGAACAATGAATGGAACAGGTAGACGGTTGATATCTTTGTATATATTGCTTCTATATAATCTAAGAAACATATATGCAAAGCATCCAAAGAGTACAATTCGCCAATTATTTCATCTTCATGTTTAAGTGAACTACGATCCCCATTGTTAATACTTTAACGGAAATTATTTGTAACTTGCGACAAGTGGAACAATGAGTGGAACAGGTAGACGGTTGAAATCATTGTATATATTGCTTCTATATAGTCTAAGAAACATATATGAAAAGCATCCAAACAGTACAATTCGACAATTTTTTGTTCTTCAAGTTTAGTGAACAATGAGCCCCAATGGTTAATCCGTTATCGGAAATGATTTGTAACTTTCGACAAGTAGAACAATGAATGGAACAGGTAGACGGTTGAAATCTTTGTATATATTGCTTCTATATAGTCTAAGAAACATATATGCAAAGCATCCAAACAGTACCATTCGCCAATTTTTTGTTCTTCAAGTTTAAGTGAACTATGAGCCCCATTGTTAATCCTTTAAAGGAAATTATTTGTAAATTTCGACAAGTAGAACAATGAATGGAACAGGTAGACTGTTGAAATCATTGTATATATTGCTTCTATATAGTCTAAGAAACATATATGCAAAGCATCCAAACAGTACCAGTCGCCAATTTTTTGTTCTTCAATTTTAAGTGAACAATGAGGCCCATTGATAATCATGAAACGGAAATTATTTGTAACTTTCGACAAGAAGAACAATGAATGGAACAGGTAGACGGTTGAAATCTTTGTATATATTGCTTCTATATAATCTAAGAAACATATATGCAAAGCATCCAAACAGTACAATTAGTCAATTGTTTCATCTTCATGTTTAAGTGAACTACGAGCCCCATTGTTAATACTTTAACGGAAATTATTTGTAACTTGCGACAAGTAGAACAATGAGTGGAACAGGTAGACGGTTGAAATCAATGTATATATTGCTTCTATATAGTCTAAGAAACATATATGCAAAGCATCCAAACAGTACCATTCGCCAATTTTTTGTTCTTCAAGTTTAAGTGAACAATGAGCCCCAATGGTTAATCCTTTATCGGAAATTATTTGTAATTTTCGACAAGTAGAACAATGAATGGAACAGGTAGACGGTTGAAATCATTGTATATATTGCTTCTATATAGTCTAAGAAACATATATGCATAGCATCCAAACAGTACAATTCGACAATTTTTTGTTCTTCAAGTTTAAGTGAACAATGAGCCCCAATGGTTAATCCGTTATCGGAAATGATTTGTAACTTTCGACAAGTAGAACAATGAATGGAACAGGTAGACGGTTGAAATCTTTGTATATATTGCTTCTATATAGTCTAAGAAACATATATGCAAAGCATCCAAACAGTACCATTCACCAATTTTTTGTTCTTCAAGTTTAAGTAAACTACGATCCCCATTGTTAATCCCTTAACGGAAATTATTTGTAACTTTCGACAAGTAGAACAATGAATGGAACAGGTAGACGGTTGAAATCATTGTATATATTGCTTCTATATAGTCTAAGAAACATATATGCAAAGCATCCAAACAGTACAATTCGACAATCTTTGTTCTTCAAGTTTAGTGAACAATGAGCCCCAATGGTTAATCCTTTATCGGAAATTATTTGTAATTTTCGACAAGTAGAACAATGAATGGAACAGGTAGACTGTTGAAATCATTGTATATATTGCTTCTATATAGTCTAAGAAACATATATGCACAGCATCCAAACAGTACAATTCGCCAATTTTTTGTTCTTCAAGTTTAAGTAAACTACGATCCCCATTGTTAATCCCTTAACGGAAATTATTTGTAACTTGCGACAAGTAGAACAATGAGTGGAACAGGTAGACGGTTGAAATCAATGTATATATTGCTTCTATATAGTCTAATAAACATATATGCAAAGCATCCAAACAGTACCAGTCGCCAATTTTTTGTTCTTCAATTTTAAGTGAACAACGAGGCCCATTGATAATCATGAAACGGAAATTATTTGTAACTTTCGACAAGAAGAACAATGAATAGAACAGGTAGACGGTTGAAATCTTTGTATATGTTGCTTCTATATAGTCTAAGAAACATATATGCAAAGCATCTAAACAGTGACATTCGCCAATTTTTTGATCTTCAAGTTTAAGTGAACAGCGAGCCCCAATGATAATCATGAAATGGAAATTATTTGTAACTTTCTACAAGTAGAACAATGAATAGTACAGGTAGACGGGTGAAATCTTTCTACATATTGCTTCTAAATAATCTAAGAAACATATATGCAAAGCATCCAAACAGTACAATTCGCCAATTTTTTTGTTCTTCAAGTTTAAGTGAACTACGAGCCCCATTGTTAATCCTTTATCGGAAATTATTTGTAATTTTCGACAAATAGAACAATGATTGGCACACGTAGACGGTTGAAATATTTGTATATATTGCTTCCATATAGTCTAAGAAACATATATGCAAAGCATCCAAACAGTACCATTCGCCAATTTTTTGTTCTTCAAGTTTAAGTGAACAATGAGCCCCAATGGTTAATCCTTTATCGGAAATTATTTGTAATTTTCGACAAGTAGAACAATGAATGGAACAGGTAGACGGTTGAAATCATTGTATATTTTGCTTCTATATAGTCTAAGAAACATATATGCAAAGCATCCAAACAGTACAATTCGACAATTTTTTGTTCTTCAAGTTTAAGTGAACAATGAGCCCCAATGGTTAATCCGTTATCGGAAATGATTTGTAACTTTCGACAAGTAGAACAATGAATGGAACAGGTAGACGGTTGAAATCTTTGTATATAATGCTTCTATATAGTCTAAGAAACATAAATTCAAAGCATCCAAACAGTACAATTCGACAATTTTTTGTTCTTCAAGTTTAGTGAACAATGAGCCCCAATGGTTAATCCTTTATCGGAAATTATTTGTAATTTTCGACAAGTAGAACAATGAATGGAACAGGTAGACGGTTGAAATCTTTGTATATATTGCTTCTATATAATCTAAGAAACATATATGCAAAGCATCCAAACAGTACAATTCGCCAATTATTTCATCTTCATGTTTAAGTGAACAACGAGCCCCATTGTTAATACTTTAACGGAAATTATTTGTAACTTCCGACAAGTAGAACAATGAATGGAACAGGTAGACGGTTGATATCTTTGTATATATTGCTTCTATATAATCTAAGAAACATATATGCAAACCATCCAAACAGTACAATTCGCCAATTATTTCATCTTCATGTTTAAGTGAACTACGAGCCCCATTGTTAATACTTTAACGGAAATTATTTGTAACTTGCGACAAGGAGAACAATGAGTGGAACAGGTAGACGGTTGAAATTAATGTATATATTGCTTCTATATAGTCTAAGAAACATATATGCAAAGCATCCAAACAGTACCATTCGCCAATTTTTTGTTCTTCAAGTTTAAGTGAACAATGAGCCCCATTGTTAATCATTTATAGTAAATTATTTGTAACTTTCGACAAGTAGAACAATGAATGGAACAGGTAGACGATTGAAATCTTTGTATATATTGCTTCTATATAGTCTAAGAAACATATATGCAAAGCATCCAAACAGTACAATTCGACAATTTTTTGTTCTTCAAGTTTAGTGAACAATGAGCCCCAATGGTTAATCCTTTATCGGAAATTATTTGTAATTTTCGACAAGTAGAACAATGAATGGAACAGGTAGACGGTTGAAATCATTGTATATATTGCTTCTATATAGTCTAAGAAACATATATGCAAAGCATCCAAACAGTACAATTCGACAATTTTTTGTTCTTCAAGTTTAGTGAACAATGAGCCCCAATGGTTAATCCTTTATCGGAAATTATTTGTAATTTTCGACAAGTAGAACAATGAGTGGAACAGGTAGACGGTTGAAATTAATGTATATATTGCTTCTATATAGTCTAAGAAACATATATGCAAAGCATCCAAACAGTACAATTCGACCATTTTTTGTTCTTCAAGTTTAGTGAACAATGAGCCCCAATGGTTAATCCTTTATCGGAAATTATTTGTAATTTTCGACAAGTAGAACAATGAATGGAACAGGTAGACGGTTGAAATCTTTGTATATATTACTTCTGTATAATCTAAGAAACATATATGCAAAGCATCCAAACAGTACAATTCGCCAATTATTTCATCTTCATGTTTAAGTGAACAACGAGCCCCATTGTTAATACTTTAACGGAAATTATTTGTAACTTCCGACAAGTAGAACAATGAATGGAACAGGTAGACGGTTGAAATCAATGTATATATTGCTTCTATATAGTCTAAGAAACATATATGCAAAGCATCCAAACAGTACAATTCGACAATTTTTTGTTCTTCAAGTTTAGTGAACAATGAGCCCCAATGGTTAATCCTTTATCGGAAATTATTTGTAATTTTCGACAAGTAGAACAATGAATGGAACATGTAGACGGTTGAAATCATTGTATATATTGCTTCTATATAGTCTAAGAAACATATATGCAAAGCATCCAAACAGTACAATTCGACAATTTTTTGTTCTTCAAGTTTAAGTGAACAATGAGCCCCAATGGTTAATCCGTTATCGGAAATGATTTGTAACTTTCGACAAGTAGAACAATGAATGGAACAGGTAGACGGTTGAAATCTTTGTATATATTGCTTCTATATAGTCTAAGAAACATAAATGCAAAGCATCCAAACAGTACAATTCGACAATTTTTTGTTCTTCAAGTTTAGTGAACAATGAGCCCCAATGGTTAATCCTTTATCGGAAATTATTTGTAATTTTCGACAAGTAGAACAATGAATGGAACAGGTAGACGGTTGAAATCTTTGTATATATTGCTTCTATATAATCTAAGAAACATATATGCAAAGCATCCAAACAGTACAATTCGCCAATTATTTCATCTTCATGTTTAAGTGAACAACGAGCCCCATTGTTAATACTTTAACGGAAATTATTTGTAACTTCCGACAAGTAGAACAATGAATGGAACAGGTAGACGGTTGAAATCAATGTATATATTGCTTCTATATAGTCTAAGAAACATATATGCAAAGCATCCAAACAGTACCATTCGCCAATTCTTTGTTCTTCAAGTTTAAGTGAACAATGAGCCCCATTGTTAATCCTTTATCGGAAATTATTTGTAACTTTCGACAAGTAGAACAATAAACGGATCAGGTAGACGGTTGAAATCATTGTATATATTGCTTCTGTATAATCTACGAAACATATATGCAAAGCATCCAAACAGTACAATTCGCCAATTTTTTGTTCTTCAAGTTTAAGTGAACAATTAGCCCCAATGCTTAATTCGTTATCGGAAATTATTTGTAATTTTCGACAAGTAGAACAATGAATGGAACAGGTAGACGGTTGAAATCTTTGTATATATTGCTTCTATATAATCTAAGAAACATATATGCAAAGCATCCAAACAGTACAATTCGCCAATTATTTCATCTTCATGTTTAAGTGAACAACGAGCCCCATTGTTAATACTTTAACGGAAATTATTTGTAACTTCCGACAAGTAGAACAATGAATGGAACAGGTAGACGGTTGAAATCAATGTATATATTGCTTCTATATAGTCTAAGAAACATATATGCAAAGCATCCAAACAGTACAATTCGACAATTTTTTGTTCTTCAAGTTTAGTGAACAATGAGCCCCAATGGTTAATCCTTTATCGGAAATTATTTGTAATTTTCGACAAGTAGAACAATGAATGGAACAGGTAGACGGTTGAAATCTTTGTATATATTGCTTCTATATAATCTAAGAAACATATATGCAAAGCATCCAAACAGTACAATTCGCCAATTATTTCATCTTCATGTTTAAGTGAACAACGAGCCCCATTGTTAATACTTTAACGGAAATTATTTGTAACTTCCGACAAGTAGAACAATGAATGGAACAGGTAGACGGTTGAAATCAATGTATATATTGCTTCTATATAGTCTAAGAAACATATATGCAAAGCATCCAAACAGTACCATTCGCCAATTCTTTGTTCTTCAAGTTTAGTGAACAATGAGCCCCAATGGTTAATCCTTTATCGGAAATTATTTGTAATTTTCGACAAGTAGAACAATGAATGGAACATGTAGACGGTTGAAATCATTGTATATATTGCTTCTATATAGTCTAAGAAACATATATGCAAAGCATCCAAACAGTACAATTCGACAATTTTTTGTTCTTCAAGTTTAAGTGAACAATGAGCCCCAATGGTTAATCCGTTATCGGAAATGATTTGTAACTTTCGACAAGTAGAACAATGAATGGAACAGGTAGACGGTTGAAATCTTTGTATATATTGCTTCTATTTAGTCTAAGAAACATAAATGCAAAGCATCCAAACAGTACAATTCGACAATTTTTTGTTCTTCAAGTTTAGTGAACAATGAGCCCCAATGGTTAATCCTTTATCGGAAATTATTTGTAATTTTCGACAAGTAGAACAATGAATGGAACAGGTAGACGGTTGAAATCTTTGTATATATTGCTTGTATATAATCTAAGAAACATATATGCAAAGCATCCAAACAGTACAATTCGCCAATTATTTCATCTTCATGTTTAAGTGAACAACGAGCCCCATTGTTAATACTTTAACGGAAATTATTTGTAACTTCCGACAAGTAGAACAATGAATGGAACAGGTAGACGGTTGAAATCAATGTATATATTGCTTCTATATAGTCTAAGAAACATATATGCAAAGCATCCAAACAGTACCATTCGCCAATTCTTTGTTCTTCAAGTTTAAGTGAACAATGAGCCCCATTGTTAATCCTTTATCGGAAATTATTTGTAACTTTCGACAAGTAGAACAATAAACGGATCAGGTAGACGGTTGAAATCATTGTATATATTGCTTCTGTATAATCTACGAAACATATATGCAAAGCATCCAAACAGTACAATTCGCCAATTTTTTGTTCTTCAAGTTTAAGTGAACAATTAGCCCCAATGCTTAATTCGTTATCGGAAATTATTTGTAATTTTCGACAAGTAGAACAATGAATGGAACAGGTAGACGGTTGAAATCTTTGTATATATTGCTTCTATATAATCTAAGAAACATATATGCAAAGCATCCAAACAGTACAATTCGCCAATTATTTCATCTTCATGTTTAAGTGAACAACGAGCCCCATTGTTAATACTTTAACGGAAATTATTTGTAACTTCCGACAAGTAGAACAATGAATGGAACAGGTAGACGGTTGAAATCAATGTATATATTGCTTCTATATAGTCTAAGAAACATATATGCAAAGCATCCAAACAGTACAATTCGACAATTTTTTGTTCTTCAAGTTTAGTGAACAATGAGCCCCAATGGTTAATCCTTTATCGGAAATTATTTGTAATTTTCGACAAGTAGAACAATGAATGGAACAGGTAGACGGTTGAAATCTTTGTATATATTGCTTCTATATAATCTAAGAAACATATATGCAAAGCATCCAAACAGTACAATTCGCCAATTATTTCATCTTCATGTTTAAGTGAACAACGAGCCCCATTGTTAATACTTTAACGGAAATTATTTGTAACTTCCGACAAGTAGAACAATGAATGGAACAGGTAGACGGTTGAAATCAATGTATATATTGCTTCTATATAGTCTAAGAAACATATATGCAAAGCATCCAAACAGTACCATTCGCCAATTCTTTGTTCTTCAAGTTTAAGTGAACAATGAGCCCCATTGTTAATCCTTTATCGGAAATTATTTGTAATTTTCGACAAGTAGAACAATGAATGGAACAGGTAGACGGTTGAAATCTTTGTATATATTGCTTCTATAAAGTCTAAGAAACATATATGCAAAGCATCCAAACAGTACAATTCGCCAATTTTATGTTCTTCAAGTTTAAGTGAACAATGAGCCCCAATGCTTAATCCGTTATCGGATATTATTTGTAACTTTCGACAAGTAGAACAATGAATGGAACAGGTAGACGGTTGAAATCATTGTATATATTGCTTCTATATAGTCTAAGAAACATATATGCAAAGCATCCAAACAGTACAATTCGACAATTTTTTGTTCTTCAAGTTTAGTGAACAATGAGCCCCAATGGTTAATCCTTTATCGGAAATTATTTGTAATTTTCGACAAGCAGAACAATGAATGGAACAGGTAGACGGTTGATATCTTTGTATATATTGCTTCTATATAATCTAAGAAACATATATGCAAAGCATCCAAAGAGTACAATTCGCCAATTATTTCATCTTCATGTTTAAGTGAACTACGATCCCCATTGTTAATACTTTAACGGAAATTATTTGTAACTTGCGACAAGTGGAACAATGAGTGGAACAGGTAGACGGTTGAAATCATTGTATATATTGCTTCTATATAGTCTAAGAAACATATATGAAAAGCATCCAAACAGTACAATTCGACAATTTTTTGTTCTTCAAGTTTAGTGAACAATGAGCCCCAATGGTTAATCCGTTATCGGAAATGATTTGTAACTTTCGACAAGTAGAACAATGAATGGAACAGGTAGACGGTTGAAATCTTTGTATATATTGCTTCTATATAGTCTAAGAAACATATATGCAAAGCATCCAAACAGTACCATTCGCCAATTTTTTGTTCTTCAAGTTTAAGTGAACTATGAGCCCCATTGTTAATCCTTTAAAGGAAATTATTTGTAAATTTCGACAAGTAGAACAATGAATGGAACAGGTAGACTGTTGAAATCATTGTATATATTGCTTCTATATAGTCTAAGAAACATATATGCAAAGCATCCAAACAGTACCAGTCGCCAATTTTTTGTTCTTCAATTTTAAGTGAACAATGAGGCCCATTGATAATCATGAAACGGAAATTATTTGTAACTTTCGACAAGAAGAACAATGAATGGAACAGGTAGACGGTTGAAATCTTTGTATATATTGCTTCTATATAATCTAAGAATCATATATGCAAAGCATCCAAACAGTACAATTAGTCAATTGTTTCATCTTCATGTTTAAGTGAACTACGAGCCCCATTGTTAATACTTTAACGGAAATTATTTGTAACTTGCGACAAGTAGAACAATGAGTGGAACAGGTAGACGGTTGAAATCAATGTATATATTGCTTCTATATAGTCTAAGAAACATATATGCAAAGCATCCAAACAGTACCATTCGCCAATTTTTTGTTCTTCAAGTTTAAGTGAACAATGAGCCCCAATGGTTAATCCTTTATCGGAAATTATTTGTAATTTTCGACAAGTAGAACAATGAATGGAACAGGTAGACGGTTGAAATCATTGTATATATTGCTTCTATATAGTCTAAGAAACATATATGCATAGCATCCAAACAGTACAATTCGACAATTTTTTGTTCTTCAAGTTTAAGTGAACAATGAGCCCCAATGGTTAATCCGTTATCGGAAATGATTTGTAACTTTCGACAAGTAGAACAATGAATGGAACAGGTAGACGGTTGAAATCTTTGTATATATTGCTTCTATATAGTCTAAGAAACATATATGCAAAGCATCCAAACAGTACCATTCACCAATTTTTTGTTCTTCAAGTTTAAGTAAACTACGATCCCCATTGTTAATCCCTTAACGGAAATTATTTGTAACTTTCGACAAGTAGAACAATGAATGGAACAGGTAGACGGTTGAAATCATTGTATATATTGCTTCTATATAGTCTAAGAAACATATATGCAAAGCATCCAAACAGTACAATTCGACAATCTTTGTTCTTCAAGTTTAGTGAACAATGAGCCCCAATGGTTAATCCTTTATCGGAAATTATTTGTAATTTTCGACAAGTAGAACAATGAATGGAACAGGTAGACTGTTGAAATCATTGTATATATTGCTTCTATATAGTCTAAGAAACATATATGCACAGCATCCAAACAGTACAATTCGCCAATTTTTTGTTCTTCAAGTTTAAGTAAACTACGATCCCCATTGTTAATCCCTTAACGGAAATTATTTGTAACTTGCGACAAGTAGAACAATGAGTGGAACAGGTAGACGGTTGAAATCAATGTATATATTGCTTCTATATAGTCTAATGAACATATATGCAAAGCATCCAAACAGTACCAGTCGCCAATTTTTTGTTCTTCAATTTTAAGTGAACAACGAGGCCCATTGATAATCATGAAACGGAAATTATTTGTAACTTTCGACAAGAAGAACAATGAATAGAACAGGTAGACGGTTGAAATCTTTGTATATGTTGCTTCTATATAGTCTAAGAAACATATATGCAAAGCATCTAAACAGTGACATTCGTCAATTTTTTGATCTTCAAGTTTAAGTGAACAGCGAGCCCCAATGATAATCATGAAATGGAAATTATTTGTAACTTTCTACAAGTAGAACAATGAATAGTACAGGTAGACGGGTGAAATCTTTCTACATATTGCTTCTAAATAATCTAAGAAACATATATGCAAAGCATCCAAACAGTACAATTCGCCAATTTTTTTGTTCTTCAAGTTTAAGTGAACTACGAGCCCCATTGTTAATCCTTTATCGGAAATTATTTGTAATTTTCGACAAATAGAACAATGATTGGCACACGTAGACGGTTGAAATATTTGTATATATTGCTTCCATATAGTCTAAGAAACATATATGCAAAGCATCCAAACAGTACCATTCGCCAATTTTTTGTTCTTCAAGTTTAAGTGAACAATGAGCCCCAATGGTTAATCCTTTATCGGAAATTATTTGTAATTTTCGACAAGTAGAACAATGAATGGAACAGGTAGACGGTTGAAATCATTGTATATTTTGCTTCTATATAGTCTAAGAAACATATATGCAAAGCATCCAAACAGTACAATTCGACAATTTTTTGTTCTTCAAGTTTAAGTGAACAATGAGCCCCAATGGTTAATCCGTTATCGGAAATGATTTGTAACTTTCGACAAGTAGAACAATGAATGGAACAGGTAGACGGTTGAAATCTTTGTATATATTGCTTCTATATAGTCTAAGAAACATAAATGCAAAGCATCCAAACAGTACAATTCTACAATTTTTTGTTCTTCAAGTTTAGTGAACAATGAGCCCCAATGGTTAATCCTTTATCGGAAATTATTTGTAATTTTCGACAAGTAGAACAATGAATGGAACAGGTAGACGGTTGAAATCTTTGTATATATTGCTTCTATATAATCTAAGAAACATATATGCAAAGCATCCAAACAGTACAATTCGCCAATTATTTCATCTTCATGTTTAAGTGAACAACGAGCCCCATTGTTAATACTTTAACGGAAATTATTTGTAACTTCCGACAAGTAGAACAATGAATGGAACAGGTAGACGGTTGAAATCAATGTATATATTGCTTCTATATAGTCTAAGAAACATATATGCAAAGCATCCAAACAGTACCATTCGCCAATTCTTTGTTCTTCAAGTTTAAGTGAACAATGAGCCCCATTGTTAATCCTTTATCGGAAATTATTTGTAACTTTCGACAAGTAGAACAATAAACGGATCAGGTAGACGGTTGAAATCATTGTATATATTGCTTCTGTATAATCTACGAAACATATATGCAAAGCATCCAAACAGTACAATTCGCCAATTTTTTGTTCTTCAAGTTTAAGTGAACAATTAGCCCCAATGCTTAATTCGTTATCGGAAATTATTTGTAATTTTCGACAAGTAGAACAATGAATGGAACAGGTAGACGGTTGAAATCTTTGTATATATTACTTCTGTATAATCTAAGAAACATATATGCAAAGCATCCAAACAGTACAATTCGCCAATTATTTCATCTTCATGTTTAAGTGAACAACGAGCCCCATTGTTAATACTTTAACGGAAATTATTTGTAACTTCCGACAAGTAGAACAATGAATGGAACAGGTAGACGGTTGAAATCAATGTATATATTGCTTCTATATAGTCTAAGAAACATATATGCAAAGCATCCAAACAGTACAATTCGACAATTTTTTGTTCTTCAAGTTTAGTGAACAATGAGCCGCAATGGTTAATCCTTTATCGGAAATTATTTGTAATTTTCGACAAGTAGAACAATGAATGGAACAGGTAGACGGTTGAAATCATTGTATATATTGCTTCTATATAGTCTAAGAAACATATATGCAAAGCATCCAAACAGTACAATTCGACAATTTTTTGTTCTTCAAGTTTAAGTGAACAATGAGCCCCAATGGTTAATCCGTTATCGGAAATGATTTGTAACTTTCGACAAGTAGAACAATGAATGGAACAGGTAGACGGTTGAAATCTTTGTATATATTGCTTCTATATAGTCTAAGAAACATAAATGCAAAGCATCCAAACAGTACAATTCGACAATTTTTTGTTCTTCAAGTTTAGTGAACAATGAGCCCCAATGGTTAATCCTTTATCGGAAATTATTTGTAATTTTCGACAAGTAGAACAATGAATGGAACAGGTAGACGGTTGAAATCTTTGTATATATTGCTTCTATATAGTCTAAGAAACATATATGCAAAGCATCCAAACAGTACAATTCGCCAATTATTTCATCTTCAAGTTTAAGTGAACTACGAGACCCATTGTTAATACTTTAACGCAAATTATTTGTAACTTGCGACAAGTAGAACAATAAGTGGAACAGGTAGACGGTTGAAATCAATGTATATATTGCTTCTATATAGTCTAAGAAACATATATGCAAAGCATCCAAACAGTACCATTCGCCAATTTTTTGTTCTTCAATTTTAAGTGAACAACGAGGCCCATTGATAATCATGAAACGGAAATTATTTGTAACTTTCGACAAGTAGAACAATGAATGGAACTGGTAGACGGTTGAAATCTTTTTATATATTGCTTCTATATAGTCTAAGAAACATATATGCAAAGCATCCAAACAGTACCAGTCGTCAATTTTTTGTTCTTCAAGTTTAAGTGATCAACGAGCCCCATTGTTAATCCTTTAAAGGAAGTTATTTGTAAATTTCGACAAGTAGAACAATGATTGGCACACGTAGACGGTTGAAATCTTTGTATATGTTGCTTCTATATAGTCTAAGAAACATAAATGCAAAGCATCCAAACAGTACAATTCGACAATTTTTTGTTCTTCAAGTTTAGTGAACAATGAGCCCCAATGGTTAATCCTTTATCGGAAATTATTTGTAATTTTCGACAAGTAGAACAATGAATGGAACAGGTAGACGGTTGAAATCTTTGTATATATTGCTTCTATATAATCTAAGAAACATATATGCAAAGCATCCAAACAGTACAATTCGCCAATTATTTCATCTTCATGTTTAAGTGAACAACGAGCCCCATTGTTAATACTTTAACGGAAATTATTTGTAACTTCCGACAAGTAGAACAATGAATGGAACAGGTAGACGGTTGAAATCAATGTATATATTGCTTCTATATAGTCTAAGAAACATATATGCAAAGCATCCAAACAGTACCATTCGCCAATTCTTTGTTCTTCAAGTTTAAGTGAACAATGAGCCCCATTGTTAATCCTTTATCGGAAATTATTTGTAACTTTCGACAAGTAGAACAATAAACGGATCAGGTAGACGGTTGAAATCATTGTATATATTGCTTCTGTATAATCTACGAAACATATATGCAAAGCATCCAAACAGTACAATTCGCCAATTTTTTGTTCTTCAAGTTTAAGTGAACAATTAGCCCCAATGCTTAATTCGTTATCGGAAATTATTTGTAATTTTCGACAAGTAGAACAATGAATGGAACAGGTAGACGGTTGAAATCTTTGTATATATTGCTTCTATATAATCTAAGAAACATATATGCAAAGCATCCAAACAGTACAATTCGCCAATTATTTCATCTTCATGTTTAAGTGAACAACGAGCCCCATTGTTAATACTTTAACGGAAATTATTTGTAACTTCCGACAAGTAGAACAATGAATGGAACAGGTAGACGGTTGAAATCAATGTATATATTGCTTCTATATAGTCTAAGAAACATATATGCAAAGCATCCAAACAGTACAATTCGACAATTTTTTGTTCTTCAAGTTTAGTGAACAATGAGCCCCAATGGTTAATCCTTTATCGGAAATTATTTGTAATTTTCGACAAGTAGAACAATGAATGGAACAGGTAGACGGTTGAAATCTTTGTATATATTGCTTCTATATAATCTAAGAAACATATATGCAAAGCATCCGAACAGTAGAATTCGCCAATTATTTCATCTTCATGTTTAAGTGAACAACGAGCCCCATTGTTAATACTTTAACGGAAATTATTTGTAACTTCCGACAAGTAGAACAATGAATGGAACAGGTAGACGGTTGAAATCAATGTATATATTGCTTCTATATAGTCTAAGAAACATATATGCAAAGCATCCAAACAGTACCATTCGCCAATTCTTTGTTCTTCAAGTTTAGTGAACAATGAGCCCCAATGGTTAATCCTTTATCGGAAATTATTTGTAATTTTCGACAAGTAGAACAATGAATGGAACATGTAGACGGTTGAAATCATTGTATATATTGCTTCTATATAGTCTAAGAAACATATATGCAAAGCATCCAAACAGTACAATTCGACAATTTTTTGTTCTTCAAGTTTAAGTGAACAATGAGCCCCAATGGTTAATCCGTTATCGGAAATGATTTGTAACTTTCGACAAGTAGAACAATGAATGGAACAGGTAGACGGTTGAAATCTTTGTATATATTGCTTCTATATAGTCTAAGAAACATAAATGCAAAGCATCCAAACAGTACAATTCGACAATTTTTTGTTCTTCAAGTTTAGTGAACAATGAGCCCCAATGGTTAATCCTTTATCGGAAATTATTTGTAATTTTCGACAAGTAGAACAATGAATGGAACAGGTAGACGGTTGAAATCTTTGTATATATTGCTTCTATATAATCTAAGAAACATATATGCAAAGCATCCAAACAGTACAATTCGCCAATTATTTCATCTTCATGTTTAAGTGAACAACGAGCCCCATTGTTAATACTTTAACGGAAATTATTTGTAACTTCCGACAAGTAGAACAATGAATGGAACAGGTAGACGGTTGAAATCAATGTATATATTGCTTCTATATAGTCTAAGAAACATATATGCAAAGCATCCAAACAGTACCATTCGCCAATTCTTTGTTCTTCAAGTTTAAGTGAACAATGTGCCCCATTGTTAATCCTTTATCGGAAATTATTTGTAACTTTCGACAAGTAGAACAATAAACGGATCAGGTAGACGGTTGAAATCATTGTATATATTGCTTCTGTATAATCTACGAAACATATATGCAAAGCATCCAAACAGTACAATTCGCCAATTTTTTGTTCTTCAAGTTTAAGTGAACAATTAGCCCCAATGCTTAATTCGTTATCGGAAATTATTTGTAATTTTCGACAAGTAGAACAATGAATGGAACAGGTAGACGGTTGAAATCTTTGTATATATTGCTTCTATATAATCTAAGAAACATATATGCAAAGCATCCAAACAGTACAATTCGCCAATTATTTCATCTTCATGTTTAAGTGAACAACGAGCCCCATTGTTAATACTTTAACGGAAATTATTTGTAACTTCCGACAAGTAGAACAATGAATGGAACAGGTAGACGGTTGAAATCAATGTATATATTGCTTCTATATAGTCTAAGAAACATATATGCAAAGCATCCAAACAGTACAATTCGACAATTTTTTGTTCTTCAAGTTTAGTGAACAATGAGCCCCAATGGTTAATCCTTTATCGGAAATTATTTGTAATTTTCGACAAGTAGAACAATGAATGGAACAGGTAGACGGTTGAAATCTTTGTATATATTGCTTCTATATAATCTAAGAAACATATATGCAAAGCATCCAAACAGTACAATTCGCCAATTATTTCATCTTCATGTTTAAGTGAACAACGAGCCCCATTGTTAATACTTTAACGGAAATTATTTGTAACTTCCGACAAGTAGAACAATGAATGGAACAGGTAGACGGTTGAAATCAATGTATATATTGCTTCTATATAGTCTAAGAAACATATATGCAAAGCATCCAAACAGTACCATTCGCCAATTCTTTGTTCTTCAAGTTTAAGTGAACAATGAGCCCCATTGTTAATCCTTTATCGGAAATTATTTGTAATTTTCGACAAGTAGAACAATGAATGGAACAGGTAGACGGTTGAAATCTTTGTATATATTGCTTCTATAAAGTCTAAGAAACATATATGCAAAGCATCCAAACAGTACAATTCGCCAATTTTATGTTCTTCAAGTTTAAGTGAACAATGAGCCCCAATGCTTAATCCTTTATCGGAAATTATTTGTAATTTTCGACAAGCAGAACAATGAATGGAACAGGTAGACGGTTGATATCTTTGTATATATTGCTTCTATATAATCTAAGAAACATATATGCAAAGCATCCAAAGAGTACAATTCGCCAATTATTTCATCTTCATGTTTAAGTGAACTACGATCCCCATTGTTAATACTTTAACGGAAATTATTTGTAACTTGCGACAAGTGGAACAATGAGTGGAACAGGTAGACGGTTGAAATCATTGTATATATTGCTTCTATATAGTCTAAGAAACATATATGAAAAGCATCCAAACAGTACAATTCGACAATTTTTTGTTCTTCAAGTTTAGTGAACAATGAGCCCCAATGGTTAATCCGTTATCGGAAATGATTTGTAACTTTCGACAAGTAGAACAATGAATGGAACAGGTAGACGGTTGAAATCTTTGTATATATTGCTTCTATATAGTCTAAGAAACATATATGCAAAGCATCCAAACAGTACCATTCGCCAATTTTTTGTTCTTCAAGTTTAAGTGAACTATGAGCCCCATTGTTAATCCTTTAAAGGAAATTATTTGTAAATTTCGACAAGTAGAACAATGAATGGAACAGGTAGACTGTTGAAATCATTGTATATATTGCTTCTATATAGTCTAAGAAACATATATGCAAAGCATCCAAACAGTACCAGTCGCCAATTTTTTGTTCTTCAATTTTAAGTGAACAATGAGGCCCATTGATAATCATGAAACGGAAATTATTTGTAACTTTCGACAAGAAGAACAATGAATGGAACAGGTAGACGGTTGAAATCTTTGTATATATTGCTTCTATATAATCTAAGAAACATATATGCAAAGCATCCAAACAGTACAATTAGTCAATTGTTTCATCTTCATGTTTAAGTGAACTACGAGCCCCATTGTTAATACTTTAACGGAAATTATTTGTAACTTGCGACAAGTAGAACAATGAATGGAACAGGTAGACGGTTGAAATCATTGTATATATTGCTTCTATATAGTCTAAGAAACATATATGCATAGCATCCAAACAGTACAATTCGACAATTTTTTGTTCTTCAAGTTTAAGTGAACAATGAGCCCCAATGGTTAATCCGTTATCGGAAAAGATTTGTAACTTTCGACAAGTAGAACAATGAATGGAACAGGTAGACGGTTGAAATCTTTGTATATATTGCTTCTATATAGTCTAAGAAACATATATGCAAAGCATCCAAACAGTACCATTCACCAATTTTTTGTTCTTCAAGTTTAAGTAAACTACGATCCCCATTGTTAATCCCTTAACGGAAATTATTTGTAACTTTCGACAAGTAGAACAATGAATGGAACAGGTAGACGGTTGAAATCATTGTATATATTGCTTCTATATAGTCTAAGAAACATATATGCAAAGCATCCAAACAGTACAATTCGACAATCTTTGTTCTTCAAGTTTAGTGAACAATGAGCCCCAATGGTTAATCCTTTATCGGAAATTATTTGTAATTTTCGACAAGTAGAACAATGAATGGAACAGGTAGACTGTTGAAATCATTGTATATATTGCTTCTATATAGTCTAAGAAACATATATGCACAGCATCCAAACAGTACAATTCGCCAATTTTTTGTTCTTCAAGTTTAAGTAAACTACGAGCCCCATTGTTAATCCCTTAACGGAAATTATTTGTAACTTGCGACAAGTAGAACAATGAGTGGAACAGGTAGACGGTTGAAATCAATGTATATATTGCTTCTATATAGTCTAATAAACATATATGCAAAGCATCCAAACAGTACCAGTCGCCAATTTTTTGTTCTTCAATTTTAAGTGAACAACGAGGCCCATTGATAATCATGAAACGGAAATTATTTGTAACTTTCGACAAGAAGAACAATGAATAGAACAGGTAGACGGTTGAAATCTTTGTATATGTTGCTTCTATATAGTCTAAGAAACATATATGCAAAGCATCTAAACAGTGACATTCGCCAATTTTTTGATCTTCAAGTTTAAGTGAACAGCGAGCCCCAATGATAATCATGAAATGGAAATTATTTGTAACTTTCTACAAGTAGAACAATGAATAGTACAGGTAGACGGGTGAAATCTTTCTACATATTGTTTCTAAATAATCTAAGAAACATATATGCAAAGCATCCAAACAGTACAATTCGCCAATTTTTTTGTTCTTCAAGTTTAAGTGAACTACGAGCCCCATTGTTAATCCTTTATCGGAAATTATTTGTAATTTTCGACAAATAGAACAATGATTGGCACACGTAGACGGTTGAAATATTTGTATATATTGCTTCCATATAGTCTAAGAAACATATATGCAAAGCATCCAAACAGTACCATTCGCCAATTTTTTGTTCTTCAAGTTTAAGTGAACAATGAGCCCCAATGGTTAATCCTTTATCGGAAATTATTTGTAATTTTCGACAAGTAGAACAATGAATGGAACAGGTAGACGGTTGAAATCATTGTATATTTTGCTTCTATATAGTCTAAGAAACATATATGCAAAGCATCCAAACAGTACAATTCGACAATTTTTTGTTCTTCAAGTTTAAGTGAACAATGAGCCCCAATGGTTAATCCGTTATCGGAAATGATTTGTAACTTTCGACAAGTAGAACAATGAATGGAACAGGTAGACGGTTGAAATCTTTGTATATATTGCTTCTATATAGTCTAAGAAACATAAATGCAAAGCATCCAAACAGTACAATTCGACAATTTTTTGTTCTTCAAGTTTAGTGAACAATGAGCCCCAATGGTTAATCCTTTATCGGAAATTATTTGTAATTTTCGACAAGTAGAACAATGAATGGAACAGGTAGACGGTTGAAATCTTTGTATATATTGCTTCTATATAATCTAAGAAACATATATGCAAAGCATCCAAACAGTACAATTCGCCAATTATTTCATCTTCATGTTTAAGTGAACAACGAGCCCCATTGTTAATACTTTAACGGAAATTATTTGTAACTTCCGACAAGTAGAACAATGAATGGAACAGGTAGACGGTTGAAATCAATGTATATATTGCTTCTATATAGTCTAAGAAACATATATGCAAAGCATCCAAACAGTACCATTCGCCAATTCTTTGTTCTTCAAGTTTAAGTGAACAATGAGCCCCATTGTTAATCCTTTATCGGAAATTATTTGTAACTTTCGACAAGTAGAACAATAAACGGATCAGGTAGACGGTTGAAATCATTGTATATATTGCTTCTGTATAATCTACGAAACATATATGCAAAGCATCCAAACAGTACAATTCGCCAATTTTTTGTTCTTCAAGTTTAAGTGAACAATTAGCCCCAATGCTTAATTCGTTATCGGAAATTATTTGTAATTTTCGACAAGTAGAACAATGAATGGAACAGGTAGACGGTTGAAATCTTTGTATATATTACTTCTGTATAATCTAAGAAACATATATGCAAAGCATCCAAACAGTACAATTCGCCAATTATTTCATCTTCATGTTTAAGTGAACAACGAGCCCCATTGTTAATACTTTAACGGAAATTATTTGTAACTTCCGACAAGTAGAACAATGAATGGAACAGGTAGACGGTTGAAATCAATGTATATATTGCTTCTATATAGTCTAAGAAACATATATGCAAAGCATCCAAACAGTACAATTCGACAATTTTTTGTTCTTCAAGTTTAGTGAACAATGAGCCGCAATGGTTAATCCTTTATCGGAAATTATTTGTAATTTTCGACAAGTAGAACAATGAATGGAACAGGTAGACGGTTGAAATCATTGTATATATTGCTTCTATATAGTCTAAGAAACATATATGCAAAGCATCCAAACAGTACAATTCGACAATTTTTTGTTCTTCAAGTTTAAGTGAACAATGAGCCCCAATGGTTAATCCGTTATCGGAAATGATTTGTAACTTTCGACAAGTAGAACAATGAATGGAACAGGTAGACGGTTGAAATCTTTGTATATATTGCTTCTATATAGTCTAAGAAACATAAATGCAAAGCATCCAAACAGTACAATTCGACAATTTTTTGTTCTTCAAGTTTAGTGAACAATGAGCCCCAATGGTTAATCCTTTATCGGAAATTATTTGTAATTTTCGACAAGTAGAACAATGAATGGAACAGGTAGACGGTTGAAATCTTTGTATATATTGCTTCTATATAATCTAAGAAACATATATGCAAAGCATCCAAACAGTACAATTCGCCAATTATTTCATCTTCATGTTTAAGTGAACAACGAGCCCCATTGTTAATACTTTAACGGAAATTATTTGTAACTTCCGACAAGTAGAACAATGAATGGAACAGGTAGACGGTTGAAATCAATGTATATATTGCTTCTATATAGTCTAAGAAACATATATGCAAAGCATCCAAACAGTACCATTCGCCAATTCTTTGTTCTTCAAGTTTAAGTGAACAATGAGCCCCATTGTTAATCCTTTATCGGAAATTATTTGTAACTTTCGACAAGTAGAACAATAAACGGATCAGGTAGACGGTTGAAATCATTGTATATATTGCTTCTGTATAATCTACGAAACATATATGCAAAGCATCCAAACAGTACAATTCGCCAATTTTTTGTTCTTCAAGTTTAAGTGAACAATTAGCCCCAATGCTTAATTCGTTATCGGAAATTATTTGTAATTTTCGACAAGTAGAACAATGAATGGAACAGGTAGACGGTTGAAATCTTTGTATATATTGCTTCTATATAATCTAAGAAACATATATGCAAAGCATCCAAACAGTACAATTCGCCAATTATTTCATCTTCATGTTTAAGTGAACAACGAGCCCCATTGTTAATCCTTTAAAGGAAATTATTTGTAACTTCCGACAAGTAGAACAATGAATGGAACAGGTAGACGGTTGAAATCAATGTATATATTGCTTCTATATAGTCTAAGAAACATATATGCAAAGCATCCAAACAGTACAATTCGACAATTTTTTGTTCTTCAAGTTTAGTGAACAATGAGCCCCAATGGTTAATCCTTTATCGGAAATTATTTGTAATTTTCGACAAGTAGAACAATGAATGGAACAGGTAGACGGTTGAAATCTTTGTATATATTGCTTCTATATAATCTAAGAAACATATATGCAAAGCATCCAAACAGTACAATTCGCCAATTATTTCATCTTCATGTTTAAGTGAACAACGAGCCCCATTGTTAATACTTTAACGGAAATTATTTGTAACTTCCGACAAGTAGAACAATGAATGGAACAGGTAGACGGTTGAAATCAATGTATATATTGCTTCTATATAGTCTAAGAAACATATATGCAAAGCATCCAAACAGTACCATTCGCCAATTCTTTGTTCTTCAAGTTTAAGTGAACAATGAGCCCCATTGTTAATCCTTTATCGGAAATTATTTGTAATTTTCGACAAGTAGAACAATGAATGGAACAGGTAGACGGTTGAAATCTTTGTATATATTGCTTCTATATAGTCTAAGAAACATATATGCAAAGCATCCAAACAGTACAATTCGCCAATTTTATGTTCTTCAAGTTTAAGTGAATAATGAGCCCCAATGCTTAATCCGTTATCGGATATTATTTGTAACTTTCGACAAGTAGAACAATGAATGGAACAGGTAGACGTTTGAAATCTTTGTATATATTGCTTCTATATAGTCTAAGAAACATATATGCAAAGCATCCAAACAGTACAATTCGACAATTTTTTGTTCTTCAAGTTTAGTGAACAATGAGCCCCAATGGTTAATCCTTTATCGGAAATTATTTGTAATTTTCGACAAGTAGAACAATGAATGGAACAGGTAGACGGTTGATATCTTTGTATATATTGCTTCTATATAATCTAAGAAACATATATGCAAAGCATCCAAAGAGTACAATTCGCCAATTATTTCATCTTCAAGTTTAGTGAACAATGAGCCCCAATGGTTAATCCTTTATCGGAAATTATTTGTAATTTTCGACAAGTAGAACAATGAGTGGAACAGGTAGACGGTTGAAATTAATGTATATATTGCTTCTATATAGTCTAAGAAACATATATGCAAAGCATCCAAACAGTACCATTCGCCAATTTTTTGTTCTTCAAGTTTAAGTGAACAATGAGCCCCAATGGTTAATCCTTTATCGGAAATTATTTGTAATTTTCGACAAGTAGAACAATGAATGGAACAGGTAGACGGTTGAAATCATTGAATATTTTGCTTCTATATAGTCTAAGAAACATATATGCAAAGCATCCAAACAGTACAATTCGACAATTTTTTGTTCTTCAAGTTTAAGTGAACAATGAGCCCCAATGGTTAATCCGTTATCGGAAATGATTTGTAACTTTCGACAAGTAGAACAATGAATGGAACAGGTAGACGGTTGAAATCTTTGTATATATTGCTTCTATATAGTCTAAGAAACATAAATGCAAAGCATCCAAACAGTACAATTCGACAATTTTTTGTTCTTCAAGTTTAGTGAACAATGAGCCCCAATGGTTAATCCTTTATCGGAAATTATTTGTAATTTTCGACAAGTAGAACAATGAATGGAACAGGTAGACGGTTGAAATCTTTGTATATATTGCTTCTATATAATCTAAGAAACATATATGCAAAGCATCCAAACAGTACAATTCGCCAATTATTTCATCTTCATGTTTAAGTGAACAACGAGCCCCATTGTTAATACTTTAACGGAAATTATTTGTAACTTCCGACAAGTAGAACAATGAATGGAACAGGTAGACGGTTGAAATCAATGTATATATTGCTTCTATATAGTCTAAGAAACATATATGCAAAGCATCCAAACAGTACCATTCGCCAATTCTTTGTTCTTCAAGTTTAAGTGAACAATGAGCCCCATTGTTAATCCTTTATCGGAAATTATTTGTAACTTTCGACAAGTAGAACAATAAACGGATCAGGTAGACGGTTGAAATCATTGTATATATTGCTTCTGTATAATCTACGAAACATATATGCAAAGCATCCAAACAGTACAATTCGCCAATTTTTTGTTCTTCAAGTTTAAGTGAACAATTAGCCCCAATGCTTAATTCGTTATCGGAAATTATTTGTAATTTTCGACAAGTAGAACAATGAATGGAACAGGTAGACGGTTGAAATCTTTGTATATATTACTTCTGTATAATCTAAGAAACATATATGCAAAGCATCCAAACAGTACAATTCGACCATTTTTTGTTCTTCAAGTTTAAGTGAACAATGAGCCCCAATGGTTAATCCGTTATCGGAAATGATTTGTAACTTTTGACAAGTAGAACAATGAATGGAACAGGTAGACGGTTGAAATCTTTGTATATATTGCTTCTATATAGTCTAAGAAACATATATGCAAAGCATCCAAACAGTACCATTCGCCAATTTTTTGTTCTTCAAGTTTAAGTGAACTATGAGCCACATTGTTAATCCTTTAAAGGAAATTATTTGTAAATTTCGACAAGTAGAACAATGAATGGAACAGGTAGACTGTTGAAATCATTGTATATATTGCTTCTATATAGTCTAAGAAACATATATGCAAAGCATCCAAATAGTACAATTCGCCAATTTTTTGTTCTTCAAGTTTAAGTGAACAATGAGCCCCAATGGTTAATCCTTTATCGGAAATTATTTGTAATTTTCGACAAGTAGAACAATGAATGGAACAGGTAGACGGTTGAAATCATTGTATATTTTGCTTCTATATAGTCTAAGAAACATATATGCAAAGCATCCAAACAGTACAATTCGACAATTTTTTGTTCTTCAAGTTTAGTGAACAATGAGCCCCAATGGTTAATCCTTTATCGGAAATTATTTGTAATTTTCGACAAGTAGAACAATGAATGGAACAGGTAGACGGTTGAAATCTTTGTATATATTGCTTCTATATAATCTAAGAAACATATATGCAAAGCATCCAAACAGTACAATTCGCCAATTTTTTGTTCTTCAAGTTTAAGTGAACAATTAGCCCTAATGCTTAATTCGTTATCGGAAATTATTTGTAATTTTCGACAAGTAGAACAATGAATGGAACAGGTAGACGGTTGAAATCTTTGTATATATTACTTCTGTTTAATCTAAGAAACATATATGCAAAGCATCCAAACAGTACAATTCGCCAATTATTTCATCTTCATGTTTAAGTGAACAACGAGCCCCATTGTTAATATTTTAACGGAAATTATTTGTAACTTCCGACAAGTAGAACAATGAATGGAACAGGTAGACGGTTGAAATCAATGTATATATTGCTTCTATATAGTCTAAGAAACATATATGCAAAGCATCCAAACAGTACAATTCGACAATTTTTTGTTCTTCAAGTTTAGTGAACAATGAGCCCCAATGTTTAATCCGTTATCGGAAATGATTTGTAACTTTCGACAAGTAGAACAATGAATGGAACAGGTAGACGGTTGAAATCTTTGTATATATTGCTTCTATATAGTCTAAGAAACATATATGCAAAGCATCCAAACAGTACCATTCGCCAATTTTTTGTTCTTCAAGTTTAAGTGAACTATGAGCTCCATTGTTAATCCTTTAAAGGAAATTATTTGTAAATTTCGACAAGTAGAACAATGAATGGAACAGGTAGACGGTTGAAATCATTGTATATATTGCTTCTATATAGTCTAAGAAACATATATGCAAAGCATCCAAACAGTACAATTCGCCAATTTTTTGTTCTTCAAGTTTAAGTAAACTACGATCCCCATTGTTAATCCCTTAACGGAAATTATTTGTAACTTTCGACAAGTACAACAATGAATGGAACAGGTAGACGGTTGAAATCATTGTATATATTGCTTCTATATAGTCTAAGAAACATATATGCAAAGCATCCAAACAGTACAATTCGACAATTTTTTGTTCTTCAAGTTTAGTGAACAATGAGCCCCAATGTTTAATCCGTTATCGGAAATGATTTGTAACTTTCGACAAGTAGAACAATGAATGGAACAGGTAGACGGTTGAAATCTTTGTATATATTGCTTCTATATAGTCTAAGAAACATATATGCAAAGCATCCAAACAGTACCATTCGCCAATTTTTTGTTCTTCAAGTTTAAGTGAACTATGAGCTCCATTGTTAATCCCTTAACGGAAATTATTTGTAACTTTCGACAAGTACAACAATGAATGGAACAGGTAGACGGTTGAAATCATTGTATATATTGCTTCTATATAGTCTAAGAAACATATATGCAAAGCATCCAAACAGTACAATTCGACAATTTTTTGTTCTTCAAGTTTAGTGAACAATGAGCCCCAAAGTTTAATCCGTTATCGGAAATGATTTGTAACTTTCGACAAGTAGAACAATGAATGGAACAGGTAGACGGTTGAAATCTTTGTATATATTGCTTCTATATAGTCTAAGAAACATATATGCAAAGCATCCAAACAGTACCATTCGCCAATTTTTTGTTCTTCAAGTTTAAGTGAACTATGAGCTCCATTGTTAATCCTTTAAAGGAAATTATTTGTAACTTTCGACAAGAAGAACAATGAATGGAACAGGTAGACGGTTGAAATCTTTGTATATATTGCTTCTATATAATCTAAGAAACATATATGCAAAGCATCCAAACAGTACAATTCGTCAATTGTTTCATCTTCATGTTTAAGTGAACTACGAGCCCCATTGTTAATACTTTAACGGAAATTATTTGTAACTTGCGACAAGTAGAACAATGAGTGGAACAGGTAGACGGTTGAAATCAATGTATATATTGCTTCTATATAGTCTAAGAAACATATATGCAAAGCATCCAAACAGTACCATTCGCCAATTTTTTGTTCTTCAAGTTTAAGTGAACAATGAGCCCCAATGGTTAATCCTTTATCGGAAATTATTTGTAATTTTCGACAAGTAGAACAATGAATGGAACAGGTAGACGGTTGAAATCATTGTATATATTGCTTCTATATAGTCTAAGAAACATATATGCAAAGCATCCAAACAGTACAATTCGACAATTTTTTGTTCTTCAAGTTTAAGTGAACAATGAGCCCCAATGGTTAATCCGTTATCGGAAATGATTTGTAACTTTCGAGAAGTAGAACAATGAATGGAACAGGTAGACGGTTGAAATCTTTGTATATATTGCTTCTATATAGTCTAAGAAACATATATGCAAAGCATCCAAACAGTACCATTCACCAATTTTTTGTTCTTCAAGTTTAAGTAAACTACGATCCCCATTGTTAATCCCTTAACGGAAATTATTTGTAACTTTCGACAAGTAGAACAATGAATGGAACAGGTAGACGGTTGAAATCATTGTATATATTGCTTCTATATAGTCTAAGAAACATATATGCAAAGCATCCAAACAGTACAATTCGACAATCTTTGTTCTTCAAGTTTAGTGAACAATGAGCCCCAATGGTTAATCCTTTAAAGGAAATTATTTGTAAATTTCGACAAGTAGAACAATGAATGGATCAGGTAGACGGTTGAAATCATTGTATATATTGCTTCTATATAGCCTACGAAACATAGGTGGTATTTTTCTTCGGCTGCGGTCGTTTTACCGCTTGCAAAGTATATCGGGTGCCATAGACGATCTTCGCTATCCCTTTGCAGCAACACTGCTCCGAACCCTAATGCCGATGCGTCCGTATGTAATTCGGTTTCTGCCGTCGGGGAATATAGCCGCAGTACTTGCTCGCTGGTTAAGATGGCCTTAATTCCCTTAACCGCGCGTCGCTCTTTTTCCGCGAAATGAAAATCGGTTTTCTCGCGCAACAAGTCAGTGAGCGGTCGTGCAATCAGAGAGTAATTTGGAACGAACTTACGGAAATAGCCCGTAAGCCCTAAAAAGCTCTGTAACGTACGTACGTCCGTAGGTTCAGGGAAACGCTCGACGGCGGCTATCTTTTGCCTGGACGGCCTGACGCTATTATTTTCGACCTCGTAACCCAAATACTCGATCCGCGTTTGCAAGAATTGACATTTCGCCCACTTAATCTCCAGTCCGTACTCGCTCGCAACTTTTAACACCTTCTCCACCCGCTGTATCCCATCAATATGATTCGCTGCCGGCACGATAATATCGTCTATATACACCAATGCATCACCGCTCGTAACTAGATCTCTATAGATTGAATAAATAAAACGTTGAAATACGGCGGGTGCGTTGCATAACCCGAAGGGCATTCGGCAAAACTCGTAGTGTCCCGACGGAACAACGAAGGCCGTGTATTTTATACTTTCCTCGTCCACCGGGACGTGGAAAAATCCGTTCGCCAAATCTAAGGTACTAAATACGCGCTTGTCCCGCAATCGATCAATCTGGTCCTCGATGCGCGGCAGAGGGAAACGATCCTTTACCATCTTCTGGTTAAGCGCCCTGTAATCTATGCAGATTCTCGTGGTGCCGTCCTTTTTTTTCGTGAGTACAATGGGACTCGCGTACTCCGAGTGTGACGGCCTAACGATACCTTCGCTGAGCCACGATCTAATTTGCGAATTTACTTCGTCGTTTTCGTGAATGGATAACCGTCGCGGGCCCTGATAAACGGGGATGTCGTCCTTCATAACTATACGTAGCTTTACTCCACATTCCCGTTTTTTGACCGGTTCGTAATTGTGCACCAATTTCGTGAGCTTCGCCCGAATCTCTGGCTTGGAAATATGGGTGAGATCGGCCCCACGCACTTCCTCGCTAATATGCGCCACTTCCGGTAAATCTCGAACTACGTTAGGAACTTTAGATATCGCGATAGTGCCGTTTCGCATACTGACGTCGTTTTCCCGCAAAACGTCATACCCAATGATCGCGTCATAGGAAATTAGCGTGTCGGGTACTACGTGGAACGCGATCTCAAATTCCTCCCCGTCAATGTTGGCTCTAACCTCCGCTCTCCCTAGCGTTGTTATCTCGCCCGAGCCGATACCGCGAAACTGAATTTTTTGGGCCGTCATCGTCGGTGCCCCGATTTTCACGTACGTCGCTGCCCGCATGAGGCTTAAATCGCTACCCGAATCGACAAGCGTACTCACAGAGTGGGTCCCGACGCGTATATTTTTCCTTGCCTTCCGTCGCTCCGATTGTACTGCGTTGCACGTTGCAGTTGCGCTTTTCTTTGGACACGACGCCGATACATGTCCATATCCGCGGCAGTTGAAGCATTTCATACCCTGATTTTTCGTAGGGCAGTCGACGCTTTGGTGCCTCCTGTCCCCGCAATAGTAGCACCGTCTCGTGGGTTGCTCCGGGGCCGCGCTCCTCCAAGAAAAAGTGCCTCCTGGTCTGCTTCGGTGGCTGTCGGCTCGCGATGCAACCGCTCCGCCCGGTGTTGCCGTCGTCTCCGTCTGTTGTCTACGGAGGCTGCTCGCTGTACCCCTTGAGTCGGATGGCAGCCACAGCCTCTCAAATGCGCGTAGCAGTGACTCCGGGGCATCGAAACACTGTATCGTCGCTTGATTTCGTAGCGACGAGTCCGGAATTCCCTCGATAATATAATCCACCAACTCGATGCGGTCCTGCACCGGCACCCGACTCGCCAAAACTGTCTTGTCGTAAAAGTAGTCCTCGAACGGCTCACCCCGCTTCCAGGTACGGTCTTGGAATTGCTTCCGCGCGAACATGGTACTTGGGCGCCGATAAAATACCTTTTCGAGCTGTTCTAGGAATTCATCAATACCCACTTCCAAAAACTCTGGGCGGTAATCTAACCATTCTCGAGCCCTTCCCTGCAGCCTCATACCGATTAAAATTCGGACCTCGTCATCGCTGAGCTGGTAATTCCTCTGCAGGATCCGCAGACGATTCGCCCACATCGAGAGGTTTTCCGACTTCCCATCGAAAGTTCCGAGCAGCGCTGCCACCGTTTCCACGCTTACTCGCGGACGCCTAGCCACTGGATTTGGCTGTTCCACATGTATATCACGACTGTTTTGCATTCGTCGCAACATTTCATTTTCGCGCCGCGTTATCTCTAGTTCTCGCTCCTTAAGTGCCATTTCGCGGCGAAGTAGATCTAATTCGCGGTTTTCTCGGCTTCGTTCCTCGCTTGGAAAAAGAGTTTCCGGCATCAGGCGCGGTCCCCTTATTCCTCCAACGGCGCCTTCCGTTTCGTCCGAAAATTGAGCGTACGGAAAGGTTTCCGGGAGCTCCATTTTCTCCTCGTCCAGCACGTTCGCCCAGTGCCCGGACGCCTCACTTTCTTGCCAACGAGCAAGGAGTTCCGCCTTCGTACCTGCTAGGCTGAGCCCTCGCTTCCTTAGCAGTTCCTTTAAGTCATTTACCAGCAACGTACTGCCGTCTTTCGCCGACATTATGACTTTCTCTTGCCACACACGAATATTCCACTTATTCACCACTTCTGACTGTTTAAATCCCGGGCGAGCCCCCAAAGATTTGTGGGATTTATATTAAAGAACCATTTCTAATTTAAATCCCACACATATATGCAAAGAATCCAAACAGTACGATTCGCCAATTTTTTGTTCTTCAAGTTTAAGTGAACAATGAGCCCCAATGCTTGATCCGTTATCGGATATTATTTGTAAATTTCGAAAAGTTGAACAATGAATGGAACAGGTAGACGGTTGAAATCTTTATATATATTGCTTCTATATAGTCTAAGAAACATATATGCAAAGCATCCAAACAGTACAATTCGCCAATTTTATGCTCTTCAAGTTTAAGTGAATAATGAGCCCCAATGCTTAATCCGTTATCGGATATTATTTGTAACTTTCGACAAGTAGAACAATGAATGGAACAGGTAGACGGTTGAAATCTTTGTATATATTGCTTCTATATAGTCTAAGAAACATATATGCAAAGCATCCAAACAGTACAATTCGACAATTTTTTGTTCTTCAAGTTTAGTGAACAATGAGCCCCAATGGTTAATCCTTTATCGGAAATTATTTGTAATTTTCGACAAGTAGAACAATGAATGGAACAGGTAGACGGTTGATATCTTTGTATATATTGCTTCTATATAATCTAAGAAACATATATGCAAAGCATCCAAAGAGTACAATTCGCCAATTATTTCATCTTCAAGTTTAGTGAACAATGAGCCCCAATGGTTAATCCTTTATCGGAAATTATTTGTAATTTTCGACAAGTAGAACAATGAGTGGAACAGGTAGACGGTTGAAATTAATGTATATATTGCTTCTATACAGTCTAAGAAACATATATGCAAAGCATCCAAACAGTACCAGTCGCCAATTTTTTGTTCTTCAATTTTAAGTGAACAACGAGGCCCATTGATAATCATGAAACGGAAATTATTTGTAACTTTCGACAAGTAGAACAATGAGTGGAACAGGTAGACGGTTGAAATTAATGTATATATTGCTTCTATATAGTCTAAGAAACATATATGCAAAGCATCCAAACAGTACAATTCGACAATTTTTTGTTCTTCAAGTTTAGTGAACAATGAGCCCCAATGGTTAATCCTTTATCGGAAATTATTTGTAATTTTCGACAAGTAGAACAATGAGTGGAACAGGTAGACGGTTGAAATCATTGTATATATTGCTTCTATATAGTCTAAGAAACATATATGCAAAGCATCCAAACAGTACAATTCGCCAATTTTATGTTCTTCAAGTTTAAGTGAACAATGAGCCCCAATGCTTAATCCGTTATCGGATATTATTTGTAACTTTCGACAAGTAGAACAATGAGTGGAACAGGTAGACGGTTGAAATCAATGTATATATTGCTTCTATATAGTCTAAGAAACATATATGCAAAGCATCCAAACAGTACCATTCGCCAATTTTTTGTTCTTCAAGTTTAAGTGAACAATGAGCCCCAATGCTTAATCCGTTATCGGATATTATTTGTAACTTTCGACAAGTAGAACAATGAGTGGAACAGGTAGACGGTTGAAATCAATGTATATATTGCTTCTATATAGTCTAAGAAACATATATGCAAAGCATCCAAACAGTACCATTCGCCAATTTTTTGTTCTTCAAGTTTAAGTGAACAATGAGCCCCAATGGTTAATCCTTTATCGGAAATTATTTGTAATTTTCGACAAGTAGAACAATGAATGGAACAGGTAGACGGTTGAAATCTTTGTATATATTACTTCTGTATAATCTAAGAAACATATATGCAAAGCATCCAAACAGTACAATTCGCCAATTATTTCATCTTCATGTTTAAGTGAACAACGAGCCCCATTGTTAATACTTTAACGGAAATTATTTGTAACTTCCGACAAGTAGAACAATGAATGGAACAGGTAGACGGTTGAAATCAATGTATATATTGCTTCTATATAGTCTAAGAAACATATATGCAAAGCATCCAAACAGTACAATTCGACAATTTTTTGTTCTTCAAGTTTAGTGAACAATGAGCCCCAATGGTTAATCCTTTATCGGAAATTATTTGTAATTTTCGACAAGTAGAACAATGAATGGAACATGTAGACGGTTGAAATCATTGTATATATTGCTTCTATATAGTCTAAGAAACATATATGCAAAGCATCCAAACAGTACAATTCGACAATTTTTTGTTCTTCAAGTTTAAGTGAACAATGAGCCCCAATGGTTAATCCGTTATCGGAAATGATTTGTAACTTTCGACAAGTAGAACAATGAATGGAACAGGTAGACGGTTGAAATCTTTGTATATATTGCTTCTATATAGTCTAAGAAACATAAATGCAAAGCATCCAAACAGTACAATTCGACAATTTTTTGTTCTTCAAGTTTAGTGAACAATGAGCCCCAATGGTTAATCCTTTATCGGAAATTATTTGTAATTTTCGACAAGTAGAACAATGAATGGAACAGGTAGACGGTTGAAATCTTTGTATATATTGCTTCTATATAATCTAAGAAACATATATGCAAAGCATCCAAACAGTACAATTCGCCAATTATTTCATCTTCATGTTTAAGTGAACAACGAGCCCCATTGTTAATACTTTAACGGAAATTATTTGTAACTTCCGACAAGTAGAACAATGAATGGAACAGGTAGACGGTTGAAATCAATGTATATATTGCTTCTATATAGTCTAAGAAACATATATGCAAAGCATCCAAACAGTACCATTCGCCAATTCTTTGTTCTTCAAGTTTAAGTGAACAATGAGGCCCATTGATAATCATGAAACGGAAATTATTTGTAACTTTCGACAAGAAGAACAATGAATGGAACAGGTAGACGGTTGAAATCATTGTATATATTGCTTCTGTATAATCTACGAAACATATATGCAAAGCATCCAAACAGTACAATTCGCCAATTTTTTGTTCTTCAAGTTTAAGTGAACAATTAGCCCCAATGCTTAATTCGTTATCGGAAATTATTTGTAATTTTCGACAAGTAGAACAATGAATGGAACAGGTAGACGGTTGAAATCTTTGTATATATTGCTTCTATATAATCTAAGAAACATATATGCAAAGCATCCAAACAGTACAATTCGCCAATTATTTCATCTTCATGTTTAAGTGAACAACGAGCCCCATTGTTAATACTTTAACGGAAATTATTTGTAACTTCCGACAAGTAGAACAATGAATGGAACAGGTAGACGGTTGAAATCAATGTATATATTGCTTCTATATAGTCTAAGAAACATATATGCAAAGCATCCAAACAGTACAATTCGACAATTTTTTGTTCTTCAAGTTTAGTGAACAATGAGCCCCAATGGTTAATCCTTTATCGGAAATTATTTGTAATTTTCGACAAGTAGAACAATGAATGGAACAGGTAGACGGTTGAAATCTTTGTATATATTGCTTCTATATAATCTAAGAAACATATATGCAAAGCATCCAAACAGTACAATTCGCCAATTATTTCATCTTCATGTTTAAGTGAACAACGAGCCCCATTGTTAATACTTTAACGGAAATTATTTGTAACTTCCGACAAGTAGAACAATGAATGGAACAGGTAGACGGTTGAAATCAATGTATATATTGCTTCTATATAGTCTAAGAAACATATATGCAAAGCATCCAAACAGTACCATTCGCCAATTCTTTGTTCTTCAAGTTTAGTGAACAATGAGCCCCAATGGTTAATCCTTTATCGGAAATTATTTGTAATTTTCGACAAGTAGAACAATGAATGGAACATGTAGACGGTTGAAATCATTGTATATATTGCTTCTATATAGTCTAAGAAACATATATGCAAAGCATCCAAACAGTACAATTCGACAATTTTTTGTTCTTCAAGTTTAGTGAACAATGAGCCCCAATGGTTAATCCTTTATCGGAAATTATTTGTAATTTTCGACAAGTAGAACAATGAATGGAACAGGTAGACGGTTGAAATCTTTGTATATATTGCTTCTATATAATCTAAGAAACATATATGCAAAGCATCCAAACAGTACAATTCGCCAATTATTTCATCTTCATGTTTAAGTGAACAACGAGCCCCATTGTTAATACTTTAACGGAAATTATTTGTAACTTCCGACAAGTAGAACAATGAATGGAACAGGTAGACGGTTGAAATCAATGTATATATTGCTTCTATATAGTCTAAGAAACATATATGCA
Organism: Cerceris ruficornis; assembly: GCA_963989415.1. Classification (NCBI taxonomy): domain Eukaryota; kingdom Metazoa; phylum Arthropoda; class Insecta; order Hymenoptera; family Crabronidae; genus Cerceris; species Cerceris ruficornis. The sequence goes on along the minus strand of CAXDIW010000024.1, from coordinate 983,312 downwards.
AAGCATCCAAACAGTACCATTCGCCAATTTTTTGTTCTTCAAGTTTAAGTGAACAATGAGCCCCAATGGTTAATCCTTTATCGGAAATTATTTGTAATTTTCGACAAGTAGAACAATGAATGGAACAGGTAGACGGTTGAAATCATTATATATATTGCTTCTATATAGTCTAAGAAACATATATGCATAGCATCCAAACAGTACAATTCGACAATTTTTTGTTCTTCAAGTTTAAGTGAACAATGAGCCCCAATGGTTAATCCGTTATCGGAAATGATTTGTAACTTTCGACAAGTAGAACAATGAATGGAACAGGTAGACGGTTGAAATCTTTGTATATATTGCTTCTATATAGTCTAAGAAACATATATGCAAAGCATCCAAACAGTACCATTCACCAATTTTTTGTTCTTCAAGTTTAAGTAAACTACGATCCCCATTGTTAATCCCTTAACGGAAATTATTTGTAACTTTCGACAAGTAGAACAATGAATGGAACAGGTAGACGGTTGAAATCATTGTATATATTGCTTCTATATAGTCTAAGAAACATATATGCAAAGCATCCAAACAGTACAATTCGACAATCTTTGTTCTTCAAGTTTAGTGAACAATGAGCCCCAATGGTTAATCCTTTATCGGAAATTATTTGTAATTTTCGACAAGTAGAACAATGAATGGAACAGGTAGACTGTTGAAATCATTGTATATATTGCTTCTATATAGTCTAAGAAACATATATGCACAGCATCCAAACAGTACAATTCGACAATTTTTTGTTCTTCAAGTTTAAGTGAACAATGAGCCCCAATGGTTAATCCGTTATCGGAAATGATTTGTAACTTTCGACAAGTAGAACAATGAATGGAACAGGTAGACGGTTGAAATCTTTGTATATATTGCTTCTATATAGTCTAAGAAACATAAATGCAAAGCATCCAAACAGTACAATTCGACAATTTTTTGTTCTTCAAGTTTAGTGAACAATGAGCCCCAATGGTTAATCCTTTATCGGAAATTATTTGTAATTTTCGACAAGTAGAACAATGAATGGAACAGGTAGACGGTTGAAATCTTTGTATATATTGCTTCTATATAATCTAAGAAACATATATGCAAAGCATCCAAACAGTACAATTCGCCAATTATTTCATCTTCATGTTTAAGTGAACAACGAGCCCCATTGTTAATACTTTAACGGAAATTATTTGTAACTTCCGACAAGTAGAACAATGAATGGAACAGGTAGACGGTTGAAATCAATGTATATATTGCTTCTATATAGTCTAAGAAACATATATGCAAAGCATCCAAAGAGTACCATTCGCCAATTCTTTGTTCTTCAAGTTTAGTGAACAATGAGCCGCAATGGTTAATCCTTTATCGGAAATTATTTGTAATTTTCGACAAGTAGAACAATGAATGGAACAGGTAGACGGTTGAAATCATTGTATATATTGCTTCTATATAGTCTAAGAAACATATATGCAAAGCATCCAAACAGTACAATTCGACAATTTTTTGTTCTTCAAGTTTAAGTGAACAATGAGCCCCAATGGTTAATCCGTTATCGGAAATGATTTGTAACTTTCGACAAGTAGAACAATGAATGGAACAGGTAGACGGTTGAAATCTTTGTATATATTGCTTCTATATAGTCTAAGAAACATAAATGCAAAGCATCCAAACAGTACAATTCGACAATTTTTTGTTCTTCAAGTTTAGTGAACAATGAGCCCCAATGGTTAATCCTTTATCGGAAATTATTTGTAATTTTCGACAAGTAGAACAATGAATGGAACAGGTAGACGGTTGAAATCTTTGTATATATTGCTTCTATATAATCTAAGAAACATATATGCAAAGCATCCAAACAGTACAATTCGCCAATTATTTCATCTTCATGTTTAAGTGAACAACGAGCCCCATTGTTAATACTTTAACGGAAATTATTTGTAACTTCCGACAAGTAGAACAATGAATGGAACAGGTAGACGGTTGAAATCAATGTATATATTGCTTCTATATAGTCTAAGAAACATATATGCAAAGCATCCAAACAGTACCATTCGCCAATTCTTTGTTCTTCAAGTTTAAGTGAACAATGAGCCCCATTGTTAATCCTTTATCGGAAATTATTTGTAACTTTCGACAAGTAGAACAATGAATGGAACAGGTAGACTGTTGAAATCATTGTATATATTGCTTCTATATAGTCTAAGAAACATATATGCACAGCATCCAAACAGTACAATTCGACAATCTTTGTTCTTCAAGTTTAGTGAACAATGAGCCCCAATGGTTAATCCTTTATCGGAAATTATTTGTAATTTTCGACAAGTAGAACAATGAATGGAACAGGTAGACTGTTGAAATCATTGTATATATTGCTTCTATATAGTCTAAGAAACATATATGCACAGCATCCAAACAGTACAATTCGCCAATTTTTTGTTCTTCAAGTTTAAGTAAACTACGATCCCCATTGTTAATCCCTTAACGGAAATTATTTGTAACTTGCGACAAGTAGAACAATGAGTGGAACAGGTAGACGGTTGAAATCAATGTATATATTGCTTCTATATAGTCTAATAAACATATATGCAAAGCATCCAAACAGTACCAGTCGCCAATTTTTTGTTCTTCAATTTTAAGTGAACAACGAGGCCCATTGATAATCATGAAACGGAAATTATTTGTAACTTTCGACAAGAAGAACAATGAATAGAACAGGTAGACGGTTGAAATCTTTGTATATGTTGCTTCTATATAGTCTAAGAAACCTATATGCAAAGCATCTAAACAGTGACATTCGCCAATTTTTTGATCTTCAAGTTTAAGTGAACAGCGAGCCCCAATGATAATCATGAAATGGAAATTATTTGTAACTTTCTACAAGTAGAACAATGAATAGTACAGGTAGACGGGTGAAATCTTTCTACATATTGCTTCTAAATAGTCTAAGAAACATATATGCAAAGCATCCAAACAGTACAATTCGCCAATTTTTTTGTTCTTCAAGTTTAAGTGAACTACGAGCCCCATTGTTAATCCTTTATCGGAAATTATTTGTAATTTTCGACAAATAGAACAATGATTGGCACACGTAGACGGTTGAAATATTTGTATATATTGCTTCCATATAGTCTAAGAAACATATATGCAAAGCATCCAAACAGTACCATTCGCCAATTTTTTGTTCTTCAAGTTTAAGTGAACAATGAGCCCCAATGGTTAATCCTTTATCGGAAATTATTTGTAATTTTCGACAAGTAGAACAATGAATGGAACAGGTAGACGGTTGAAATCATTGAATATTTTGCTTCTATATAGTCTAAGAAACATATATGCAAAGCATCCAAACAGTACAATTCGACAATTTTTTGTTCTTCAAGTTTAAGTGAACAATGAGCCCCAATGGTTAATCCGTTATCGGAAATGATTTGTAACTTTCGACAAGTAGAACAATGAATGGAACAGGTAGACGGTTGAAATCTTTGTATATATTGCTTCTATATAATCTAAGAAACATATATGCAAAGCATCCAAACAGTACAATTCGCCAATTATTTCATCTTCATGTTTAAGTGAACAACGAGCCCCATTGTTAATACTTTAACGGAAATTATTTGTAACTTCCGACAAGTAGAACAATGAATGGAACAGGTAGACGGTTGAAATCAATGTATATATTGCTTCTATATAGTCTAAGAAACATATATGCAAAGCATCCAAACAGTACCATTCGCCAATTCTTTGTTCTTCAAGTTTAAGTGAACAATGAGCCCCATTGTTAATCCTTTATCGGAAATTATTTGTAACTTTCGACAAGTAGAACAATAAACGGATCAGGTAGACGGTTGAAATCATTGTATATATTGCTTCTGTATAATCTACGAAACATATATGCAAAGCATCCAAACAGTACAATTCGCCAATTTTTTGTTCTTCAAGTTTAAGTGAACAATTAGCCCCAATGCTTAATTCGTTATCGGAAATTATTTGTAATTTTCGACAAGTAGAACAATGAATGGAACAGGTAGACGGTTGAAATCTTTGTATATATTACTTCTGTATAATCTAAGAAACATATATGCAAAGCATCCAAACAGTACAATTCGCCAATTATTTCATCTTCATGTTTAAGTGAACAACGAGCCCCATTGTTAATACTATAACGGAAATTATTTGTAACTTCCGACAAGTAGAACAATGAATGGAACAGGTAGACGGTTGAAATCAATGTATATATTGCTTCTATATAGTCTAAGAAACATATATGCAAAGCATCCAAACAGTACAATTCGACAATTTTTTGTTCTTCAAGTTTAGTGAACAATGAGCCCCAATGGTTAATCCTTTATCGGAAATTATTTGTAATTTTCGACAAGTAGAACAATGAATGGAACAGGTAGACGGTTGAAATCATTGTATATATTGCTTCTATATAGTCTAAGAAACATATATGCAAAGCATCCAAACAGTACAATTCGACAATTTTTTGTTCTTCAAGTTTAAGTGAACAATGAGCCCCAATGGTTAATCCGTTATCGGAAATGATTTGTAACTTTCGACAAGTAGAACAATGAATGGAACAGGTAGACGGTTGAAATCTTTGTATATATTGCTTCTATATAGTCTAAGAAACATAAATGCAAAGCATCCAAACAGTACAATTCGACAATTTTTTATTCTTCAAGTTTAGTGAACAATGAGCCCCAATGGTTAATCCTTTATCGGAAATTATTTGTAATTTTCGACAAGTAGAACAATGAATGGAACAGGTAGACGGTTGAAATCTTTGTATATATTGCTTCTATATAATCTAAGAAACATATATGCAAAGCATCCAAACAGTACAATTCGCCAATTTTTTGTTCTTCAAGTTTAAGTGAACAATTAGCCCTAATGCTTAATTCGTTATCGGAAATTATTTGTAATTTTCGACAAGTAGAACAATGAATGGAACAGGTAGACGGTTGAAATCTTTGTATATATTACTTCTGTTTAATCTAAGAAACATATATGCAAAGCATCCAAACAGTACAATTCGCCAATTATTTCATCTTCATGTTTAAGTGAACAACGAGCCCCATTGTTAATATTTTAACGGAAATTATTTGTAACTTCCGACAAGTAGAACAATGAATGGAACAGGTAGACGGTTGAAATCAATGTATATATTGCTTCTATATAGTCTAAGAAACATATATGCAAAGCATCCAAACAGTACCATTCGCCAATTCTTTGTTCTTCAAGTTTAAGTGAACAATGAGCCCCATTGTTAATCCTTTATCGGAAATTATTTGTAATTTTCGACAAGTAGAACAATGAATGGAACAGGTAGACGGTTGAAATCTTTATATATATTGCTTCTATATAGTCTAAGAAACATATATGCAAAGCATCCAAACAGTACAATTCGCCAATTTTATGCTCTTCAAGTTTAAGTGAATAATGAGCCCCAATGCTTAATCCGTTATCGGATATTATTTGTAACTTTCGACAAGTAGAACAATGAATGGAACAGGTAGACGGTTGAAATCTTTGTATATATTGCTTCTATATAGTCTAAGAAACATATATGCAAAGCATCCAAACAGTACAATTCGACAATTTTTTGTTCTTCAAGTTTAGTGAACAATGAGCCCCAATGGTTAATCCTTTATCGGAAATTATTTGTAATTTTCGACAAGTAGAACAATGAATGGAACAGGTAGACGGTTGATATCTTTGTATATATTGCTTCTATATAATCTAAGAAACATATATGCAAAGCATCCAAAGAGTACAATTCGCCAATTATTTCATCTTCAAGTTTAGTGAACAATGAGCCCCAATGGTTAATCCTTTATCGGAAATTATTTGTAATTTTCGACAAGTAGAACAATGAGTGGAACAGGTAGACGGTTGAAATTAATGTATATATTGCTTCTATATAGTCTAAGAAACATATATGCAAAGCATCCAAACAGTACAATTCGACAATTTTTTGTTCTTCAAGTTTAAGTGAACAATGAGCCCCAATGGTTAATCCGTTATCGGAAATGATTTGTAACTTTCGACAAGTAGAACAATGAATGGAACAGGTAGACGGTTGAAATCTTTGTATATATTGCTTCTATATAATCTAAGAAACATATATGCAAAGCATCCAAACAGTACAATTCGCCAATTATTTCATCTTCATGTTTAAGTGAACAACGAGCCCCATTGTTAATACTTTAACGGAAATTATTTGTAACTTCCGACAAGTAGAACAATGAATGGAACAGGTAGACGGTTGAAATCAATGTATATATTGCTTCTATATAGTCTAAGAAACATATATGCAAAGCATCCAAACAGTACCATTCGCCAATTCTTTGTTCTTCAAGTTTAAGTGAACAATGAGCCCCATTGTTAATCCTTTATCGGAAATTATTTGTAACTTTCGACAAGTAGAACAATAAACGGATCAGGTAGACGGTTGAAATCATTGTATATATTGCTTCTGTATAATCTACGAAACATATATGCAAAGCATCCAAACAGTACAATTCGCCAATTTTTTGTTCTTCAAGTTTAAGTGAACAATTAGCCCCAATGCTTAATTCGTTATCGGAAATTATTTGTAATTTTCGACAAGTAGAACAATGAATGGAACAGGTAGACGGTTGAAATCTTTGTATATATTACTTCTGTATAATCTAAGAAACATATATGCAAAGCATCCAAACAGTACAATTCGCCAATTATTTCATCTTCATGTTTAAGTGAACAACGAGCCCCATTGTTAATACTATAACGGAAATTATTTGTAACTTCCGACAAGTAGAACAATGAATGGAACAGGTAGACGGTTGAAATCAATGTATATATTGCTTCTATATAGTCTAAGAAACATATATGCAAAGCATCCAAACAGTACAATTCGACAATTTTTTGTTCTTCAAGTTTAGTGAACAATGAGCCCCAATGGTTAATCCTTTATCGGAAATTATTTGTAATTTTCGACAAGTAGAACAATGAATGGAACAGGTAGACGGTTGAAATCATTGTATATATTGCTTCTATATAGTCTAAGAAACATATATGCAAAGCATCCAAACAGTACAATTCGACAATTTTTTGTTCTTCAAGTTTAAGTGAACAATGAGCCCCAATGGTTAATCCGTTATCGGAAATGATTTGTAACTTTCGACAAGTAGAACAATGAATGGAACAGGTAGACGGTTGAAATCTTTGTATATATTGCTTCTATATAGTCTAAGAAACATAAATGCAAAGCATCCAAACAGTACAATTCGACAATTTTTTATTCTTCAAGTTTAGTGAACAATGAGCCCCAATGGTTAATCCTTTATCGGAAATTATTTGTAATTTTCGACAAGTAGAACAATGAATGGAACAGGTAGACGGTTGAAATCTTTGTATATATTGCTTCTATATAATCTAAGAAACATATATGCAAAGCATCCAAACAGTACAATTCGCCAATTTTTTGTTCTTCAAGTTTAAGTGAACAATTAGCCCTAATGCTTAATTCGTTATCGGAAATTATTTGTAATTTTCGACAAGTAGAACAATGAATGGAACAGGTAGACGGTTGAAATCTTTGTATATATTACTTCTGTTTAATCTAAGAAACATATATGCAAAGCATCCAAACAGTACAATTCGCCAATTATTTCATCTTCATGTTTAAGTGAACAACGAGCCCCATTGTTAATATTTTAACGGAAATTATTTGTAACTTCCGACAAGTAGAACAATGAATGGAACAGGTAGACGGTTGAAATCAATGTATATATTGCTTCTATATAGTCTAAGAAACATATATGCAAAGCATCCAAACAGTACCATTCGCCAATTCTTTGTTCTTCAAGTTTAAGTGAACAATGAGCCCCATTGTTAATCCTTTATCGGAAATTATTTGTAATTTTCGACAAGTAGAACAATGAATGGAACAGGTAGACGGTTGAAATCTTTATATATATTGCTTCTATATAGTCTAAGAAACATATATGCAAAGCATCCAAACAGTACAATTCGCCAATTTTATGCTCTTCAAGTTTAAGTGAATAATGAGCCCCAATGCTTAATCCGTTATCGGATATTATTTGTAACTTTCGACAAGTAGAACAATGAATGGAACAGGTAGACGGTTGAAATCTTTGTATATATTGCTTCTATATAGTCTAAGAAACATATATGCAAAGCATCCAAACAGTACAATTCGACAATTTTTTGTTCTTCAAGTTTAGTGAACAATGAGCCCCAATGGTTAATCCTTTATCGGAAATTATTTGTAATTTTCGACAAGTAGAACAATGAATGGAACAGGTAGACGGTTGATATCTTTGTATATATTGCTTCTATATAATCTAAGAAACATATATGCAAAGCATCCAAAGAGTACAATTCGCCAATTATTTCATCTTCAAGTTTAGTGAACAATGAGCCCCAATGGTTAATCCTTTATCGGAAATTATTTGTAATTTTCGACAAGTAGAACAATGAGTGGAACAGGTAGACGGTTGAAATTAATGTATATATTGCTTCTATATAGTCTAAGAAACATATATGCAAAGCATCCAAACAGTACAATTCGACCATTTTTTGTTCTTCAAGTTTAAGTGAACAATGAGCCCCAATGGTTAATCCGTTATCGGAAATGATTTGTAACTTTTGACAAGTAGAACAATGAATGGAACAGGTAGACGGTTGAAATCTTTGTATATATTGCTTCTATATAGTCTAAGAAACATATATGCAAAGCATCCAAACAGTACCATTCGCCAATTTTTTGTTCTTCAAGTTTAAGTGAACTATGAGCCCCATTGTTAATACTTTAACGGAAATTATTTGTAACTTCCGACAAGTAGAACAATGAATGGAACAGGTAGACGGTTGAAATCAATGTATATATTGCTTCTATATAGTCTAAGAAACATATATGCAAAGCATCCAAACAGTACCATTCGCCAATTCTTTGTTCTTCAAGTTTAAGTGAACAATGAGCCCCATTGTTAATCCTTTATCGGAAATTATTTGTAATTTTCGACAAGTAGAACAATGAATGGAACAGGTAGACGGTTGAAATCTTTGTATATATTGCTTCTATATAGTCTAAGAAACATATATGCAAAGCATCCAAACAGTACAATTCGCCAATTTTATGCTCTTCAAGTTTAAGTGAATAATGAGCCCCAATGCTTAATCCGTTATCGGATATTATTTGTAACTTTCGACAAGTAGAACAATGAATGGAACAGGTAGACGGTTGAAATCTTTGTATATATTGCTTCTATATAGTCTAAGAAACATATATGCAAAGCATCCAAACAGTACAATTCGACAATTTTTTGTTCTTCAAGTTTAGTGAACAATGAGCCCCATTGTTAATCCTTTAAAGGAAATTATTTGTAAATTTCGACAAGTAGAACAATGATTGGAACAGGTAGACGGTTAAAATCAATGTATATATTGCTTCTATATAGTCTAAGAAACATATGTGCAAAGCATCCAAACAGTACCATGTGCCAATTTTTTGTTCTTCAAGTTTAAGTGAACAACGAGCCCCATTGATAATCATAAAACGGAAATTATTTGTAACTTTCTACAAGTAGAACAATGAATAGAACAGGTAGACGGTTGAAATCTTTGTATATGTTGCTTCTATGTAGTCTAAGAAACCTATATGAAAAGCATCTAAACAGTAACAATCGCCAATTTTTTGATCTTCAAGTTTAAGTGAACAGCGAGCCCCATTGATAATCATGAAATGGAAATTATTTGTAACTTTCTACAAGTAGAACAATGAATAGTACCGGTAGACCGGTGAAATCTTTCTATATATTGCTTCTAAATAGTCTAAGAAACATATATGCAAAGCATCCAAACAGTACAATTCGCCAATTTTTTGTTCTTCAAGTATAAGTGAACTACGAGCCCCATTGTTAATCCTTTAAAGGAAATTATTTGTAAATTTCGACAAGTAGAACAATGAATGTATCATGTAGACGGTTGAAATCATTGTATATATTGCTTCTATATAGTCTAAGAAACATATATGCAAAGCATCCAAACAGTACAATTCGACAATTTTTTGTTCTTCAAGTTTAGTGAACAATGAGCCCCAATGGTTAATCCGTTATCGGAAATTAATTGTAACTTTCGACAAGTAGAAGAATGAATGGAACAGGTAGACGGTTGAAATCTTTGTATATATTGCTTCTATATAGTCTAAGACACATATATGCAAAGCATCCAAACAGTACAATTCGCCAATTTATTGTTCTTCAAGTTTAAGTGAACAACGAGCCCCATTGTTAATCCTTTAAAGGAAATTATTTGTAAATTTCGACAAGTAGAACAATGATTGGAACAGGTAGACGGTTGAAATCAATGTATATATTGCTTCTATATAGTCTAAGAAACATATGTGCAAAGCATCCAAACAGTACCATTCGCCAATTTTTTGTTCTTCAAGTTTAAGTGAACAACGAGCCCCATTGATAATCATGAAACGGAAATTATTTGTAACTTTCGACATGTAGAACAATGAATGGAATAGGTAGACGGTTGAAATATTTGTATATATTGCTTCCGTATAGTCTAAGAAACATATATGCAATGCATCCAAACAGTACCATTCGCCAATTTTTTGTTCTTCAAGTTTAAGTGAACAATGAGTCCCATTGTTACTCCTTTATCGGAAATTATTTGTAACTTTCGACAAGTAGAACAATGAATGGAACAGGTAGACGGTTGAAATCATTGTATATATTGCTTCTATATAGTCTAAGAAACATATATGCAAAGCATCCAAACAGTACAATTCGACAATATTTTGTTCTTCAAGTTTAATGAACAATGAGCCCCAATGGTTAATCCTTTATCGGAAATTATTTGTAATTTTCGACAAGTAGAACAATGAATGGAACAGGTAGACGGTTGATATCTTTGTATATATTGCTTCTATATAATCTAAGAAACATATATGCAAAGCATCCAAACAGTACCATTCGCCAATTTTTTATTCTTCAAGTTTAAGTGAACAATGAGCCCCAATGGTTAATCCTTTATCGGAAATTATTTGTAACTTTCGACATGTAGAACAATGAATGGAACAGGTAGACGGTTGAAATATTTGTATATATTGCTTCCGTATAGTCTAAGAAACATATATGCAATGCATCCAAACAGTACCATTCGCCAATTTTTTGTTCTTCAAGGTTAAGTGAACAATGAGCCCGATTGTTAATCCTTTATCGGAAATTATTTGTAAATTTCGACAAGTAGAACAATGATTGGAACACGTGGACGGTTGAAATCTTTGTATATATTGCTTCCATATAGTCTAAGAAACATATATGCAAAGCATCCAAACAGTACAATTCGCCAATTTTTTGTTCTTCAAGTTTAAGTGAACTACGAGCCCCATTGTTAATCCTTTAAAGGAAATTATTTGTAAATTTCGGCAAGTAGAACAATGAATGGAATCGATAGACTGTTGAAATCATTGTATATATTGCTTCTATATAGTCTAAGAAACATATATGCAAAGCATCCAAACAGTACAATTCGCCAATTTTGTGTTCTTCAAGTTTAAGTGAACTACGAGCCCCATTGTTAATCCTTTAAAGGAAATTATTTGTAAATTTCGGCAAGTAGAACAACGAATGGAATCGATAGACTGTTGAAATCATTGTATATATTGCTTCTATATAGTCTAAGAAACATATATGCAAAGCATCCAAACAGTACAATTCGCCAATTTTGTGTTCTTCAAGTTTAAGTGAACTACGAGCCCCATTGTTAATCCTTTAAAGGAAATTATTTGTAAATTTCGGCAAGTAGAACAATGAATGGAATAGATAGACTGTTGAAATCATTGTATATATTGCTTCTATATAGTCTAAGAAACATATATGCAAAGCATCCAAACAGTACAATTCGCCAATTTTGTGTTCTTCAAGTTTAAGTGAACTACGAGCCCCATTGTTAATCCTTTAAAGGAAATTATTTGTAAATTTCGGCAAGTAGAACAATGAATGGAATAGATAGACTGTTGAAATCATTGTATATATTGCTTCTATATAGTCTAAGAAACATATATGCAAAGCATCCAAACAGTACAATTCGCCAATTTTTTGATCTTCAAGTTTAAGTGAACAACGAGCCCCATTGTTAATCCTTTAAAGGAAATTATTTGTAAATATCGACAAGTAGAACAATGAATGGAACAGGTAGACTGTTGAAATCATTGTATATATTGCTTCTATATAGTCTAAGAAACATATATGCAAAGCATCCAAACAGTACCATTCGCGAATTTATTGTTCTTCAAGTTTAAGTGAACAACGAGCCCCATTGATAATCATGAAAGGGAAATTATTTCTAAATTTCGACAAGTAGAACAATGATTGGAACAGGTAGACGGGTGAAATCCTTCTATATATTGCTTCTATATAGTCTAAGAAACATATATGCAAAGCATCCAAACAGTACAATTCGCCAATTTTTTTGTTCTTCAAGTTTAAGTGAACTACGAGCCCCATTGTTAATCCTTTATCGGAAATTATTTGTAATTTTCGACAAATAGAACAATGAATGGAACAGGTAGACGGTTGAAATCTTTGTATATATTGCTTCTATATAGTCTAAGAAACATATATGCAAAGCATCCAAACAGTACCATTCGCCAATTTTTTGTTCTTCAAGTTTAAGTGAACAACGAGCCCCATTGTTAATCCTTTAACGGAAATTATTTGTAACTTTCGACGAGGAGAACAATGAATGGAACAGGTAGACGGTTGAAATCATTGTATATATTGCTTCTATATAGTCTAAGAAACATATATGCAAAGCATCCAAACAGTACAATTCTCCAATTTTTTGTTCTTCAAGTTTAAGTGAACTACGAGCCCCATTGTTAATCCTTTAACGGAAATTAATTGTAGCTTTCGACAAGTAGAACAATGAATGGAACAGGTAGGCGGTTGAAATCTTTGTATATATTGCTTCTATATAATCTAAGAAACATATATGCAAAGCATCCAAACAGTACAATTCGCCAATTATTTCATATTCAAGTTTAAGTGAATTACGAGCCCCATTGTTAATCCTTTAACGGAAATTAATTGTATCTTTCTACAAGTAGAACAATGAGTGGAACAGGTAGACGGTTGAAATCTTTGTATATATTGCTTCCATATAGTCTAAGAAACATTTATGCAAAGCATCCAAACAGTACAATTCGCCAATTTTTTGTTCTTCAAGTTTAAGTAAACTACGATCCCCATTGTTAATCCCTTAACGGAAATTATTTGTAACTTTCGACAAGTAGAACAGTGAATGGAACAGATAGACGGTTGAAATCTTTGTATATATTGCTTCTATATAGTCTAAGAAACATATATGCAAAGCATCCAAACAGTACAATTCGCCAATTTTTTGTTCTTCAAGTTTAAGTGAACAATGAGCCCCAATGGTTAATCCCTTATCGGTAATTATTTGTAACTTTCGACAAGTAGAACAATGAATGAAACAGGTAGACGGTTGAAATCTTAGTATATATTGCTTCTATATAGTCTAAGAAACATATATGCAAAGCATCCAAACAGTACCATTCGCCAATTTTTTGTTCTTCAAGTTTAAGTGAACAATGAGCCCCATTTTTAATCCTTTAAAGGAAATTATTTGTAAATTTCGACAAGTAGAACAATGATTGGAACACGTAGACGGTTGAAATCTTTGTATATATTGCTTTCATATAGTCTAAGAAACATGTACGCAAAGCATCCAAACAGTACCATTCGCTAATTTTTTGTTCTTCAAGTTTAAGTGAACAATGAGCCCCAATGGTTAATCCTTTATCGGAAATTATTTGTAACTTGCGACAAGTAGAACAATGAATGGAACAGGTAGCCGGTTGAAATCTTTGTATATATTGCTTCTATATAGTCTAAGAAACATACATGCAAAGCATCCAAACAGTACCATTCGCCAATTTTTTGTTCTTCAAGTTTAAGTGAACAATGAGCCCCAATGGTTAATCCATTATCGGTAATTATTTGTAACTTTCGACAAGTAGAACAATGAATGGAACAGGTAGCCGGTTGAAACCACTGTATATATTGCTTCTATATAGTCTAAGAAACATATATGCAAAGCATCCAAACAGTACCATTCGCAATTTTTTTGTTCTTCAAGTTTAAGTGAACAACGAGCCCCATTGTTAATCCTTTAAAGGAAATTATTTGTAAATTTCGACAAGTAGAACAATGATTGGAACACGTAGACGGTTGAAATCTTTGTATATATTGCTTCCATATAGTGTAAGAAAGATGTACGCAAAGCATCCAAACAGTACCATTCGCCAATTTTTTGTTCTTCAAGTTTAAGTGAACAATGAGCCCCAATGGTTAATCCTTTATCGGAAATTATTTGTAATTTTCGACAAGTAGAACAATGAATGAAACAGGTAGACGGTCGAAATCTTTGTATATATTGCTTCTATATAATCTAAGAAACATATATGCAAAGCATCCAAACAGTTACCATTCGCCAATTTTTTGTTCTTCAAGTTTAAGTGAACAACGAGCCCCATTGATAATCATGAAACGGAAATTATTTGTAACTTTCTACAAGTAGAACAATGAATGGAACAGGTAGACTGTTGAAATCATTTTATATATTGCTTCTATATAGTCTAAGAAACATATCTGCAGATCATCCAAACAGTACAATCCGCCAATTATTTGATCTTCAAGTTTAAGTGAACTACGAGCCCCATTGTTAATACTTTAACGGAAATTATTTGTAACTTGCGACAAGTAGAACAATGAATGGAACAGGTAGAAGGTTGAAATCAATGTATATATTGCTTCTATATAGTCTAAGAAACATATATGCAAAGCATCCAAACAGTACCATTCGCCAATTTTTTGTTCTTCAAGTTTAAGTGAACAATGAGCCCCAATGGTTAATCCTTTATCGGAAATTATTTGTAAATTTCGACAAGTAGAACAATGAATGGAACAGGTAGCCGGTTGAAATCAATGTATATATTGCTTCTATATAGTCTAAGAAACATATATGCAGAGCATCCAAACAGTACAATTCGCCAATTTTTTTGTTCTTCAAGTTTAAGTGAACTACGAGCCCCATTGTTAATCCTTTATCGGAAATTATTTGTAATTTTCGACAAATAGAACAATGAATGGAACAGTTAGACGGTTGAAATCTTTGTATATATTGCTTCTATATAGTCTAAGAAACATATATGCAAAGCATCCAAACAGTACCATTCGCCAATTTTTTGTTCTTCAAGTTTAAGTGAACAACGAGCCCCATTGTTAATCCTTTAACGGAAATTATTTGTAACTTTCGACGAGGAGAACAATGAATGGAACAGGTAGACGGTTGAAATCATTGTATATATTGCTTCTATATAGTCTAAGAAACATATATGCAAAGCATCCAAACAGTACAATTCTCCAATTTTTTGTTCTTCAAGTTTAAGTGAACTACGAGCCCCATTGTTAATCCTTTAACGGAAATTAATTGTAGCTTTCGACAAGTAGAACAATGAATGGAACAGGTAGGCGGTTGAAATCTTTGTATATATTGCTTCTATATAATCTAAGAAACATATATGCAAAGCATCCAAACAGTACAATTCGCCAATTATTTCATATTCAAGTTTAAGTGAATTACGAGCCCCATTGTTAATCCTTTAACGGAAATTAATTGTATCTTTCTACAAGTAGAACAATGAGTGGAACAGGTAGACGGTTGAAATCTTTGTATATATTGCTTCCATATAGTCTAAGAAACATTTATGCAAAGCATCCAAACAGTACAATTCGCCAATTTTTTGTTCTTCAAGTTTAAGTAAACTACGATCCCCATTGTTAATCCCTTAACGGAAATTATTTGTAACTTTCGACAAGTAGAACAGTGAATGGAACAGGTAGACGGTTGAAATCTTTGTATATATTGCTTCTATATAGTCTAAGAAACATATATGCAAAGCATCCAAACAGTACAATTCGCCAATTTTTTGTTCTTCAAGTTTAAGTGAACAATGAGCCCCAATGGTTAATCCCTTATCGGTAATTATTTGTAACTTTCGACAAGTAGAGCAATGAATGAAACAGGTAGACGGTTGAAATCTTAGTATATATTGCTTCTATATAGTCTAAGAAACATATATGCAAAGCATCCAAACAGTACCATTCGCCAATTTTTTGTTCTTCAAGTTTAAGTGAACAATGAGCCCCATTTTTAATCCTTTAAAGGAAATTATTTGTAAATTTCGACAAGTAGAACAATGATTGGAACACGTAGACGGTTGAAATCTTTGTATATATTGCTTTCATATAGTCTAAGAAACATGTACGCAAAGCATCCAAACAGTACCATTCGCTAATTTTTTGTTCTTCAATTTTAAGTGAACAATGAGCCCCAATGGTTAATCCTTTATCGGAAATTATTTGTAACTTGCGACAAGTAGAACAATGAATGGAACAGGTAGCCGGTTGAAATCTTTGTATATATTGCTTCTATATAGTCTAAGAAACATACATGCAAAGCATCCAAACAGTACCATTCGCCAATTTTTTGTTCTTCAAGTTTAAGTGAACAATGAGCCCCAATGGTTAATCCATTATCGGTAATTATTTGTAACTTTCGACAAGTAGAACAATGAATGGAACAGGTAGCCGGTTGAAACCAATGTATATATTGCTTCTATATAGTCTAAGAAACATATATGCAAAGCATCCAAACAGTACCATTCGCAATTTTTTTGTTCTTCAAGTTTAAGTGAACAACGAGCCCCATTGTTAATCCTTTAAAGGAAATTATTTGTAAATTTCGACAAGTAGAACAATGATTGGAACACGTAGACGGTTGAAATCTTTGTATATGTTGCTTCCATATAGTGTAAGAAAGATGTACGCAAAGCATCCAAACAGTACCATTCGCCAATTTTTTGTTCTTCAAGTTTAAGTGAACAATGAGCCCCAATGGTTAATCCTTTATCGGAAATTATTTGTAATTTTCGACAAGTAGAACAATGAATGAAACAGGTAGACGGTCGAAATCTTTGTATATATTGCTTCTATATAATCTAAGAAACATATATGCAAAGCATCCAAACAGTTACCATTCGCCAATTTTTTGTTCTTCAAGTTTAAGTGAACAACGAGCCCCATTGATAATCATGAAACGGAAATTATTTGTAACTTTCTACAAGTAGAACAATGAATGGAACAGGTAGACTGTTGAAATCATTTTATATATTGCTTCTATATAGTCTAAGAAACATATCTGCAGATCATCCAAACAGTACAATCCGCCAATTATTTGATCTTCAAGTTTAAGTGAACTACGAGCCCCATTGTTAATACTTTAACGGAAATTATTTGTAACTTGCGACAAGTAGAACAATGAATGGAACAGGTAGAAGGTTGAAATCAATGTATATATTGCTTCTATATAGTCTAAGAAACATATATGCAAAGCATCCAAACAGTACCATTCGCCAATTTTTTGTTCTTCAAGTTTAAGTGAACAATGAGCCCCAATGGTTAATCCTTTATCGGAAATTATTTGTAAATTTCGACAAGTAGAACAATGAATGGAACAGGTAGGCGGTTGAAATCTTTGTATATATTGCTTCTATATAATCTAAGAAACATATATGCAAAGCATCCAAACAGTACAATTCGCCAATTATTTCATATTCAAGTTTAAGTGAATTACGAGCCCCATTGTTAATCCTTTAACGGAAATTAATTGTATCTTTCTACAAGTAGAACAATGAGTGGAACAGGTAGACGGTTGAAATCTTTGTATATATTGCTTCCATATAGTCTAAGAAACATTTATGCAAAGCATCCAAACAGTACAATTCGCCAATTTTTTGTTCTTCAAGTTTAAGTAAACTACGATCCCCATTGTTAATCCCTTAACGGAAATTATTTGTAACTTTCGACAAGTAGAACAGTGAATGGAACAGGTAGACGGTTGAAATCTTTGTATATATTGCTTCTATATAGTCTAAGAAACATATATGCAAAGCATCCAAACAGTACAATTCGCCAATTTTTTGTTCTTCAAGTTTAAGTGAACAATGAGCCCCAATGGTTAATCCCTTATCGGTAATTATTTGTAACTTTCGACAAGTAGAACAATGAATGAAACAGGTAGACGGTTGAAATCTTAGTATATATTGCTTCTATATAGTCTAAGAAACATATATGCAAAGCATCCAAACAGTACCATTCGCCAATTTTTTGTTCTTCAAGTTTAAGTGAACAATGAGCCCCATTTTTAATCCTTTAAAGGAAATTATTTGTAAATTTCGACAAGTAGAACAATGATTGGAACACGTAGACGGTTGAAATCTTTGTATATATTGCTTTCATATAGTCTAAGAAACATGTACGCAAAGCATCCAAACAGTACCATTCGCTAATTTTTTGTTCTTCAAGTTTAAGTGAACAATGAGCCCCAATGGTTAATCCTTTATCGGAAATTATTTGTAACTTGCGACAAGTAGAACAATGAATGGAACAGGTAGCCGGTTGAAATCTTTGTATATATTGCTTCTATATAGTCTAAGAAACATACATGCAAAGCATCCAAACAGTACCATTCGCCAATTTTTTGTTCTTCAAGTTTAAGTGAACAATGAGCCCCAATGGTTAATCCATTATCGGTAATTATTTGTAACTTTCGACAAGTAGAACAATGAATGGAACAGGTAGCCGGTTGAAACCAATGTATATATTGCTTCTATATAGTCTAAGAAACATATATGCAAAGCATCCAAACAGTACCATTCGCAATTTTTTTGTTCTTCAAGTTTAAGTGAACAACGAGCCCCATTGTTAATCCTTTAAAGGAAATTATTTGTAAATTTCGACAAGTAGAACAATGATTGGAACACGTAGACGGTTGAAATCTTTGTATATATTGCTTCCATATAGTGTAAGAAAGATGTACGCAAAGCATCCAAACAGTACCATTCGCCAATTTTTTGTTCTTCAAGTTTAAGTGAACAATGAGCCCCAATG
This sequence comes from Cerceris ruficornis, assembly GCA_963989415.1. Classification (NCBI taxonomy): domain Eukaryota; kingdom Metazoa; phylum Arthropoda; class Insecta; order Hymenoptera; family Crabronidae; genus Cerceris; species Cerceris ruficornis. The sequence goes on along the minus strand of CAXDIW010000024.1, from coordinate 964,239 downwards.
GTTAATCCTTTATCGGAAATTATTTGTAATTTTCGACAAGTAGAACAATGAATGAAACAGGTAGACGGTCGAAATCTTTGTATATATTGCTTCTATATAATCTAAGAAACATATATGCAAAGCATCCAAACAGTTACCATTCGCCAATTTTTTGTTCTTCAAGTTTAAGTGAACAACGAGCCCCATTGATAATCATGAAACGGAAATTATTTGTAACTTTCTACAAGTAGAACAATGAATGGAACAGGTAGACTGTTGAAATCATTTTATATATTGCTTCTATATAGTCTAAGAAACATATCTGCAGATCATCCAAACAGTACAATCCGCCAATTATTTGATCTTCAAGTTTAAGTGAACTACGAGCCCCATTGTTAATACTTTAACGGAAATTATTTGTAACTTGCGACAAGTAGAACAATGAATGGAACAGGTAGAAGGTTGAAATCAATGTATATATTGCTTCTATATAGTCTAAGAAACATATATGCAAAGCATCCAAACAGTACCATTCGCCAATTTTTTGTTCTTCAAGTTTAAGTGAACAATGAGCCCCAATGGTTAATCCTTTATCGGAAATTATTTGTAAATTTCGACAAGTAGAACAATGAATGGAACAGGTAGCCGGTTGAAATCAATGTATATATTGCTTCTATATAGTCTAAGAAACATATATGCAGAGCATCCAAACAGTACAATTCGCCAATTTTTTTGTTCTTCAAGTTTAAGTGAACTACGAGCCCCATTGTTAATCCTTTATCGGAAATTATTTGTAATTTTCGACAAATAGAACAATGAATGGAACAGGTAGACGGTTGAAATCTTTGTATATATTGCTTCTATATAGTCTAAGAAACATATATGCAAAGCATCCAAACAGTACCATTCGCCAATTTTTTGTTCTTCAAGTTTAAGTGAACAACGAGCCCCATTGTTAATCCTTTAACGGAAATTATTTGTAACTTTCGACGAGGAGAACAATGAATGGAACAGGTAGACGGTTGAAATCATTGTATATATTGCTTCTATATAGTCTAAGAAACATATATGCAAAGCATCCAAACAGTACAATTCTCCAATTTTTTGTTCTTCAAGTTTAAGTGAACTACGAGCCCCATTGTTAATCCTTTAACGGAAATTAATTGTAGCTTTCGACAAGTAGAACAATGAATGGAACAGGTAGGCGGTTGAAATCTTTGTATATATTGCTTCTATATAATCTAAGAAACATATATGCAAAGCATCCAAACAGTACAATTCGCCAATTATTTCATATTCAAGTTTAAGTGAATTACGAGCCCCATTGTTAATCCTTTAACGGAAATTAATTGTATCTTTCTACAAGTAGAACAATGAGTGGAACAGGTAGACGGTTGAAATCTTTGTATATATTGCTTCCATATAGTCTAAGAAACATTTATGCAAAGCATCCAAACAGTACAATTCGCCAATTTTTTGTTCTTCAAGTTTAAGTAAACTACGATCCCCATTGTTAATCCCTTAACGGAAATTATTTGTAACTTTCGACAAGTAGAACAGTGAATGGAACAGGTAGACGGTTGAAATCTTTGTATATATTGCTTCTATATAGTCTAAGAAACATATATGCAAAGCATCCAAACAGTACAATTCGCCAATTTTTTGTTCTTCAAGTTTAAGTGAACAATGAGCCCCAATGGTTAATCCCTTATCGGTAATTATTTGTAACTTTCGACAAGTAGAACAATGAATGAAACAGGTAGACGGTTGAAATCTTACTATATATTGCTTCTATATAGTCTAAGAAACATATATGCAAAGCATCCAAACAGTACCATTCGCCAATTTTTTGTTCTTCAAGTTTAAGTGAACAATGAGCCCCATTTTTAATCCTTTAAAGGAAATTATTTGTAAATTTCGACAAGTAGAACAATGATTGGAACACGTAGACGGTTGAAATCTTTGTATATATTGCTTTCATATAGTCTAAGAAACATGTACGCAAAGCATCCAAACAGTACCATTCGCTAATTTTTTGTTCTTCAAGTTTAAGTGAACAATGAGCCCCAATGGTTAATCCTTTATCGGAAATTATTTGTAACTTGCGACAAGTAGAACAATGAATGGAACAGGTAGCCGGTTGAAATCTTTGTATATATTGCTTCTATATAGTCTAAGAAACATACATGCAAAGCATCCAAACAGTACCATTCGCCAATTTTTTGTTCTTCAAGTTTAAGTGAACAATGAGCCCCAATGGTTAATCCATTATCGGTAATTATTTGTAACTTTCGACAAGTAGAACAATGAATGGAACAGGTAGCCGGTTGAAACCAATGTATATATTGCTTCTATATAGTCTAAGAAACATATATGCAAAGCATCCAAACAGTACCATTCGCAATTTTTTTGTTCTTCAAGTTTAAGTGAACAACGAGCCCCATTGTTAATCCTTTAAAGGAAATTATTTGTAAATTTCGACAAGTAGAACAATGATTGGAACACGTAGACGGTTGAAATCTTTGTATATATTGCTTCCATATAGTGTAAGAAAGATGTACGCAAAGCATCCAAACAGTACCATTCGCCAATTTTTTGTTCTTCAAGTTTAAGTGAACAATGAGCCCCAATGGTTAATCCTTTATCGGAAATTATTTGTAATTTTCGACAAGTAGAACAATGAATGAAACAGGTAGACGGTCGAAATCTTTGTATATATTGCTTCTATATAATCTAAGAAACATATATGCAAAGCATCCAAACAGTTACCATTCGCCAATTTTTTGTTCTTCAAGTTTAAGTGAACAACGAGCCCCATTGATAATCATGAAACGGAAATTATTTGTAACTTTCTACAAGTAGAACAATGAATGGAACAGGTAGACTGTTGAAATCATTTTATATATTGCTTCCATATAGTCTAAGAAACATATCTGCAGATCATCCAAACAGTACAATCCGCCAATTATTTGATCTTCAAGTTTAAGTGAACTACGAGCCCCATTGTTAATACTTTAACGGAAATTATTTGTAACTTGCGACAAGTAGAACAATGAATGGAACAGGTAGAAGGTTGAAATCAATGTATATATTGCTTCTATATAGTCTAAGAAACATATATGCAAAGCATCCAAACAGTACCATTCGCCAATTTTTTGTTCTTCAAGTTTAAGTGAACAACGAGCCGCATTGTTAATCCTTTAAAGGAAATTATTTGTAAATTTCGAAAAGTAGAACAATGATTGGAACACGTAGACGGTTGAAATCTTTGTATATATTGCTTCTATATAATCTAAGAAACATATATGCAAAGCATCCAAACAGAACCATTCGCCAATTTTTTGTTCTTCAAATTTAAGTGAACAACGAGCCCCATTGATAATCATGAAACGGAAATTATTTGTAACTTTCTACAAGTAGAACAATGAATAGAACAGGTAGACGGTTGAAATCTTTGTATATGTTGCGTCTATATATTCTAAGAAACCTATATGCAAAGCATCTAAACAGTAACAATCGCCAATTTTTTGATCTTCAAGTTTAAGTGAACATCGAGCCCCATTGTTAATCATGAAATGGAAATTATTTGTAACTTTCTACAAGTAGAACAATGAATAGTACAGGTAGACGGGTGAAATCTTTCTATATATTACTTCTAAATAGTCTACGAAACATATATGCACAGCATCCAAACAGTACAATTCGCCAATTTTTTGTTCTTCAAGTTTAAGTGAACTACGAGCCCCATTGTTAATCATGAAACGGAAATTATTTGTAACTTTCTACAAGTAGAACAATGAATGGAACAGGTAGACTGTTGAAATCATTGTATACATTGCTTCTATATAGTCTAAGAAACATATATGCAAAGCATCCAAACAGTACCATTCGCCAATTTTTTGTTCTTCAAGTTTAAGTGAACAACGAGCCGCATTGTTAATCCTTTAAAGGAAATTATTTGTAAATTTCGAAAAGTAGAACAATGATTGGAACACGTAGACGGTTGAAATCTTTGTATATATTGCTTCTATATAATCTAAGAAACATATATGCAAAGCATCCAAACAGAACCATTCGCCAATTTTTTGTTCTTCAAATTTAAGTGAACAACGAGCCCCATTGATAATCATGAAACGGAAATTATTTGTAACTTTCTACAAGTAGAACAATGAATAGAACAGGTAGACGGTTGAAATCTTTGTATATGTTGCGTCTATATATTCTAAGAAACCTATATGCAAAGCATCTAAACAGTAACAATCGCCAATTTTTTGATCTTCAAGTTTAAGTGAACATCGAGCCCCATTGTTAATCATGAAATGGAAATTATTTGTAACTTTCTACAAGTAGAACAATGAATAGTACAGGTAGACGGGTGAAATCTTTCTATATATTACTTGTAAATAGTCTACGAAACATATATGCACAGCATCCAAACAGTACAATTCGCCAATTTTTTGTTCTTCAAGTTTAAGTGAACTACGAGCCCCATTGTTAATCATGAAACGGAAATTATTTGTAACTTTCTACAAGTAGAACAATGAATGGAACAGGTAGACTGTTGAAATCATTGTATACATTGCTTCTATATAGTCTAAGAAACATATATGCAAAGCATCCAAACAGTACAATTCGCCAATTTTTTGTTCTTCAAGTTTAAGTAAACTACGATCCCCATTGTTAATCCCTTAACGGAAATTATTTGTAACTTTCGACAAGTAGAACAATGAATGGAACAGGTAGACGGTTGAAATCATTGTATATATTGCTTCTATATAGTCTAAGAAACATATCTGCAGATCATCCAAACAGTACAATCCGCCAATTATTTGATCTTCAAGTTTAAGTGAACTACGAGCCCAATTGTTAATACTTTAACGGAAATTATTTGTAACTAGCGACAAGTAGAACAATGAATGGAACAGGTAGAAGGTTGAAATCAATGTATATATTGCTTCTATATAGTCTAAGAAACATATATGCAAAGCATCCAAACAGTACCATTCGCCAATTTTTTGTTCTTCAAGTTTAAGTGAACAACGAGCCGCATTGTTAATCCTTTAAAGGAAATTATTTGTAAATTTCGAAAAGTAGAACAATGATTGGAACACGTAGACGGTTGAAATCTTTGTATATATTGCTTCTATATAATCTAAGAAACATATATGCAAAGCGTCCAAACAGTACAATTCGCCAATTATTTGATCTTCAAGTTTAAGTGAACTACGAGCCCCATTGTTAATACTTTAACGGAAATTATTTGTAACTTGCGACAAGTAGAACAATGAATAGAACAGGTAGACGGTTGAAATCTTTGTATATGTTGCGTCTATATATTCTAAGAAACCTATATGCAAAGCATCTAAACAGTAACAATCGCCAATTTTTTGATCTTCAAGTTTAAGTGAACATTGAGCCCCATTGATAATCATGAAATGGAAATTATTTGTAACTTTCTACAAGTTGAACAATGAATAGTACAGGTAGACGGGTGAAATCTTTCTATATATTACTTCTAAATAGTCTACGAAACATATATGCAAAGCATCCAAACAGTACAATTCGCCAATTTTTTGTTCTTCAAGTTTAAGTGAACTACGAGCCCCATTGTTAATCCTTTAACGGAAATTAATTGTAACGTTCTACAAGTAGAACAATGATTGGAACACGTAGACGGTTGAAATCTTTGTATATATTGCTTCCATATAGTCTAAGAAACATATATGCAAAGCATCCAAACAGTACCATTCGCCAATTTTTTGTTCTTCAAGTTGAAGTGAACAATGAGCCCCATTGTTAATCGTTTATCGGAAATTATTTGTAAATTTCGACAAGTAGAACAATGTATGGAACAGGTAGACAGTTGAAATCATTGTATATATTGCTTCTATATGGTCCAAGAAACTTATATGCAAAGCGTCCAAACAGTACAATTCGCCAATTATTTGATCTTCAAGTTTAAGTGAACTACGAGCCCCATTGTTAATACTTTAACGGAAATTATTTGTAACTTTCGACAAGTAGAACATTGAATGGAACAGGTAGACGGTTGAAATCTTTGTATATATTGCTTCTATATAGTATAAGAAACATATATGCAATGCATCCAAACAGTACAATTCTCCAATTTTTTGTTCTTCAAGTTTAAGTGAACTACGAGCCCCATTCTTAATCCTTTAACGGAAATTAATTGTAGCTTTCGACAAGTAGAACAATGAATGGAACAGGTAGGCGGTTGAAATCTTTGTATATATTGCTTCTATATAATCTAAGAAACATATATGCAAAGCATCCAAACAGTACAATTCGCCAATTATTTCATATTCAAGTTTAAGTGAATTACGAGCCCCATTGTTAATCATTTAACGGAAATTAATTGTAGCTTTCGACAAGTAGAACAATGAATGGAACAGGTAGGCGGTTGAAATCTTTGTATATATTGCTTCTATATAATCTAAGAAACATATATGCAAAGCATCCAAACAGTACAATTCGCCAATTTTTTGTTCTTCAAGTTTAAGTGAACTACGAGCCCCATTGTTAATCCTTTAACGGAAATTAATTGTAACTTTCTACAAGTAGAACAATGATTGGAACACGTAGACGGTTGAAATCTTTGTATATATTGCTTCCATATAGTCTAAGAAACATATATGCAAAGCATCCAAACAGTACCATTCGCCAATTTTTTGATCTTCAAGTTGAAGTGAACAATGAGCCCCATTGTTAATCGTTTATCGGAAATTATTTGTAAATTTCGACAAGTAGAACAATGTATGGAACAGGTAGACAGTTGAAATCATTGTATATATTGCTTCTATATGGTCCAAGAAACTTATATGCAAAGCGTCCAAACAGTACAATTCGCCAATTATTTGATCTTCAAGTTTAAGTGAACTACGAGCCCCATTGTTAATCATGAAACGGAAATTATTTGTAACTTGCGACAAGTAGAACAATGAATGGAACAGGTAGCCGGTTGAAATCTTTGTATATATTGCTTGTATATAGTCTAAGAAACATATATGCAAAGCATCCAAACAGTACAATTCGCCAATTTCTTGTACTTCAAGTTTAAGTGAACAATGAGCCCCAATGGTTTATCCATTATCGGTAATTATTTGTAACTTTCGACAAGTAGAACAATGAATGGAACAGGTAGACGGTTGAAATCCTTGTATATATTGCGTCTATATAATCTAAGAAACATATATGCAAAGCATCCAGACAGTACCATTCGCCAATTTTTTGTTCTTCAAGTTTAAGTGAAGTACGAGCCCCATTGTTAATCCTTTAAGGGAAATTATTTGTAAATTTCGACAAGTAGAACAATGAATGGAACAGGTAGACTGTTGAAATCATTGTATATATTGCTTCTATATAGTCTAAGAAACATATATGCAAAGCGTCCAAACAGTACAATTCGCCAATTATTTGATCTTCAAGTTTAAGTGAACTACGAGCCCCATTGTTAATACTTTAACGGAAATTATTTGTAACTTGCGACAAGTAGAACAATGAATGGAACAGGTAGCCGGTTGAAATCAATGTATATATTGCTTCTATATAGTCTAAGAAACATTTATGCAAAGCATCCAAACAGTACCATTCGCAATTTTTTGTTCTTCAAGTTTAAGTGATCAACGAGCGCCATTGTTAATCCTTTAAAGGAAATTAATTGTAAATTTCGGCAAGTAGAACAATGATGGGAACACGTAGACGGTTGAAATCTTTGTATATATTGCTTCCATATAGTCTAAGAAACATGTACGCAAAGCATCCAAATAGTACCATTCGCCAATTTTTTGTTCTTCAAGTTTAAGTGAACTACGAGCCCCATTGTTAATCCTTTAAAGGAAATTATTTGTAAATTTCGACAAGTAGAACAATATATGGAACAGGTAGACTGTTGAAATCATTGTATATATTGATTCTATATAGTCTAAGAAACATATATGCAAAGCATCCAAACAGTACAATTCGCCAATTTTTTGTTCTTCAAGTTTAAGTAAACTACGATCCCCATTGTTAATCCCTTAACGGAAATTATTTCTAACTTTCGAGAAGTAGAACAATGAATGGAACAGGTAGACGGTTGAAATCATTGTATATATTGCTTCTATATAGTCTAAGAAACATATCTGCAGATCATCCAAACAGTACAATCCGCCAATTATTTGATCTTCAAGTTTAAGTGAACTACGAGCCCCATTGTTAATACTTTAACGGAAATTATTTGTAACTTGCGACAAGTAGAACTATGAATGGAACAGGTAGACGGTTGAAATCAATGTATATATTGCTTCTATATAGTCTAAGAAACATATATGCAATGCATCCAAACAGTACCATTCGCCAATTTTTTGTTCTTCAAGTTTAAGTGAACAACGAGCCGCAATGTTAATCCTTTAAAGGAAATTATTTGTAAATTTCGAAAAGTAGAACAATGATTGGAACACGTAGACGGTTGAAATCTTTGTATATATTGCTTCTATATAATCTAAGAAACATATATGCAAAGCATCCAAACAGAACCATTCGCCAATTTTTTGTTCTTCAAATTTAAGTGAACAACGAGCCCCATTGATAATCATGAAACGGAAATTATTTGTAACTTTCTACAAGTAGAACAATGAATAGAACAGGTAGACGGTTGAAATCTTTGTATATGTTGCGTCTATATATTCTAAGAAACCTATATGCAAAGCATCTAAACAGTAACAATCGCCAATTTTTTGATCTTCAAGTTTAAGTGAACATCGAGCCCCATTGTTAATCATGAAATGGAAATTATTTGTAACTTTCTACAAGTAGAACAATGAATAGTACAGGTAGACGGGTGAAATCTTTCTATATATTACTTCTAAATAGTCTACGAAACATATATGCACAGCATCCAAACAGTACAATTCGCCAATTTTTTGTTCTTCAAGTTTAAGTGAACTACGAGCCCCATTGTTAATCATGAAACGGAAATTATTTGTAACTTTCTACAAGTAGAACAATGAATGGAACAGGTAGACTGTTGAAATCATTGTATATATTGATTCTATATAGTCTAAGAAACATATATGCAAAGCATCCAAACAGTACAATTCGCCAATTTTTTGTTCTTCAAGTTTAAGTAAACTACGATCCCCATTGTTAATCCCTTAACGGAAATTATTTGTAACTTTCGACAAGTAGAACAATGAATGGAACAGGTAGACGGTTGAAATCATTGTATATATTGCTTCTATATAGTCTAAGAAACATATCTGCAGATCATCCAAACAGTACAATCCGCCAATTATTTGATCTTCAAGTTTAAGTGAACTACGAGCCCCATTGTTAATACTTTAACGGAAATTATTTGTAACTTGCGACAAGTAGAACTATGAATGGAACAGGTAGACGGTTGAAATCAATGTATATATTGCTTCTATATAGTCTAAGAAACATATATGCAATGCATCCAAACTGTACCATTCGCCAATTTTTTGTTCTTCAAGTTTAAGTGAACAACGAGCCGCAATGTTAATCCTTCAAAGGAAATTATTTGTAAATTTCGACAAGTAGAACAATGAATGGAACAGGTAGACTGTTGCAATCATTGTATATATTGATTCTATATAGTCTAGGAAACATATATGCAAAGCATCCAAACAGTACAATTCGCCAATTTTTTGTTCTTCAAGTTTAAGTAAACTACGATCCCCATTGTTAATCCCTTAACGGAAATTATTTGTAACTTTCGACAAGTAGAACAATGAATGGAACAGGTAGACGGTTGAAATCATTGTATATATTGCATCTATATAGTCTAAGAAACATATCTGCAGATCATCCAAACAGTACAATCCGCCAATTATTTGATCTTCAAGTTTAAGTGAACTACGAGCCCCATTGTTAATACTTTAACGGAAATTATTTGTAACTTGCGACAAGTAGAACTATGAATGGAACAGGTAGACGGTTGAAATCAATGTATATGTTGCGTCTATATATTCTAAGAAACCTATATGCAAAGCATCTAAACAGTAACAATCGCCAATTTTTTGATCTTCAAGTTTAAGTGAACATCGAGCCCCATTGATAATCATGAAATGGAAATTATTTGTAACTTTCTACAAGTAGAACAATGAATAGTACAGGTAGACGGGTGAAATCATTGTTTATATTGCTTCTATATAGTCTAAGAAACATATATGCAAAGCGTCCAAACAGTACAATTCGCCAATTATTTGATCTTCAAGTTTAAGTAAAATACGATCCCCATTTTTAATCCTTTAAAGGAAATTATTTGTAAATTTCGACAAGTAGAACAATGATTGGAACACGTAGACGGTTGAAATCTTTGTATATATTGCTTCCATATAGTGTAAGAAAGATGTACGCAAAGCATCCAAACAGTACCATTCGCCAATTTTTTGTTCTTCAAGTTTAAGTGAACAATGAGCCCCAATGGTTAATCCTTTATCGGAAATTATTTGTAATTTTCGACAAGTAGAACAATGAATGAAACAGGTAGACGGTCGAAATCTTTGTATATATTGCTTCTATATAATCGAAGAAATATATATGCAAAGCATCCAAACAGTTACCATTCGCCAATTTTTTGTTCTTCAAGTTTAAGTGAACAACGAGCCCCATTGATGATCATGAAACGGAAATTATTTGTAACTTTCTACAAGTAGAACAATGAATGGAACAGGTAGACTGTTGAAATCATTGTATATATTGCTTCTATATAGTCTAAGAAACATATATGCAAAGCGTCCAAACAGTACAATTCGCCAATTATTTGATCTTCAAGTTTAAGTGAACAACGAGCCCCATTGATAATCATGAAACGGAAATTATTTGTAACTTTCTACAAGTAGAACAATGAATGGAACAGGTAGACTGTTGAAATCATTGTATATATTGCTTCTATATAGTCTAAGAAACATATATGCAAAGCGTCCAAACAGTACAATTCGCCAATTATTTGATCTTCAATTTTAAGTAAAATACGATCCCCATTGTTAATCCTTTAAAGGAAATTATTTGTAACTTTCGACAAGTAGAACAATGAATGGAACAGGTAGACGGTTGAAATCATTGTATATATCGCATCTATATAGTCTAAGAAACATATCTGCAGATCATCCAAACAGTACAATCCGCCAATTATTTGATCTTCAAGTTTAAGTGAACTACGAGCCCCATTGTTAATACTTTAACGGAAATGATTTGTAACTTGCGACAAGTAGAACTATGAATGGAACAGGTAGACGGTTGAAATCAATGTATATGTTGCGTCTATATATTCTAAGAAACCTATATGCAAAGCATCTAAACAGTAACAATCGCCAATTTTTTGATCTTCAAGTTTAAGTGAACATCGAGCCCCATTGATAATCATGAAATGGAAATTATTTGTAACTTTCTACAAGTAGACTAATGAATAGTACAGGTAGACGGGTGAAATCTTTCTATATGTTGCTTCTATATAGTCTAAGAAACATATATGCAAAGCGTCCAAACAGTACAATTCGCCAATTATTTGATCTTCAAGTTTAAGTGAACAACGAGCCCCATTGATAATCATGAAACGGAAATTATTTGTAACTTTCTACAAGTAGAACAATGAATGGAACAGGTAGACTGTTGAAATCATTGTATATATTGCTTCTATATAGTCTAAGAAACATATATGCAAAGCGTCCAAACAGTACAATTCGCCAATTATTTGATCTTCAATTTTAAGTAAAATACGATCCCCATTGTTAATCCTTTAAAGGAAATTATTTGTAAATTTCGACAAGTAGAACAATGATTGGAACACGTAGACGGTTGAAATCTTTGTATATATTGCTTCCATATAGTGTAAGAAAGATGTACGCAAAGCATCCAAACAGTACCATTCGCCAATTTTTTGTTCCACAAGTTTAAGTGAACTACGAGCCCCATTGTTAATCCTTTAACGGAAATTAATTGTAACTTTCTACAAGTAGGACAATGAATGGAACAGGTAGACGGTTGAAATCTTTGTATATATTGCTTCTATATAGTCTAAGAAACATATATGCATAGCGTCCAAACAGTACAATTCGCCAATTTTTTGCTCTTCAAGTTTAAGTAAACTACGATCCCCATTGTTAATCCCTTAACGGAAATTATTTGTAACTTTCGACAAGTAGAACAATGAATGGAACAGGTAGACGGTTGAAATCATTGTATATATTGCTTCTATATAGTCTAAGAAACATATATGCAAATCATCCAAACAGTACCATTCGCCAATTTTTTGTTCTTCAAGTTTAAGTGAACTACGAGCCCCATTGTTAATCCTTTAAAGGAAATTATTTGTAAATTTCGACAAGTAGAACAATGAATGCAAGACGTAGACGGTTGAAATCTTTGTATATATTGCTTCCATATAGTCTAAGAAACATGTACGCAAAGCATCCAAACAGTACAATTCGCCAATTTTTTGCTCTTCAAGTTTAAGTAAACTACGATCCCCATTGTTAATCCCTTAACGGAAATTATTTGTAACTTTCGACAAGTAGAACAATGAATGGAACAGGTAGACGGTTGAAATCATTGTATATATTGCTTCTATATAGTCTAAGAAACATATATGCAAATCATCCAAATAGTACCATTCGCCAATTTTTTGTTCTTCAAGTTTAAGTGAACTACGAGCCCCATTGTTAATCCTTTAAAGGAAATTATTTGTAAATTTCGACAAGTAGAACAATGAATGCAACACGTAGACGGTTGAAATCTTTGTATATATTGCTTCTATATAGTCTAAGAAACATATATGCAAAGCATCCAAACAGTACAATTTGCCAATTTTTTGTACTTCAAGATTAAGTGAACTACGTGCCCCATTGATAATCCTTTAACGGAAATTATTTGTAACTTTCGACAAGTAGAACAGTGAATGGAACAGGTAGACGGTTGAAATCTTTGTATATATTGCTTCTATATAGTATAAGAAACATATATGCAAAGCATCCAAACAGAACAATTCGCCAATTTTTTGTTCTTCAATTTTAAGTGAACAATGAGCCCCAATGGTTAATCCGTTATCGGAAATTATTTGTAACTTTCGACAAGTAGAACAATGAATGGAACAGGTAGACGGTTGAAATCTTTGTATATATTGCTTCTAAATAGTCTAAGAAACATATATGCAAAGCATCCAAACAGTACCATTCGCCAATTTTTTGTTCTTCAAGTTTAAGTGAACTACGAGCCCCATTGTTACTCCTTTAAAGGAAATTATTTGTAACTTTCGACAAGTAGAACAATGAATGGAACTGGTAGACGGTTGAAATCTTTGTAAATGTTGCTTCTATATAGTCTAAGAAACCTATATGCAAAGCATCTAAACAGCAACATTCGCCAATTTTTTGATCTTCAAGTTTAAGTGAACAATGAGCCCCATTGTTAATCCTTTATCGGAAATTATTTGTAACTTTCGACAAGTAGAACAATGAATGGAACAGGTAGACGGTTGAAATCTTTGTATATATTGCTTCTATATAATCTAACAAACATATATGCAAAGCAGCCAAACAGTACAATTCGCCAATTTATTGTTCTTCAAGTTTAAGTAAACTACGATCCCCATTGTTAATCCCTTAACGGAAATTATTTGTAACTTTCGACAAGTAGAACAATGAATGGAAATGTAGACGGTTGAAATCATTGTATATATTGCTTCTATATAGTCTAAGAAACATATCTGCAAATTATCCAAACAGTACAATTCGCCAATTATTTGATCTTCAAGTTGAAGTGAAATACGAGCCCCATTGTTAATACTTTAACGGAAATTATTTGTAACTTGCGACAAGTAGAACAATGAATGGAACAGGTAGACGGTTGAAATCAATGTATATATTGCTTCTATATAGTCTAAGAAACATATATGCAAAGCATCTAAACAGTAACAATCGCCAATTTTTTGTTCCTCAATTTTAAGTGAATTACGAGCCCCATTGTTAATCCTTTAAAGGAAATTATTTGTAATTTTCGACAAGTAGAACAATGACTGGATCAGGTAGACGGTTGAAATCCTTGTATATATTGCGTCTATATAATCTAAGAAACATATATGCAATGCATCCAAACAGTACCATTCGCCAATTTTTTGTTCTTCAAGTTTAAGTGAACTACGAGCCCCATTGTTAATACTGTAACGGAAATTATTTGTAACTTGCGACAAGTAGAACAATGAATGGAACAGGTAGCCGGTTGAAATCTTTGTATATATTGCTTCTATATAGTCTAAGAAACATATATGCAAAGCATCCAAACAGTACAATTCGCCAATTTCATGAACATCAAGTTTAAGTGAACAATGAGCCCCAATGGTTTATCCATTATCGGTAATTATTTGTAACTTTCGAGAAGTAGAACAATGAATGGAACAGGTAGACGGTTGAAATCCTTGTATATATTGCGTCTATATAATCTAAGAAACATATATGCAAAGCATCCAAACAGTACCATTCGCCAATTTTTTGTTCTTCAAGTTTAAGTGAAGTACGAGCCCCATTGTTAATCCTTTAAGGGAAATTATTTGTAAATTTCGACAAGTAGAACAATGAATGGAACAGGTAGACTGTTGAAATCATTGTATATATTGCTTCTATATAGTCTAAGAAACATATATGCAAAGCGTCCAAACAGTACAATTCGCCAATTATTTGATCTTCAAGTTTAAGTGAACTACGAGCCCCATTGTTAATACTTTAACGGAAATTATTTGTAACTTGCGACAAGTAGAACAATGAATGGAACAGGTAGCCGGTTGAAATCAATGTATATATTGCTTCTATATAGTCTAAGAAACATATATGCAAAGCATCCAAACAGTAATATTCGCAATTTTTTGTTCTTCAAGTTTAAGTGTACAACGAGCCCCATTGTTAATCCTTTAAAGGAAATTAATTGTAAATTTCGGCAAGTAGAACAATGATGGGAACACGTAGACGGTTGAAATCTTTGTATATATTGCTTCCATATAGTCTAAGAAACATGTACGCAAAGCATCCAAATAGTACCATTCGCCAATTTTTTGTTCTTCAAGTTTAAATGAACTACGAGCCCCATTGTTAATCCTTTAATGGAAATTATTTGTAAATTTCGACAAGTAAAACAATGAATAGATCAGGTAGACGGTTGAAATCATTGCATATATTGCTTCTATATAATCTACGAAACATATATGCAAAGCATCCAAACAGTACAATTCACGAATTTTTTGTTCTTCAAGTTTAAGTGAACTACGAGCCCCATTGTTAATCCTTTAAAGGAAATTAATTGTAAATTTCGGCAAGTAAAACAATGATGGGAACACGTAGACGGTTGAAATCTTTGTATATATTGCTTCCATATAGTCTAAGAAACATGTACGCAAAGCATCCAAACAGTACAATTCGCCAATTTTTTGTTCTTCAAGTTTAAGTGAACTACGAGCCCCATTGTTAATCCTTCAAAGGAAATTATTTGTAAATTTCGACAAGTAGAACAATGAATGGAACAGGTAGACTGTTGCAATCATTGTATATATTGATTCTATATAGTCTAGGAAACATATATGCAAAGCATCCAAACAGTACAATTCGCCAATTTTTTGTTCTTCAAGTTTAAGTAAACTACGATCCCCATTGTTAATCCCTTAACGGAAATTATTTGTAACTTTCGACAAGTAGAACAATGAATGGAACAGGTAGACGGTTGAAATCATTGTATATATTGCATCTATATAGTCTAAGAAACATATCTGCAGATCATCCAAACAGTACAATCCGCCAATTATTTGATCTTCAAGTTTAAGTGAACTACGAGCCCCATTGTTAATACTTTAACGGAAATTATTTGTAACTTGCGACAAGTAGAACTATGAATGGAACAGGTAGACGGTTGAAATCAATGTATATGTTGCGTCTATATATTCTAAGAAACCTATATGCAAAGCATCTAAACAGTAACAATCGCCAATTTTTTGATCTTCAAGTTTAAGTGAACATCGAGCCCCATTGATAATCATGAAATGGAAATTATTTGTAACTTTCTACAAGTAGAACAATGAATAGTACAGGTAGACGGGTGAAATCATTGTTTATATTGCTTCTATATAGTCTAAGAAACATATATGCAAAGCGTCCAAACAGTACAATTCGCCAATTATTTGATCTTCAAGTTTAAGTAAAATACGATCCCCATTTTTAATCCTTTAAAGGAAATTATTTGTAAATTTCGACAAGTAGAACAATGATTGGAACACGTAGACGGTTGAAATCTTTGTATATATTGCTTCCATATAGTGTAAGAAAGATGTACGCAAAGCATCCAAACAGTACCATTCGCCAATTTTTTGTTCTTCAAGTTTAAGTGAACAATGAGCCCCAATGGTTAATCCTTTATCGGAAATTATTTGTAATTTTCGACAAGTAGAACAATGAATGAAACAGGTAGACGGTCGAAATCTTTGTATATATTGCTTCTATATAATCGAAGAAATATATATGCAAAGCATCCAAACAGTTACCATTCGCCAATTTTTTGTTCTTCAAGTTTAAGTGAACAACGAGCCCCATTGATGATCATGAAACGGAAATTATTTGTAACTTTCTACAAGTAGAACAATGAATGGAACAGGTAGACTGTTGAAATCATTGTATATATTGCTTCTATATAGTCTAAGAAACATATATGCAAAGCGTCCAAACAGTACAATTCGCCAATTATTTGATCTTCAAGTTTAAGTGAACAACGAGCCCCATTGATAATCATGAAACGGAAATTATTTGTAACTTTCTACAAGTAGAACAATGAATGGAACAGGTAGACTGTTGAAATCATTGTATATATTGCTTCTATATAGTCTAAGAAACATATATGCAAAGCGTCCAAACAGTACAATTCGCCAATTATTTGATCTTCAATTTTAAGTAAAATACGATCCCCATTGTTAATCCTTTAAAGGAAATTATTTGTAACTTTCGACAAGTAGAACAATGAATGGAACAGGTAGACGGTTGAAATCATTGTATATATCGCATCTATATAGTCTAAGAAACATATCTGCAGATCATCCAAACAGTACAATCCGCCAATTATTTGATCTTCAAGTTTAAGTGAACTACGAGCCCCATTGTTAATACTTTAACGGAAATGATTTGTAACTTGCGACAAGTAGAACTATGAATGGAACAGGTAGACGGTTGAAATCAATGTATATGTTGCGTCTATATATTCTAAGAAACCTATATGCAAAGCATCTAAACAGTAACAATCGCCAATTTTTTGATCTTCAAGTTTAAGTGAACATCGAGCCCCATTGATAATCATGAAATGGAAATTATTTGTAACTTTCTACAAGTAGACTAATGAATAGTACAGGTAGACGGGTGAAATCTTTCTATATGTTGCTTCTATATAGTCTAAGAAACATATATGCAAAGCGTCCAAACAGTACAATTCGCCAATTATTTGATCTTCAAGTTTAAGTGAACAACGAGCCCCATTGATAATCATGAAACGGAAATTATTTGTAACTTTCTACAAGTAGAACAATGAATGGAACAGGTAGACTGTTGAAATCATTGTATATATTGCTTCTATATAGTCTAAGAAACATATATGCAAAGCGTCCAAACAGTACAATTCGCCAATTATTTGATCTTCAATTTTAAGTAAAATACGATCCCCATTGTTAATCCTTTAAAGGAAATTATTTGTAAAGGGTCTAGCAGGATAAGGGGGTCAAAAGTGCCCTTGAAGGTATTTTATTCCACGATGCGTCATTCGATAGGTAACCATAAGAAACCATTTTACACAAATTTTTAATCCGATAGCTTGATCGGGAGGGTAGTTATGGGGTAAATTCGAAAAACCGGTTTTTGCCCCATTTTCGCCACTTATTGATGTGTAAAAATGACGAAAAAATTCTGACACATTCTAAACATGATTGCACACTTTAGGAATGATTTTCAGATTCTTCCGATGCAAGTGTCACGCGCGAAAAATCAAAAACCGAAAAAAAATCGGAAAAATATAGATTTCGCACTGAAATCTTCAAGGTACAATTTTTAAATAATTCCAGTAAGTACCTGATGTTACCATTATTATGCTCAATTTTTTTCATATTTTTTTGATATGGTGCAACACTGTCGGAAAAATCAAAAACCGATTTCTGGGACGCATTTCGGGCTGAAACGCGATCAGTATTTCCTATCTTTGCATTATTTTAATTCAGTATGTTCATTTTATTACCTTTAATGTCTCTGAATACGAAAAGATACGTGTTAAGGAAGAGAATCAAGAAAATAAAGTAAATTGTTAATTGTATGCTCCTTATATGCTAGAACTTTGAAACTTCTTTCAAGAGATGAAATGGCGCAGTGGGTAGAGTGTCTGCCTGTGGAACCGCTGGAAACTTTTTGTCGCGGGTTCGAATCCCCATGGGGGACTTAATTTTTTTTTCTGTAATTTTTTTTTTAAATTATTAAACACATAGCAATAATCAATAGTCGCTTTAAGGTGTTTCACAGACATTTTTATGTCTTCAAAAAATATAAAACCAGCATGAAAATAATCATACGGTATGATTTTCCTAGTTATGCCATATTTTGCAATTATGAGTATTTTCAAACATTTTGTATGCTTAATAGATATTGGTTTATTATAATGCATGAAAATATATGTTAAATAATGAAGGGACATAATATTATATCTTGGAAAGTTATAACAAAGAGGAGGAAAGCAGTTTCTTCCTTTCTATAGATTATAACTTTTCATGATCCTTTTACATTTAACATACATTTTCAAATGTCTTAATAAATCGATGTTTATTCAATATACGAAATGTTTAAAAATACTAGTAATCGAAAATCGCGGCATTATTAAAAACAGTAGATATAATTATTTTTAAAAATATTTGTGAAACACCTTAAAGTGACTATTGATTATTGCTATGTGTTTAATAATTTAAAAAAAAAAATTACAGAAAAAAAAATTAAGTCCCCCATGGGGATTCGAACCCGCGACAAAAAGTTTCCAGCGGTTCCACAGGCAGACACTCTACCCACTGCGCCATTTCATCTCTTGAAGGAAGGTTCAAAGTTCTAGTATATAAGGAGCATAAAATTAACAATTTACTTTATTTTCTTGATTCTCTTCCTTAACACGTATCTTTTTGTATTCAGAGACATTAAAGGTAATAAAAAGAACATACTGTGTTAAAATAATGTAAAAATAGCAAATACTGATCGCGTTTCAGCCCGAAATGCGTCCCGGAAATCGGTTTTTGATTTTTCCGACAGTGTTGCACCATATCAAAAAAATATGAAAAAAATTGAGCATAATAATGGTAACATCAGGTACTTACTGGAATTATTTAAAAATTGTACCTTGAAGATTTCAGTGCAAAATCTATATTTTCCCGATTTTTTTTCGGTTTTTGATTTTTCGCGCGTGACACTTGCATCGGAAGAATCTGAAAATCATTCCTAAAGTGTGCAATCATGTTTAGAATGTGTCAGAATTTTTTCGTCATTTCTCCACATCAATAAGTGGCGAAAATGGGGCAAAAACCGGTTTTTCGAATTTACCCCATAACTACCCTCCCGGTCAAGCTATCGGATTAAAAATTTGTGCACAATGGTTTCTTATGGTTACCTATCGAATGACGCATCGTGCAATAAAATACCTTCAAGGGCACTTTTGACCCCCTTATCCTGCTAGACCCTTTCGACAAGTAGAACAATGATTGGAACACGTAGACGGTTGAAATCTTTGTATATATTGCTTCCATATAGTGTAAGAAAGATGTACGCAAAGCATCCAAACAGTACCATTCGCCAATTTTTTGTTCCACAAGTTTAAGTGAACTACGAGCCCCATTGTTAATCCTTTAACGGAAATTAATTGTAACTTTCTACAAGTAGGACAATGAATGGAACAGGTAGACGGTTGAAATCTTTGTATATATTGCTTCTATATAGTCTAAGAAACATATATGCATAGCGTCCAAACAGTACAATTCGCCAATTTTTTGCTCTTCAAGTTTAAGTAAACTACGATCCCCATTGTTAATCCCTTAACGGAAATTATTTGTAACTTTCGACAAGTAGAACAATGAATGGAACAGGTAGACGGTTGAAATCATTGTATATATTGCTTCTATATAGTCTAAGAAACATATATGCAAATCATCCAAACAGTACCATTCGCCAATTTTTTGTTCTTCAAGTTTAAGTGAACTACGAGCCCCATTGTTAATCCTTTAAAGGAAATTATTTGTAAATTTCGACAAGTAGAACAATGAATGCAAGACGTAGACGGTTGAAATCTTTGTATATATTGCTTCCATATAGTCTAAGAAACATGTACGCAAAGCATCCAAACAGTACAATTCGCCAATTTTTTGCTCTTCAAGTTTAAGTAAACTACGATCCCCATTGTTAATCCCTTAACGGAAATTATTTGTAACTTTCGACAAGTAGAACAATGAATGGAACAGGTAGACGGTTGAAATCATTGTATATATTGCTTCTATATAGTCTAAGAAACATATATGCAAATCATCCAAACAGTACCATTCGCCAATTTTTTGTTCTTCAAGTTTAAGTGAACTACGAGCCCCATTGTTAATCCTTTAAAGGAAATTATTTGTAAATTTCGACAAGTAGAACAATGAATGCAACACGTAGACGGTTGAAATCTTTGTATATATTGCTTCTATATAGTCTAAGAAACATATATGCAAAGCATCCAAACAGTACAATTTGCCAATTTTTTGTACTTCAAGATTAAGTGAACTACGTGCCCCATTGATAATCCTTTAACGGAAATTATTTGTAACTTTCGACAAGTAGAACAGTGAATGGAACAGGTAGACGGTTGAAATCTTTGTATATATTGCTTCTATATAGTATAAGAAACATATATGCAAAGCATCCAAACAGAACAATTCGCCAATTTTTTGTTCTTCAATTTTAAGTGAACAATGAGCCCCAATGGTTAATCCGTTATCGGAAATTATTTGTAACTTTCGACAAGTAGAACAATGAATGGAACAGGTAGACGGTTGAAATCTTTGTATATATTGCTTCTAAATAGTCTAAGAAACATATATGCAAAGCATCCAAACAGTACCATTCGCCAATTTTTTGTTCTTCAAGTTTAAGTGAACTACGAGCCCCATTGTTACTCCTTTAAAGGAAATTATTTGTAACTTTCGACAAGTAGAACAATGAATGGAACTGGTAGACGGTTGAAATCTTTGTAAATGTTGCTTCTATATAGTCTAAGAAACCTATATGCAAACATCTAAACAGCAACATTCGCCAATTTTTTGATCTTCAAGTTTAAGTGAACAATGAGCCCCATTGTTAATCCTTTATCGGAAATTATTTGTAACTTTCGACAAGTAGAACAATGAATGGAACAGGTAGACGGTTGAAATCTTTGTATATATTGCTTCTATATAATCTAACAAACATATATGCAAAGCAGCCAAACAGTACAATTCGCCAATTTATTGTTCTTCTAGTTTAAGTAAACTACGATCCCCATTGTTAATCCCTTAACGGAAATTATTTGTAACTTTCGACAAGTAGAACAATGAATGGAAATGTAGACGGTTGAAATCATTGTATATATTGCTTCTATATAGTCTAAGAAACATATCTGCAAATTATCCAAACAGTACAATTCGCCAATTATTTGATCTTCAAGTTGAAGTGAAATACGAGCCCCATTGTTAATACTTTAACGGAAATTATTTGTAACTTGCGACAAGTAGAACAATGAATGGAACAGGTAGACGGTTGAAATCTTTGTATATATTGCTTCTATATAGTCTAAGAAACATACATGCAAAGCATCCAAACAGTACCATTCGCCAATTTTTTGTTCTTCAAGTTTAAGTGAACAATGAGCCCCAATGGTTAATCCTTTATCGGAAATTATTTGTAATTTTCGACAAGTAGAACAATGAATGAAACAGGTAGACGGTCGAAATCTTTGTATATATTGCTTCTCTATAATCTAAGAAACATATATGCAAAGCATCCGAACAGTTACCATTCGCCAATTTTTTGTTCTTCAAGTTTAAGTGAACAACGAGCCCCATTGATAATCATGAAACGGAAATTATTTGTAACTTTCTACAAGTAGAACAATGAATGGAACAGGTAGACTGTTGAAATCATTTTATATATTGCTTCTATATAGTCTAAGAAACATATCTGCAGATCATCCAAACAGTACAATCCGCCAATTATTTGATCTTCAAGTTTAAGTGAACTACGAGCCCCATTGTTAATACTTTAACGGAAATTATTTGTAACTTGCGACAAGTAGAACAATGAATGGAACAGGTAGAAGGTTGAAATCAATGTATATATTGCTTCTATATAGTCTAAGAAACATATATGCAAAGCATCCAAACAGTACCATTCGCCAATTTTTTGTTCTTCAAGTTTAAGTGAACAACGAGCCGCATTGTTAATCCTTTAAAGGAAATTATTTGTAAATTTCGAAAAGTAGAACAATGATTGGAACACGTAGACGGTTGAAATCTTTGTATATATTGCTTCTATATAATCTAAGAAACATATATGCAAAGCATCCAAACAGAACCATTCGCCAATTTTTTGTTCTTCAAATTTAAGTGAACAACGAGCCCCATTGATAATCATGAAACGGAAATTATTTGTAACTTTCAAAAGTAGAACAATGAATGGAACAGGTAGACTGTTGAAATCATTTTATATATTGCTTCTATATAGTCTAAGAAACATATCTGCAGATCATCCAAACAGTACAATCCGCCAATTATTTGATCTTCAAGTTTAAGTGAACTACGAGCCCCATTGTTAATACTTTAACGGAAATTATTTGTAACTTGCGACAAGTAGAACAATGAATGGAACAGGTAGACGGTTGAAATCCTTGTATATATTGCGTCTATATAATCTAAGAAACATATATGCAAAGCATCCAAACAGTACCATTCGCCAATTTTTTGTTCTTCAAGTTTAAGTGAAGTACGAGCCCCATTGTTAATCCTTTAAGGGAAATTATTTGTAAATTTCGACAAGTAGAACAATGAATGGAACAGGTAGACTGTTGAAATCATTGTATATATTGCTTCTATATAGTCTAAGAAACATATATGCAAAGCGTCCAAACAGTACAATTCGCCAATTATTTGATCTTCAAGTTTAAGTGAACTACGAGCCCCATTGTTAATACTTTAACGGAAATTATTTGTAACTTGCGACAAGTAGAACAATGAATGGAACAGGTAGCCGGTTGAAATCAATGTATATATTGCTTCTATATAGTCTAAGAAACATATATGCAAAGCATCCAAACAGTACTATTCGCAATTTTTTGTTCTTCAAGTTTAAGTGTACAACGAGCCCCATTGTTAATCCTTTAAAGGAAATTAATTGTAAATTTCGGCAAGTAGAACAATGATGGGAACACGTAGACGGTTGAAATCTTTGTATATATTGCTTCCATATAGTCTAAGAAACATGTACGCAAAGCATCCAAATAGTACCATTCGCCAATTTTTTGTTCTTCAAGTTTAAGTGAACTACGAGCCCCATTGTTAATCCTTTAAAGGAAATTATTTGTAAATTTCGACAAGTAAAACAATGAATGGATCAGGTAGACGGTTGAAATCATTGCATATATTGCTTCTATATAATCTACGAAACATATATGCAAAGCATCCAAACAGTACAATTCACGAATTTTTTGTTCTTCAAGTTTAAGTGAACTACGAGCCCCATTGTTAATCCTTTAAAGGAAATTAATTGTAAATTTCGGCAAGTAAAACAATGATGGGAACACGTAGACGGTTGAAATCTTTGTATATATTGCTTCCATATAGTCTAAGAAACATGTACGCAAAGCATCCAAACAGTACAATTCGCCAATTTTTTGTTCTTCAAGTTTAAGTGAACTACGAGCCCCATTGTTAATCCTTCAAAGGAAATTATTTGTAAATTTCGACAAGTAGAACAATGAATGGAACAGGTAGACTGTTGCAATCATTGTATATATTGATTCTATATAGTCTAGGAAACATATATGCAAAGCATCCAAACAGTACAATTCGCCAATTTTTTGTTCTTCAAGTTTAAGTAAACTACGATCCCCATTGTTAATCCCTTAACGGAAATTATTTGTAACTTTCGACAAGTAGAACAGTGAATGGAACTGGTAGACGGTTGAAATCTTTGTATATATTGCTTCTATATAGTCTAAGAAACATATATGCAAAGCATCCAAACAGTACAATTCGCCAATTTTTTGTTCTTCAAGTTTAAGTGAACAATGAGCCCCAATGGTTAATCCCTTATCGGTAATTATTTGTAACTTTCGACAAGTAGAACAATGAATGAAACAGGTAGACGGTTGAAATCCTTGTATATATTGCTTCCATATAGTCTAAGAAACATGTACGCAAAGCATCCAAACAGTACCATTAGCCAATTTTTTGTCCTTCAAGTTTAAGTGAACAATGAGCCCCATTGTTAATCCTTTATCGGAAATTATTTCTAACTTTCGACAAGTAGAACAATGAATCGAACAGGTAGACGGTTGAAATCTTAGTATATATTGCTTCTATATAGTCTAAGAAACATATATGCAAAGCATCCAAACAGTACCCTTCGCCAATTTTTTGTTCTTCAAGTTTAAGTGAACAATGAGCCCCATTTTTAATCCTTTAAAGGAAATTATTTGTAAATTTCGACAAGTAGAACAATGATTGGAACACGTAGACGGTTGAAATCTTTGTATATATTGCTTTCATATAGTCTAAGAAACATGTACGCAAAGCATCCAAACAGTACCATTCGCTAATTTTTTGTTCTTCAAGTTTAAGTGAACAATGAGCCCCAATGGTTAATCCTTTATCGGAAATTATTTGTAACTTGCGACAAGTAGAACAATGAATGGAACAGGTAGCCGGTTGAAATCTTTGTATATATTGCTTCTATATAGTCTAAGAAACATACATGCAAAGCATCCAAACAGTACCATTCGCCAATTTTTTGTTCTTCAAGTTTAAGTGAACAATGAGCCCCAATGGTTAATCCATGATCGGTAATTATTTGTAACTTTCGACAAGTAGAACAATGAATGGAACAGGTAGCCGGTTGAAACCAATGTATATATTGCTTCTATATAGTCTAAGAAACATATATGCAAAGCATCCAAACAGTACCATTCGCAATTTTTTTGTTCTTCAAGTTTAAGTGAACAACGAGCCCCATTGTTAATCCTTTAAAGGAAATTATTTGTAAATTTCGACAAGTAGAACAATGATTGGAACACGTAGACGGTTGAAATCTTTGTATATATTGCTTCCATATAGTGTAAGAAAGATGTACGCAAAGCATCCAAACAGTACCATTCGCCAATTTTTTGTTCTTCAAGTTTAAGTGAACAATGAGCCCCAATGGTTAATCCTTTATCGGAAATTATTTGTAATTTTCGACAAGTAGAACAATGAATGAAACAGGTAGACGGTCGAAATCTTTGTATATATTGCTTCCATATAATCTAAGAAACATATATGCAAAGCATCCAAACAGTTATCATTCGCCAATTTTTTGTTCTTCAAGTTTAAGTGAACAACGAGCCCCATTGATAATCATGAAACGGAAATTATTTGTAACTTTCTACAAGTAGAACAATGAATGGAACAGGTAGACTGTTGAAATCATTTTATATATTGCTTCTATATAGTCTAAGAAACATATCTGCAGATCATCCAAACAGTACAATCCGCCAATTATTTGATCTTCAAGTTTAAGTGAACTACGAGCCCCATTGTTAATACTTTAACGGAAATTATTTGTAACTTGCGACAAGTAGAACAATGAATGGAACAGGTAGAAGGTTGAAATCAATGTATATATTGCTTCTATATAGTCTAAGAAACATATATGCAAAGCATCCAAACAGTACCATTCGCCAATTTTTTGTTCTTCAAGTTTAAGTGAACAACGAGCCGCATTGTTAATCCTTTAAAGGAAATTATTTGTAAATTTCGAAAAGTAGAACAATGATTGGAACACGTAGACGGTTGAAATCTTTGTATATATTGCTTCTATATAATCTAAGAAACATATATGCAAAGCATCCAAACAGAACCATTCGCCAATTTTTTGTTCTTCAAATTTAAGTGAACAACGAGCCCCATTGATAATCATGAAACGGAAATTATTTGTAACTTTCTACAAGTAGAACAATGAATGGAACAGGTAGACTGTTGAAATCATTTTATATATTGCTTCTATATAGTCTAAGAAACATATCTGCAGATCATCCAAACAGTACAATTCGCCAATTTTTTGTTCTTCAAGTTTAAGTAAACTACGATCCCCATTGTTAATCCCTTAACGGAAATTATTTGTAACTTTCGACAAGTAGAACAATGAATGGAACAGGTAGACGGTTGAAATCATTGTATATATTGCATCTATATAGTCTAAGAAACATATCTGCAGATCATCCAAACAGTACAATCCGCCAATTATTTGATCTTCAAGTTTAAGTGAACTACGAGCCCCAATGTTAATACTTTAACGGAAATTATTTGTAACTTGCGACAAGTAGAACTATGAATGGAACAGGTAGACGGATGAAATCAATGTATATGTTGCGTCTATATATTCTAAGAAACCTATATGCAAAGCATCTAAACAGTAACAATCGCCAATTTTTTGATCTTCAAGTTTAAGTGAACATCGAGCCCCATTGATAATCATGAAATGGAAATTATTTGTAACTTTCTACAAGTAGAACAATGAATAGTACAGGTAGACGGGTGAAATCATTGTTTATATTGCTTCTATATAGTCTAAGAAACATATATGCAAAGCGTCCAAACAGTACAATTCGCCAATTATTTGATCTTCAAGTTTAAGTAAAATACGATCCCCATTTTTAATCCTTTAAAGGAAATTATTTGTAAATTTCGACAAGTAGAACAATGATTGGAACACGTAGACGGTTGAAATCTTTGTATATATTGCTTCCATATAGTGTAAGAAAGATGTACGCAAAGCATCCAAACAGTACCATTCGCCAATTTTTTGTTCTTCAAGTTTAAGTGAACAATGAGCCCCAATGGTTAATCCTTTATCGGAAATTATTTGTAATTTTCGACAAGTAGAACAATGAATGAAACAGGTAGACTGTTGAAATCATTGTATATATTGCTTCTATATAGTCTAAGAAACATATATGCAAAGCGTCCAAACAGTTACCATTCGCCAATTTTTTGTTCTTCAAGTTTAAGTGAACAACGAGCCCCATTGATGATCATGAAACGGAAATTATTTGTAAATTTCGACAAGTAGAACAATGAATGGAACAGGTAGACGGTTGAAATCATTGTATATATTGCATCTATATAGTCTAAGAAACATATCTGCAGATCATCCAAACAGTACAATCCGCCAATTATTTGATCTTCAAGTTTAAGTGAACTACGAGCCCCATTGTTAATACTTTAACGGAAATTATTTGTAACTTGCGACAAGTAGAACTATGAATGGAACAGGTAGACGGTTGAAATCAATGTATATGTTGCGTCTATATATTCTAAGAAACCTATATGCAAAGCATCTAAACAGTAACAATCGCCAATTTTTTGATCTTCAAGTTTAAGTGAACATCGAGCCCCATTGATAATCATGAAATGGAAATTATTTGTAACTTTCTACAAGTAGACTAATGAATAGTACAGGTAGACGGGTGAAATCTTTCTATATGTTGCTTCTATATAGTCTAAGAAACATATATGCAAAGCGTCCAAACAGTACAATTCGCCAATTATTTGATCTTCAAGTTTAAGTGAACAACGAGCCCCATTGATAATCATGAAACGGAAATTATTTGTAACTTTCTACAAGTAGAACAATGAATGGAACAGGTAGACTGTTGAAATCATTGTATATATTGCTTCTATATAGTCTAAGAAACATATATGCAAAGCGTCCAAACGGTACAATTCGCCAATTATTTGATCTTCAATTTTAAGTAAAATACGATCCCCATTGTTAATCCTTTAAAGGAAATTATTTGTAAATTTCGACAAGTAGAACAATGATTGGAACACGTAGACGGTTGAAATCTTTGTATATATTGCTTCTATATAGTCTAAGAAACATATATGCAAATCATCCAAACAGTACCATTCGCCAATTTTTTGTTCTTCAAGTTTAAGTGAACTACGAGCCCCATTGTTAATCCTTTAAGGGAAATTATTTGTAAATTTCGACAAGTAGAACAATCAATGGAACAGGTAGACTGTTGAAATCATTGTTTATATTGCTTCTATATAGTCTAAGAAACATATATGCAAAGCGTCCAAACAGTACAATTCGCCAATTATTTGATCTTCAAGTTTAAGTGAACTACGTGCCCCATTGTTAATACTTTAACGGAAATTATTTGTAACTTGCGACAAGTAGAACAATGAATGGAACAGGTAGCCGGTTGAAATCAATGTATATATTGCTTCTATATAGTCTAAGAAACATATATGCAAAGCATCCAAACAGTACTATTCGCAATTTTTTGTTCTTCAAGTTTAAGTGTACAACGAGCCCCATTGTTAATCCTTTAAAGGAAATTAATTGTAAATTTCGGCAAGTAGAACAATGATGGGAACACGTAGACGGTTGAAATCTTTGTATATATTGCTTCCATATAGTCTAAGAAACATGTACGCAAAGCATCCAAATAGTACCATTCGCCAATTTTTTGTTCTTCAAGTTTAAGTGAACTACGAGCCCCATTGTTAATCCTTTAAAGGAAATTATTTGTAAATTTCGACAAGTAAAACAATGAATGGATCAGGTAGACGGTTGAAATCATTGCATATATTGCTTCTATATAATCTACGAAACATATATGCAAAGCATCCAAACAGTACAATTCACGAATTTTTTGTTCTTCAAGTTTAAGTGAACTACGAGCCCCATTGTTAATCCTTTAAAGGAAATTAATTGTAAATTTCGGCAAGTAAAACAATGATGGGAACACGTAGACGGTTGAAATCTTTGTATATATTGCTTCCATATAGTCTAAGAAACATGTACGCAAAGCATCCAAACAGTACAATTCGCCAATTTTTTGTTCTTCAAGTTTAAGTGAACTACGAGCCCCATTGTTAATCCTTCAAAGGAAATTATTTGTAAATTTCGACAAGTAGAACAATGAATGGAACAGGTAGACTGTTGCAATCATTGTATATATTGATTCTATATAGTCTAGGAAACATATATGCAAAGCATCCAAACAGTACAATTCGCCAATTTTTTGTTCTTCAAGTTTAAGTAAACTACGATCCCCATTGTTAATCCCTTAACGGAAATTATTTGTAACTTTCGACAAGTAGAACAATGAATGGAACAGGTAGACGGTTGAAATCATTGTATATATTGCATCTATATAGTCTAAGAAACATATCTGCAGATCATCCAAACAGTACAATCCGCCAATTATTTGATCTTCAAGTTTAAGTGAACTACGAGCCCCATTGTTAATACTTTAACGGAAATTATTTGTAACTTGCGACAAGTAGAACTATGAATGGAACAGGTAGACGGTTGAAATCAATGTATATGTTGCGTCTATATATTCTAAG
The DNA here is from genome assembly GCA_963989415.1 of Cerceris ruficornis. Lineage (NCBI taxonomy): Eukaryota > Metazoa > Arthropoda > Insecta > Hymenoptera > Crabronidae > Cerceris > Cerceris ruficornis. The sequence goes on along the minus strand of CAXDIW010000024.1, from coordinate 934,583 downwards.
AAACCTATATGCAAAGCATCTAAACAGTAACAATCGCCAATTTTTTGATCTTCAAGTTTAAGTGAACATCGAGCCCCATTGATAATCATGAAATGGAAATTATTTGTAACTTTCTACAAGTAGAACAATGAATAGTACAGGTAGACGGGTGAAATCATTGTTTATATTGCTTCTATATAGTCTAAGAAACATATATGCAAAGCGTCCAAACAGTACAATTCGCCAATTATTTGATCTTCAAGTTTAAGTAAAATACGATCCCCATTTTTAATCCTTTAAAGGAAATTATTTGTAAATTTCGACAAGTAGAACAATGATTGGAACACGTAGACGGTTGAAATCTTTGTATATATTGCTTCCATATAGTGTAAGAAAGATGTACGCAAAGCATCCAAACAGTACCATTCGCCAATTTTTTGTTCTTCAAGTTTAAGTGAACAATGAGCCCCAATGGTTAATCCTTTATCGGAAATTATTTGTAATTTTCGACAAGTAGAACAATGAATGAAACAGGTAGACGGTCGAAATCTTTGTATATATTGCTTCTATATAATCGAAGAAATATATATGCAAAGCATCCAAACAGTTACCATTCGCCAATTTTTTGTTCTTCAAGTTTAAGTGAACAACGAGCCCCATTGATGATCATGAAACGGAAATTATTTGTAACTTTCTACAAGTAGAACAATGAATGGAACAGGTAGACTGTTGAAATCATTGTATATATTGCTTCTATATAGTCTAAGAAACATATATGCAAAGCGTCCAAACAGTACAATTCGCCAATTATTTGATCTTCAAGTTTAAGTGAACAACGAGCCCCATTGATAATCATGAAACGGAAATTATTTGTAACTTTCTACAAGTAGAACAATGAATGGAACAGGTAGACTGTTGAAATCATTGTATATATTGCTTCTATATAGTCTAAGAAACATATATGCAAAGCGTCCAAACAGTACAATTCGCCAATTATTTGATCTTCAATTTTAAGTAAAATACGATCCCCATTGTTAATCCTTTAAAGGAAATTATTTGTAACTTTCGACAAGTAGAACAATGAATGGAACAGGTAGACGGTTGAAATCATTGTATATATTGCATCTATATAGTCTAAGAAACATATCTGCAGATCATCCAAACAGTACAATCCGCCAATTATTTGATCTTCAAGTTTAAGTGAACTACGAGCCCCATTGTTAATACTTTAACGGAAATTATTTGTAACTTGCGACAAGTAGAACTATGAATGGAACAGGTAGACGGTTGAAATCAATGTATATGTTGCGTCTATATATTCTAAGAAACCTATATGCAAAGCATCTATACAGTAACAATCGCCAATTTTTTGACCTTCAAGTTTAAGTGAACATCGAGCCCCATTGATAATCATGAAATGGAAATTATTTGTAACTTTCTACAAGTAGACTAATGAATAGTACAGGTAGACGGGTGAAATCTTTCTATATGTTGCTTCTATATAGTCTAAGAAACATATATGCAAAGCGTCCAAACAGTACAATTCGCCAATTATTTGATCTTCAAGTTTAAGTGAACAACGAGCCCCATTGATAATCATGAAACGGAAATTATTTGTAACTTTCTACAAGTAGAACAATGAATGGAACAGGTAGACTGTTGAAATCATTGTATATATTGCTTCTATATAGTCTAAGAAACATATATGCAAAGCGTCCAAACAGTACAATTCGCCAATTATTTGATCTTCAATTTTAAGTAAAATACGATCCCCATTGTTAATCCTTTAAAGGAAATTATTTGTAAATTTCGACAAGTAGAACAATGATTGGAACACGTAGACGGTTGAAATCTTTGTATATATTGCTTCCATATAGTGTAAGAAAGATGTACGCAAAGCATCCAAACAGTACCATTCGCCAATTTTTTGTTCCACAAGTTTAAGTGAACTACGAGCCCCATTGTTAATCCTTTAACGGAAATTAATTGTAACTTTCTACAAGTAGGACAATGAATGGAACAGGTAGACGGTCGAAATCTTTGTATATATTGCTTCTATATAGTCTAAGAAACATATATGCATAGCGCCCAAACAGTACAATTCGCCAATTTTTTGCTCTTCAAGTTTAAGTAAACTACGATCCCCATTGTTAATCCCTTAACGGAAATTATTTGTAACTTTCGACAAGTAGAACAATGAATGGAACAGGTAGACGGTTGAAATCATTGTATATATTGCTTCTATATAGTCTAAGAAACATATATGCAAATCATCCAAACAGTACCATTCGCCAATTTTTTGTTCTTCAAGTTTAAGTGAACTACGAGCCCCATTGTTAATCCTTTAAAGGAAATTATTTGTAAATTTCGACAAGTAGAACAATGAATGCAAGACGTAGACGGTTGAAATCTTTGTATATATTGCTTCCATATAGTCTAAGAAACATGTACGCAAAGCATCCAAACAGTACAATTCGCCAATTTTTTGCTCTTCAAGTTTAAGTAAACTACGATCCCCATTGTTAATCCCTTAACGGAAATTATTTGTAACTTTCGACAAGTAGAACAATGAATGGAACAGGTAGACGGTTGAAATCATTGTATATATTGCTTCTATATAGTCTAAGAAACATATATGCAAATCATCCAAACAGTACCATTCGCCAATTTTTTGTTCTTCAAGTTTAAGTGAACTACGAGCCCCATTGTTAATCCTTTAAAGGAAATTATTTGTAAATTTCGACAAGTAGAACAATGAATGCAACACGTAGACGGTTGAAATCTTTGTATATATTGCTTCTATATAGTCTAAGAAACATATATGCAAAGCATCCAAACAGTACAATTTGCCAATTTTTTGTACTTCAAGATTAAGTGAACTACGTGCCCCATTGATAATCATGAAACGGAAATTATTTGTAACTTTCTACAAGTAGAACAATGAATGGAACAGGTAGACGGTTGAAATCATTATATATATTGCTTCTACATAGACTAAGAAACATATATGCAAAGCATCCAAACAGTACAATTCGCCAATTTTTTGTTCTTCAAGTTTAAGTAAACTACGATCCCCATTGTTAATCCTTTAACGGAAATTATTTGTAACTTTCGACAAGTAGAACAGTGAATGGAACAGGTAGACGGTTGAAATCTTTGTATATATTGCTTCTATATAGTATAAGAAACATATATGCAAAGCATCCAAACAGAACAATTCGCCAATTTTTTGTTCTTCAATTTTAAGTGAACAATGAGCCCCAATGGTTAATCCGTTATCGGAAATTATTTGTAACTTTCGACAAGTAGAACAATGAATGGAACAGGTAGACGGTTGAAATCTTTGTATATATTGCTTCTAAATAGTCTAAGAAACATATATGCAAAGCATCCAAACAGTACCATTCGCCAATTTTTTGTTCTTCAAGTTTAAGTGAACTACGAGCCCCATTGTTACTCCTTTAAAGGAAATTATTTGTAACTTTCGACAAGTAGAACAATGAATGGAACTGGTAGACGGTTGAAATCTTTGTAAATGTTGCTTCTATATAGTCTAAGAAACCTATATGCAAAGCATCTAAACAGCAACATTCGCCAATTTTTTGATCTTCAAGTTTAAGTGAACAATGAGCCCCATTGTTAATCCTTTATCGGAAATTATTTGTAACTTTCGACAAGTAGAACAATGAATGGAACAGGTAGACGGTTGAAATCTTTGTATATATTGCTTCTATATAATCTAACAAACATATATGCAAAGCAGCCAAACAGTACAATTCGCCAATTTATTGTTCTTCAAGTTTAAGTAAACTACGATCCCCATTGTTAATCCCTTAACGGAAATTATTTGTAACTTTCGACAAGTAGAACAATGAATGGAAATGTAGACGGTTGAAATCATTGTATATATTGCTTCTATATAGTCTAAGAAACATATCTGCAAATTATCCAAACAGTACAATTCGCCAATTATTTGATCTTCAAGTTGAAGTGAAATACGAGCCCCATTGTTAATACTTCAACGGAAATTATTTGTAACTTGCGACAAGTAGAACAATGAATGGAACAGGTAGACGGTTGAAATCAATGTATATATTGCTTCTATATAGTCTAAGAAACATATATGCAAAGCATCTAAACAGTAACAATCGCCAATTTTTTGTTCCTCAATTTTAAGTGAATTACGAGCCCCATTGTTAATCCTTTAAAGGAAATTATTTGTAATTTTCGACAAGTAGAACAATGATTGGATCAGGTAGACGGTTGAAATCATTGTATTAGGTTGTCAAGTATGAAATGGAGCAAAAAATACACATAATTGATTTCGATTTTTTTCCAATAAAAACTTTTTATTTTTAATCAAAGTATGCACCCATATTATCGATACACTTTTGCCATCTTAGAGGTAACTCATTTATCCCTTTGCTGTAGAAGCCTGGATCACGGGAGTCGATGAACTCTTCAAACGCCATTTTGACAGCCTGTGCGGAATTGATTTTTTTTTTCAGATAAAAAGTTGTTTAAATTTTGAAAGAAATGATAGTCAGTGGGGGCAAGGTCTGGCGAGCACGATGGGTGACGGAGAGTTTCCAACTTCAACTCTTGTAGCTTTGACACGGTCATTCGTGCGGCATGTGGTCGAGCGTTGTCGTGCAACGCTTCGTTCCTTCTGTGCATCGGTCAATTCATGCGGTATCCACTTGTCCAGCTTTCTCACTTTACCGATTTGTGCCAAATGAGTCAAGATTGTTTGCTTTGATACATTGTGCATTAATGATAATTCACGTGCACTTTAGCTAGGATTCGCTTCCACAGTGGCTTTCAGGACGACATTATCCACCTGAGTCTTGGGTCGACCACGTAGTTCATTAGACAGGTCGAAATCTCCCGAACGAAATTTTTTAAACGAACGAGCTACAGTCGCGTTTGTAGCCACATGAATACCGAACACACTATTGATATTGGCGACTGCCTGCCGTGTTGTGGCTCCACGGTGTAACTCATACTTTATCAACACACGAATTTCGCTGATTTCCATGGTCTCACTTAATCACCTATACAAAAAAAACTATTGCAAATTTTGTCAAACTGAAATATGAGTTAGAAAGAGGAAAAGATGTACCTTACACACGAAAAACAAATTATGCCAAAATACGGCGTCTAAATGAGGTTATGTGCGATTGAAATAAATAATACGAAGTTTGCTCCATTTCATACTTGACAACCTAATATATATTGCTTCTATATAATCTACGAAACATATATGCAAAGCATCCAAACAGTACAATTCGCCAATTTTTTGTTCTTCAAGTTTAAGTGAACTACGAGCCCCATTGTTAAGCCTTTAACGGAAATTAATTGTAACTTTCTACAAGTAGAACAATGGTTGGACACGTAGACGGTTGAAATCTTTGTATATATTGCTTCTATATAGTCTAAGAAACATATATGCAAAGCATCCAAACAGTACCATTCGCCAATTTTTTGTTCTTCAAGTTTAAGTGAACAATGAGACCCATTGTTAATCCTTTATCGGAAATTATTTGTAACTTGCGACAAGTAGAACAATGAATGGAACAGGTAGACGGTTGAAATCAATGTATATATTGCTTCTATAGAGTCTAAGAAACATATATGCAAAGCATCCAAACAGTACCATTCGCCAATTTTTTGTTCTTCAAGTTTAAGTGAACTACGAGCCCCATTGTTAATCCTTTAACGGAAATTATTTGTAACTTGCGACAAGTAGAACAATGAATGGAACAGGTAGAAGGTTGAAATCAATGTATATATTGCTTCTATATAGTCTAAGAAACATATATGCAAAGCGTCCAAACAGTACAATTCGCCAATTATTTGATCTTCAAGTTTAAGTAAAATACGATCCCCATTGTTAATCCTTTAAAGGAAATTATTTGTAAATTTCGACAAGTAGAACAATGAATGGAACAGGTAGACTATTGAAATCATTGTATATATTGCTTCTATATAGTCTAAGAAACATATATGCAAAGCGTCCAAACAGTACAATTCGCCAATTATTTGATCTTCAAGTTTAAGTGAACTACGAGCCCCATTGTTAATCCTTTAACGGAAATTAATTGTAACTTTCTACAAGTAGAACAATGATTGGAACACGTAGACGGTTGAAATCTTTGTATATATTGCTTCCATATAGTCGAAGAAACATATATGCAAAGCATCCAAACAGTACCATTCGCCAATTTTTTGTTCTTCAAGTTTAAGTGAACAATGAGCCCCATTGTTAATCGTTTATCGGAAATTATTTGTAAATTTCGACAAGTAGAACAATGTATGGAACAGGTAGACGGTCGAAATCTTTGTATATATTGCTTCTATATAATCTAAGAAACATATATGCAAAGCATCCAAACAGTACCATTCGCGAATTTATTGTTCTTCAAGTTTAAGTGAACAACGAGCCCCATTGATAATCATGAAAGGGAAATTATTTCTAAATTTCGACAAGTAGAACAATGATTGGAACAGGTAGACGGGTGAAATCCTTCTATATATTGCTTCTATATAGTCTAAGAAACATATATGCAAAGCGTCCAAACAGTACAATTCGCCAATTATTTGATCTTCAAGTTTAAGTGAACAATGAGCCCCAATGGTTAATCCTTTATCGGAAATTATTTGTAACTTTCGACATGTAGAACAATGAATGGAACAGGTAGACGGCTGAAATCTTTGTATATATTGCTTCCGTATAGTCTAAGAAACATATATGCGATGCATCCAAACAGTACCATTCGCCAATTTTTTGTTCTTCAAGGTTAAGTGAACAATGAGCCCGATTGTTAATCCTTTATCGGAAATTATTTGTAAATTTCGACAAGTAGAACAATGATTGGAACACGTGGACGGTTGAAATCATTGTATATATTGCTTCTATATAGTCTAAGAAACATATATGCAAAGCATCCAAACAGTACAATTCGCCAATTTTGTGTTCTTCAAGTTTAAGTGAACTACGAGCCCCATTGTTAATCCTTTAACGGAAATTATTTGTAACTTTCGACGAGGAGAACAATGAATGGAACAGGTAGACGGTTGAAATCATTGTATATATTGCTTCTATATAGTCTAAGAAACATATATGCAAAGCATCCAAACAGTACAATTCGCCAATTTTTTGTTCTTCAAGTTTAAGTAAACTACGATCCCCATTGTTAATCCCTTAACGGAAGTTATTTGTAACTTTCGACAAGTAGAACAATGAATGGAACAGGTAGACGGTTGAAATCATTGTATATATTGCATCTATATAGTCTAAGAAACATATCTGCAGATCATCCAAACAGTACAATCCGCCAATTATTTGATCTTCAAGTTTAAGTGAACTACGAGCCCCATTGTTAATACTTTAACGGAAATTATTTGTAACTTGCGACAAGTAGAACTATGAATGGAACAGGTAGACGGTTGAAATCAATGTATATGTTGCGTCTATATATTCTAAGAAACCTATATGCAAAGCATCTAAACAGTAACAATCGCCAATTTTTTGATCTTCAAGTTTAAGTGAACATCGAGCCCCATTGATAATCAGGAAATGGAAATTATTTGTAACTTTCTACAAGTAGAACAATGAATAGTACAGGTAGACGGGTGAAATCATTGTTTATATTGCTTCTATATAGTCTAAGAAACATATATGCAAAGCGTCCAAACAGTACAATTCGCCAATTATTTGATCTTCAAGTTTAAGTAAAATACGATCCCCATTTTTAATCCTTTAAAGGAAATTATTTGTAAATTTCGACAAGTAGAACAATGATTGGAACACGTAGACGGTTGAAATCTTTGTATATATTGCTTCCATATAGTGTAAGAAAGATGTACGCAAAGCATCCAAACAGTACCATTCGCCAATTTTTTGTTCTTCAAGTTTAAGTGAACAATGAGCCCCAATGGTTAATCCTTTATCGGAAATTATTTGTAATTTTCGACAAGTAGAACAATGAATGAAACAGGTAGACGGTCGAAATCTTTGTATATATTGCTTCTATATAATCGAAGAAATATATATGCAAAGCATCCAAACAGTTACCATTCGCCAATTTTTTGTTCTTCAAGTTTAAGTGAACAACGAGCCCCATTGATGATCATGAAACGGAAATTATTTGTAACTTTCTACAAGTAGAACAATGAATGGAACAGGTAGACTGTTGAAATCATTGTATATATTGCTTCTATATAGTCTAAGAAACATATATGCAAAGCGTCCAAACAGTACAATTCGCCAATTATTTGATCTTCAAGTTTAAGTGAACAACGAGCCCCATTGATAATCATGAAACGGAAATTATTTGTAACTTTCTACAAGTAGAACAATGAATGGAACAGGTAGACTGTTGAAATCATTGTATATATTGCTTCTATATAGTCTAAGAAACATATATGCAAAGCGTCCAAACAGTACAATTCGCCAATTATTTGATCTTCAATTTTAAGTAAAATACGATCCCCATTGTTAATCCTTTAAAGGAAATTATTTGTAACTTTCGACAAGTAGAACAATGAATGGAACAGGTAGACGGTTGAAATCATTGTATATATTGCATCTATATAGTCTAAGAAACATATCTGCAGATCATCCAAACAGTACAATCCGCCAATTATTTGATCTTCAAGTTTAAGTGAACTACGAGCCCCATTGTTAATACTTTAACGGAAATTATTTGTAACTTGCGACAAGTAGAACTATGAATGGAACAGGTAGACGGTTGAAATCAATGTATATGTTGCGTCTATATATTCTAAGAAACCTATATGCAAAGCATCTAAACAGTAACAATCGCCAATTTTTTGATCTTCAAGTTTAAGTGAACATCGAGCCCCATTGATAATCATGAAATGGAAATTATTTGTAACTTTCTACAAGTAGACTAATGAATAGTACAGGTAGACGGGTGAAATCATTGTTTATATTGCTTCTATATAGTCTAAGAAACATATATGCAAAGCGTCCAAACAGTACAATTCGCCAATTATTTGATCTTCAAGTTTAAGTAAAATACGATCCCCATTTTTAATCCTTTAAAGGAAATTATTTGTAAATTTCGACAAGTAGAACAATGATTGGAACACGTAGACGGTTGAAATCTTTGTATATATTGCTTCCATATAGTGTAAGAAAGATGTACGCAAAGCATCCAAACAGTACCATTCGCCAATTTTTTGTTCTTCAAGTTTAAGTGAACAATGAGCCCCATTGTTAATCGTTTATCGGAAATTATTTGTAAATTTCGACAAGTAGAACAATGTATGGAACAGGTAGACAGTTGAAATCATTGTATATATTGCTTCTATATAGTCCAAGAAACTTATATGCAAAGCGTCCAAACAGTACAATTCTCCAATTATTTGATCTTCAAGTTTAAGTGAACTACGAGCCCCATTGTTAATACTTTAACGGAAATTATTTGTAACTTTCGACAAGTAGAACATTGAATGGAACAGGTAGACGGTTGAAATCTTTGTATATATTGCTTCTATATAGTATAAGAAACATATATGCAATGCATCCAAACAGTACCATTCGCCAATTTTTTGTTCTTCAAGTTTAAGTGAACTACGAGCCCCATTGTTAATACTGTAACGGAAATTATTTGTAACTTGCGACAAGTAGAACAATGAATGGAACAGGTAGCCGGTTGAAATCTTTGTATATATTGCTTCTATATAGTCTAAGAAACATATATGCAAAGCATCCAAACAGTACAATCCGCCAATTTCTTGTACTTCAAGTTTAAGTGAACAATGAGACCCAATGGTTTATCCATTATCGGTAATTATTTGTAACTTTCGACAAGTAGAACAATGAGTGGAACAGGTAGACGGTTGAAATCCTTGTATATATTGCGTCTATATAATCTAAGAAACATATATGCAAAGCATCCAAACAGTACCATTCGCCAATTTTTTGTTCTTCAAGTTTAAGTGAAGTACGAGCCCCATTGTTAATCCTTTAAGGGAAATTATTTGTAAATTTCGACAAGTAGAACAATGAATGGAACAGGTAGACTGTTGAAATCATTGTATATATTGCTTCTATATAGTCTAAGAAACATATATGCAAAGCGTCCAAACAGTACAATTCGCCAATTATTTGATCTTCAAGTTTAAGTGAACTACGAGCCCCATTGTTAATACTTTAACGGAAATTATTTGTAACTTGCGACAAGTAGAACAATGAATGGAACAGGTAGCCGGTTGAAATCAATGTATATATTGCTTCTATATAGTCTAAGAAACATATATGCAAAGCATCCAAACAGAACCATTCGCTAATTTTTTGTTCTTCAAATTTAAGTGAACAACGAGCCCCATTGATAATCATGAAACGGAAATTATTTGTAACTTTCTACAAGTAGAACAATGAATAGAACAGGTAGACGGTTGAAATCTTTGTATATGTTGCGTCTATATATTCTAGGAAACCTATATGCAAAGCATCTAAAAAGTAACAATCGCCAATTTTTTGATCTTCAAGTTTAAGTGAACATCGAGCCCCATTGATAATCATGAAATGGAAATTATTTGTAACTTTCTACAAGTAGAACAATGAATAGTACAGGTAGACGGGTGAAATCTTTCTATATATTACTTCTAAATAGTCTAAGAAACATATATGCAAAGCATCGAAACAGTACAATTCGCCAATTTTGAGTTCTTCAAGTTTAAGTGAACTACGATCCCCATTGTTAATCCTTTAAAGGAAATTATTTGTAAATTTCGAGAAGTAGAACAATGAATGGATCATGTAGACGGTTGAAATCATTGTATATTTTGCTTCTATATAGTCTAAGAAACATATATGCAAAGCATCCAAACAGTTACCATTCGCCAATTTTTTGTTCTTCAAGTTTAAGTGAAGTACGAGCCCTATTGTTAATCCTTTAAAGGAAATTATTTGTAAATTTCGACAAGTAGAACAATGAATGGAACAGGTAGACTGTTGAAATCATTGTATATATTGCTTCTATATAGTCTAAGAAACATATATGCAAAGCGTCCAAACAGTACAATTCGCCAATTATTTGATCTTCAATTTTAAGTAAAATACGATCCCCATTGTTAATCCTTTAAAGGAAATTATTTGTAAATTTCGACAAGTAGAACAATGATGGGAACACGTAGACGGTTGAAATCTTTGTATATATTGCTTCCATATAGTCTAAGAAACATGTACGCAAAGCATCCAAACAGTACCATTCGCCAATTTTTTGTTCTTCAAGTTTAAGTGAACAATGAGCCCCATTGTTAATCGTTTATCGGAAATTATTTGTAAATTTCGACAAGTAGAACAATGTATGGAACAGGTAGACAGTTGAACTCATTGTATATATTGCTTCTATATAGTCCAAGAAACTTATATGCAAAGCGTCCAAACAGTACAATTCTCCAATTATTTGATCTTCAAGTTTAAGTGAACTACGAGCCCCATTGTTAATACTTTAACGGAAATTATTTGTAACTTTCGACAAGTAGAACATTGAATGGAACAGGTAGACGGTTGAAATCTTTGTATATATTGCTTCTATATAGTATAAGAAACATATATGCAATGCATCCAAACAGTACCATTCGCCAATTTTTTGTTCTTCAAGTTTAAGTGAACTACGAGCCCCATTGTTAATACTGTAACGGAAATTATTTGTAACTTGCGACAAGTAGAACAATGAATGGAACAGGTAGCCGGTTGAAATCTTTGTATATATTGCTTCTATATAGTCTAAGAAACATATATGCAAAGCATCCAAACAGTACAATTCGCCAATTTCTTGTACTTCAAGTTTAAGTGAACAATGAGACCCAATGGTTTATCCATTATCGGTAATTATTTGTAACTTTCGACAAGTAGAACAATGAGTGGAACAGGTAGACGGTTGAAATCCTTGTATATATTGCGTCTATATAATCTAAGAAACATATATGCAAAGCATCCAAACAGTACCATTCGCCAATTTTTTGTTCTTCAAGTTTAAGTGAAGTACGAGCCCCATTGTTAATCCTTTAAGGGAAATTATTTGTAAATTTCGACAAGTAGAACAATGAATGGAACAGGTAGACTGTTGAAATCATTGTATATATTGCTTCTATATAGTCTAAGAAACATATATGCAAAGCGTCCAAACAGTACAATTCGCCAATTATTTGATCTTCAAGTTTAAGTGAACTACGAGCCCCATTGTTAATACTTTAACGGAAATTATTTGTAACTTGCGACAAGTAGAACAATGAATGGAACAGGTAGACTGTTGAAATCATTGTATATATTGCTTCTATATAGTCTAAGAAACATATATGCAAAGCGTCCAAACAGTACAATTCGCCAATTATTTGATCTTCAATTTTAAGTAAAATACGATCCCCATTGTTAATCCTTTAAAGGAAATTATTTGTAAATTTCGACAAGTAGAACAATGATGGGAACACGTAGACGGTTGAAATCTTTGTATATATTGCTTCCATATAGTCTAAGAAACATGTACGCAAAGCATCCAAACAGTACAATTCGCCAATTTTTTGTTCTTCAATTTTAAGTGAACTACGAGCTCCATTGTTAATCCTTCAAAGGAAATTATTTGTAAATTTCGACAAGTAGAACAATGAATGGAACAGGTAGACTGTTGAAATCATTGTATATATTGATTCTATATAGTATAAGAAACATATATGCAAAGCATCCAAACAGTACCATTCGCCAATTTTTTGTTCTTCAAGTTTAAGTGAACTACGAGCCCCATTGTTAATACTTTAACGGAAATTATTTGTAACTTGCGACAAGTAGAACAATGAGTGGAACAGGTAGACGGTTGAAATGAATGTATATATTGCTTCTATATAGTCTAAGAAACATATATGCAAAGCATCCAAACAGTACCATTCGCCAATTTTTTGTTCTTCAAGTTTAAGTGAATTACGAGCCCCACTGTTAATACTTTAACGGAAATTATTTGTAATTAGCGACAAGTAGAACAATGAAAGGAACAGGTAGACGGTTGAAATCATTGTATATATTGATTCTATATAGTATAAGAAACATATATGCAAAGCATCCAAACAGTTCCGGTCGCCAATTTTTTGTTCTTCAAGTTTAAGTGAACAACGAGGCCCATTGATAATCATGAAACGGAAATTATTTCTAACTTTCGACAAGAAGAACAATGAATAGAACAGGTAGACGGTTGAAATCTTTGTATATGTTGCTTCTATATAGTCTAAGAAACCTATATGCAAAGCATCTAAACAGTAACATTCGCCAATTTGTTGATCTTCAAGTTTAAGTGAACAATGAGCCCCATTGTTAATCCTTTATCGGAAATTATTTGTAACTTTCGACAAGTAGAACAATGAAAGGAACAGGTAGACGGTTGAAATCTTTGTATATATTGCTTCTATATAGTCTAAGAAACATATATGCAAAGCATCCAAACAGTACAATTCGCCAATTTATTGTTCTTCAAGTTTAAGTGAACAACGAGCCCCATTGTGAATCCTTTAAAGGAAATTATTTGTAAATTTCGACAAGGAGAACAATGATTGGAACACGTAGACGGTTGAAATCTTTGTATATATTGCTTCTAAATAGTCTAAGAAACATATATGCAAAGCATCCAAACAGTACAATTCGCCAATTTATTGATCTTCAAGTTTAAGTGAACAATGAGCCCCATGGTTAATCCTTTATCGGAAATTATTTGTAACTTTCGACTAGTAGAACAATGAATGGTACAGGTAGACGGTTGAAATCTTTGTATTTATTGCTTCTATATAATCTAAGAAACATATATGCAAACCATCAAAACAGTAACAATCGCCAATTTTATGATCTTCAAGTTTAAGTGAACAGCGAGCCCCATTGATAATCATGAAATGGAAATTATTTGTAACTTTCTACAAGTAGAACAATGAATAGTACAGTTAGACGGGTGAAATCTTTCTTTATATTGCTTCTAAATAGTCTAATAAACATGTACGCAAAGCATCCAAACAGTACCATTCGCCAATTTTTTGTTCTTCAAGTTTAAGTGAACAACGAGCCCCATTGTTAATCCTTTAAAGGAAATTATTTGTAAATTTCGACAAGTAAAACAATGATGGGAACACGTAGACGGTTGAAATCTTTGTATATATTGCTTCCATATAGTCTAAGAAACATGTACGCAAAGCATCCAAACAGTACAATTCGCCAATTTTTTGTTCTTCAAGTTTAAGTGAACTACGAGCCCCATTGTTAATCCTTCAAAGGAAATTATTTGTAACTTGCGACAAGTAGAACAATGAGTGGAACAGGTAGACGGTTGAAATCAATGTATATATTGCTTCTATATAGTCTAAGAAACATATATGCAAAGCATCCAAACAGTACCATTCGCCAATTTTTTGTTCTTCAAGTTTAAGTGAACAACGAGCCCCATTGATGATCATGAAACGGAAATTATTTGTAACTTTCTACAAGTAGAACAATGAATGGAACAGGTAGACTGTTGAAATCATTGTATATATTGCTTCTATATAGTCTAAGAAACATATATGCAAAGCGTTCAAACAGTACAATTCGCCAATTATTTGATCTTCAATTTTAAGTAAAATACGATCCCCATTGTTAATCCTTTAAAGGAAATTATTTGTAAATTTCGACAAGTAGAACAATGATTGGAACACGTAGACGGTTGAAATCTTTGTATATATTGCTTCCATATAGTGTAAGAAAGATGTACGCAAAGCATCCAAACAGTACCATTCGCCCATTTTTTGTTCTTCAAGTTTAAGTGAACAATGAGCCCCAATGGTTAATCCTTTATCGGAAATTATTTGTAATTTTCGACAAGTAGAACAATGAATGGAACAGGTAGCCGGTTGAAATCAATGTATATATTGCTTCTATATAGTCTAAGAAACATATATGCAAAGCATCCAAACAGAACCATTCGCCAATTTTTTGTTCTTCAAATTTAAGTGAACAACGAGCCCCATTGATAATCATGAAACGGAAATTATTTGTAACTTGCGACAAGTAGAACAATGAAAGGAACAGGTAGACGGTTGAAATCTTTGTATATATTGCTTCTATATAGTCTAAGAAACATATATGCAAAGCATCCAAACAGTACAATTCGCCAATTTATTGTTCTTCAAGTTTAAGTGAACAACGAGCCCCATTGTGAATCCTTTAAAGGAAATTATTTGTAAATTTCGACAAGGAGAACAATGATTGGAACACGTAGACGGTTGAAATCTTTGTATATATTGCTTCTAAATAGTCTAAGAAACATATATGCAAAGCATCCAAACAGTACAATTCGCCAATTTATTGATCTTCAAGTTTAAGTGAACAATGAGCCCCATGGTTAATCCTTTATCGGAAATTATTTGTAACTTTCGACTAGTAGAACAATGAATGGTACAGGTAGACGGTTGAAATCTTTGTATTTATTGCTTCTATATAATCTAAGAAACATATATGCAAACCATCAAAACAGTAACAATCGCCAATTTTATGATCTTCAAGTTTAAGTGAACAGCGAGCCCCATTGATAATCATGAAATGGAAATTATTTGTAACTTTCGACATGTAGAACACTGAATGGAACAGGTAGACGGTTGAAATCATTATATATATTGCTTCTATATAGTCTAAGAAACATATATGCATAGCATCCACACAGTACAATTCGCCAATTTGTTGTTCTTCAAGTTTAAGTGAACAACGAGCCCCATTGTTAATCCTTTAAAGGAAATTATTTGTAAATTTCGACAAGTAGAACAATGATTGGAACACGTAGACGGTTGAAATATTATTATATATTGCTTGCATATAGTCTAAGAAACATATATGCAAAGCATCCAAACAGTACCATTCGCCAATTTTTTGTTCTTCAAGTTTAAGTGAACAATGAGCCCCAATGGTTAATCCTTTATCGGAAATTATTTGTAACTTTCTACAAGTAGATCAATAATTGAAACACGTAGACGGTTGAAATCTTTGTATATATTGCTTCTATATAGACTAAGAAACATATATGCAACGCATCCAAACAGTACCATTCGCCAATTTTTTGTTCTTCAAGTTTAAGTGAACAACGAGCCCCATTGATAATCATGAAACGGAAATTATTTGTAACTTTCGACATGTAGAACAATGAATGGAACAGGTATACTGTTGAAATCTTTGTATATATTGCTTCTATATAGTCTAAGAAACATATATGCATAGCATCCACACAGTACAATTCGCCAATTTATTGTTCTTCAAGTTTAAGTGATCAACGAGCCCCATTGTTAATCCTTTAAAGGAAATTATTTGTAAATTTCGACAAGTAGAACAATGATTGGAACACGTAGACGGTTGAAATATTATTATATATTGCTTCCATATAGTCTAAGAAACATATATGCAAAGCATCCAAACAGTACCATTCGCCAATTTTTTGTTCTTCAAGTTTAAGTGAACAATGAGCCCCATTGTTACTCCTTTATCGGAAATTATTTGTAAATTTCGACAAGTAGAACAATGAATGGAACAGGTAGACGGTTGAAATCTTTTTATATATTGCTTCTATATAGTCTAAGAAACATATATGCAAAGCATCCAAACAGTCCCATTCGCCAATTTTTTGTTCTTCAAGTTTAAGTGAACCACGAGCCCCATTGATAATAATGAAACTGAAATTATTTGTAACTTTCGACATGTAGAACAATGAATGGAACAGGTAGACGGTTGTAATCATTATATATATTGCTTCTATATAGTCTAAGAAACATGTACGCAAAGCATCCAAACAGTACCATTCGCCAATTTTTTGTTCTTCAAGTTTAAGTGAACAATGAGCCCCAATGGTTAATCCTTTATCGGAAATTATTTGTAATTTTCGACAAGTAGAACAATGAATGGAACATGTAAACGGTTGAAATCTTTGTATATATTGCTTCTATATAGTCTAAGAAACATATATGCAAAGCATCCAAACAGTACCATTCGCCAATTTATTGTTCTTCAAGTTTAAGTGAACAACGAGCCCCATTGTTAATCCTTTAAAGGAAATTATTTGTAAATTTCGACAACTAGAACAATGATTGGAACACGTAGACGGTTGAAATCTTTGTATATATTGCTTCCGTATAGTCTAAGAAACATATATGCAAAGCATCCAAACAGTACCATTCGCCAATTTTTTGTTCTTCAAGGTTAAGTGAACAATGAGCCCGATTGTTAATCCTTTATCGGAAATTATTTGTAACTTTCGACAAGTAGAACAATGAATGGAACAGGTAGACGGTTGAAATCTTTGTATATATTGCTTCTATATAGTCTAAGAAACATATATGCAAAGCATCCAAACAGTACAATTCGCCAATTTTTGGTTTTTCAAGTTTAATTGAACTACGAGCCCCATTGTTAATCCTTTAAAGGAAATTATTTGTAAATTTCGACAAGTAGAACAATGAATGGAACAGGTAGACGGTTGAAATCAATGTATATATTGCTTCTGTATAGTCTAAGAAACATATATGCAAAGCATCCAAAGAGTACCATTCGCCAATTTTTTGTTCTTCAAGTTTAAGTGAACTACGAGCCCCATTGTTAATCCTTTAAAGGAAATTATTTGTAAATTTCGACAAGTAGAACAATGAATGGAACAGGTAGACGGTTGAAATCATTGTATATATTGCTTCTATATAATCTAAGAAACATATATGCAAAGCATCCAAACAGAACCATTCGCCAATTTTTTGTTCGTAAAGGTTAAGTGAACAATGAGCCACATTGTTAATCCTTTATCGGAAATTATTTGTAATTTTCGACAAGTAGAACAATGAATGGAACATGTAAACGGTTGAAATCTTTGTATATATTGCTTCTATATAGTCTAAGAAACATATATGCAAAGCATCCAAACAGTACCATTCGCCAATTTATTGTTCTTCAAGTTTAAGTGAACAACGAGCCCCATTGTTAATCCTTTAAAGGAAATTATTTGTAAATTTCGACAACTAGAACAATGATTGGAACACGTAGACGGTTGAAATCTTTGTATATATTGCTTCCGTATAGTCTAAGAAACATATATGCAAAGCATCCAAACAGTACCATTCGCCAATTTTTTGTTCTTCAAGGTTAAGTGAACAATGAGCCCGATTGTTAATCCTTTATCGGAAATTATTTGTAACTTTCGACAAGTAGAACAATGAATGGAACAGGTAGACGGTTGAAATCTTTGTATATATTGCTTCTATATAGTCTAAGAAACATATATGCAAAGCATCCAAACAGTACAATTCGCCAATTTTTGGTTTTTCAAGTTTAATTGAACTACGAGCCCCATTGTTAATCCTTTAAAGGAAATTATTTGTAAATTTCGACAAGTAGAACAATGAATGGAACAGGTAGACGGTTGAAATCAATGTATATATTGCTTCTGTATAGTCTAAGAAACATATATGCAAAGCATCCAAAGAGTACCATTCGCCAATTTTTTGTTCTTCAAGTTTAAGTGAACTACGAGCCCCATTGTTAATCCTTTAAAGGAAATTATTTGTAAATTTCGACAAGTAGAACAATGAATGGAACAGGTAGACGGTTGAAATCATTGTATATATTGCTTCTATATAGTCTTAGAAACATATATGCAAAGCATCCAAACAGTACCATTCGCCAATTTTTTGTTCTTCAAGTTTAAGTGAAAAATGAGCCCCATTGTTAATCCTTTAACGGAAATTAATTGTAACTTTCTACAAGTAGAACAATGATTGGGACACGTAGACGGTTGAAATCTTTGTATATATTGCTTCTATATAATCTAAGAAACATATATGCAAAGCATCCAAACAGAACCATTCGCCAATTTTTTGTTCGTAAAGGTTAAGTGAACAATGAGCCCCATTGTTAATCCTTTATCGGAAATTATTTGTAACTTTCGACAAGTAGAACAATGAATGGAACAGGTAGACGGTTGAAATCTTTGTATATATTGCTTCCATCTAGTGTAAGAAACAAATATGCAAAGCATCCAAACAGTACAATTCGCCAATTTATTGTTCTTCAAGTTTAAGTGAACAACGAGCCCCATTGTTAATCCTTTAAAGGAAATTATTTGTAAATTTCGACAAGTAGAACAATGAATGGAACAGGTAGACGGTTGAAATATTTGTATATATTGCTTCCGTATAGTCTAAGAAACATATATGCAAAGCATCCAAACAGTACAATTCGCCAATTTTTGGTTTTTCAAGTTTAATTGAACTACGAGCCCCATTGTTAATCCTTTAAAGGAAATTATTTGTAAATTTCGACAAGTAGAACAATGAATGGAACAGGTAGACGGTTGAAATCAATGTATATATTGCTTCTGTATAGTCTAAGAAACTTATATGCAAAGCATCCAAACAGTACAATTCGCCAATTTTTTGTTCTTCAAGTTTAAGTGAACAATGAGCCCCAATGGTTAATCCTTTATCGGAAATTATTTGTAACTTTCGACAAGTAGAACAATGAATGGAACAGGTAGACGGTTGAAATATTTGTATATATTGCTTCCGTATAGTCTAAGAAACATATATGCAAAGCTTCCAAACAGTACCATTCGCCAATTTTTTGTTCTTCAAGGTTAAGTGAACAATGAGCCCGATTGTTAATCCTTTATCGGAAATTATTTCTAACTTTCGACAAGTAGAACAATGAATGGAACACGTAGACGGTTGAAATCTTTGTATATATTGCTTCTATATAGACTAAGAAACATATATGCAAAGCATCCAAATAGTACAATTCGCCAATTTATTGTTCTTCATGTTTAAGTGAACAACGAGCCCCATTGTTAATCCTTTAAAGGAAATTATTTGTAAATTTCGACAAGTAGAACATTGATTGGAACACGTAGACGGTTGAAATCTTTGTATATATTGCTTCCATATAGTCTAAGAAACATGTACGCAAAGCATCCAAACAGTACCATTCGCCAATTTTTTGTTCTTCAAGTTTAAGTGAACAATGAGCCCCAATGGTTAATCCTTTATCGGAAATTATTTGTAATTTTCGACAAGTAGAAGAATGAATGGAACATGTAAACGGTTGAAATCTTTGTATATATTGCTTCTATATAACCTAAGAAACATATATGTAAAGCATCCAAATAGTACCATTCGCCAATTTTTTGTTCTTCAAGGTTAAGTGAACAATGAGCCACATTGTTAATCCTTTATCGGAAACTATTTGTAACTTTCTACAAGTAGATCAATAATTGAAACACGTAGACGGTTGAAATCTTTGTATATATTGCTTCTATATAGACTAAGAAACATACATGCAAAGCATCCAAACAGTACCATTCGCCAATTTTTTGTTCTTCAAGTTTAAGTGAACAACGAGCCCCATTGATAATCATGAAACGGAAATTATTTGTAACTTTCGACATGTAGAACAATGAATGGAACAGGTAGACGGTTGAAATCATTATATATATTGCTTCTATATATTCTAAGAAACATATATGCATAGCATCCACACAGTACAATTCGCCAATTTATTGTTCTTCAAGTTTAAGTGAACAACGAGCCCCATTGATAATAATGAAACTGAAATTATTTGTAACTTTCGACATGTAGAACAATGAATGGAACAGGTAGACGGTTGTAATCATTATATATATTGCTTCTATATAGTCTAAGAAACATGTACGCAAAGCATCCAAACAGTACCATTCGCCAATTTTTTGTTCTTCAAGTTTAAGTGAACAATGAGCCCCAATGGTTAATCCTTTATCGGAAATTATTTGTAATTTTCGACAAGTAGAACAATGAATGGAACATGTAAACGGTTGAAATCTTTGTATATATTGCTTCTATATAGTCTAAGAAACATATATGCAAAGCATCCAAACAGTACCATTCGCCAATTTATTGTTCTTCAAGTTTAAGTGAACAACGAGCCCCATTGTTAATCCTTTAAAGGAAATTATTTGTAAATTTCGACAACTAGAACAATGATTGGAACACGTAGACGGTTGAAATCTTTGTATATATTGCTTCCGTATAGTCTAAGAAACATATATGCAAAGCATCCAAACAGTACCATTCGCCAATTTTTTGTTCTTCAAGGTTAAGTGAACAATGAGCCCGATTGTTAATCCTTTATCGGAAATTATTTGTAACTTTCGACAAGTAGAACAATGAATGGAACAGGTAGACGGTTGAAATCTTTGTATATATTGCTTCTATATAGTCTAAGAAACATATATGCAAAGCATCCAAACAGTACAATTCGCCAATTTTTGGTTTTTCAAGTTTAATTGAACTACGAGCCCCATTGTTAATCCTTTAAAGGAAATTATTTGTAAATTTCGACAAGTAGAACAATGAATGGAACAGGTAGACGGTTGAAATCAATGTATATATTGCTTCTGTATAGTCTAAGAAACATATATGCAAAGCATCCAAAGAGTACCATTCGCCAATTTTTTGTTCTTCAAGTTTAAGTGAACTACGAGCCCCATTGTTAATCCTTTAAAGGAAATTATTTGTAAATTTCGACAAGTAGAACAATGAATGGAACAGGTAGACGGTTGAAATCATTGTATATATTGCTTCTATATAGTCTTAGAAACATATATGCAAAGCATCCAAACAGTACCATTCGCCAATTTTTTGTTCTTCAAGTTTAAGTGAAAAATGAGCCCCATTGTTAATCCTTTAACGGAAATTAATTGTAACTTTCTACAAGTAGAACAATGATTGGGACACGTAGACGGTTGAAATCTTTGTATATATTGCTTCTATATAATCTAAGAAACATATATGCAAAGCATCCAAACAGAACCATTCGCCAATTTTTTGTTCGTAAAGGTTAAGTGAACAATGAGCCCCATTGTTAATCCTTTATCGGAAATTATTTGTAACTTTCGACAAGTAGAACAATGAATGGAACAGGTAGACGGTTGAAATCTTTGTATATATTGCTTCCATCTAGTGTAAGAAACAAATATGCAAAGCATCCAAACAGTACAATTCGCCAATTTATTGTTCTTCAAGTTTAAGTGAACAACGAGCCCCATTGTTAATCCTTTAAAGGAAATTATTTGTAAATTTCGACAAGTAGAACAATGAATGGAACAGGTAGACGGTTGAAATATTTGTATATATTGCTTCCGTATAGTCTAAGAAACATATATGCAAAGCATCCAAACAGTACCATTCGCCAATTTTTTGTTCTTCAAGGTTAAGTGAACAAGGAGCCCGATTGTTAATCCTTTATCGGAAATTATTTGTAACTTTCGACAAGTAGAACAATGAATGGAACAGGTAGACGATTGAAATCTTTGAATATATTGCTTCTATATAGTCTAAGAAACTTATATGCAAAGCATCCAAACAGTACAATTCGCCAATTTTTTGTTCTTCAAGGTTAAGTGAACAATGAGCCCGATTGTTAATCCTTTATCGGAAATTATTTCTAACTTTCGACAAGTAGAACAATGAATGGAACACGTAGACGGTTGAAATCTTTGTATATATTGCTTCTATATAGACTAAGAAACATATATGCAAAGCATCCAAATAGTACAATTCGCCAATTTATTGTTCTTCATGTTTAAGTGAACAACGAGCCCCATTGTTAATCCTTTAAAGGAAATTATTTGTAAATTTCGACAAGTAGAACATTGATTGGAACACGTAGATGGTTGAAATCTTTGTATATATTGCTTCCATATAGTCTAAGAAACATGTACGCAAAGCATCCAAACAGTACCATTCGCCAATTTTTTGTTCTTCAAGTTTAAGTGAACAATGAGCCCCAATGGTTAATCCTTTATCGGAAATTATTTGTAATTTTCGACAAGTAGAAGAATGAATGGAACATGTAAACGGTTGAAATCTTTGTATATATTGCTTCTATATAACCTAAGAAACATATATGTAAAGCATCCAAATAGTACCATTCGCCAATTTTTTGTTCTTCAAGGTTAAGTGAACAATGAGCCACATTGTTAATCCTTTATCGGAAACTATTTGTAACTTTCTACAAGTAGATCAATAATTGAAACACGTAGACGGTTGAAATCTTTGTATATATTGCTTCTATATAGACTAAGAAACATACATGCAAAGCATCCAAACAGTACCATTCGCCAATTTTTTGTTCTTCAAGTTTAAGTGAACAACGAGCCCCATTGATAATCATGAAACGGAAATTATTTGTAACTTTCGACATGTAGAACAATGAATGGAACAGGTAGACGGTTGAAATCATTATATATATTGCTTCTATATATTCTAAGAAACATATATGCATAGCATCCACACAGTACAATTCGCCAATTTATTGTTCTTCAAGTTTAAGTGAACAACGAGCCCCATTGTTAATCCTTTAAAGGAAATTATTTGTAAATTTCGACAAGTAGAACAATGATTGGAACACGTAGACGGTTGAAATCATTATATATATTGCTTCTATATAGTCTAAGAAACATATATGCATAGCATCCACACAGTACAATTCGCCAATTTATTGTTCTTCAAGTTTAAGTGAACAACGAGCCCCATTGTTAATCCTTTAAAGGAAATTATTTGTAAATTTCGACAAGTAGAACATTGATTGGAACACGTAGACGGTTGAAATCTTTGTATATATTGCTTCCATATAGTCTAAGAAACATGTACGCAAAGCATCCAAACAGTACCATTCGCCAATTTTTTGTTCTTCAAGTTTAAGTGAACAATGAGCCCCAATGGTTAATCCTTTATCGGAAATTATTTGTAATTTTCGACAAGTAGAAGAATGAATGGAACATGTAAACGGTTGAAATCTTTGTATATATTGCTTCTATATAACCTAAGAAACATATATGTAAAGCATCCAAATAGTACCATTCGCCAATTTTTTGTTCTTCAAGGTTAAGTGAACAATGAGCCACATTGTTAATCCTTTATCGGAAACTATTTGTAACTTTCTACAAGTAGATCAATAATTGAAACACGTAGACGGTTGAAATCTTTGTATATATTGCTTCTATATAGACTAAGAAACATACATGCAAAGCATCCAAACAGTACCATTCGCCAATTTTTTGTTCTTCAAGTTTAAGTGAACAACGAGCCCCATTGATAATCATGAAACGGAAATTATTTGTAACTTTCGACATGTAGAACAATGAATGGAACAGGTAGACGGTTGAAATCATTATATATATTGCTTCTATATATTCTAAGAAACATATATGCATAGCATCCACACAGTACAATTCGCCAATTTATTGTTCTTCAAGTTTAAGTGAACAACGAGCCCCATTGTTAATCCTTTAAAGGAAATTATTTGTAAATTTCGACAAGTAGAACAATGATTGGAACACGTAGACGGTTGAAATCATTATATATATTGCTTCTATATAGTCTAAGAAACATATATGCATAGCATCCACACAGTACAATTCGCCAATTTATTGTTCTTCAAGTTTAAGTGAACAACGAGCCCCATTGTTAATCCTTTAAAGGAAATTATTTGTAAATTTCGACAAGTAGAACATTGATTGGAACACGTAGACGGTTGAAATCTTTGTATATATTGCTTCCATATAGTCTAAGAAACATGTACGCAAAGCATCCAAACAGTACCATTCGCCAATTTTTTGTTCTTCAAGTTTAAGTGAACAATGAGCCCCAATGGTTAATCCTTTATCGGAAATTATTTGTAATTTTCGACAAGTAGAATAATGAATGGAACATGTAAACGGTTGAAATCTTTGGATATATTGCTTCTATATAACCTAAGAAACATATATGCAAAGCATCCAAACAGTACCATTCGCCAATTTTTTGTTCTTCAAGGTTAAGTGAACAATGAGCCACATTGTTAATCCTTTATCGGAAACTATTTGTAACTTTCTACAAGTAGAACAATAATTGGAACACGTAGACGGTTGAAATCTTTGTATATATTGCTTCTATATAGACTAAGAAACATATATGCAAAGCATCCAAACAGTACCATTCGCCAATTTTTTGTTCTTCAAGTTTAAGTGAACAACGAGCCCCATTGATAATAATGAAACTGAAATTATTTGTAACTTTCGACATGTAGAACAATGAATGGAACAGGTAGACGGTTGAAATCATTATATATATTGCTTCTATATAGTCTAAGAAACATATATGCATAGCATCCATACAGTACAATTCGCCAATTTATTGTTCTTCAAGTTTAAGTGAACAACGAGCCCCATTGTTAATACTTTAAAGGAAATTATTTGTAAATTTCGACAAGCAGAACAATGATTGGAACACGTAGACGGTTGAAATCTTTGTATATATTGCTTCCGTATAGTCTAAGAAACATATATGCAAAGCATCCAAACAGTACCATTCGCCAATTTTTTGTTCTTCAAGGTTAAGTGAACAATGAGCCCGATTGTTAATCCTTTATCGGAAATTATTTGTAACTTTCGACATGTAGAACAATGAATGGAACAGGTAGACGGTTGAAATCTTTGTATATATTGCTTCTATATAGTCTAAGAAACATATATGCAAAGCATCCAAACAGTACAATTCGCCAATTTTTGGTTTTTCAAGTTTAATTGAACTACGAGCCCCATTGTTAATGCTTTAAAGGAAATTATTTGTAAATTTCGACAAGTAGAACAATGAATGGAACAGGTAGACGGTTGAAATCAATGTATATATTGCTTCTGTATAGTCTAAGAAACATATATGCAAAGCATCCAAAGAGTACCATTCGCCAATTTTTTGTTCTTCAAGTTTAAGTGAACTACGAGCCCCATTGTTAATCCTTTAAAGGAAATTATTTGTAAATTTCGACAAGTAGAACAATGAATGGAACAGGTAGACGGTTGAAATCATTGCATATATTGCTTCTATATAGTCTTAGAAACATATATGCAAAGCATCCAAACAGTACCATTCGCCAATTTTTTGTTCTTCAAGTTTAAGTGAAAAATGAGCCCCATTGTTAATCCTTTAACGGAAATTAATTGTAACTTTCTACAAGTAGAACAATGATTGGGACACGTAGACGGTTGAAATCTTTGTATATATTGCTTCTATATAATCTAAGAAACATATATGCAAAGCATCCAAACAGAACCATTCGCCAATTTTTTGTTCTTAAAGGTTAAGTGAACAATGAGCCCCATTGTTAATCCTTTATCGGAAATTATTTGTAACTTTCGACAAGTAGAACAATGAATGGAACAGGTAGAAGGTTGAAATCTTTGTATATATTGCTTCCATCTAGTGTAAGAAACAAATATGCAAAGCATCCAAACAGTACAATTCGCCAATTTATTGTTCTTCAAGTTTAAGTGAACAACGAGCCCCATTGTTAATCCTTTAAAGGAAATTATTTGTAAATTTCGACAAGTAGAACAATGAATGGAACAGGTAGACGGTTGAAATATTTGTATATATTGCTTCCGTATAGTCTAAGAAATATATATGCAAAGCATCCAAACAGTACCATTCGCCAATTTTTTGTTCTTCAAGGTTAAGTGAACAATGAGCCCGATTGTTAATCCGTTATCGGAAATTATTTGTAACTTTCGACAAGTAGAACAATGAATGGAACAGGTAGACGATTGAAATCTTTGAATATATTGCTTCTATATAGTCTAAGAAACTTATATGCAAGCATCCAAACAGTACAATTCGCCAATTTTTTGTTCTTCAAGTTTAAGTGAACAATGAGCCCCAATGGTTAATCCTTTATCGGAAATTATTTGTAACTTTCGACAAGTAGAACAATGAATGGAACAGGTAGACGGTTGAAATATTTGTATATATTGCTTCCGTATAGTCTAAGAAACATATATGCAAAGCTTCCAAACAGTACCATTCGCCAATTTTTTGTTCTTCAAGGTTAAGTGAACAATGAGCCCGATTGTTAATCCTTTATCGGAAATTATTTCTAACTTTCGACAAGTAGAACAATGAATGGAACACGTAGACGGTTGAAATCTTTGTATATATTGCTTCTATATAGACTAAGAAACATATATGCAAAGCATCCAAATAGTACAATTCGCCAATTTATTGTTCTTCATGTTTAAGTGAACAACGAGCCCCATTGTTAATCCTTTAAAGGAAATTATTTGTAAATTTCGACAAGTAGAACAATGATTGGAACACGTAGACGGTTGAAATCTTTGTATATATTGCTTCCATATAGTCTAAGAAACATGTACGCAAAGCATCCAAACAGTACCATTCGCCAATTTTTTGTTCATCAAGTTGAAGTGAACAATGAGCCCCATTGTTAATCCTTTAACGGAAATTAATTGTAACTTTCTACAAGTAGAACAATGATTGGGACACGTAGACGGTTGAAATCTTTGTATATATTGCTTCTATATAATCTAAGAAACATATATGCAAAGCATCCAAACAGAACCATTCGCTAATTTTTTGTTCTTAAAGGTTAAGTGAACAATGAGCCCCATTGTTAATCCTTTATCGGAAATTATTTGTAACTTTCGACAAGTAGAACAATGAATGGAACAGGTAGACGGTTGAAATCTTTGTATATATTGCTTCCATCTAGTGTAAGAAACAAATATGCAAAGCATCCAAACAGTACAATTCGCCAATTTATTGTTCTTCAAGTTTAAGTGAACAACGAGCCCCATTGTTAATCCTTTAAAGGAAATTATTTGTAAATTTCGACAAGTAGAACAATGATTGGAACACGTAGACGGTTGAAATCTTTGTATATATTGCTTCCATATAGTCTAAGAAACATGTACGCAAAGCATCCAAACAGTACAATTCGCCAATTTATTGTTCTTCAAGTTTAAGTGAACAACGAGGCCCATTGATAATCATGAAACGGAAATTATTTGTAACTTTCGACAAGAAGAACAATAAATAGAACAGGTAGACGGTTGCAATCTTTGTATATGTTGCTTCTATATAGTCTAAGGAACCTATATGCAAAGCATCTAAACAGTAACATTCGCCAATTTTTTGATCTTCAAGTTTAAGTGAACAATGAGCCCCATTGTTAATCCTTTATCGGAAATTATTTCTGACTTTCGACAAGTAGAACAATGAATGGAACACGTAGACGGTTGAAATCTTTGTATATATTGCTTCTATATAGACTAAGAAACATATATGCAAAGCATCCAAACAGTACAATTCGCCAATTTATTGTTCTTCAAGTTTAAGTGAACAATGAGCCCCAATGGTTAATCCTTTATCGGAAATTATTTGTAAATTTCGACAAGTAGAACAATGATTGGAACACGTAGACGGTTGAAATCTTTGTATATGTTGCTTCTATATAATCTAAGAAACATATATGCAAAGCATCCAAACCGTACCATTAGCCAATTTCTTGTTCTTCAAGTTTAAGTGAACTACGAGCCCCATTGTTAATCGTTTAAAGGAAATTATTTGTAAATTTCGGCAAGTAGAACAATGAATGGAATAGGTAGACGGTTGAAATCATTGTATATATTGCTTCTATATAGTCTAAGAAACATATATGCAAAGCATCCAAACAATACAATTCGCCAATTTCTTGTTCTTCAAGTTTAAGTAAACTCCGATCTCCATTGTTAATCCCTTAAAGGAAATTATTTGTAACTTTCTACAAGTAGAACAATGAATGGAACAGGTAGACGGTTGAAATCAATGTATATATTGCTTCTATATAGTCTAAGAAACATATATGCAAAGCATCCAAACAGTACCATTCGCCAATTTTTTGTTCTTCAAGTTTAAGTGAACTACGATCACCATTGTTAATCCTTTAAAGGAAATTATTTGTAAATTTCGGCAAGTAGAACAATGAATGGAATAGGTAGACGGTTGAAATCATTGTATATATTGCTTCTGTATAATATAAGAAACATATATTCAAAGCATCCAAACAGTACCATTCGCCAATTTTTTGTTCTTCAAGTTTAAGTGAACAATGAGCCCCATTGTTAATCCTTTATCGGAAATTATTTGTAACTTTCGACAAGTAGAACAAAGAATGGAACGTGTAGACGGTTGAAATCTTTGTATATATTGCTTCTACATAGTCTAAGAAACATATATGCAAAGCATCCAAACAGTACAATTCGCCAATTTTTTGATCTTCAAGTTTAAGTGAACAATGAGCCCCATTGTTAATCCTTTATCGGAAATTATTTCTGACTTTCGACAAGTAGAACAATGAATGGAACACGTAGACGGTTGAAATCTTTGTATATATTGCTTCTATATAGACTAAGAAACATATATGCAAAGCATCCAAACAGTACAATTCGCCAATTTATTGTTCTTCAAGTTTAAGTGAACAATGAGCCCCAATGGTTAATCCTTTATCGGAAATTATTTGTAAATTTCGACAAGTAGAACAATGATTGGAACACGTAGACGGTTGAAATCTTTGTATATGTTGCTTCTATATAATCTAAGAAACATATATGCAAAGCATCCAAACCGTACCATTAGCCAATTTCTTGTTCTTCGAGTTTAAGTGAACTACGAGCCCCATTGTTAATCGTTTAAAGGAAATTATTTGTAAATTTCGGCAAGTAGAACAATGAATGGAATAGGTAGACGGTTGAAATCATTGTATATATTGCTTCTATATAGTCTAAGAAACATATATGCAAAGCATCCAAACAATACAATTCGCCAATTTCTTGTTCTTCAAGTTTAAGTAAACTCCGATCTCCATTGTTAATCCCTTAAAGGAAATTATTTGTAACTTTCTACAAGTAGAACAATGAATGGAACAGGTAGACGGTTGAAATCAATGTATATATTGCTTCTATATAGTCTAAGAAACATATATGCAAAGCATCCAAACAGTACCATTCGCCAATTTTTTGTTCTTCAAGTTTAAGTGAACTACGATCACCATTGTTAATCCTTTAAAGGAAATTATTTGTAAATTTCGGCAAGTAGAACAATGAATGGAATAGGTAGACGGTTGAAATCATTGTATATATTGCTTCTGTATAATATAAGAAACATATATTCAAAGCATCCAAACAGTACCATTCGCCAATTTTTTGTTCTTCAAGTTTAAGTGAACAATGAGCCCCATTGTTAATCCTTTATCGGAAATTATTTGTAACTTTCGACAAGTAGAACAAAGAATGGAACGTGTAGACGGTTGAAATCTTTGTATATATTGCTTCTACATAGTCTAAGAAACATATATGCAAAGCATCCAAACAGTACAATTCGCCAATTTTTTGATCTTCAAGTTTAAGTGAACAATGAGCCCCATTGTTAATCCTTTATCGGAAATTATTTCTGACTTTCGACAAGTAGAACAATGAATGGAACACGTAGACGGTTGAAATCTTTGTATATATTGCTTCTATATAGACTAAGAAACATATATGCAAAGCATCCAAACAGTACAATTCGCCAATTTATTGTTCTTCAAGTTTAAGTGAACAATGAGCCCCAATGGTTAATCCTTTATCGGAAATTATTTGTAAATTTCGACAAGTAGAACAATGATTGGAACACGTAGACGGTTGAAATCTTTGTATATGTTGCTTCTATATAATCTAAGAAACATATATGCAAAGCATCCAAACCGTACCATTAGCCAATTTCTTGTTCTTCGAGTTTAAGTGAACTACGAGCCCCATTGTTAATCGTTTAAAGGAAATTATTTGTAAATTTCGGCAAGTAGAACAATGAATGGAATAGGTAGACGGTTGAAATCATTGTATATATTGCTTCTATATAGTCTAAGAAACATATATGCAAAGCATCCAAACAATACAATTCGCCAATTTCTTGTTCTTCAAGTTTAAGTAAACTCCGATCTCCATTGTTAATCCCTTAAAGGAAATTATTTGTAACTTTCTACAAGTAGAACAATGAATGGAACAGGTAGACGGTTGAAATCAATGTATATATTGCTTCTATATAGTCTAAGAAACATATATGCAAAGCATCCAAACAGTACCATTCGCCAATTTTTTGTTCTTCAAGTTTAAGTGAACTACGATCACCATTGTTAATCCTTTAAAGGAAATTATTTGTAAATTTCGGCAAGTAGAACAATGAATGGAATAGGTAGACGGTTGAAATCATTGTATATATTGCTTCTGTATAATATAAGAAACATATATTCAAAGCATCCAAACAGTACCATTCGCCAATTTTTTGTTCTTCAAGTTTAAGTGAACAATGAGCCCCATTGTTAATCCTTTATCGGAAATTATTTGTAACTTTCGACAAGTAGAACAAAGAATGGAACGGGTAGACGGTTGAAATCTTTGTATATATTGCTTCTATATAGACTAAGAAACATATATGCAAAGCATCCAAATAGTACAATTCGCCAATTTATTGTTCTTCATGTTTAAGTGAACAACGAGCCCCATTGTTAATCCTTTAAAGGAAATTATTTGTAAATTTCGACAAGTAGAACAATGATTGGAACACGTAGACGGTTGAAATCTTTGTATATATTGCTTCCATATAGTCTAAGAAACATGTACGCAAAGCATCCAAACAGTACCATTCGCCAATTTTTTGTTCATCAAGTTTAAGTGAACAATGAGCCCCATTGTTAATCCTTTAACGGAAATTAATTGTAACTTTCTACAAGTAGAACAATGATTGGGACACGTAGACGGTTGAAATCTTTGTATATATTGCTTCTATATAATCTAAGAAACATATATGCAAAGCATCCAAACAGAACCATTCGCTAATTTTTTGTTCTTAAAGGTTAAGTGAACAATGAGCCCCATTGTTAATCCTTTATCGGAAATTATTTGTAACTTTCGACAAGTAGAACAATGAATGGAACAGGTAGACGGTTGAAATCTTTGTATATATTGCTTCCATCTAGTGTAAGAAACAAATATGCAAAGCATCCAAACAGTACAATTCGCCAATTTATTGTTCTTCAAGTTTAAGTGAACAACGAGCCCCATTGTTAATCCTTAAAGGAAATTATTTGTAAATTTCGACAAGTAGAACAATGATTGGAACACGTAGACGGTTGAAATCTTTGTATATATTGCTTCCATATAGTCTAAGAAACATGTACGCAAAGCATCCAAACAGTACAATTCGCCAATTTATTGTTCTTCAAGTTTAAGTGAACAACGAGGCCCATTGATAATCATGAAACGGAAATTATTTGTAACTTTCGACAAGAAGAACAATAAATAGAACAGGTAGACGGTTGCAATCTTTGTATATGTTGCTTCTATATAGTCTAAGGAACCTATATGCAAAGCATCTAAACAGTAACATTCGCCAATTTTTTGATCTTCAAGTTTAAGTGAACAATGAGCCCCATTGTTAATCCTTTATCGGAAATTATTTCTGACTTTCGACAAGTAGAACAATGAATGGAACACGTAGACGGTTGAAATCTTTGTATATATTGCTTCTATATAGACTAAGAAACATATATGCAAAGCATCCAAACAGTACAATTCGCCAATTTATTGTTCTTCAAGTTTAAGTGAACAATGAGCCCCAATGGTTAATCCTTTATCGGAAATTATTTGTAAATTTCGACAAGTAGAACAATGATTGGAACACGTAGACGGTTGAAATCTTTGTATATGTTGCTTCTATATAATCTAAGAAACATATATGCAAAGCATCCAAACCGTACCATTAGCCAATTTCTTGTTCTTCAAGTTTAAGTGAACTACGAGCCCCATTGTTAATCGTTTAAAGGAAATTATTTGTAAATTTCGGCAAGTAGAACAATGAATGGAATAGGTAGACGGTTGAAATCATTGTATATATTGCTTCTATATAGTCTAAGAAACATATATGCAAAGCATCCAAACAATACAATTCGCCAATTTCTTGTTCTTCAAGTTTAAGTAAACTCCGATCTCCATTGTTAATCCCTTAAAGGAAATTATTTGTAACTTTCTACAAGTAGAACAATGAATGGAACAGGTAGACGGTTGAAATCAATGTATATATTGCTTCTATATAGACTAAGAAACATATATGCAAAGCATCCAAACAGTACCATTCGCCAATTTTTTGTTCTTCAAGTTTAAGTGAACTACGATCACCATTGTTAATCCTTTAAAGGAAATTATTTGTAAATTTCGGCAAGTAGAACAATGAATGGAATAGGTAGACGGTTGAAATCATTGTATATATTGCTTCTGTATAATATAAGAAACATATATTCAAAGCATCCAAACAGTACCATTCGCCAATTTTTTGTTCTTCAAGTTTAAGTGAACAATGAGCCCCATTGTTAATCCTTTATCGGAAATTATTTGTAACTTTCGACAAGTAGAACAAAGAATGGAACGTGTAGACGGTTGAAATCTTTGTATATATTGCTTCTACATAGTCTAAGAAACATATATGCAAAGCATCCAAACAGTACAATTCGCCAATTTTTTGATCTTCAAGTTTAAGTGAACAATGAGCCCCATTGTTAATCCTTTATCGGAAATTATTTCTGACTTTCGACAAGTAGAACAATGAATGGAACACGTAGACGGTTGAAATCTTTGTATATATTGCTTCTATATAGACTAAGAAACATATATGCAAAGCATCCAAACAGTACAATTCGCCAATTTATTGTTCTTCAAGTTTAAGTGAACAATGAGCCCCAATGGTTAATCCTTTATCGGAAATTATTTGTAAATTTCGACAAGTAGAACAATGATTGGAACACGTAGACGGTTGAAATCTTTGTATATGTTGCTTCTATATAATCTAAGAAACATATATGCAAAGCATCCAAACCGTACCATTAGCCAATTTCTTGTTCTTCGAGTTTAAGTGAACTACGAGCCCCATTGTTAATCGTTTAAAGGAAATTATTTGTAAATTTCGGCAAGTAGAACAATGAATGGAATAGGTAGACGGTTGAAATCATTGTATATATTGCTTCTATATAGTCTAAGAAACATATATGCAAAGCATCCAAACAATACAATTCGCCAATTTCTTGTTCTTCAAGTTTAAGTAAACTCCGATCTCCATTGTTAATCCCTTAAAGGAAATTATTTGTAACTTTCTACAAGTAGAACAATGAATGGAACAGGTAGACGGTTGAAATCAATGTATATATTGCTTCTATATAGTCTAAGAAACATATATGCAAAGCATCCAAACAGTACCATTCGCCAATTTTTTGTTCTTCAAGTTTAAGTGAACTACGATCACCATTGTTAATCCTTTAAAGGAAATTATTTCTAAATTTCGGCAAGTAGAACAATGAATGGAATAGGTAGACGGTTGAAATCATTGTATATATTGCTTCTGTATAATATAAGAAACATATATTCAAAGCATCCAAACAGTACCATTCGCCAATTTTTTGTTCTTCAAGTTTAAGTGAACAATGAGCCCCATTGTTAATCCTTTATCGGAAATTATTTGTAACTTTCGACAAGTAGAACAAAGAATGGAACGGGTAGACGGTTGAAATCTTTGTATATATTGCTTCTACATAGTCTAAGAAACATATATGCAAAGCATCCAAACAGTACAATTCGCCAATTTATTGTTCTTCAAGTTTAAGTGAACAACGAGCCCCATTGTTAATCCTTTAAAGGAAATTATTTGTAAATTTCGACAAGTAGAACAATGATTGGAACACGTAGACGGTTGAAATCTTTGTATATATTGCTTCTATATAATCTAAGAAACATATATGCAAAGCATCCAAACAGTACAATTCGCCAATTATTTCATCTTCATGTTTAAGTGAACTACGAGCCCCATTGTTAATACTTTAACGGAAATTATTTGTAACTTCCGACAAGTAGAACAATGAATGGAACAGGTAGACGGTTGAAATCAATGTATATATTGCTTCTATATAGTCTAAGAAACATATATGCAAAGCATCCAAACAGTACCATTCGCCAATTTTTTGTTCTTCAAGTTTAAGTGAACTACGAGTCCCATTGTTAATCCTTTATCGGAAATTATTTGTAATTTTCGACAAGTAGAACAATGAATGGAACAGGTAGACGGTTGAAATCTTTCTATATATTGCTTCTATATAATCTAAGAAACTTATATGCAAAGCATCCAAACAGTACAATTTGCCAATTATTTCATCTTCATGTTTAAGTGAACTACGAGCCCCATTGTTAATACTTTAACGGAAATTATTTGTAACTTCCGACAAGTAGAACAATGAATGGAACAGGTAGACGGTTGAAATCAATGTATATATTGCTTCTATATAGTCTAAGAAACATATATGCAAAGCATCCAAACAGTACCATTCGCCAATTTTTTGTTCTTCAAGTTTAAGTGAACAATGAGCCCCATTGTTAATCCTTTATCGGAAATTATTTGTAACTTTCGACAAGTAGAACAATGAATGGAACAGGTAGACGGTTGAAATCTTTGTAAATATTGCTTCTATATAGTCTAAGAAACATATATGCAAAGCATCCAAACAGTACAATTCGCCAATTTATTGTTCTTCAAGTTTAAGTGAACAACGAGCCCCATTGTTAATCCCTTAAAGGAAATTATTTGTAAATTTCGACAAGTAGAACAATGATTGGAACACGTAGACGGTTGAAATCTTAGTATATATTGCTTCCATATAGTCTAAGAAACATGTACGCAAAGCATCCAAACAGTACCATTCGCCAATTTTTTGTTCTTCAAGTTTAAGTGAACAATGAGCCCCATTGTTAATCCTTTATCGGAAATTATTTGTAACTTTCGACAAGTAGAACAATGAATGGAACAGGTAGACGGTTGAAATCTTTCTATATATTGCTTCTATATAATCTAAGAAACTTATATGCAAAGCATCCAAACAGTACAATTCGCCAATTATTTCATCTTCATGTTTAAGTGAACTACGAGCCCCATTGTTAATACTTTAACGGAAATTATTTGTAACTTCCGACAAGTAGAACAATGAATGGAACAGGTAGACGGTTGAAATCAATGTATATATTGCTTCTATATAGTCTAAGAAACATATATGCAAAGCATCCAAACAGTACCATTCGCCAATTTATTGTTCTTCAAGTTTAAGTAAACTCCGATCTCCATTGTTAATCCCTTAAAGGAAATTATTTGTAACTTTCTACAAGTAGAACAATGAATGGAACAGGTAGACGGTTGAAATCATTGTATATATTGCTTCTATATAGTCTAAGAAACATATCTGCAAATCATCCAAACAGTACAATTCGCCAATTATTTGATCTTCAAGTTTAAGTAAACTCCGATCTCCATTGTTAATCCCTTAAAGGAAATTATTTGTAACTTTCTACAAGTAGAACAATGAATGGAACAGGTAGACGGTTGAAAGCATTGTATATATTGCTTCTATAAAGACTAAGAAACATATATGCAAAGCATCCAAACAGTACAATTCGCCAATTTATTGTTCTTCAAGTTTAAGTGAACAATGAGCCCCAATGGTTAATCCTTTATCGGAAATTATTTGTAAATTTCGACAAGTAGAACAATGATTGGAACACGTAGACGGTTGAAATCTTTGTATATGTCGCTTCTATATAATCTAAGAAACATATATGCAAAGCATCCAAACCGTACCATTAGCCAATTTCTTGTTCTTCAAGTTTAAGTGAACTACGAGCCCCATTGTTAATCGTTTAAAGGAAATTATTTGTAAATTTCGGCAAGTAGAACAATGAATGGAATAGGTAGACGGTTGAAATCATTGTATATATTGCTTCTATATAGTCTAAGAAACATATATGCAAAGCATCCAAACAATACAATTCGCCAATTTCTTGTTCTTCAAGTTTAAGTAAACTCCGATCTCCATTGTTAATCCCTTAAAGGAAATTATTTGTAACTTTCTACAAGTAGAACAATGAATGGAACAGGTAGACGGTTGAACTCAATGTATATATTGCTTCTATATAGTCTAAGAAACATATATGCAAAGCATCCAAACAGTACCATTCGCCAATTTTTTGTTCTTCAAGTTTAAGTGAACTACGATCACCATTGTTAATCCTTTAAAGGAAATTATTTGTAAATTTCGGCAAGTAGAACAATGAATGGAATAGGTAGACGGTTGAAATCATTGTATATATTGCTTCTGTATAATATAAGAAACATATATTCAAAGCATCCAAACAGTACCATTCGCCAATTTTTTGTTCTTCAAGTTTAAGTGATCAATGAGCCCCAATGGTTAATCCTTTATCGGAAATTATTTGTAATTTTCGACAAGTAGAACAATGAATGGAACAGGTAGACGGTTGAAATCTTAGTATATATTGCTTCTATATAATCTAAGAAACATATATGCAAAGCATGCAAACAGTACCATTCACCAATTTTTTGATCTTCAAGTTTAAGTGAACAGCGAGCCCCATTGATAATCATGAAATGGAAATTATTTCTAACTTTCTACAAGTAGAACAATGAATAGAACAGGTAGACGGTTGCAATCTTTGTGTATGCTGCTTCTATATAGTCTACGAAACCTATATGCAAAGCATCTAAACAGTAACAATCACCAATTTTTTGATCTTCAAGTTTAAGTGAACTACGAGCCCCATTGTGAATCCTTTAAAGGAAATTATTTGTAAATTTCGACAAGTAGAACAATGAATGGAACAGGTAGACGTTTGAAATCTTTGTATATATTGCTTCTATATAGTCTAAGAAACATGTACGCAAAGCATCCAAACAGTACCATTCGCCAATTTTTTGTTCTCCAAGTTTAAGTGAACAATGAGCCCCAATGGTTAATCCTTTATCGGAAATTATTTGTAATTTTCGACAAGTAGAACAATGAATGGAACAGGTAGGCGGTTGAAATCTTTGTATATATTGCTTCTATATAATCTAAGAAACATATATGCAAAGCATCCAAACAGTACCATTCGCCAATTTTTTGTTCTTCAAGTTTAAGTGAACAATGAGCCCCATTGTTAATCCTTTATCGGAAATTATTTGTAATTTTCGACAAGTAGAACAATGAATGGAACAGTTAGACGGTTGAAATATTTGTATATATTGCTTCTATATAATCTAAGAAACATATATGCAAAGCATCTAAACAGTAACGATCGCCAATTTTTTGATCTTCAAGTTTAAGTGAACAGCGAGCCCCATTGATAATCATGAAATGGAAACTATTTGTAACTTTCTACAAGTAGAACAATGAATAGTACAGGTAGACGGGTGAAATCTTTCTATATATTGCTTCTAAATAGTCTAAGAAACATATATGCAAAGCATCCAAACAGTACAATTCGCCAATTATTTGATCTTCAAGTTTAAGTGAACAATGAGCCCCATGGTTAATCCTTTATCGGAAATTATTTGTAAATTTCGACAAGTAGATCAATGATTGGAACACGTAGACGGTTGAAATCTTAGTATATATTGCTTCCATATAGTCTAAGAAACATGTACGCAAAGCATCCAAACAGTACCATTCGCCAATTTTTTGTTCTTCAAGTTTAAGTGAACAATGAGCCCCATTCTTAATACTTTAACGAAAATTATTTGTAATTTGCGACAAGTAGAACAATGAATGGAACAGGTAGCCGGTTGAAATCAATGTATATATTTCTTCTATATAGTCTAAGAAACATATATGCAAAGCATCCAAACAGTACCATTCGCCAATTTTTTGTTCTTCAAGTTTAAGTGAACAGTGAGCCCCAATGGTTAATCCTTTATCGGAAATTATTTGTAATTTTCGACAAGTAGAACAATGAATGGAACAGGTAGACGGTTGAAATCTTTGCACATATTGCTTCTATATAATCTAAGAAACATATATGCAAAGCATCTAAACAGTAACAATCGCCAATTTTTTGATCTTCAAGTTTAAGTGAACAGCGAGCCCCATTGATAATCATGAAAAGGAAATTATTTGTAACTTTCTACAAGTAGAACAATGAATAGTACACGTAGACGGGTGAAATCTTTGTATATATTGCTTCTATATAATCTAAGAAACATGTATGCAAAGCATCCAAACAGTACCATTCGCCAATTTTTTGTTCTTCAAGTTTAAGTGAACTACGAGCCCCATTGTTAATCCTTTAAAGGAAATTATTTGTAAATTTCGACAAGTAGAACAATGAATGGATCAGGTAGACGGTTGAAATCATTGTATATATTGCTGCTATATAGTCTAAGAAACATATATGCATAGCGTCCAAACAGTACAATTCGCCAATTTTTTGCTCTTCAAGTTTAAGTGAACTACGAGCCCCAATGGTTAATCCTTTATCGGAAATTATTTGTAATTTTCGACAAGTAGAACAATGAATGGAACAGGTAGACGGTTGAAATCTTTGTATATATTGCTTCTATATAATCTAAGAAACTTATATGCAAAGCATCCAAACAGTACCATTCGCCAATTTTTTGTTCTTCAAGTTTAAGTGAACAACGAGCCCCATTGATAATCATGAAACGGAAATTAATTGTAAGTTTCTACAAGTAGAACAATGAATAGAAAAGGTAGACGGTTGAAATCTTTGTATATGTTGCTTCTATATAGTCTAAGAAACCTATATGCAAAGCATCTAAACAGTAACAATCGCCAATTTTTTGATCTTCAAGTTTAAGTAAACAGCGAGCCCCATTGATAATCATGAAATGGAAATTATTTGTAACTTTCTACAAGTAGAACAATGAATAGTACAGGTAGACGGGTGAAATCTTTCTATATATTGCTTCTAAATAGTCTAAGAAACATATATGCAAAGCATCCAAACAGTACAATTCGCCAATTATTTGATCTTCAAGTTTAAGTGAACTACGAGCCCCATTGTTAAACCTTTAAAGGAAATTATTTGTAAATTTCGACAAGTAGAACAATGAATGGATCAGGTAGACGGTTGAAGTCATTGTATATATTGCTGCTATATAGTCTAAGAAACATATATGCATAGCGTCCAAACAGTACAATTCGCCAATTTTTTGCTCTTCAAGTTTAAGTGAACTACGAGCCCCAATGGTTAATCCTTTATCGGAAATTATTTGTAATTTTCGACAAGTAGAACAATGAATGGAACAGGTAGACGGTTGAAATCTTTGTACATATTGCTTCTATATAATCCAAGAAACATATTTGCATAGCGTCCAAACAGTACAATTCGCCAATTTTTTGCTCTTCATGTTTAAGTGAACTACGAGCCCCATTGTTAATCCTTTAAAGGAAATTATTTGTAAATTTCGGCAAGTAGAACAATGAATGGAATAGGTAGACGGTTGAAATCATTGTATATATTGCTTCTATATAGTCTAAGAAACATGTACGCAAAGCATCCAAACAGTACCATTCGCCAATTTTTGTTCTTCAAGTTTAAGTGAACAACGAGCCCCATTGATAATCATGAAACGGAAATTAATTGTAAGTTTCTACAAGTAGAACAATGAATAGAAAAGGTAGACGGTTGAAATCTTTGTATATGTTGCTTCTATATAGTCTAAGAAACCTATATGCAAAGCATCTAAACAGTAACAATCGCCAATTTTTTGATCTTCAAGTTTAAGTAAACAGCGAGCCCCATTGATAATCATGAAATGGAAATTATTTGTAACTTTCTACAAGTAGAACAATGAATAGTACAGGTAGACGGGTGAAATCTTTCTATATATTGCTTCTAAATAGTCTAAGAAACATATATGCAAAGCATCCAAACAGTACAATTCGCCAATTATTTGATCTTCAAGTTTAAGTGAACTACGAGCCCCATTGTTAAACCTTTAAAGGAAATTATTTGTAAATTTCGACAAGTAGAACAATGAATGGATCAGGTAGACGGTTGAAATCATTGTATATATTGCTGCTATATAGTCTAAGAAACATATATGCATAGCGTCCAAACAGTACAATTCGCCAATTTTTTGCTCTTCATGTTTAAGTGAACTACGAGCCCCATTGTTAATCCTTTAAAGGAAATTATTTGTAAATTTCGGCAAGTAGAACAATGAATGGAATAGGTAGACGGTTGAAATCATTGTATATATTGCTTCTATATAGTCTAAGAAACATGTACGCAAAGCATCCAAACAGTACCATTCGCCAATTTTTGTTCTTCAAGTTTAAGTGAACAATGAGCCCCAATGTTAATCCTTTATCGGAAATTATTTGTAACTTTCGACAAGTAGAACAATGAATTGAACTGGTAGACGGTTGAAATCTTTTTATATATTGCTTCTATATAGTCTAATAAACATATATGCAAAGCATCCAAACAGTTCCAGTCGCCAATTTTTTGTTCTTCAAGTTTAAGTGAACAACGAGCCCCATTGATAATCATGAAATGGAAATTATTTGTAACTTTCCACAAGTAGAACAATGAATAGTACAGGTAGACGGGTGAAATCTTTCTATATATTGCTTCTAAATAGTCTAAGAAACATATATGCAAAGCATCCAAACAGTACAATTCGCCAATTATTTGATCTTCAAGTTTAAGTGAACTACGAGCCCCATTGTTAATCCTTTATAGGAAATTATTTGTAAATTTCGACAAGTAGAACAATGAATAGATCAGGTAGACGGTTGAAATCATTGTATATATTGCTGCTATATAGTCTAAGAAACATATATGCATAGCGTCGAAACAGTACAATTCGCCAATTTTTTGCTCTTCAAGTTTAAGTGAACTACGAGCCCCAATGGTTAATCCTTTATCGGAAATTATTTGTAATTTTCGACAAGTAGAACAATGAATGGAACAGGTAGACGGTTGAAATCTTTGTACATATTGCTTCTATATAATCCAAGAAACATATTTGCATAGCGTCCAAACAGTACCATTCGCCAATTTTTTGTTCTTCAAGTTTAAGTGAACAATGAGCACCATTGTTAATCCTTTATCGGAAATTATTTGTAACTTTCGACAAGTAGAACAATGAATGGAACAGGTAGACGGTTGAAATCTTTGTATATATTGCTTCTATATAGTCTAAGAAACATATATGCAAAGCATCCAAACAGTACCATTCGCCAATTTTTTGTTCTTCAAGGTTAAGTAAACTACGATCCCCATTGTTAATCCCTTAACGGAAATTATTGTAACATTCGACAAGTAGAACAATGAATGGAACAGGTAGACGGTTGAAATTATTGTATATATTGCTTCTATATAGTCTAAGAAACATATATGCAAAGCATCCAAACAGTACAATTCGCCAATTTTTTGTTCTTCAAGTTTAAGTGAACAATGAGCCCCATTGTTAATCCTTTAAAGGAAATTATTTGTAACTTTCGACAAGTATAACAATGAATGGAATAGGTAGACGGTTGAAATCTTTGTATATATTGCTTCTATATAGTTTAAGAAACATATATGCAAAGCATCCAAACAGTACAATTCGCCAATTTTTTGTTCTTCAAGTTTAAGTGAACAACGAGCCCCATTGTGAATCCTTTAAAGGAAATTATTTGTAAATTTCGACAAGTAGAACAATGATTGGAACACGTGGACGGTTGAAATCTTTGTATATATTGCTTCTATATAGTCTAAGAAACATATATGCATAGCGTCGAAACAGTACAATTCGCCAATTTTTTGCTCTTCAAGTTTAAGTGAACTACGAGCCCCAATGGTTAATCCTTTATCGGAAATTATTTGTAATTTTCGACAAGTAGAACAATGAATGGAACAGGTAGACGGTTGAAATCTTTGTATATATTGCTTCTATATAATCCAAGAAACATATATGCAAAGCATCCAAACAGTACCATTCGCCAATT
This sequence comes from Cerceris ruficornis, assembly GCA_963989415.1. NCBI lineage: Eukaryota > Metazoa > Arthropoda > Insecta > Hymenoptera > Crabronidae > Cerceris > Cerceris ruficornis. The sequence goes on along the minus strand of CAXDIW010000024.1, from coordinate 891,898 downwards.
TTTTGTTCTTCAAGTTTAAGTGAACAACGAGCCCCATTGATAATCATGAAATGGAAATTATTTGTAACTTTCTACAAGTAGAACAATGAATAGTACAGGTAGACCGGTGAAATCTTTCTATATATTGCTTCTAAATAGTCTAAGAAACATATATGCAAAGCATCCAAACAGTACAATTCGCCAATTATTTGATCTTCAAGTTTAAGTGAACTACGAGCCCCATTGTTAATCCTTTAAAGGAAATTATTTGTAAATTTCGACAAGTAGAACAATGATTGGAACACGTGGACGGTTGAAATCTTTGTACATATTGCTTCTATATAATCCAAGAAACATATTTGCATAGCGTCCAAACAGTACAATTCGCCAATTGTTTGTTCTTCAAGTTTAAGTAAACTACGATCCCCATTATTAATCCCTTAACGGAAATTATTTGTAACTTTCGACAAGTAGAACAATGAATGGAATAGGTAGACGGTTGAAATCATTGTATATATTGCTTCTATATAGTCTAAGAAACCTATATGCAAAGCATCCAAACAGTACAATTCGCCAATTTATTGTTCTTCAAGTTTAAGTGAACAACGAGCCCCATTGTTAATCCTTTAAAGGAAATTATTTGTAAATTTCGACATGTAGAACGATGATTGGAACACGTAGACGGTTGAAATCTTTGTATATATTGCTTCCATATAGTCTAAGAAACATTTACGCAAAGCATCCAAACAGTACCATTCGCCAATTTTTTGTTCTTCAAGTTTAAGTTAACAATGAGCCCCAATGGTTAATCCTTTATCAGAAATTATTTGTAATTTTCGACAAGTAGAACAATGAATGGAACAGGTAGACGGTTGAAATCTTTGTACATATTGCTTCTATATAATCTAAGAAACATATATGCAAAGCATCTAAACAGTAACAATCGCCAATTTTTTGATCTTCAAGTTTAAGTGAACAGCGAGCCCCATTGATAATCATGAAATGGAAATTATTTGTAACTTTCTACAAGTAGAACAATGAATAGTACAGTTAGACGGGTGAAATCTTTCTATATATTGCTTCTAAATAGTCTAAGAAACATGTACGCAAAGCATCCAAACAGTACCATTCGCCAATTTTTTGTTCTTCAAGTTTAAGTGAACAGTGAGCCCCAATGGTTAATCCTTTATCGGAAATTATTTGTAATTTTCGACAAGTAGAACAATGAATGGAACAGGTAGACGGTTGAAATCTTTGCACATATTGCTACTATATAATCTAAGAAACATATATGCAAAGCATCTAAACAGTAACAATCGCCAATTTTTTGATCTTCAAGTTTAAGTGAACAACGAGGCCCAATGGTTAATTCTTTATCGGAATTATTTGTAATTTTCGACAAGTAGAACAATGAATGGAACAGGTAGACGGTTGAAATCTTTGCATATATTGCTTTTATATAATCTAAGAAACCTATATGCAAAGCATCTAAACAGTAACATTCGCCAGTTTTTTGATCTTCAAGTTTAAGTGAACAGCGAGCCCCATTGATAATCATGAAATGGAAATTATTTGTAACTTTCGACAAGAAGAACAATGAATAGAACAGGTAGACTGTTGAAATCTTTGTATACATTGCTTCTGTATAGTCTAAGAAACATATATGCAAAGCATCCAAACAGTACAATTCGCCAATTTATTGTTCTTCAAGTTTAAGTGAACAACGAGCCCCATTGTTAATCCTTTAAAGGAAATTATTTGTAAATTTCGACAAGTAGAACAATGATTGGAACACGTAGACGGTTGAAATCTTTGTATATATTGCTTCCATATAGTCTAAGAAACATGTACGCAAAGCATCCAAACAGTACCATTCGCCAATTTTTTGTTCTTCAAGTTTAAGGGAACAATGAGCCCCAATGGTTAATCCTTTATCAGAAATTATTTGTAATTTTCGACAAGTAGAACAATGAATGGAACAGGTAGACGGTTGAAATCTTTGTACATATTGCTTCTATATAATCTAAGAAACATATATGCAAAGCATCTAAACAGTAACAATCGCTAATTTTTTGATCTTCAAGTTTAAGTGAACAGCGAGCCCCATTGATAATCATGAAATGGAAATTATTTGTAACTTTCTACAAGTAGAACAATGAATAGTACATTAGACGGGTGAAATCTTTCTATATATTGCTTCTAAATAGTCTAAGAACCATGTACGCAAAGCATCCAAACAGTACCATTCGCCAATTTTATGTTCTTCAAGTTTAAGTGAACAATGAGCCCCAATGGTTAATCCGTTATCGGAAATTATTTGTAACTTTCGACAGGTAGAACAATGAATGGAACAGGTAGACGGTTGAAATCATTGTATATATTGCTTCTATATAGTCTAAGAAACATATATACAAAGCATCCAAATAGTATAATTCGCCAATTTTTTGTTCTTCAAGTTTAGTGTACAATGAGCCCCAATGGTTAATCCTTTATCGGAAATTATTTGTAATTTTCGACAAGTAGAACAATGAATGGAACAGGTAGACGGTTGAAATCTTTGTACATATTGCTTCTATATAATCTAAGAAACATATATGCAAAGCATCTAAACAGTAACAATCGCCAATTTTTTGATCTTCAAGTTTAAGTGAACAGCGAGCCCCATTGATAATCATGAAATGGAAATTATTTGTAACTTTCTACAAGTAGAACAATGAATAGTACAGTTAGACGGGTGAAATCTTTCTATATAATGCTTCTAAATAGTCTAAGAAACATGTACGCAAAGCATCCAAACAGTACAATTCGCCAATTTTTTGTTCTTCAAGTTTAAGTGAACAATGAGCCCCAATGGTTAATCCGTTATCGGAAATTATTTGTAACTTTCGACAAGTAGAACAATGAATGGAACAGGTAGACGGTTGAAATCATTGTATATATTGCTTCTATATAGTCTAAGAAACATATATGCAAAGCATCCAAAAAGTACAATTCGACAATTTTTTGTTCTTCAAGTTTAGTGTACAATGAGCCCCAATGGTTAATCCTTTATCGGAAATTATTTGTAATTTTCGACAAGTAGAACAATGAATGGAACAGGTAGACGGCTGAAATCTTTGTATATATTGCTTCTATATAATCTAAGAAACATATATGCAAAGCATCCAAACAGTACAATTCGCCAATTTTTTGTTCTTCAAGTTTAAGTAAACTACGATCCCCATTGTTAATCCCTTAACGGAAATTATTTGTAATTTCCGACAAGTAGAACAATGAATGGAACAGGTAGACGGTTGAATTCAATGTATATATTGCTTCTATATAGTCTAAGAAACATATATGCAAAGCATCCAAACAGTACCATTCGCCAATTTTTTGTTCTTCAGGTTTAAGTGAACAATGAGCCCCATTGTTAATCCTTTATCGGAAATTATTTGTAACTTTCGACAAGTAGAACAATGAATGGAACTGGTAGACGGTTGAAATCTTTTTATATATTGCTTCTATATAGTCTAAGAAACATATATGCAAAGCATCCAAACAGTTCCAGTCGCCAATTTTTTGTTCTTCAAGTTTAAGTGAACAACGAGGCCCATTGATAATCATGAAACGGAAATTATTTCTAAGTTTCGACAAGAAGAACAATGAATAGAACAGGTAGACGGTTGAAATCTTTGTATATGTTGCTTCTATATAGACTAAGAAACCTATATGCAAAGCATCTAAACAGTAACATTCGCCAGTTTTTTGATCTTCAAGTTTAAGTGAACAATGAGCCCCATTGTTAATCCTTTATCGGAAATTATTTCTAACTTTCGACAAGTAGAACAATGAATGGAACTGGTAGACGGTTGAAATCTTTGTATATATTGCTTCTATATAGTCTAAGAAACATATATGCAAAGCATCCAAACAGTACAATTCGCCAATTTATTGTTCTTCAAGGTTAAGTGAACAACGAGCCCCATTGTTAATCCTTTAAAGGAAATTATTTGTAAATTTCGACAAGTAGAACAATGTTTGGAACACGTAGACGGTTGAAATCTTTGTATATATTGCTTCCATATAGTCTAAGAAACATGTACGCAAAGCATCCAAACAGTACCACTCGCCAATTTTTTGTTCTTCAAGTTTAAGTGAACAATGAGCCCCATTGTTAATCCTTTAAAGGAAATTATTTGTAACTTTCTACAAGTAGAACAATGAATAGTACAGGTAGACGGGTGAAATCTTTCTATATATTGCTTCTAAATAGTCTAAGAAACATATATGCAAAGCATCCAAACAGTACAATTCGCCAATTTTTTGATCTTCAAGTTTAAGTGAACAGCGAGCCCCATTGATAATCATGAAATGGAAATTATTTGTAACTTTCTACAAGTAGAACAATGAATAGTACAGTTAGACGGGTGAAATCTTTCTATATATTGCTTCTAAATAGTCTAAGAACCATGTACGCAAAGCATCCAAACAGTACCATTCGCCAATTTTATGTTCTTCAAGTTTAAGTGAACAATGAGCCCCAATGGTTAATCCGTTATCGGAAATTATTTGTAACTTTCGACAAGTAGAACAATGAATGGAACAGGTAGACGGTTGAAATCATTGTATATAATGCTTCTATATAGTCTAAGAAACATATATACAAAGCATCCAAATAGTACAATTCGCCAATTTTTTGTTCTTCAAGTTTAGTGTACAATGAGCCCCAATGGTTAATCCTTTATCGGAAATTATTTGTAATTTTCGACAAGTAGAACAATGAATGGAACAGGTAGACGGTTGAAATCTTTGTACATATTGCTTCTATATAATCTAAGAAACATATATGCAAAGCATCTAAACAGTAACAATCGCCAATTTTTTGATCTTCAAGTTTAAGTGAACAGCGAGCCCCATTGATAATCATGAAATGGAAATTATTTGTAACTTTCTACAAGTAGAACAATGAACAGAACAGGTAGACTGTTGAAATCTTTGTATACATTGCTTCTGTATAGTCTAAGAAACATATATGCAAAGCATCCAAACAGTACAATTCGCCAATTTATTGATCTTCAAGTTTAAGTGTACAATGAGCCCCATGGTTAATCCTTTATCGGAAATTATTTATAACTTTCGACAAGTAGAACAATGAATGGAACAGGTAGACGGTTGAAATCTTTGTATATATTGCTGCTATATAGTCTAAGAAACATATATGCAAAGCATCCAAACAGTACAATTCGCCAATTTATTGTTCTTCAAGTTTAAGTGAACAACGAGCCCCATTGTGAATCCTTTAAAGGAAATTATTTGTAAATTTCGACAAGTAGAACAATGATTGGAACACGTAGACGGTTGAAATCTTTGTATATATTGCTTCTATATAGTCTAAGAATCATATATGCAAAGCATCCAAACAGTTCAATTCGCCCATTTATTGATCTTCAAGTTTAAGTGAACAATGAGCCCCATGGTTGATCCTTTATCGGAAATTATTTGTAACTTTCGACAAGTAGAACAATGAATGGAACAGGTAGACGGTTGAAATCTTTGTATATATTGCTTCTATATAATCTAAGAAACATATATGCAAACTATCTAAACAGTAACAATTGCCAATTTTTTGATCTTCAAGTTTAAGTGAACAGCGAGCCCCATTGATAATCATGAAATGGAAATTATTTGTAACTTTTGACAAGTAGAACAATGAATGGAACAGGTAGACGGTTGAAACCATTGGATATATTGCTTCTATATAGTCTAAGAAACATATATGCAAAGTATCCAAATAGTACAATTCGACAATTTTTTGTTCTTCAAGTTTAGTGTACAATGAGCCCCATTGTTAATACTTTATCGGAAATTATTTGTAAATTCCGACAAGTAGAACAATGAATGGAACAGGTAGACGGTTGAAACCATTGGATATATTGCTTCTATATAGTCTAAGAAACATATATGCAAAGCATCTAAACAGTAACAATCGCCAATTTTTTGATCTTCAAGTTTAAGTGAACAGCGAGCCCCATTGATAATCATGAAAAGGAAATTATTTGTAACTTTCTACAAGTAGAACAATGAATAGTACAGGTAGACGGGTGAAATCTTTGTATATATTGCTTCTATATAATCTAAGAAACATGTATGCAAAGCATCCAAACAGTACCATTCGCCAATTTTTTGTTCTTCAAGTTTAAGTGAACTACGAGCCCCATTGTTAATCCTTTAAAGGAAATTATTTGTAAATTTCGACAAGTAGAACAATGAATGGATCAGGTAGACGGTTGAAATCATTGTATATATTGCTGCTATATAGTCTAAGAAACATATATGCATAGCGTCCAAACAGTACAATTCGCCAATTTTTTGCTCTTCAAGTTTAAGTGAACTACGAGCCCCAATGGTTAATCCTTTATCGGAAATTATTTGTAATTTTCGACAAGTAGAACAATGAATGGAACAGGTAGACGGTTGAAATCTTTGTATATATTGCTTCTATATAATCTAAGAAACTTATATGCAATGCATCCAAACAGTACCATTCGCCAATTTTTTGTTCTTCAAGTTTAAGTGAACAACGAGCCCCATTGATAATCATGAAACGGAAATTAATTGTAAGTTTCTACAAGTAGAACAATGAATAGAAAAGGTAGACGGTTGAAATCTTTGTATATGTTGCTTCTATATAGTCTAAGAAACCTATATGCAAAGCATCTAAACAGTAACAATCGCCAATTTTTTGATCTTCAAGATTAAGTAAACAGCGAGCCCCATTGATAATCATGAAATGGAAATTATTTGTAACTTTCTACAAGTAGAACAATGAATAGTACAGGTAGACGGGTGAAATCTTTCTATATATTGCTTCTAAATAGTCTAAGAAACATATATGCAAAGCATCCAAACAGTACAATTCGCCAATTATTTGATCTTCAAGTTTAAGTGAACTACGAGCCCCATTGTTAAACCTTTAAAGGAAATTATTTGTAAATTTCGACAAGTAGAACAATGAATGGATCAGGTAGACGGTTGAAATCTTTGTACATATTGCTTCTATATAATCCAAGAAACATATTTGCATAGCATCCAAACAGTACAATTCGCCAATTTTTTGCTCTTCATGTTTAAGTGAACTACGAGCCCCATTGTTAATCCTTTAAAGGAAATTATTTGTAAATTTCGGCAAGTAGAACAATGAATGGAATAGGTAGACGGTTGAAATCATTGTATATATTGCTTCTATATAGTCTAAGAAACATGTACGCAAAGCATCCAAACAGTACCATTCGCCAATTTTTGTTCTTCAAGTTTAAGTGAACAATGAGCCCCAATGTTAATCCTTTATCGGAAATTATTTGTAACTTTCGACAAGTAGAACAATGAATTGAACTGGTAGACGGTTGAAATCTTTTTATATATTGCTTCTATATAGTCTAATAAACATATATGCAAAGCATCCAAACAGTTCCAGTCGCCAATTTTTTGTTCTTCAAGTTTATGTGAACAACGAGGCCCATTGATAATCATGAAACGGAAATTATTTCTAACTTTCGACAAGAAGAACAATGAATAGAACAGGTAGACGGTTGAAATCTTTGTATATGTTGCTTCTATATAGTCTAAGAAACCTATAAGCAAAGCATCTAAACAGTAACATTCGCCAATTTGTTGATCTTCAAGTTTAAGTGAACAATGAGCCCCATTGTTAATCCTTTATCGGAAATTATTTGTAACTTTCGACAAGTAGAACAATGAATGGAACAGGTAGACGGTTGAAATCTTTGTATATATTGCTTCTATATAGTCTAAGAAACATATATGCAAAGCATCCAAACAGTACAATTCGCCAAATTATTGTTCTTCAAGTTTAAGTGAACAACGAGCCCCATTGTGAATCCTTTAAAGGAAATTATTTGTAAATTTCGACAAGTAGAACAATGATTGGAACACGTGGACGGTTGAAATCTTTGTATATATTGCTTCTATATAGTCTAAGAAACATATATGCATAGCGTCGAAACAGTACAATTCGCCAATTTTTTGCTCTTCAAGTTTAAGTGAACTACGAGCCCCAATGGTTAATCCTTTATCGGAAATTATTTGTAATTTTCGACAAGTAGAACAATGAATGGAACAGGTAGACCGTTGAAATCTTTGTATATATTGCTTCTATATAATCCAAGAAACATATATGCAAAGCATCCAAACAGTACCATTCGCCAATTTTTTGTTCTTCAAGTTTAAGTGAACAACGAGCCCCATTGATAATCATGAAATGGAAATTATTTGTAACTTTCTACAAGTAGAACAATGAATAGTACAGGTAGACGGGTGAAATCAATGTATATATTGCTGCTATATAGTCTAAGAAACATATATGCATAGCGTCCAAACAGTACAATTCGCCAATTTTTTGCTCTTCAAGTTTAAGTGAACTACGAGCCCCAATGGTTAATCCTTTATCGGAAATTATTTGTAATTTTCGACAAGTAGAACAATGAATGGAACAGGTAGACGGTTGAAATCTTTGTACATATTGCTTCTATATAATCCAAGAAACATATTTGCATAGCGTCCAAACAGTACAATTCGCCAATTGTTTGTTCTTCAAGTTTAAGTGAACAATGAGCCCCATTGTTAATCCTTTATCGGAAATTATTTCTAACTTTCGACAAGAAGAACAATGAATAGAACAGGTAGACGGTTGAAATCTTTGTATATGTTGCTTCTATATAGTCTAAGAAACCTATATGCAAAGCATCTAAACAGTAACATTCGCCAATTTGTTGATCTTCAAGTTTAAGTTAACAATGAGCCCCATTGTTAATCCTTTATCGGAAATTATTTGTAACTTTCGACAAGTAGAACAATGAATGGAACAGGTAGACGGTTGAAATCTTTGTATATATTGCTTCTATATAGTCTAAGAAACATATATGCAAAGCATCCAAACAGTACAATTCGCCAAATTATTGTTCTTCAAGTTTAAGTGAACAACGAGCCCCATTGTGAATCCTTTAAAGGAAATTATTTGTAAATTTCGACAAGTAGAACAATGATTGGAACACGTGGACGGTTGAAATCTTTGTATATATTGCTTCTATATAGTCTAAGAAACATATATGCATAGCGTCGAAACAGTACAATTCGCCAATTTTTTGCTCTTCATGTTTAAGTGAACTACGAGCCCCATTGTTAATCCTTTAAAGGAAATTATTTGTAAATTTCGGCAAGTAGAACAATGAATGGAATAGGTAGACGGTTGAAATCATTGTATATATTGCTTCTATATAGTCTAAGAAACATGTACGCAAAGCATGCAAACAGTACCATTCGCCAATTTTTTGATCTTCAAGTTTAAGTGAACAATGAGCCCCAATGGTTAATCCTTTATCGGAAATTATTTGTAATTTTCGACAAGTGGAACAATGAATGGAACAGGTAGACGGTTGAAATCATTGTATATATTGCTTCTATATAGTCTAAGAAACATATATGCAAAGCATCCAAACAGTACCATTCGCCAATTTTTTGTTCTTCAAGTTTAAGTGAACAATGAGCCCCATTGTTAATCCTTTATCGGAAATTATTTGTAACTTTCGACAAGTAGAACAATGAATGGAACAGGTAGACGGTTGAAATCTTTGTATATATTGCTTCTATATAGTCTAAGAAACATATATGCAAAGCATCCAAACAGTACAATTCGCCAATTTTTTGTTCTCCAAGTTTAAGTGAACTACGAGCCCTATTGTTAATCCTTTAAAGGAAATTATTTGTAAATTTCGACAAGTAGAACAATGAATGGATCATGTAGACGGTTGAAAAAATTGTATATATTGCTTCTAAATAGTCTAACAAACATCTATGCAAACTATCCAAACAGTACAATTCGCCAATTTTTTGTTCTTCAAGTTTAAGTAAACTACGATCCCCATTGTTAATCCCTTAACGGAAATTATTTGTAACTTTCGACATGTAGAACAATGAATGGAATAGGTAGACGGTTGAAATCATTGTATATATTGCTTCTATATAGTCTAAGAAACATATATGCAAAGCATCCAAACAGTACAATTCGCCAATTTTTTGTACTTCAAGTTTAAGTGAACTACGAGCCCCATTGTTAATCCTTTAACGGAAATTAATTGTAACTTTCGACAAGTAGAACAATGAATGGAACAGGTAGACGGTTGAAATCTTTGTATATATTGCTTCTATATAGTCTAAGAAAAATATATGCAAAGCATCCAAACAGTACAATTCGCCAATTTTTTGTTCTTCAAGTTTAAGTGAACAATGAGCCCTAATGGTTAATCCTTTATCGGAAATTATTTGTAAATTTCGCCAAGTAGAACAATGAATGGAACAGGTAGCCGGTTGAAATCTTTGTACATATTGCTTCTATATAGTCTAAGAAACATATATGCAAAGCATCCAAACAGTATAATTCGCCAATTTTTTGTTCTTCAAGTTTAAGTGGACAATGAGCCCCAATGGTTAATCCTTTATCGGAAATTATTTGTATATTTCGACAAGTAGAACAATGAATGGAACAGGTAGCCGGTTGAAATCAATGTATATATTGCTTCTATATAGTCTAAGAAACATATATGCAAAGCATCCAAAGAGTACCATTCGCCAATTTCTTGTTCTTCAAGTTTAAGTGAACTACGAGCCCCATTGTTAATCCCTTAACGGAAATTAATTGGAACTTTCTACAAGTAGAACAATGATTGGAACACGTTGACGGTTGAAATCTTTGTATATATTGCTTCCATATAGTCTAAGAAACATGTACGCAAAGCATCCAAACAGTACAATTCGCCAATTTTTTGTTCTTCAAGTTTAAGTGAACTACGATCCCCATCGTTAATCCCTTAACGGAAATTATTTGTAACTTTCGACAAGTAGAACAGTGAATGGAACAGGTAGACGGTTGAAATCTTTGTATATATTGCTTCTATATAGTCTAAGAAACATATATGCAAAGCATCCAAACAGTACAATTCGCCAATTTTTTGTTCTTCAAGTTTAAGTAAACTACGATCCCCATTGTTAATCCCTTAACGGAAATTATTTGTAACATTCGACAAGTAGAACAATGAATGGAACAGGTAGACGGTTGAAATCTTTGTATCTATTGCTTCTATATAGTATAAGAAACATATATGCAAAGCATCCAAACAGTACCATTCGCCAATTTTTTGTTCTTCAAGTTTAAGTGAACTACGAGCCCCATTGTTAATCCTTTAAAGGAAATTATATGTAACTTTCGACAAGTAGAACAATGAATGGAACAGGTAGACTGTTGAAATCATTGTATATATTGCTTCTATATAGTCTAAGAAACATATATGCAAAGCATCCAAACAGTACAATTCGCCAATTATTTCATCTTCAAGTTAAAGTGAACAATGAGCCCCAGTGTTAATCCTTTATCGGAAATTATTTGTAACTTTCGACAAGTAGAACAATGAATGGAACAGGTAGACGGTTGAAATCCTTGTTTATATTGCTTCCATATAGTCTAAGAAACATGTACGCAAAGCATCCAAACAGTACCATTCGCCAATTTTTTGTCCTACAAGTTTAAGTGAACAATGAGCCCCATTGTTAATCCTTTATCGGAAATTATTTGTAACTTTCTACAAGTAGAACAATGATTGGAACACGTAGACGGTTGAAATCTTTGTATATATTGCTTCCATATAGTCTAAGAAACAAATATGCAAAGCATCCAAACAGTACCATTCGCCAATTTTTTGTTCTTCAAGTTTAAGTGAACAATGAGCCCCAATGGTTAATCCTTTATCGGAAATTATTTGTAACTTTCGACAAGTAGAACAATGAATGGAACAGGTAGACGGTTGAAATCTTTGTATATATTGCTTCTATATAGTCTAAGAAACATATATGCAAAGCATCCAAACAGTACAATTCGCCAATTTATTGTTCTTCAAGTTTAAGTTAACAACGAGCCCCATTGTTAATCCTTTAAAGGAAATTATTTGTAATTTTCGACAAGTAGAACAATGAATGGAACAGGTAGACGGTTGAAATCTTTGTATATATTGCTTCTATATAGTCTAAGAAAAATATATGCAAAGCATCCAAACAGTACAATTCGCCAATTTTTTGTTCTTCAAGTTTAAGTGAACAATGAGCCCTAATGGTTAATCCTTTATCGGAAATTATTTGTAAATTTCGCCAAGTAGAACAATGAATGGAACAGGTAGCCGGTTGAAATCTTTGTATATATTGCTTCTATATAGTCTAAGAAACATATATGCAAAGCATCCAAACAGTACAATTCGCCAATTTTTTGTTCTCCAAGTTTAAGTGAACTACGAGCCCTATTGTTAATCCTTTAAAGGAAATTATTTGTAAATTTCGACAAGTAGAACAATGAATGGATCATGTAGACGGTTGAAAAAATTGTATATATTGCTTCTAAATAGTCTAACAAACATCTATGCAAACTATCCAAACAGTACAATTCGCCAATTTTTTGTTCTTCAAGTTTAAGTAAACTACGATCCCCATTGTTAATCCCTTAACGGAAATTATTTGTAACTTTCGACATGTAGAACAATGAATGGAATAGGTAGACGGTTGAAATCATTGTATATATTGCTTCTATATAGTCTAAGAAACATATATGCAAAGCATCCAAACAGTACAATTCGCCAATTTTTTGTACTTCAAGTTTAAGTGAACTACGAGCCCCATTGTTAATCCTTTAACGGAAATTAATTGTAACTTTCGACAAGTAGAACAATGAATGGAACAGGTAGACGGTTGAAATCTTTGTATATATTGCTTCTATATAGTCTAAGAAAAATATATGCAAAGCATCCAAACAGTACAATTCGCCAATTTTTTGTTCTTCAAGTTTAAGTGAACAATGAGCCCTAATGGTTAATCCTTTATCGGAAATTATTTGTAAATTTCGCCAAGTAGAACAATGAATGGAACAGGTAGCCGGTTGAAATCTTTGTATATATTGCTTCTATATAGTCTAAGAAACATATATGCAAAGCATCCAAACAGTATAATTCGCCAATTTTTTGTTCTTCAAGTTTAAGTGGACAATGAGCCCCAATGGTTAATCCTTTATCGGAAATTATTTGTATATTTCGACAAGTAGAACAATGAATGGAACAGGTAGCCGGTTGAAATCAATGTATATATTGCTTCTATATAGTCTAAGAAACATATATGCAAAGCATCCAAAGAGTACCATTCGCCAATTTCTTGTTCTTCAAGTTTAAGTGAACTACGAGCCCCATTGTTAATCCCTTAACGGAAATTAATTGGAACTTTCTACAAGTAGAACAATGATTGGAACACGTTGACGGTTGAAATCTTTGTATATATTGCTTCCATATAGTCTAAGAAACATGTACGCAAAGCATCCAAACAGTACAATTCGCCAATTTTTTGTTCTTCAAGTTTAAGTGAACTACGATCCCCATCGTTAATCCCTTAACGGAAATTATTTGTAACTTTCGACAAGTAGAACAGTGAATGGAACAGGTAGACGGTTGAAATCTTTGTATATATTGCTTCTATATAGTCTAAGAAACATATGTGCAAAGCATCCAAACAGTACAATTCGCCAATTTTTTGTTCTTCAAGTTTAAGTAAACTACGATCCCCATTGTTAATCCCTTAACGGAAATTATTTGTAACATTCGACAAGTAGAACAATGAATGGAACAGGTAGACGGTTGAAATCTTTGTATCTATTGCTTCTATATAGTATAAGAAACATATATGCAAAGCATCCAAACAGTACCATTCGCCAATTTTTTGTTCTTCAAGTTTAAGTGAACTACGAGCCCCATTGTTAATCCTTTAAAGGAAATTATATGTAACTTTCGACAAGTAGAACAATGAATGGAACAGGTAGACTGTTGAAATCATTGTATATATTGCTTCTATATAGTCTAAGAAACATATATGCAAAGCATCCAAACAGTACAATTCGCCAATTATTTCATCTTCAAGTTAAAGTGAACAATGAGCCCCAGTGTTAATCCTTTATCGGAAATTATTTGTAACTTTCGACAAGTAGAACAATGAATGGAACAGGTAGACGGTTGAAATCCTTGTTTATATTGCTTCCATATAGTCTAAGAAACATGTACGCAAAGCATCCAAACAGTACCATTCGCCAATTTTTTGTCCTACAAGTTTAAGTGAACAATGAGCCCCATTGTTAATCCTTTATCGGAAATTATTTGTAACTTTCTACAAGTAGAACAATGATTGGAACACGTAGACGGTTGAAATCTTTGTATATATTGCTTCCATATAGTCTAAGAAACAAATATGCAAAGCATCCAAACAGTACCATTCGCCAATTTTTTGTTCTTCAAGTTTAAGTGAACAATGAGCCCCAATGGTTAATCCTTTATCGGAAATTATTTGTAACTTTCGACAAGTAGAACAATGAATGGAACAGGTAGACGGTTGAAATCTTTGTATATATTGCTTCTATATAGTCTAAGAAACATATATGCAAAGCATCCAAACAGTACAATTCGCCAATTTATTGTTCTTCAAGTTTAAGTTAACAACGAGCCCCATTGTTAATCCTTTAAAGGAAATTATTTGTAATTTTCGACAAGTAGAACAATGAATGGAACAGGTAGACGGTTGAAATCTTTGTATATATTGCTTCTATATAGTCTAAGAAAAATATATGCAAAGCATCCAAACAGTACAATTCGCCAATTTTTTGTTCTTCAAGTTTAAGTGAACAATGAGCCCTAATGGTTAATCCTTTATCGGAAATTATTTGTAAATTTCGCCAAGTAGAACAATGAATGGAACAGGTAGCCGGTTGAAATCTTTGTATATATTGCTTCTATATAGTCTAAGAAACATATATGCAAAGCATCCAAACAGTATAATTCGCCAATTTTTTGTTCTTCAAGTTTAAGTGGACAATGAGCCCCAATGGTTAATCCTTTATCGGAAATTATTTGTATATTTCGACAAGTAGAACAATGAATGGAACAGGTAGCCGGTTGAAATCAATGTATATATTGCTTCTATATAGTCTAAGAAACATATATGCAAAGCATCCAAAGAGTACCATTCGCCAATTTCTTGTTCTTCAAGTTTAAGTGAACTACGAGCCCCATTGTTAATCCCTTAACGGAAATTAATTGGAACTTTCTACAAGTAGAACAATGATTGGAACACGTTGACGGTTGAAATCTTTGTATATATTGCTTCCATATAGTCTAAGAAACATGTACGCAAAGCATCCAAACAGTACAATTCGCCAATTTTTTGTTCTTCAAGTTTAAGTGAACTACGATCCCCATCGTTAATCCCTTAACGGAAATTATTTGTAACTTTCGACAAGTAGAACAGTGAATGGAACAGGTAGACGGTTGAAATCTTTGTATATATTGCTTCTATATAGTCTAAGAAACATATATGCAAAGCATCCAAACAGTACAATTCGCCAATTTTTTGTTCTTCAAGTTTAAGTAAACTACGATCCCCATTGTTAATCCCTTAACGGAAATTATTTGTAACATTCGACAAGTAGAACAATGAATGGAACAGGTAGACGGTTGAAATCTTTGTATCTATTGCTTCTATATAGTATAAGAAACATATATGCAAAGCATCCAAACAGTACAATTCGCCAATTTTTTGTTCTTCAAGTTTAAGTAAACTACGATCCCCATTGTTAATAGCTTAACGGAAATTATTTGTAACATTCGACAAGTAGAACAATGAATGGAACAGGTAGACGATTGAAATCTTTGTATATATTGCTTCTATATAGTCTAAGAAACATATATGCAAAGCATCCAAACAGTACAATTCGCCAATTTTTTGTTCTTCAAGTTTAAGTAAACTACGATCCCCATTGTTAATCCCTTAACGGAAATTATTTGTAACATTCGACAAGTAGAACAATGAATGGAACAGGTAGACGGTTGAAATCTTTGTATCTATTGCTTCTATATAGTATAAGAAACATATATGCAAAGCATCCAAACAGTACCATTCGCCAATTTTTTGTTCTTCAAGTTTCAGTGAACTACGAGCCCCATTGTTAATCCTTTAAAGGAAATTATTTGTAAATTTCGACAAGTAGAACAATGAATGGAACAGGTAGACGGTTGAAATCATTGTATATATTGCTTCTATATAGTCTAAGAAACATATATGCAAAGCATCCAAACAGTACAATTCGCCAATTTTTTGTTCTTCAAGTTTAAGTGAACAATGAGCCCCATTGTTAATCCTTTAAAGGAAATTATTTGTAACTTTCGACAATTATAACAATGAATGGAATAGGTAGACGGTTGAAATCTTTGTATATATTGCTTCTATATAGTCTAAGAAACATATATGCAAAGCATCCAAACAGTACAATTCGCCAATTTTTTGTTCTTCAAGTTTAAGTGAACAATGAGCCCCATTGTTAATCCTTTATCGGAAATTATTTGTAACTTTCGACAAGTAGAACAATGATTGGAACACGTAGACGGATGAAATCTTTGTATATATTGCTTCCATATAGTCTAAGAAACATGTACGCAAAGCATACAAACAGTACCATTCGCAAATTTTTTGTTCTTCAAGTTTAAGTGAACAATGAGCCCCAATGGTTAATCCTTTATCGGAAATTATTTGTAATTTTCGACAAGTAGAACAATGAATGGAACAGTTAGACGGTTGAAATATTTGTATATATTGCTTCTATATAATCTAAGAAACATATATGCAAAGCATCTAAACAGTAACAATCGCCAATTTTTTGATCTTCAAGTTTAAGTGAACAGCGAGCCCCATTGATAATCATGAAATGGAAATTATTTCTAACTTTCTACAAGTAGAACAATGAATGGAACAGGTAGAAGGTTGAAATCTTTGTATATATTGCTTCTATATAGTCTAAGAAACATATATGCAAAGCATCCAAACAGTACAATTCGCCAATTTTTTGTTCTTCAAGTTTAAGTGAACAATGAGCCCCAATGGTTAATCCTTTATCGGAAATTATTTGTAAATTTCGACAAGTAGAACAATGAATGGAACAGGTAGCCGGTTGAAATCTTTGTATATATTGCTTCTATATAGTCTAAGAAACATATATGCAAAGCATCCAAACAGTACAATTCGCCAATTTTTTGTTCTCCAAGTTTAAGTGAACTACGAGCCCTATTGTTAATCCTTTAAAGGAAATTATTTGTAAATTTCGACAAGTAGAACAATGAATGGATCATGTAGACGGTTGAAAAAATTGTATATATTGCTTCTAAATAGTCTAACAAACATCTATGCAAACTATCCAAACAGTACAATTCGCCAATTTTTTGTTCTTCAAGTTTAAGTAAACTACGATCCCCATTGTTAATCCCTTAACGGAAATTATTTGTAACTTTCGACAAGTAGAACAATGAATGGAATAGGTAGACGGTTGAAATCATTGTATATATTGCTTCTATATAGTCTAAGAAACATATATGCAAAGCATCCAAACAGTACAATTCGCCAATTTTTTGTACTTCAAGTTTAAGTGAACTACGAGCCCCATTGTTAATCCTTTAACGGAAATTAATTGTAACTTTCGACAAGTAGAACAATGAATGGAACAGGTAGACGGTTGAAATCTTTGTAT
Source organism: Cerceris ruficornis (assembly GCA_963989415.1). Taxonomy (NCBI): domain Eukaryota; kingdom Metazoa; phylum Arthropoda; class Insecta; order Hymenoptera; family Crabronidae; genus Cerceris; species Cerceris ruficornis. The sequence goes on along the minus strand of CAXDIW010000024.1, from coordinate 874,275 downwards.
ATATTGCTTCTATATAGTCTAAGAAAAATATATGCAAAGCATCCAAACAGTACAATTCGCCAATTTTTTGTTCTTCAAGTTTAAGTGAACAATGAGCCCTAATGGTTAATCCTTTATCGGAAATTATTTGTAAATTTCGCCAAGTAGAACAATGAATGGAACAGGTAGCCGGTTGAAATCTTTGTATATATTGCTTCTATATAGTCTAAGAAACATATATGCAAAGCATCCAAACAGTATAATTCGCCAATTTTTTGTTCTTCAAGTTTAAGTGGACAATGAGCCCCAATGGTTAATCCTTTATCGGAAATTATTTGTATATTTCGACAAGTAGAACAATGAATGGAACAGGTAGCCGGTTGAAATCAATGTATATATTGCTTCTATATAGTCTAAGAAACATATATGCAAAGCATCCAAAGAGTACCATTCGCCAATTTCTTGTTCTTCAAGTTTAAGTGAACTACGAGCCCCATTGTTAATCCCTTAACGGAAATTAATTGGAACTTTCTACAAGTAGAACAATGATTGGAACACGTTGACGGTTGAAATCTTTGTATATATTGCTTCCATATAGTCTAAGAAACATGTACGCAAAGCATCCAAACAGTACAATTCGCCAATTTTTTGTTCTTCAAGTTTAAGTGAACTACGATCCCCATCGTTAATCCCTTAACGGAAATTATTTGTAACTTTCGACAAGTAGAACAGTGAATGGAACAGGTAGACGGTTGAAATCTTTGTATATATTGCTTCTATATAGTCTAAGAAACATATATGCAAAGCATCCAAACAGTACAATTCGCCAATTTTTTGTTCTTCAAGTTTAAGTAAACTACGATCCCCATTGTTAATCCCTTAACGGAAATTATTTGTAACATTCGACAAGTAGAACAATGAATGGAACAGGTAGACGGTTGAAATCTTTGTATCTATTGCTTCTATATAGTATAAGAAACATATATGCAAAGCATCCAAACAGTACCATTCGCCAATTTTTTGTTCTTCAAGTTTAAGTGAACTACGAGCCCCATTGTTAATCCTTTAAAGGAAATTATATGTAACTTTCGACAAGTAGAACAATGAATGGAACAGGTAGACTGTTGAAATCATTGTATATATTGCTTCTATATAGTCTAAGAAACATATATGCAAAGCATCCAAACAGTACAATTCGCCAATTATTTCATCTTCAAGTTAAAGTGAACAATGAGCCCCAGTGTTAATCCTTTATCGGAAATTATTTGTAACTTTCGACAAGTAGAACAATGAATGGAACAGGTAGACGGTTGAAATCCTTGTTTATATTGCTTCCATATAGTCTAAGAAACATGTACGCAAAGCATCCAAACAGTACCATTCGCCAATTTTTTGTCCTACAAGTTTAAGTGAACAATGAGCCCCATTGTTAATCCTTTATCGGAAATTATTTGTAACTTTCTACAAGTAGAACAATGATTGGAACACGTAGACGGTTGAAATCTTTGTATATATTGCTTCCATATAGTCTAAGAAACAAATATGCAAAGCATCCAAACAGTACCATTCGCCAATTTTTTGTTCTTCAAGTTTAAGTGAACAATGAGCCCCAATGGTTAATCCTTTATCGGAAATTATTTGTAACTTTCGACAAGTAGAACAATGAATGGAACAGGTAGACGGTTGAAATCTTTGTATATATTGCTTCTATATAGTCTAAGAAACATATATGCAAAGCATCCAAACAGTACAATTCGCCAATTTATTGTTCTTCAAGTTTAAGTTAACAACGAGCCCCATTGTTAATCCTTTAAAGGAAATTATTTGTAATTTTCGACAAGTAGAACAATGAATGGAACAGGTAGACGGTTGAAATCTTTGTATATATTGCTTCTATATAGTCTAAGAAAAATATATGCAAAGCATCCAAACAGTACAATTCGCCAATTTTTTGTTCTTCAAGTTTAAGTGAACAATGAGCCCTAATGGTTAATCCTTTATCGGAAATTATTTGTAAATTTCGCCAAGTAGAACAATGAATGGAACAGGTAGCCGGTTGAAATCTTTGTATATATTGCTTCTATATAGTCTAAGAAACATATATGCAAAGCATCCAAACAGTATAATTCGCCAATTTTTTGTTCTTCAAGTTTAAGTGGACAATGAGCCCCAATGGTTAATCCTTTATCGGAAATTATTTGTATATTTCGACAAGTAGAACAATGAATGGAACAGGTAGCCGGTTGAAATCAATGTATATATTGCTTCTATATAGTCTAAGAAACATATATGCAAAGCATCCAAAGAGTACCATTCGCCAATTTCTTGTTCTTCAAGTTTAAGTGAACTACGAGCCCCATTGTTAATCCCTTAACGGAAATTAATTGGAACTTTCTACAAGTAGAACAATGATTGGAACACGTTGACGGTTGAAATCTTTGTATATATTGCTTCCATATAGTCTAAGAAACATGTACGCAAAGCATCCAAACAGTACAATTCGCCAATTTTTTGTTCTTCAAGTTTAAGTGAACTACGATCCCCATCGTTAATCCCTTAACGGAAATTATTTGTAACTTTCGACAAGTAGAACAGTGAATGGAACAGGTAGACGGTTGAAATCTTTGTATATATTGCTTCTATATAGTCTAAGAAACATATATGCAAAGCATCCAAACAGTACAATTCGCCAATTTTTTGTTCTTCAAGTTTAAGTAAACTACGATCCCCATTGTTAATCCCTTAACGGAAATTATTTGTAACATTCGACAAGTAGAACAATGAATGGAACAGGTAGACGGTTGAAATCTTTGTATCTATTGCTTCTATATAGTATAAGAAACATATATGCAAAGCATCCAAACAGTACAATTCGCCAATTTTTTGTTCTTCAAGTTTAAGTAAACTACGATCCCCATTGTTAATAGCTTAACGGAAATTATTTGTAACATTCGACAAGTAGAACAATGAATGGAACAGGTAGACGATTGAAATCTTTGTATATATTGCTTCTATATAGTCTAAGAAACATATATGCAAAGCATCCAAACAGTACAATTCGCCAATTTTTTGTTCTTCAAGTTTAAGTAAACTACGATCCCCATTGTTAATCCCTTAACGGAAATTATTTGTAACATTCGACAAGTAGAACAATGAATGGAACAGGTAGACGGTTGAAATCTTTGTATCTATTGCTTCTATATAGTATAAGAAACATATATGCAAAGCATCCAAACAGTACCATTCGCCAATTTTTTGTTCTTCAAGTTTAAGTGAACTACGAGCCCCATTGTTAATCCTTTAAAGGAAATTATTTGTAAATTTCGACAAGTAGAACAATGAATGGAACAGGTAGACGGTTGAAATCATTGTATATATTGCTTCTATATAGTCTAAGAAACATATATGCAAAGCATCCAAACAGTACAATTCGCCAATTTTTTGTTCTTCAAGTTTAAGTGAACAATGAGCCCCATTGTTAATCCTTTAAAGGAAATTATTTGTAACTTTCGACAATTATAACAATGAATGGAATAGGTAGACGGTTGAAATCTTTGTATATATTGCTTCTATATAGTCTAAGAAACATATATGCAAAGCATCCAAACAGTACAATTCGCCAATTTTTTGTTCTTCAAGTTTAAGTGAACAATGAGCCCCATTGTTAATCCTTTATCGGAAATTATTTGTAACTTTCGACAAGTAGAACAATGATTGGAACACGTAGACGGATGAAATCTTTGTATATATTGCTTCCATATAGTCTAAGAAACATGTACGCAAAGCATACAAACAGTACCATTCGCAAATTTTTTGTTCTTCAAGTTTAAGTGAACAATGAGCCCCAATGGTTAATCCTTTATCGGAAATTATTTGTAATTTTCGACAAGTAGAACAATGAATGGAACAGTTAGACGGTTGAAATATTTGTATATATTGCTTCTATATAATCTAAGAAACATATATGCAAAGCATCTAAACAGTAACAATCGCCAATTTTTTGATCTTCAAGTTTAAGTGAACAGCGAGCCCCATTGATAATCATGAAATGGAAATTATTTCTAACTTTCTACAAGTAGAACAATGAATGGAACAGGTAGAAGGTTGAAATCTTTGTATATATTGCTTCTATATAGTCTAAGAAACATATATGCAAAGCATCCAAACAGTACAATTCGCCAATTTTTTGTTCTTCAAGTTTAAGTGAACAATGAGCCCCATTGTTAATCCTTTATCGGAAATTATTTGTAACTTTCGACAAGTAGAACAATGATTGGAACACGTAGACGGATGAAATCTTTGTATATATTGCTTCCATATAGTCTAAGAAACATGTACGCAAAGCATACAAACAGTACCATTCGCAAATTTTTTGTTCTTCAAGTTTAAGTGAACAATGAGCCCCAATGGTTAATCCTTTATCGGAAATTATTTGTAATTTTCGACAAGTAGAACAATGAATGGAACAGTTAGACGGTTGAAATATTTGTATATATTGCTTCTATATAATCTAAGAAACATATATGCAAAGCATCTAAACAGTAACAATCGCCAATTTTTTGATCTTCAAGTTTAAGTGAACAGCGAGCCCCATTGATAATCATGAAATGGAAATTATTTCTAACTTTCTACAAGTAGAACAATGAATGGAACAGGTAGAAGGTTGAAATCTTTGTATATATTGCTTCTATATAGTCTAAGAAACATATATGCAAAGCATCCAAACAGTACAATTCGCCAATTTTTTGTTCTTCAAGTTTAAGTGAACAATGAGCCCCAATGGTTAATCCTTTATCGGAAATTATTTGTAAATTTCGACAAGTAGAACAATGAATGGAACAGGTAGCCGGTTGAAATCTTTGTATATATTGCTTCTATATAGTCTAAGAAACATATATGCAAAGCATCCAAACAGTACAATTCGCCAATTTTTTGTTCTCCAAGTTTAAGTGAACTACGAGCCCTATTGTTAATCCTTTAAAGGAAATTATTTGTAAATTTCGACAAGTAGAACAATGAATGGATCATGTAGACGGTTGAAAAAATTGTATATATTGCTTCTAAATAGTCTAACAAACATCTATGCAAACTATCCAAACAGTACAATTCGCCAATTTTTTGTTCTTCAAGTTTAAGTAAACTACGATCCCCATTGTTAATCCCTTAACGGAAATTATTTGTAACTTTCGACAAGTAGAACAATGAATGGAATAGGTAGACGGTTGAAATCATTGTATATATTGCTTCTATATAGTCTAAGAAACATATATGCAAAGTATCCAAACAGTACAATTCGCCAATTTTTTGTACTTCAAGTTTAAGTGAACTACGAGCCCCATTGTTAATCCTTTAACGGAAATTAATTGTAACTTTCGACAAGTAGAACAATGAATGGAACAGGTAGACGGTTGAAATCTTTGTATATATTGCTTCTATATAGTATAAGAAAAATATATGCAAAGCATCCAAACAGTACAATTCGCCAATTTTTTGTTCTTCAAGTTTAAGTGAACAATGAGCCCTAATGGTTAATCCTTTATCGGAAATTATTTGTAAATTTCGCCAAGTAGAACAATGAATGGAACAGGTAGCCGGTTGAAATCTTTGTATATATTGCTTCTATATAGTCTAAGAAACATATATGCAAAGCATCCAAACAGTATAATTCGCCAATTTTTTGTTCTTCAAGTTTAAGTGGACAATGAGCCCCAATGGTTAATCCTTTATCGGAAATTATTTGTATATTTCGACAAGTAGAACAATGAATGGAACAGGTAGCCGGTTGAAATCAATGTATATATTGCTTCTATATAGTATAAGAAACATATATGCAAAGCATCCAAACAGTACCATTCGCCAATTTTTTGTTCTTCAAGTTTAAGTGAACTACGAGCCCCATTGTTAATCCTTTAAAGGAAATTATTTGTAACTTTCGACAAGTAGAACAATGAATGGAACAGGTAGACTGTTGAAATCATTGTATATATTGCTTCTATATAGTCTAAGAAACATATATGCAAAGCATCCAAACAGTACAATTCGCCAATTATTTCATCTTCAAGTTAAAGTGAACAATGAGCCCCAGTGTTAATCCTTTATCGGAAATTATTTGTAACTTTCGACAAGTAGAACAATGAATGGAACAGGTAGACGGTTGAAATCTTTGTATCTATTGCTTCTATATAGTATAAGAAACATATATGCAAAGCATCCAAACAGTACCATTCGCCAATTTTTTGTTCTTCAAGTTTAAGTGAACTACGAGCCCCATTGTTAATCCTTTAAAGGAAATTATTTGTAACTTTCGACAAGTAGAACAATGAATGGAACAGGTAGACTGTTGAAATCATTGTATATATTGCTTCTATATAGTCTAAGAAACATATATGCATAGCGTCGAAACAGTACAATTCGCCAATTTTTTGCTCTTCAAGTTTAAGTGAACTACGAGCCCCAATGGTTAATCCTTTATCGGAAATTATTTGTAATTTTCGACAAGTAGAACAATGAATGGACCAGGTAGACCGTTGAAATCTTTGTATATATTGCTTCTATATAATCCAAGAAACATATATGCAAAGCATCCAAACAGTACCATTCGCCAATTTTTTGTTCTTCAAGTTTAAGTGAACAACGAGCCCCATTGATAATCATGAAATGGAAATTATTTGTAACTTTCTACAAGTAGAACAATGAATAGTACAGGTAGACGGGTGAAATCAATGTATATATTGCTTCTTTATAGTCTAAGAAACATATATGCAAAGCGTCCAAACAGTACCATTCGCCACTTTTTTGTTCTTCAAGTTTAAGTGAACAACGAGCCCCATTGTTAATCCTTTAAAGGAAATTATTTGTAAATTTCGACAAGTAGAACAATTATTGGAACACGTAGACGGTTGAAATCTTTGTATATATTGCTTCTATATAGTCTAAGAAACATATATGCAAATCATCCAAACAGTACAATTCGCCAATTATTTGATCTTCAAGTTTAAGTGAACTACGAGCCCCATTGTTAATACTTTAACGGAAATTATTTGTAACTTGCGACAAGTAGAACAATGAATGGAACAGGTAGACGGTTGAAATCTTTGTATATATTGCTTCTAAATAGTCTAAGAAACATATATGCAAAGCATCCAAACAGTACAATTCGCCAATTATTTGATCTTCAAGTTTAAGTGAACTACGAGCCCCATTGTTAATCCTTTATAGGAAATTATTTGTAAATTTCGACAAGTAGAACAATGAATAGATCAGGTAGACGGTTGAAATCATTGTATATATTGCTGCTATATAGTCTAAGAAACATATATGCATAGCGTCCAAACAGTACAATTCGCCAATTTTTTGCTCTTCAAGTTTAAGTGAACTACGAGCCCCAATGGTTAATCCTTTATCGGAAATTATTTGTAATTTTCGACAAGTAGAACAATGAATGGAACAGGTAGACGGTTGAAATCTTTGTACATATTGCTTCTATATAATCCAAGAAACATATTTGCATAGCGTCCAAACAGTACAATTCGCCAATTGTTTGTTCTTCAAGTTTAAGTGAACAATGAGCCCCATTGTTAATCCTTTATCGGAAATTATTTCTAACTTTCGACAAGAAGAACAATGAATAGAACAGGTAGACGGTTGAAATCTTTGTATATGTTGCTTCTATATAGTCTAAGAAACCTATATGCAAAGCATCTAAACAGTAACATTCGCCAATTTGTTGATCTTCAAGTTTAAGTTAACAATGAGCCCCATTGTTAATCCTTTATCGGAAATTATTTGTAACTTTCGACAAGTAGAACAATGAATGGAACAGGTAGACGGTTGAAATCTTTGTATATATTGCTTCTATATAGTCTAAGAAACATATATGCAAAGCATCCAAACAGTACAATTCGCCAAATTATTGTTCTTCAAGTTTAAGTGAACAACGAGCCCCATTGTGAATCCTTTAAAGGAAATTATTTGTAAATTTCGACAAGTAGAACAATGATTGGAACACGTGGACGGTTGAAATCTTTGTATATATTGCTTCTATATAGTCTAAGAAACATATATGCATAGCGTCGAAACAGTACAATTCGCCAATTTTTTGCTCTTCATGTTTAAGTGAACTACGAGCCCCATTGTTAATCCTTTAAAGGAAATTATTTGTAAATTTCGGCAAGTAGAACAATGAATGGAATAGGTAGACGGTTGAAATCATTGTATATATTGCTTCTATATAGTCTAAGAAACATGTACGCAAAGCATGCAAACAGTACCATTCGCCAATTTTTTGATCTTCAAGTTTAAGTGAACAATGAGCCCCAATGGTTAATCCTTTATCGGAAATTATTTGTAATTTTCGACAAGTGGAACAATGAATGGAACAGGTAGACGGTTGAAATCATTGTATATATTGCTTCTATATAGTCTAAGAAACATATATGCAAAGCATCCAAACAGTACCATTCGCCAATTTTTTGTTCTTCAAGTTTAAGTGAACAATGAGCCCCATTGTTAATCCTTTATCGGAAATTATTTGTAACTTTCGACAAGTAGAACAATGAATGGAACAGGTAGACGGTTGAAATCTTTGTATATATTGCTTCTATATAGTCTAAGAAACATATATGCAAAGCATCCAAACAGTACAATTCGCCAATTTATTGTTCTTCAAGTTTAAGTTAACAACGAGCCCCATTGATAATCATGAAATGGAAATTATTTGTAAATTTCGACAAGTAGAACAATGAATGGAACAGGTAGCCGGTTGAAATCTTTGTATATATTGCTTCTATATAGTCTAAGAAACATATATGCAAAGCATCCAAACAGTACAATTCGCCAATTTTTTGTTCTCCAAGTTTAAGTGAACTACGAGCCCTATTGTTAATCCTTTAAAGGAAATTATTTGTAAATTTCGACAAGTAGAACAATGAATGGATCATGTCGACGGTTGAAAAAATTGTATATATTGCTTCTAAATAGTCTAACAAACATCTATGCAAACTATCCAAACAGTACAATTCGCCAATTTTTTGTTCTTCAAGTTTAAGTAAACTACGATCCCCATTGTTAATCCCTTAACGGAAATTATTTGTAACTTTCGACAAGTAGAACAATGAATGGAATAGGTAGACGGTTGAAATCATTGTATATATTGCTTCTATATAGTCTAAGAAACATATATGCAAAGCATCCAAACAGTACAATTCGCCAATTTTTTGTACTTCAAGTTTAAGTGAACTACGAGCCCCATTGTTAATCCTTTAACGGAAATTAATTGTAACTTTCGACAAGTAGAACAATGAATGGAACAGGTAGACGGTTGAAATCTTTGTATATATTGCTTCTATATAGTCTAAGAAAAATATATGCAAAGCATCCAAACAGTACAATTCGCCCATTTTTTGTTCTTCAAGTTTAAGTGAACAATGAGCCCTAATGGTTAATCCTTTATCGGAAATTATTTGTAAATTTCGCCAAGTAGAACAATGAATGGAACAGGTAGCCGGTTGAAATCTTTGTATATATTGCTTCTATATAGTCTAAGAAACATATATGCAAAGCATCCAAACAGTATAATTCGCCAATTTTTTGTTCTTCAAGTTTAAGTGGACAATGAGCCCCAATGGTTAATCCTTTATCGGAAATTATTTGTATATTTCGACAAGTAGAACAATGAATGGAACAGGTAGCCGGTTGAAATCAATGTATATATTGCTTCTATATAGTCTAAGAAACATATATGCAAAGCATCCAAAGAGTACCATTCGCCAATTTCTTGTTCTTCAAGTTTAAGTGAACTACGAGCCCCATTGTTAATCCCTTAACGGAAATTAATTGGAACTTTCTACAAGTAGAACAATGATTGGAACACGTTGACGGTTGAAATCTTTGTATATATTGCTTCCATATAGTCTAAGAAACATGTACGCAAAGCATCCAAACAGTACAATTCGCCAATTTTTTGTTCTTCAAGTTTAAGTGAACTACGATCCCCATCGTTAATCCCTTAACGGAAATTATTTGTAACTTTCGACAAGTAGAACAGTGAATGGAACAGGTAGACGGTTGAAATCTTTGTATATATTGCTTCTATATAGTCTAAGAAACATATATGCAAAGCATCCAAACAGTACAATTCGCCAATTTTTTGTTCTTCAAGTTTAAGTAAACTACGATCCCCATTGTTAATCCCTTAACGGAAATTATTTGTAACATTCGACAAGTAGAACAATGAATGGAACAGGTAGACGGTTGAAATCTTTGTATCTATTGCTTCTATATAGTATAAGAAACATATATGCAAAGCATCCAAACAGTACCATTCGCCAATTTTTTGTTCTTCAAGTTTAAGTGAACTACGAGCCCCATTGTTAATCCTTTAAAGGAAATTATATGTAACTTTCGACAAGTAGAACAATGAATGGAACAGGTAGACTGTTGAAATCATTGTATATATTGCTTCTATATAGTCTAAGAAACATATATGCAAAGCATCCAAACAGTACAATTCGCCAATTATTTCATCTTCAAGTTAAAGTGAACAATGAGCCCCAGTGTTAATCCTTTATCGGAAATTATTTGTAACTTTCGACAAGTAGAACAATGAATGGAACAGGTAGACGGTTGAAATCCTTGTTTATATTGCTTCCATATAGTCTAAGAAACATGTACGCAAAGCATCCAAACAGTACCATTCGCCAATTTTTTGTCCTACAAGTTTAAGTGAACAATGAGCCCCATTGTTAATCCTTTATCGGAAATTATTTGTAACTTTCTACAAGTAGAACAATGATTGGAACACGTAGACGGTTGAAATCTTTGTATATATTGCTTCCATATAGTCTAAGAAACAAATATGCAAAGCATCCAAACAGTACCATTCGCCAATTTTTTGTTCTTCAAGTTTAAGTGAACAATGAGCCCCAATGGTTAATCCTTTATCGGAAATTATTTGTAACTTTCGACAAGTAGAACAATGAATGGAACAGGTAGACGGTTGAAATCTTTGTATATATTGCTTCTATATAGTCTAAGAAACATATATGCAAAGCATCCAAACAGTACAATTCGCCAATTTATTGTTCTTCAAGTTTAAGTTAACAACGAGCCCCATTGTTAATCCTTTAAAGGAAATTATTTGTAATTTTCGACAAGTAGAACAATGAATGGAACAGGTAGACGGTTGAAATCTTTGTATATATTGCTTCTATATAGTCTAAGAAAAATATATGCAAAGCATCCAAACAGTACAATTCGCCAATTTTTTGTTCTTCAAGTTTAAGTGAACAATGAGCCCTAATGGTTAATCCTTTATCGGAAATTATTTGTAAATTTCGCCAAGTAGAACAATGAATGGAACAGGTAGCCGGTTGAAATCTTTGTATATATTGCTTCTATATAGTCTAAGAAACATATATGCAAAGCATCCAAACAGTATAATTCGCCAATTTTTTGTTCTTCAAGTTTAAGTGGACAATGAGCCCCAATGGTTAATCCTTTATCGGAAATTATTTGTATATTTCGACAAGTAGAACAATGAATGGAACAGGTAGCCGGTTGAAATCAATGTATATATTGCTTCTATATAGTCTAAGAAACATATATGCAAAGCATCCAAAGAGTACCATTCGCCAATTTCTTGTTCTTCAAGTTTAAGTGAACTACGAGCCCCATTGTTAATCCCTTAACGGAAATTAATTGGAACTTTCTACAAGTAGAACAATGATTGGAACACGTTGACGGTTGAAATCTTTGTATATATTGCTTCCATATAGTCTAAGAAACATGTACGCAAAGCATCCAAACAGTACAATTCGCCAATTTTTTGTTCTTCAAGTTTAAGTGAACTACGATCCCCATCGTTAATCCCTTAACGGAAATTATTTGTAACTTTCGACAAGTAGAACAGTGAATGGAACAGGTAGACGGTTGAAATCTTTGTATATATTGCTTCTATATAGTCTAAGAAACATATATGCAAAGCATCCAAACAGTACAATTCGCCAATTTTTTGTTCTTCAAGTTTAAGTAAACTACGATCCCCATTGTTAATCCCTTAACGGAAATTATTTGTAACATTCGACAAGTAGAACAATGAATGGAACAGGTAGACGGTTGAAATCTTTGTATCTATTGCTTCTATATAGTATAAGAAACATATATGCAAAGCATCCAAACAGTACAATTCGCCAATTTTTTGTTCTTCAAGTTTAAGTAAACTACGATCCCCATTGTTAATAGCTTAACGGAAATTATTTGTAACATTCGACAAGTAGAACAATGAATGGAACAGGTAGACGATTGAAATCTTTGTATATATTGCTTCTATATAGTCTAAGAAACATATATGCAAAGCATCCAAACAGTACAATTCGCCAATTTTTTGTTCTTCAAGTTTAAGTAAACTACGATCCCCATTGTTAATCCCTTAACGGAAATTATTTGTAACATTCGACAAGTAGAACAATGAATGGAACAGGTAGACGGTTGAAATCTTTGTATCTATTGCTTCTATATAGTATAAGAAACATATATGCAAAGCATCCAAACAGTACCATTCGCCAATTTTTTGTTCTTCAAGTTTAAGTGAACTACTAGCCCCATTGTTAATCCTTTAAAGGAAATTATTTGTAAATTTCGACAAGTAGAACAATGAATGGAACAGGTAGACGGTTGAAATCATTGTATATATTGCTTCTATATAGTCTAAGAAACATATATGCAAAGCATCCAAACAGTACAATTCGCCAATTTTTTGTTCTTCAAGTTTAAGTGAACAATGAGCCCCATTGTTAATCCTTTAAAGGAAATTATTTGTAACTTTCGACAATTATAACAATGAATGGAATAGGTAGACGGTTGAAATCTTTGTATATATTGCTTCTATATAGTCTAAGAAACATATATGCAAAGCATCCAAACAGTACAATTCGCCAATTTTTTGTTCTTCAAGTTTAAGTGAACAATGAGCCCCATTGTTAATCCTTTATCGGAAATTATTTGTAACTTTCGACAAGTAGAACAATGATTGGAACACGTAGACGGATGAAATCTTTGTATATATTGCTTCCATATAGTCTAAGAAACATGTACGCAAAGCATACAAACAGTACCATTCGCAAATTTTTTGTTCTTCAAGTTTAAGTGAACAATGAGCCCCAATGGTTAATCCTTTATCGGAAATTATTTGTAATTTTCGACAAGTAGAACAATGAATGGAACAGTTAGACGGTTGAAATATTTGTATATATTGCTTCTATATAATCTAAGAAACATATATGCAAAGCATCTAAACAGTAACAATCGCCAATTTTTTGATCTTCAAGTTTAAGTGAACAGCGAGCCCCATTGATAATCATGAAATGGAAATTATTTCTAACTTTCTACAAGTAGAACAATGAATGGAACAGGTAGAAGGTTGAAATCTTTGTATATATTGCTTCTATATAGTCTAAGAAACATATATGCAAAGCATCCAAACAGTACAATTCGCCAATTTTTTGTTCTTCAAGTTTAAGTGAACAATGAGCCCCAATGGTTAATCCTTTATCGGAAATTATTTGTAAATTTCGACAAGTAGAACAATGAATGGAACAGGTAGCCGGTTGAAATCTTTGTATATATTGCTTCTATATAGTCTAAGAAACATATATGCAAAGCATCCAAACAGTACAATTCGCCAATTTTTTGTTCTCCAAGTTTAAGTGAACTACGAGCCCTATTGTTAATCCTTTAAAGGAAATTATTTGTAAATTTCGACAAGTAGAACAATGAATGGATCATGTAGACGGTTGAAAAAATTGTATATATTGCTTCTAAATAGTCTAACAAACATCTATGCAAACTATCCAAACAGTACAATTCGCCAATTTTTTGTTCTTCAAGTTTAAGTAAACTACGATCCCCATTGTTAATCCCTTAACGGAAATTATTTGTAACTTTCGACAAGTAGAACAATGAATGGAATAGGTAGACGGTTGAAATCATTGTATATATTGCTTCTATATAGTCTAAGAAACATATATGCAAAGCATCCAAACAGTACAATTCGCCAATTTTTTGTACTTCAAGTTTAAGTGAACTACGAGCCCCATTGTTAATCCTTTAACGGAAATTAATTGTAACTTTCGACAAGTAGAACAATGAATGGAACAGGTAGACGGTTGAAATCTTTGTATATATTGCTTCTATATAGTATAAGAAAAATATATGCAAAGCATCCAAACAGTACAATTCGCCAATTTTTTGTTCTTCAAGTTTAAGTGAACAATGAGCCCTAATGGTTAATCCTTTATCGGAAATTATTTGTAAATTTCGCCAAGTAGAACAATGAATGGAACAGGTAGCCGGTTGAAATCTTTGTATATATTGCTTCTATATAGTCTAAGAAACATATATGCAAAGCATCCAAACAGTATAATTCGCCAATTTTTTGTTCTTCAAGTTTAAGTGGACAATGAGCCCCAATGGTTAATCCTTTATCGGAAATTATTTGTATATTTCGACAAGTAGAACAATGAATGGAACAGGTAGCCGGTTGAAATCAATGTATATATTGCTTCTATATAGTCTAAGAAACATATATGCAAAGCATCCAAAGAGTACCATTCGCCAATTTCTTGTTCTTCAAGTTTAAGTGAACTACGAGCCCCATTGTTAATCCCTTAACGGAAATTAATTGGAACTTTCTACAAGTTGAACAATGATTGGAACACGTTGACGGTTGAAATCTTTGTATATATTGCTTCCATATAGTCTAAGAAACATGTACGCAAAGCATCCAAACAGTACAATTCGCCAATTTTTTGTTCTTCAAGTTTAAGTGAACTACGATCCCCATCGTTAATCCCTTAACGGAAATTATTTGTAACTTTCGACAAGTAGAACAGTGAATGGAACAGGTAGACGGTTGAAATCTTTGTATATATTGCTTCTATATAGTCTAAGAAACATATATGCAAAGCATCCAAACAGTACAATTCGCCAATTTTTTGTTCTTCAAGTTTAAGTAAACTACGATCCCCATTGTTAATCCCTTAACGGAAATTATTTGTAACATTCGACAAGTAGAACAATGAATGGAACAGGTAGACGGTTGAAATCTTTGTATCTATTGCTTCTATATAGTATAAGAAACATATATGCAAAGCATCCAAACAGTACCATTCGCCAATTTTTTGTTCTTCAAGTTTAAGTGAACTACGAGCCCCATTGTTAATCCTTTAAAGGAAATTATTTGTAACTTTCGACAAGTAGAACAATGAATGGAACAGGTAGACTGTTGAAATCATTGTATATATTGCTTCTATATAGTCTAAGAAACATATATGCAAAGCATCCAAACAGTACAATTCGCCAATTATTTCATCTTCAAGTTAAAGTGAACAATGAGCCCCAGTGTTAATCCTTTATCGGAAATTATTTGTAACTTTCGACAAGTAGAACAATGAATGGAACAGGTAGACGGTTGAAATCCTTGTTTATATTGCTTCCATATAGTCTAAGAAACATGTACGCATAGCATCCAAACAGTACCATTCGCCAATTTTTTGTCCTACAAGTTTAAGTGAACAATGAGCCCCATTGTTAATCCTTTATCGGAAATTATTTGTAACTTTCTACAAGTAGAACAATGATTGGAACACGTAGACGGTTGAAATCTTTGTATATATTGCTTCCATATAGTCTAAGAAACAAATATGCAAAGCATCCAAACAGTACCATTCGCCAATTTTTTGTTCTTCAAGTTTAAGTGAACAATGAGCCCCAATGGTTAATCCTTTATCGGAAATTATTTGTAACTTTCGACAAGTAGAACAATGAATGGAACAGGTAGACGGTTGAAATCTTTGTATATATTGCTTCTATATAGTCTAAGAAACATATATGCAAAGCATCCAAACAGTACAATTCGCCAATTTATTGTTCTTCAAGTTTAAGTTAACAACGAGCCCCATTGTTAATCCTTTAAAGGAAATTATTTGTAATTTTCGACAAGTAGAACAATGAATGGAACAGGTAGACGGTTGAAATCTTTGTATATATTGCTTCTATATAGTCTAAGAAAAATATATGCAAAGCATCCAAACAGTACAATTCGCCAATTTTTTGTTCTTCAAGTTTAAGTTAACAATGAGCCCTAATGGTTAATCCTTTATCGGAAATTATTTGTAAATTTCGCCAAGTAGAACAATGAATGGAACAGGTAGCCGGTTGAAATCTTTGTATATATTGCTTCTATATAGTCTAAGAAACATATATGCAAAGCATCCAAACAGTATAATTCGCCAATTTTTTGTTCTTCAAGGTTAAGTGGACAATGAGCCCCAATGGTTAATCCTTTATCGGAAATTATTTGTATATTTCGACAAGTAGAACAATGAATGGAACAGGTAGCCGGTTGAAATCAATGTATATATTGCTTCTATATAGTCTAAGAAACATATATGCAAAGCATCCAAAGAGTACCATTCGCCAATTTCTTGTTCTTCAAGTTTAAGTGAACTACGAGCCCCATTGTTAATCCCTTAACGGAAATTAATTGGAACTTTCTACAAGTAGAACAATGATTGGAACACGTTGACGGTTGAAATCTTTGTATATATTGCTTCCATATAGTCTAAGAAACATGTACGCAAAGCATCCAAACAGTACAATTCGCCAATTTTTTGTTCTTCAAGTTTAAGTTAACAATGAGCCCTATTGTTAATCCTTTAAAGGAAATTATTTGTAAATTTCGACAAGTAGAACAATGAATGGATCCTGTAGACGGTTGAAAAAATTGTATATATTGCTTCTAAATAGTCTAACAAACATCTATGCAAACTATCCAAACAGTACAATTCGCCAATTTTTTGTTCTTCAAGTTTAAGTAAACTACGATCCCCATTGTTAATCCCTTAACGGAAATTATTTGAAACTTTCGACAAGTAGAACAATGAATGGAATAGGTAGACGGTTGAAATCAATGTATATATTGCTTCTATATAGTCTAAGAAACATATATGCAAAGCATCCAAAGAGTACCATTCGCCAATTTTTTGTTCTTCAAGTTTAAGTGAACTACGATCCCCATCGTTAATCCCTTAACGGAAATTATTTGTAACTTTCGACAAGTAGAACAGTGAATGGAACAGGTAGACGGTTGAAATCTTTGTATATATTGCTTCTATATAGTCTAAGAAACATATATGCAAAGCATCCAAACAGTACAATTCGCCAATTTTTTGTTCTTCAAGTTTAAGTAAACTACGATCCCCATTGTTAATCCCTTAACGGAAATTATTTGTAACATTCGACAAGTAGAACAATGAATGGAACAGGTAGACGGTTGAAATCTTTGTATCTATTGCTTCTATATAGTATAAGAAACATATATGCAAAGCATCCAAACAGTACAATTCGCAAATTTTTTGTTCTTCAAGTTTAAGTAAACTACGATCCCCATTGTTAATACCTTAACGGAAATTATTTGTAACATTCGACAAGTAGAACAATGAATGGAACAGGTAGACGATTGAAATCTTTGTATATATTGCTTCTATATAGTCTAAGAAACATATATGCAAAGCATCCAAACAGTACAATTCGCCAATTTTTTGTTCTTCAAGTTTAAGTAAACTACGATCCCCATTGTTAATCCCTTAACGGAAATTATTTGTAATATTCGACAAGTAGAACAATGAATGGAACAGGTAGACGGTTGAAATCTTTGTATCTATTGCTTCTATATAGTATAAGAAACATATATGCAAAGCATCCAAACAGTACCATTCGCCAATTTTTTGTTCTTCAAGTTTAAGTGAACTACGAGCCCCATTGTTAATCCTTTAAAGGAAATTATTTGTAAATTTCGACAAGTAGAACAATGAATGGAACAGGTAGACGGTTGAAATCATTGTATATATTGCTTCTATATAGTCTAAGAAACATATATGCAAAGCATCCAAACAGTACAATTCGCCAATTTTTTGTTCTTCAAGTTTAAGTGAACAATGAGCCCCATTGTTAATCCTTTAAAGGAAATTATTTGTAACTTTCGACAATTATAACAATGAATGGAATAGGTAGACGGTTGAAATCTTTGTATATATTGCTTCTATATAGTCTAAGAAACATATATGCAAAGCATCCAAACAGTACAATTCGCCAATTTTTTGTTCTTCAAGTTTAAGTGAACAATGAGCCCCATTGTTAATCCTTTATCGGAAATTATTTGTAACTTTCGACAAGTAGAACAATGATTGGAACACGTAGACGGATGAAATCTTTGTATATATTGCTTCCATATAGTCTAAGAAACATGTACGCAAAGCATACAAACAGTACCATTCGCAAATTTTTTGTTCTTCAAGTTTAAGTGAACAATGAGCCCCAATGGTTAATCCTTTATCGGAAATTATTTGTAATTTTCGACAAGTAGAACAATGAATGGAACAGTTAGACGGTTGAAATATTTGTATATATTGCTTCTATATAATCTAAGAAACATATATGCAAAGCATCTAAACAGTAACAATCGCCAATTTTTTGATCTTCAAGTTTAAGTGAACAGCGAGCCCCATTGATAATCATGAAATGGAAATTATTTCTAACTTTCTACAAGTAGAACAATGAATGGAACAGGTAGAAGGTTGAAATCTTTGTATATATTGCTTCTATATAGTCTAAGAAACATATATGCAAAGCATCCAAACAGTACAATTCGCCAATTTTTTGTTCTTCAAGTTTAAATGAACAATGAGCCCCAATGGTTAATCCTTTATCGGAAATTATTTGTAAATTTCGACAAGTAGAACAATGAATGGAACAGGTAGCCGGTTGAAATCTTTGTATATATTGCTTCTATATAGTCTAAGAAACATATATGCAAAGCATCCAAACAGTACAATTCGCCAATTTTTTGTTCTCCAAGTTTAAGTGAACTACGAGCCCTATTGTTAATCCTTTAAAGGAAATTATTTGTAAATTTCGACAAGTAGAACAATGAATGGATCATGTAGACGGTTGAAAAAATTGTATATATTGCTTCTAAATAGTCTAACAAACATCTATGCAAACTATCCAAACAGTACAATTCGCCAATTTTTTGTTCTTCAAGTTTAAGTAAACTACGATCCCCATTGTTAATCCCTTAACGGAAATTATTTGTAACTTTCGACAAGTAGAACAATGAATGGAATAGGTAGACGGTTGAAATCATTGTATATATTGCTTCTATATAGTCTAAGAAACATATATGCAAAGCATCCAAACAGTACAATTCGCCAATTTTTTGTACTTCAAGTTTAAGTGAACTGCGAGCCCCATTGTTAATCCCTTAACGGAAATTATTTGTAACTTTCGACAAGTAGAACAATGAATGGAATAGGTAGACGGTTGAAATCATTGTATATATTGCTTCCATATAGTCTAAGAAACATGTACGCAAAGCATCCAAACAGTACCATTCACCAATTTTTTGTTCTTCAAGTTTAAGTGAACTACGAGCCCCATTGTTAATCCTTTAAAGGAAATTATTTGTAACTTTCGACAAGTAGAACAATGAATGGAACAGGTAGACTGTTGAAATCATTGTATATATTGCTTCTATATAGTCTAAGAAACATATATGCAAAGCATCCAAACAGTATAATTCGCCAATTTTTTGTTCTTCAAGTTTAAGTGGACAATGAGCCCCAATGGTTAATCCTTTATCGGAAATTATTTGTATATTTCGACAAGTAGAACAATGAATGGAACAGGTAGCCGGTTGAAATCAATGTATATATTGCTTCTATATAGTCTAAGAAACATATATGCAAAGCATCCAAAGAGTACCATTCGCCAATTTCTTGTTCTTCAAGTTTAAGTGAACTACGAGCCCCATTGTTAATCCCTTAACGGAAATTAATTGGAACTTTCTACAAGTAGAACAATGATTGGAACACGTTGACGGTTGAAATCTTTGTATATATTGCTTCCATATAGTCTAAGAAACATGTACGCAAAGCATCCAAACAGTACAATTCGCCAATTTTTTGTTCTTCAAGTTTAAGTGAACTACGATCCCCATCGTTAATCCCTTAACGGAAATTATTTGTAACTTTCGACAAGTAGAACAGTGAATGGAACAGGTAGACGGTTGAAATCTTTGTATATATTGCTTCTATATAGTCTAAGAAACATATATGCAAAGCATCCAAACAGTACAATTCGCCAATTTTTTGTTCTTCAAGTTTAAGTAAACTACGATCCCCATTGTTAATACCTTAACGGAAATTATTTGTAACATTCGACAAGTAGAACAATGAATGGAACAGGTAGACGGTTGAAATCTTTGTATCTATTGCTTCTATATAGTATAAGAAACATATATGCAAAGCATCCAAACAGTACCATTCGCCAATTTTTTGTTCTTCAAGTTTAAGTGAACTACGAGCCCCATTGTTAATCCTTTAAAGGAAATTATATGTAACTTTCGACAAGTAGAACAATGAATGGAACAGGTAGACTGTTGAAATCATTGTATATATTGCTTCTATATAGTCTAAGAAACATATATGCAAAGCATCCAAACAGTACAATTCGCCAATTATTTCATCTTCAAGTTAAAGTGAACAATGAGCCCCAGTGTTAATCCTTTATCGGAAATTATTTGTAACTTTCGACAAGTAGAACAATGAATGGAACAGGTAGACGGTTGAAATCCTTGTTTATATTGCTTCCATATAGTCTAAGAAACATGTACGCAAAGCATCCAAACAGTACCATTCGCCAATTTTTTGTCCTACAAGTTTAAGTGAACAATGAGCCCCATTGTTAATCCTTTATCGGAAATTATTTGTAACTTTCTACAAGTAGAACAATGATTGGAACACGTAGACGGTTGAAATCTTTGTATATATTGCTTCCATATAGTCTAAGAAACAAATATGCAAAGCATCCAAACAGTACCATTCGCCAATTTTTTGTTCTTCAAGTTTAAGTGAACAATGAGCCCCAATGGTTAATCCTTTATCGGAAATTATTTGTAACTTTCGACAAGTAGAACAATGAATGGAACAGGTAGACGGTTGAAATCTTTGTATATATTGCTTCTATATAGTCTAAGAAACATATATGCAAAGCATCCAAACAGTACAATTCGCCAATTTATTGTTCTTCAAGTTTAAGTTAACAACGAGCCCCATTGTTAATCCTTTAAAGGAAATTATTTGTAATTTTCGACAAGTAGAACAATGAATGGAACAGGTAGACGGTTGAAATCTTTGTATATATTGCTTCTATATAGTCTAAGAAAAATATATGCAAAGCATCCAAACAGTACAATTCGCCAATTTTTTGTTCTTCAAGTTTAAGTGAACAATGAGCCCTAATGGTTAATCCTTTATCGGAAATTATTTGTAAATTTCGCCAAGTAGAACAATGAATGGAACAGGTAGCCGGTTGAAATCTTTGTATATATTGCTTCTATATAGTCTAAGAAACATATATGCAAAGCATCCAAACAGTACAATTCGCCAATTTTTTGTTCTCCAAGTTTAAGTGAACTACGAGCCCTATTGTTAATCCTTTAAAGGAAATTATTTGTAAATTTCGACAAGTAGAACAATGAATGGATCATGTAGACGGTTGAAAAAATTGTATATATTGCTTCTAAATAGTCTAACAAACATCTATGCAAACTATCCAAACAGTACAATTCGCCAATTTTTTGTTCTTCAAGTTTAAGTAAACTACGATCCCCATTGTTAATCCCTTAACGGAAATTATTTGTAACTTTCGACATGTAGAACAATGAATGGAATAGGTAGACGGTTGAAATCATTGTATATATTGCTTCTATATAGTCTAAGAAACATATATGCAAAGCATCCAAACAGTACAATTCGCCAATTTTTTGTACTTCAAGTTTAAGTGAACTACGAGCCCCATTGTTAATCCTTTAACGGAAATTAATTGTAACTTTCGACAAGTAGAACAATGAATGGAACAGGTAGACGATTGAAATCTTTGTATATATTGCTTCTATATAGTCTAAGAAACATATATGCAAAGCATCCAAACAGTACAATTCGAAAATTTTTTGTTCATCAAGTTTAAGTAAACTACGATCCCCATTGTTAATCCCTTAACGGAAATCATTTGTAACATTCGACAAGTAGAACAATGAATGGAACAGGTAGACGGTTGAAATCTTTGTATCTATTGCTTCTATATAGTATAAGAAACATATATGCAAAGCATCCAAACAGTACCATTCGCCAATTTTTTGTTCTTCAAGTTTAAGTGAACTACGAGCCCCATTGTTATTCCTTTAAAGGAAATTATTTGTAAATTTCGACAAGTAGAACAATGAATGGAACAGGTAGACTGTTGAAATCATTGTATATATTGCTTCTATATAGTCTAAGAAACATATATGCAAAGCATCCAAACAGTACAATTCGCCAATTATTTCATCTTCAAGTTAAAGTGAACAATGAGCCCCAGTGTTAATCCTTTATCGGAAATTATTTGTAACTTTCGACAAGTAGAACAATGAATGGAACAGGTAGACGGTTGAAATCCTTGTTTATATTGCTTCCATATAGTCTAAGAAACATGTACGCAAAGCATCCAAACAGTACCATTCGCCAATTTTTTGTCCTACAAGTTTAAGTGAACAATGAGCCCCATTGTTAATCCTTTATCGGAAATTATTTGTAACTTTCTACAAGTAGAACAATGATTGGAACACGTAGACGGTTGAAATCTTTGTATATATTGCTTCCATATAGTCTAAGAAACAAATATGCAAAGCATCCAAACAGTACCATTCGCCAATTTTTTGTTCTTCAAGTTTAAGTGAACAATGAGCCCCAATGGTTAATCCTTTATCGGAAATTATTTGTAAATTTCGACAAGTAGAACAATGAATGGAACAGGTAGCCGGTTGAAATCTTTGTATATATTGCTTCTATATAGTCTAAGAAACATATATGCAAAGCATCCAAACAGTACAATTCGCCAATTTTTTGTTCTCCAAGTTTAAGTGAACTACGAGCCCTATTGTTAATCCTTTAAAGGAAATTATTTGTAAATTTCGACAAGTAGAACAATGAATGGATCATGTAGACGGTTGAAAAAATTGTATATATTGCTTCTAAATAGTCTAACAAACATCTATGCAAACTATCCAAACAGTACAATTCGCCAATTTTTTGTTCTTCAAGTTTAAGTAAACTACGATCCCCATTGTTAATCCCTTAACGGAAATTATTTGTAACTTTCGACAAGTAGAACAATGAATGGAATAGGTAGACGGTTGAAATCATTGTATATATTGCTTCTATATAGTCTAAGAAACATATATGCAAAGCATCCAAACAGTACAATTCGCCAATTTTTTGTACTTCAAGTTTAAGTGAACAATGAGCCCCAATGGTTAATCCTTTATCGGAAATTATTTGTAACTTTCGACAAGTAGAACAATGAATGGAACAGGTAGACGGTTGAAATCTTTGTATATATTGCTTCTATATAGTCTAAGAAACATATATGCAAAGCATCCAAACAGTACAATTCGCCAATTTATTGTTCTTCAAGTTTAAGTTAACAACGAGCCCCATTGTTAATCCTTTAAAGGAAATTATTTGTAATTTTCGACAAGTAGAACAATGAATGGAACTGGTAGACGGTTGAAATCTTTGTATCTATTGCTTCTATATAGTATAAGAAACATATATGCAAAGCATCCAAACAGTACCATTCGCCAATTTTTTGTTCTTCAAGTTTAAGTGAACTATGAGCCCCATTGTTAATCCTTTAAAGGAAATTATTTGTAAATTTCGACAAGTAGAACAATGAATGGAACAGGTAGACTGTTGAAATCATTGTATATATTGCTTCTATATAGTCTAAGAAACATATATGCAAAGCATCCAAACAGTACAATTCGCCAATTATTTCATCTTCAAGTTAAAGTGAACAATGAGCCCCAGTGTTAATCCTTTATCGGAAATTATTTGTAACTTTCGACAAGTAGAACAATGAATGGAACAGGTAGACGGTTGAAATCCTTGTTTATATTGCTTCCATATAGTCTAAGAAACATGTACGCAAAGCATCCAAACAGTACCATTCGCCAATTTTTTGTCCTACAAGTTTAAGTGAACAATGAGCCCCATTGTTAATACTTTATCGGAAATTATTTGTAACTTTCTACAAGTAGAACAATGATTGGAACACGTAGACGGTTGAAATCTTTGTATATATTGCTTCTATATAGTCTAAGAAACATATATGCATAGAGTCCAAACAGAACAATTCGCCAATTTTTTGCTCTTCAAGTTTAAGTAAACTACGATCCCCATTGTTAATCCCTTAACGGAAATTATTTGTAACTTTCGACAAGTAGAACAATGAATGGAACAGGTAGACGGTTGAAATCTTTGTATATATTGCTTCTATATAGTCTAAGAAACATATATGCAAAGCATCCAAACAGTACAATTCGCCAATTTATTGTTCTTCAAGTTTAAGTTAACAACGAGCCCCATTGTTAATCCTTTAAAGGAAATTATTTGTAATTTTCGACAAGTAGAACAATGAATGGAACTGGTAGACGGTTGAAATCTTTGTATATATTGCTTCTATTTAATCTAAGAAACATATATGCAAAGCATCTAAACAGTAACAATCGCCAATTTTTTGATTTTCAAGTTTAAGAGAACAGCGAGCCCCATTGATAATCATGAAATGGAAATTATTTGTAACTTTCTACAAGTAGAACAATGAATAGTACAGGTAGACGGGTGAAATCTTTCTATATATTGCTTCTAAATAGTCTAAGAAACATCTATGCAAAGCATCCAAACAGTACAATTCGCCAATTTTTTGTTCTTCAAGTTTAAGTAAACTACGATCCCCATTGTGAATCCCTTAACGGAAATTATTTGTAACTTTCGACTAGTAGAACAATGAATGGAACAGGTAGACGGTTGAAATCATTGTATATATTGCTTCTATATAGTCTAACAAACATATATGCAAAGCATCCAAACAGTACAATTCGCCAATTTTTTGTTCTTCAAGTTTAAGTAAACTACGATCCCCATTGTTAATCCCTTAACGAAAATTATTTGTAACTTTCGACAAGTAGAACAATGAATGGAACAGGTAGACGGTTGAAATCATTGTATATATTGCTTCTATATAGTCTAAGAAACATATATGCAAAGCATCCAAACAGTACAATTCGACAATTTTTTGCTCTTCAGGTTTAAGTGAACTACGAGCCCCATTGTTAATCCTTTAAAGGAAATTATTTGTAAATTTCGGCATGTAGAACAATGAATGGAATAGGTAGACGGTTGAAATCATTGTATATATTGCTTCTATATAGTCTTAGAAACATATATGCAAAGCATCCAAACAGTACAATTCGCCAATTTTTTGTTCTTCAAGTTTAAGTAAACTACGATCCCCATTGTTAATCCCTTAACGGAAATTATTTGTAACATTCGACAAGTAGAACAATGAATGGAACAGGTAGACGGTTGAAATCATTGTATATATTGCTTCTATATAGTCTAAGAAACATATATGCAAAGCATCCAAACAGTACAATTCGCCAATTTTTTGTTCTTCAAGTTTAAGTGAACAATGAGCCCCATTGTTAATCCTTCAAAGGAAATTATTTGTAATTTTCGACAAGTAGAACAATGAATGGAACTGGTAGACGGTTGAAATCTTTGTATATATTGCTTCTATTTAATCTAAGAAACATATATGCAAAGCATCTAAACAGTAACAATCGCCAATTTTTTGATTTTCAATTTTAAGTGAACAGCGAGCCCCATTGATAATCATGAAATGGAAATTATTTGTAACTTTCTACAAGTAGAACAATGAATAGTACAGGTAGACGGGTGAAATCTTTCTATATATTGCTTCTAAATAGTCTAAGAAACATCTATGCAAAGCATCCAAACAGTACAATTCGCCAATTTTTTGTTCTTCAAGTTTAAGTAAACTACGATCCCCATTGTGAATCCCTTAACGGAAATTATTTGTAACTTTCGACTAGTAGAACAATGAATGGAACAGGTAGACGGTTGAAATCATTGTATATATTGCTTCTATATAGTCTAACAAACATATATGCAAAGCATCCAAACAGTACAATTCGCCAATTTTTTGTTCTTCAAGTTTAAGTAAACTACGATCCCCATTGTTAATCCCTTAACGAAAATTATTTGTAACTTTCGACAAGTAGAACAATGAATGGAACAGGTAGACGGTTGAAATCATTGTATATATTGCTTCTATATAGTCTAAGAAACATATATGCAAAGCATCCAAACAGTACAATTCGACAATTTTTTGCTCTTCAGGTTTAAGTGAACTACGAGCCCCATTGTTAATCCTTTAAAGGAAATTATTTGTAAATTTCGGCATGTAGAACAATGAATGGAATAGGTAGACGGTTGAAATCATTGTATATATTGCTTCTATATAGTCTTAGAAACATATATGCAAAGCATCCAAACAGTACAATTCGCCAATTTTTTGTTCTTCAAGTTTAAGTAAACTACGATCCCCATTGTTAATCCCTTAACGGAAATTATTTGTAACATTCGACAAGTAGAACAATGAATGGAACAGGTAGACGGTTGAAATCATTGTATATATTGCTTCTATATAGTCTAAGAAACATATATGCAAAGCATCCAAACAGTACAATTCGCCAATTTTTTGTTCTTCAAGTTTAAGTGAACAATGAGCCCCATTGTTAATCCTTTAAAGGAAATTATTTGTAACTTTCGACAAGTAGAACAATGAATGGAACAGGTAGACGGTTGAAATCTTTGTATATATTGCTTGTATATAGTCTAAGAAACATATATGCAAAGCATCCAAACAGTACCATTCGCCAATTTTTTGTTCTTCAAGTTTAAGTGAACAATGAGCACCATTGTTAATCCTTTATCGGAAATTATTTGTAACTTTCGACAAGTAGAACAATGAATGGAACAGGTAGACGGTTGAAATCTTTGTATATATTGCTTCTATATAGTCTAAGAAACATATATGCAAAGCATCCAAACAGTACCATTCGCCAATTTTTTGTTCTTCAAGTTTAAGTGAACTACGAGCCCCATTGTTAATCCTTTAAAGGAAATTATTTGTAACTTTCGACAAGTAGAACAATGAATGGAACAGGTAGACTGTTGAAATCATTGTATATATTGCTTCTATATAGTCTAAGAAACATATATGCAAAGCATCCAAACAGTACAATTCGCCAATTATTTCATCTTCAAGTTAAAGTGAACAATGAGCCCCAGTGTTAATCCTTTATCGGAAATTATTTGTAACTTTCGACAAGTAGAACAATGAATGGAACAGGTAGACGGTTGAAATCCTTGTTTATATTGCTTCTATATAGTCTAAGAAACATATACGCATAGCGTCCAAACAGTACAATTCGCCAATTTTTTGCTCTTCAAGTTTAAGTAAACTACGATCCCCATTGTTAATCCCTTAACGGAAATTATTTGTAACTTTCGACAAGTAGAACAATGAATAATACAGGTAGACGGTTGAAATCTTTCTATATATTGCTTCTAAATAGTCTAAGAAACATATATGCAAAGCATCCAAACAGTACAATTCGCCAATTTTTTGTTCTTCAAGTTTAAGTAAACTACGATCCCCATTGTTAATGCCTTAATGGAAATTATTTGCAACTTTCGACAAGTTGATCAATGAATGGAACAGGTAGACGGTTGAAATCTTTGTATATATTGCTTCTATAAAGTCTAAGAAACATATATGCAAATCATCCAAACAGTACAATTCGCCAATTATTTGATCTTCAAGTTTAAGTGAACTACGAGCCCCATTGTTAATACTTTAACGGAAATTATTTGTAACTTGCGACAAGTAGAACAATGAATGGAACAGGTAGACGGTTGAAATCAATGTATATATTGCTTCTATATAGTCTAAGAAACATATATGCAAAGCATCCAAACAGTACCATTCGCCACTTTTTTGTTCTTCAAGTTTAAGTGAACAACGAGCCCCATTGTTAATCCTTTAACGGAAATTAATTGTAACTTTCTACAAGTAGAACAATGAATGGAACAGGTAGACGGTTGAAATCTTTGTATATATTGCTTCTATAAAGTCTAAGAAACATATATGCAAATCATCCAAACAGTACAATTCGCCAATTATTTGATCTTCAAGTTTAAGTGAACTACGAGCCCCATTGTTAATCCCTTAAAGGAAATTATTTGTAAATTTCGACAAGTAGAACAATGAATGGAACAGGTAGACGGTTGAAATCTTTGTATATATTGCTTCTATATAATCTAAGAAACATATATGCAATGCATCCAAACAGTACAATCCGCCAATTTCTTGTTCTTCAAGTTTAAGTAAACTACGATCCCCATTGTTAATCCCTTAACGGAAATTATTTGTAACTTTCGACAAGTAGAACAATGAATAGTACAGGTAGACGGTTGAAATCTTTCTATATATTGCTTCTATATAGTCTAAGAAACATATATGCAAAGCATCCAAACAGTACCATTCGCCACTTTTTTGTTCTTCAAGTTTAAGTGAACAACGAGCCCCATTGTTAATCCTTTAACGGAAATTAATTGTAACTTTCTACAAGTAGAACAATGAATGGAACAGGTAGACGGTTGAAATCTTTGTATATATTGCTTCTATATAATCTAAGAAACATATATGCAATGCATCCAAACAGTACAATCCGCCAATTTTTTGTTCTTCAAGTTTAAGTGAACAGCGGGCCCCATTGATAATCATGAAATGGAAATTATTTGTAACTTTCTACAAGTAGAACAATGAATAGTACAGGTAGACGGCTGAAATCTTTCTATATATTGCTTCTAAATAGTCTAAGAAACATATATGCAAAGCATCCAAACAGTACAATTCCCCAATTTTTTGTTCTTCAAGTTTAAGTGAACTACGAGCCCCATTGTTAATCCTTTAAAGGAAATTATTTGTAAATTTCGACAAGTAGAACAATGAATGGAACAGGTAGACGGTTGAAATCTTTGTATATATTGCTTCTATATAATCTAAGAAACATATATGCAATGCATCCAAACAGTACAATCCGCCAATTTCTTGTTCTTCAAGTTTAAGTAAACTACGATCCCCATTGTTAATCCCTTAACGGCAATTATTTGTAACTTTCGACAAGTAGAACAATGAATGGAACAGGTAGACGGTTGAAATCTTTGTATATATTGCTTCTATATAGTCTAAGAAACATATACGCATAGCGTCCAAACAGTACAATTCGCCAATTTTTTGCTCTTCAAGTTTAAGTAAACTACGATCCCCATTGTTAATCCCTTAACGGAAATTATTTGTAACTTTCGACAAGTAGAACAATGAATAGTACAGGTAGACGGTTGAAATCTTTCTATATATTGCTTCTAAATAGTCTAAGAAACATATATGCAAAGCATCCAAACAGTACAATTCGCCAATTTTTTGTTCTTCAAGTTTAAGTGAACAACGAGCCCCATTGTTAATCCTTTAAAGGAAGTTATTTGTAAATTTCGACAAGGAGAACAATGAATGGAACAGGTAGACGGTTGAAATCTTTGTATATATTGCTTCTATATAATCTAAGAAACATATATGCAATGCATCCAAACAGTACAATTCGCCAATTTTTTGTTCCTCAAGTTTAAGTGAACTACGAGCCCCATTGTTAATCCTTTAACGGAAATTAATTGTAACTTTCTACAAGTAGGACATTGATTGGAACACGTAGACGGTTGAAATCTTTGTATATATTGCTTCTATATAGTCTAAGAAACATATACACAAAGCATCCAAACAGTACCATTCGCCAATATTTTGTTCTTCAAGTTTAAGTGAACAATGAGCCCCAATGGTTAATCCTTTATCGGAAATTACTTGTAATTTTCGACAAGTAGAACAATGAATGGAACAGGTAGACGGTTGAAGTCTTTGTATATATTGCTTCTATATAGTCTACGAAACATATATGCGAAGCATCCAAACAGTACAATTCGACAATTTTTTGCTGTTCAAGTTTAAGTGAACTACGAGCCCCATTGTTAATCCTTTAAAGGAAATTATTTGTAAATTTCGGCAAGTAGAACAATGTATGGAACGGGTAGACGGTTGAAATCTTTGTATATATTGCTTCTATAAAGTCTAAGAAACATATATGCAAATCATCCAAACAGTACAATTCGCCGATTATTTGATCTTCAAGTTTAAGTGAACTACGAGCCCCATTGTTAATACTTTAACGGAAATTATTTGTAACTTGCGACAAGTAGAACAATGAATGGAACAGGTAGACGGTTGAAATCAATGTATATATTGCTTCTATATAGTCTAAGAAACATATATGCAAAGCATCCAAACAGTACCATTCGCCACTTTTTTGTTCTTCAAGTTTAAGTGAACAACGACCCCCATTGTTAACCCTTTAAAGGAAATTATTTGTAAATTTCGACAAGTAGAACAATGAATGGAATAGGTAGACGGTTGAAATCATTGTATATATTGCTTCTATATAGTCTAAGAAACATATATGCAAAGCATCCAAACAGTACAGTTCGCCAATTTTTTGTTCTTCAAGTTTAAGTAAACTACGATCCCCATTGTTAATACTTTAACGGAAATTATTTGTAACTTGCGACAAGTAGAACAATTAATGGAACAGGTAGACGGTTGAAATCTTTGTATATATTGCTTCTATATAGTCTAAGAAACATATACGCATAGCGTCCAAACAGTACAATTCGCCAATTTTTTGCTCTTCAAGTTTAAGTAAACTACGATCCCCATTGTTAATCCCTTAACGGAAATTATTTGTAACTTTCGACAAGTAGAACAATGAATAATACAGGTAGACGGTTGAAATCTTTCTATATATTGCTTCTAAATAGTCTAAGAAACATATATGCAAAGCATCCAAACAGTACAATTCGCCAATTTTTTGTTCTTCAAGTTTAAGTAAACTACGATCCCCATTGTTAATGCCTTAATGGAAATTATTTGCAACTTTCGACAAGTTGATCAATGAATGGAACAGGTAGACGGTTGAAATCTTTGTATATATTGCTTCTATAAAGTCTAAGAAACATATATGCAAATCATCCAAACAGTACAATTCGCCAATTATTTGATCTTCAAGTTTAAGTGAACTACGAGCCCCATTGTTAATACTTTAACGGAAATTATTTGTAACTTGCGACAAGTAGAACAATGAATGGAACAGGTAGACGGTTGAAATCAATGTATATTTTGCTTCTATATAGTCTAAGAAACATATATGCAAAGCATCCAAACAGTACCATTCGCCACTTTTTTGTTCTTCAAGTTTAAGTGAACAACGAGCCCCATTGTTAATCCTTTAACGGAAATTAATTGTAACTTTCTACAAGTAGAACAATGAATGGAACAGGTAGACGGTTGAAATCTTTATATATATTGCGTCTATATAGTCTAAGAAACATATATGCAAAGCATCCAAACAGTACAATGCCCCAATTTTTTGTTCTTCAAGTTTAAGTAAACTACGATCCCCATTGTTAATCCCTTAACGGCAATTATTTGTAACTTTCGACAAGTAGAACAATTAATGGAACAGGTAGACGGTTGAAATCTTTGTATATATTGCTTCTATATAGTCTAAGAAACATATACGCATAGCGTCCAAACAGTACAATTCGCCAATTTTTTGC
This sequence comes from Cerceris ruficornis, assembly GCA_963989415.1. Lineage (NCBI taxonomy): Eukaryota > Metazoa > Arthropoda > Insecta > Hymenoptera > Crabronidae > Cerceris > Cerceris ruficornis. The sequence continues at coordinate 842,551 of CAXDIW010000024.1, read as the reverse complement.
TCTTCAAGTTTAAGTAAACTACGATCCCCATTGTTAATCCCTTAACGGAAATTATTTGTAACTTTCGACAAGTAGAACAATGAATGGAACAGGTAGACGGTTGAAATCTTTGTATATATTGCTTCTATATAGTCTACGAAACATATATGCAAAGCATCCAAACAGTACAATTCGCCAATTTTTTGTTCTCCAAGTTTAAGTGAACTACGAGCCCCATTGTTAATCCTTTAAAGGAAATTATTTGTAAATTTCGACAAGTAGAACAATGAATGGATCATGTAGACGGTTGAAAAAATTGTATATATTGCTTCTAAATAGTCTAACAAACATCTATGCAAAGCATCCAAACAGTACTATTCGCCAATTTTTTGTTCTTCAAGTTTAAGTGAACAGCGGGCCCCATTGATAATCATGAAATGGAAATTATTTGTAACTTTCTACAAGTAGAACAATGAATAGTACAGGTAGACGGTTGAAATCTTTGTATATATTGCTTCTATATAGTCTACGAAACATATATGCAAAGCATCCAAACAGTACAATTCGCCAATTTTTTGTTCTCCAAGTTTAAGTGAACTACGAGCCCCATTGTTAATCCTTTAAAGGAAATTATTTGTAAATTTCGACAAGTAGAACAATGAATGGATCATGTAGACGGTTGAAAAAATTGTATATATTGCTTCTAAATAGTCTAACAAACATCTATGCAAAGCATCCAAACAGTACTATTCGCCAATTTTTTGTTCTTCAAGTTTAAGTGAACAGCGGGCCCCATTGATAATCATGAAATGGAAATTATTTGTAACTTTCTACAAGTAGAACAATGAATAGTACAGGTAGACGGCTGAAATCTTTCTATATATTGCTTCTAAATAGTCTAAGAAACATATATGCAAAGCATCCAAACAGTACAATTCCCCAATTTTTTGTTCTTCAAGTTTAAGTGAACTACGAGCCCCATTGTTAATCCTTTAAAGGAAATTATTTGTAAATTTCGACAAGTAGAACAATGAATGGAACAGGTAGACGGTTGAAATCTTTGTATATATTGCTTCTATATAATCTAAGAAACATATATGCAATGCATCCAAACAGTACAATCCGCCAATTTCTTGTTCTTCAAGTTTAAGTAAACTACGATCCCCATTGTTAATCCCTTAACGGCAATTATTTGTAACTTTCGACAAGTAGAACAATGAATGGAACAGGTAGACGGTTGAAATCTTTGTATATATTGCTTCTATATAGTCTAAGAAACATATACGCATAGCGTCCAAACAGTACAATTCGCCAATTTTTTGCTCTTCAAGTTTAAGTAAACTACGATCCCCATTGTTAATCCCTTAACGGAAATTATTTGTAACTTTCGACAAGTAGAACAATGAATAGTACAGGTAGACGGTTGAAATCTTTCTATATATTGCTTCTAAATAGTCTAAGAAACATATATGCAATGCATCCAAACAGTACAATTCGCCAATTTTTTGTTCTTCAAGTTTAAGTGAACTACGAGCCCCATTGTTAATCCTTTAAAGGAAATTATTTGTAAATTTCGACAAGTAGAACAATGAATGGAACAGGTAGACGGTTGAAATCTTTGTATATATTGCTTCTATATAATCTAAGAAACATATATGCAATGCATCCAAACAGTACAATCCGCCAATTTCTTGTTCTTCAAGTTTAAGTAAACTACGATCCCCATTGTTAATCCCTTAACGGCAATTATTTGTAACTTTCGACAAGTAGAACAATTAATGGAACAGGTAGACGGTTGAAATCGTTGTATATATTGCTTCTATATAGTCTAAGAAACATATACGCATAGCGTCCAAACAGTACAATTCGCCAATTTTTTGCTCTTCAAGTTTAAGTAAACTACGATCCCCATTGTTAATCCCTTAACGGAAATTATTTGTAACTTTCGACAAGTAGAACAATGAATAATACAGGTAGACGGTTGAAATCTTTCTATATATTGCTTCTAAATAGTCTAAGAAACATATATGCAATGCATCCAAACAGTACTATTCGCCAATTTTTTGTTCTTCAAGTTTAAGTAAACTACGATCCCCATTGTTAATGCCTTAATGGAAATTATTTGCAACTTTCGACAAGTTGATCAATGAATGGAACAGGTAGACGGTTGAAATCTTTGTATATATTGCTTCTATAAAGTCTAAGAAACATATATGCAAATCATCCAAACAGTACAATTCGCCAATTATTTGATCTTCAAGTTTAAGTGAACTACGAGCCCCATTGTTAATACTTTAACGGAAATTATTTGTAACTTGCGACAAGTAGAACAATGAATGGAACAGGTAGACGGTTGAAATCAATGTATATATTGCTTCTATATAGTCTAAGAAACATATATGCAAAGCATCCAAACAGTACCATTCGCCACTTTTTTGTTCTTCAAGTTTAAGTGAACAACGAGCCCCATTGTTAATCCTTTAACGGAAATTAATTGTAACTTTCTACAAGTAGAACAATGAATGGAACAGGTAGACGGTTGAAATCTTTATATATATTGCGTCTATATAGTCTAAGAAACATATATGCAAAGCATCCAAACAGTACAATTCCCCAATTTTTTGTTCTTCAAGTTTAAGTGAACTACGAGCCCCATTGTTAATCCTTTAAAGGAAATTATTTGTAAATTTCGACAAGTAGAACAATGAATGGAACAGGTAGACGGTTGAAATCTTTGTATATATTGCTTCTATATAATCTAAGAAACATATATGCAATGCATCCAAACAGTACAATCCGCCAATTTCTTGTTCTTCAAGTTTAAGTAAACTACGATCCCCATTGTTAATCCCTTAACGGCAATTATTTGTAACTTTCGACAAGTAGAACAATGAATGGAACAGGTAGACGGTTGAAATCTTTGTATATATTGCTTCTATATAGTCTAAGAAACATATACGCATAGCGTCCAAACAGTACAATTCGCCAATTTTTTGCTCTTCAAGTTTAAGTAAACTACGATCCCCATTGTTAATCCCTTAACGGAAATTATTTGTAACTTTCGACAAGTAGAACAATGAATAGTACAGGTAGACGGTTGAAATCTTTCTATATATTGCTTCTAAATAGTCTAAGAAACATATATGCAAAGCATCCAAACAGTACAATTCGCCAATTTTTTGTTCTTCAAGTTTAAGTGAACTACGAGCCCCATTGTTAATCCTTTAAAGGAAATTATTTGTAAATTTCGACAAGTAGAACAATGAATGGAACAGGTAGACGGTTGAAATCTTTGTATATATTGCTTCTATATAATCTAAGAAACATATATGCAATGCATCCAAACAGTACAATCCGCCAATTTCTTGTTCTTCAAGTTTAAGTAAACTACGATCCCCATTGTTAATCCCTTAACGGCAATTATTTGTAACTTTCGACAAGTAGAACAATTAATGGAACAGGTAGACGGTTGAAATCGTTGTATATATTGCTTCTATATAGTCTAAGAAACATATACGCATAGCGTCCAAACAGTACAATTCGCCAATTTTTTGCTCTTCAAGTTTAAGTAAACTACGATCCCCATTGTTAATCCCTTAACGGAAATTATTTGTAACTTTCGACAAGTAGAACAATGAATAATACAGGTAGACGGTTGAAATCTTTCTATATATTGCTTCTAAATAGTCTAAGAAACATATATGCAAAGCATCCAAACAGTACAATTCGCCAATTTTTTGTTCTTCAAGTTTAAGTAAACTACGATCCCCATTGTTAATGCCTTAATGGAAATTATTTGCAACTTTCGACAAGTTGATCAATGAATGGAACAGGTAGACGGTTGAAATCTTTGTATATATTGCTTCTATAAAGTCTAAGAAACATATATGCAAATCATCCAAACAGTACAATTCGCCAATTATTTGATCTTCAAGTTTAAGTGAACTACGAGCCCCATTGTTAATACTTTAACGGAAATTATTTGTAACTTGCGACAAGTAGAACAATGAATGGAACAGGTAGACGGTTGAAATCAATGTATATATTGCTTCTATATAGTCTAAGAAACATATATGCAAAGCATCCAAACAGTACCATTCGCCACTTTTTTGTTCTTCAAGTTTAAGTGAACAACGAGCCCCATTGTTAATCCTTTAACGGAAATTAATTGTAACTTTCTACAAGTAGAACAATGAATGGAACAGGTAGACGGTTGAAATCTTTATATATATTGCGTCTATATAGTCTAAGAAACATATATGCAAAGCATCCAAACAGTACAATTCCCCAATTGTTTGTTCTTCAAGTTTAAGTGAATTACGAGCCCCATTGTTAATCCTTTAAAGGAAATGATTTGTAAATTTCGACAAGTAGAACAATGAATGGAACAGGTAGACGGTTGAAATCTCTGTATATATTGCTTCTATATAATCTAAGAAACATATATGCAATGCATCCAAACAGTACAATTCGCCAATTTCTTGTTCTTCAAGTTTAAGTAAACTACGATCCCCATTGTTAATCCCTTAACGGAAATTACTTGTAACTTTCGACAAGTAGAACAATGAATGGAACAGGTAGACGGTTGAAATCTTTGTATATATTGCTTCTATATAGTCTAAGAAACATATATGCATAGAGTCCAAACAGTACCATTCGCCACTTTTTTGTTCTTCAAGTTTAAGTGAACAACGAGCCCCATTGTTAATCCTTTAACGGAAATTAATTGTAACTTTCTACAAGTAGAACAATGAATGGAACAGGTAGACGGTTGAAATCTTTATATATATTGCGTCTATATAGTCTAAGAAACATATATGCGAAGCATCCAAACAGTACAATTCGACAATTTTTTGCTGTTCAAGTTTAAGTGAACTACGAGCCCCATTGTTAATCCTTTAAAGGAAATTATTTGTAAATTTCGACAAGTAGAACAATGAATGGAACAGGTAGACGGTTGAAATCTTTGTATATATTGCTTCTATATAATCTAAGAAACATATATGCAATGCATCCAAACAGTACAATCCGCCAATTTCTTGTTCTTCAAGTTTAAGTAAACTACGATCCCCATTGTTAATCCCTTAAAGGAAATTATTTGTAAATTTCGACAAGTAGAACAATGAATGGAACAGGTAGACGGTTGAAATCTTTGTATATATTGCTTCTATATAATCTAAGAAACATATATGCAATGCATCCAAACAGTACAATCCGCCAATTTCTTGTTCTTCAAGTTTAAGTAAACTACGATCCCCATTGTTAATCCCTTAACGGCAATTATTTGTAACTTTCGACAAGTAGAACAATGAATGGAACAGGTAGACGGTTGAAATCTTTGTATATATTGCTTCTATATAGTCTAAGAAACATATACGCATAGCGTCCAAACAGTACAATTCGCCAATTTTTTGCTCTTCAAGTTTAAGTAAACTACGATCCCCATTGTTAATCCCTTAACGGAAATTATTTGTAACTTTCGACAAGTAGAACAATGAATAGTACAGGTAGACGGTTGAAATCTTTCTATATATTGCTTCTAAATAGTCTAAGAAACATATATGCAATGCATCCAAACAGTACAATTCGCCAATTTTTTGTTCCTCAAGTTTAAGTGAACTACGAGCCCCATTGTTAATCCTTTAACGGAAATTAATTGTAACTTTCTACAAGTAGGACAATGATTGGAACACGTAGACGGTTGAAATCTTTGTATATATTGCTTCTATATAGTCTAAGAAACATATACACAAAGCATCCAAACAGTACCATTCGCCAATATTTTGTTCTTCAAGTTTAAGTGAACAATGAGCCCCAATGGTTAATCCTTTATCGGAAATTACTTGTAATTTTCGACAAGTAGAACAATGAATGGAACAGGTAGACGGTTGAAGTCTTTGTATATATTGCTTCTATATAGTCTACGAAACATATATGCGAAGCATCCAAACAGTACAATTCGACAATTTTTTGCTGTTCAAGTTTAAGTGAACTACGAGCCCCATTGTTAATCCTTTAAAGGAAATTATTTGTAAATTTCGGCAAGTAGAACAATGTATGGAACGGGTAGACGGTTGAAATCTTTGTATATATTGCTTCTATAAAGTCTAAGAAACATATATGCAAATCATCCAAACAGTACAATTCGCCGATTATTTGATCTTCAAGTTTAAGTGAACTACGAGCCCCATTGTTAATACTTTAACGGAAATTATTTGTAACTTGCGACAAGTAGAACAATGAATGGAACAGGTAGACGGTTGAAATCAATGTATATATTGCTTCTATATAGTCTAAGAAACATATATGCAAAGCATCCAAACAGTACCATTCGCCACTTTTTTGTTCTTCAAGTTTAAGCGAACAACGACCCCCATTGTTAACCCTTTAAAGGAAATTATTTGTAAATTTCGACAAGTAGAACAATTAATGGAATAGGTAGACGGTTGAAATCATTGTATATATTGCTTCTATATAGTCTAAGAAACATATATGCAAAGCATCCAAACAGTACAGTTCGCCAATTTTTTGTTCTTCAAGTTTAAGTAAACTACGATCCCCATTGTTAATACTTTAACGGAAATTATTTGTAACTTGCGACAAGTAGAACAATTAATGGAACAGGTAGACAGTTGAAATCTTTGTATATATTGCTTCTATATAGTCTAAGAAACATATACGCATAGTGTCCAAACAGTACAATTCGCCAATTTTTTGCTCTTCAAGTTTAAGTAAACTACGATCCCCATTGTTAATGCCTTAATGGAAATTATTTGCAACTTTCGACAAGTTGATCAATGAATGGAACAGGTAGACGGTTGAAATCTTTGTATATATTGCTTCTATAAAGTCTAAGAAACATATATGCAAATCATCCAAACAGTACAATTCGCCAATTATTTGATCTTCAAGTTTAAGTGAACTACGAGCCCCATTGTTAATACTTTAACGGAAATTATTTGTAACTTGCGACAAGTAGAACAATGAATGGAACAGGTAGACGGTTGAAATCAATGTATATATTGCTTCTATATAGTCTAAGAAACATATATGCAAAGCATCCAAACAGTACCATTCGCCACTTTTTTGTTCTTCAAGTTTAAGTGAACAACGAGCCCCATTGTTAATCCTTTAACGGAAATTAATTGTAACTTTCTACAAGTAGAACAATGAATGGAACAGGTAGACGGTTGAAATCTTTATATATATTGCGTCTATATAGTCTAAGAAACATATATGCGAAGCATCCAAACAGTACAATTCGACAATTTTTTGCTGTTCAAGTTTAAGTGAACTACGAGCCCCATTGTTAATCCTTTAAAGGAAATTATTTGTAAATTTCGACAAGTAGAACAATGAATGGAACAGGTAGACGGTTGAAATCTTTGTATATATTGCTTCTATATAATCTAAGAAACATATATGCAATGCATCCAAACAGTACAATCCGCCAATTTCTTGTTCTTCAAGTTTAAGTAAACTACGATCCCCATTGTTAATCCCTTAAAGGAAATTATTTGTAAATTTCGACAAGTAGAACAATGAATGGAACAGGTAGACGGTTGAAATCTTTGTATATATTGCTTCTATATAATCTAAGAAACATATATGCAATGCATCCAAACAGTACAATCCGCCAATTTCTTGTTCTTCAAGTTTAAGTAAACTACGATCCCCATTGTTAATCCCTTAACGGCAATTATTTGTAACTTTCGACAAGTAGAACAATGAATGGAACAGGTAGACGGTTGAAATCTTTGTATATATTGCTTCTATATAGTCTAAGAAACATATACGCATAGCGTCCAAACAGTACAATTCGCCAATTTTTTGCTCTTCAAGTTTAAGTAAACTACGATCCCCATTGTTAATCCCTTAACGGAAATTATTTGTAACTTTCGACAAGTAGAACAATGAATAGTACAGGTAGACGGTTGAAATCTTTCTATATATTGCTTCTAAATAGTCTAAGAAACATATATGCAAAGCATCCAAACAGTACAATTCGCCAATTTTTTGTTCTTCAAGTTTAAGTGAACAACGAGCCCCATTGTTAATCCTTTAAAGGAAGTTATTTGTAAATTTCGACAAGGAGAACAATGAATGGAACAGGTAGACGGTTGAAATCTTTGTATATATTGCTTCTAAATAGTCTAAGAAACATATATGCAAAGCATCCAAACAGTACAATTCGCCAATTTTTTGTTCTTCAAGTTTAAGTAAACTACGATCCCCATTGTTAATGCCTTAATGGAAATTATTTGCAACTTTCGACAAGTTGATCAATGAATGGAACAGGTAGACGGTTGAAATCTTTGTATATATTGCTTCTATAAAGTCTAAGAAACATATATGCAAATCATCCAAACAGTACAATTCGCCAATTATTTGATCTTCAAGTTTAAGTGAACTACGAGCCCCATTGTTAATACTTTAACGGAAATTATTTGTAACTTGCGACAAGTAGAACAATGAATGGAACAGGTAGACGGTTGAAATCAATGTATATATTGCTTCTATATAGTCTAAGAAACATATATGCAAAGCATCCAAACAGTACCATTCGCCACTTTTTTGTTCTTCAAGTTTAAGTGAACAACGAGCCCCATTGTTAATCCTTTAACGGAAATTAATTGTAACTTTCTACAAGTAGAACAATGAATGGAACAGGTAGACGGTTGAAATCTTTATATATATTGCGTCTATATAGTCTAAGAAACATATATGCAAAGCATCCAAACAGTACAATTCCCCAATTTTTTGTTCTTCAAGTTTAAGTAAACTACGATCCCCATTGTTAATCCCTTAACGGCAATTATTTGTAACTTTCGACAAGTAGAACAATTAATGGAACAGGTAGACGGTTGAAATCTTTGTATATATTGCTTCTATATAGTCTAAGAAACATATACGCATAGCGTCCAAACAGTACAATTCGCCAATTTTTTGCTCTTCAAGTTTAAGTAAACTACGATCCCCATTGTTAATCCCTTAACGGAAATTATTTGTAACTTTCGACAAGTAGAACAATGAATGGAACAGGTAGACGGTTGAAATCTTTGTATATATTGCTTCTATATAGTCTACGAAACATATATGCAAAGCATCCAAACAGTACAATTCGCCAATTTTTTGTTCTCCAAGTTTAAGTGAACTACGAGCCCCATTGTTAATCATTTAAAGGAAATTATTTGTAAATTTCGACAAGTAGAACAATGAATGGATCATGTAGACGGTTGAAAAAATTGTATATATTGCTTCTAAATAGTCTAACAAACATCTATGCAAAGCATCCAAACAGTACTATTCGCCAATTTTTTGTTCTTCAAGTTTAAGTGAACAGCGGGCCCCATTGATAATCATGAAATGGAAATTATTTGTAACTTTCTACAAGTAGAACAATGAATAGTACAGGTAGACGGCTGAAATCTTTCTATATATTGCTTCTAAATAGTCTAAGAAACATATATGCAAAGCATCCAAACAGTACAATTCCCCAATTTTTTGTTCTTCAAGTTTAAGTGAACTACGAGCCCCATTGTTAATCCTTTAAAGGAAATTATTTGTAAATTTCGACAAGTAGAACAATGAATGGAACAGGTAGACGGTTGAAATCTTTGTATATATTGCTTCTATATAATCTAAGAAACATATATGCAATGCATCCAAACAGTACAATCCGCCAATTTCTTGTTCTTCAAGTTTAAGTAAACTACGATCCCCATTGTTAATCCCTTAACGGCAATTATTTGTAACTTTCGACAAGTAGAACAATGAATGGAACAGGTAGACGGTTGAAATCTTTGTATATATTGCTTCTATATAGTCTAAGAAACATATACGCATAGCGTCCAAACAGTACAATTCGCCAATTTTTTGCTCTTCAAGTTTAAGTAAACTACGATCCCCATTGTTAATCCCTTAACGGAAATTATTTGTAACTTTCGACAAGTAGAACAATGAATAGTACAGGTAGACGGTTGAAATCTTTCTATATATTGCTTCTAAATAGTCTAAGAAACATATATGCAAAGCATCCAAACAGTACAATTCGCCAATTTTTTGTTCTTCAAGTTTAAGTGAACAACGAGCCCCATTGTTAATCCTTTAAAGGAAGTTATTTGTAAATTTCGACAAGGAGAACAATGAATGGAACAGGTAGACGGTTGAAATCTTTGTATATATTGCTTCTATATAATCTAAGAAACATATATGCAATGCATCCAAACAGTACAATTCGCCAATTTTTTGTTCCTCAAGTTTAAGTGAACTACGAGCCCCATTGTTAATCCTTTAACGGAAATTAATTGTAACTTTCTACAAGTAGGACAATGATTGGAACACGTAGACGGTTGAAATCTTTGTATATATTGCTTCTATATAGTCTAAGAAACATATACACAAAGCATCCAAACAGTACCATTCGCCAATATTTTGTTCTTCAAGTTTAAGTGAACAATGAGCCCCAATGGTTAATCCTTTATCGGAAATTACTTGTAATTTTCGACAAGTAGAACAATGAATGGAACAGGTAGACGGTTGAAGTCTTTGTATATATTGCTTCTATATAGTCTACGAAACATATATGCGAAGCATCCAAACAGTACAATTCGACAATTTTTTGCTGTTCAAGTTTAAGTGAACTACGAGCCCCATTGTTAATCCTTTAAAGGAAATTATTTGTAAATTTCGGCAAGTAGAACAATGTATGGAACGGGTAGACGGTTGAAATCTTTGTATATATTGCTTCTATAAAGTCTAAGAAACATATATGCAAATCATCCAAACAGTACAATTCGCCGATTATTTGATCTTCATGTTTAAGTGAACTACGAGCCCCATTGTTAATACTTTAACGGAAATTATTTGTAACTTGCGACAAGTAGAACAATGAATGGAACAGGTAGACGGTTGAAATCAATGTATATATTGCTTCTATATAGTCTAAGAAACATATATGCAAAGCATCCAAACAGTACCATTCGCCACTTTTTTGTACTTCAAGTTTAAGTGAACAACGACCCCCATTGTTAACCCTTTAAAGGAAATTATTTGTAAATTTCGACAAGTAGAACAATGAATGGAATAGGTAGACGGTTGAAATCATTGTATATATTGCTTCTATATAGTCTAAGAAACATATATGCAAAGCATCCAAACAGTACAGTTCGCCAATTTTTTGTTCTTCAAGTTTAAGTAAACTACGATCCCCATTGTTAATCCCTTAACGGAAATTATTTGTAATATTCGACAAGTAGAACAATGAATGGAACAGATAGACGGTTGAAATATTTGTATATATTGCTTCTATATACAATAAGAAACATATATGCAAAGCATCCAAACAGTACAATTCGCCAATTTTTTGTTCTTCAAGTTTAAGTAAACTACGATCCCCACTGTTAATGCCTTAATGGAAATTATTTGCAACTTTCGACAAGTTGATCAATGAATGGAACAGGTAGACGGTTGAAATCTTTGTATATATTGCTTCTATATAGTCTAAGAAACATATATGCAAAGCATCCAAACAGTACCATTCGCCACTTTTTTGTTCTTCAAGTTTAAGTAAACTACGATCCCCATTGTTAATCCCTTAACGGAAATTATTTGTAATTTTCGACAAGTAGAACAATGAATGGAACAGGTAGACGGTTGAAGTCTTTGTATATATTGCTTCTATATAGTCTACGAAACATATATGCGAAGCATCCAAACAGTACAATTCGACAATTTTTTGCTGTTCAAGTTTAAGTGAACTACGAGCCCCATTGTTAATCCTTTAAAGGAAATTATTTGTAAATTTCGGCAAGTAGAACAATGAATGGAACAGGTAGACGGTTGAAATCTTTGTATATATTGCTTCTATAAAGTCTAAGAAACATATATGCAAATCATCCAAACAGTACAATTCGCCAATTTTTTGTTCTTCAAGTTTAAGTAAACTACGATCCCCATTGTTAATGCCTTAATGGAAATTATTTGCAACTTTCGACAAGTTGATCAATGAATGGAACAGGTAGACGGTTGAAATCTTTGTATATATTGCTTCTATAAAGTCTAAGAAACATATATGCAAATCATCCAAACAGTACAATTCGCCAATTACTTGATCTTCAAGTTTAAGTGAACTACGAGCCCCATTGTTAATACTTTAACGGAAATTATTTGTAACTTGCGACAAGTAGAACAATGAATGGAACAGGTAGACGGTTGAAATCAATGTATATATTGCTTCTATATAGTCTAAGAAACATATATGCAAAGCATCCAAACAGTACCATTCGCCACTTTTTTGTTCTTCAAGTTTAAGTGAACAACGAGCCCCATTGTTAATCCTTTAACGGAAATTAATTGTAACTTTCTACAAGTAGAACAATGAATGGAACAGGTAGACGGTTGAAATCTTTATATATATTGCGTCTATATAGTCTAAGAAACATATATGCAAAGCATCCAAACAGTACAATTCCCCAATTTTTTGTTCTTCAAGTTTAAGTGAATTACGAGCCCCATTGTTAATCCTTTAAAGGAAATTATTTGTAAATTTCGACAAGTAGAACAATGAATGGAACAGGTAGACGGTTGAAATCTTTGTATATATTGCTTCTATATAATCTAAGAAACATATATGCAATGCATCCAAACAGTACAAATCGCCAATTTCTTGTTCTTCAAGTTTAAGTAAACTACGATCCCCATTGTTAATCCCTTAACGGAAATTACTTGTAACTTTCGACAAGTAGAACAATGAATGGAACAGGTAGACGGTTGAAATCTTTGTATATATTGCTTCTATATAGTCTAAGAAACATATATGCATAGAGTCCAAACAGTACAATTCGCCAATTTTTTGCTCTTCAAGTTTAAGTAAACTACGATCCCCATTGTTAATCCCTTAACGGAAATTATTTGTAACTTTCGACAAGTAGAACAATGAATGGAACAGGTAGACGGTTGAAATCTTTGTATATATTGCTTCTATATAATCTAAGAAACATATATGCAAAGCATCCAAACAGTACCATTCGCCAATTTTTTGTTCTTCAAGTTTAAGTGAACTACGAGCCCCATTGTTAATCCTTTAAAGGAAATTATTTGTAAATTTCGACAAGTAGAACAATGAATGGATCATGTAGACGGTTGAAATCATTGTATATATTGCTTCTATATAGTCTGCGAAACATATATGCAAAGCATCCAAACAGTACAATTCGCCAATTTTTTGTTCCTCAAGTTTAAGTGAACTACGAGCCCCATTGTTAATCCTTTAACGGAAATTAATTGTAACTTTCTACAAGTAGGACAATGATTGGAACACGTAGACGGTTGAAATCTTTGTATATATTGCTTCTATATAGTCTACGAAACATATATGCAAAGCATCCAAACAGTACAATTCGCCAATTTTTTGTTCTTCAAGTTTAAGTGAACTACGAGCCCCATTGTTAATCCTTTAAAGGAAATTATTTGTAAATTTCGACAAGTAGAACAATGAATGGAACAGGTAGACGGTTGAAGTCTTTGTATATATTGCTTCTATATAGTCTACGAAACATATATGCGAAGCATCCAAACAGTACAATTCGACAATTTTTTGCTGTTCAAGTTTAAGTGAACTACGAGCCCCATTGTTAATCCTTTAAAGGAAATTATTTGTAAATTTCGGCAAGTAGAACAATGTATGGAACGGGTAGACGGTTGAAATCTTTGTATATATTGCTTCTATAAAGTCTAAGAAACATATATGCAAATCATCCAAACAGTACAATTCGCCGATTATTTGATCTTCAAGTTTAAGTGAACTACGAGCCCCATTGTTAATACTTTAACGGAAATTATTTGTAACTTGCGACAAGTAGAACAATGAATGGAACAGGTAGACGGTTGAAATCAATGTATATATTGCTTCTATATAGTCTAAGAAACATATATGCAAAGCATCCAAACAGTACCATTCGCCACTTTTTTGTTCTTCAAGTTTAAGCGAACAACGACCCCCATTGTTAACCCTTTAAAGGAAATTATTTGTAAATTTCGACAAGTAGAACAATTAATGGAATAGGTAGACGGTTGAAATCATTGTATATATTGCTTCTATATAGTCTAAGAAACATATATGCAAAGCATCCAAACAGTACAGTTCGCCAATTTTTTGTTCTTCAAGTTTAAGTAAACTACGATCCCCATTGTTAATACTTTAACGGAAATTATTTGTAACTTGCGACAAGTAGAACAATTAATGGAACAGGTAGACAGTTGAAATCTTTGTATATATTGCTTCTATATAGTCTAAGAAACATATACGCATAGTGTCCAAACAGTACAATTCGCCAATTTTTTGCTCTTCAAGTTTAAGTAAACTACGATCCCCATTGTTAATGCCTTAATGGAAATTATTTGCAACTTTCGACAAGTTGATCAATGAATGGAACAGGTAGACGGTTGAAATCTTTGTATATATTGCTTCTATAAAGTCTAAGAAACATATATGCAAATCATCCAAACAGTACAATTCGCCAATTATTTGATCTTCAAGTTTAAGTGAACTACGAGCCCCATTGTTAATACTTTAACGGAAATTATTTGTAACTTGCGACAAGTAGAACAATGAATGGAACAGGTAGACGGTTGAAATCAATGTATATATTGCTTCTATATAGTCTAAGAAACATATATGCAAAGCATCCAAACAGTACCATTCGCCACTTTTTTGTTCTTCAAGTTTAAGTGAACAACGAGCCCCATTGTTAATCCTTTAACGGAAATTAATTGTAACTTTCTACAAGTAGAACAATGAATGGAACAGGTAGACGGTTGAAATCTTTATATATATTGCGTCTATATAGTCTAAGAAACATATATGCGAAGCATCCAAACAGTACAATTCGACAATTTTTTGCTGTTCAAGTTTAAGTGAACTACGAGCCCCATTGTTAATCCTTTAAAGGAAATTATTTGTAAATTTCGACAAGTAGAACAATGAATGGAACAGGTAGACGGTTGAAATCTTTGTATATATTGCTTCTATATAATCTAAGAAACATATATGCAATGCATCCAAACAGTACAATCCGCCAATTTCTTGTTCTTCAAGTTTAAGTAAACTACGATCCCCATTGTTAATCCCTTAAAGGAAATTATTTGTAAATTTCGACAAGTAGAACAATGAATGGAACAGGTAGACGGTTGAAATCTTTGTATATATTGCTTCTATATAATCTAAGAAACATATATGCAATGCATCCAAACAGTACAATCCGCCAATTTCTTGTTCTTCAAGTTTAAGTAAACTACGATCCCCATTGTTAATCCCTTAACGGCAATTATTTGTAACTTTCGACAAGTAGAACAATGAATGGAACAGGTAGACGGTTGAAATCTTTGTATATATTGCTTCTATATAGTCTAAGAAACATATACGCATAGCGTCCAAACAGTACAATTCGCCAATTTTTTGCTCTTCAAGTTTAAGTAAACTACGATCCCCATTGTTAATCCCTTAACGGAAATTATTTGTAACTTTCGACAAGTAGAACAATGAATAGTACAGGTAGACGGTTGAAATCTTTCTATATATTGCTTCTAAATAGTCTAAGAAACATATATGCAAAGCATCCAAACAGTACAATTCGCCAATTTTTTGTTCTTCAAGTTTAAGTGAACAACGAGCCCCATTGTTAATCCTTTAAAGGAAGTTATTTGTAAATTTCGACAAGGAGAACAATGAATGGAACAGGTAGACGGTTGAAATCTTTGTATATATTGCTTCTAAATAGTCTAAGAAACATATATGCAAAGCATCCAAACAGTACAATTCGCCAATTTTTTGTTCTTCAAGTTTAAGTAAACTACGATCCCCATTGTTAATGCCTTAATGGAAATTATTTGCAACTTTCGACAAGTTGATCAATGAATGGAACAGGTAGACGGTTGAAATCTTTGTATATATTGCTTCTATAAAGTCTAAGAAACATATATGCAAATCATCCAAACAGTACAATTCGCCAATTATTTGATCTTCAAGTTTAAGTGAACTACGAGCCCCATTGTTAATACTTTAACGGAAATTATTTGTAACTTGCGACAAGTAGAACAATGAATGGAACAGGTAGACGGTTGAAATCAATGTATATATTGCTTCTATATAGTCTAAGAAACATATATGCAAAGCATCCAAACAGTACCATTCGCCACTTTTTTGTTCTTCAAGTTTAAGTGAACAACGAGCCCCATTGTTAATCCTTTAACGGAAATTAATTGTAACTTTCTACAAGTAGAACAATGAATGGAACAGGTAGACGGTTGAAATCTTTATATATATTGCGTCTATATAGTCTAAGAAACATATATGCAAAGCATCCAAACAGTACAATTCCCCAATTTTTTGTTCTTCAAGTTTAAGTAAACTACGATCCCCATTGTTAATCCCTTAACGGCAATTATTTGTAACTTTCGACAAGTAGAACAATTAATGGAACAGGTAGACGGTTGAAATCTTTGTATATATTGCTTCTATATAGTCTAAGAAACATATACGCATAGCGTCCAAACAGTACAATTCGCCAATTTTTTGCTCTTCAAGTTTAAGTAAACTACGATCCCCATTGTTAATCCCTTAACGGAAATTATTTGTAACTTTCGACAAGTAGAACAATGAATGGAACAGGTAGACGGTTGAAATCTTTGTATATATTGCTTCTATATAGTCTACGAAACATATATGCAAAGCATCCAAACAGTACAATTCGCCAATTTTTTGTTCTCCAAGTTTAAGTGAACTACGAGCCCCATTGTTAATCATTTAAAGGAAATTATTTGTAAATTTCGACAAGTAGAACAATGAATGGATCATGTAGACGGTTGAAAAAATTGTATATATTGCTTCTAAATAGTCTAACAAACATCTATGCAAAGCATCCAAACAGTACTATTCGCCAATTTTTTGTTCTTCAAGTTTAAGTGAACAGCGGGCCCCATTGATAATCATGAAATGGAAATTATTTGTAACTTTCTACAAGTAGAACAATGAATAGTACAGGTAGACGGCTGAAATCTTTCTATATATTGCTTCTAAATAGTCTAAGAAACATATATGCAAAGCATCCAAACAGTACAATTCCCCAATTTTTTGTTCTTCAAGTTTAAGTGAACTACGAGCCCCATTGTTAATCCTTTAAAGGAAATTATTTGTAAATTTCGACAAGTAGAACAATGAATGGAACAGGTAGACAGTTGAAATCTTTGTATATATTGCTTCTATATAATCTAAGAAACATATATGCAATGCATCCAAACAGTACAATCCGCCAATTTCTTGTTCTTCAAGTTTAAGTAAACTACGATCCCCATTGTTAATCCCTTAACGGCAATTATTTGTAACTTTCGACAAGTAGAACAATGAATGGAACAGGTAGACGGTTGAAATCTTTGTATATATTGCTTCTATATAGTCTAAGAAACATATACGCATAGCGTCCAAACAGTACAATTCGCCAATTTTTTGCTCTTCAAGTTTAAGTAAACTACGATCCCCATTGTTAATCCCTTAACGGAAATTATTTGTAACTTTCGACAAGTAGAACAATGAATAGTACAGGTAGACGGTTGAAATCTTTCTATATATTGCTTCTAAATAGTCTAAGAAACATATATGCAAAGCATCCAAACAGTACAATTCGCCAATTTTTTGTTCTTCAAGTTTAAGTGAACAACGAGCCCCATTGTTAATCCTTTAAAGGAAGTTATTTGTAAATTTCGACAAGGAGAACAATGAATGGAACAGGTAGACGGTTGAAATCTTTGTATATATTGCTTCTATATAATCTAAGAAACATATATGCAATGCATCCAAACAGTACAATTCGCCAATTTTTTGTTCCTCAAGTTTAAGTGAACTACGAGCCCCATTGTTAATCCTTTAACGGAAATTAATTGTAACTTTCTACAAGTAGGACAATGATTGGAACACGTAGACGGTTGAAATCTTTGTATATATTGCTTCTATATAGTCTAAGAAACATATACACAAAGCATCCAAACAGTACCATTCGCCAATATTTTGTTCTTCAAGTTTAAGTGAACAATGAGCCCCAATGGTTAATCCTTTATCGGAAATTACTTGTAATTTTCGACAAGTAGAACAATGAATGGAACAGGTAGACGGTTGAAGTCTTTGTATATATTGCTTCTATATAGTCTACGAAACATATATGCGAAGCATCCAAACAGTACAATTCGACAATTTTTTGCTGTTCAAGTTTAAGTGAACTACGAGCCCCATTGTTAATCCTTTAAAGGAAATTATTTGTAAATTTCGGCAAGTAGAACAATGTATGGAACGGGTAGACGGTTGAAATCTTTGTATATATTGCTTCTATAAAGTCTAAGAAACATATATGCAAATCATCCAAACAGTACAATTCGCCGATTATTTGATCTTCATGTTTAAGTGAACTACGAGCCCCATTGTTAATACTTTAACGGAAATTATTTGTAACTTGCGACAAGTAGAACAATGAATGGAACAGGTAGACGGTTGAAATCAATGTATATATTGCTTCTATATAGTCTAAGAAACATATATGCAAAGCATCCAAACAGTACCATTCGCCACTTTTTTGTACTTCAAGTTTAAGTGAACAACGACCCCCATTGTTAACCCTTTAAAGGAAATTATTTGTAAATTTCGACAAGTAGAACAATGAATGGAATAGGTAGACGGTTGAAATCATTGTATATATTGCTTCTATATAGTCTAAGAAACATATATGCAAAGCATCCAAACAGTACAGTTCGCCAATTTTTTGTTCTTCAAGTTTAAGTAAACTACGATCCCCATTGTTAATCCCTTAACGGAAATTATTTGTAATATTCGACAAGTAGAACAATGAATGGAACAGATAGACGGTTGAAATATTTGTATATATTGCTTCTATATACAATAAGAAACATATATGCAAAGCATCCAAACAGTACAATTCGCCAATTTTTTGTTCTTCAAGTTTAAGTAAACTACGATCCCCACTGTTAATGCCTTAATGGAAATTATTTGCAACTTTCGACAAGTTGATCAATGAATGGAACAGGTAGACGGTTGAAATCTTTGTATATATTGCTTCTATATAGTCTAAGAAACATATATGCAAAGCATCCAAACAGTACCATTCGCCACTTTTTTGTTCTTCAAGTTTAAGTAAACTACGATCCCCATTGTTAATCCCTTAACGGAAATTATTTGTAATTTTCGACAAGTAGAACAATGAATGGAACAGGTAGACGGTTGAAGTCTTTGTATATATTGCTTCTATATAGTCTACGAAACATATATGCGAAGCATCCAAACAGTACAATTCGACAATTTTTTGCTGTTCAAGTTTAAGTGAACTACGAGCCCCATTGTTAATCCTTTAAAGGAAATTATTTGTAAATTTCGGCAAGTAGAACAATGAATGGAACAGGTAGACGGTTGAAATCTTTGTATATATTGCTTCTATAAAGTCTAAGAAACATATATGCAAATCATCCAAACAGTACAATTCGCCAATTTTTTGTTCTTCAAGTTTAAGTAAACTACGATCCCCATTGTTAATGCCTTAATGGAAATTATTTGCAACTTTCGACAAGTTGATCAATGAATGGAACAGGTAGACGGTTGAAATCTTTGTATATATTGCTTCTATAAAGTCTAAGAAACATATATGCAAATCATCCAAACAGTACAATTCGCCAATTACTTGATCTTCAAGTTTAAGTGAACTACGAGCCCCATTGTTAATACTTTAACGGAAATTATTTGTAACTTGCGACAAGTAGAACAATGAATGGAACAGGTAGACGGTTGAAATCAATGTATATATTGCTTCTATATAGTCTAAGAAACATATATGCAAAGCATCCAAACAGTACCATTCGCCACTTTTTTGTTCTTCAAGTTTAAGTGAACAACGAGCCCCATTGTTAATCCTTTAACGGAAATTAATTGTAACTTTCTACAAGTAGAACAATGAATGGAACAGGTAGACGGTTGAAATCTTTATATATATTGCGTCTATATAGTCTAAGAAACATATATGCAAAGCATCCAAACAGTACAATTCCCCAATTTTTTGTTCTTCAAGTTTAAGTGAATTACGAGCCCCATTGTTAATCCTTTAAAGGAAATTATTTGTAAATTTCGACAAGTAGAACAATGAATGGAACAGGTAGACGGTTGAAATCTTTGTATATATTGCTTCTATATAATCTAAGAAACATATATGCAATGCATCCAAACAGTACAAATCGCCAATTTCTTGTTCTTCAAGTTTAAGTAAACTACGATCCCCATTGTTAATCCCTTAACGGAAATTACTTGTAACTTTCGACAAGTAGAACAATGAATGGAACAGGTAGACGGTTGAAATCTTTGTATATATTGCTTCTATATAGTCTAAGAAACATATATGCATAGAGTCCAAACAGTACAATTCGCCAATTTTTTGCTCTTCAAGTTTAAGTAAACTACGATCCCCATTGTTAATCCCTTAACGGAAATTATTTGTAACTTTCGACAAGTAGAACAATGAATGGAACAGGTAGACGGTTGAAATCTTTGTATATATTGCTTCTATATAATCTAAGAAACATATATGCAAAGCATCCAAACAGTACCATTCGCCAATTTTTTGTTCTTCAAGTTTAAGTGAACTACGAGCCCCATTGTTAATCCTTTAAAGGAAATTATTTGTAAATTTCGACAAGTAGAACAATGAATGGATCATGTAGACGGTTGAAATCATTGTATATATTGCTTCTATATAGTCTGCGAAACATATATGCAAAGCATCCAAACAGTACAATTCGCCAATTTTTTGTTCCTCAAGTTTAAGTGAACTACGAGCCCCATTGTTAATCCTTTAACGGAAATTAATTGTAACTTTCTACAAGTAGGACAATGATTGGAACACGTAGACGGTTGAAATCTTTGTATATATTGCTTCTATATAGTCTAAGAAACATATACACAAAGCATCCAAACAGTACCATTCGCCAATATTTTGTTCTTCAAGTTTAAGTGAACAATGAGCCCCAATGGTTAATCCTTTATCGGAAATTACTTGTAATTTTCGACAAGTAGAACAATGAATGGAACAGGTAGACGGTTGAAGTCTTTGTATATATTGCTTCTATATAGTCTACGAAACATATATGCGAAGCATCCAAACAGTACAATTCGACAATTTTTTGCTGTTCAAGTTTAAGTGAACTACGAGCCCCATTGTTAATCCTTTAAAGGAAATTATTTGTAAATTTCGGCAAGTAGAACAATGTATGGAACGGGTAGACGGTTGAAATCTTTGTATATATTGCTTCTATAAAGTCTAAGAAACATATATGCAAATCATCCAAACAGTACAATTCGCCGATTATTTGATCTTCAAGTTTAAGTGAACTACGAGCCCCATTGTTAATACTTTAACGGAAATTATTTGTAACTTGCGACAAGTAGAACAATGAATGGAACAGGTAGACTGTTGAAATCAATGTATATATTGCTTCTATATAGTCTAAGAAACATATATGCAAAGCATCCAAACAGTACCATTCGCCACTTTTTTGTTCTTCAAGTTTAAGTGAACAACGACCCCCATTGTTAACCCTTTAAAGGAAATTATTTGTAAATTTCGACAAGTAGAACAATGAATGGAATAGGTAGACGGTTGAAATCATTGTATATATTGCTTCTATATAGTCTAAGAAACATATATGCAAAGCATCCAAACAGTACAGTTCGCCAATTTTTTGTTCTTCAAGTTTAAGTAAACTACGATCCCCATTGTTAATCCCTTAACGGAAATTATTTGTAATATTCGACAAGTAGAACAATGAATGGAACAGATAGACGGTTGAAATATTTGTATATATTGCTTCTATATACAATAAGAAACATATATGCAAAGCATCCAAACAGTACAATTCGCCAATTTTTTGTTCTTCAAGTTTAAGTAAACTACGATCCCCATTGTTAATGCCTTAATGGAAATTATTTGCAACTTTCGACAAGTTGATCAATGAATGGAACAGGTAGACGGTTGAAATCTTTGTATATATTGCTTCTATATAGTCTAAGAAACATATATGCAAAGCATCCAAACAGTACCATTCGCCACTTTTTTGTTCTTCAAGTTTAAGTAAACTACGATCCCCATTGTTAATCCCTTAACGGAAATTATTTGTAATTTTCGACAAGTAGAACAATGAATGGAACAGGTAGACGGTTGAAGTCTTTGTATATATTGCTTCTATATAGTCTACGAAACATATATGCGAAGCATCCAAACAGTACAATTCGACAATTTTTTGCTGTTCAAGTTTAAGTGAACTACGAGCCCCATTGTTAATCCTTTAAAGGAAATTATTTGTAAATTTCGGCAAGTAGAACAATGAATGGAACAGGTAGACGGTTGAAATCTTCGTATATATTGCTTCTATAAAGTCTAAGAAACATATATGCAAATCATCCAAACAGTACAATTCGCCAATTTTTTGTTCTTCAAGTTTAAGTAAACTACGATCCCCATTGTTAATGCCTTAATGGAAATTATTTGCAACTTTCGACAAGTTGATCAATGAATGGAACAGGTAGACGGTTGAAATCTTTGTATATATTGCTTCTATAAAGTCTAAGAAACATATATGCAAATCATCCAAACAGTACAATTCGCCAATTACTTGATCTTCAAGTTTAAGTGAACTACGAGCCCCATTGTTAATACTTTAACGGAAATTATTTGTAACTTGCGACAAGTAGAACAATGAATGGAACAGGTAGACGGTTGAAATCAATGTATATATTGCTTCTATATAGTCTAAGAAACATATATGCAAAGCATCCAAACAGTACCATTCGCCACTTTTTTGTTCTTCAAGTTTAAGTGAACAACGAGCCCCACTGTTAATCCTTTAACGGAAATTAATTGTAACTTTCTACAAGTAGAACAATGAATGGAACAGGTAGACGGTTGAAATCTTTATATATATTGCGTCTATATAGTCTAAGAAACATATATGCAAAGCATCCAAACAGTACAATTCCCCAATTTTTTGTTCTTCAAGTTTAAGTGAATTACGAGCCCCATTGTTAATCCTTTAAAGGAAATTATTTGTAAATTTCGACAAGTAGAACAATGAATGGAACAGGTAGACGGTTGAAATCTTTGTATATATTGCTTCTATATAATCTAAGAAACATATATGCAATGCATCCAAACAGTACAATTCGCCAATTTCTTGTTCTTCAAGTTTAAGTAAACTACGATCCCCATTGTTAATCCCTTAACGGAAATTACTTGTAACTTTCGACAAGTAGAACAATGAATGGAACAGGTAGACGGTTGAAATCTTTGTATATATTGCTTCTATATAGTCTAAGAAACATATACGCATAGCGTCCAAACAGTACAATTCGCCAATTTTTTGCTCTTCAAGTTTAAGTAAACTACGATCCCCATTGTTAATCCCTTAACGGAAATTATTTGTAACTTTCGACAAGTAGAACAATGAATAGTACAGGTAGACGGTTGAAATATTTCTATATATTGCTTCTAAATAGTCTAAGAAACATATATGCAAAGCATCCAAACAGTACAATTCGCCAATTTTTTGTTCTTCAAGTTTAAGTGAACAACGAGCCCCATTGTTAATCCTTTAAAGGAAGTTATTTGTAAATTTCGACAAGGAGAACAATGAATGGAACAGGTAGACGGTTGAAATCTTTGTATATATTGCTTCTATATAATCTAAGAAACATATATGCAATGCATCCAAACAGTACAATTCGCCAATTTTTTGTTCCTCAAGTTTAAGTGAACTACGAGCCCCATTGTTAATCCTTTAACGGAAATTAATTGTAACTTTCTACAAGTAGGACAATGATTGGAACACGTAGACGGTTGAAATCTTTGTATATATTGCTTCTATATAGTCTAAGAAACATATACACAAAGCATCCAAACAGTACCATTCGCCAATATGTTGTTCTTCAAGTTTAAGTGAACAATGAGCCCCAATGGTTAATCCTTTATCGGAAATTACTTGTAATTTTCGACAAGTAGAACAATGAATGGAACAGGTAGACGGTTGAAGTCTTTGTATATATTGCTTCTATATAGTCTACGAAACATATATGCGAAGCATCCAAACAGTACAATTCGACAATTTTTTGCTGTTCAAGTTTAAGTGAACTACGAGCCCCATTGTTAATCCTTTAAAGGAAATTATTTGTAAATTTCGGCAAGTAGAACAATGTATGGAACGGGTAGACGGTTGAAATCTTTGTATATATTGCTTCTATAAAGTCTAAGAAACATATATGCAAATCATCCAAACAGTACAATTCGCCGATTATTTGATCTTCAAGTTTAAGTGAACTACGAGCCCCATTGTTAATACTTTAACGGAAATTATTTGTAACTTGCGACAAGTAGAACAATGAATGGAACAGGTAGACGGTTGAAATCAATGTATATATTGCTTCTATATAGTCTAAGAAACATATATGCAAAGCATCCAAACAGTACCATTCGCCACTTTTTTGTTCTTCAAGTTTAAGTGAACAACGACCCCCATTGTTAACCCTTTAAAGGAAATTATTTGTAAATTTCGACAAGTAGAACAATGAATGGAATAGGTAGACGGTTGAAATCATTGTATATATTGCTTCTATATAGTCTAAGAAACATATATGCAAAGCATCCAAACAGTACAGTTCGCCAATTTTTTGTTCTTCAAGTTTAAGTAAACTACGATCCCCATTGTTAATACTTTAACGGAAATTATTTGTAACTTGCGACAAGTAGAACAATTAATGGAACAGGTAGACGGTTGAAATCTTTGTATATATTGCTTCTATATAGTCTAAGAAACATATACGCATAGCGTCCAAACAGTACAATTCGCCAATTTTTTGCTCTTCAAGTTTAAGTAAACTACGATCCCCATTGTTAATCCATTAACGGAAATTATTTGTAACTTTCGACAAGTAGAACAATGAATAATACAGGTAGACGGTTGAAATCTTTCTATATATTGCTTCTAAATAGTCTAAGAAACATATATGCAAAGCATCCAAACAGTACAATTCGACAATTTTTTGTTCTTCAAGTTTAAGTAAACTACGATCCCCATTGTTAATGCCTTAATGGAAATTATTTGCAACTTTCGACAAGTTGATCAATGAATGGAACAGGTAGACGGTTGAAATCTTTGTATATATTGCTTCTATAAAGTCTAAGAAACATATATGCAAATCATCCAAACAGTACAATTCGCCAATTATTTGATCTTCAAGTTTAAGTGAACTACGAGCCCCATTGTTAATACTTTAACGGAAATTATTTGTAACTTGCGACAAGTAGAACAATGAATGGAACAGGTAGACGGTTGAAATCAATGTATATTTTGCTTCTATATAGTCTAAGAAACATATATGCAAAGCATCCAAACAGTACCATTCGCCACTTTTTTGTTCTTCAAGTTTAAGTGAACAACGAGCCCCATTGTTAATCCTTTAACGGAAATTAATTGTAACTTTCTACAAGTAGAACAATGAATGGAACAGGTAGACGGTTGAAATCTTTATATATATTGCGTCTATATAGTCTAAGAAACATATATGCAAAGCATCCAAACAGTACAATTCCCCAATTTTTTGTTCTTCAAGTTTAAGTAAACTACGATCCCCATTGTTAATTCCTTAACGGCAATTATTTGTAACTTTCGACAAGTAGAACAATTAATGGAACAGGTAGACGGTTGAAATCTTTGTATATATTGCTTCTATATAGTCTAAGAAACATATACGCATAGCGTCCAAACAGTACAATTCGCCAATTTTTTGCTCTTCAAGTTTAAGTAAACTACGATCCCCATTGTTAATCCCTTAACGGAAATTATTTGTAACTTTCGACAAGTAGAACAATGAATGGAACAGGTAGACGGTTGAAATCTTTGTATATATTGCTTCTATATAGTCTACGAAACATATATGCAAAGCATCCAAACAGTACAATTCGCCAATTTTTTGTTCTCCAAGTTTAAGTGAACTACGAGCCCCATTGTTAATCCTTTAAAGGAAATTATTTGTAAATTTCGACAAGTAGAACAATGAATGGATCATGTAGACGGTTGAAAAAATTGTATATATTGCTTCTAAATAGTCTAACAAACATCTATGCAAAGCATCCAAACAGTACTATTCGCCAATTTTTTGTTCTTCAAGTTTAAGTGAACAGCGGGCCCCATTGATAATCATGAAATGGAAATTATTTGTAACTTTCTACAAGTAGAACAATGAATAGTACAGGTAGACGGTTGAAATCTTTGTATATATTGCTTCTATATAGTCTACGAAACATATATGCAAAGCATCCAAACAGTACAATTCGCCAATTTTTTGTTCTCCAAGTTTAAGTGAACTACGAGCCCCATTGTTAATCCTTTAAAGGAAATTATTTGTAAATTTCGACAAGTAGAACAATGAATGGATCATGTAGACGGTTGAAAAAATTGTATATATTGCTTCTAAATAGTCTAACAAACATCTATGCAAAGCATCCAAACAGTACTATTCGCCAATTTTTTGTTCTTCAAGTTTAAGTGAACAGCGGGCCCCATTGATAATCATGAAATGGAAATTATTTGTAACTTTCTACAAGTAGAACAATGAATAGTACAGGTAGACGGCTGAAATCTTTCTATATATTGCTTCTAAATAGTCTAAGAAACATATATGCAAAGCATCCAAACAGTACAATTCCCCAATTTTTTGTTCTTCAAGTTTAAGTGAACTACGAGCCCCATTGTTAATCCTTTAAAGGAAATTATTTGTAAATTTCGACAAGTAGAACAATGAATGGAACAGGTAGACGGTTGAAATCTTTGTATATATTGCTTCTATATAATCTAAGAAACATATATGCAATGCATCCAAACAGTACAATCCGCCAATTTCTTGTTCTTCAAGTTTAAGTAAACTACGATCCCCATTGTTAATCCCTTAACGGCAATTATTTGTAACTTTCGACAAGTAGAACAATGAATGGAACAGGTAGACGGTTGAAATCTTTGTATATATTGCTTCTATATAGTCTAAGAAACATATACGCATAGCGTCCAAACAGTACAATTCGCCAATTTTTTGCTCTTCAAGTTTAAGTGAACTACGAGCCCCATTGTTAATACTTTAACGGAAATTATTTGTAACTTGCGACAAGTAGAACAATGAATGGAACAGGTAGACGGTTGAAATCAATGTATATATTGCTTCTATATAATCTAAGAAACATATATGCAATGCATCCAAACAGTACAATCCGCCAATTTCTTGTTCTTCAAGTTTAAGTAAACTACGATCCCCATTGTTAATCCCTTAACGGCAATTATTTGTAACTTTCGACAAGTAGAACAATGAATGGAACAGGTAGACGGTTGAAATCTTTGTATATATTGCTTCTATATAGTCTAAGAAACATATACGCATAGCGTCCAAACAGTACAATTCGCCAATTTTTTGCTCTTCAAGTTTAAGTAAACTACGATCCCCATTGTTAATCCCTTAACGGAAATTATTTGTAACTTTCGACAAGTAGAACAATGAATAGTACAGGTAGACGGTTGAAATCTTTCTATATATTGCTTCTAAATAGTCTAAGAAACATATATGCAATGCATCCAAACAGTACAATTCGCCAATTTTTTGTTCTTCAAGTTTAAGTGAACTACGAGCCCCATTGTTAATCCTTTAAAGGAAATTATTTGTAAATTTCGACAAGTAGAACAATTAATGGAACAGGTAGACGGTTGAAATCTTTGTATATATTGCTTCTATAAAGTCTAAGAAACATATATGCAAATCATCCAAACAGTACAATTCGCCAATTATTTGATCTTCAAGTTTAAGTGAACTACGAGCCCCATTGTTAATACTTTAACGGAAATTATTTGTAACTTGCGACAAGTAGAACAATGAATGGAACAGGTAGACGGTTGAAATCAATGTATATATTGCTTCTATATAGTCTAAGAAACATATATGCAAAGCATCCAAACAGTACCATTCGCCACTTTTTTGTTCTTCAAGTTTAAGTGAACAACGAGCCCCATTGTTAATCCTTTAACGGAAATTAATTGTAACTTTCTACAAGTAGAACAATGAATGGAACAGGTAGACGGTTGAAATCTTTATATATATTGCGTCTATATAGTCTAAGAAACATATATGCAAAGCATCCAAACAGTACAATTCCCCAATTTTTTGTTCTTCAAGTTTAAGTGAACTACGAGCCCCATTGTTAATCCTTTAAAGGAAATTATTTGTAAATTTCGACAAGTAGAACAATGAATGGAACAGGTAGACGGTTGAAATCTTTGTATATATTGCTTCTATATAATCTAAGAAACATATATGCAATGCATCCAAACAGTACAATCCGCCAATTTCTTGTTCTTCAAGTTTAAGTAAACTACGATCCCCATTGTTAATCCCTTAACGGCAATTATTTGTAACTTTCGACAAGTAGAACAATGAATGGAACAGGTAGACGGTTGAAATCTTTGTATATATTGCTTCTATATAGTCTAAGAAACATATACGCATAGCGTCCAAACAGTACAATTCGCCAATTTTTTGCTCTTCAAGTTTAAGTAAACTACGATCCCCATTGTTAATCCCTTAACGGAAATTATTTGTAACTTTCGACAAGTAGAACAATGAATAGTACAGGTAGACGGTTGAAATCTTTCTATATATTGCTTCTAAATAGTCTAAGAAACATATATGCAAAGCATCCAAACAGTACAATTCGCCAATTTTTTGTTCTTCAAGTTTAAGTGAACTACGAGCCCCATTGTTAATCCTTTAAAGGAAATTATTTGTAAATTTCGACAAGTAGAACAATGAATGGAACAGGTAGACGGTTGAAATCTTTGTATATATTGCTTCTATATAGTCTAAGAAACATATACGCATAGCGTCCAAACAGTACAATTCGCCAATTTTTTGCTCTTCAAGTTTAAGTAAACTACGATCCCCATTGTTAATCCCTTAACGGAAATTATTTGTAACTTTCGACAAGTAGAACAATGAATAGTACAGGTAGACGGTTGAAATCTTTCTATATATTGCTTCTAAATAGTCTAAGAAACATATATGCAAAGCATCCAAACAGTACAATTCGCCAATTTTTTGTTCTTCAAGTTTAAGTGAACTACGAGCCCCATTGTTAATCCTTTAAAGGAAATTATTTGTAAATTTCGACAAGTAGAACAATGAATGGAACAGGTAGACGGTTGAAATCTTTGTATATATTGCTTCTATATAATCTAAGAAACATATATGCAATGCATCCAAACAGTACAATCCGCCAATTTCTTGTTCTTCAAGTTTAAGTAAACTACGATCCCCATTGTTAATCCCTTAACGGCAATTATTTGTAACTTTCGACAAGTAGAACAATTAATGGAACAGGTAGACGGTTGAAATCGTTGTATATATTGCTTCTATATAGTCTAAGAAACATATACGCATAGCGTCCAAACAGTACAATTCGCCAATTTTTTGCTCTTCAAGTTTAAGTAAACTACGATCCCCATTGTTAATCCCTTAACGGAAATTATTTGTAACTTTCGACAAGTAGAACAATGAATAATACAGGTAGACGGTTGAAATCTTTCTATATATTGCTTCTAAATAGTCTAAGAAACATATATGCAAAGCATCCAAACAGTACAATTCGCCAATTTTTTGTTCTTCAAGTTTAAGTAAACTACGATCCCCATTGTTAATGCCTTAATGGAAATTATTTGCAACTTTCGACAAGTTGATCAATGAATGGAACAGGTAGACGGTTGAAATCTTTGTATATATTGCTTCTATAAAGTCTAAGAAACATATATGCAAATCATCCAAACAGTACAATTCGCCAATTATTTGATCTTCAAGTTTAAGTGAACTACGAGCCCCATTGTTAATACTTTAACGGAAATTATTTGTAACTTGCGACAAGTAGAACAATGAATGGAACAGGTAGACGGTTGAAATCAATGTATATATTGCTTCTATATAGTCTAAGAAACATATATGCAAAGCATCCAAACAGTACCATTCGCCACTTTTTTGTTCTTCAAGTTTAAGTGAACAACGAGCCCCATTGTTAATCCTTTAACGGAAATTAATTGTAACTTTCTACAAGTAGAACAATGAATGGAACAGGTAGACGGTTGAAATCTTTATATATATTGCGTCTATATAGTCTAAGAAACATATATGCAAAGCATCCAAACAGTACAATTCCCCAATTTTTTGTTCTTCAAGTTTAAGTGAATTACGAGCCCCATTGTTAATCCTTTAAAGGAAATGATTTGTAAATTTCGACAAGTAGAACAATGAATGGAACAGGTAGACGGTTGAAATCTCTGTATATATTGCTTCTATATAATCTAAGAAACATATATGCAATGCATCCAAACAGTACAATTCGCCAATTTCTTGTTCTTCAAGTTTAAGTAAACTACGATCCCCATTGTTAATCCCTTAACGGAAATTACTTGTAACTTTCGACAAGTAGAACAATGAATGGAACAGGTAGACGGTTGAAATCTTTGTATATATTGCTTCTATATAGTCTAAGAAACATATATGCATAGAGTCCAAACAGTACCATTCGCCACTTTTTTGTTCTTCAAGTTTAAGTGAACAACGAGCCCCATTGTTAATCCTTTAACGGAAATTAATTGTAACTTTCTACAAGTAGAACAATGAATGGAACAGGTAGACGGTTGAAATCTTTATATATATTGCGTCTATATAGTCTAAGAAACATATATGCGAAGCATCCAAACAGTACAATTCGACAATTTTTTGCTGTTCAAGTTTAAGTGAACTACGAGCCCCATTGTTAATCCTTTAAAGGAAATTATTTGTAAATTTCGACAAGTAGAACAATGAATGGAACAGGTAGACGGTTGAAATCTTTGTATATATTGCTTCTATATAATCTAAGAAACATATATGCAATGCATCCAAACAGTACAATCCGCCAATTTCTTGTTCTTCAAGTTTAAGTAAACTACGATCCCCATTGTTAATCCCTTAAAGGAAATTATTTGTAAATTTCGACAAGTAGAACAATGAATGGAACAGGTAGACGGTTGAAATCTTTGTATATATTGCTTCTATATAATCTAAGAAACATATATGCAATGCATCCAAACAGTACAATCCGCCAATTTCTTGTTCTTCAAGTTTAAGTAAACTACGATCCCCATTGTTAATCCCTTAACGGCAATTATTTGTAACTTTCGACAAGTAGAACAATGAATGGAACAGGTAGACGGTTGAAATCTTTGTATATATTGCTTCTATATAGTCTAAGAAACATATACGCATAGCGTCCAAACAGTACAATTCGCCAATTTTTTGCTCTTCAAGTTTAAGTAAACTACGATCCCCATTGTTAATCCCTTAACGGAAATTATTTGTAACTTTCGACAAGTAGAACAATGAATAGTACAGGTAGACGGTTGAAATCTTTCTATATATTGCTTCTAAATAGTCTAAGAAACATATATGCAAAGCATCCAAACAGTACAATTCGCCAATTTTTTGTTCTTCAAGTTTAAGTGAACAACGAGCCCCATTGTTAATCCTTTAAAGGAAGTTATTTGTAAATTTCGACAAGGAGAACAATGAATGGAACAGGTAGACGGTTGAAATCTTTGTATATATTGCTTCTAAATAGTCTAAGAAACATATATGCAAAGCATCCAAACAGTACAATTCGCCAATTTTTTGTTCTTCAAGTTTAAGTAAACTACGATCCCCATTGTTAATGCCTTAATGGAAATTATTTGCAACTTTCGACAAGTTGATCAATGAATGGAACAGGTAGACGGTTGAAATCTTTGTATATATTGCTTCTATATAGTCTAAGAAACATATATGCAAAGCATCCAAACAGTACCATTCGCCACTTTTTTGTTCTTCAAGTTTAAGTAAACTACGATCCCCATTGTTAATCCCTTAACGGAAATTATTTGTAATTTTCGACAAGTAGAACAATGAATGGAACAGGTAGACGGTTGACGTCTTTGTATATATTGCTTCTATATAGTCTACGAAACATATATGCGAAGCATCCAAACAGTACAATTCGACAATTTTTTGCTGTTCAAGTTTAAGTGAACTACGAGCCCCATTGTTAATCCTTTAAAGGAAATTATTTGTAAATTTCGGCAAGTAGAACAATGAATGGAACAGGTAGACGGTTGAAATCTTTGTATATATTGCTTCTATAAAGTCTAAGAAACATATATGCAAATCATCCAAACAGTACAATTCGCCAATTTTTTGTTCTTCAAGTTTAAGTAAACTACGATCCCCATTGTTAATGCCTTAATGGAAATTATTTGCAACTTTCGACAAGTTGATCAATGAATGGAACAGGTAGACGGTTGAAATCTTTGTATATATTGCTTCTATAAAGTCTAAGAAACATATATGCAAATCATCCAAACAGTACAATTCGCCAATTACTTGATCTTCAAGTTTAAGTGAACTACGAGCCCCATTGTTAATACTTTAACGGAAATTATTTGTAACTTGCGACAAGTAGAACAATGAATGGAACAGGTAGACGGTTAAAATCAATGTATATATTGCTTCTATATAGTCTAAGAAACATATATGCAAAGCATCCAAACAGTACCATTCGCCACTTTTTTGTTCTTCAAGTTTAAGTGAACAACGAGCCCCATTGTTAATCCTTTAACGGAAATTAATTGTAACTTTCTACAAGTAGAACAATGAATGGAACAGGTAGACGGTTGAAATCTTTATATATATTGCGTCTATATAGTCTAAGAAACATATATGCAAAGCATCCAAACAGTACAATTCCCCAATTTTTTGTTCTTCAAGTTTAAGTGAATTACGAGCCCCATTGTTAATCCTTTAAAGGAAATTATTTGTAAATTTCGACAAGTAGAACAATGAATGGAACAGGTAGACGGTTGAAATCTTTGTATATATTGCTCCTATATAATCTAAGAAACATATATGCAATGCATCCAAACAGTACAAATCGCCAATTTCTTGTTCTTCAAGTTTAAGTAAACTACGATCCCCATTGTTAATCCCTTAACGGAAATTACTTGTAACTTTCGACAAGTAGAACAATGAATGGAACAGGTAGACGGTTGAAATCTTTGTATATATTGCTTCTATATAGTCTAAGAAACATATATGCATAGAGTCCAAACAGTACAATTCGCCAATTTTTTGCTCTTCAAGTTTAAGTAAACTACGATCCCCATTGTTAATCCCTTAACGGAAATTATTTGTAACTTTCGACAAGTAGAACAATGAATGGAACAGGTAGACGGTTGAAATCTTTGTATATATTGCTTCTATATAATCTAAGAAACATATATGCAAAGCATCCAAACAGTACCATTCGCCAATTTTTTGTTCTTCAAGTTTAAGTGAACTACGAGCCCCATTGTTAATCCTTTAAAGGAAATTATTTGTAAATTTCGACAAGTAGAACAATGAATGGATCATGTAGACGGTTGAAATCATTGTATATATTGCTTCTATATAGTCTGCGAAACATATATGCAAAGCATCCAAACAGTACAATTCGCCAATTTTTTGTTCCTCAAGTTTAAGTGAACTACGAGCCCCATTGTTAATCCTTTAACGGAAATTAATTGTAACTTTCTACAAGTAGGACAATGATTGGAACACGTAGACGGTTGAAATCTTTGTATATATTGCTTCTATATAGTCTGAGAAACATATACGCAAAGCATCCAAACAGTACAATTCGCCAATTATTTGATCTTCAAGTTTAAGTGAACTACGAGCCCCATTGTTAATACTTTAACGGAAATTAATTGTAACTTTCTGCAAGTAGAACAATGAATGGAACAGGTAGACTGTTGAAATCATTGTATATATTGCTTCTATATAGTCTAAGAAACATATATGCATAGCGTCCAAACAGTACAATTCGACAATTTTCTGCTCTTCAAGTTTAAGTAAACTACGATCCCCATTGTTAATCCTTTAACGGAAATTAATTGTAACTTTCTACGAGTAGGACAATGATTGGAACACGTAGCCGGTTGAAATCTTTGTATATATTGCTTCTATATAGTCTAAGAAACATATACGCAAAGCATCCAAACAGTACCATTCGCCAATATTTTGTTCTTCAAGTTTAAGTGAACAATGAGCCCCAATGGTTAATCCTTTAACGGAAATTAATTGTAACTTTCTACAAGTAGAACAATGAATGGAACAGGTAGACGGTTGAAATCTTTGTATATATTGCTTCTATATAATCTAAGAAACATATATGCAAAGCATCCAAACAGTACAATTCGCCAATTTTTTGTTCTTCAAGTTTAAGTGAACTACGAGCCCCATTGTTAATCCTTTAAAGGAAGTTATTTGTAAATTTCGACAAGGAGAACAATGAATGGAACAGGTAGACGGTTGAAATCAATGTATATATTGCTTCTATATAGTCTAAGAAACATATATGCAAAGCATCTAAACAGTACAATTCGCCAATTTTTTGTTCTTCAAGTGTAAGTGAACAACGAGCCCCATTGATAATCATGAAACGGAAATTATTTGTAGGTTTCTACAAGTAGAACAATGAATAGAACGGGTAGACGGTAGAAATCTTTGTATATGTTGCTTCTATATAGTCTAAGAAACATATATGCAAAGCATCTAAACAGTACCATTCGCCAATTTTTTGTTCTTCAAGTTTAAGTGAACTACGAGCCCCATTGTTAATACGTTAACGGAAATTATTTGTAACTTTCGACAAGTAGAACAATGAATGGAACAGGTAGACAGTTGAAATCATTGTATATATTGCGTCTATATAGTCTAAGAAACATATATGCAAAGCATCCAAACAGTACCATTCGCCAATTTTTTATTCTTCAAGATTAAGTGAACACGAGCCCCATTGTTAATCCTTTAACGGAAATTAATTGTAACTTTCTACAAGTAGAACAATGAATGGAACAGGTAGACGGTTGAAATCTTTGTATATATTGCTTCTATATAGTCTACGAAACATATATGCAAAGCATCCAAACAGTACCATTCGCCAATTTTTTGATCTTCAGGTTTAAGTGAACAGCGAGACCCATTGATAATCATGAAATGGAAATTATTTGTAACATTCTACAAGTAGAACAATGAATAGTACAGGCAGACGGGTGAAATCTTTCTATATATTGCTTCTAAATAGTCTAAGAAACATATATGCAAAGCATCCAAACAGTGCAATTCGCCAATTATTTGTTCTTCAACTTTAAGTGAACTACGAGCCCCATTGTTAATACTTTAACGGAAATTAATTGTAACTTTCGACAAGTAGAACAATGATTGGAACAGGTAGACGGTTGAAATCTTTGTATATATTGCTTCTATATAGTCTACGAAACATATATGCAAAGCATCCAAACAGTACAATTCGCCAATTTTTTGTTCTTCAAGTTTAAGTGAACTACGAGCCCCATTGTTAATACTTTAACGGAAATTATTTGTAACTTTCGACAAGTAGAACAATGATTGGAACAGGTAGACGGTTGAAATCTTTGTATATATTGCTTCTAAATAGTCTAAGAAACATCTATGCAAAGCATCCAAACAGTACAATTCGCCAATTATTTGATCTTCAAGTTTAAGTGAACTACGAGCCCCATTGTTAATACTTTAACGGAAATTATTTGTAACTTGCGACAAGTAGAACAATGAATGGAACAGGTAGACGGTTGAAATCTTTGTATATATTGCTTCTATATAGTCTAAGAAAAATATATGCAAAGCATCCAAACAGTACAATTCGCCAATTTTTTGTTCTTCAAGTTTAAGTGAACAATGAGCCCTAATGGTTAATCCTTTATCGGAAATTATTTGTAAATTTCGACAAGTAGAACAATGAATGGATCATGTAGACGGTTGAAAAAATTGTATATATTGCTTCTAAATAGTCTAACAAACATCTATGCAAAGCATCCAAACAGTACTATTCGCCAATTTTTTGTTCTTCAAGTTTAAGTGAACAGCGGGCCCCATTGATAATCATGAAATGGAAATTATTTGTAACTTTCTACAAGTAGAACAATGAATAGTACAGGTAGACGGCTGAAATCTTTCTATATATTGCTTCTAAATAGTCTAAGAAACATATATGCAAAGCATCCAAACAGTACAATTCCCCAATTTTTTGTTCTTCAAGTTTAAGTGAACTACGAGCCCCATTGTTAATCCTTTAAAGGAAATTATTTGTAAATTTCGACAAGTAGAACAATGAATGGAACAGGTAGACGGTTGAAATCTTTGTATATATTGCTTCTATATAATCTAAGAAACATATATGCAATGCATCCAAACAGTACAATCCGCCAATTTCTTGTTCTTCAAGTTTAAGTAAACTACGATCCCCATTGTTAATCCCTTAACGGCAATTATTTGTAACTTTCGACAAGTAGAACAATGAATGGAACAGGTAGACGGTTGAAATCTTTGTATATATTGCTTCTATATAGTCTAAGAAACATATACGCATAGCGTCCAAACAGTACAATTCGCCAATTTTTTGCTCTTCAAGTTTAAGTAAACTACGATCCCCATTGTTAATCCCTTAACGGAAATTATTTGTAACTTTCGACAAGTAGAACAATGAATAGTACAGGTAGACGGTTGAAATCTTTCTATATATTGCTTCTAAATAGTCTAAGAAACATATATGCAAAGCATCCAAACAGTACAATTCGCCAATTTTTTGTTCTTCAAGTTTAAGTGAACAACGAGCCCCATTGTTAATCCTTTAAAGGAAGTTATTTGTAAATTTCGACAAGGAGAACAATGAATGGAACAGGTAGACGGTTGAAATCTTTGTATATATTGCTTCTATATAATCTAAGAAACATATATGCAATGCATCCAAACAGTACAATTCGCCAATTTTTTGTTCCTCAAGTTTAAGTGAACTACGAGCCCCATTGTTAATCCTTTAACGGAAATTAATTGTAACTTTCTACAAGTAGGACAATGATTGGAACACGTAGACGGTTGAAATCTTTGTATATATTGCTTCTATATAGTCTAAGAAACATATACACAAAGCATCCAAACAGTACCATTCGCCAATATTTTGTTCTTCAAGTTTAAGTGAACAATGAGCCCCAATGGTTAATCCTTTATCGGAAATTACTTGTAATTTTCGACAAGTAGAACAATGAATGGAACAGGTAGACGGTTGAAGTCTTTGTATATATTGCTTCTATATAGTCTACGAAACATATATGCGAAGCATCCAAACAGTACAATTCGACAATTTTTTGCTGTTCAAGTGTAAGTGAACTACGAGCCCCATTGTTAATCCTTTAAAGGAAATTATTTGTAAATTTCGGCAAGTAGAACAATGTATGGAACGGGTAGACGGTTGAAATCTTTGTATATATTGCTTCTATAAAGTCTAAGAAACATATATGCAAATCATCCAAACAGTACAATTCGCCGATTATTTGATCTTCAAGTTTAAGTGAACTACGAGCCCCATTGTTAATACTTTAACGGAAATTATTTGTAACTTGCGACAAGTAGAACAATGAATGGAACAGGTAGACTGTTGAAATCAATGTATATATTGCTTCTATATAGTCTAAGAAACATATATGCAAAGCATCCAAACAGTACCATTCGCCACTTTTTTGTTCTTCAAGTTTAAGTGAACAACGACCCCCATTGTTAACCCTTTAAAGGAAATTATTTGTAAATTTCGACAAGTAGAACAATGAATGGAATAGGTAGACGGTTGAAATCATTGTATATATTGCTTCTATATAGTCTAAGAAACATATATGCAAAGCATCCAAACAGTACAGTTCGCCAATTTTTTGTTCTTCAAGTTTAAGTAAACTACGATCCCCATTGTTAATCCCTTAACGGAAATTATTTGTAATATTCGACAAGTAGAACAATGAATGGAACAGATAGACGGTTGAAATATTTGTATATATTGCTTCTATATACAATAAGAAACATATATGCAAAGCATCCAAACAGTACAATTCGCCAATTTTTTGTTCTTCAAGTTTAAGTAAACTACGATCCCCATTGTTAATGCCTTAATGGAAATTATTTGCAACTTTCGACAAGTTGATCAATGAATGGAACAGGTAGACGGTTGAAATCTTTGTATATATTGCTTCTATATAGTCTAAGAAACATATATGCAAAGCATCCAAACAGTACCATTCGCCACTTTTTTGTTCTTCAAGTTTAAGTAAACTACGATCCCCATTGTTAATCCCTTAACGGAAATTATTTGTAATTTTCGACAAGTAGAACAATGAATGGAACAGGTAGACGGTTGAAGTCTTTGTATATATTGCTTCTATATAGTCTACGAAACATATATGCGAAGCATCCAAACAGTACAATTCGACAATTTTTTGCTGTTCAAGTTTAAGTGAACTACGAGCCCCATTGTTAATCCTTTAAAGGAAATTATTTGTAAATTTCGGCAAGTAGAACAATGAATGGAACAGGTAGACGGTTGAAATCTTCGTATATATTGCTTCTATAAAGTCTAAGAAACATATATGCAAATCATCCAAACAGTACAATTCGCCAATTTTTTGTTCTTCAAGTTTAAGTAAACTACGATCCCCATTGTTAATGCCTTAATGGAAATTATTTGCAACTTTCGACAAGTTGATCAATGAATGGAACAGGTAGACGGTTGAAATCTTTGTATATATTGCTTCTATAAAGTCTAAGAAACATATATGCAAATCATCCAAACAGTACAATTCGCCAATTACTTGATCTTCAAGTTTAAGTGAACTACGAGCCCCATTGTTAATACTTTAACGGAAATTATTTGTAACTTGCGACAAGTAGAACAATGAATGGAACAGGTAGACGGTTGAAATCAATGTATATATTGCTTCTATATAGTCTAAGAAACATATATGCAAAGCATCCAAACAGTACCATTCGCCACTTTTTTGTTCTTCAAGTTTAAGTGAACAACGAGCCCCATTGTTAATCCTTTAACGGAAATTAATTGTAACTTTCTACAAGTAGAACAATGAATGGAACAGGTAGACGGTTGAAATCTTTATATATATTGCGTCTATATAGTCTAAGAAACATATATGCAAAGCATCCAAACAGTACAATTCCCCAATTTTTTGTTCTTCAAGTTTAAGTGAACAACGAGCCCCATTGTTAATCCTTTAAAGGAAATTATTTGTAAATTTCGACAAGTAGAACAATGAATGGAATAGGTAGACGGTTGAAATCATTGTATATATTGCTTCTATATAGTCTAAGAAACATATATGCAAAGCATCCAAACAGTACAGTTCGCCAATTTTTTGTTCTTCAAGTTTAAGTAAACTACGATCCCCATTGTTAATCCCTTAACGGAAATTATTTGTAATATTCGACAAGTAGAACAATGAATGGAACAGATAGACGGTTGAAATATTTGTATATATTGCTTCTATATACAATAAGAAACATATATGCAAAGCATCCAAACAGTACAATTCGCCAATTTTTTGTTCTTCAAGTTTAAGTAAACTACGATCCCCATTGTTAATGCCTTAATGGAAATTATTTGCAACTTTCGACAAGTTGATCA
Organism: Cerceris ruficornis; assembly: GCA_963989415.1. Classification (NCBI taxonomy): domain Eukaryota; kingdom Metazoa; phylum Arthropoda; class Insecta; order Hymenoptera; family Crabronidae; genus Cerceris; species Cerceris ruficornis. The sequence continues at coordinate 802,847 of CAXDIW010000024.1, read as the reverse complement.
ATGAATGGAACAGGTAGACGGTTGAAATCTTTGTATATATTGCTTCTATATAGTCTAAGAAACATATATGCAAAGCATCCAAACAGTACCATTCGCCACTTTTTTGTTCTTCAAGTTTAAGTAAACTACGATCCCCATTGTTAATCCCTTAACGGAAATTATTTGTAATTTTCGACAAGTAGAACAATGAATGGAACAGGTAGACGGTTGAAGTCTTTGTATATATTGCTTCTATATAGTCTACGAAACATATATGCGAAGCATCCAAACAGTACAATTCGACAATTTTTTGCTGTTCAAGTTTAAGTGAACTACGAGCCCCATTGTTAATCCTTTAAAGGAAATTATTTGTAAATTTCGGCAAGTAGAACAATGAATGGAACAGGTAGACGGTTGAAATCTTCGTATATATTGCTTCTATAAAGTCTAAGAAACATATATGCAAATCATCCAAACAGTACAATTCGCCAATTTTTTGTTCTTCAAGTTTAAGTAAACTACGATCCCCATTGTTAATGCCTTAATGGAAATTATTTGCAACTTTCGACAAGTTGATCAATGAATGGAACAGGTAGACGGTTGAAATCTTTGTATATATTGCTTCTATAAAGTCTAAGAAACATATATGCAAATCATCCAAACAGTACAATTCGCCAATTACTTGATCTTCAAGTTTAAGTGAACTACGAGCCCCATTGTTAATACTTTAACGGAAATTATTTGTAACTTGCGACAAGTAGAACAATGAATGGAACAGGTAGACGGTTGAAATCAATGTATATATTGCTTCTATATAGTCTAAGAAACATATATGCAAAGCATCCAAACAGTACCATTCGCCACTTTTTTGTTCTTCAAGTTTAAGTGAACAACGAGCCCCATTGTTAATCCTTTAACGGAAATTAATTGTAACTTTCTACAAGTAGAACAATGAATGGAACAGGTAGACGGTTGAAATCTTTATATATATTGCGTCTATATAGTCTAAGAAACATATATGCAAAGCATCCAAACAGTACAATTCCCCAATTTTTTGTTCTTCAAGTTTAAGTGAATTACGAGCCCCATTGTTAATCCTTTAAAGGAAATTATTTGTAAATTTCGACAAGTAGAACAATGAATGGAACAGGTAGACGGTTGAAATCTTTGTATATATTGCTTCTATATAATCTAAGAAACATATATGCAATGCATCCAAACAGTACAATTCGCCAATTTCTTGTTCTTCAAGTTTAAGTAAACTACGATCCCCATTGTTAATCCCTTAACGGAAATTACTTGTAACTTTCGACAAGTAGAACAATGAATGGAACAGGTAGACGGTTGAAATCTTTGTATATATTGCTTCTATATAGTCTAAGAAACATATATGCATAGAGTCCAAACAGTACAATTCGCCAATTTTTTGCTCTTCAAGTTTAAGTAAACTACGATCCCCATTGTTAATCCCTTAACGGAAATTATTTGTAACTTTCGACAAGTAGAACAATGAATGGAACAGGTAGACGGTTGAAATCTTTGTATATATTGCTTCTATATAATCTAAGAAACATATATGCAAAGCATCCAAACAGTACCATTCGCCAATTTTTTGTTCTTCAAGTTGAAGTGAACTACGAGCCCCATTGTTAATCCTTTAAAGGAAATTATTTGTAAATTTCGACAAGTAGAACAATGAATGGATCATGTAGACGGTTGAAATCATTGTATATATTGCTTCTATATAGTCTGCGAAACATATATGCAAAGCATCCAAACAGTACAATTCGCCAATTTTTTGTTCCTCAAGTTTAAGTGAACTACGAGCCCCATTGTTAATCCTTTAACGGAAATTAATTGTAACTTTCTACAAGTAGGACAATGATTGGAACACGTAGACGGTTGAAATCTTTGTATATATTGCTTCTATATAGTCTGAGAAACATATACGCAAAGCATCCAAACAGTACAATTCGCCAATTATTTGATCTTCAAGTTTAAGTGAACTACGAGCCCCATTGTTAATACTTTACCGGAAATTAATTGTAACTTTCTGCAAGTAGAACAATGAATGGAACAGGTAGACTGTTGAAATCATTGTATATATTGCTTCTATATAGTCTAAGAAACATATATGCATAGCGTCCAAACAGTACAATTCGCCAATTTTCTGCTCTTCAAGTTTAAGTAAACTACGATCCCCATTGTTAATCCTTTAACGGAAATTAATTGTAACTTTCTACAAGTAGGACAATGATTGGAACACGTAGCCGGTTGAAATCTTTGTATATATTGCTTCTATATAGTCTAAGAAACATATACGCAAAGCATCCAAACAGTACCATTCGCCAATATTTTGTTCTTCAAGTTTAAGTGAACAATGAGCCCCAATGGTTAATCCTTTAACGGAAATTAATTGTAACTTTCTACAAGTAGAACAATGAATGGAACAGGTAGACGGTTGAAATCTTTGTATATATTGCTTCTATATAATCTAAGAAACATATATGCAAAGCATCCAAACAGTACAATTCGCCAATTTTTTGTTCTTCAAGTTTAAGTGAACTACGAGCCCCATTGTTAATCCTTTAAAGGAAGTTATTTGTAAATTTCGACAAGGAGAACAATGAATGGAACAGGTAGACGGTTGAAATCAATGTATATATTGCTTCTATATAGTCTAAGAAACATATATGCAAAGCATCTAAACAGTACAATTCGCCAATTTTTTGTTCTTCAAGTGTAAGTGAACAACGAGCCCCATTGATAATCATGAAACGGAAATTATTTGTAGGTTTCTACAAGTAGAACAATGAATAGAACGGGTAGACGGTAGAAATCTTTGTATATGTTGCTTCTATATAGTCTAAGAAACATATATGCAAAGCATCTAAACAGTACCATACGCCAATTTTTTGTTCTTCAAGTTTAAGTGAACTACGAGCCCCATTGTTAATACGTTAACGGAAATTATTTGTAACTTTCGACAAGTAGAACAATGAATGGAACAGGTAGACAGTTGAAATCATTGTATATATTGCGTCTATATAGTCTAAGAAACATATATGCAAAGCATCCAAACAGTACCATTCGCCAATTTTTTATTCTTCAAGATTAAGTGAAAACGAGCCCCATTGTTAATCCTTTAACGGAAATTAATTGTAACTTTCTACAAGTAGAACAATGAATGGAACAGGTAGACGGTTGAAATCTTTGTATATATTGCTTCTATATAGTCTACGAAACATATATGCAAAGCATCCAAACAGTACCATTCGCCAATTTTTTGATCTTCAGGTTTAAGTGAACAGCGAGCCCCATTGATAATCATGAAATGGAAATTATTTGTAACATTCTACAAGTAGAACAATGAATAGTACAGGCAGACGGGTGAAATCTTTCTATATATTGCTTCTAAATAGTCTAAGAAACATATATGCAAAGCATCCAAACAGTGCAATTCGCCAATTATTTGTTCTTCAAGTTTAAGTGAACTACGAGCCCCATTGTTAATACTTTAACGGAAATTAATTGTAACTTTCGACAAGTAGAACAATGATTGGAACAGGTAGACGGTTGAAATCTTTGTATATATTGCTTCTATATAGTCTACGAAACATATATGCAAAGCATCCAAACAGTACAATTCGCCAATTTTTTGTTCATCAAGTTTAAGTGAACTACGAGCCCCATTGTTAATACTTTAACGGAAATTATTTGTAACTTTCGACAAGTAGAACAATGATTGGAACAGGTAGACGGTTGAAATCTTTGTATATATTGCTTCTATATAGTCTAAGAAACATATATGCAAATCATCCAAACAGTACAATTCGCCAATTTTTTGCTCTTCAAGTTTAAGTAAACTACGATCCCCATTGTTAATCCCTTAACGGAAATTATTTGTAACTTTCGACAAGTAGAACAATGAATGGAACAGGCAGACGGTTGAAATCATTGTATATATTGCTTCTATATAGTCTAAGAAACATATATGCAAATCATCCAAACAGTACAATTCGCCAATTTTTTGATCTTCAAGTTTAAGTGAACTACGAGCCCCATTGTTAATACTTTAACGGAAATTATTTGTAACTTTCGACAAGTAGAACAATGATTGGAGCACGTAGACAGTTGAAATCTTTGTATATATTGCTTCTATATAGTCTAAGAAACATATACGCAAAGCATCCAAACAGTGCAATTCGCCAATTATTTGATCTTCAAGTTTAAGTGAACTACGAGCCCCATTGTTAATACTTTAACGGAAATTAATTGTAACTTTCTGCAAGTAGAACAATGAATGGAACAGGTAGACTGTTGAAATCATTGTATATATTGCTTCTATATAGTCTAAGAAACATATATGCATAGCGTCCAAACAGTACAATTCGCCAATTTTCTGCTCTTCAAGTTTAAGTAAACTACGATCCCCATTGTTAATCCCTTAACGGAAATTATTTGTAACTTTCGACAAGTAGAACAATGAATGGAACAGGTAGACGGTTGCAATCATTGTATATATTGCTTCTATATAGTCTAAGAAACATATCTGCAAATCATCCAAACAGTACAATTCGCCAATTATTTGATCTTCAAGTTTAAGTGAACTACGAGCCCCAATGGTTAATCCCTTATCGGAAATTATTTGTAATTTTCGCCAAGTAGAACAATGATTGGAACACGTAGACGTTTGAAATCTTTGTATATATTGCTTACATATAGTCTAAGAAACATATACGCAAAGCATCCAAACAGTACCATTCGCCAATTTTTTGTTCTTCAAGTTTAAGTTAACTACGAGCCCCATTGTTAATCCTTTAAAGGAAATTATTTGTAAATTTCGACAAGTAGAACAATGATTGGAGCACGTAGACAGTTGAAATCTTTGTATATATTGCTTCTATATAGTCTAAGAAACATATATGCAAAGCATCCAAACAGTACAATTCGCCAATTTATTGATCTTCAAGTTTAAGTGAACTACGATACCCATTGTTAATACTTTATCGCAAATTATTTGTAACTTTCGACAAGTAGAACAATGAATGGAACAGGTAGACGGTTGAAATCTTTGTAAATATTGCTTCTATATAGTCTAAGAAACATATACGCATAGCGTCCAAACAGTACAATAAGCCAATTTTTTGTTCTTCAAGTGTAAGTGAACAATGAGCCCCAATGGTTAATCCTTTATCGGTAATTATTTGTAACTTTCGACAAGTAGAACAATGAATGGAACAGGTAGACGGTTGAAATCTTTGTATATATTGCTTCTATATAATCTAAGAAACATATATGCAAAGCATCCAAACAGTACCATTCGCCAATTTTTTGTTCTTCAAGTTTAAGTGAACTACGAGCCACATTGTTAATCCTTTAAAGGCAATTATTTGTAAATTTCGACAAGTAGAACAATGAATGGAACAGGTAGACGGTTGAAATCATTGTATATATTGCTTCTATATAGTCTAAGAAACATATATGCAAAGCATCCAAACAGTACAATTCGCCAATTTGTTGTTCATCAAGTTTAAGTGAACAATGAGCCCCAATGGTTAATCCTTTATCGGTAATTATTTGTAACTTTCGACAAGTAGAACAATGAATGGAACAGGTAGACGGTTGAAATCCTTGTATATATTGCGTCTATATAGTCTTAGAACATATATGCAAAGCATCCAAACAGTACCATTCGCAAATTTTTTGTTCTTCAAGTTTAAGTGAACAATGAGACCCATTGTGAATCCTTTATCGGAAATTATTTGTAACTTTCGACAAGTAGAACAATGAATGGAACAGGTAGACGGTTGAAATCTTTGTATATGTTGCTTCTATATAATCTAAGAAACATATATGCAAAGCATCCAAACAGTACCATTCGCCAATTTTTTGTTCTTCAAGTTTAATTGAACTACGAGCCACATTGTTAATCCTTTAAAGGAAATTATTTGTAAATTTCGACAAGTAGAACAATGAATGGAACAGGTAGACGGTTGAAATCCTTGTATATATTGCGTCTATATAGTCTTAGAAACATATATGCAAAGCATCCAAACAGTACCATTCGCCAATTTTTTGTTCTTCAAGTTTAAGTGAACAATGAGACCCATTGTTAATCCTTTATCGGAAATTATTTGTAACTTTCGACAAGTAGAACACTGAATGGAACATGTAGACGGTTGAAATCTTTGTATATATTGCTTCTATATAGTCTAAGAAACATATATGCAAAGCATCCAAACAGTACAATTCGCCAATTTATTGTTCTTCAAGTTTAAGTGAACTACGAGCCCCATTGTTAATCCTTTAACGGAAATTAATTGTAACTTTCTACAAGTAGAACAATGATTGGAACACGTAGACGGTAGAAATCTTTGTATATATTGCTTCCATATAGTCTAAGAAACATATATGCAAAGCATCGAAACAGTACAATTCGCCAATTTTTTGTTCTTCAAGTTTAAGAGAACAATGAGCCCCAATGGTTAATCCTTTATCGGAAATTATTTGTAACTTTCGACAAGTAGAACAATGAATGGAACAGGTAGACGGTTGAAATCTTCGTATATATTGCTTCTATATAGTCTAAGAAACATATATGCAAAGCATCCAAACAGTACAATTCGCCAATTTTTTTTTCTTCAAGTTTAAGTGAACAATGAGACCCATTGTTAATCCTTTATCGGAAATTATTTGTAACTTTCGACAAGTAGAACACTGAATGGAACATGTAGACGGTTGAAATCTTTGTATATATTGCTTCTATATAGTCTAAGAAACATATATGCAAAGCATCCAAACAGTACAATTCGCCAATTTGTTGTTCCTCAAGTTTAAGTGAACAATGAGCCCCAATGGTTAATCCTTTATCGGTAATTATTTGTAACATTCGACAAGTAGAACAATGAATGGAATAGGTAGACGGTTGAAATCATTGTATATATTGCTTCCATATAGTCTAAGAAACATATATGCAAAGCATCCAAACAGTACAATTAGCCAAATTTTTTGTTCTTCAAGTTTAAGTGAACTACGAGCCACATTGTTAATCCTTTAAAGGAAATTATTTGAAAATTTCGACAAGTAGAACAATAAATGGATCAGGTAGACGGTTGAAATAATTGTATATATTGCTTCTATATAATCTACGAAACATATATGCAAAGCATCCAAACAGTACAATTCGCCAATTTTCTGCTCTTCAAGTTTAAGTAAACTACGAGCCGCATTGTTAATCCTTTAACGGAAATTAATTGTAACTTTCTACAAGTAGAACAATGATTGGAACACGTAGACGGTTGAAATCTTTGTATATATTGCTTCCATATAGTCTAAGAAACATATATGCAAAGCATCCAAACAGTACAATTCGCCAATTTGTTGTTCCTCAAGTTTAAGTGAACAATGAGCCCCAATGGTTAATCCTTTATCGGTAATTATTTGTAACTTTCGACAAGTAGAACAATGAATGGAACAGGTAGAGGGTTGAAATCTTTGTATATATTGCTTCTATATAGTCTAAGAAACATATGTGCAAAGCATCCAAACAGTACAATTCGCCAATTTATTGTTCTTCAAGTTTAAGTGAACAACGAGCCCCAATGGTTAATCCTTTAACGGAAATTAGTTGTAAATTTCGACAAGTAGAACAATGATTGAAACACGTAGACGGTTGAAATCTTTGTATATATTGCTTCTATATAGTCTAAGAAACATATATGCAAAGCATCCAAACAGTACAATTCGCCAATTTTTTTTTCTTCAAGTTTAAGTGAACAATGAGACCCATTGTTAATCCTTTATCGGAAATTATTTGTAACTTTCGACAAGTAGAACACTGAATGGAACATGTAGACGGTTGAAATCTTTGTATATATTGCTTCTACATAGTCTAAGAAACATATACGCATAGCGTCCAAACAGTACAATAAGCCAATTTTTTGTTCCTCAAGTTTAAGTGAACAATGAGCCCCAATGTTTAATCCTTTATAGGTAATTATTTGTAACTTTCGAAAAGTAGAACAATGAATGGAACAGGTAGACGGTTGAATTCTTTGTATATATTGCTTCTATATAATCTAAGAAACATATATGCAAAGCATCCAAACAGTACCATTCGCCAATTTTTTGTTCTTCAAGTTTAAATGAAATACAAGCCCCATTGTTAATCCTTTAATGGAAATTATTTGCAACTTTCGACAAGTAGAACAATGAATGGAACAGGTAGACGGTTGAAATCTTTGTATATGTTGCTTCTATATAGTCTAAGAAAAATATATGCAAAGCATCGAATCAGTACCATTCGCCAACTTTTTGTTCTTCAAGTTTAAGTGAACTACGAGCCCCATTGTTAATCCTTTAAAGGAAATTATTTGTAAATTTCGACAAGTAGAAAAATGATTGGAACACGTAGACGGTTGAAATCTTTGTATATATTGCTTCCATATAGTCTAAGAAACATATATGCAATGCATCCAAACAGTACCATTCGCCAATTTTTTGTCCTTCAAGTTTAAGTGAACAATGAGCCCCATTGTTTATCCTTTATCGGAAATTATTTGTAACTTTCGACAAGTAGAACAATGAATGGAACAGGTAGACGGTTGAAATCTTTGTATATATTCCTTCTATATAGTCTAAGAAACATATGTGCAAAGCATCCAAACAGTACAATTCGCCAATTTTTTGTTCTTCAAGTTTAAGTGAACAATGAGCCCCAATGGTTAATCCTTTATCGGTAATTATTTGTAAATTTCGACGAGTAGAACAATGAATGGAAAAGGTAGACGGTTGAAATCCTTGTATATATTGCGTCTATATAGTCTAAGAAACATATATGCAAAGCATCCAAACAGTACAATTCGTCAATTTATTGTTCTTCAAGTTCAAGTGAACAACGAGCCCCAATGGTTAATCCTTTATCGGAAATTATTTGTAACTTTCGACAAGTAGAACAATGAATGGAACAGGTAGACGGTTGAATTCTTTGTATATATTGCTTCTATATAGTCTAAGAAACATATATGCAAAGCATCCAAACAGTACAATTCGCCAATTCATTGTTCTTCAAGTTTAAGTGAACTACGAGCCCCATTGTTAATCCTTTAACGGAAATTAATTGTAACTTTCTACAAGTAGAACAATGATTGGAACACGTAGACGGTTGAAATCTTTGTATATATTGCTTCCATATAGTCTAAGAAACATATATGCAAAGCATCCAAACAGTACAATTCGCCAATTTTTTGTTTTCCAAGTTTAAGTGAACAATGAGCCCCAATGGTTAATCCTTTATCGGAAATTATTTGTAATTTCGACAAGTAGAACAATGAATGGAACAGGTAGACGGTTGAATTCTTTGTATATATTGCTTCTATATAGTTTAAGAAACATATATGCAAAGCATCCAAACAGTACAAATCGCCAATTTTTTGTTCTTCAAGTTTAAGTAAACTACGATCCCCATTGTTAATCCCTTGACGGAAATTTTTTGTAATTTTCGGCCAAGTAGAACAATGATTGGAACACGTAGACGGTTGAAATCTTTGTATATATTGCTTCCATATAGTCTAAGAAACATATATGCAAAGCATCCAAACAGTACAATTCGCCAATTTATTGTTCTTCAAGTTTAAGTGAACAACGAGCCCCATTGTTAATCCTTTAAAGGAAATTATTTCTAACTTTCTACAAGTAGAACAATGAATAGTACAGGTAGACGGGTGAAATGTTTCTATATATTGCTTCTAAATAGTCTAAGAAACATATATGCAAAGCATCCAAACAGTACAATTCGCCAATTTTTTGTTCCTCAAGTTTAAGTGAACAATGAGCCCCAATGGTTAATCCTTTATCGGAAATTATTTGTAACTTTCGACAAGTAGAACAATGAATGGAACAGGTAGACGGTTGAAATCTTCGTATGTATTGCTTCTATATAGTCTAAGAAACATATATGCAAAGCATCCAAACAGTACAATTCGCCAATTTTTTTTTCTTCAAGTTTAAGTGAACAATGAGCCCCAATGGTTAATCCTTTATCGGTAATTATTTGTAACTTTCGACAAGTAGAACAATGAATGGAACAGGTAGACGGTTGAAATCCTTGTATATATTGCGTCTATATAGTTTTAGAAACATATATGCAAAGCATCCAAACAGTACCATTCGCCAATTTTTTGTTCTTCAAGTTTAAGTGAACAATGAGACCCATTGTTAATCCTTTATCGGAAATTATTTGTTATTTTCGACAAGTAGAACACTGAATGGAACATGTAGACGGTTGAAATCTTTGTATATATTGCTTCTATATAGTCTAAGAAACATATATGCAAAGCATCCAAACAGTACAATTCGCCAATGTTTTGTTCTTCAAGTTTAAGTGAACTACGAGCCGCATTGTTAATCCTTTAACGGAAATTAATTGTAACTTTCTACAAGTAGAACAATGATTGGAACACGTAGACGGTTGAAATCTTTGTATATATTGCTTCCATATAGTCTAAGAAACATATATGCAAAGCATCCAAACAGTACAATTCGCCAATTTTTTGTCCTTCAAGTTTAAGTGAACAATGAGCCCCAATGGTTAATCCTTTATCGGAAATTATTTGTAACTTTCTACAAGTAGAACAATGAATGGAACAGGTAGACGGTTGAAATCTTTGTATATATTGCTTCCATATAGTCTAAGAAACATATATGCAAAGCATCCAAACAGTACAATTCGCCAATTTTTTGTCCTTCAAGTTTAAGTGAACAATGAGCCCCAATGGTTAATCCTTTATCGGAAATTATTTGTAACTTTCGACAAGTAGAACAAAGAATGGAACAGGTAGACGGTTGAAATCTTTGTATATATTGCTTCTATATAGTCTAAGAAACATATGTGCAAAGCATCCAAACAGTACAATTCGCCAATTTATTGTTCTTCAAGTTTAAGTGAACAACGAGCCCCAATGGTTAATCCTTTAACGGAAATTAGTTGTAAATTTCGACAAGTAGAACAATGATTGAACCACGTAGACTGTTGAAATCTTTATATATATTGCTTCCATATAGTCTAAGAAACATATATGCAAAGCATCCAAACAGTACCATTCGCCAATTTTTTGTCCTTCAAGTTTAAGTGAACAATGAGCCCCATTGTTTATCCTTTATCGGAAATTATTTGTAATTTCGACAAGTAGAACAATGAATGGAACAGGTAGACGGTTGAATTCTTTGTATATATTGCTTCTATATAGTCTAAGAAACATATATGCAAAGCATCCAAACAGTACAAATCGCCAATTTTTTGTTCTTCAAGTTTAAGTAAACTACGATCCCCATTGTTAATCCCTTAACGGAAATTATTTGTAACTTTCGACAAGTAGAACAATGATTGGAACACGTAGACGGTTGAAATCTTTGTATATATTGCTTCCATATAGTCTAAGAAACATATATGCAAAGCATCCAAACAGTACAATTCGCCAATTTATTGTTCTTCAAGTTTAAGTGAACAACGAGCCCCATTGTTAATCCTTTAAAGGAAATTATTTCTAACTTTCTACAAGTAGAACAATGAATAGTACAGGTAGACGGGTGAAATGTTTCTATATATTGCTTCTAAATAGTCTAAGAAACATATATGCAAAGCATCCAAACAGTACCATTCGCCAATTTTTTGTTCTTCAAGTTTAAATGAAATACAAGCCCCATTGTTAATCCTTTAACGGAAATTATTTGCAACTTTCGACAAGTAGAACAATGAATGGAACAGGTAGACGGTTGAAATCTTTGTATATATTCCTTCTATATAGTCTAAGAAACATATATGCAAAGCATCCAAACAGTACAATTCGCCAATTCATTGTTCTTCAAGTTTAAGTGAACTACGAGCCCCATTGTTAATCCTTTAACGGAAATTAATTGTAACTTTCTACAAGTAGAACAATGATTGGAACACGTAGACGGTTGAAATCTTTGTATATATTGCTTCCATATAGTCTAAGAAACATATATGCAAAGCATCCAAACAGTACAATTCGCCAATTTTTTGTTTCCCAAGTTTAAGAGAACAATGAGCCCCAATGGTTAATCCTTTATCGGAAATTATTTGTAATTTCGACAAGTAGAACAATGAATGGAACAGGTAGACGGTTGAATTCTTTGTATATATTGCTTCTATATAGTCTAAGAAACATATATGCAAAGCATCCAAACAGTACAATTCGCCAATTTTTTGTTCTTCAAGTTTAAGTGAACAACGAGCCCCATTCTTAATCCTTTAAAGGAAATTATTTGTAAATTTCGACAAGTAGAACAATGATTGGAACACGTAGACGGTTGAAATCTTTGTATATATTACTTCCATATAGTCTAAGAAACATATATGCAAATCATCCAAACAGTACCATTCGCCAATTTTTTGTTCTTCAAGTTTAAGTGAACAATGAGCCCCATTGTTAATCCTTTAAAGGAAATTATTTGTAAATTTCGACAAGTAGAACAATGAATGGAACAGGTAGACGGTTGAAATCTTTGTATATATTGCTTCTATATAGTCTAAGAAACATATATGCAAAGCATCCAAACAGTACAATTCGCCAATTTATTGTTCTTCAAGTTTAAGTGAACAACAAGCCCCAATGGTTAATCCTTTATCGGAAATTATTTGTAATTTTCGACAAGTAGAACAATGAATGGAACAGGTAGACGGTTGAATTCTTTGTATATATTGCTTCTATATAGTCTAAGAAACATATATGCAAAGCATCCGAACAGTACAATTCGCCAATTTATTGTTCTTCAAGTTGAAGTGAACAACGAGCCCCATTGTTAATCCCTTAACGGAAATTATTTGTAATTTTCGACAAGTAGAACAATGATTGGAACACGTAGACGGTTGAAATCTTTGTATATATTGCTTCCATATAGTCTAAGAAACATATATGCAAAGCATCCAAACAGTACAATTCGCCAATTTATTGTTCTTCAAGTTTAAGTGAACAACGAGCCCCATTGTTAATCCTTTAAAGGAAATTATTTCTAACTTTCTACAAGTAGAACAATGAATAGTACAGGTAGACGGGTGAAATGTTTCTATATATTGCTTCTAAATAGTCTAAGAAACATATATGCAAAGCATCCAAACAGTACAATTCGCCAATTTTTTGTTCCTCAAGTTTAAGTGAACAATGAGCCCCAATGGTTAATCCTTTATCGGAAATTATTTGTAACTTTCGACAAGTAGAACAATGAATGGAACAGGTAGACGGTTGAAATCTTCGTATGTATTGCTTCTATATAGTCTAAGAAACATATATGCAAAGCATCCAAACAGTACAATTCGCCAATTTTTTTTTCTTCAAGTTTAAGTGAACAATGAGCCCCAATGGTTAATCCTTTATCGGTAATTATTTGTAACTTTCGACAAGTAGAACAATGAATGGAACAGGTAGACGGTTGAAATCCTTGTATATATTGCGTCTATATAGTTTTAGAAACATATATGCAAAGCATCCAAACAGTACAATTCCCCAATTTTTTGTTCCTCAAGTTTAAGTGAACAATGAGCCCCAATGGTTAATCCTTTATCGGAAATTATTTGTAACTTTCGACAAGTAGAACAATGAATGGAACAGGTAGACGGTTGAAATCTTCGTATGTATTGCTTCTATATAGTCTAAGAAACATATATGCAAAGCATCCAAACAGTACAATTCGCCAATTTTTTTTTCTTCAAGTTTAAGTGAACAATGAGCCCCAATGGTTAATCCTTTATCGGTAATTATTTGTAACTTTCGACAAGTAGAACAATGAATGGAACAGGTAGACGGTTGAAATCCTTGTATATATTGCGTCTATATAGTTTTAGAAACATATATGCAAAGCATCCAAACAGTACCATTCGCCAATTTTTTGTTCTTCAAGTTTAAGTGAACAATGAGACCCATTGTTAATCCTTTATCGGAAATTATTTGTAACTTTCGGCAAGTAGAACACTGAATGGAACATGTAGACGGTTGAAATCTTTGTATATATTGCTTCTATATAGTCTAAGAAACATATATGCAAAGCATCCAAACAGTACAATTCGCCAATTTGTTGTTCCTCAAGTTTAAGTGAACAATGAGCCCCAATGGTTAATCCTTTATCGGTAATTATTTGTAACTTTCGACAAGTAGAACAATGAATGGAACAGGTAGACGGTTGAAATCTTTGTATATATTGCTTCTATATAGTCTAAGAAACATATATGCAAAGCATCCAAACAGTACAATTCGCCAATTTGTTGTTCCTCAAGTTTAAGTGAACAATGAGCCCCAATGGTTAATCCTTTATCGGTAATTATTTGTAACTTTCGACAAGTAGAACAATGATTGGAACACGTAGACGGTTGAAATCTTTGTATATATTGCTTCCATATAGTCTAAGAAACATATATGCAAAGCATCCAAACAGTACAATTCGCCAATTTTTTGTCCTTCAAGTTTAAGTGAACAACGAGCCCCATTGTTAATCCTTTAAAGGAAATTATTTGTAAATTTCGACAAGTAGAACAATGATTGGAACACGTAGACGGTTGAAATCTTTGTATATATTACTTCCATATAGTCTAAGAAACATATATGCAAATCATCCAAACAGTACCATTCGCCAATTTTTTGTTCTTCAAGTTTAAGTGAACAATGAGCCCCATTGTTAATCCTTTAAAGGAAATTATTTGTAAATTTCGACAAGTAGAACAATGAATGGAACAGGTAGACGGTTGAAATCTTTGTATATATTGCTTCTATATAGTCTAAGAAACATATATGCAAAGCATCCAAACAGTACAATTCGCCAATTTTTTGTCCTTCAAGTTTAAGTGAACAATGAGCCCCAATGGTTAATCCTTTATCGGAAATTATTTGTAACTTTCGACAAGTAGAACAATGAATGGAACAGGTAGACGGTTGAAATCTTTGTATATATTGCTTCTATATAGTCTAAGAAACATATGTGCAAAGCATCCAAACAGTACAATTCGCCAATTTATTGTTCTTCAAGTTTAAGTGAACAACGAGCCCCAATGGTTAATCCTTTAACGGAAATTAGTTGTAAATTTCGACAAGTAGAACAATGATTGAAACACGTAGACTGTTGAAATCTTTATATATATTGCTTCCATATAGTCTAAGAAACATATATGCAAAGCATCCAAACAGTACCATTCGCCAATTTTTTGTCCTTCAAGTTTAAGTGAACAATGAGCCCCATTGTTTATCCTTTATCGGAAATTATTTGTAATTTCGACAAGTAGAACAATGAATGGAACAGGTAGACGGTTGAATTCTTTGTATATATTGCTTCTACATAGTCTAAGAAACATATATGCAAAGCATCCAAACAGTACAAATCGCCAATTTTTTGTTCTTCAAGTTTAAGTAAACTACGATCCCCATTGTTAATCCCTTAACGGAAATTATTTGTAACTTTCGACAAGTAGAACAATGATTGGAACACGTAGACGGTTGAAATCTTAGTATATATTGCTTCCATATAGTCTAAGAAACATATATGCAAAGCATCCAAACAGTACAATTCGCCAATTTATTGTTCTTCAAGTTTAAGTGAACAACGAGCCCCATTGTTAATCCTTTAAAGGAAATTATTTCTAACTTTCTACAAGTAGAACAATGAATAGTACAGGTAGACGGGTGAAATGTTTCTATATATTGCTTCTAAATAGTCTAAGAAACATATATGCAAAGCATCCAAACAGTACAATTCGCCAATTTTTTGTTCCTCAAGTTTAAGTGAACAATGAGCCCCAATGGTTAATCCTTTATCGGAAATTATTTGTAACTTTCGACAAGTAGAACAATGAATGGAACAGGTAGACGGTTGAAATCTTCGTATGTATTGCTTCTATATAGTCTAAGAAACATATATGCAAAGCATCCAAACAGTACAATTCGCCAATTTTTTTTTCTTCAAGTTTAAGTGAACAATGAGCCCCAATGGTTAATCCTTTATCGGTAATTATTTGTAACTTTCGACAAGTAGAACAATGAATGGAACAGGTAGACGGTTGAAATCCTTGTATATATTGCGTCTATATAGTTTTAGAAACATATATGCAAAGCATCCAAACAGTACAATTCGCCAATTTTTTGTTCCTCAAGTTTAAGTGAACAATGAGCCCCAATGGTTAATCCTTTATCGGAAATTATTTGTAACTTTCGACAAGTAGAACAATGAATGGAACAGGTAGACGGTTGAAATCTTCGTATGTATTGCTTCTATATAGTCTAAGAAACATATATGCAAAGCATCCAAACAGTACAATTCGCCAATTTTTTTTTCTTCAAGTTTAAGTGAACAATGAGCCCCAATGGTTAATCCTTTATCGGTAATTATTTGTAACTTTCGACAAGTAGAACAATGAATGGAACAGGTAGACGGTTGAAATCCTTGTATATATTGCGTCTATATAGTTTTAGAAACATATATGCAAAGCATCCAAACAGTACCATTCGCCAATTTTTTGTTCTTCAAGTTTAAGTGAACAATGAGACCCATTGTTAATCCTTTATCGGAAATTATTTGTAACTTTCGGCAAGTAGAACACTGAATGGAACATGTAGACGGTTGAAATCTTTGTATATATTGCTTCTATATAGTCTAAGAAACATATATGCAAAGCATCCAAACAGTACAATTCGCCAATTTGTTGTTCCTCAAGTTTAAGTGAACAATGAGCCCCAATGGTTAATCCTTTATCGGTAATTATTTGTAACTTTCGACAAGTAGAACAATGAATGGAACAGGTAGACGGTTGAAATCTTTGTATATATTGCTTCTATATAGTCTAAGAAACATATATGCAAAGCATCCAAACAGTACAATTCGCCAATTTGTTGTTCCTCAAGTTTAAGTGAACAATGAGCCCCAATGGTTAATCCTTTATCGGTAATTATTTGTAACTTTCGACAAGTAGAACAATGAATGGAACAGGTAGACGGTTGAAATCTTTGTATATATTGCTTCTATATAGTCTAAGAAACATATGTGCAAAGCATCCAAACAGTACAATTCGCCAATTTATTGTTCTTCAAGTTTAAATGAACAACGAGCCCCAAAGGTTAATCCTTTAACGGAAATTAGTTGTAAATTTCGACAAGTACAACAATGATTGAAACACGTAGACTGTTGAAATCTTTATATATATTGCTTCCATATAGTCTAAGAAACATATATGCAAAGCATCCAAACAGTACAATTCGCCAATTTTTTGTCCTTCAAGTTTAAGTGAACAATGAGCCCCAATGGTTAATCCTTTATCGGAAATTATTTGTAACTTTCTACAAGTAGAACAATGAATGGAACAGGTAGACGGTTGAAATCTTTGTATATATTGCTTCCATATAGTCTAAGAAACATATATGCAAAGCATCCAAACAGTACAATTCGCCAATTTTTTGTCCTTCAAGTTTAAGTGAACAATGAGCCCCAATGGTTAATCCTTTAACGGAAATTAATTGTAACTTTCTACAAGTAGAACAATGATTGGAACACGTAGACGGTTGAAATCTTTGTATATATTGCTTCCATATAGTCTAAGAAACATATATGCAAAGCATCCAAACAGTACAATTCGCCAATTTTTTGTCCTTCAAGTTTAAGTGAACAACGAGCCCCATTGTTAATCCTTTAAAGGAAATTATTTGTAAATTTCGACAAGTAGAACAATGATTGGAACACGTAGACGGTTGAAATCTTTGTATATATTACTTCCATATAGTCTAAGAAACATATATGCAAATCATCCAAACAGTACCATTCGCCAATTTTTTGTTCTTCAAGTTTAAGTGAACAATGAGCCCCATTGTTAATCCTTTAAAGGAAATTATTTGTAAATTTCGACAAGTAGAACAATGAATGGAACAGGTAGACGGTTGAAATCTTTGTATATATTGCTTCTATATAGTCTAAGAAACATATATGCAAAGCATCCAAACAGTACAATTCGCCAATTTATTGTTCTTCAAGTTTAAGTGAACAACAAGCCCCAATGGTTAATCCTTTATCGGAAATTATTTGTAATTTTCGACAAGTAGAACAATGAATGGAACAGGTAGACGGTTGAATTCTTTGTATATATTGCTTCTATATAGTCTAAGAAACATATATGCAAAGCATCCGAACAGTACAATTCGCCAATTTATTGTTCTTCAAGTTTAAGTGAACAACGAGCCCCATTGTTAATCCCTTAACGGAAATTATTTGTAATTTTCGACAAGTAGAACAATGATTGGAACACGTAGACGGTTGAAATCTTTGTATATATTGCTTCCATATAGTCTAAGAAACATATATGCAAAGCATCCAAACAGTACAATTCGCCAATTTATTGTACTTCAAGTTTAAGTGAACAACGAGCCCCATTGTTAATCCTTTAAAGGAAATTATTTCTAACTTTCTACAAGTAGAACAATGAATAGTACAGGTAGACGGGTGAAATGTTTCTATATATTGCTTCTAAATAGTCTAAGAAACATATATGCAAAGCATCCAAACAGTACAATTCGCCAATTTTTTGTTCCTCAAGTTTAAGTGAACAATGAGCCCCAATGGTTAATCCTTTATCGGAAATTATTTGTAACTTTCGACAAGTAGAACAATGAATGGAACAGGTAGACGGTTGAAATCTTCGTATGTATTGCTTCTATATAGTCTAAGAAACATATATGCAAAGCATCCAAACAGTACCATTCGCCAATTTTTTGTCCTTCAAGTTTAAGTGAACAATGAGCCCCATTGTTTATCCTTTATCGGAAATTATTTGTAATTTCGACAAGTAGAACAATGAATGGAACAGGTAGACGGTTGAATTCTTTGTATATATTGCTTCTATATAGTCTAAGAAACATATATGCAAAGCATCCAAACAGTACAAATCGCCAATTTTTTGTTCTTCAAGTTTAAGTAAACTACGATCCCCATTGTTAATCCCTTAACGGAAATTATTTGTAACTTTCGACAAGTAGAACAATGATTGGAACACATAGACGGTTGAAATCTTTGTATATATTGCTTCCATATAGTCTAAGAAACATATGTGCAAAGCATCCAAACAGTACAATTCGCCAATTTATTGTTCTTCAAGTTTAAGTGAACAACGAGCCCCATTGTTAATCCTTTAAAGGAAATTATTTCTAACTTTCTACAAGTAGAACAATGAATAGTACAGGTAGACGGGTGAAATGTTTCTATATATTGCTTCTAAATAGTCTAAGAAACATATATGCAAAGCATCCAAACAGTACAATTCGCCAATTTTTTGTTCCTCAAGTTTAAGTGAACAATGAGCCCCAATGGTTAATCCTTTATCGGAAATTATTTGTAACTTTCGACAAGTAGAACAATGAAAGGAACAGGTAGACGGTTGAAATCTTCGTATGTATTGCTTCTATATAGTCTAAGAAACATATATGCAAAGCATCCAAACAGTACAATTCGCCAATTTTTTTTTCTTCAAGTTTAAGTGAACAATGAGCCCCAATGGTTAATCCTTTATCGGTAATTATTTGTAACTTTCGACAAGTAGAACAATGAATGGAACAGGTAGACGGTTGAAATCCTTGTATATATTGCATCTATATAGTTTTAGAAACATATATGCAAAGCATCCAAACAGTACCATTCGCCAATTTTTTGTTCTTCAAGTTTAAGTGAACAATGAGACCCATTGTTAATCCTTTATCGGAAATTATTTGTAACTTTCGACAAGTAGAACACTGAATGGAACATGTAGACGGTTGAAATCTTTGTATATATTGCTTCTATATAGTCTAAGAAACATATATGCAAAGCATCCAAACAGTACAATTCGCCAATTTGTTGTTCCTCAAGTTTAAGTGAACAATGAGCCCCAATGGTTAATCCTTTATCGGTAATTATTTGTAACTTTCGACAAGTAGAACAATGAATGGAACAGGTAGACGGTTGAAATCTTTGTATATATTGCTTCTATATAGTCTAAGAAACATATGTGCAAAGCATCCAAACAGTACAATTCGCCAATTTATTGTTCTTCAAGTTTAAGTGAACAACGAGCCCCAATGGTTAATCCTTTAACGGAAATTAGTTGTAAATTTCGACAAGTAGAACAATGATCGAAACATGTAGACTGTTGAAATCTTTATATATATTGCTTCCATATAGTCTAAGAAACATATATGCAAAGCATCCAAACAGTACCATTCGCCAATTTTTTGTCCTTCAAGTTTAAGTGAACAATGAGCCCCATTGTTTATCCTTTATCGGAAATTATTTGTAATTTCGACAAGTAGAACAATGAATGGAACAGGTAGACGGTTGAATTCTTTGTATATATTGCTTCTATATAGTCTAAGAAACATATATGCAAAGCATCCAAACAGTACAAATCGCCAATTTTTTGTTCTTCAAGTTTAAGTAAACTACGATCCCCATTGTTAATCCCTTAACGGAAATTATTTGTAACATTCGACAAGTAGAACAATGATTGGAACACGTAGACGGTTGAAATCTTTGTATATATTGCTTCCATATAGTCTAAGAAACATATATGCAAAGCATCCAAACAGTACAATTCGCCAATTTATTGTTCTTCAAGTTTAAGTGAACAACGAGCCCCATTGATAATCATGAAATGGAAATTATTTGTAACTTTCTAGAAGTAGAACAATGAATAGTACAGGTAGACGGGTGAAATGTTTCTATATATTGCTTCTAAATAGTCTAAGAAACATATATGCAAAGCATCCAAACAGTACAATTCGCCAATTTTTTGTTCCTCAAGTTTAAGTGAACAATGAGCCCCAATGGTTAATCCTTTATCGGAAATTATTTGTAACTTTCGACAAGTAGAACAATGAATGGAACAGGTAGACGGTTGAAATCTTCGTATGTATTGCTTCTATATAGTCTAAGAAACATATATGCAAAGCATCCAAACAGTACAATTCGCCAATTTTTTTTTCTTCAAGTTTAAGTGAACAATGAGCCCCAATGGTTAATCCTTTATCGGTAATTATTTGTAACTTTCGACAAGTAGAACAATGAATGGAACAGGTAGACGGTTGAAATCCTTGTATATATTGCGTCTATATAGTTTTAGAAACATATATGCAAAGCATCCAAACAGTACCATTCGCCAATTTTTTGTTCTTCAAGTTTAAGTGAACAATGAGACCCATTGTTAATCCTTTATCGGAAATTATTTGTAACTTTCGACAAGTAGAACACTGAATGGAACATGTAGACGGTTGAAATCTTTGTATATATTGCTTCTATATAGTCTAAGAAACATATATGCAAAGCATCCAAACAGTACAATTCGCCAAATTTTTTGTTCTTCAAGTTTAAGTGAACTACGAGCCACATTGTTAATCCTTTAAAGGAAATTATTTGTAAATTTCGACAAGTAGAACAATAAATGGATCAGGTAGACGGTTGAAATAATTGTATATATTGCGTCTATATAATCTACGAAACATATATGCAAAGCATCCAAACAGTACAATTCGCCAATGTTTTGTTCTTCAAGTTTAAGTGAACTACGAGCCGCATTGTTAATCCTTTAACGGAAATTAATTGTAACTTTCTACAAGTAGGACAATGATTGGAACACGTAGACGGTTGAAATCTTTGTATATATTGCTTCCATATAGTCTAAGAAACATATATGCAAAGCATCCAAACAGTACAATTCGCCAATTTTTTGTCCTTCAAGTTTAAGTGAACAATGAGCCCCAATGGTTAATCCTTTATCGGAAATTATTTGTAACTTTCTACAAGTAGAACAATGAATGGAACAGGTAGACGGTTGAAATCTTTGTATATATTGCTTCCATATAGTCTAAGAAACATATATGCAAAGCATCCAAACAGTACAATTCTCCAATTTTTTGTCCTTCAAGTTTAAGTGAACAATGAGCCCCAATGGTTAATCCTTTATCGGAAATTATTTGTAACTTTCGACAAGTAGAACAATGAATGGAACAGGTAGACGGTTGAAATCTTTGTATATATTGCTTCTATATAGTCTAAGAAACATATGTGCAAAGCATCCAAACAGTACAATTCGCCAATTTATTGTTCTTCAAGTTTAAGTGAACAACGAGCCCCAATGGTTAATCCTTTAACGGAAATTAGTTGTAAATTTCGACAAGTAGAACAATGATTGAAACACGTAGACTGTTGAAATCTTTATATATATTGCTTCCATATAGTCTAAGAAACATATATGCAAAGCATCCAAACAGTACCATTCGCCAATTTTTTGTCCTTCAAGTTTAAGTGAACAATGAGCCCCATTGTTTATCCTTTATCGGAAATTATTTGTAATTTCGACAAGTAGAACAATGAATGGAACAGGTAGACGGTTGAATTCTTTGTATATATTGCTTCTATATAGTCTAAGAAACATATATGCAAAGCATCCAAACAGTACAATTCGCCAATTTGTTGTTCCTCAAGTTTAAGTGAACAATGAGCCCCAATGGTTAATCATTTATCGGTAATTATTTGTAACTTTCGACAAGTAGAACAATGAATGGAACAGGTAGACGGTTGAAATCTTTGTATATATTGCTTCTATATAGTCTAAGAAACATATATGCAAAGCATCCAAACAGTACAATTCGCCAATTTATTGTTCTTCAAGTTTAAGTGAACAACGAGCCCCATTGTTAATCCTTTAAAGGAAATTATTTCTAACTTTCTACAAGTAGAACAATGAATAGTACAGGTAGACGTGTGAAATGTTTCTATATATTGCTTCTAAATAGTCTAAGAAACATATATGCAAAGCATCCAAACAGTACAATTCGCCAATTTTATGTTCCTCAAGTTTAAGTGAACAATGAGCCCCAATGGTTAATCCTTTATCGGAAATTATTTGTAACTTTCGACAAGTAGAACAATGAATGGAACAGGTAGACGGTTGAAATCTTCGTATATATTGCTTCTATATAATCTAAGAAACATATATGCAAAGCATCCAAACAGTACCATTCGCCAATTTTTTGTTCTTCAAGTTTAAATGAAATACAAGCCCCATTGTTAATCCTTTAACGGAAATTATTTGCAACTTTCGACAAGTAGAACAATGAATGGAACAGGTAGACGGTTGAAATCTTTGTATATATTCCTTCCATATAGTCTAAGAAACATATATGCAAAGCATCCAAACAGTACAATTCGCCAATTTTTTGTTTTCCAAGTTTAAGTGAACAATGAGCCCCAATGGTTAATCCTTTATCGGAAATTATTTGTGATTTCGACAAGTAGAACAATGAATGGAACAGGTAGACGGTTGAATTCTTTGTATATATTGCTTCTATATAGTCTAAGAAACATATATGCAAAGCATCCAAACAGTACAAATCGCCAATTTTTTGTTCTTCAAGTTTAAGTGAACAACGAGCCCCATTGTTAATCCTTTAAAGGAAATTATTTGTAAATTTCGACAAGTAGAACAATGATTGGAACACGTAGACGGATGAAATCTTTGTATATATTACTTCCATATAGTCTAAGAAACATATATGCAAATCATCCAAACAGTACCATTCGCCAATTTTTTGTTCTTCAAGTTTAAGTGAACAATGAGCCCCATTGTTAATCCTTTAAAGGAAATTATTTGTAAATTTCGACAAGTAGAACAATGAATGGAACAGGTAGACGGTTGAAATCTTTGTATATATTGCTTCTATATAGTCTAAGAAACATATATGCAAAGCATCCAAACAGTACAATTCGCCAATTTATTGTTCTTCAAGTTTAAGTGAACAATGAGACCCATTGTTAATCCTTTATCGGAAATTATTTGTAACTTTCGACAAGTAGAACACTGAATGGAACATGTAGACGGTTGAAATCTTTGTATATATTGCTTCTATATAGTCTAAGAAACATATATGCAAAGCATCCAAACAGTACAATTCGCCAATTTGTTGTTCCTCAAGTTTAAGTGAACAATGAGCCCCAATGGTTAATCCTTTATCGGTAATTATTTGTAACTTTCGACAATTATAACAATGAATGGAATAGGTAGACGGTTGAAATCTTTGTATATATTGCTTCTATATAGTCTAAGAAACATATATGCAAAGCATCCAAACAGTACAATTCGCCAATTTTTTGTTCTTCAAGTTTAAGTGAACAGCGAGCCCCATTGATAATCATGAAATGGAAATTATTTGTAACTTTCTACAAGTAGAACAATGAATAGTACAGGTAGACGGGTGAAATCTTTCTATATATTGCTTCTAAATAGTCTAAGAAACATCTATGCAAAGCATCCAAACAGTACAATTCGCCAATTATTTGATCTTCAAGTTTAAGTGAACTACGAGCCCCATTGTTAATACTTTAACGGAAATTATTTGTAACTTGCGACAAGTAGAACAATGAATGGAACAGGTAGACGGTTGAAATCAATGTATATATTGCTTCTATATAGTCTAAGAAACATATATGCAAAGCATCCAAACAGTACCATTCGCCACTTTTTTGTTCTTCAAGTTTAAGTGAACAACGAGCCCCATTGTTAATCCTTTAAAGGAAATTATTTGTAAATTTCGACAAGTAGAACAATGATTGGAACTCGTAGACGGTTGAAATCTTTGTATATATTGCTTCCATATAGTCTAAGAAACATGTACGCAAAGCATCCAAACAGTACCATTCGCCAATATTTTGTTCTTCAAGTTTAAGTGAACAATGAGCCCCAATGGTTAATCCTTTATCGGAAATTATTTGTATTTTCGACAAGTAGAACAATGAATGGAACAGTTAGACGGTTGAAATATTTGTATATGTTGCTTCTATATAATCTAAGAAACATATATGCAAAGCATCTAAACAGTAACAATCGCCAATTTTTTGATCTTCAAGTTTAAGTGAACAGCGAGCCCCATTGATAATCATGAAATGGAAATTATTTGTAACTTTCTAGAAGTAGAACAATGAATAGTACAGGTAGACGGGTGAAATCTTTCTATATATTGCTTCTAAATAGTCTATGAAACATCTATGCAAAGCATCCAAACAGTACAATTCGCCAATTTTTGTTCTTCAAGTTTAAGTGAACTACGAGCCCCATTGTTAATCCTTTAAAGGAAATTATTTGTAAATTTCGACAAGTAGAACAATTAATGGATCATGTAGACGGTTGAAAAAATTGTATATATTGCTTCTATATAGTCTACGAAACATATATGCAAAGCATCCAAACAGTACAATTCGCCAATTTTTTGTTCTCCAAGTTTAAGTGAACTACGAGCCCCATTGTTAATCCTTTAAAGGAAATTATTTGTAAATTTCGACAAGTAGAACAATGAATGGATCATGTAGACGGTTGAAAAAATTGTATATATTGCTTCTAAATAGTCTAACAAACATCTATGCAAAGCATCCAAACAGTACTATTCGCCAATTTTTTGTTCTTCAAGTTTAAGTGAACAGCGGGCCCCATTGATAATCATGAAACGGAAATTATTTGTAACTTTCTACAAGTAGAACAATGAATAGTACAGGTAGACGGCTGAAATCTTTCTATATATTGCTTCTAAATAGTCTAAGAAACATATATGCAAAGCATCCAAACAGTACAATTCCCCAATTTTTTGTTCTTCAAGTTTAAGTGAACTACGAGCCCCATTGTTAATCCTTTAAAGGAAATTATTTGTAAATTTCGACAAGTAGAACAATGAATGGAACAGGTAGACGGTTGAAATCTTTGTATATATTGCTTCGATATAATCTAAGAAACATATATGCAATGCATCCAAACAGTACAATCCGCCAATTTCTTGTTCTTCAAGTTTAAGTAAACTACGATCCCCATTGTTAATCCCTTAACGGCAATTATTTGTAACTTTCGACAAGTAGAACAATTAATGGAACAGGTAGACGGTTGAAATCTTTGTATATATTGCTTCTATATAGTCTAAGAAACATATACGCATAGCGTCCAAACAGTACAATTCGCCAATTTTTTGCTCTTCAAGTTTAAGTAAACTACGATCCCCATTGTTAATCCCTTAACGGAAATTATTTGTAACTTTCGACAAGTAGAACAATGAATAATACAGGTAGACGGTTGAAATCTTTCTATATATTGCTTCTAAATAGTCTAAGAAACATATATGCAAAGCATCCAAACAGTACAATTCGCCAATTTTTTGTTCTTCAAGTTTAAGTAAACTACGATCCCCATTGTTAATGCCTTAATGGAAATTATTTGCAACTTTCGACAAGTTGATCAATGAATGGAACAGGTAGACGGTTGAAATCTTTGTATATATTGCTTCTATAAAGTCTAAGAAACATATATGCAAATCATCCAAACAGTACAATTCGCCAATTATTTGATCTTCAAGTTTAAGTGAACTACGAGCCCCATTGTTAATACTTTAACGGAAATTATTTGTAACTTGCGACAAGTAGAACAATGAATGGAACAGGTAGACGGTTGAAATCAATGTATATATTGCTTCTATATAGTCTAAGAAACATATATGCAAAGCATCCAAACAGTACCATTCGCCACTTTTTTGTTCTTCAAGTTTAAGTGAACAACGAGCCCCATTGTTAATCCTTTAACGGAAATTAATTGTAACTTTCTACAAGTAGAACAATGAATGGAACAGGTAGACGGTTGAAATCTTTATATATATTGCGTCTATATAGTCTAAGAAACATATATGCAAAGCATCCAAACAGTACAATTCCCCAATTTATTGTTCTTCAAGTTTAAGTGAATTACGAGCCCCATTGTTAATCCTTTAAAGGAAATGATTTGTAAATTTCGACAAGTAGAACAATGAATGGAACAGGTAGACGGTTGAAATCTCTGTATATATTGCTTCTATATAATCTAAGAAACATATATGCAATGCATCCAAACAGTACAATTCGCCAATTTCTTGTTCTTCAAGTTTAAGTAAACTACGATCCCCATTGTTAATCCCTTAACGGAAATTACTTGTAACTTTCGACAAGTAGAACAATGAATGGAACAGGTAGACGGTTGAAATCTTTGTATATATTGCTTCTATATAGTCTAAGAAACATATATGCATAGAGTCCAAACAGTACAATTCGCCAATTTTTTGCTCTTGAAGTTTAAGTAAACTACGATCCCCATTGTTAATCCCTTAACGGAAATTATTTGTAACTTTCGACAAGTAGAACAATGAATGGAACAGGTAGACGGTTGAAATCTTTCTATATATTGCTTCTAAATAGTCTAAGAAACATATATGCAAAGCATCCAAACAGTACAATTCCCCAATTTTTTGTTCTTCAAGTTTAAGTGAACTACGAGCCCCATTGTTAATCCTTTAAAGGAAATTATTTGTAAATTTCGACAAGTAGAACAATGAATGGAACATGTAGACGGTTGAAATCTTTGTATATATTGCTTCTATATAATCTAAGAAACATATATGCAATGCATCCAAACAGTACAATCCGCCAATTTCTTGTTCTTCAAGTTTAAGTAAACTACGATCCCCATTGTTAATCCCTTAACGGCAATTATTTGTAACTTTCGACAAGTAGAACAATTAATGGAACAGGTAGACGGTTGAAATCTTTGTATATATTGCTTCTATATAGTCTAAGAAACATATACGCATAGCGTCCAAACAGTACAATTCGCCAATTTTTTGCTCTTCAAGTTTAAGTAAACTACGATCCCCATTGTTAATCCCTTAACGGAAATTATTTGTAACTTTCGACAAGTAGAACAATGAATAATACAGGTAGACGGTTGAAATCTTTCTATATATTGCTTCTAAATAGTCTAAGAAACATATATGCAAAGCATCCAAACAGTACAATTCGCCAATTTTTTGTTCTTCAAGTTTAAGTAAACTACGATCCCCATTGTTAATGCCTTAATGGAAATTATTTGCAACTTTCGACAAGTTGATCAATGAATGGAACAGGTAGACGGTTGAAATCTTTGTATATATTGCTTCTATAAAGTCTAAGAAACATATATGCAAATCATCCAAACAGTACAATTCGCCAATTATTTGATCTTCAAGTTTAAGTGAACTACGAGCCCCATTGTTAATACTTTAACGGAAATTATTTGTAACTTGCGACAAGTAGAACAATGAATGGAACAGGTAGACGGTTGAAATCAATGTATATATTGCTTCTATATAGTCTAAGAAACATATATGCAAAGCATCCAAACAGTACCATTCGCCACTTTTTTGTTCTTCAAGTTTAAGTGAACAACGAGCCCCATTGTTAATCCTTTAACGGAAATTAATTGTAACTTTCTACAAGTAGAACAATGAATGGAACAGGTAGACGGTTGAAATCTTTATATATATTGCGTCTATATAGTCTAAGAAACATATATGCGAAGCATCCAAACAGTACAATTCGACAATTTTTTGCTGTTCAAGTTTAAGTGAACTACGAGCCCCATTGTTAATCCTTTAAAGGAAATTATTTGTAAATTTCGACAAGTAGAACAATGAATGGAACAGGTAGACGGTTGAAATCTTTGTATATATTGCTTCTATATAATCTAAGAAACATATATGCAATGCATCCAAACAGTACAATCCGCCAATTTCTTGTTCTTCAAGTTTAAGTAAACTACGATCCCCATTGTTAATCCCTTAAAGGAAATTATTTGTAAATTTCGACAAGTAGAACAATGAATGGAACAGGTAGACGGTTGAAATCTTTGTATATATTGCTTCTATATAATCTAAGAAACATATATGCAATGCATCCAAACAGTACAATCCGCCAATTTCTTGTTCTTCAAGTTTAAGTGAACAACAAGCCCCAATGGTTAATCCTTTATCGGAAATTATTTGTAATTTTCGACAAGTAGAACAATGAATGGAACAGGTAGACGGTTGAATTCTTTGTATATATTGCTTCTATATAGTCTAAGAAACATATATGCAAAGCATCCGAACAGTACAATTCGCCAATTTATTGTTCTTCAAGTTTAAGTGAACAATGAGACCCATTGTTAATCCTTTATCGGAAATTATTTGTAACTTTCGACAAGTAGAACACTGAATGGAACATGTAGACGGTTGAAATCTTTGTATATATTGCTTCTATATAGTCTAAGAAACATATATGCAAAGCATCCAAACAGTACAATTCGCCAATTTGTTGTTCCTCAAGTTTAAGTGAACAATGAGCCCCAATGGTTAATCCTTTATCGGTAATTATTTGTAACTTTCGACAATTATAACAATGAATGGAATAGGTAGACGGTTGAAATCTTTGTATATATTGCTTCTATATAGTCTAAGAAACATATATGCAAAGCATCCAAACAGTACAATTCGCCAATTTTTTGTTCTTCAAGTTTAAGTGAACAGCGAGCCCCATTGATAATCATGAAATGGAAATTATTTGTAACTTTCTACAAGTAGAACAATGAATAGTACAGGTAGACGGGTGAAATCTTTCTATATATTGCTTCTAAATAGTCTAAGAAACATCTATGCAAAGCATCCAAACAGTACAATTCGCCAATTATTTGATCTTCAAGTTTAAGTGAACTACGAGCCCCATTGTTAATACTTTAACGGAAATTATTTGTAACTTGCGACAAGTAGAACAATGAATGGAACAGGTAGACGGTTGAAATCAATGTATATATTGCTTCTATATAGTCTAAGAAACATATATGCAAAGCATCCAAACAGTACCATTCGCCACTTTTTTGTTCTTCAAGTTTAAGTGAACAACGAGCCCCATTGTTAATCCTTTAAAGGAAATTATTTGTAAATTTCGACAAGTAGAACAATGATTGGAACTCGTAGACGGTTGAAATCTTTGTATATATTGCTTCCATATAGTCTAAGAAACATGTACGCAAAGCATCCAAACAGTACCATTCGCCAATATTTTGTTCTTCAAGTTTAAGTGAACAATGAGCCCCAATGGTTAATCCTTTATCGGAAATTATTTGTATTTTCGACAAGTAGAACAATGAATGGAACAGTTAGACGGTTGAAATATTTGTATATGTTGCTTCTATATAATCTAAGAAACATATATGCAAAGCATCTAAACAGTAACAATCGCCAATTTTTTGATCTTCAAGTTTAAGTGAACAGCGAGCCCCATTGATAATCATGAAATGGAAATTATTTGTAACTTTCTAGAAGTAGAACAATGAATAGTACAGGTAGACGGGTGAAATCTTTCTATATATTGCTTCTAAATAGTCTATGAAACATCTATGCAAAGCATCCAAACAGTACAATTCGCCAATTTTTGTTCTTCAAGTTTAAGTGAACTACGAGCCCCATTGTTAATCCTTTAAAGGAAATTATTTGTAAATTTCGACAAGTAGAACAATTAATGGATCATGTAGACGGTTGAAAAAATTGTATATATTGCTTCTATATAGTCTACGAAACATATATGCAAAGCATCCAAACAGTACAATTCGCCAATTTTTTGTTCTCCAAGTTTAAGTGAACTACGAGCCCCATTGTTAATCCTTTAAAGGAAATTATTTGTAAATTTCGACAAGTAGAACAATGAATGGATCATGTAGACGGTTGAAAAAATTGTATATATTGCTTCTAAATAGTCTAACAAACATCTATGCAAAGCATCCAAACAGTACTATTCGCCAATTTTTTGTTCTTCAAGTTTAAGTGAACAGCGGGCCCCATTGATAATCATGAAACGGAAATTATTTGTAACTTTCTACAAGTAGAACAATGAATAGTACAGGTAGACGGCTGAAATCTTTCTATATATTGCTTCTAAATAGTCTAAGAAACATATATGCAAAGCATCCAAACAGTACAATTCCCCAATTTTTTGTTCTTCAAGTTTAAGTGAACTACGAGCCCCATTGTTAATCCTTTAAAGGAAATTATTTGTAAATTTCGACAAGTAGAACAATGAATGGAACAGATAGACGGTTGAAATATTTGTATATATTGCTTCTATATACAATAAGAAACATATATGCAAAGCATCCAAACAGTACAATTCGCCAATTTTTTGTTCTTCAAGTTTAAGTAAACTACGATCCCCATTGTTAATGCCTTAATGGAAATTATTTGCAACTTTCGACAAGTTGATCAATGAATGGAACAGGTAGACGGTTGAAATCTTTGTATATATTGCTTCCATATAGTCTAAGAAACATATATGCAAAGCATCCAAACAGTACAATTCGCCAATTTTTTGTTCTCCAAGTTTAAGTCAACTACGAGCCCCATTGTTAATCCTTTAAAGGAAATTATTTGTAAATTTCGACAAGTAGAACAATGAATGGATCATGTAGACGGTTGAAAAAATTGTATATATTGCTTCTAAATAGTCTAACAAACATCTATGCAAAGCATCCAAACAGTACTATTCGCCAATTTTTTGTTCTTCAAGTTTAAGTGAACAGCGGGCCCCATTGATAATCATGAAACGGAAATTATTTGTAACTTTCTACAAGTAGAACAATGAATAGTACAGGTAGACGGCTGAAATCTTTCTATATATTGCTTCCAAATAGTCTAAGAAACATATATGCAAAGCATCCAAACAGTACAATTCCCCAATTTTTTGTTCTTCAAGTTTAAGTGAACTACGAGCCCCATTGTTAATCCTTTAAAGGAAATTATTTGTAAATTTCGACAAGTAGAACAATGAATGGAACAGGTAGACGGTTGAAATCTTTGTATATATTGCTTCGATATAATCTAAGAAACATATATGCAATGCATCCAAACAGTACAATCCGCCAATTTCTTGTTCTTCAAGTTTAAGTAAACTACGATCCCCATTGTTAATCCCTTAACGGCAATTATTTGTAACTTTCGACAAGTAGAACAATTAATGGAACAGGTAGACGGTTGAAATCTTTGTATATATTGCTTCTATATAGTCTAAGAAACATATACGCATAGCGTCCAAACAGTACAATTCGCCAATTTTTTGCTCTTCAAGTTTAAGTAAACTACGATCCCCATTGTTAATCCCTTAACGGAAATTATTTGTAACTTTCGACAAGTAGAACAATGAATAATACAGGTAGACGGTTGAAATCTTTCTATATATTGCTTCTAAATAGTCTAAGAAACATATATGCAAAGCATCCAAACAGTACAATTCGCCAATTTTTTGTTCTTCAAGTTTAAGTAAACTACGATCCCCATTGTTAATGCCTTAATGGAAATTATTTGCAACTTTCGACAAGTTGATCAATGAATGGAACAGGTAGACGGTTGAAATCTTTGTATATATTGCTTCTATAAAGT
The DNA here is from genome assembly GCA_963989415.1 of Cerceris ruficornis. Taxonomy (NCBI): domain Eukaryota; kingdom Metazoa; phylum Arthropoda; class Insecta; order Hymenoptera; family Crabronidae; genus Cerceris; species Cerceris ruficornis. Next base: position 770,571 of record CAXDIW010000024.1, on the reverse strand, counting down.
CTAAGAAACATATATGCAAATCATCCAAACAGTACAATTCGCCAATTATTTGATCTTCAAGTTTAAGTGAACTACGAGCCCCATTGTTAATACTTTAACGGAAATTATTTGTAACTTGCGACAAGTAGAACAATGAATGGAACAGGTAGACGGTTGAAATCAATGTATATATTGCTTCTATATAGTCTAAGAAACATATATGCAAAGCATCCAAACAGTACCATTCGCCACTTTTTTGTTCTTCAAGTTTAAGTGAACAACGAGCCCCATTGTTAATCCTTTAACGGAAATTAATTGTAACTTTCTACAAGTAGAACAATGAATGGAACAGGTAGACGGTTGAAATCTTTATATATATTGCGTCTATATAGTCTAAGAAACATATATGCAAAGCATCCAAACAGTACAATTCCCCAATTTATTGTTCTTCAAGTTTAAGTGAATTACGAGCCCCATTGTTAATCCTTTAAAGGAAATGATTTGTAAATTTCGACAAGTAGAACAATGAATGGAACAGGTAGACGGTTGAAATCTCTGTATATATTGCTTCTATATAATCTAAGAAACATATATGCAATGCATCCAAACAGTACAATTCGCCAATTTCTTGTTCTTCAAGTTTAAGTAAACTACGATCCCCATTGTTAATCCCTTAACGGAAATTACTTGTAACTTTCGACAAGTAGAACAATGAATGGAACAGGTAGACGGTTGAAATCTTTGTATATATTGCTTCTATATAGTCTAAGAAACATATATGCATAGAGTCCAAACAGTACAATTCGCCAATTTTTTGCTCTTGAAGTTTAAGTAAACTACGATCCCCATTGTTAATCCCTTAACGGAAATTATTTGTAACTTTCGACAAGTAGAACAATGAATGGAACAGGTAGACTGTTGAAATCTTTCTATATATTGCTTCTAAATAGTCTAAGAAACATATATGCAAAGCATCCAAACAGTACAATTCCCCAATTTTTTGTTCTTCAAGTTTAAGTGAACTACGAGCCCCATTGTTAATCCTTTAAAGGAAATTATTTGTAAATTTCGACAAGTAGAACAATGAATGGAACATGTAGACGGTTGAAATCTTTGTATATATTGCTTCTATATAATCTAAGAAACATATATGCAATGCATCCAAACAGTACAATCCGCCAATTTCTTGTTCTTCAAGTTTAAGTAAACTACGATCCCCATTGTTAATCCCTTAACGGCAATTATTTGTAACTTTCGACAAGTAGAACAATTAATGGAACAGGTAGACGGTTGAAATCTTTGTATATATTGCTTCTATATAGTCTAAGAAACATATACGCATAGCGTCCAAACAGTACAATTCGCCAATTTTTTGCTCTTCAAGTTTAAGTAAACTACGATCCCCATTGTTAATCCCTTAACGGAAATTATTTGTAACTTTCGACAAGTAGAACAATGAATAATACAGGTAGACGGTTGAAATCTTTCTATATATTGCTTCTAAATAGTCTAAGAAACATATATGCAAAGCATCCAAACAGTACAATTCGCCAATTTTTTGTTCTTCAAGTTTAAGTAAACTACGATCCCCATTGTTAATGCCTTAATGGAAATTATTTGCAACTTTCGACAAGTTGATCAATGAATGGAACAGGTAGACGGTTGAAATCTTTGTATATATTGCTTCTATAAAGTCTAAGAAACATATATGCAAATCATCCAAACAGTACAATTCGCCAATTATTTGATCTTCAAGTTTAAGTGAACTACGAGCCCCATTGTTAATACTTTAACGGAAATTATTTGTAACTTGCGACAAGTAGAACAATGAATGGAACAGGTAGACGGTTGAAATCAATGTATATATTGCTTCTATATAGTCTAAGAAACATATATGCAAAGCATCCAAACAGTACCATTCGCCACTTTTTTGTTCTTCAAGTTTAAGTGAACAACGAGCCCCATTGTTAATCCTTTAACGGAAATTAATTGTAACTTTCTACAAGTAGAACAATGAATGGAACAGGTAGACGGTTGAAATCTTTATATATATTGCGTCTATATAGTCTAAGAAACATATATGCGAAGCATCCAAACAGTACAATTCGACAATTTTTTGCTGTTCAAGTTTAAGTGAACTACGAGCCCCATTGTTAATCCTTTAAAGGAAATTATTTGTAAATTTCGACAAGTAGAACAATGAATGGAACAGGTAGACGGTTGAAATCTTTGTATATATTGCTTCTATATAATCTAAGAAACATATATGCAATGCATCCAAACAGTACAATCCGCCAATTTCTTGTTCTTCAAGTTTAAGTAAACTACGATCCCCATTGTTAATCCCTTAAAGGAAATTATTTGTAAATTTCGACAAGTAGAACAATGAATGGAACAGGTAGACGGTTGAAATCTTTGTATATATTGCTTCTATATAATCTAAGAAACATATATGCAATGCATCCAAACAGTACAATCCGCCAATTTCTTGTTCTTCAAGTTTAAGTGAACAACAAGCCCCAATGGTTAATCCTTTATCGGAAATTATTTGTAATTTTCGACAAGTAGAACAATGAATGGAACAGGTAGACGGTTGAATTCTTTGTATATATTGCTTCTATATAGTCTAAGAAACATATATGCAAAGCATCCGAACAGTACAATTCGCCAATTTATTGTTCTTCAAGTTTAAGTGAACAACGAGCCCCATTGTTAATCCCTTAACGGAAATTATTTGTAATTTTCGACAAGTAGAACAATGATTGGAACACGTAGACGGTTGAAATCTTTGTATATATTGCTTCCATATAGTCTAAGAAACATATATGCAAAGCATCCAAACAGTACAATTCGCCAATTTATTGTTCTTCAAGTTTAAGTGAACAACGAGCCCCATTGTTAATCCTTTAAAGGAAATTATTTCTAACTTTCTACAAGTAGAACAATGAATAGTACAGGTAGACGGGTGAAATGTTTCTATATATTGCTTCTAAATAGTCTAAGAAACATATATGCAAAGCATCCAAACAGTACAATTCGCCAATTTTTTGTTCCTCAAGTTTAAGTGAACAATGAGCCCCAATGGTTAATACTTTATCGGAAATTATTTGTAACTTTCGACAAGTAGACAATGAATGGAACAGGTAGACGGTTGAAATCTTCGTATGTATTGCTTCTATATAGTCTAAGAAACATATATGCAAAGCATCCAAACAGTACAATTCGCCAATTTTTTGTTCTTCAAGTTTAAGTGAACAATGAGACCCATTGTTAATCCTTTATCGGAAATTATTTGTAACTTTCGACAAGTAGAACACTGAATGGAACATGTAGACGGTTGAAATCTTTGTATATATTGCTTCTATATAGTCTAAGAAACATATATGCAAAGCATCCAAACAGTACAATTCGCCAATTTGTTGTTCCTCAAGTTTAAGTGAACAACGAGCCCCATTGTTAATCCCTTAACGGAAATTATTTGTAATTTTCGACAAGTAGAACAATGATTGGAACACGTAGACGGTTGAAATCTTTGTATATATTGCTTCCATATAGTCTAAGAAACATATATGCAAAGCATCCAAACAGTACAATTCGCCAATTTATTGTTCTTCAAGTTTAAGTGAACAACGAGCCCCATTGTTAATCCTTTAAAGGAAATTATTTCTAACTTTCTACAAGTAGAACAATGAATAGTACAGGTAGACGGGTGAAATGTTTCTATATATTGCTTCTAAATAGTCTAAGAAACATATATGCAAAGCATCCAAACAGTACAATTCGCCAATTTTTTGTTCCTCAAGTTTAAGTGAACAATGAGCCCCAATGGTTAATACTTTATCGGAAATTATTTGTAACTTTCGACAAGTAGACAATGAATGGAACAGGTAGACGGTTGAAATCTTCGTATGTATTGCTTCTATATAGTCTAAGAAACATATATGCAAAGCATCCAAACAGTACAATTCGCCAATTTTTTTTTCTTCAAGTTTAAGTGAACAATGAGCCCCAATGGTTAATCCTTTATCGGTAATTATTTGTAACTTTCGACAAGTAGAACAATGAATGGAACAGGTAGACGGTTGAAATCCTTGTATATATTGCGTCTATATAGTTTTAGAAACATATATGCAAAGCATCCAAACAGTACCATTCGCCAATTTTTTGTTCTTCAAGTTTAAGTGAACAATGAGACCCATTGTTAATCCTTTATCGGAAATTATTTGTAACTTTCGACAAGTAGAACACTGAATGGAACATGTAGACGGTTGAAATCTTTGTATATATTGCTTCTATATAGTCTAAGAAACATATATGCAAAGCATCCAAACAGTACAATTCGCCAATTTGTTGTTCCTCAAGTTTAAGTGAACAATGAGCCCCAATGGTTAATCCTTTATCGGTAATTATTTGTAACTTTCGACAAGTAGAACAATGAATGGAACAGGTAGACGGTTGAAATCTTTGTATATATTGCTTCTATATAGTCTAAGAAACATATATGCAAAGCATCCAAACAGTACAATTCGCCAAATTTTTTGTTCTTCAAGTTTAAGTGAACTACGAGCCACATTGTTAATACTTTAAAGGAAATTATTTGTAAATTTCGACAAGTAGAACAATAAATGGATCAGGTAGACGGTTGAAATAATTGTATATATTGCTTCTATATAATCTACGAAACATATATGCAAAGCATCCAAACAGTACAATTCGCCAATGTTTTGTTCTTCAAGTTTAAGTGAACTACGAGCCGCATTGTTAATCCTTTAACGGAAATTAATTGTAACTTTCTACAAGTAGAACAATGATTGGAACACGTAGACGGTTGAAATCTTTGTATATATTGCTTCCATATAGTCTAAGAAACATATATGCAAAGCATCCAAACAGTACAATTCGCCAATTTTTTGTCCTTCAAGTTTAAGTGAACAATGAGCCCCAATGGTTAATCCTTTATCGGAAATTATTTGTAACTTTCTACAAGTAGAACAATGAATGGAACAGGTAGACGGTTGAAATCTTTGTATATATTGCTTTCGTATAGTCTAAGAAACATATATGCAAAGCATCCAAACAGTACAATTCGCCAATTTTTTGTCCTTCAAGTTTAAGTGAACAATGAGCCCCAATGGTTAATCCTTTATCGGAAATTATTTGTAACTTTCGACAAGTAGAACAATGAATGGAACAGGTAGACGGTTGAAATCTTTGTATATATTGCTTCTATATAGTCTAAGAAACATATGTGCAAAGCATCCAAACAGTACAATTCGCCAATTTATTGTTCTTCAAGTTTAAGTGAACAACGAGCCCCAATGGTTAATCCTTTAACGGAAATTAGTTGTAAATTTCGACAAGTAGAACAATGATTGAAACACGTAGACTGTTGAAATCTTTATATATATTGCTTCCATATAGTCTAAGAAACATATATGCAAAGCATCCAAACAGTACCATTCGCCAATTTTTTGTCCTTCAAGTTTAAGTGAACAATGAGCCCCATTGTTTATCCTTTATCGGAAATTATTTGTAATTTCGACAAGTAGAACAATGAATGGAACAGGTAGACGGTTGAATTCTTTGTATATATTGCTTCTATATAGTCTAAGAAACATATATGCAAAGCATGCAAACAGTACAAATCGCCAATTTTTTGTTCTTCAAGTTTAAGTAAACTACGATCCCCATTGTTAATCCCTTAACGGAAATTATTTGTAACTTTCGACAAGTAGAACAATGATTGGAACACGTAGACGGTTGAAATCTTTGTATATATTGCTTCCATATAGTCTAAGAAACATATATGCAAAGCATCCAAACAGTACTATTCGCCAATTTATTGTTCTTCAAGTTTAAGTGAACAACGAGCCCCATTGTTAATCCTTTAAAGGAAATTATTTCTAACTTTCTACAAGTAGAACAATGAATAGTACAGGTAGACGGGTGAAATGTTTCTATATATTGCTTCTAAATAGTCTAAGAAACATATATGCAAAGCATCCAAACAGTACAATTCGCCAATTTTTTGTTCCTCAAGTTTAAGTGAACAATGAGCCCCAATGGTTAATCCTTTATCGGAAATTATTTGTAACTTTCGACAAGTAGAACAATGAATGGAACAGGTAGACGGTTGAAATCTTCGTATGTATTGCTTCTATATAGTCTAAGAAACATATATGCAAAGCATCCAAACAGTACAATTCGCCAATTTTTTTTTCTTCAAGTTTAAGTGAACAATGAGCCCCAATGGTTAATCCTTTATCGGTAATTATTTGTAACTTTCGACAAGTAGAACAATGAATGGAACAGGTAGACGGTTGAAATCTTTGTATATATTGCTTCTATATAGTCTAAGAAACATATATGCAAAGCATCCAAACAGTACAATTCGCCAAATTTTTTGTTCTTCAAGTTTAAGTGAACTACGAGCCACATTGTTAATCCTTTAAAGGAAATTATTTGTAAATTTCGACAAGTAGAACAATAAATGGATCAGGTAGACGGTTGAAATAATTGTATATATTGCGTCTATATAATCTACGAAACATATATGCAAAGCATCCAAACAGTACAATTCGCCAATGTTTTGTTCTTCAAGTTTAAGTGAACTACGAGCCGCATTGTTAATCCTTTAACGGAAATTAATTGTAACTTTCTACAAGTAGAACAATGATTGGAACACGTAGACGGTTGAAATCTTTGTATATATTGCTTCCATATAGTCTAAGAAACATATATGCAAAGCATCCAAACAGTACAATTCGCCAATTTTTTGTTCCTCAAGTTTAAGTGAACAATGAGCCCCAATGGTTAATCCTTTATCGGAAATTATTTGTAACTTTCGACAAGTAGAACAATGAATGGAACAGGTAGACGGTTGAAATCTTCGTATGTATTGCTTCTATATAGTCTAAGAAACATATATGCAAAGCATCCAAACAGTACCATTCGCCAATTTTTTGTCCTTCAAGTTTAAGTGAACAATGAGCCCCATTGTTTATCCTTTATCGGAAATTATTTGTAATTTCGACAAATAGAACAATGAATGGAACAGGTAGACGGTTGAATTCTTTGTATATATTGCTTCTATATAGTCTAAGAAACATATATGCAAAGCATCCAAACAGTACAAATCGCCAATTTTTTGTTCTTCAAGTTTAAGTAAACTACGATCCCCATTGTTAATCCCTTAACGGAAAATATTTGTAACTTTCGACAAGTAGAACAATGATTGGAACACGTAGACGGTTGAAATCTTTGTATATATTGCTTCCATATAGTCTAAGAAACATATATGCAAAGCATCCAAACAGTACAATTCGCCAATTTATTGTTCTTCAAGTTTAAGTGAACAACGAGCCCCATTGTTAATCCTTTAAAGGAAATTATTTCTAACTTTCTACAAGTAGAACAATGAATAGTACAGGTAGACGGGTGAAATGTTTCTATATATTGCTTCTAAATAGTCTAAGAAACATATATGCAAAGCATCCAAACAGTACAATTCGCCAATTTTTTGTTCCTCAAGTTTAAGTGAACAATGAGCCCCAATGGTTAATCCTTTATCGGAAATTATTTGTAACTTTCGACAAGTAGAACAATGAATGGAACAGGTAGACGGTTGAAATCTTCGTATGTATTGCTTCTATATAGTCTAAGAAACATATATGCAAAGCATCCAAACAGTACAATTCGCCAATTTTTTTTTCTTCAAGTTTAAGTGAACAATGAGCCCCAATGGTTAATCCTTTATCGGTAATTATTTGTAACTTTCGACAAGTAGAACAATGAATGGAACAGGTAGACGGTTGAAATCCTTGTATATATTGCGTCTATATAGTTTTAGAAACATATATGCAAAGCATCCAAACAGTACCATTCGCCAATTTTTTGTTCTTCAAGTTTAAGTGAACAATGAGACCCATTGTTAATCCTTTATCGGAAATTATTTGTAACTTTCGACAAGTAGAACACTGAATGGAACATGTAGACGGTTGAAATCTTTGTATATATTGCTTCTATATAGTCTAAGAAACATATATGCAAAGCATCCAAACAGTACAATTCGCCAATTTGTTGTTCCTCAAGTTTAAGTGAACAATGAGCCCCAATGGTTAATCCTTTATCGGTAATTATTTGTAACTTTCGACAAGTAGAACAATGAATGGAACAGGTAGACGGTTGAAATCTTTGTATATATTGCTTCTATATAGTCTAAGAAACATATATGCAAAGCATCCAAACAGTACAATTCGCCAAATTTTTTGTTCTTCAAGCTTAAGTGAACTACGAGCCACATTGTTAATCCTTTAAAGGAAATTATTTGTAAATTTCGACAAGTAGAACAATAAATGGATCAGGTAGACGGTTGAAATAATTGTATATATTGCTTCTATATAATCTACGAAACATATATGCAAAGCATCCAAACAGTACAATTCGCCAATGTTTTGTTCTTCAAGTTTAAGTGAACTACGAGCCGCATTGTTAATCCTTTAACGGAAATTAATTGTAACTTTCTACAAGTAGAACAATGATTGGAACACGTAGACGGTTGAAATCTTTGTATATATTGCTTCCATATAGTCTAAGAAACATATATGCAAAGCATCCAAACAGTACAATTCGCCAATTTTTTGTCCTTCAAGTTTAAGTGAACAATGAGCCCCAATGGTTAATCCTTTATCGGAAATTATTTGTAACTTTCTACAAGTAGAACAATGAATGGAACAGGTAGACGGTTGAAATCTTTGTATATATTGCTTCCATATAGTCTAAGAAACATATATGCAAAGCATCCAAACAGTACAATTCGCCAATTTTTTGTCCTTCAAGTTTAAGTGAACAATGAGCCCCAATGGTTAATCCTTTATCGGAAATTATTTGTAACTTTCGACAAGTAGAACAATGAATGGAACAGGTAGACGGTTGAAATCTTTGTATATATTGCTTCTATATAGTCTAAGAAACATATGTGCAAAGCATCCAAACAGTACAATTCGCCAATTTATTGTTCTTCAAGTTTAAGTGAACAACGAGCCCCAATGGTTAATCCTTTAACGGAAATTAGTTGTAAATTTCGACAAGTAGAACAATGAATGGAACAGGTAGACGGTTGAAATCCTTGTATATATTGCGTCTATATAGTTTTAGAAACATATATGCAAAGCATCCAAACAGTACCATTCGCCAATTTTTTGTTCTTCAAGTTTAAGTGAACAATGAGACCCATTGTTAATCCTTTATCGGAAATTATTTGTAACTTTCGACAAGTAGAACACTGAATGGAACATGTAGACGGTTGAAATCTTTGTATATATTGCTTCTATATAGTCTAAGAAACATATATGCAAAGCATCCAAACAGTACAATTCGCCAATTTGTTGTTCCTCAAGTTTAAGTGAACAATGAGCCCCAATGGTTAATCCTTTATCGGTAATTATTTGTAACTTTCGACAAGTAGAACAATGAATGGAACAGGTAGACGGTTGAAATCTTTGTATATATTGCTTCTATATAGTCTAAGAAACATATGTGCAAAGCATCCAAACAGTACAATTCGCCAATTTATTGTTCTTCAAGTTTAAGTGAACAACGAGCCCCAATGGTTAATCCTTTAACGGAAATTAGTTGTAAATTTCGACAAGTAGAACAATGATCGAAACACGTAGACTGTTGAAATCTTTATATATATTGCTTCCATATAGTCTAAGAAACATATATGCAAAGCATCCAAACAGTACCATTCGCCAATTTTTTGTCCTTCAAGTTTAAGTGAACAATGAGCCCCATTGTTTATCCTTTATCGGAAATTATTTGTAATTTCGACAAGTAGAACAATGAATGGAACAGGTAGACGGTTGAATTCTTTGTATATATTGCTTCTATATAGTCTAAGAAACATATATGCAAAGCATCCAAACAGTACAAATCGCCAATTTTTTGTTCTTCAAGTTTAAGTAAACTACGATCCCCATTGTTAATCCCTTAACGGAAATTATTTGTAACTTTCGACAAGTAGAACAATGATTGGAACACGTAGACGGTTGAAATCTTTGTATATATTGCTTCCATATAGTCTAAGAAACATATATGCAAAGCATCCAAACAGTACAATTCGCCAATTTATTGTTCTTCAAGTTTAAGTGAACAACGAGCCCCATTGTTAATCCTTTAAAGGAAATTATTTCTAACTTTCTACAAGTAGAACAATGAATAGTACAGGTAGACGGGTGAAATGTTTCTATATATTGCTTCTAAATAGTCTAAGAAACATATATGCAAAGCATCCAAACAGTACAATTCGCCAATTTTTTGTTCCTCAAGTTTAAGTGAACAATGAGCCCCAATGGTTAATCCTTTATCGGAAATTATTTGTAACTTTCGACAAGTAGAACAATGAATGGAACAGGTAGACGGTTGAAATCTTCGTATGTATTGCTTCTATATAGTCTAAGAAACATATATGCAAAGCATCCAAACAGTACCATTCGCCAATTTTTTGTCCTTCAAGTTTAAGTGAACAATGAGCCCCATTGTTTATCCTTTATCGGAAATTATTTGTAATTTCGACAAATAGAACAATGAATGGAACAGGTAGACGGTTGAATTCTTTGTATATATTGCTTCTATATAGTCTAAGAAACATATATGCAAAGCATCCAAACAGTACAAATCGCCAATTTTTTGTTCTTCAAGTTTAAGTAAACTACGATCCCCATTGTTAATCCCTTAACGGAAAATATTTGTAACTTTCGACAAGTAGAACAATGATTGGAACACGTAGACGGTTGAAATCTTTGTATATATTGCTTCCATATAGTCTAAGAAACATATATGCAAAGCATCCAAACAGTACAATTCGCCAATTTATTGTTCTTCAAGTTTAAGTGAACAACGAGCCCCATTGTTAATCCTTTAAAGGAAATTATTTCTAACTTTCTACAAGTAGAACAATGAATAGTACAGGTAGACGGGTGAAATGTTTCTATATATTGCTTCTAAATAGTCTAAGAAACATATATGCAAAGCATCCAAACAGTACAATTCGCCAATTTTTTGTTCCTCAAGTTTAAGTGAACAATGAGCCCCAATGGTTAATCCTTTATCGGAAATTATTTGTAACTTTCGACAAGTAGAACAATGAATGGAACAGGTAGACGGTTGAAATCTTCGTATGTATTGCTTCTATATAGTCTAAGAAACATATATGCAAAGCATCCAAACAGTACAATTCGCCAATTTTTTTTTCTTCAAGTTTAAGTGAACAATGAGCCCCAATGGTTAATCCTTTATCGGTAATTATTTGTAACTTTCGACAAGTAGAACAATGAATGGAACAGGTAGACGGTTGAAATCCTTGTATATATTGCGTCTATATAGTTTTAGAAACATATATGCAAAGCATCCAAACAGTACCATTCGCCAATTTTTTGTTCTTCAAGTTTAAGTGAACAATGAGACCCATTGTTAATCCTTTATCGGAAATTATTTGTAACTTTCGACAAGTAGAACACTGAATGGAACATGTAGACGGTTGAAATCTTTGTATATATTGCTTCTATATAGTCTAGGAAACATATATGCAAAGCATCCAAACAGTACAATTCGCCAATTTGTTGTTCCTCAAGTTTAAGTGAACAATGAGCCCCAATGGTTAATCCTTTATCGGTAATTATTTGTAACTTTCGACAAGTAGAACAATGAATGGAACAGGTAGACGGTTGAAATCTTTGTATATATTGCTTCTATATAGTCTAAGAAACATATATGCAAAGCATCCAAACAGTACAATTCGCCAAATTTTTTGTTCTTCAAGCTTAAGTGAACTACGAGCCACATTGTTAATCCTTTAAAGGAAATTATTTGTAAATTTCGACAAGTAGAACAATAAATGGATCAGGTAGACGGTTGAAATAATTGTATATATTGCTTCTATATAATCTACGAAACATATATGCAAAGCATCCAAACAGTACAATTCGCCAATGTTTTGTTCTTCAAGTTTAAGTGAACTACGAGCCGCATTGTTAATCCTTTAACGGAAATTAATTGTAACTTTCTACAAGTAGAACAATGATTGGAACACGTAGACGGTTGAAATCTTTGTATATATTGCTTCCATATAGTCTAAGAAACATATATGCAAAGCATCCAAACAGTACAATTCGCCAATTTTTTGTCCTTCAAGTTTAAGTGAACAATGAGCCCCAATGGTTAATCCTTTATCGGAAATTATTTGTAACTTTCTACAAGTAGAACAATGAATGGAACAGGTAGACGGTTGAAATCTTTGTATATATTGCTTCCATATAGTCTAAGAAACATATATGCAAAGCATCCAAACAGTACAATTCGCCAATTTTTTGTCCTTCAAGTTTAAGTGAACAATGAGCCCCAATGGTTAATCCTTTATCGGAAATTATTTGTAACTTTCGACAAGTAGAACAATGAATGGAACAGGTAGACGGTTGAAATCTTTGTATATATTGCTTCTATATAGTCTAAGAAACATATGTGCAAAGCATCCAAACAGTACAATTCGCCAATTTATTGTTCTTCAAGTTTAAGTGAACAACGAGCCCCAATGGTTAATCCTTTAACGGAAATTAGTTGTAAATTTCGACAAGTAGAACAATGATTGAAACACGTAGACTGTTGAAATCTTTATATATATTGTTTCCATATAGTCTAAGAAACATATATGCAAAGCATCCAAACAGTACCATTCGCCAATTTTTTGTCCTTCAAGTTTAAGTGAACAATGAGCCCCATTGTTTATCCTTTATCGGAAATTATTTGTAATTTCGACAAGTAGAACAATGAATGGAACAGGTAGACGGTTGAATTCTTTGTATATATTGCTTCTATATAGTCTAAGAAACATATATGCAAAGCATCCAAACAGTACAAATCGCCAATTTTTTGTTCTTCAAGTTTAAGTAAACTACGATCCCCATTGTTAATCCCTTAACGGAAATTATTTGTAACTTTCGACAAGTAGAACAATGATTGGAACACATAGACGGTTGAAATCTTTGTATATATTGCTTCCATATAGTCTAAGAAACATATATGCAAAGCATCCAAACAGTACAATTCGCCAATTTATTGTTCTTCAAGTTTAAGTGAACAACGAGCCCCATTGTTAATCCTTTAAAGGAAATTATTTCTAACTTTCTACAAGTAGAACAATGAATAGTACAGGTAGACGGGTGAAATGTTTCTATATATTGCTTCTAAATAGTCTAAGAAACATATATGCAAAGCATCCAAACAGTACAATTCGCCAATTTTTTGTTCCTCAAGTTTAAGTGAACAATGAGCCCCAATGGTTAATCCTTTATCGGAAATTATTTGTAACTTTCGACAAGTAGAACAATGAAAGGAACAGGTAGACGGTTGAAATCTTCGTATGTATTGCTTCTATATAGTCTAAGAAACATATATGCAAAGCATCCAAACAGTACAATTCGCCAATTTTTTTTTCTTCAAGTTTAAGTGAACAATGAGCCCCAATGGTTAATCCTTTATCGGTAATTATTTGTAACTTTCGACAAGTAGAACAATGAATGGAACAGGTAGACGGTTGAAATCCTTGTATATATTGCGTCTATATAGTTTTAGAAACATATATGCAAAGCATCCAAACAGTACCATTCGCCAATTTTTTGTTCTTCAAGTTTAAGTGAACAATGAGACCCATTGTTAATCCTTTATCGGAAATTATTTGTAACTTTCGACAAGTAGAACACTGAATGGAACATGTAGACGGTTGAAATCTTTGTATATATTGCTTCTATATAGTCTAAGAAACATATATGCAAAGCATCCAAACAGTACAATTCGCCAATTTGTTGTTCCTCAAGTTTAAGTGAACAATGAGCCCCAATGGTTAATCCTTTATCGGTAATTATTTGTAACTTTCGACAAGTAGAACAATGAATGGAACAGGTAGACGGTTGAAATCTTTGTATATATTGCTTCTATATAGTCTAAGAAACATATATGCAAAGCATCCAAACAGTACAATTCGCCAAATTTTTTGTTCTTCAAGCTTAAGTGAACTACGAGCCACATTGTTAATCCTTTAAAGGAAATTATTTGTAAATTTCGACAAGTAGAACAATAAATGGATCAGGTAGACGGTTGAAATAATTGTATATATTGCTTCTATATAATCTACGAAACATATATGCAAAGCATCCAAACAGTACAATTCGCCAATGTTTTGTTCTTCAAGTTTAAGTGAACTACGAGCCGCATTGTTAATCCTTTAACGGAAATTAATTGTAACTTTCTACAAGTAGAACAATGATTGGAACACGTAGACGGTTGAAATCTTTGTATATATTGCTTCCATATAGTCTAAGAAACATATATGCAAAGCATCCAAACAGTACAATTCGCCAATTTTTTGTCCTTCAAGTTTAAGTGAACAATGAGCCCCAATGGTTAATCCTTTATCGGAAATTATTTGTAACTTTCTACAAGTAGAACAATGAATGGAACAGGTAGACGGTTGAAATCTTTGTATATATTGCTTCCATATAGTCTAAGAAACATATATGCAAAGCATCCAAACAGTACAATTCGCCAATTTTTTGTCCTTCAAGTTTAAGTGAACAATGAGCCCCAATGGTTAATCCTTTATCGGAAATTATTTGTAACTTTCGACAAGTAGAACAATGAATGGAACAGGTAGACGGTTGAAATCTTTGTATATATTGCTTCTATATAGTCTAAGAAACATATGTGCAAAGCATCCAAACAGTACAATTCGCCAATTTATTGTTCTTCAAGTTTAAGTGAACAACGAGCCCCAATGGTTAATCCTTTAACGGAAATTAGTTGTAAATTTCGACAAGTAGAACAATGAATGGAACAGGTAGACGGTTGAAATCCTTGTATATATTGCGTCTATATAGTTTTAGAAACATATATGCAAAGCATCCAAACAGTACCATTCGCCAATTTTTTGTTCTTCAAGTTTAAGTGAACAATGAGACCCATTGTTAATCCTTTATCGGAAATTATTTGTAACTTTCGACAAGTAGAACACTGAATGGAACATGTAGACGGTTGAAATCTTTGTATATATTGCTTCTATATAGTCTAAGAAACATATATGCAAAGCATCCAAACAGTACAATTCGCCAATTTGTTGTTCCTCAAGTTTAAGTGAACAATGAGCCCCAATGGTTAATCCTTTATCGGTAATTATTTGTAACTTTCGACAAGTAGAACAATGAATGGAACAGGTAGACGGTTGAAATCTTTGTATATATTGCTTCTATATAGTCTAAGAAACATATGTGCAAAGCATCCAAACAGTACAATTCGCCAATTTATTGTTCTTCAAGTTTAAGTGAACAACGAGCCCCAATGGTTAATCCTTTAACGGAAATTAGTTGTAAATTTCGACAAGTAGAACAATGATCGAAACACGTAGACTGTTGAAATCTTTATATATATTGCTTCCATATAGTCTAAGAAACATATATGCAAAGCATCCAAACAGTACCATTCGCCAATTTTTTGTCCTTCAAGTTTAAGTGAACAATGAGCCCCATTGTTTATCCTTTATCGGAAATTATTTGTAATTTCGACAAGTAGAACAATGAATGGAACAGGTAGACGGTTGAATTCTTTGTATATATTGCTTCTATATAGTCTAAGAAACATATATGCAAAGCATCCAAACAGTACAAATCGCCAATTTTTTGTTCTTCAAGTTTAAGTAAACTACGATCCCCATTGTTAATCCCTTAACGGAAATTATTTGTAACTTTCGACAAGTAGAACAATGATTGGAACACGTAGACGGTTGAAATCTTTGTATATATTGCTTCCATATAGTCTAAGAAACATATATGCAAAGCATCCAAACAGTACAATTCGCCAATTTATTGTTCTTCAAGTTTAAGTGAACAACGAGCCCCATTGTTAATCCTTTAAAGGAAATTATTTCTAACTTTCTACAAGTAGAACAATGAATAGTACAGGTAGACGGGTGAAATGTTTCTATATATTGCTTCTAAATAGTCTAAGAAACATATATGCAAAGCATCCAAACAGTACAATTCGCCAATTTTTTGTTCCTCAAGTTTAAGTGAACAATGAGCCCCAATGGTTAATCCTTTATCGGAAATTATTTGTAACTTTCGACAAGTAGAACAATGAATGGAACAGGTAGACGGTTGAAATCTTCGTATGTATTGCTTCTATATAGTCTAAGAAACATATATGCAAAGCATCCAAACAGTACCATTCGCCAATTTTTTGTCCTTCAAGTTTAAGTGAACAATGAGCCCCATTGTTTATCCTTTATCGGAAATTATTTGTAATTTCGACAAATAGAACAATGAATGGAACAGGTAGACGGTTGAATTCTTTGTATATATTGCTTCTATATAGTCTAAGAAACATATATGCAAAGCATCCAAACAGTACAAATCGCCAATTTTTTGTTCTTCAAGTTTAAGTAAACTACGATCCCCATTGTTAATCCCTTAACGGAAAATATTTGTAACTTTCGACAAGTAGAACAATGATTGGAACACGTAGACGGTTGAAATCTTTGTATATATTGCTTCCATATAGTCTAAGAAACATATATGCAAAGCATCCAAACAGTACAATTCGCCAATTTATTGTTCTTCAAGTTTAAGTGAACAACGAGCCCCATTGTTAATCCTTTAAAGGAAATTATTTGTAAATTTCGACAAGTAGAACAATAAATGGATCAGGTAGACGGTTGAAATAATTGTACATATTGCTTCTATATAATCTACGAAACATATATGCAAAGCATCCAAACAGTACAATTCGCCAATGTTTTGTTCTTCAAGTTTAAGTGAACTACGAGCCGCATTGTTAATCCTTTAACGGAAATTAATTGTAACTTTCTACAAGTAGAACAATGATTGGAACACGTAGACGGTTGAAATCTTTGTATATATTGCTTCCATATAGTCTAAGAAACATATATGCAAAGCATCCAAACAGTACAATTCGCCAATTTTTTGTCCTTCAAGTTTAAGTGAACAATGAGCCCCAATGGTTAATCCTTTATCGGAAATTATTTGTAACTTTCTACAAGTAGAACAATGAATGGAACAGGTAGACGGTTGAAATCTTTGTATATATTGCTTCCATATAGTCTAAGAAACATATATGCAAAGCATCCAAACAGTACAATTCGCCAATTTTTTGTCCTTCAAGTTTAAGTGAACAATGAGCCCCAATGGTTAATCCTTTATCGGAAATTATTTGTAACTTTCGACAAGTAGAACAATGAATGGAACAGGTAGACGGTTGAAATCTTTGTATATATTGCTTCTATATAGTCTAAGAAACATATGTGCAAAGCATCCAAACAGTACAATTCGCCAATTTATTGTTCTTCAAGTTTAAGTGAACAACGAGCCCCAATGGTTAATCCTTTAACGGAAATTAGTTGTAAATTTCGACAAGTAGAACAATGATTGAAACACGTAGACTGTTGAAATCTTTATATATATTGTTTCCATATAGTCTAAGAAACATATATGCAAAGCATCCAAACAGTACCATTCGCCAATTTTTTGTCCTTCAAGTTTAAGTGAACAATGAGCCCCATTGTTTATCCTTTATCGGAAATTATTTGTAATTTCGACAAGTAGAACAATGAATGGAACAGGTAGACGGTTGAATTCTTTGTATATATTGCTTCTATATAGTCTAAGAAACATATGTGCAAAGCATCCAAACAGTACAATTCGCCAATTTATTGTTCTTCAAGTTTAAGTGAACAACGAGCCCCAATGGTTAATCCTTTAACGGAAATTAGTTGTAAATTTCGACAAGTAGAACAATGATTGAAACACGTAGACTGTTGAAATCTTTATATATATTGTTTCCATATAGTCTAAGAAACATATATGCAAAGCATCCAAACAGTACCATTCGCCAATTTTTTGTCCTTCAAGTTTAAGTGAACAATGAGCCCCAATGGTTAATCCTTTATCGGAAATTATTTGTAACTTTCGACAAGTAGAACAATGAAAGGAACAGGTAGACGGTTGAAATCTTCGTATGTATTGCTTCTATATAGTCTAAGAAACATATATGCAAAGCATCCAAACAGTACAATTCGCCAATTTTTTTTTCTTCAAGTTTAAGTGAACAATGAGCCCCAATGGTTAATCCTTTATCGGTAATTATTTGTAACTTTCGACAAGTAGAACAATGAATGGAACAGGTAGACGGTTGAAATCCTTGTATATATTGCGTCTATATAGTTTTAGAAACATATATGCAAAGCATCCAAACAGTACCATTCGCCAATTTTTTGTTCTTCAAGTTTAAGTGAACAATGAGACCCATTGTTAATCCTTTATCGGAAATTATTTGTAACTTTCGACAAGTAGAACACTGAATGGAACATGTAGACGGTTGAAATCTTTGTATATATTGCTTCTATATAGTCTAAGAAACATATATGCAAAGCATCCAAACAGTACAATTCGCCAATTTGTTGTTCCTCAAGTTTAAGTGAACAATGAGCCCCAATGGTTAATCCTTTATCGGTAATTATTTGTAACTTTCGACAAGTAGAACAATGAATGGAACAGGTAGACGGTTGAAATCTTTGTATATATTGCTTCTATATAGTCTAAGAAACATATGTGCAAAGCATCCAAACAGTACAATTCGCCAATTTATTGTTCTTCAAGTTTAAGTGAACAACGAGCCCCAATGGTTAATCCTTTAACGGAAATTAGTTGTAAATTTCGACAAGTAGAACAATGATCGAAACACGTAGACTGTTGAAATCTTTATATATATTGCTTCCATATAGTCTAAGAAACATATATGCAAAGCATCCAAACAGTACCATTCGCCAATTTTTTGTCCTTCAAGTTTAAGTGAACAATGAGCCCCATTGTTTATCCTTTATCGGAAATTATTTGTAATTTCGACAAGTAGAACAATGAATGGAACAGGTAGACGGTTGAATTCTTTGTATATATTGCTTCTATATAGTCTAAGAAACATATATGCAAAGCATCCAAACAGTACAAATCGCCAATTTTTTGTTCTTCAAGTTTAAGTAAACTACGATCCCCATTGTTAATCCCTTAACGGAAATTATTTGTAACTTTCGACAAGTAGAACAATGATTGGAACACGTAGACGGTTGAAATCTTTGTATATATTGCTTCCATATAGTCTAAGAAACATATATGCAAAGCATCCAAACAGTACAATTCGCCAATTTATTGTTCTTCAAGTTTAAGTGAACAACGAGCCCCATTGTTAATCCTTTAAAGGAAATTATTTCTAACTTTCTACAAGTAGAACAATGAATAGTACAGGTAGACGGGTGAAATGTTTCTATATATTGCTTCTAAATAGTCTAAGAAACATATATGCAAAGCATCCAAACAGTACAATTCGCCAATTTTTTGTTCCTCAAGTTTAAGTGAACAATGAGCCCCAATGGTTAATCCTTTATCGGAAATTATTTGTAACTTTCGACAAGTAGAACAATGAATGGAACAGGTAGACGGTTGAAATCTTCGTATGTATTGCTTCTATATAGTCTAAGAAACATATATGCAAAGCATCCAAACAGTACAATTCGCCAATTTTTTTTTCTTCAAGTTTAAGTGAACAATGAGCCCCAATGGTTAATCCTTTATCGGTAATTATTTGTAACTTTCGACAAGTAGAACAATGAATGGAACAGGTAGACGGTTGAAATCCTTGTATATATTGCGTCTATATAGTTTTAGAAACATATATGCAAAGCATCCAAACAGTACCATTCGCCAATTTTTTGTTCTTCAAGTTTAAGTGAACAATGAGACCCATTGTTAATCCTTTATCGGAAATTATTTGTAACTTTTGACAAGTAGAACACTGAATGGAACATGTAGACGGTTGAAATCTTTGTATATATTGCTTCTATATAGTCTAAGAAACATATATGCAAAGCATCCAAACAGTACAATTCGCCAATTTGTTGTTCCTCAAGTTTAAGTGAACAATGAGCCCCAATGGTTAATCCTTTATCGGTAATTATTTGTAACTTTCGACAAGTAGAACAATGAATGGAACAGGTAGACGGTTGAAATCTTTGTATATATTGCTTCTATATAGTCTAAGAAACATATATGCAAAGCATCCAAACAGTACAATTCGCCAAATTTTTTGTTCTTCAAGTTTAAGTGAACTACGAGCCACATTGTTAATCCTTTAAAGGAAATTATTTGTAAATTTCGACAAGTAGAACAATAAATGGATCAGGTAGACGGTTGAAATAATTGTATATATTGCGTCTATATAATCTACGAAACATATATGCAAAGCATCCAAACAGTACAATTCGCCAATGTTTTGTTCTTCAAGTTTAAGTGAACTACGAGCCGCATTGTTAATCCTTTAACGGAAATTAATTGTAACTTTCTACAAGTAGAACAATGATTGGAACACGTAGACGGTTGAAATCTTTGTATATATTGCTTCCATATAGTCTAAGAAACATATATGCAAAGCATCCAAACAGTACAATTCGCCAATTTTTTGTCCTTCAAGTTTAAGTGAACAATGAGCCCCAATGGTTAATCCTTTATCGGAAATTATTTGTAACTTTCTACAAGTAGAACAATGAATGGAACAGGTAGACGGTTGAAATCTTTGTATATATTGCTTCCATATAGTCTAAGAAACATATATGCAAAGCATCCAAACAGTACAATTCTCCAATTTTTTGTCCTTCAAGTTTAAGTGAACAATGAGCCCCAATGGTTAATCCTTTATCGGAAATTATTTGTAACTTTCGACAAGTAGAACAATGAATGGAACAGGTAGACGGTTGAAATCTTTGTATATATTGCTTCTATATAGTCTAAGAAACATATGTGCAAAGCATCCAAACAGTACAATTCGCCAATTTATTGTTCTTCAAGTTTAAGTGAACAACGAGCCCCAATGGTTAATCCTTTAACGGAAATTAGTTGTAAATTTCGACAAGTAGAACAATGATTGAAACACGTAGACTGTTGAAATCTTTGTATATATTGCTTCTATATAGTCTAAGAAACATATATGCAAAGCATCCAAACAGTACAATTCGCCAATTTATTGTTCTTCAAGTTTAAGTGAACAACGAGCCCCATTGTTAATCCTTTAAAGGAAATTATTTCTAACTTTCTACAAGTAGAACAATGAATAGTACAGGTAGACGGGTGAAATGTTTCTATATATTGCTTCTAAATAGTCTAAGAAACATATATGCAAAGCATCCAAACAGTACAATTCGCCAATTTTATGTTCCTCAAGTTTAAGTGAACAATGAGCCCCAATGGTTAATCCTTTATCGGAAATTATTTGTAACTTTCGACAAGTAGAACAATGAATGGAACAGGTAGACGGTTGAAATCTTCGTATATATTGCTTCTATATAATCTAAGAAACATATATGCAAAGCATCCAAACAGTACCATTCGCCAATTTTTTGTTCTTCAAGTTTAAATGAAATACAAGCCCCATTGTTAATCCTTTAACGGAAATTATTTGCAACTTTCGACAAGTAGAACAATGAATGGAACAGGTAGACGGTTGAAATCTTTGTATATATTCCTTCCATATAGTCTAAGAAACATATATGCAAAGCATCCAAACAGTACAATTCGCCAATTTTTTGTTTTCCAAGTTTAAGTGAACAATGAGCCCCAATGGTTAATCCTTTATCGGAAATTATTTGTGATTTCGACAAGTAGAACAATGAATGGAACAGGTAGACGGTTGAATTCTTTGTATATATTGCTTCTATATAGTCTAAGAAACATATATGCAAAGCATCCAAACAGTACAAATCGCCAATTTTTTGTTCTTCAAGTTTAAGTGAACAACGAGCCCCATTGTTAATCCTTTAAAGGAAATTATTTGTAAATTTCGACAAGTAGAACAATGATTGGAACACGTAGACGGATGAAATCTTTGTATATATTACTTCCATATAGTCTAAGAAACATATATGCAAATCATCCAAACAGTACCATTCGCCAATTTTTTGTTCTTCAAGTTTAAGTGAACAACGAGCCCCATTGTTAATCCTTTAAAGGAAATTATTTGTAAATTTCGACAAGTAGAACAATGAATGGAACAGGTAGACGGTTGAAATCTTTGTATATATTGCTTCTATATAGTCTAAGAAACATATATGCAAAGCATCCAAACAGTACAATTCGCCAATTTATTGTTCTTCAAGTTTAAGTGAACAATGAGACCCATTGTTAATCCTTTATCGGAAATTATTTGTAACTTTCGACAAGTAGAACACTGAATGGAACATGTAGACGGTTGAAATCTTTGTATATATTGCTTCTAGATAGTCTAAGAAACATATATGCAAAGCATCCAAACAGTACAATTCGCCAATTTGTTGATCCTCAAGTTTAAGTGAACAATGAGCCCCAATGGTTAATCCTTTATCGGTAATTATTTGTAACTTTCGACAATTATAACAATGAATGGAATAGGTAGACGGTTGAAATCTTTGTATATATTGCTTCTATATAGTCTAAGAAACATATATGCAAAGCATCCAAACAGTACAATTCGCCAATTTTTTGTTCTTCAAGTTTAAGTGAACAGCGAGCCCCATTGATAATCATGAAATGGAAATTATTTGTAACTTTCTACAAGTAGAACAATGAATAGTACAGGTAGACGGGTGAAATCTTTCTATATATTGCTTCTAAATAGTCTAAGAAACATCTATGCAAAGCATCCAAACAGTACAATTCGCCAATTATTTGATCTTCAAGTTTAAGTGAACTACGAGCCCCATTGTTAATACTTTAACGGAAATTATTTGTAACTTGCGACAAGTAGAACAATGAATGGAACAGGTAGACGGTTGAAATCAATGTATATATTGCTTCTATATAGTCTAAGAAACATATATGCAAAGCATCCAAACAGTACCATTCGCCACTTTTTTGTTCTTCAAGTTTAAGTGAACAACGAGCCCCATTGTTAATCCTTTAAAGGAAATTATTTGTAAATTTCGACAAGTAGAACAATGATTGGAACTCGTAGACGGTTGAAATCTTTGTATATATTGCTTCCATATAGTCTAAGAAACATGTACGCAAAGCATCCAAACAGTACCATTCGCCAATATTTTGTTCTTCAAGTTTAAGTGAACAATGAGCCCCAATGGTTAATCCTTTATCGGAAATTATTTGTATTTTCGACAAGTAGAACAATGAATGGAACAGTTAGACGGTTGAAATATTTGTATATGTTGCTTCTATATAATCTAAGAAACATATATGCAAAGCATCTAAACAGTAACAATCGCCAATTTTTTGATCTTCAAGTTTAAGTGAACAGCGAGCCCCATTGATAATCATGAAATGGAAATTATTTGTAACTTTCTAGAAGTAGAACAATGAATAGTACAGGTAGACGGGTGAAATCTTTCTATATATTGCTTCTAAATAGTCTATGAAACATCTATGCAAAGCATCCAAACAGTACAATTCGCCAATTTTTGTTCTTCAAGTTTAAGTGAACTACGAGCCCCATTGTTAATCCTTTAAAGGAAATTATTTGTAAATTTCGACAAGTAGAACAATTAATGGATCATGTAGACGGTTGAAAAAATTGTATATATTGCTTCTATATAGTCTACGAAACATATATGCAAAGCATCCAAACAGTACAATTCGCCAATTTTTTGTTCTCCAAGTTTAAGTGAACTACGAGCCCCATTGTTAATCCTTTAAAGGAAATTATTTGTAAATTTCGACAAGTAGAACAATGAATGGATCATGTAGACGGTTGAAAAAATTGTATATATTGCTTCTAAATAGTCTAACAAACATCTATGCAAAGCACCCAAACAGTACTATTCGCCAATTTTTTGTTCTTCAAGTTTAAGTGAACAGCGGGCCCCATTGATAATCATGAAACGGAAATTATTTGTAACTTTCTACAAGTAGAACAATGAATAGTACAGGTAGACGGCTGAAATCTTTCTATATATTGCTTCTAAATAGTCTAAGAAACATATATGCAAAGCATCCAAACAGTACAATTCCCCAATTTTTTGTTCTTCAAGTTTAAGTGAACTACGAGCCCCATTGTTAATCCTTTAAAGGAAATTATTTGTAAATTTCGACAAGTAGAACAATGAATGGAACAGGTAGACGGTTGAAATCTTTGTATATATTGCTTCTATATAATCTAAGAAACATATATGCAATGCATCCAAACAGTACAATCCGCCAATTTCTTGTTCTTCAAGTTTAAGTAAACTACGATCCCCATTGTTAATCCCTTAACGGCAATTATTTGTAACTTTCGACAAGTAGAACAATTAATGGAACAGGTAGACGGTTGAAATCTTTGTATATATTGCTTCTATATAGTCTAAGAAACATATACGCATAGCGTCCAAACAGTACAATTCGCCAATTTTTTGCTCTTCAAGTTTAAGTAAACTACGATCCCCATTGTTAATCCCTTAACGGAAATTATTTGTAACTTTCGACAAGTAGAACAATGAATAATACAGGTAGACGGTTGAAATCTTTCTATATATTGCTTCTAAATAGTCTAAGAAACATATATGCAAAGCATCCAAACAGTACAATTCGCCAATTTTTTGTTCTTCAAGTTTAAGTAAACTACGATCCCCATTGTTAATGCCTTAATGGAAATTATTTGCAACTTTCGACAAGTTGATCAATGAATGGAACAGGTAGACGGTTGAAATCTTTGTATATATTGCTTCTATAAAGTCTAAGAAACATATATGCAAATCATCCAAACAGTACAATTCGCCAATTATTTGATCTTCAAGTTTAAGTGAACTACGAGCCCCATTGTTAATACTTTAACGGAAATTATTTGTAACTTGCGACAAGTAGAACAATGAATGGAACAGGTAGACGGTTGAAATCAATGTATATATTGCTTCTACATAGTCTAAGAAACATATATGCAAAGCATCCAAACAGTACCATTCGCCACTTTTTTGTTCTTCAAGTTTAAGTGAACAACGAGCCCCATTGTTAATCCTTTAACGGAAATTAATTGTAACTTTCTACAAGTAGAACAATGAATGGAACAGGTAGACGGTTGAAATCTTTATATATATTGCGTCTATATAGTCTAAGAAACATATATGCAAAGCATCCAAACAGTACAATTCCCCAATTTTTTGTTCTTCAAGTTTAAGTGAATTACGAGCCCCATTGTTAATCCTTTAAAGGAAATGATTTGTAAATTTCGACAAGTAGAACAATGAATGGAACAGGTAGACGGTTGAAATCTCTGTATATATTGCTTCTATATAATCTAAGAAACATATATGCAATGCATCCAAACAGTACAATTCGCCAATTTCTTGTTCTTCAAGTTTAAGTAAACTACGATCCCCATTGTTAATCCCTTAACGGAAATTACTTGTAACTTTCGACAAGTAGAACAATGAATGGAACAGGTAGACGGTTGAAATCTTTGTATATATTGCTTCTATATAGTCTAAGAAACATATATGCATAGAGTCCAAACAGTAAAATTCGCCAATTTTTTGCTCTTGAAGTTTAAGTAAACTACGATCCCCATTGTTAATCCCTTAACGGAAATTATTTGTAACTTTCGACAAGTAGAACAATGAATGGAACAGGTAGACGGTTGAAATCTTTGTATATATTGCTTCTATATAGTCTACGAAACATATATGCAAAGCATCCAAACAGTACAATTCGCCAATTTTTTGTTCTCCAAGTTTAAGTGAACTACGAGCCCCATTGTTAATCCTTTAAAGGAAATTATTTGTAAATTTCGACAAGTAGAACAATGAATGGATCATGTAGACGGTTGAAAAAATTGTATATATTGCTTCTAAATAGTCTAACAAACATCTATGCAAAGCATCCAAACAGTACTATTCGCCAATTTTTTGTTCTTCAAGTTTAAGTGAACAGCGGGCCCCATTGATAATCATGAAACGGAAATTATTTGTAACTTTCTACAAGTAGAACAATGAATAGTACAGGTAGACGGCTGAAATCTTTCTATATATTGCTTCTAAATAGTCTAAGAAACATATATGCAAAGCATCCAAACAGTACAATTCCCCAATTTTTTGTTCTTCAAGTTTAAGTGAACTACGAGCCCCATTGTTAATCCTTTAAAGGAAATTATTTGTAAATTTCGACAAGTAGAACAATGAATGGAACAGGTAGACGGTTGAAATCTTTGTATATATTGCTTCTATATAATCTAAGAAACATATATGCAATGCATCCAAACAGTACAATCCGCCAATTTCTTGTTCTTCAAGTTTAAGTAAACTACGATCCCCATTGTTAATCCCTTAACGGCAATTATTTGTAACTTTCGACAAGTAGAAAAATTAATGGAACAGGTAGACGGTTGAAATCTTTGTATATATTGCTTCTATATAGTCTAAGAAACATATACGCATAGCGTCCAAACAGTACAATTCGCCAATTTTTTGCTCTTCAAGTTTAAGTAAACTACGATCCCCATTGTTAATCCCTTAACGGAAATTATTTGTAACTTTCGACAAGTAGAACAATGAATAATACAGGTAGACGGTTGAAATCTTTCTATATATTGCTTCTAAATAGTCTAAGAAACATATATGCAAAGCATCCAAACAGTACAATTCGCCAATTTTTTGTTCTTCAAGTTTAAGTAAACTACGATCCCCATTGTTAATGCCTTAATGGAAATTATTTGCAACTTTCGACAAGTTGATCAATGAATGGAACAGGTAGACGGTTGAAATCTTTGTATATATTGCTTCTATAAAGTCTAAGAAACATATATGCAAATCATCCAAACAGTACAATTCGCCAATTATTTGATTTTCAAGTTTAAGTGAACTACGAGCCCCATTGTTAATACTTTAACGGAAATTATTTGTAACTTGCGACAAGTAGAACAATGAATGGAACAGGTAGACGGTTGAAATCAATGTATATATTGCTTCTATATAGTCTAAGAAACATATATGCAAAGCATCCAAACAGTACCATTCGCCACTTTTTTGTTCTTCAAGTTTAAGTGAACAACGAGCCCCATTGTTAATCCTTTAACGGAAATTAATTGTAACTTTCTACAAGTAGAACAATGAATGGAACAGGTAGACGGTTGAAATCTTTATATATATTGCGTCTATATAGTCTAAGAAACATATATGCGAAGCATCCAAACAGTACAATTCGACAATTTTTTGCTGTTCAAGTTTAAGTGAACTACGAGCCCCATTGTTAATCCTTTAAAGGAAATTATTTGTAAATTTCGACAAGTAGAACAATGAATGGAACAGGTAGACGGTTGAAATCTTTGTATATATTGCTTCTATATAATCTAAGAAACATATATGCAATGCATCCAAACAGTACAATTCGCCAATTTTTTGTTCTCCAAGTTTAAGTGAACTACGAGCCCCATTGTTAATCCTTTAAAGGGAATTATTTGTAAATTTCGACAAGTAGAACAATGAATGGATCATGTAGACGGTTGAAAAAATTGTATATATTGCTTCTAAATAGTCTAACAAACATCTATGCAAAGCATCCAAACAGTACTATTCGCCAATTTTTTGTTCTTCAAGTTTAAGTGAACAGCGGGCCCCATTGATAATCATGAAACGGAAATTATTTGTAACTTTCTACAAGTAGAACAATGAATAGTACAGGTAGACGGCTGAAATCTTTCTATATATTGCTTCTAAATAGTCTAAGAAACATATATGCAAAGCATCCAAACAGTACAATTCGCCAATTATTTGATTTTCAAGTTTAAGTGAACTACGAGCCCCATTGTTAATACTTTAACGGAAATTATTTGTAACTTGCGACAAGTAGAACAATGAATGGAACAGGTAGACGGTTGAAATCAATGTATATATTGCTTCTATATAGTCTAAGAAACATATATGCAAAGCATCCAAACAGTACCATTCGCCACTTTTTTGTTCTTCAAGTTTAAGTGAACAACGAGCCCCATTGTTAATCCTTTAACGGAAATTAATTGTAACTTTCTACAAGTAGAACAATGAATGGAACAGGTAGACGGTTGAAATCTTTATATATATTGCGTCTATATAGTCTAAGAAACATATATGCGAAGCATCCAAACAGTACAATTCGACAATTTTTTGCTGTTCAAGTTTAAGTGAACTACGAGCCCCATTGTTAATCCTTTAAAGGAAATTATTTGTAAATTTCGACAAGTAGAACAATGAATGGAACAGGTAGACGGTTGAAATCTTTGTATATATTGCTTCTATATAATCTAAGAAACATATATGCAATGCATCCAAACAGTACAATTCGCCAATTTTTTGTTCTCCAAGTTTAAGTGAACTACGAGCCCCATTGTTAATCCTTTAAAGGAAATTATTTGTAAATTTCGACAAGTAGAACAATGAATGGATCATGTAGACGGTTGAAAAAATTGTATATATTGCTTCTAAATAGTCTAACAAACATCTATGCAAAGCATCCAAACAGTACTATTCGCCAATTTTTTGTTCTTCAAGTTTAAGTGAACAGCGGGCCCCATTGATAATCATGAAACGGAAATTATTTGTAACTTTCTACAAGTAGAACAATGAATAGTACAGGTAGACGGCTGAAATCTTTCTATATATTGCTTCTAAATAGTCTAAGAAACATATATGCAAAGCATCCAAACAGTACAATTCCCCAATTTTTTGTTCTTCAAGTTTAAGTGAACTACGAGCCCCATTGTTAATCCTTTAAAGGAAATTATTTGTAAATTTCGACAAGTAGAACAATGAATGGAACAGATAGACGGTTGAAATATTTGTATATATTGCTTCTATATACAATAAGAAACATATATGCAAAGCATCCAAACAGTACAATTCGCCAATTTTTTGTTCTTCAAGTTTAAGTAAACTACGATCCCCATTGTTAATGCCTTAATGGAAATTATTTGCAACTTTCGACAAGTTGATCAATGAATGGAACAGGTAGACGGTTGAAATCTTTGTATATATTGCTTCCATATAGTCTAAGAAACATATATGCAAAGCATCCAAACAGTACAATTCGCCAATTTTTTGTTCTCCAAGTTTAAGTCAACTACGAGCCCCATTGTTAATCCTTTAAAGGAAATTATTTGTAAATTTCGACAAGTAGAACAATGAATGGATCATGTAGACGGTTGAAAAAATTGTATATATTGCTTCTAAATAGTCTAACAAACATCTATGCAAAGCATCCAAACAGTACTATTCGCCAATTTTTTGTTCTTCAAGTTTAAGTGAACAGCGGGCCCCATTGATAATCATGAAACGGAAATTATTTGTAACTTTCTACAAGTAGAACAATGAATAGTACAGGTAGACGGCTGAAATCTTTCTATATATTGCTTCTAAATAGTCTAAGAAACATATATGCAAAGCATCCAAACAGTACAATTCCCCAATTTTTTGTTCTTCAAGTTTAAGTGAACTACGAGCCCCATTGTTAATCCTTTAAAGGAAATTATTTGTAAATTTCGACAAGTAGAACAATGAATGGAACAGGTAGACGGTTGAAATCTTTGTATATATTGCTTCTATATAATCTAAGAAACATATATGCAATGCATCCAAACAGTACAATCCGCCAATTTCTTGTTCTTCAAGTTTAAGTAAACTACGATCCCCATTGTTAATCCCTTAACGGCAATTATTTGTAACTTTCGACAAGTAGAACAATTAATGGAACAGGTAGACGGTTGAAATCTTTGTATATATTGCTTCTATATAGTCTAAGAAACATATACGCATAGCGTCCAAACAGTACAATTCGCCAATTTTTTGCTCTTCAAGTTTAAGTAAACTACGATCCCCATTGTTAATCCCTTAACGGAAATTATTTGTAAGTTTCGACAAGTAGAACAATGAATAATACAGGTAGACGGTTGAAATCTTTCTATATATTGCTTCTAAATAGTCTAAGAAACATATATGCAAAGCATCCAAACAGTACAATTCGCCAATTTTTTGTTCTTCAAGTTTAAGTAAACTACGATCCCCATTGTTAATGCCTTAATGGAAATTATTTGCAACTTTCGACAAGTTGATCAATGAATGGAACAGGTAGACGGTTGAAATCTTTGTATATATTGCTTCTATAAAGTCTAAGAAACATATATGCAAATCATCCAAACAGTACAATTCGCCAATTATTTGATCTTCAAGTTTAAGTGAACTACGAGCCCCATTGTTAATACTTTAACGGAAATTATTTGTAACTTGCGACAAGTAGAACAATGAATGGAACAGGTAGACGGTTGAAATCAATGTATATATTGCTTCTATATAGTCTAAGAAACATATATGCAAAGCATCCAAACAGTACCATTCGCCACTTTTTTGTTCTTCAAGTTTAAGTGAACAACGAGCCCCATTGTTAATCCTTTAACGGAAATTAATTGTAACTTTCTACAAGTAGAACAATGAATGGAACAGGTAGACGGTTGAAATCTTTATATATATTGCGTCTATATAGTCTAAGAAACATATATGCAAAGCATCCAAACAGTACAATTCCCCAATTTTTTGTTCTTCAAGTTTAAGTGAATTACGAGCCCCATTGTTAATCCTTTAAAGGAAATGATTTGTAAATTTCGACAAGTAGAACAATGAATGGAACAGGTAGACGGTTGAAATCTCTGTATATATTGCTTCTATATAATCTAAGAAACATATATGCAATGCATCCAAACAGTACAATTCGCCAATTTCTTGTTCTTCAAGTTTAAGTAAACTACGATCCCCATTGTTAATCCCTTAACGGAAATTACTTGTAACTTTCGACAAGTAGAACAATGAATGGAACAGGTAGACGGTTGAAATCTTTGTATATATTGCTTCTATATAGTCTAAGAAACATATATGCATAGAGTCCAAACAGTACAATTCGCCAATTTTTTGCTCTTGAAGTTTAAGTAAACTACGATCCCCATTGTTAATCCCTTAACGGAAATTATTTGTAACTTTCGACAAGTAGGACAATGAATGGAACAGGTAGACGGTTGAAATCTTTCTATATATTGCTTCTAAATAGTCTAAGAAACATATATGCAAAGCATCCAAACAGTACAATTCCCCAATTTTTTGTTCTTCAAGTTTAAGTGAACTACGAGCCCCATTGTTAATCCTTTAAAGGAAATTATTTGTAAATTTCGACAAGTAGAACAATGAATGGAACATGTAGACGGTTGAAATCTTTGTATATATTGCTTCTATATAATCTAAGAAACATATATGCAATGCATCCAAACAGTACAATCCGCCAATTTCTTGTTCTTCAAGTTTAAGTAAACTACGATCCCCATTGTTAATCCCTTAACGGCAATTATTTGTAACTTTCGACAAGTAGAACAATTAATGGAACAGGTAGACGGTTGAAATCTTTGTATATATTGCTTCTATATAGTCTAAGAAACATATACGCATAGCGTCCAAACAGTACAATTCGCCAATTTTTTGCTCTTCAAGTTTAAGTAAACTACGATCCCCATTGTTAATCCCTTAACGGAAATTATTTGTAACTTTCGACAAGTAGAACAATGAATAATACAGGTAGACGGTTGAAATCTTTCTATATATTGCTTCTAAATAGTCTAAGAAACATATATGCAAAGCATCCAAACAGTACAATTCGCCAATTTTTTGTTCTTCAAGTTTAAGTAAACTACGATCCCCATTGTTAATGCCTTAATGGAAATTATTTGCAACTTTCGACAAGTTGATCAATGAATGGAACAGGTAGACGGTTGAAATCTTTGTATATATTGCTTCTATAAAGTCTAAGAAACATATATGCAAATCATCCAAACAGTACAATTCGCCAATTATTTGATCTTCAAGTTTAAGTGAACTACGAGCCCCATTGTTAATACTTTAACGGAAATTATTTGTAACTTGCGACAAGTAGAACAATGAATGGAACAGGTAGACGGTTGAAATCAATGTATATATTGCTTCTATATAGTCTAAGAAACATATATGCAAAGCATCCAAACAGTACCATTCGCCACTTTTTTGTTCTTCAAGTTTAAGTGAACAACGAGCCCCATTGTTAATCCTTTAACGGAAATTAATTGTAACTTTCTACAAGTAGAACAATGAATGGAACAGGTAGACGGTTGAAATCTTTATATATATTGCGTCTATATAGTCTAAGAAACATATATGCGAAGCATCCAAACAGTACAATTCGACAATTTTTTGCTGTTCAAGTTTAAGTGAACTACGAGCCCCATTGTTAATCCTTTAAAGGAAATTATTTGTAAATTTCGACAAGTAGAACAAT
Organism: Cerceris ruficornis; assembly: GCA_963989415.1. NCBI lineage: Eukaryota > Metazoa > Arthropoda > Insecta > Hymenoptera > Crabronidae > Cerceris > Cerceris ruficornis. The sequence continues at coordinate 738,214 of CAXDIW010000024.1, read as the reverse complement.
GAATGGAACAGGTAGACGGTTGAAATCTTTGTATATATTGCTTCTATATAATCTAAGAAACATATATGCAATGCATCCAAACAGTACAATCCGCCAATTTCTTGTTCTTCAAGTTTAAGTAAACTACGATCCCCATTGTTAATCCCTTAAAGGAAATTATTTGTAAATTTCGACAAGTAGAACAATGAATGGAACAGGTAGACGGTTGAAATCTTTGTATATATTGCTTCTATATAATCTAAGAAACATATATGCAATGCATCCAAACAGTACAATCCGCCAATTTCTTGTTCTTCAAGTTTAAGTAAACTACGATCCCCATTGTTAATCCCTTAACGGAAATTATTTGTAACTTTCGACAAGTAGAACAATGAATAGTACAGGTAGACGGTTGAAATCTTTCTATATATTGCTTCTATATAGTCTAAGAAACATATATGCAAAGCATCCAAACAGTACCATTCGCCACTTTTTTGTTCTTCAAGTTTAAGTGAACAACGAGCCCCATTGTTAATCCTTTAACGGAAATTAATTGTAACTTTCTACAAGTAGAACAATGAATGGAACAGGTAGACGGTTGAAATCTTTGTATATATTGCTTCTATATAATCTAAGAAACATATATGCAATGCATCCAAACAGTACAATCCGCCAATTTTTTGTTCTTCAAGTTTAAGTGAACAGCGGGCCCCATTGATAATCATGAAATGGAAATTATTTGTAACTTTCTACAAGTAGAACAATGAATAGTACAGGTAGACGGCTGAAATCTTTCTATATATTGCTTCTAAATAGTCTAAGAAACATATATGCAAAGCATCCAAACAGTACAATTCCCCAATTTTTTGTTCTTCAAGTTTAAGTGAACTACGAGCCCCATTGTTAATCCTTTAAAGGAAATTATTTGTAAATTTCGACAAGTAGAACAATGAATGGAACAGGTAGACGGTTGAAATCTTTGTATATATTGCTTCTATATAATCTAAGAAACATATATGCAATGCATCCAAACAGTACAATCCGCCAATTTCTTGTTCTTCAAGTTTAAGTAAACTACGATCCCCATTGTTAATCCCTTAACGGCAATTATTTGTAACTTTCGACAAGTAGAACAATGAATGGAACAGGTAGACGGTTGAAATCTTTGTATATATTGCTTCTATATAGTCTAAGAAACATATACGCATAGCGTCCAAACAGTACAATTCGCCAATTTTTTGCTCTTCAAGTTTAAGTAAACTACGATCCCCATTGTTAATCCCTTAACGGAAATTATTTGTAACTTTCGACAAGTAGAACAATGAATAGTACAGGTAGACGGTTGAAATCTTTCTATATATTGCTTCTAAATAGTCTAAGAAACATATATGCAAAGCATCCAAACAGTACAATTCGCCAATTTTTTGTTCTTCAAGTTTAAGTGAACAACGAGCCCCATTGTTAATCCTTTAAAGGAAGTTATTTGTAAATTTCGACAAGGAGAACAATGAATGGAACAGGTAGACGGTTGAAATCTTTGTATATATTGCTTCTATATAATCTAAGAAACATATATGCAATGCATCCAAACAGTACAATTCGCCAATTTTTTGTTCCTCAAGTTTAAGTGAACTACGAGCCCCATTGTTAATCCTTTAACGGAAATTAATTGTAACTTTCTACAAGTAGGACAATGATTGGAACACGTAGACGGTTGAAATCTTTGTATATATTGCTTCTATATAGTCTAAGAAACATATACACAAAGCATCCAAACAGTACCATTCGCCAATATTTTGTTCTTCAAGTTTAAGTGAACAATGAGCCCCAATGGTTAATCCTTTATCGGAAATTACTTGTAATTTTCGACAAGTAGAACAATTAATGGAACAGGTAGACGGTTGAAATCTTTGTATATATTGCTTCTATATAGTCTAAGAAACATATACGCATAGCGTCCAAACAGTACAATTCGCCAATTTTTTGCTCTTCAAGTTTAAGTAAACTACGATCCCCATTGTTAATCCCTTAACGGAAATTATTTGTAACTTTCTACAAGTAGAACAATGAATAGTACAGGTAGACGGCTGAAATCTTTCTATATATTGCTTCTAAATAGTCTAAGAAACATATATGCAAAGCATCCAAACAGTACAATTCCCCAATTTTTTGTTCTTCAAGTTTAAGTGAACTACGAGCCCCATTGTTAATCCTTTAAAGGAAATTATTTGTAAATTTCGACAAGTAGAACAATGAATGGAACAGGTAGACGGTTGAAATCTTTGTATATATTGCTTCTATATAATCTAAGAAACATATATGCAATGCATCCAAACAGTACAATCCGCCAATTTCTTGTTCTTCAAGTTTAAGTAAACTACGATCCCCATTGTTAATCCCTTAACGGCAATTATTTGTAACTTTCGACAAGTAGAACAATGAATGGAACAGGTAGACGGTTGAAATCTTTGTATATATTGCTTCTATATAGTCTAAGAAACATATACGCATAGCGTCCAAACAGTACAATTCGCCAATTTTTTGCTCTTCAAGTTTAAGTAAACTACGATCCCCATTGTTAATCCCTTAACGGAAATTATTTGTAACTTTCGACAAGTAGAACAATGAATAGTACAGGTAGACGGTTGAAATCTTTCTATATATTGCTTCTAAATAGTCTAAGATACATATATGCAATGCATCCAAACAGTACAATTCGCCAATTTTTTGTTCTTCAAGTTTAAGTGAACTACGAGCCCCATTGTTAATCCTTTAAAGGAAATTATTTGTAAATTTCGACAAGTAGAACAATGAATGGAACAGGTAGACGGTTGAAATCTTTGTATATATTGCTTCTATATAATCTAAGAAACATATATGCAATGCATCCAAACAGTACAATCCGCCAATTTCTTGTTCTTCAAGTTTAAGTAAACTACGATCCCCATTGTTAATCCCTTAACGGCAATTATTTGTAACTTTCGACAAGTAGAACAATTAATGGAACAGGTAGACGGTTGAAATCGTTGTATATATTGCTTCTATATAGTCTAAGAAACATATACGCATAGCGTCCAAACAGTACAATTCGCCAATTTTTTGCTCTTCAAGTTTAAGTAAACTACGATCCCCATTGTTAATCCCTTAACGGAAATTATTTGTAACTTTCGACAAGTAGAACAATGAATAATACAGGTAGACGGTTGAAATCTTTCTATATATTGCTTCTAAATAGTCTAAGAAACATATATGCAAAGCATCCAAACAGTACAATTCGCCAATTTTTTGTTCTTCAAGTTTAAGTAAACTACGATCCCCATTGTTAATGCCTTAATGGAAATTATTTGCAACTTTCGACAAGTTGATCAATGAATGGAACAGGTAGACGGTTGAAATCTTTGTATATATTGCTTCTATAAAGTCTAAGAAACATATATGCAAATCATCCAAACAGTACAATTCGCCAATTATTTGATCTTCAAGTTTAAGTGAACTACGAGCCCCATTGTTAATACTTTAACGGAAATTATTTGTAACTTGCGACAAGTAGAACAATGAATGGAACAGGTAGACGGTTGAAATCAATGTATATATTGCTTCTATATAGTCTAAGAAACATATATGCAAAGCATCCAAACAGTACCATTCGCCACTTTTTTGTTCTTCAAGTTTAAGTGAACAACGAGCCCCATTGTTAATCCTTTAACGGAAATTAATTGTAACTTTCTACAAGTAGAACAATGAATGGAACAGGTAGACGGTTGAAATCTTTATATATATTGCGTCTATATAGTCTAAGAAACATATATGCAAAGCATCCAAACAGTACAATTCCCCAATTTTTTGTTCTTCAAGTTTAAGTGAATTACGAGCCCCATTGTTAATCCTTTAAAGGAAATGATTTGTAAATTTCGACAAGTAGAACAATGAATGGAACAGGTAGACGGTTGAAATCTCTGTATATATTGCTTCTATATAATCTAAGAAACATATATGCAATGCATCCAAACAGTACAATTCGCCAATTTCTTGTTCTTCAAGTTTAAGTAAACTACGATCCCCATTGTTAATCCCTTAACGGAAATTACTTGTAACTTTCGACAAGTAGAACAATGAATGGAACAGGTAGACGGTTGAAATCTTTGTATATATTGCTTCTATATAGTCTAAGAAACATATATGCATAGAGTCCAAACAGTACCATTCGCCACTTTTTTGATCTTCAAGTTTAAGTGAACAACGAGCCCCATTGTTAATCCTTTAACGGAAATTAATTGTAACTTTCTACAAGTAGAACAATGAATGGAACAGGTAGACGGTTGAAATCTTTATATATATTGCGTCTATATAGTCTAAGAAACATATATGCGAAGCATCCAAACAGTACAATTCGACAATTTTTTGCTGTTCAAGTTTAAGTGAACTACGAGCCCCATTGTTAATCCTTTAAAGGAAATTATTTGTAAATTTCGACAAGTAGAACAATGAATGGAACAGGTAGACGGTTGAAATCTTTGTATATATTGCTTCTATATAATCTAAGAAACATATATGCAATGCATCCAAACAGTACAATCCGCCAATTTCTTGTTCTTCAAGTTTAAGTAAACTACGATCCCCATTGTTAATCCCTTAAAGGAAATTATTTGTAAATTTCGACAAGTAGAACAATGAATGGAACAGGTAGACGGTTGAAATCTTTGTATATATTGCTTCTATATAATCTAAGAAACATATATGCAATGCATCCAAACAGTACAATCCGCCAATTTCTTGTTCTTCAAGTTTAAGTAAACTACGATCCCCATTGTTAATCCCTTAACGGCAATTATTTGTAACTTTCGACAAGTAGAACAATGAATGGAACAGGTAGACGGTTGAAATCTTTGTATATATTGCTTCTATATAGTCTAAGAAACATATACGCATAGCGTCCAAACAGTACAATTCGCCAATTTTTTGCTCTTCAAGTTTAAGTAAACTACGATCCCCATTGTTAATCCCTTAACGGAAATTATTTGTAACTTTCGACAAGTAGAACAATGAATAGTACAGGTAGACGGTTGAAATCTTTCTATATATTGCTTCTAAATAGTCTAAGAAACATATATGCAAAGCATCCAAACAGTACAATTCGCCAATTTTTTGTTCTTCAAGTTTAAGTAAACTACGATCCCCATTGTTAATGCCTTAATGGAAATTATTTGCAACTTTCGACAAGTTGATCAATGAATGGAACAGGTAGACGGTTGAAATCTTTGTATATATTGCTTCTATAAAGTCTAAGAAACATATATGCAAATCATCCAAACAGTACAATTCGCCAATTATTTGATCTTCAAGTTTAAGTGAACTACGAGCCCCATTGTTAATACTTTAACGGAAATTATTTGTAACTTGCGACAAGTAGAACAATGAATGGAACAGGTAGACGGTTGAAATCAATGTATATATTGCTTCTATATAGTCTAAGAAACATATATGCAAAGCATCCAAACAGTACCATTCGCCACTTTTTTGTTCTTCAAGTTTAAGTGAACAACGAGCCCCATTGTTAATCCTTTAACGGAAATTAATTGTAACTTTCTACAAGTAGAACAATGAATGGAACAGGTAGACGGTTGAAATCTTTATATATATTGCGTCTATATAGTCTAAGAAACATATATGCAAAGCATCCAAACAGTACAATTCCCCAATTTTTTGTTCTTCAAGTTTAAGTAAACTACGATCCCCATTGTTAATCCCTTAACGGCAATTATTTGTAACTTTCGACAAGTAGAACAATTAATGGAACAGGTAGACGGTTGAAATCTTTGTATATATTGCTTCTATATAGTCTAAGAAACATATACGCATAGCGTCCAAACAGTACAATTCGCCAATTTTTTGCTCTTCAAGTTTAAGTAAACTACGATCCCCATTGTTAATCCTTTAAAGGAAATTATTTGTAAATTTCGACAAGTAGAACAATGAATGGATCATGTAGACGGTTGAAAAAATTGTATATATTGCTTCTAAATAGTCTAACAAACATCTATGCAAAGCATCCAAACAGTACTATTCGCCAATTTTTTGTTCTTCAATTTTAAGTGAACAACGAGGCCCATTGATAATCATGAAACGGAAATTATTTGTAACTTTCGACAAGTAGAACAATGAATGGAACAGGTAGACGGTTGAAATCTTTGTATATATTGCTTCTATATAGTCTACGAAACATATATGCAAAGCATCCAAACAGTACAATTCGCCAATTTTTTGTTCTCCAAGTTTAAGTGAACTACGAGCCCCATTGTTAATCCTTTAAAGGAAATTATTTGTAAATTTCGACAAGTAGAACAATGAATGGATCATGTAGACGGTTGAAAAAATTGTATATATTGCTTCTAAATAGTCTAACAAACATCTATGCAAAGCATCCAAACAGTACTATTCGCCAATTTTTTGTTCTTCAAGTTTAAGTGAACAGCGGGCCCCATTGATAATCATGAAATGGAAATTATTTGTAACTTTCTACAAGTAGAACAATGAATAGTACAGGTAGACGGCTGAAATCTTTCTATATATTGCTTCTAAATAGTCTAAGAAACATATATGCAAAGCATCCAAACAGTACAATTCCCCAATTTTTTGTTCTTCAAGTTTAAGTGAACTACGAGCCCCATTGTTAATCCTTTAAAGGAAATTATTTGTAAATTTCGACAAGTAGAACAATGAATGGAACAGGTAGACGGTTGAAATCTTTGTATATATTGCTTCTATATAATCTAAGAAACATATATGCAATGCATCCAAACAGTACAATCCGCCAATTTCTTGTTCTTCAAGTTTAAGTAAACTACGATCCCCATTGTTAATCCCTTAACGGCAATTATTTGTAACTTTCGACAAGTAGAACAATGAATGGAACAGGTAGACGGTTGAAATCTTTGTATATATTGCTTCTATATAGTCTAAGAAACATATACGCATAGCGTCCAAACAGTACAATTCGCCAATTTTTTGCTCTTCAAGTTTAAGTAAACTACGATCCCCATTGTTAATCCCTTAACGGAAATTATTTGTAACTTTCGACAAGTAGAACAATGAATAGTACAGGTAGACGGTTGAAATCTTTCTATATATTGCTTCTAAATAGTCTAAGAAACATATATGCAAAGCATCCAAACAGTACAATTCGCCAATTTTTTGTTCTTCAAGTTTAAGTGAACAACGAGCCCCATTGTTAATCCTTTAAAGGAAGTTATTTGTAAATTTCGACAAGGAGAACAATGAATGGAACAGGTAGACGGTTGAAATCTTTGTATATATTGCTTCTATATAATCTAAGAAACATATATGCAATGCATCCAAACAGTACAATTCGCCAATTTTTTGTTCCTCAAGTTTAAGTGAACTACGAGCCCCATTGTTAATCCTTTAACGGAAATTAATTGTAACTTTCTACAAGTAGGACAATGATTGGAACACGTAGACGGTTGAAATCTTTGTATATATTGCTTCTATATAGTCTAAGAAACATATACACAAAGCATCCAAACAGTACCATTCGCCAATATTTTGTTCTTCAAGTTTAAGTGAACAATGAGCCCCAATGGTTAATCCTTTATCGGAAATTACTTGTAATTTTCGACAAGTAGAACAATGAATGGAACAGGTAGACGGTTGAAGTCTTTGTATATATTGCTTCTATATAGTCTACGAAACATATATGCGAAGCATCCAAACAGTACAATTCGACAATTTTTTGCTGTTCAAGTTTAAGTGAACTACGAGCCCCATTGTTAATCCTTTAAAGGAAATTATTTGTAAATTTCGGCAAGTAGAACAATGTATGGAACGGGTAGACGGTTGAAATCTTTGTATATATTGCTTCTATAAAGTCTAAGAAACATATATGCAAATCATCCAAACAGTACAATTCGCCGATTATTTGATCTTCAAGTTTAAGTGAACTACGAGCCCCATTGTTAATACTTTAACGGGAATTATTTGTAACTTGCGACAAGTAGAACAATGAATGGAACAGGTAGACGGTTGAAATCAATGTATATATTGCTTCTATATAGTCTAAGAAACATATATGCAAAGCATCCAAACAGTACCATTCGCCACTTTTTTGTTCTTCAAGTTTAAGTGAACAACGACCCCCATTGTTAACCCTTTAAAGGAAATTATTTGTAAATTTCGACAAGTAGAACAATGAATGGAATAGGTAGACGGTTGAAATTATTGTATATATTGCTTCTATATAGTCTAAGAAACATATATGCAAAGCATCCAAACAGTACAGTTCGCCAATTTTTTGTTCTTCAAGTTTAAGTAAACTACGATCCCCATTGTTAATCCCTTAACGGAAATTATTTGTAATATTCGACAAGTAGAACAATGAATGGAACAGATAGACGGTTGAAATATTTGTATATATTGCTTCTATATACAATAAGAAACATATATGCAAAGCATCCAAACAGTACAATTCGCCAATTTTTTGTTCTTCAAGTTTAAGTAAACTACGATCCCCATTGTTAATGCCTTAATGGAAATTATTTGCAACTTTCGACAAGTTGATCAATGAATGGAACAGGTAGACGGTTGAAATCTTTGTATATATTGCTTCTATATAGTCTAAGAAACATATATGCAAAGCATCCAAACAGTACCATTCGCCACTTTTTTGTTCTTCAAGTTTAAGTAAACTACGATCCCCATTGTTAATCCCTTAACGGAAATTATTTGTAATTTTCGACAAGTAGAACAATGAATGGAACAGGTAGACGGTTGAAGTCTTTGTATATATTGCTTCTATATAGTCTACGAAACATATATGCGAAGCATCCAAACAGTACAATTCGACAATTTTTTGCTGTTCAAGTTTAAGTGAACTACGAGCCCCATTGTTAATCCTTTAAAGGAAATTATTTGTAAATTTCGGCAAGTAGAACAATGAATGGAACAGGTAGACGGTTGAAATCTTTGTATATATTGCTTCTATAAAGTCTAAGAAACATATATGCAAATCATCCAAACAGTACAATTCGCCAATTTTTTGTTCTTCAAGTTTAAGTAAACTACGATCCCCATTGTTAATGCCTTAATGGAAATTATTTGCAACTTTCGACAAGTTGATCAATGAATGGAACAGGTAGACGGTTGAAATCTTTGTATATATTGCTTCTATAAAGTCTAAGAAACATATATGCAAATCATCCAAACAGTACAATTCGCCAATTACTTGATCTTCAAGTTTAAGTGAACTACGAGCCCCATTGTTAATACTTTAACGGAAATTATTTGTAACTTGCGACAAGTAGAACAATGAATGGAACAGGTAGACGGTTGAAATCAATGTATATATTGCTTCTATATAGTCTATGAAACATATATGCAAAGCATCCAAACAGTACCATTCGCCACTTTTTTGTTCTTCAAGTTTAAGTGAACAACGAGCCCCATTGTTAATCCTTTAACGGAAATTAATTGTAACTTTCTACTAGTAGAACAATGAATGGAACAGGTAGACGGTTGAAATCTTTATATATATTGCGTCTATATAGTCTAAGAAACATATATGCAAAGCATCCAAACAGTACAATTCCCCAATTTTTTGTTCTTCAAGTTTAAGTGAATTACGAGCCCCATTGTTAATCCTTTAAAGGAAATTATTTGTAAATTTCGACAAGTAGAACAATGAATGGAACAGGTAGACGGTTGAAATCTTTGTATATATTGCTTCTATATAATCTAAGAAACATATATGCAATGCATCCAAACAGTACAAATCGCCAATTTCTTGTTCTTCAAGTTTAAGTAAACTACGATCCCCATTGTTAATCCCTTAACGGAAATTACTTGTAACTTTCGACAAGTAGAACAATGAATGGAACAGGTAGACGGTTGAAATCTTTGTATATATTGCTTCTATATAGTCTAAGAAACATATATGCATAGAGTCCAAACAGTACAATTCGCCAATTTTTTGCTCTTCAAGTTTAAGTAAACTACGATCCCCATTGTTAATCCCTTAACGGAAATTATTTGTAACTTTCGACAAGTAGAACAATGAATGGAACAGGTAGACGGTTGAAATCTTTGTATATATTGCTTCTATATAATCTAAGAAACATATATGCAAAGCATCCAAACAGTACCATTCGCCAATTTTTTGTTCTTCAAGTTTAAGTGAACTACGAGCCCCATTGTTAATCCTTTAAAGGAAATTATTTGTAAATTTCGACAAGTAGAACAATGAATGGATCATGTAGACGGTTGAAATCATTGTATATATTGCTTCTATATAGTCTGCGAAACATATATGCAAAGCATCCAAACAGTACAATTCGCCAATTTTTTGTTCCTCAAGTTTAAGTGAACTACGAGCCCCATTGTTAATCCTTTAACGGAAATTAATTGTAACTTTCTACAAGTAGGACAATGATTGGAACACGTAGACGGTTGAAATCTTTGTATATATTGCTTCTATATAGTCTGAGAAACATATACGCAAAGCATCCAAACAGTACAATTCGCCAATTATTTGATCTTCAAGTTTAAGTGAACTACGAGCCCCATTGTTAATACTTTAACGGAAATTAATTGTAACTTTCTGCAAGTAGAACAATGAATGGAACAGGTAGACTGTTGAAATCATTGTATATATTGCTTCTATATAGTCTAAGAAACATATATGCATAGCGTCCAAACAGTACAATTCGACAATTTTCTGCTCTTCAAGTTTAAGTAAACTACGATCCCCATTGTTAATCCTTTAACGGAAATTAATTGTAACTTTCTACAAGTAGGACAATGATTGGAACACGTAGCCGGTTGAAATCTTTGTATATATTGCTTCTATATAGTCTAAGAAACATATACGCAAAGCATCCAAACAGTACCATTCGCCAATATTTTGTTCTTCAAGTTTAAGTGAACAATGAGCCCCAATGGTTAATCCTTTAACGGAAATTAATTGTAACTTTCTACAAGTAGAACAATGAATGGAACAGGTAGACGGTTGAAATCTTTGTATATATTGCTTCTATATAATCTAAGAAACATATATGCAAAGCATCCAAACAGTACAATTCGCCAATTTTTTGTTCTTCAAGTTTAAGTGAACTACGAGCCCCATTGTTAATCCTTTAAAGGAAGTTATTTGTAAATTTCGACAAGGAGAACAATGAATGGAACAGGTAGACGGTTGAAATCAATGTATATATTGCTTCTATATAGTCTAAGAAACATATATGCAAAGCATCTAAACAGTACAATTCGCCAATTTTTTGTTCTTCAAGTTTAAGTGAACAATGAGCCCTAATGGTTAATCCTTTATCGGAAATTATTTGTAAATTTCGACAAGTAGAACAATGAATGGATCATGTAGACGGTTGAAAAAATTGTATATATTGCTTCTAAATAGTCTAACAAACATCTATGCAAAGCATCCAAACAGTACTATTCGCCAATTTTTTGTTCTTCAAGTTTAAGTGAACAGCGGGCCCCATTGATAATCATGAAACGGAAATTATTTGTAGGTTTCTACAAGTAGAACAATGAATAGAACGGGTAGACGGTAGAAATCTTTGTATATGTTGCTTCTATATAGTCTAAGAAACATATATGCAAAGCATCTAAACAGTACCATTCGCCAATTTTTTGTTCTTCAAGTTTAAGTGAACTACGAGCCCCATTGTTAATACGTTAACGGAAATTATTTGTAACTTTCGACAAGTAGAACAATGAATGGAACAGGTAGACAGTTGAAATCATTGTATATATTGCGTCTATATAGTCTAAGAAACATATATGCAAAGCATCCAAACAGTACCATTCGCCAATTTTTTATTCTTCAAGATTAAGTGAACACGAGCCCCATTGTTAATCCTTTAACGGAAATTAATTGTAACTTTCTACAAGTAGAACAATGAATGGAACAGGTAGACGGTTGAAATCTTTGTATATATTGCTTCTATATAGTCTACGAAACATATATGCAAAGCATCCAAACAGTACCATTCGCCAATTTTTTGATCTTCAGGTTTAAGTGAACAGCGAGACCCATTGATAATCATGAAATGGAAATTATTTGTAACATTCTACAAGTAGAACAATGAATAGTACAGGCAGACGGGTGAAATCTTTCTATATATTGCTTCTAAATAGTCTAAGAAACATATATGCAAAGCATCCAAACAGTGCAATTCGCCAATTATTTGTTCTTCAACTTTAAGTGAACTACGAGCCCCATTGTTAATACTTTAACGGAAATTAATTGTAACTTTCGACAAGTAGAACAATGATTGGAACAGGTAGACGGTTGAAATCTTTGTATATATTGCTTCTATATAGTCTACGAAACATATATGCAAAGCATCCAAACAGTACAATTCGCCAATTTTTTGTTCTTCAAGTTTAAGTGAACTACGAGCCCCATTGTTAATACTTTAACGGAAATTATTTGTAACTTTCGACAAGTAGAACAATGATTGGAACAGGTAGACGGTTGAAATCTTTGTATATATTGCTTCTAAATAGTCTAAGAAACATCTATGCAAAGCATCCAAACAGTACAATTCGCCAATTATTTGATCTTCAAGTTTAAGTGAACTACGAGCCCCATTGTTAATACTTTAACGGAAATTATTTGTAACTTGCGACAAGTAGAACAATGAATGGAACAGGTAGACGGTTGAAATCTTTGTATATATTGCTTCTATATAGTCTAAGAAAAATATATGCAAAGCATCCAAACAGTACAATTCGCCAATTTTTTGTTCTTCAAGTTTAAGTGAACAACGAGCCCCATTGTTAATCCTTTAAAGGAAGTTATTTGTAAATTTCGACAAGGAGAACAATGAATGGAACAGGTAGACGGTTGAAATCTTTGTATATATTGCTTCTATATAATCTAAGAAACATATATGCAATGCATCCAAACAGTACAATTCGCCAATTTTTTGTTCCTCAAGTTTAAGTGAACTACGAGCCCCATTGTTAATCCTTTAACGGAAATTAATTGTAACTTTCTACAAGTAGGACAATGATTGGAACACGTAGACGGTTGAAATCTTTGTATATATTGCTTCTATATAGTCTAAGAAACATATACACAAAGCATCCAAACAGTACCATTCGCCAATATTTTGTTCTTCAAGTTTAAGTGAACAATGAGCCCCAATGGTTAATCCTTTATCGGAAATTACTTGTAATTTTCGACAAGTAGAACAATGAATGGAACAGGTAGACGGTTGAAGTCTTTGTATATATTGCTTCTATATAGTCTACGAAACATATATGCGAAGCATCCAAACAGTACAATTCGACAATTTTTTGCTGTTCAAGTTTAAGTGAACTACGAGCCCCATTGTTAATCCTTTAAAGGAAATTATTTGTAAATTTCGGCAAGTAGAACAATGTATGGAACGGGTAGACGGTTGAAATCTTTGTATATATTGCTTCTATAAAGTCTAAGAAACATATATGCAAATCATCCAAACAGTACAATTCGCCGATTATTTGATCTTCAAGTTTAAGTGAACTACGAGCCCCATTGTTAATACTTTAACGGAAATTATTTGTAACTTGCGACAAGTAGAACAATGAATGGAACAGGTAGACTGTTGAAATCAATGTATATATTGCTTCTATATAGTCTAAGAAACATATATGCAAAGCATCCAAACAGTACCATTCGCCACTTTTTTGTTCTTCAAGTTTAAGTGAACAACGACCCCCATTGTTAACCCTTTAAAGGAAATTATTTGTAAATTTCGACAAGTAGAACAATGAATGGAATAGGTAGACGGTTGAAATCATTGTATATATTGCTTCTATATAGTCTAAGAAACATATATGCAAAGCATCCAAACAGTACAGTTCGCCAATTTTTTGTTCTTCAAGTTTAAGTAAACTACGATCCCCATTGTTAATCCCTTAACGGAAATTATTTGTAATATTCGACAAGTAGAACAATGAATGGAACAGATAGACGGTTGAAATATTTGTATATATTGCTTCTATATACAATAAGAAACATATATGCAAAGCATCCAAACAGTACAATTCGCCAATTTTTTGTTCTTCAAGTTTAAGTAAACTACGATCCCCATTGTTAATGCCTTAATGGAAATTATTTGCAACTTTCGACAAGTTGATCAATGAATGGAACAGGTAGACGGTTGAAATCTTTGTATATATTGCTTCTATATAGTCTAAGAAACATATATGCAAAGCATCCAAACAGTACCATTCGCCACTTTTTTGTTCTTCAAGTTTAAGTAAACTACGATCCCCATTGTTAATCCCTTAACGGAAATTATTTGTAATTTTCGACAAGTAGAACAATGAATGGAACAGGTAGACGGTTGAAGTCTTTGTATATATTGCTTCTATATAGTCTACGAAACATATATGCGAAGCATCCAAACAGTACAATTCGACAATTTTTTGCTGTTCAAGTTTAAGTGAACTACGAGCCCCATTGTTAATCCTTTAAAGGAAATTATTTGTAAATTTCGGCAAGTAGAACAATGAATGGAACAGGTAGACGGTTGAAATCTTTGTATATATTGCTTCTATAAAGTCTAAGAAACATATATGCAAATCATCCAAACAGTACAATTCGCCAATTTTTTGTTCTTCAAGTTTAAGTAAACTACGATCCCCATTGTTAATGCCTTAATGGAAATTATTTGCAACTTTCGACAAGTTGATCAATGAATGGAACAGGTAGACGGTTGAAATCTTTGTATATATTGCTTCTATAAAGTCTAAGAAACATATATGCAAATCATCCAAACAGTACAATTCGCCAATTACTTGATCTTCAAGTTTAAGTGAACTACGAGCCCCATTGTTAATACTTTAACGGAAATTATTTGTAACTTGCGACAAGTAGAACAATGAATGGAACAGGTAGACGGTTGAAATCAATGTATATATTGCTTCTATATAGTCTAAGAAACATATATGCAAAGCATCCAAACAGTACCATTCGCCACTTTTTTGTTCTTCAAGTTTAAGTGAACAACGAGCCCCATTGTTAATCCTTTAACGGAAATTAATTGTAACTTTCTACAAGTAGAACAATGAATGGAACAGGTAGACGGTTGAAATCTTTATATATATTGCGTCTATATAGTCTAAGAAACATATATGCAAAGCATCCAAACAGTACAATTCCCCAATTTTTTGTTCTTCAAGTTTAAGTGAATTACGAGCCCCATTGTTAATCCTTTAAAGGAAATTATTTGTAAATTTCGACAAGTAGAACAATGAATGGATCATGTAGACGGTTGAAATCATTGTATATATTGCTTCTATATAGTCTGCGAAACATATATGCAAAGCATCCAAACAGTACAATTCGCCAATTTTTTGTTCCTCAAGTTTAAGTGAACTACGAGCCCCATTGTTAATCCTTTAACGGAAATTAATTGTAACTTTCTACAAGTAGGACAATGATTGGAACACGTAGAATGTTGAAATCTTTGTATATATTGCTTCTATATAGTCTGAGAAACATATACGCAAAGCATCCAAACAGTACAATTCGCCAATTATTTGATCTTCAAGTTTAAGTGAACTACGAGCCCCATTGTTAATACTTTAACGGAAATTAATTGTAACTTTCTGCAAGTAGAACAATGAATGGAACAGGTAGACTGTTGAAATCATTGTATATATTGCTTCTATATAGTCTAAGAAACATATATGCATAGCGTCCAAACAGTACAATTCGCCAATTTTCTGCTCTTCAAGTTTAAGTAAACTACGATCCCCATTGTTAATCCTTTAACGGAAATTAATTGTAACTTTCTACAAGTAGGACAATGATTGGAACACGTAGCCGGTTGAAATCTTTGTATATATTGCTTCTATATAGTCTAAGAAACATATACGCAAAGCATCCAAACAGTACCATTCGCCAATATTTTGTTCTTCAAGTTTAAGTGAACAATGAGCCCCAATGGTTAATCCTTTAACGGAAATTAATTGTAACTTTCTACAAGTAGAACAATGAATGGAACAGGTAGACGGTTGAAATCTTTGTATATATTGCTTCTATATAATCTAAGAAACATATATGCAAAGCATCCAAACAGTACAATTCGCCAATTTTTTGTTCTTCAAGTTTAAGTGAACTACGAGCCCCATTGTTAATCCTTTAAAGGAAGTTATTTGTAAATTTCGACAAGGAGAACAATGAATGGAACAGGTAGACGGTTGAAATCAATGTATATATTGCTTCTATATAGTCTAAGAAACATATATGCAAAGCATCTAAACAGAACAATTCGCCAATTTTTTGTTCTTCAAGTGTAAGTGAACAACGAGCCCCATTGATAATCATGAAACGGAAATTATTTGTAGGTTTCTACAAGTAGAACAATGAATAGAACGGGTAGACGGTAGAAATCTTTGTATATGTTGCTTCTATATAGTCTAAGAAACATATATGCAAAGCATCTAAACAGTACCATTCGCCAATTTTTTGTTCTTCAAGTTTAAGTGAACTACGAGCCCCATTGTTAATACGTTAACGGAAATTATTTGTAACTTTCGACAAGTAGAACAATGAATGGAACAGGTAGACAGTTGAAATCATTGTATATATTGCGTCTATATAGTCTAAGAAACATATATGCAAAGCATCCAAACAGTACCATTCGCCAATTTTTTATTCTTCAAGATTAAGTGAACACGAGCCCCATTGTTAATCCTTTAACGGAAATTAATTGTAACTTTCTACAAGTAGAACAATGAATGGAACAGGTAGACGGTTGAAATCTTTGTATATATTGCTTCTATATAGTCTACGAAACATATATGCAAAGCATCCAAACAGTACCATTCGCCAATTTTTTGATCTTCAGGTTTAAGTGAACAGCGAGCCCCATTGATAATCATGAAATGGAAATTATTTGTAACATTCTACAAGTAGAACAATGAATAGTACAGGCAGACGGGTGAAATCTTTCTATATATTGCTTCTAAATAGTCTAAGAAACATATATGCAAAGCATCCAAACAGTGCAATTCGCCAATTATTTGTTCTTCAAGTTTAAGTGAACTACGAGCCCCATTGTTAATTCTTTAACGGAAATTAATTGTAACTTTCGACAAGTAGAACAATGATTGGAACAGGTAGACGGTTGAAATCTTTGTATATATTGCTTCTATATAGTCTACGAAACATATATGCAAAGCATCCAAACAGTACAATTCGCCAATTTTTTGTTCTTCAAGTTTAAGTGAACTACGAGCCCCATTGTTAATACTTTAACGGAAATTATTTGTAACTTTCGTCAAGTAGAACAATGATTGGAACAGGTAGACGGTTGAAATCTTTGTATATATTGCTTCTATATAGTCTAAGAAACATATATGCAAATCATCCAAACAGTACAATTCGCCAATTTTTTGCTCTTCAAGTTTAAGTAAACTACGATCCCCATTGTTAATCCCTTAACGGAAATTATTTGTAACTTTCGACAAGTAGAACAATGAATGGAACAGGCAGACGGTTGAAATCATTGTATATATTGCTTCTATATAGTCTAAGAAACATATATGCAAATCATCCAAACAGTACAATTCGCCAATTTTTTGATCTTCAAGTTTAAGTGAACTACGAGCCCCATTGTTAATACTTTAACGGAAATTATTTGTAACTTTCGACAAGTAGAACAATGATTGGAACAGGTAGACGGTTGAAATCTTTGTATATATTGCTTCTATATAGTCTACGAAACATATATGCAAAGCATCCAAACAGTACAATTCGCCAATTTTTTGTTCTTCAAGTTTAAGTGAACTACGAGCCGCATTGTTAATCCTTTAACGGAAATTAATTGTAACTTTCTACAAGTAGAACAATGATTGGAACACGTAGACGGTTGAAATCTTTGTATATATTGCTTCCATATAGTCTAAGAAACATATATGCAAAGCTTCCAAACAGTACAATTCGCCAATTTTTTGTCCTTCAAGTTTAAGTGAACAATGAGCCCCAATGGTTAATCCTTTATCGGAAATTATTTGTAACTTTCTACAAGTAGAACAATGAATGGAACAGGTAGACGGTTGAAATCTTTGTATATATTGCTTCCATATAGTCTAAGAAACATATATGCAAAGCATCCAAACAGTACAATTCGCCAATTTTTTGTCCTTCAAGTTTAAGTGAACAATGAGCCCCAATGGTTAATCCTTTATCGGAAATTATTTGTAATTTCGACAAGTAGAACAATGAATGGAACAGGTAGACGGTTGAATTCTTTGTATATATTGCTTCTATATAGTCTAAGAAACATATATGCAAAGCATCCAAACAGTACAAATCGCCAATTTTTTGTTCTTCAAGTTTAAGTGAACAACGAGCCCCATTCTTAATCCTTTAAAGGAAATTATTTGTAAATTTCGACAAGTAGAACAATGATTGGAACACGTAGACGGTTGAAATCTTTGTATATATTACTTCCATATAGTCTAAGAAACATATATGCAAATCATCCAAACAGTACCATTCGCCAATTTTTTGTTCTTCAAGTTTAAGTGAACAATGAGCCCCATTGTTAATCCTTTAAAGGAAATTATTTGTAAATTTCGACAAGTAGAACAATGAATGGAACAGGTAGACGGTTGAAATCTTTGTATATATTGCTTCTATATAGTCTAAGAAACATATATGCAAAGCATCCAAACAGTACAATTCGCCAATTTATTGTTCTTCAAGTTTAAGTGAACAACAAGCCCCAATGGTTAATCCTTTATCGGAAATTATTTGTAATTTTCGACAAGTAGAACAATGAATGGAACAGGTAGACGGTTGAATTCTTTGTATATATTGCTTCTATATAGTCTAAGAAACATATATGCAAAGCATCCGAACAGTACAATTCGCCAATTTATTGTTCTTCAAGTTGAAGTGAACAACGAGCCCCATTGTTAATCCCTTAACGGAAATTATTTGTAATTTTCGACAAGTAGAACAATGATTGGAACACGTAGACGGTTGAAATCTTTGTATATATTGCTTCCATATAGTCTAAGAAACATATATGCAAAGCATCCAAACAGTACAATTCGCCAATTTATTGTTCTTCAAGTTTAAGTGAACAACGAGCCCCATTGTTAATCCTTTAAAGGAAATTATTTCTAACTTTCTACAAGTAGAACAATGAATAGTACAGGTAGACGGGTGAAATGTTTCTATATATTGCTTCTATATACAATAAGAAACATATATGCAAAGCATCCAAACAGTACAATTCGCCAATTTTTTGTTCCTCAAGTTTAAGTGAACAATGAGCCCCAATGGTTAATCCTTTATCGGAAATTATTTGTAACTTTCGACAAGTAGAACAATGAATGGAACAGGTAGACGGTTGAAATCTTCGTATGTATTGCTTCTATATAGTCTAAGAAACATATATGCAAAGCATCCAAACAGTACAATTCGCCAATTTTTTTTTCTTCAAGTTTAAGTGAACAATGAGCCCCAATGGTTAATCCTTTATCGGTAATTATTTGTAACTTTCGACAAGTAGAACAATGAATGGAACAGGTAGACGGTTGAAATCCTTGTATATATTGCGTCTATATAGTTTTAGAAACATATATGCAAAGCATCCAAACAGTACAATTCGCCAATTTTTTGTTCCTCAAGTTTAAGTGAACAATGAGCCCCAATGGTTAATCCTTTATCGGAAATTATTTGTAACTTTCGACAAGTAGAACAATGAATGGAACAGGTAGACGGTTGAAATCTTCGTATGTATTGCTTCTATATAGTCTAAGAAACATATATGCAAAGCATCCAAACAGTACAATTCGCCAATTTTTTGCTCTTCAAGTTTAAGTAAACTACGATCCCCATTGTTAATCCCTTAACGGAAATTATTTGTAACTTTCGACAAGTAGAACAATGAATGGAACAGGCAGACGGTTGAAATCATTGTATATATTGCTTCTATATAGTCTAAGAAACATATATGCAAATCATCCAAACAGTACAATTCGCCAATTTTTTGATCTTCAAGTTTAAGTGAACTACGAGCCCCATTGTTAATACTTTAACGGAAATTATTTGTAACTTTCGACAAGTAGAACAATGATTGGAACAGGTAGACGGTTGAAATCTTTGTATATATTGCTTCTATATAGTCTACGAAACATATATGCAAAGCATCCAAACAGTACAATTCGCCAATTTTTTGTTCTTCAAGTTTAAGTGAACTACGAGCCGCATTGTTAATCCTTTAACGGAAATTAATTGTAACTTTCTACAAGTAGAACAATGATTGGAACACGTAGACGGTTGAAATCTTTGTATATATTGCTTCCATATAGTCTAAGAAACATATATGCAAAGCTTCCAAACAGTACAATTCGCCAATTTTTTGTCCTTCAAGTTTAAGTGAACAATGAGCCCCAATGGTTAATCCTTTATCGGAAATTATTTGTAACTTTCTACAAGTAGAACAATGAATGGAACAGGTAGACGGTTGAAATCTTTGTATATATTGCTTCCATATAGTCTAAGAAACATATATGCAAAGCATCCAAACAGTACAATTCGCCAATTTTTTGTCCTTCAAGTTTAAGTGAACAATGAGCCCCAATGGTTAATCCTTTATCGGAAATTATTTGTAATTTCGACAAGTAGAACAATGAATGGAACAGGTAGACGGTTGAATTCTTTGTATATATTGCTTCTATATAGTCTAAGAAACATATATGCAAAGCATCCAAACAGTACAAATCGCCAATTTTTTGTTCTTCAAGTTTAAGTGAACAACGAGCCCCATTCTTAATCCTTTAAAGGAAATTATTTGTAAATTTCGACAAGTAGAACAATGATTGGAACACGTAGACGGTTGAAATCTTTGTATATATTACTTCCATATAGTCTAAGAAACATATATGCAAATCATCCAAACAGTACCATTCGCCAATTTTTTGTTCTTCAAGTTTAAGTGAACAATGAGCCCCATTGTTAATCCTTTAAAGGAAATTATTTGTAAATTTCGACAAGTAGAACAATGAATGGAACAGGTAGACGGTTGAAATCTTTGTATATATTGCTTCTATATAGTCTAAGAAACATATATGCAAAGCATCCAAACAGTACAATTCGCCAATTTATTGTTCTTCAAGTTTAAGTGAACAACAAGCCCCAATGGTTAATCCTTTATCGGAAATTATTTGTAATTTTCGACAAGTAGAACAATGAATGGAACAGGTAGACGGTTGAATTCTTTGTATATATTGCTTCTATATAGTCTAAGAAACATATATGCAAAGCATCCGAACAGTACAATTCGCCAATTTATTGTTCTTCAAGTTGAAGTGAACAACGAGCCCCATTGTTAATCCCTTAACGGAAATTATTTGTAATTTTCGACAAGTAGAACAATGATTGGAACACGTAGACGGTTGAAATCTTTGTATATATTGCTTCCATATAGTCTAAGAAACATATATGCAAAGCATCCAAACAGTACAATTCGCCAATTTATTGTTCTTCAAGTTTAAGTGAACAACGAGCCCCATTGTTAATCCTTTAAAGGAAATTATTTCTAACTTTCTACAAGTAGAACAATGAATAGTACAGGTAGACGGGTGAAATGTTTCTATATATTGCTTCTATATACAATAAGAAACATATATGCAAAGCATCCAAACAGTACAATTCGCCAATTTTTTGTTCCTCAAGTTTAAGTGAACAATGAGCCCCAATGGTTAATCCTTTATCGGAAATTATTTGTAACTTTCGACAAGTAGAACAATGAATGGAACAGGTAGACGGTTGAAATCTTCGTATGTATTGCTTCTATATAGTCTAAGAAACATATATGCAAAGCATCCAAACAGTACAATTCGCCAATTTTTTTTTCTTCAAGTTTAAGTGAACAATGAGCCCCAATGGTTAATCCTTTATCGGTAATTATTTGTAACTTTCGACAAGTAGAACAATGAATGGAACAGGTAGACGGTTGAAATCCTTGTATATATTGCGTCTATATAGTTTTAGAAACATATATGCAAAGCATCCAAACAGTACAATTCGCCAATTTTTTGTTCCTCAAGTTTAAGTGAACAATGAGCCCCAATGGTTAATCCTTTATCGGAAATTATTTGTAACTTTCGACAAGTAGAACAATGAATGGAACAGGTAGACGGTTGAAATCTTCGTATGTATTGCTTCTATATAGTCTAAGAAACATATATGCAAAGCATCCAAACAGTACAATTCGCCAATTTTTTTTTCTTCAAGTTTAAGTGAACAATGAGCCCCAATGGTTAATCCTTTATCGGTAATTATTTGTAACTTTCGACAAGTAGAACAATGAATGGAACAGGTAGACGGTTGAAATCCTTGTATATATTGCGTCTATATAGTTTTAGAAACATATATGCAAAGCATCCAAACAGTACCATTCGCCAATTTTTTGTTCTTCAAGTTTAAGTGAACAATGAGACCCATTGTTAATCCTTTATCGGAAATTATTTGTAACTTTCGGCAAGTAGAACACTGAATGGAACATGTAGACGGTTGAAATCTTTGTATATATTGCTTCTATATAGTCTAAGAAACATATATGCAAAGCATCCAAACAGTACAATTCGCCAATTTGTTGTTCCTCAAGTTTAAGTGAACAATGAGCCCCAATGGTTAATCCTTTATCGGTAATTATTTGTAACTTTCGACAAGTAGAACAATGAATGGAACAGGTAGACGGTTGAAATCTTTGTATATATTGCTTCTATATAGTCTAAGAAACATATATGCAAAGCATCCAAACAGTACAATTCGCCAATTTGTTGTTCCTCAAGTTTAAGTGAACAATGAGCCCCAATGGTTAATCCTTTATCGGTAATTATTTGTAACTTTCGACAAGTAGAACAATGAATGGAACAGGTAGACGGTTGAAATCTTTGTATATATTGCTTCTATATAGTCTAAGAAACATATGTGCAAAGCATCCAAACAGTACAATTCGCCAATTTATTGTTCTTCAAGTTTAAGTGAACAACGAGCCCCAAAGGTTAATCCTTTAACGGAAATTAGTTGTAAATTTCGACAAGTAGAACAATGATTGAAACACGTAGACTGTTGAAATCTTTATATATATTGCTTCCATATAGTCTAAGAAACATATATGCAAAGCATCCAAACAGTACAATTCGCCAATTTTTTGTCCTTCAAGTTTAAGTGAACAATGAGCCCCAATGGTTAATCCTTTATCGGAAATTATTTGTAACTTTCTACAAGTAGAACAATGAATGGAACAGGTAGACGGTTGAAATCTTTGTATATATTGCTTCCATATAGTCTAAGAAACATATATGCAAAGCATCCAAACAGTACAATTCGCCAATTTTTTGTCCTTCAAGTTTAAGTGAACAATGAGCCCCAATGGTTAATCCTTTAACGGAAATTAATTGTAACTTTCTACAAGTAGAACAATGATTGGAACACGTAGACGGTTGAAATCTTTGTATATATTGCTTCCATATAGTCTAAGAAACATATATGCAAAGCATCCAAACAGTACAATTCGCCAATTTTTTGTCCTTCAAGTTTAAGTGAACAACGAGCCCCATTGTTAATCCTTTAAAGGAAATTATTTGTAAATTTCGACAAGTAGAACAATGATTGGAACACGTAGACGGTTGAAATCTTTGTATATATTACTTCCATATAGTCTAAGAAACATATATGCAAATCATCCAAACAGTACCATTCGCCAATTTTTTGTTCTTCAAGTTTAAGTGAACAATGAGCCCCATTGTTAATCCTTTAAAGGAAATTATTTGTAAATTTCGACAAGTAGAACAATGAATGGAACAGGTAGACGGTTGAAATCTTTGTATATATTGCTTCTATATAGTCTAAGAAACATATATGCAAAGCATCCAAACAGTACAATTCGCTAATTTATTGTTCTTCAAGTTTAAGTGAACAACAAGCCCCAATGGTTAATCCTTTATCGGAAATTATTTGTAATTTTCGACAAGTAGAACAATGAATGGAACAGGTAGACGGTTGAATTCTTTGTATATATTGCTTCTATATAGTCTAAGAAACATATATGCAAAGCATCCGAACAGTACAATTCGCCAATTTATTGTTCTTCAAGTTTAAGTGAACAACGAGCCCCATTGTTAATCCCTTAACGGAAATTATTTGTAATTTTCGACAAGTAGAACAATGATTGGAACACGTAGACGGTTGAAATCTTTGTATATATTGCTTCCATATAGTCTAAGAAACATATATGCAAAGCATCCAAACAGTACAATTCGCCAATTTATTGTTCTTCAAGTTTAAGTGAACAACGAGCCCCATTGTTAATCCTTTAAAGGAAATTATTTCTAACTTTCTACAAGTAGAACAATGAATAGTACAGGTAGACGGGTGAAATGTTTCTATATATTGCTTCTAAATAGTCTAAGAAACATATATGCAAAGCATCCAAACAGTACAATTCGCCAATTTTTTGTTCCTCAAGTTTAAGTGAACAATGAGCCCCAATGGTTAATACTTTATCGGAAATTATTTGTAACTTTCGACAAGTAGACAATGAATGGAACAGGTAGACGGTTGAAATCTTCGTATGTATTGCTTCTATATAGTCTAAGAAACATATATGCAAAGCATCCAAACAGTACAATTCGCCAATTTTTTTTTCTTCAAGTTTAAGTGAACAATGAGCCCCAATGGTTAATCCTTTATCGGTAATTATTTGTAACTTTCGACAAGTAGAACAATGAATGGAACAGGTAGACGGTTGAAATCCTTGTATATATTGCGTCTATATAGTTTTAGAAACATATATGCAAAGCATCCAAACAGTACCATTCGCCAATTTTTTGTTCTTCAAGTTTAAGTGAACAATGAGACCCATTGTTAATCCTTTATCGGAAATTATTTGTAACTTTCGACAAGTAGAACACTGAATGGAACATGTAGACGGTTGAAATCTTTGTATATATTGCTTCTATATAGTCTAAGAAACATATATGCAAAGCATCCAAACAGTACAATTCGCCAATTTGTTGTTCCTCAAGTTTAAGTGAACAATGAGCCCCAATGGTTAATCCTTTATCGGTAATTATTTGTAACTTTCGACAAGTAGAACAATGAATGGAACAGGTAGACGGTTGAAATCTTTGTATATATTGCTTCTATATAGTCTAAGAAACATATATGCAAAGCATCCAAACAGTACAATTCGCCAAATTTTTTGTTCTTCAAGTTTAAGTGAACTACGAGCCACATTGTTAATACTTTAAAGGAAATTATTTGTAAATTTCGACAAGTAGAACAATAAATGGATCAGGTAGACGGTTGAAATAATTGTATATATTGCTTCTATATAATCTACGAAACATATATGCAAAGTATCCAAACAGTACCAGTCGCCAATTTTTTGTTCTTCAATTTTAAGTGAACAACGAGGCCCATTGATAATCATGAAACGGAAATTATTTGTAATTTTCGACAAGAAGAACAATGAATAGAACAGGTAGACGGTTGAAATCTTTGTATATGTTGCTTCTATATAGTCTAAGAAACCTATATTTCCAAGCATCTAAACAGTGACATTCGCCAATTTTTTGATCTTCAAGTTTAAGTGAACAGCGAGCCCCAATGATAATCATGAAATGGAAATTATTTGTAACTTTCTACAAGTTGAACAATGAATAGTACAGGTAGACGGGTGAAATCTTTCTACATATTGCTTCTAAATAGTCTAAGAAACACATATGCAAAGCATCCAAGCAGTTCAATTCGCCAAATTTTTGTTCTTCAAGTTTAAGTGAACAATGAGCCCCATTGTTAATCCTTTATAGGAAATTATTTGTAACTTTCGACAAGTAGAACAATGAATGGAACTGGTAGACGGTTGAAATCTATTTTATATTGCTTCTATATAGTCTAAGAAACATATATGCAAAGCATCCAAACAGTACCAGTCGCCAATTTTTTGTTCTTCAATTTTAAGTGAACAACGAGGCCCATTGATAATCATGAAACGGAAATTATTTGTAACTTTCGACAAGAAGAACAATGAATGGAACAGGTAGACGGTTGAAATCTTTGTATATATTGCTTCTATATTATCTAAGAAACATATATGCAAAGCATCCAAACAGTACAATTCGCCAATTATTTCATCTTCATGTTTAAGTGAACTACGAGCCCCATTGTTAATACTTTAACGGAAATTATTTGTAACTTGCGACAAGTAGAACAATGAGTGGAACAGGTAGACGGTTGAAATCAATGTATATATTGCTTCTATATAGTCTAAGAAACATATATGCAAAGCATCCAAACAGTACAATTCGACAATTTTTTGTTCTTCAAGTTTAAGTGAACAATGAGCCCCAATGGTTAATCCGTTATCGGAAATGATTTGTAACTTTCGACAAGTAGAACAATGAATGGAACAGGTAGACGGTTGAAATCTTTGTATATATTGCTTCTATATAGTCTAAGAAACATATATGCAAACCATCCAAACAGTACCATTCGCCAATTTTTTGTTCTTCAAGTTTAAGTGAACTACGAGCCCCATTGTTAATCCTTTAAAGGAAATTATTTGTAAATTTCGACAAGTAGAACAATGCATGGAACAGGTAGACTGTTGAAATCATTGTATATATTGCTTCCATATAGTCTAAGAAACATATATGCAAAGCATCCAAACAGTACCAATCGCCAATTATTTCATCTTCATGTTTAAGTGAACTACGAGCCCCATTGTTAATACTTTAACGGAAATTATTTGTAACTTCCGACAAGGAGAACAATGAATGGAACAGGTAGACGGTTGAAATCTTTGTATATATTGCTTCTATATAATCTAAGAAACATATATGCAAAGCATCCAAACAGTAAAATTCGCCAATTATTTCATCTTCAAGTTTAAGTGAACTACGAGACCCATTGTTAATACTTTAACGCAAATTATTTGTAACTTGCGACAAGTAGAACAATGAGTGGAACAGGTAGACGGTTGAAATCAATGTATATATTGCTTCTATATAGTCTAATAAACATATATGCAAAGTATCCAAACAGTACCAGTCGCCAATTTTTTGTTCTTCAAGTTTAAGTGAACTACGAGCCACATTGTTAATACTTTAAAGGAAATTATTTGTAACTTCCGACAAGGAGAACAATGAATGGAACAGGTAGACGGTTGAAATCTTTGTATATATTGCTTCTATATAATCTAAGAAACATATATGCAAAGCATCCAAACAGTAAAATTCGCCAATTATTTCATCTTCAAGTTTAAGTGAACTACGAGACCCATTGTTAATACTTTAACGCAAATTATTTGTAACTTGCGACAAGTAGAACAATGAGTGGAACAGGTAGACGGTTGAAATCAATGTATATATTGCTTCTATATAGTCTAATAAACATATATGCAAAGTATCCAAACAGTACCAGTCGCCAATTTTTTGTTCTTCAATTTTAAGTGAACAACGAGGCCCATTGATAATCATGAAACGGAAATTATTTGTAATTTTCGACAAGAAGAACAATGAATAGAACAGGTAGACGGTTGAAATCTTTGTATATGTTGCTTCTATATAGTCTAAGAAACCTATATTTCCAAGCATCTAAACAGTGACATTCGCCAATTTTTTGATCTTCAAGTTTAAGTGAACAGCGAGCCCCAATGATAATCATGAAATGGAAATTATTTGTAACTTTCTACAAGTTGAACAATGAATAGTACAGGTAGACGGGTGAAATCTTTCTACATATTGCTTCTAAATAGTCTAAGAAACACATATGCAAAGCATCCAAGCAGTTCAATTCGCCAAATTTTTGTTCTTCAAGTTTAAGTGAACAATGAGCCCCATTGTTAATCCTTTATAGGAAATTATTTGTAACTTTCGACAAGTAGAACAATGAATGGAACTGGTAGACGGTTGAAATCTATTTTATATTGCTTCTATATAGTCTAAGAAACATATATGCAAAGCATCCAAACAGTACCAGTCGCCAATTTTTTGTTCTTCAATTTTAAGTGAACAACGAGGCCCATTGATAATCATGAAACGGAAATTATTTGTAACTTTCGACAAGAAGAACAATGAATGGAACAGGTAGACGGTTGAAATCTTTGTATATATTGCTTCTATATTATCTAAGAAACATATATGCAAAGCATCCAAACAGTACAATTCGCCAATTATTTCATCTTCATGTTTAAGTGAACTACGAGCCCCATTGTTAATACTTTAACGGAAATTATTTGTAACTTGCGACAAGTAGAACAATGAGTGGAACAGGTAGACGGTTGAAATCAATGTATATATTGCTTCTATATAGTCTAAGAAACATATATGCAAAGCATCCAAACAGTACAATTCGACAATTTTTTGTTCTTCAAGTTTAAGTGAACAATGAGCCCCAATGGTTAATCCGTTATCGGAAATGATTTGTAACTTTCGACAAGTAGAACAATGAATGGAACAGGTAGACGGTTGAAATCTTTGTATATATTGCTTCTATATAGTCTAAGAAACATATATGCAAACCATCCAAACAGTACCATTCGCCAATTTTTTGTTCTTCAAGTTTAAGTGAACTACGAGCCCCATTGTTAATCCTTTAAAGGAAATTATTTGTAAATTTCGACAAGTAGAACAATGCATGGAACAGGTAGACTGTTGAAATCATTGTATATATTGCTTCCATATAGTCTAAGAAACATATATGCAAAGCATCCAAACAGTACCAATCGCCAATTATTTCATCTTCATGTTTAAGTGAACTACGAGCCCCATTGTTAATACTTTAACGGAAATTATTTGTAACTTCCGACAAGGAGAACAATGAATGGAACAGGTAGACGGTTGAAATCTTTGTATATATTGCTTCTATATAATCTAAGAAACATATATGCAAAGCATCCAAACAGTAAAATTCGCCAATTATTTCATCTTCAAGTTTAAGTGAACTACGAGACCCATTGTTAATACTTTAACGCAAATTATTTGTAACTTGCGACAAGTAGAACAATGAGTGGAACAGGTAGACGGTTGAAATCTTTGTATATGTTGCTTCTATATAGTCTAAGAAACCTATATTTCCAAGCATCTAAACAGTGACATTCGCCAATTTTTTGATCTTCAAGTTTAAGTGAACAGCGAGCCCCAATGATAATCATGAAATGGAAATTATTTGTAACTTTCTACAAGTTGAACAATGAATAGTACAGGTAGACGGGTGAAATCTTTCTACATATTGCTTCTAAATAGTCTAAGAAACACATATGCAAAGCATCCAAGCAGTTCAATTCGCCAAATTTTTGTTCTTCAAGTTTAAGTGAACTACGAGCCCCATTGTTAATCCTTTAAAGGAAATTATTTGTAAATTTCGACAAGTAGAACAATGAATGGATCAGGTAGACGGTTGAAATCATTGTATATATTGATCTATATAATCTACGAAACATATATGCAAAGCATCCAAACAGTACAATTCGCCAATTTTTTGTTCTTCAAGTTTAAGTGAACAATGAGCCCCAATGCTTAATCCGTTATCGGATATTATTTGTAACTTTCGACAAGTAGAACAATGAATGGAACAGGTAGACGGTTGAAATCTTTGTATATATTGCTTCTATATAGTCTAAGAGACATATATGCAAAGCATCCAAACAGTACCATTCGCCAATTTTTTGTTCTTCAAGTTTAAGTGAACTACGAGCCCCATTGTTAATCCTTTAAAGGAAATTATTTGTAAATTTCGACAAGTATAACAATGAATGGAGCAGGTAGACGGTTGAAATCTTTGTATATATTGCTTCTATATAGTCTAAGAAACATATATGCAAAGCATCCAAACAGTACAATTCGCCAATTTTTTGTTCTTGAAGTTTAATTGAACAATGAGCCCCAATGGTTAATCCTTTATCGGAAATTATTTGTAATTTTCGACAAGTAGAACAATGAATGGAACAGGTAGACGGTTGAAATCATTGTATATATTGCTTCTATATAGTCTAAGAAACATATATGCAAATCATCCAAACAGTACAATTCGCCAATTTTATGTTCTTCAAGTTTAAGTGAACAATGAGCCCCAATGCGTAATCCGTTATCGGATATTATTTGTAACTTTCGACAAGTAGAACAATGAATGGAACAGCTAGACGGTTGACATCTTTGTATATATTGCTTCTATATAGTCTAAGAAACATATATGCAAAGCATCCAAACAGTACCAGTCGCCAATTTTTTGTTCTTCAATTTTAAGTGAACAACGAGGCCCATTGATAATCATGAAACGGAAATTATTTGTAACTTTCGACAAGTAGAACAATGAATGGAACAGGTAGACGGTTGAAATCATTGTATATATTGCTTCTATATAGTCTAAGAAACATATATGCAAAGCATCCAAACAGTACAATTCGCGAATTTTTTGTGCTTCAAGTTTAAGTGAACTACGAGCCCCATTGATAATCATGAAAGGGAAATTATTTGTAACTTTCTACAAGTAGAACAATGAATAGAATAGGTAGACTGTTGAAATCTTTGTATATATTGCTTCTATATAGTCTAATAAACATATATGCAAAGCATCCGAACAGTACCATACGCCAATTTTTTGTTCTTCAAATTTAAGTGAACTACGAGCCCCATTGTTAATCCTTTAACGGAAATTATTTGTAACTTTCGACAAGTAGAACAGTGAATGGAACAGGTAGACGGTTGAAATCATTGTATATATTGCTTCTATATAGACTAAGAAACATATATGCAAAGCATCCGAACAGTACCATTCGCCAATTTTTTGTTCTTCAAGTTTAAGTGAACTACGAGCCCCATTGTTAATCCTTTAACGGAAATTATTTGTAACTTTCGACAAGTAGAACAATGAATGGGACAGGTAGACGGTTGAAACCATTGTATATATTGCTTCTATATAGTCTAAGAAATATATATGCAAAGCATCCAAACAGTACAATTCGCCAATTTTTTGTTCTTCAAGTTTAAGTGAACAACGAGCCCCATTGATAATCATGAAAGGGAAACTATTTGTAACTTTGTACAAGTAGAACAATGAATAGAACAGGTAGACTGTTGAAATCTTTGTATATATTGCTTCTATATAGTCTATGAAACCTATATGCAAATCATCCAAGCAGTACCATTCGCCAATTTTTTGTTCTTCAAGTTTATGTGAACAACGAGCCCCATTGTTAATCCTTTAACGGATATTATTTGTAACTTTCGACAAGTAGAACAATGAATGGAACAGGTAGACGGTTGAAATCTTTGTATATATTGCTTCTATATAGCCTAAGAAACATATATGCAAAGCATCCAAACAGTACAATTCGCCAATTTTTTGTTCTTCAAGTTTAAGTGAACTACGAGCCCCATTGTTATTACTTTAACGGAAATTATTTGTAATTTTCGACAAGTAGAACAATGAATGGAACAGGTAGACAGTTGAAATCTTTGTATATGTTGCTTCTATATAGTCTAATAAACCTATATGCAAGGCATCAAAACAGTGACTTTCGCCAATTTTTTATTCTTCAAGTTTAAGTGAACAATGAGCCCCATTGTTAATCCTTTATCGGAAATTATTTGTAAATTTCGACAAGTAGAACAATGAATGGAACAGGTAGAGGGTTGAGATCTTTGTATATATTGCTTCTATATAGTCTAAGAAACATATATGCAAAGCATCCAAACAGTACAGTTCGCGAATTTTTTGTTCTTCAAGTTTAAGTGAACTACGAGCCCCATTGTTAATCATCAAACGGAAATTATTTGTAACTTTCTACAAGTAGAACAATGAATGTAACTGGTAGACGGTTGAAATCATTGTATATATTGCTTCTATATAGTCTAAGAAACATTTATGCAAAGCATCCAAACAGTACAATTCGCCAATTTTTTGTTCTTCATGTTTAAGTGAACTACGAGCCCAATTGTTAATCCTTTAAAGGAAATTATTTGTAAATTTCGACAAGTAGAACAATGAATGGAACAGGTAGACGGTTGAAATCATTGTATATATTGCTTCTATATAGTCTAAGAAACATATATGCAAAGCATCCAAACAGTACAATTCGCCAATTTTTTGTTCTTGAAGTTTAATTGAACAATGAGCCCCAATGGTTAATCCTTTATCGGAAATTATTTGTAATTTTCGACAAGTAGAACAATGAATGGAACAGGTAGACGGTTGAAATCATTGTATATATTGCTTCTATATAGTCTAAGAAACATATATGCAAATCATCCAAACAGTACAATTCGCCAATTTTATGTTCTTCAAGTTTAAGTGAACAATGAGCCCCAATGCGTAATCCGTTATCGGATATTATTTGTAACTTTCGACAAGTAGAACAATGAATGGAACAGCTAGACGGTTGACATCTTTGTATATATTGCTTCTATATAGTCTAAGAAACATATATGCAAAGCATCCAAACAGTACCAGTCGCCAATTTTTTGTTCTTCAATTTTAAGTGAACAACGAGGCCCATTGATAATCATGAAACGGAAATTATTTGTAACTTTCGACAAGTAGAACAATGAATGGAACAGGTAGACGGTTGAAATCATTGTATATATTGCTTCTATATAGTCTAAGAAACATATATGCAAAGCATCCAAACAGTACAATTCGCGAATTTTTTGTGCTTCAAGTTTAAGTGAACTACGAGCCCCATTGATAATCATGAAAGGGAAATTATTTGTAACTTTCTACAAGTAGAACAATGAATAGAATAGGTAGACTGTTGAAATCTTTGTATATATTGCTTCTATATAGTCTAATAAACATATATGCAAAGCATCCGAACAGTACCATACGCCAATTTTTTGTTCTTCAAATTTAAGTGAACTACGAGCCCCATTGTTAATCCTTTATCGGAAATTATTTGTAACTTTCGACAAGTAGAACAGTGAATGGAACAGGTAGACGGTTGAAATCATTGTATATATTGCTTCTATATAGTCTAAGAAACATATATGCAAAGCATCCGAACAGTACCATTCGCCAATTTTTTGTTCTTCAAGTTTAAGTGAACTACGAGCCCCATTGTTAATCCTTTAACGGAAATTATTTGTAACTTTCGACAAGTAGAACAATGAATGGGACAGGTAGACGGTTGAAATCATTGTATATATTGCTTCTATATAGTCTAAGAAATATATATGCAAAGCATCCAAACAGTACAATTCGCCAATTTTTTGTTCTTCAAGTTTAAGTGAACAACGAGCCCCATTGATAATCATGAAAGGGAAACTATTTGTAACTTTGTACAAGTAGAACAATGAATAGAACAGGTAGACTGTTGAAATCTTTGTATATATTGCTTCTATATAGTCTATGAAACCTATATGCAAATCATCCAAGCAGTACCATTCGCCAATTTTTTGTTCTTCAAGTTTATGTGAACAACGAGCCCCATTGTTAATCCTTTAACGGATATTATTTGTAACTTTCGACAAGTAGAACAATGAATGGAACAGGTAGACGGTTGAAATCTTTGTATATATTGCTTCTATATAGCCTAAGAAACATATATGCAAAGCATCCAAACAGTACAATTCGCCAATTTTTTGTTCTTCAAGTTTAAGTGAACTACGAGCCCCATTGTTATTACTTTAACGGAAATTATTTGTAATTTTCGACAAGTAGAACAATGAATGGAACAGGTAGACAGTTGAAATCTTTGTATATGTTGCTTCTATATAGTCTAATAAACCTATATGCAAGGCATCAAAACAGTGACTTTCGCCAATTTTTTATTCTTCAAGTTTAAGTGAACAATGAGCCCCATTGTTAATCCTTTATCGGAAATTATTTGTAAATTTCGACAAGTAGAACAATGAATGGAACAGGTAGAGGGTTGAGATCTTTGTATATATTGCTTCTATATAGTCTAAGAAACATATATGCAAAGCATCCAAACAGTACAGTTCGCGAATTTTTTGTTCTTCAAGTTTAAGTGAACTACGAGCCCCATTGTTAATCATGAAACGGAAATTATTTGTAACTTTCTACAAGTAGAACAATGAATGTAACTGGTAGACGGTTGAAATCATTGTATATATTGCTTCTATATAGTCTAAGAAACATTTATGCAAAGCATCCAAACAGTACAATTCGCCAATTTTTTGTTCTTCATGTTTAAGTGAACTACGAGCCCAATTGTTAATCCTTTAAAGGAAATTATTTGTAAATTTCGACAAGTAGAACAATGAATGGAACAGGTAGACGGTTGAAATCATTGTATATATTGCTTCTATATAGTCTAAGAAACATATATGCAAAGCATCCAAACAGTACAATTCGCGAATTTTTTGTTCTTCAAGTTTAAGTGAACTACGAGCCCCATTGTTAATCCTTTAAAGGAAATTATTTGCAAATTTCGACAAGTAGAACAATGAATGGAACAGGTAGAGGGTTGAGATCTTTGTATATATTGCTTCTATATAGTCTAAGAAACATATATGCAAAGCATCCAAACAGTACCATTCGTGAATTTTTTTTTTTTCAAGCTTAAGTGAACTACGAACCCCATTGATAATCATGAAAGGGAAATTATTTGTAACTTTCTACAAGTAGAACAATGAATAGAATAGGTAGACTGTTGAAATCTTTGTATATATTGCTTCTATATAGTCTATGAAACATATATGCAAAGCATCCAAACAGTACAATTCGCGAATTTTTTGTTCTTCAAGTTTAAGTGAACTACGAGCCCCATTGTTAATCCTTTAAAGGAAATTATTTGTAAATTTCGGCAATTAGAACAATGAATGGAACAGGTAGACGGTTGAAATCTTTGTATATATTGCTTCTATATAGCCTAAGAAACATATATGCAAAGCATCCAAACAGTACAATTCGCCAATTTTTTGTTCTTCAAGTTTAAGTGAACTACGAGCCCCATTGTTAATGCTTTAAAGGAAATTATTTGTAAATTTCGACAAATAGAACAATGATTGGAACACGTAGACGGTTGAAATCTTTGTATATATTGCTTCCATATAGTCTAAGAAACATGTACGCAAAGCATCCAAGCAGTACCATTCGAGAATTTATTGTTCTTCATGATTAAGTGAACAACGAGCCCCATTGATAATCATGAAAGGGAAATTATTTGTAACTTTCTTTTTTTTTTTTTTTTTATTTACAATATACAATAATAAACAATTACATAAAGATACGATAACTGGGTACCAAGATTAACATTCACCCCAGTCATTAGTAAATTAAGTTTTTAACAAATTAACGCGATTGTCTATAGTTTAGAAGAATGATAGGAAAATTATAAAAACCTGTCTCATCATAGAAGACTTGAAGTAATATACAATAAGTACAAGGCTAGAGACTAAGTAACAAATGAATGATTCGCTTATGTTTATACTTCTTATAGTTAAGGTCAACCTGAGAATAATTTCCTATGGAATTAATAGCTTTATCTTTACTTTTATGGCACGTTTGGTAAAAGCGTATGGAGAATTTTTGAATGTAATCACTTATGTAGCTTATACCTAGATCTTTATGAATTAATGATATATTAGTATATTTAGCGCAAAGTGCATTATTATTTTCCACCATTTTAATAATCCCCTGTCACTGAATCGTGAGGAGTGAGCAGGAATCACTGGATATCGTTGTCCGTTGAAACGAGCAACTTATAAATTGTGCTAAAAACGAATGGCATTTCCGACTAATCCACGTACAAGAGGATGGTTGGACGTTTCGCAACGGTGTCGTGTTTCCTATCGTTTAGGTCAGATTTTTCTTTGAGTACCGTATCACTATGTTTATTCGAGAGTCGTGAAACGACAGTGGCTCGATTTGATTAAAATTTCACGTTCCATCGATGCTTGTTTTTCGCAGTTATTAACATCGCGATCACCGAATACATTACACAGTCGATTTACATTATTCTGCATCAGATGTAATTAAAATTTACACTTAAATAAATACCAGCATAATTCTCCACTTCCGTGCAATTACTTTCCCCGTGCAACGGCGACCCGTGATATCTACAAAGACGACTGTTTAAAACGAATCTCCCTTTCTCGAGATATCCAATCGTTGAATTAATAAACGTCAAAGAGTACAATCGGAAGGTGTACAATGAGAAAAATAAAAGGGAAGAGCAGACGGCAAATCCTAATACTCTTCATCGAGATATGTCTCTCTCTCTCTCTCTTTATCACTTTGCATCTCTCCTCTCTGTTATTCGCATATTTCATATTTTCACGAATTGATCGCGGATCGGCAATGGAAGAAAAAAGCCGCACGTATGCACGGTGCGGCAAAAAGCGTTTTATTAAACCGAGCTCACGGCGACCTTCGACAATGTGATTACTGCGTTTCAATAAATTTTTTGCGTTTCGTCAAACTTTCGTTGATCGGCATTCCTATTATTTTGTTCCGATGCTAGGAAATGCGTGTAGAGGAGGAGCACAGAGAGAAAACTGGGGAGGACAGAAACGTTGCGCGGAACAAAGAGTACGATATTTCCGCTTCCTACTCGATTTTTACCTCGCTTTTCCAAACATTTCCTGCTAAATGGTGAGAGGAAAGCCGATGAAAGTCATCGTACAGAGAATTCGCTGTTTGCGCGTATTGGAATCGAAAAACTTTGATCTATCGCGTTAGATTCGTGGATAGAAGTGGAGGCTCGACGATGCTCTCGGTCGAACGGTGCGAAATATCGTTGGCTGACAAAGCGACGATGCAAAAACCGGGGTAATTCGACCTCCAATGCCATTTTCGCCAATGAAAGGGAGTAAATGCTCAGAAGACATTCTCTCTTCGACTGATAATTGCTTTACGGTGGCCACGTTGGGGAGACATCATAGTTAACGAAGTTCCATCGATTTTCCCTCGGACCATACAGCGAATGTGAGAAAATTGACGGGAGCGTCATCAAAATATTAAATACTGAATATATAATATTATTTTCGCGCTTATTAGAAGCCCTGATAAATGGGATAGTCGTAAAAAATATAGAGAATAATTTCGAATTATTGTTATCGTGTTATCGTAAAATTTGAATATTTGTTATGCAGCCTCGAAAATTTATTATGCAGCTGGTTAGACGGTGAAAGCTCTTTTGTTGATGTTTCCTAATATATCGCGTAGAGGTTGTGCAAAATTATTATTCTTTCGTCGGTCGAGGTTGTCAAGTATTTGCATACTAGTAAAATATACATGCGAATGGAGAATTTTGTACTGCAAATTCCATGGTAAACGTGTGGATCCAAGCACTTGACCTTTACAAAAAAGCCTCCGGCGATCTGTTGTGCAACATTCGTAAATGTGCTTCGGAAGCATTGTGTATCGATTTGCAAATGTCAGGGAATAAAGGACGTATGTAATGGAGTGCGTTTTGTCAAATGATTGCAAAGGAATTCAACTTGAAAGTCTGCCTGAATGGCTCGACGAAAGGCTTGAGAAAACAATTGGAAATGTATTGTACCGGAGAAAATCATGATAGTAATAGGAATTGGTTGTATTGGTTTAATTACTATATCATAGAAGATACTATAGATTATAAAAGATATAATTGCATTATACTGGCATACAGTAATGCTTAATTTGTTGGGATGAAATATTGCAAAACATATTTTATTTGGACTAGGATGTTAACCGTGTTCGTTGAAGCAGCGGGATGATAACAAAATAAGGGATGGTAAAATATTTCAACTTGTTCGACCGTCTATAAAATAGAAGTTCTTGATAACGTTATCGCTATCGGATTGCAGTCAAGCAGGAACCTTCTATTTTGATGGTATGAAATGTATTTGAACCCTCCGTTTTGAGAGATAATATCTGCCAAAAACTGAATACGTTCAGCGTGGAACAGTTCCGTTGTCTCTAACTAAATTATAACAACAATAATTTTCGTTTTTTCTTCCTTTTGCATCGTTCGTCCAATCAGAGTATCGAGTTGGTGCGGTTGGTAAACTAGCTTAGCACGCGCAGTTGGCGAACGAGGTGTCTACCTTCGAAAATCCTTTCCTTATATATTTCTTACATTTTATTCCCCAAATAATATTGGAGGTTGCTTGAAATTCATCGAAGATAGCTGCAAATATATTATTTATCAATAAGATAAAAGTATTACACAAAGAATCAAATATTCGTAAGCATTGAAAAGTACATCGTCAATTATAAACTCACGTACTTCACTCCTATAATTTTTATTCACCATAAGATTTATTAAAAATAAGCAGAGACAAGTTATTAAATAATAATTTCATCTGTAATAAACGATTATTGACGAAAATTATTGTAATAACCGAAGTTTGCAAAATTATCCATGGAGAAAGGGGATCTCAATACGTAAGGTGCACTACGCATGTTCAGCGAGCCACCTCGCTGAGGCGGGAGAGCACAGTACAGCTTCAGACATCGAACGGGTCGCGTGATTTGACAGGTTGGTCCCTATGTATATTTGTGCACT
Organism: Cerceris ruficornis; assembly: GCA_963989415.1. Classification (NCBI taxonomy): domain Eukaryota; kingdom Metazoa; phylum Arthropoda; class Insecta; order Hymenoptera; family Crabronidae; genus Cerceris; species Cerceris ruficornis. The sequence continues at coordinate 699,728 of CAXDIW010000024.1, read as the reverse complement.
TGCATATGGGTACCTAGTCACTTTTGATCTTGGATTACGACTATTAGTGCATGTGTGCTATAATATTAAACTACTTAAACAATAAATTAAAAGTGATATTAAATAATTTTAACAATTAAATACAATGTTTTGTGGAAGTATTAGTGGCATCAAGTGATAGTTACTTGTAGTGTTTTTACATCATTTTAACAATTAAATACAACGTTTTGTGGAAGTATCAGTGACCTCAGGTGCCAGTTACCTGCAAGTGTTTTTAAATTATTTCGACAATTAAATACAAGGTTTTGTGGATGTGTCAGTGACATCAAGTGACAGTTTTGTGCAAGTGTTTTTAAATTATTTCAACAATTAAATACAAGGTTTTGTGGATGTGTCAGTGACATCAAGTGACAGTTTTGTGCAAGTGTTTTTAAATTATTTCGACAATTAAATACAAGGTTTTGTGGATGTGTCAGTGATATCAAGTGACAGTTTTGTGCAAGTGTTTTTAAATTATTTCGACAATTAAATACAAGGTTTTGTGGATGTGTCAGTAACATCAAGTGACAGTTTTGTGCAAGTGTTTTTAAATAATTTCGACAATTAAATACAACGTTTTGTGGAAGTATCAGTGACATCAAGTGATCGTTACTTGTAGTGTTTTTACATCATTTTAACAATTGAATACAACGTTTTGTGGATGTGTCCGTGACATCAAGTGACAGTTTTGTGCAAGTGTTTTTAAATTATTTCGCCAATTAAATACAACGTTTTATGGATGTGTCAGTGACATCAAGTGGCAGTTTTGTGCAAGTGTTTTTAAATTATTTCAACAATTAAATACAAGGTTTTGTGGATGTGTCAGTGACATCAAGTGACAGTTTTGTGCAAGTGTTTTTAAATAATTTCGACAATTAAATACAACGTTTTGTGGAAGTATCAGTGACATCAAGTGATCGTTACTTGTAGTGTTTTTACATCATTTTAACAATTGAATACAACGTTTTGTGGATGTGTCCGTGACATCAAGTGGCAGTTTTGTGCAAGTATTTTTAAATTATTTCGACAATTAAATATAACGTTTTGTGGAAGTGTTAGTGACACAAAGTGATAGTTTTGTGCAAGTGATTTTGAATTATTTCGACAATTAAATATAACGTTTTGTGGAAGTGTTAGTGACACAAAGTGATAGTTTTGTGCAAGTGATTTTGAATAATTTAAGCGATTAAATACAACGTGTTGTTATAGTGTCAGTGACATAAAGTGATTACTTCGTGTAAATGACAATAACTTAAAGTTACGGTTTCGCGCCAGTGTTTCTAATTAATTTAAGCGATTGAACACAACGTGTTGTGAAATAACCATTAAAATATTGCACATTTATTTTCGATAGTTGGTTCCCGTAGATGTTGTATTATGTTATCAATTCATTTTCTCTTTCCTCGAAACTCGCAATTATCGTAGCTTAATATTTCCACCTCCATTTCCTCCGTAATGTCAGTTCTTAATTAATTTTCACAAAAATAGATTCATTTTTTCAAGTCCGATTGTTATTTCTGTTTACAGTATCTCCGGCAGAAGGTTTTGGGATATTGGGCCATTCTCAATCAGTTGGAACTCACGTTAAATGAGAAATGACTCACTTTCGCTACAATTTCCCCGTGTTTCGAGATTCTTGATATTTTTCAAATGATATAGTAGAAGCTGCCGTCTTTCTAGAACTCGATTGCACTATCGTAAAGTCTGTAGTGCGAGTATAGAATAACATTCGCGCTTAGAAGTTCACAGAATTATGAAATCTTCAATTAGAAATGGGACTTTGATCTGTGTAACTCGTTTGGGGAACTGTATCGTTGAAATTTTTTATTATTTTGTCATTCAATAGTAATTCGAACGACATACGATATAATCACAGTATACGATATAATTTTAATTTCAATACCTTATAATTAAAGTATCTCGATTATATAAATGTAATGTTTCATTGACAAACGCTTGCATATTAAAATTTGCGACCGATTTATCGGTCTTAGAGTCAGTGCCGGGTTTTGTATCGCATATATTTAAAACATACTCGAAACGAGTATTCGCGCAAGTAGAGCCAGTGTTCGTTCGTACCGTAAATCGTTTCAACGTACCGGTCGCGAATACCGATCACCGAAATCGCGAAACTCGCGGGTCAGCACCTGCTCCTGCGGAGAGGACCTCCATCGTGCAGTCGGTGGACGATGGAGGATGTAAGTTTCATTATTTCACTAACATTTTCATTGATCGACCCCTATTTCAATTGGAACTTAAAGTTCACTTTAACCGTTTGAGTCTCAGTATCAAAAAGATCCGTTATATTCTATCTCTATAAAGAAAATTGTTTTATTTCTCTCAAAATTTGTCCAATATATCCTGAGACTCAAACGGTTAAGAGAATTAAATTAGAGTTTAATTTTACCCACCGTATATTCAAATAATTCTCCTTAGAGATTCTATAATGTTGTCTTCTCTTGTGTTAAAGAAAGAACAATCTCCAGGCCATGGATGCAGCCAGGCCATGGACGCAGCCCAACCATGGATGCAGCCGGACCATGGATGCAGCCGGTCCATGGATGCAGCCGGACCATGGATGCAGCCGGACCATGGATGCAGCCGGACCATGGACTACGATCTCAACGTGGAGGTAAACACTTTTCAACTATCACTTTCCTGGGTTGGTGAGTGACAAAATTCAAAGTTCCTCCGGTCGTTCGATCATGCCGCAGGACGAATGGTCCGAAACGGCACCGAACGACTGGTTGTATTTTATGTGTGCTAGTAGTTTGCGAACATAGTGACCGCGATTATGGTAATTAGTACCATAGTCGCGAGTAGTAACGATTTTTCTAGGATGTTTAGTATGTAAGAATTTCGCGGATGGTCAATTCCATTGTCAAAGTAATAATAACGAATGTATATTGAATTTTTTGACGAATTACTTTGACGATGGTATTGACCGACAAATTTCAATGATCTCAGTAGAGTCACTTTTAGTCAATTACAATTCACTTTTAAATTCATTTGCATATAGAGTGTCAATGCTCTACGTAGAGTCACTTTAATAGATTTCAATTCTCATTTAAAGTCATGTTATTTATTGAAATTTCTTACGCCGCTTTTATTATATTTATTAATCATTCTCGTTAGGATTTTCAGGTTGTAACCCTAATTCTTTCCTTTTTCTTTCAGAAATATACAGTAAGTTTATGTTTTACGTTACTACTTCGTCACTATGTTCGCTTGTAGTAGTAGTAGTAATAGTTGTGTGGTAGTTAGTTGCTTCGCCGCATCGCAGCAAAAAGCTGCGAATTCGGCTTCGTCCGCGAAATTAGTGTCGCGAAAATAACAATACGCGTCTTTGCTTCTTTCATTATTTTATAAAGTAGTGTTGCGAAAATTTATACGCGATTTTGCTCTTTTCTTTATTTTTCAGGGTAGTGTAGCGAACATTTAAACGCGATTTTGTCCTTTTCTTTACTTTTTCAAAGTAGTGTGGCGAAAATTTATACGCGATATTGCTGTTTTCTTTATTTTTCAGGGTAGTGTTGCGAAAATTTACACGCGATTTTGCTCTTTTCTTTATTTTTCAGGGTAGTGTAGCGAAAATTTATACGCAATTTTGCCCTTTTCTTTATTTTTCAAATTAGTGTTGCGAAAATGTATACGCGATTTACAATTCTCTTTCTTTTTTAAAGTAGTGTTGCGAAACTAAGTACACGGTTTGTTCGATATTATATTCGCGATTTCAGCTCTGCGAAAAATCGCAACACTGCGATTAATATCGCAAAATTGCGGTTAATATCGCAGAATTGCGATTAATATCGCAGTACAGTACTGCGTCTACGTCATGACGCCAGTGCGGGATACTATCCCGTCAATTGTATAAAATATTCGCGATTGTTAGAGTTGCGAAATTAAAAGTGCACCTCGGTAGAGGTTGCCCGCGATTTTGTTCGATCACTCTTCGCGAACTTAGCGTTGCGAAAATTCACAGCGTCTCGCTAAGATGCTCGCGATTTTGCTCGTCGCAAAATTAGTGTTGCGAAAATTCACAGCGCCTCGCGTAGGCGCTCGCGATTATTGCTCGTACGCGAAATTAGTGTTGCGAAAATTGACAGCACCTCGGAAAGATACTCGCGATTCCGTTAGCCGCGAATTTCCGTAGCGCTTCGGAAACAGGTGCTCGCGTTCTTTTTACGATTAAAATAACTATGATTAATAATAAAGTGAAGCTGTTTTCGCAAGCGTTTGTCAAATGGAACATTACGAACTATTAATTGAATTAATATATTGTCAAAATATTTCATCTTATTCTACAATAATATTGATACTGTGACTGTTGGCCGTTCGAATTACCTGTTTTCTCAATTCAATTTTTCATCGAGGATAAAGTTCCGCCGATACATTTTCCCAAATGCTTTGCACAAATCATGGTTTATTTTTATCGTACATTTGCAATTACATGGAGTTCCATAAGCTCGCATTCTTACTTTATGATAGTGCAATCGAGGACTTTAGATCGATGGCGAATTTTCTTTCGAGTTTTCTCGCGTATATGATATTCTGTGTATACTGTAGCGAAAGTGGGTCGTTCTCTTTTAATGTATAATATTCCGATCTTCCACGATAACGATGACGATGATGGTGATGACGATGATAACCAACGATTTGAGATTATCATCGAAACTGGTAAAATTAGTTTTCGTATAGTTAAGTCTCTGATTCTCAAAAGATTTCAGGTGTCAGTTAAATCCGATTCTCAGGAATTTAGAAGGTCTTTGTTATCGGGAGGCAATTTCTTCAGTTTCAATGGAATCTACACATCGCACAAGCAGATGTTTGGTTTAAGTATATTTTTGTAACCGGATAAACTAAGTTTTCGGAGAAGGCTATTCCTTATTTTTCAAGAAACTTAAATCCTATATATTTTGCATGAGGTTTTAACTATCAAACATTTTGGAATTGAACTTAATTCCTTAATAGGCAGGTTATTCGTTATTAAGGAAACATGGTAACGACGTTACTTCTAAGAGCTCTTAATTATCGAATATATGGGACTTTAATTTTTATAAAACTTAGCTATCGAAAAGGCAGGCTTCGAATTTTACGACGAGTTAGTTACTGAATAGGCAGGTTTTAAATTTTAAGACAAGACATTCATTTATCGAGCCAGCCAGCTCCTAATTTTAAGGCGAATTAGTTTCAGAATAGGCAGGCGTTTAGTTTTAAGACGAGTTAGTTGTCGAATAGACAGGTTTTAAATTTTAAGACACAATAGTGCATGTATCGAGCCGGCCAGCTCTTAATTTTAAGGCGAGTTAGCTTCAGAATAGGCAGGCGTTTAGTTTTAAGACGAGTTAATCACTGAATAGGCAGGGTATTAGCTTTAAGATGAGTTAGTCGCTGAATAGGCAGGCTATTAGCTTTAAAATGAGTTAGTCACTGAATAGGCAGGTTTTAAATATTAAGGCAAGATATCGTCTTTATGGAGGTGGTCAACTCTTAATTTTAATGTATGTCCCTATCAGAATAGGCAGGATTTTAATTTTAAGACGAGTTAGTTAACGAATAGGCAGGTTTTTAGCTTTAAGACAAATTATTAATATCTTGTTCTAAGACAAGTTATTAACCGAACAGGCAGACTTTTAATTTTAAGAATAGTAAGTTACTGAATAGGAAAGCTTTTAAGTTTAAGAGAACTTAGTCCTCGGATAGATGTCTTACTAGATTTTAATGAAATTTAGCAATGCTACAGGCAGGATCTTAGTTGCAAGAAAAATTAACCTCTAATACATTCAAAAATAATTCGTTCATTATAACAATTTCTAATGCTGAGAAATTAATACGATATAATAATCTGCCTCTCTTCTCGAACGAAGTTAAAGGCTGCTGCGATCTGCTTCCCTATAGTTTATTCTCTTCCTGTACTTACTGCAAATAGTAAGTAAGGCTAGATTTAAGAGTTTAGTTTAGTTTAGAATAAGCAAATATTGTAAAGGGAGATCGACACCATTCGGCGGGTGTCTATCTCTTTTCGCGAAACGGGATGAGAAAAGTAGAGTCGGCGATTCCTCTGCTACACTTTCTCTCGACATTGAATTCGTCAATGTCGAGGGAAAGTGTCTCAGGGGAAGAGCAAAATGAAATGGAGGTTGGTTGGGCATGCATTTTTGGGTCCCGTTTCGTGGCAACCTCCTCGCGGTGGGACCTGGGTCGATATCACTTGCTATGATTTTAACTTTTATTAAACGTGCTTTTAGTACGATATTTTGTTAAATAGTAGTACTAAATAGCAAGTGATATCGAGCGAATAGCAACGAAATCCGAATATTTGGCAGCCTTGGCTACCGAATGTTCGGATTCCTAGTCTTACAATTAGTTACATCTAAGAATTTGCGTTTAAGTTAGCTTTAAGGTTACGCGATTAAGTAGAAATTAAGCTTCGCATCGAAGAAGAGTCAACGTTGGGCAGATTTGTTCGCTTTTATCTCTGACTATTCGTTTTCTTTCTTTGGTGACAACAATTCTTTAACTCTTCGTTGATTAAAAGTTCCAGTCATCACCTCGAAAGAAGACATCGTTTAGCGTTAAGATAGTTCCAGTAAGATTTAAGTTAGATTTAAAAATGTCACCTAAGCGTAAAATTGAATGCAAGAGTGTCATCGTAACTCAATTGCATGCTCTCGAAAATATGCGAAAGAAGGCAAACGTTTTTCTCGTGTAGCCGTCCTCGTTACTTACTTCCTATCCCAATTGCAGCCCCTGTCCAGAAGACCGACGAGTGTCTTGACATATGTGCTTATCTGACATATGTGCTTCATACCGTCCGTTGGGGTGGGGGGGGGGGGGGGGGGGGGCACTGTGTCGGTGTAAGCCAGACCCTCTGACTGGGCCGATGAAGAATTTGCGTTTAAGGTAGCTTTAAGATTACGCGATTAAGTAGAAGTTAAGCCTCGCATTGGAGATGAGTCAACGGTGGTCAGATGTTTTCTCTTTATCACTGTTGCTCGTGCGATCATGCTGTCTCTATTGTTTCGGTTGTTCATTCACTCGTACATATAGCATAATAAACTGACTCCATAATGCTCTTATTCTGCGAATGTAAATTGGAAACATTATAAATATGGTCTTCATGAGAAAGCCACAAACTTAAAGACAAAGTGAAAGAAGGCAGACCTTTTGTTATTTTTGAAGTTATGTGATCGGCTCTCACGGTTTTGGTACCCAAATTGTTTTAAATTCTAATATTGATTTATATCGTCATTGAACATTAATACTATATTATCACGTAAAGAATAACTTCTTCTTATTTAAATAAGTAAAAAGATTCGTTTCTCTGCTCTAAACGATATATCTTCTACATATTACCGGTGGAGATCTTTCTACTTAATAACTATTTTAATAATTCATGCTCAAATCTCTTATTTCGAGATATTATAATTCTTTGTTTGAAATTTCTCAAAATCCCTGGTTTTGGCGCGCTAGAGGATAGGCCTTGTAGCGCGTGACATGCAGCCGTATTCTGATTGGCTCGCTTTTCCCCCACCGAGCGGCAACCAAGCCGCCGCGAGCTATCCCCACTCCTACCTGAGCGGTCACCTACCTCTTTCTCTCTCCGGACTTGGAACCGTTAACACGTATCCGCTGTGAGTACCTTTTCTTTTACATCGCCCTCGTTTACCGACCGCTAAAAAATAGTTCACTTGTTTATCTACTACGTAATAGTCTTCTGCTGTACCATATCAATCAATTTGGACAATAATAATTACGAATTTAGTAACAATCGCGAAATAACTACGACGCAATTGGTGACGTCACTGACCTCTCGCGACATTTACGCGGTGCTTTTCTCGTCTACAACATTAGTACTTCTTCTATAGCTTCGTATTTCGATTTTATTGACGAAGACCGCGATTATTGTTGCTCTGAAACGTGATTATACGGAATTATTGTACTTTTTCGCAGTTATTTAATAGTTTACTCGTGTGTGCTTGCAGGACTCGGAGTATCCTTTGAACGACCTTCCGGGCTGGCACGATCGGACACGTGCACGGTGGAGCAACAAAACGTAGATATTACGACGCCATACGCAAGTAACATTTTCATTTACTTCGGGTCTTCGCGATATTTTGTTTGAATTTATACAATATTCATATTAATTGATATCGAGTCGAACATCCGACGAATAGAATTTACATTTCTACGAATTAATACGGTTCTACGGAAACATGCAACGATTGAAATCTTTCGGGATTATTTGAAACCTCTTACAATATACGAGTATTCAGTCAATATTTACAATACGATAGTCGACTTCCAAGAAAGCTGCTCCTTATTCTGACAGTGTTTACCAATTCGCGGTGTTAAATTTCGACGGCTACAATTCTATGCTACAAATAAATCGCGATTCGTTTTTACTTGGTATTTACATGTTACGACTTATCCTTCCGTTTTGAGACGCTGCAATGGATTTACATAGGTTTCAGGGCATAAGTATAGAAGTAAATAAAAATCGTATTTGCCGATGTAGGGTGTTAAGGTCCTGCGTTAGATTCGTCCGTAATTTCTATAAAGATTTTCGTGAATTTATCGAAGGGGGTTAGTGTTCATATGTAATAGGGAATAAGCATGACTAATCTTATAACTCTAACAGTGGCAGCTCGCAGTATTTATTGTTTATACATTTAATTAATAGTGTATTGTATTACACAAAGAACATGACGAATCAATGAGTAAGACATAATTTTTAAGCAGTATTTCTTGAAGCAAGCACTTGATTTGATATGAAAAAGAAAAACATGGTTGTTTGATTTTCTTGTGTTCCCCACCCCACCCTTTTATTTTCAGCAAAATTTGAGGCCGAGCGCATTGCGGTCTAGAGTCAGTGCTTGTTTCGTATTATATTAATATTTATATCTGTATATATTTATTACTCAATATTTTTTCAATTTATAACAAATTCACGCGACATAGAGTCAGTGTTTGCAACCCGCTATTATAATTATTAATGTCTTTTGAATAATTATTAAAAATATTAAGAATTCTTTTCTCCGCGAAAGTAGAGTCAAAATTGTTCGCCGGAAATGATTCTCGGTCGCGGTAGCTTCCTTATATTATTTAAATTGATCGTACCGGAAGTAGAGACAGTGCATCGAGCAGCAGCTGTGGAAAGGACTTCCATCGGGCAAGGCTTCACGAATTTTAAAAGTAAGTATAAGATGCTCGAGAAATGAAATTTTTTAATTAAAAAATATGTAAATAAACTAACCAAAATGTTAATTTGTTTGTTACAGAACAGTCAAATGACGGGATGGTTGAGCAGCGACAATCATTCCTTGGCGATGGGCAAAGTCTGTGAAGGTAAGTTGAAATTTTATTCCGTACACACGTCATAACTTTGATATTTGCCAATTCCCTTGCAAATTTAACTTCGTTCTCTCCATCAATTTAATTAACGTAAATAAAGTATTAATTAGCTTTTGCAGTTCTCATAGAATACTTGCAACATTTTTATGCTAAATAAAAAATTAGCTGAATTTTCAAGTTTTCAGAGAGCAAATATTTTATATTTTGCGTTTTATTTTTGTTACAGACTTTGTCCGAATTCGTGAGGCATCGCTGGAGTGTTTGTTTCGCATTTTATATATACTTTAATAAGTGTTAAATTTCTAGTAATTTTACGCGAAAGTAGAGTCAGTGTTTGCTTCGTATTTCATATTATACACTTCAATTTATAACTTTACGCGAAAGTAGAGTCAGTGTTTGCTTCGTATTTCATATTATACACTTAAATTTATAACTTCACGCGAAAGTAGAGTCAAATTGTTCGCCGAAAATAATTCTCTGTCGCAAATTGTCTTTTTTTCAATTATACCGCGCCGGAAGTAGAGTCAGTGCAACAGGAGCAGCTGTGGAAAGGATTTCCATCGGGCAAGGCTTCACGAATTTAAAAAGTAAGTATCACATGATCGAGAAATAAAAATTCACAGTCGAGAAATACAAAGATGGCTTATACTAATGAAAATGTTAATTTTTTTGTTACAGAACAGTCAAATGACGGGATGGTTGAACGGCGACAATCACTCCCAGGCGAAGGGCAAATCTTTTATAGGTGAGCTGAAATTTTAATTCGCATGTACCCCGCAATTTTTCCCCAAGTTTCAGTTGCTACTTGAAAATTTTCTCCAAAACGTCCTTACAAGTTTTATATCAAATTTCCATACCCTTACATTGTATGTTCTACCAATAAAATAAATAAAAATTAAAAATTCCCCGACATGAAATTTTCAGGGAATAGGTATTTAAGATGTGCATCTTATTTTTGTTACAGACTTTGCTCGAATTCGTGAGGCATCGCTGTACCCTATGAAACTGCGATGCACCTTCCGCCTTGAAGGTGAGAAACGTAAACACAGAGATGTTTTATTTCTACGTACTTGTCGGAAAGTTTCGATACATAGTTCGATATATAACTTCTCCTTGAATTCTCAATTCTGAAAATCATTCATACACTAATCATTCTTACGATCTACTCTTAACGTTTCTTGATATATAATTACGACTTTTTTTCATCCGCTGTTTTCAAAATTCAATTAGCTTTCTTTGTAAAATCGGAACGGAACGCAGTTTAACGTTCTACGAACGGTGCCTCCTGCAATGCGAAATGCTTTGTTTTGTTTAGACCTTGGACATTCCTTGAGATGACCTGAGGACAACCTTGATAACAGCGGCGGAGACAACACTGGCAGAGACAGCAGCGGCAGAGATTCTAAGGTAACCAATGGTATTCTGGTGTCTCGACACTGGTGAGTCAAAAACTTTAACTGTCCCTCCGGTCTCCAAACCATGCCGTAGGACGAAAGGTCCGAAGCGGCACTGGAGATTGGTTGTATTGTACTATAAAGCGAGCATAGTGAACACGAGTAATTTAAAAATTACTCGTGAGTAGAAACTGTTATATATTTTCCTTGTGTACTGTCATGTATATCGTAGCTTAGGACAGGGCCTTCTTGTAGCGCGATTTTTGCATTATTTACATGAATGTAATCATGAAATTTACAGTTAGCGTTGCGAATTTATCAACACAAATGAACAGTTGACGAGTATTGTGCGTTCTTTATATTCACTGGAAAAATATTCTTATAACAAAATTTGTTATAAGATCGCGGCTAATTGCTTTCTTCGAGACGATTTATGTTTTAAAATAGATCGCTCGATTTGTGCTTTTGATTGACGAAATTTCGGAAGTTTGTAAATTTGTTTCGCGTCGTTTCAATAACAATTATTGTATTATCTACAAGAAGGCAATTCGCGACGGGTAGATCTCGAAGTCAGAGTGACAGTTAATACATTTCCCTGTTAAAATTCTTCCCCTGATGACGAGATCTCCCGGTTTTTAATATTCATTTTCAATTCAAAGTAAATTTTGCAAATATTTACAAATATATAAAGTAGAGTATTTTGCTTCTATAGAGTTCACTTTTTCAATTAAAATTCTCTTTGCTTGAACAAATATGAAAGTCGAGTCACTTGCTTAAATAAATATAAAAGTCGAGTCATTTGCTTGATTAAATATCAAATTCGAGTCACTTGCTGCAATTTTTCATAAATCAGACCGTTAGAATTCTTCTAATCATCCTCTTAGCTAGGATTTTCAGCAAAAATACGCAGTGAGTACAAAGTTCTGCCGTGTTCACTTTAAGCCCGAACTCATTCGAGTGCCCAGGTGCACTTCGAATGGGTAAAGGCGGTGGGCACGGCCTTTTTTTTAAAAATCAGCGACTGACATTGCGGTGGCGAATCGTGCACGACGTAATTTCCACATGTGTGTGATGTGTGTTAGGCTGTGGATCTTGCGTCGCTTGAAATTTTCTCGTATCATAAAATAATTTATACAACCTTCAACAATATATTTTGCCTTATTCTCCTTTTCACTCTTACTACAACTCATCGATGTATATGGCATGCCAATGATGAAATTCTCTCTATCTGTGCAACATATGCCATATACATTGCCTCAAATATCAAACGATATAATGTCAAATATTTATAATTCTATAAATGTTCGGGGTTGGCAGTCGGTTGTGCGCCACAGGGAGGGGCTCTCGGCTCACACGAGTCGGTCCTGGTACTTCCGTTGAAGTCCAGGAAGACTGGTCATCTCCATGTCTTCGTATGTCGAACTCGTCACATCGCGTGATGCCCGGGAGCCAATTATATCCTTGTGACGCACGGCCCACGTGGCCCTTTCGCTGCTCCTATTCGGGATTATGCTAACTTCAGCGCCCTCTTTTCTGAATTGTAACGCGAACAAGCGAACGCACCTGTTCCGCGCTTCACTCTTCTTTCTACTGTGCCGCGATAAACTACGCATCGCGCGTTGAGAGTCATCTCTTTTTGTTCAGTTGCTTTCGCAATTATTGTTCACGCGGTCCGCCTTCGCGACCCGTATTTTTATTCGTAGATTCGCGATATTGTCCCTCGTTAAGACCCAAGTGTTTGTGTTTGTTGATTTGAGACGGAATAAAGCGAGTTTTGGTGTAAGGGAGTTTTCTTTCCTCCACGTGATTCCGAACGTGCATCGGACCAGTCGCCTCAGTCCCTGTCCTCGCGCGCCGCTTCCATTCGGGAGCGAACCAACGTTCCGTTCCGCGGCTGTTGTTCACTTTAGTCGCGAACAATAAACCTGTCAAATCGCGATAGAGTATTATAATGAAGTAACGCAATGGTCGCCACCCTTGTCAGTCGATTTCAGGAAATTGGTACGTACATTTTAGAGTATGAATGTTGTTTGCGAACTCGGGTGTCGGAGGAACCCCGGGGAGTCCTCTCTAGTTCAGGCCCATGCACATTGGTTCCTGATTGAGAACCGTGGAGTGATGTGTGTTTGTGTGATTTGTGTCGCGATTTGCATTTTTAAATATAGGTTTTAGATACGTAGGTAGCATACCGTTCTTGAATGTGAGTTAAATATAAGCAGGAAGGGCCAGGAATTCAGGATATCACATTCTCTGTGTAGGTCGGGTAAAAGTGATATGCCTGGACCTGGGATCAAACTACGGTCAAACCGAGTGTCCCCCTCTTTTTGACCGTAGTTTCTAGTTTGTAAATTTTTTGCGCACGTGGTGAAACTCCCGGTGCGATGTTCGAATACTTTGCCTTTTTTTATGAAAACTGTGCTACACGAGCAGCGAATACGCTCTGCACGCTCGTGGTGTGGTTTTCACTGTTGAATTTGATAATAGTAAGACTTTTGTTGGTGCAAAGTATTCGAGCATTCTCTAGCGGCAGAAGAAGTGGCTAACAAGTGCCGAAGAGGCCCGACAAACTGTCACGAAGAGGGCTGCAGCGAATGGCTTTTCATCCTCGAATCCGTTTTGGGTTCTAGAATGGAAAGTCATTATTAGTATTTGTTAATTCACTGTGCTCGCTTTCTGTATTTGTCCTCTGACGGATGTAACATTCCCGTCCAACGAGCGCATCTTGGCTGCATGAGGTTTTTCATTGCGAAATTAGAGTTACGTATACCTTGCTCGTTAGTGTTGCGAAATTAAGGTCACCACGGATGGTACCCACGGGTTTGTTCGAATTAATTGGTAGTTGTTAGTGTTGCGATATGAATATACTCGGTTTTTTAATTTTTAGAATATTATATTAAATTAGAGATAGAGTTGCGAGAGATATCGCCCGAGATGGCGAACGGGAGCTTGCTTTAATTAGATGTTTAGAAGTAGCGTTGCGAATTGAAGCACGAAAAGTGACCGGTTTTTCTTTGAACAGTAATTCTTTAAAGTAGCGTTGCGATATAAAGCACGAAAAGTGCCCGGTTTGTCTTTGAATAATTAATTGTTAAAGTAGAGTTGCGACATAGCCCTTGATCAAGGAGCACGGGAGTTTGTTTTAGTATCTTATAGAATATTTCGAATTAGTATTTTCTTAATAATTTGTAGAGTATAGCATCACGATTTAGCACCTGAAATGGGTGTCCGGGAGTCTGCTCTTAATAAATTCTAAATTTGTGTTGCGAAATATGAATTATACGCGGTTTTCTTTTGAACAATCGCGAAACTAGCGTTGCGAAATACAAAAGCAGCTGAGAGATGCGCATCTGCTGAGTCAGAGACTCAGCAATTGGAGTTGCAAAAATGCAACTCCCCATGGAGTGCCCCAGGAGGCCTGCTCCCAACGATAGCTTCTTTTTTTCCGGATAGGTAGTGTTGCGAATTCTGAGAGCCCCCGGAATGGCAGTAGGCGGGTTTTGAAGTAGCGTTGCGAACAATGAAAGCCTCGAAATGGCAGTACGCGATTGTTTATTAAATAATATTACGTATTTTTTTTTTTAAAATTCGTTTATTTTGACGACACCATATAATAGCAATTACCCTGATAAACGGCAGGCAAAATACAAATGGGCATGTATATGTAATGTGGCAGCATATTGCTGCTTCTCGAAACATAGTTTTAGCAGTGAGTGACAATGTAAATATATTTTTAGCGGGGTGAAAAGAAAAAAAAAATATTACGTATGATAGCCATGGAATGGCAATAGGCGGGTTTTAAAGTAGCGTTGCGAAGAATGAGAGCCATGAAATGGCAATAGGCGGGTTTTGAGCTAGCGTTGCGAACAGTAAGAGCGTGAAATGGCACCGGTTTCTCGCGATTTTTATTGAAAGCGCCTCTTGGCTGCTCGATGATTTCGGGATTTTCAGCGCCTTTTGGCTGCTTCATGTCATGATTTTTGTATTGTTAATCAAGTGCTTGCAAATAGAAATACTGCTGCAAATGTATCTTTTAATACAAGAAATTTTGAGGATTTATGTAGAATTTTTGTCAAGTTATATTATGTATTGTCCATTGAGACCAATCAGTCAATGAATTTCATCGTGGTCATTGAAACCACTCCGCAAATAAAAGTGCAAAAAGTTATATGCACATTTGATGACACAGATAGAAAATGAGTGTCAGTTAATTTAATAAAATTCGTGAAATAGGAAACACGCTGCTGGCTGTCATGGTTAAAGTTATTAATTTAATATTGTCTGGATTTTACTTGGATCGCGATGACATTTTTGTGAGAATACCGCGTCGACGTAGAGGTTTCGATGAATTCTCGCAAATTTCTTACAAAAATTACGGACCACGGGTTTTGCATACTTTTTTAATAGAATGAAAATAACAAACTTGCGCCCGAAACATATATATCGAAATTGCAGTGTGATAGACGGATAGCAAATACAGATAAGAAGTAAACGCGTCGCTTTTAGATATTTGCTTATTTATTTCACTAAATGGTAGTGTTATATTGTAGCAAAGGGGGAAGTCTGTCTTTATTTAACACTTTTCGCGTCGCGAATTAAAGAGTGATGCATTTATTTTTATGCTCGGATGATGGAAAGGTTTCAAATAATTTCGAATGCAACTGCGTCGAAATTGGCTTTTTTCATTCAAGTAATTTATTTGATAGCAAATGATTGTGACATTGCACAATTTGCTAAATTGTCCATTCTATTCAATTCGCGTTTGTCGACTCGATATGTAACTTCAAATTTTATATTTGCTTTTTTAAATTTCTGATCATTCTTTATCGTAAAGTTTACAACATTTGCATTTCCTACAATTTTTAATAAATTATGCTTCATTTGATTTTCGTAAATTTCGATACTCGTCTGTTACAATATTCAAGGGTCGGTGATATTTCGTTTTATGTTGCGCGTTTTGGGCAAAATTAATGAGAGTTTGTTGCAGAAGACGGAATACTAATAATGGATATTTAGAGGAAATGAATTGGACCATGCCCATGGAAATTAAGAGAGACAGGCGTCCAGAGACGCTAGGGGAATCCACAGTGTAATGACATTTTACTAACAAATGAGTTTTTATTGCAGGAGTTGCATGAATCGAATCACATCGAAGGGAGTTCGATGGATATTTCTCGGTGACATCTTGTGTTGCAAATTGTGTGTTAGGTTTGCAGATATTTCTTCTGAAAATTTGTTACGATCGTGTGATGACCATTTCTTAATGGTTTCGTTGTTAATGGTTTCGATACGTTTGATTTTTGGATCAAAGTATCGTCTGTATTGTTTTCGAAGTCTGATTCATGAGATAATTGTTGTCCGACTTTCTTCATTCATGAAGCAATACGATGTTTCTCTTCATTCTGTTTCAAGCAGAATGCATTTTTCATTTTCTGGCCAAGAGGTTTGCTTTCTGCTATGCAGATAAGGAATCAGGCAATATTTTGCAAAGTAATCTTTGCTATTAATTGGACAGGCTCAGATTGTGTTTGTATTTCCCCCGAGATAGGATGATTTTCACTGTGTACAAAAACTGCTCCCATATCGAAGGTCAGATTGATATTGCGGGCGGGCGGTCAAATTGTAATTGTAATGGATTAGACTTTAAGACGTTCGTGGTATGTTGAGATTAAGATTATTCGTAAGGTTAATTTAATAAGGAATAAATTTCGCGTTAGTCCTTAAGCATTGGATGCTCGTCGCATCACGGTCTGGAATTTATTTCTCCCAGTGCGAGATGGGTAACGAAAGTAAAGTAGAGCAAGAAATTTTGCCTGACACATTTTCCCGTTCATTTTGTCGTTCATGCCGTCGTTCATTCCGTCGTTCATTCCGTCGTTTAAACCTGTAAAAATGATGGGAAAATGTTTCACGCGAAAGACAAAATGCGATGCCCGAACTACGAGCCCCATTGATAATCATGAAACGGAAATTATTTGTAACTTTCTAATAGTAGAACAATGAATGGTACAGGTAGACGGTTGAGATCTTTGTATATATTGCTTCTATATAGTCTAAGAAACATATATGCAAAGCATCCAAACAGTACCATTCGCCAATTTTTTGTTCTTCAAGTTTAAGTGAACTACGAGCCCCATTGTTAATCCTTTAAAGGAAATTATTTGTATATTTCGACAAGTAGAACAATGAATGGAACAGGTAGTCGGTTGAAATCATTGTATATGCTGATTCTATATAGTCTAAGAAACCTATATGCAAAGCATCTAAACAGTAACATTCGCCAATTTTTGTATCTTCAAGTATTAGTGAACAACGAGCCCCATTGATAATCATGAAATGGAAATTATTTGTAACTTTCTACAAGTAGAACAATGAATGGAACAGGTAGACGGTTAAATCATTGTATATATTCCTTCTATATAGTCTAAGAAACATGTACGCAAACCATCCAAGCAGTACAATTCGCCAATTTATTGTTCTTCAAGTATAAGTGAACAATGAGCCCCAATGGTTAATCCTTTATCGGAAACTATTTGTATCTTTCGACAAGGAGAACAATGAATGGTGCAGGTAGACGGTTGAGATCTTTGTATATATTGCTTCTATATAGTCTAAGAAACATATATAGAAAGCATCTAAACAGTAACATTCGCCAATTTTTTGTTCTTCAAGTTTAAGTGAACTACGAGCCCCATTGTTAATCCTTTAAAGGAAATTATTTGTAAATTTCGACAAGTTGAAAAATGAACGGAACAGGTAGACGGTTGAAATCATTGTATATATTGCTTCTATATAGTCTAAGAAACATATATGCAAATCATCCAATCAGTACAATTCGCCAATTTTTTGTTCTTCAAGTTTAAATGAACTACGAACCCCATTGTTAATTATTTAACGGAAATTATTTGTAACATTCGACAAGTACAACAATGAATGGAACAGGTAGACGGTTGAAATCTTTGTATATATATTGCTTCTATATAGTCTAAGAAACATATACGCAAAGCATCAAAACAGTACAATTCGCCAATTTTTTTTCTTCAAGTTTAAGTGAACTACGAGCCCCATTGTTAATCCTTTATCGGAAATTATTTGTAATTTTCGACAAGTAGAACAATGAATGGAACAGGTAGACGGGTGAAATCTTTGTATATATTGCTTCTATATAGTATAAGAAACATATATGCAAAGCATCCAAACAGTACAATTTGCCAATTTATTGTTATTCAAGTTTAAGTGAACAACGAGCCCCATTGTTAATCCTTTAAAGGAAATTATTTGTAAATTTCGACAAGTAGAACAATGAATGGAACAGGTAGACTGTAGAAATCATTGTATATATTGCTTCAGTATAGCCTAAGAAACATATATGCAAAGCATCCAAACAGTACAATTCGCCAATTTTTTGTTCTTCAAGTTTAAGTGAACTACGAGTCCCATTGTTAATACTTTAACGGAAATTATTTGTAACTTCCGACAAGTAGAACAATGAATGGAACAAGTAGACGGTTGAAATCAATGTATATATTGCTTCTATATAGTCTAAGAAACATATATGCAAAGCATCCAAACAGTACCATTCGCCAATTTCTTGTTCTTCAAGTTTAAGTGAACAATGAGCCCCATTGTTAATACTTTATCGGAAATTATTTCTAACTTTCGGCAAGTAGAACAATGAATGGAACTGGTAGACGGTTGAAATCTTTTTATATATTGCTTCTATATAGTCTAAGAAACATATATGGAAAGCATCCAAACAGTTCCAGTCGCCAATTTTTTGTTCTTCAAGTTTAAGTAAACTACGATCCCCATTGTTAATCCCTTAACGGAAATTATTTGTAACTTTCGACAAGTAGAACAATGAATGGAACAGGTAGACGGTTGAAATCTTTGTATATATTGCTTCTATATAATCTAGGAAACATATATGCAAAGCATCCAAACAGTACCATTCGCCAATTTTTTGTTCTTCAAGTTTAAGTGAACTACGAGCCCTATTGTTAATCCTTCAAAGGAAATTATTTGTAAATTTCGACAAGCAGAACAATGAATGGAACAGGTAGACTGTTGAAATCATTGTATATATTACTTCTATATAGTCTAAGAAACATATATGCAAAGCATCCAAACAGTACAATTCGCCAATTTTTTGTTCTTCAAGTTTAAGTAAACTACGATCCCCATTGTTAATCCCTTAACGGAAATTATTTGTAACTTTCGACAAGTAGAACAATGAATGGAATAGGTGGCCGGTTGAAATCATTGTATATATTGCTTCTATATAGTCTAAGAAACATATATGCAAAGCATCCAAATAGTACAATTCGCCAATTTTTTTGTTCTTCAAGTTTAAGTAAACTGCGATCCCCATTGTTAATCCCTTAACGGAAATTATTTGTAACTTTCGACAAGTAGAACAATGAATGGAACAGGTAGACGGTTGAAATCTTTGTATATATTGCTTCTATATAGTATAAGAAATATATATGCAAAGCATCCAAACAGTACTATTCGCCAATTTTTTGTTCTTCAAGTTTAAGTGAACAATGAGCCCCAATGGTTAATCCGTTATAGGAAATTATTTGTATTTTCGACAAGTAGAACAATGAATGGAACAGGTAGACGGTTGAAATCTTTGTATATATTGCTTCTATATAGTCTAAGAAACATATATGCAAAGCATCCAAACAGTACAATTCGCCAATTTTTTGTTCTACAAGTTTAAGTGAACAATGAGCCCCAATGGTTAATCCTTTATCGGAAACTATTTGTAAATTTCGACAAGTAGAACAATGAATGGAACAGGTAGACGGTTGAAATCTTTGTATATATTGCTTCTATATAGTTTAAGAAACATATATGCAAAGCATCCAAACAGTACAATTCGCCAATTTATTGTTCTTCAAGTTTAAGTGAACAACGAGCCCCATTGTTAATCATTTAAAGGAAATTATCTGTAAATTTCGACAAGTAGAACAATGAATGGAACAGGTAGACTGTTGAAATCATTGTATATATTGCTTCAGTATAGCATAAGAAACATATATGCAAAGCATCCAAACAGTACAATTCGCCAATTTTTTGTTCCTCAAGATTAAGTAAACTACGATCCCCATTGTTAATCCTTTAAAGGAAATTATTTGTAAATTTCGACAAGTAGAACACTGAATGGAACAGGTAGACTGTTGAAATCATTGTATATATTGCTTCTATATAGTCTAAGAAACATATATGCAAAGCATCCAAACAGTACAATTCGCCAATTTTTCGTTCTTCAAGTTTAAGTAAACTACGATCCCCATTGTTAATCCCTTAACGGAAATTATTTGTGACTTTCGACAAGTAGAACAATGAATGGAACAGGTAGACGGTTGAAATCATTGTATATATTGCTTCTATATAGTCTAAGAAACATATATGCAAAGCATCCAAATAGTACAATTCGACAATTTTTTGTTCTTCAAGTTTAAGTGAACAATGAGCCCCATTGTTAATCCTTTATCGGAAATTATTTGTAACTTTCGACAAGTAGAACAGTGAATGGAACAGGTAGACGGTTGAAATCTTTGTATATATTGCTTCTATATAGTATAAGAAACATATATGCAAAGCATCCAAACAGTACAATTCGCCAATTTATTGTTATTCAAGTTTAAGTGAACAACGAGCCCCATTGTTAATCCTTTAAAGGAAATTATTTGTAAATTTCGACAAGTAGAACAATGAATGGAACAGGTAGACTGTAGAAATCATTGTATATATTGCTTCAGTATAGCCTAAGAAACATATATGCAAAGCATCCAAACAGTACAATTCGCCAATTTTTTGTTCTTCAAGTTTAAGTGAACTACGAGTCCCATTGTTAATACTTTAACGGAAATTATTTGTAACTTCCGACAAGTAGAACAATGAATGGAACAAGTAGACGGTTGAAATCAATGTATATATTGCTTCTATATAGTCTAAGAAACATATATGCAAAGCATCCAAACAGTACCATTCGCCAATTTCTTGTTCTTCAAGTTTAAGTGAACAATGAGCCCCATTGTTAATACTTTATCGGAAATTATTTCTAACTTTCGGCAAGTAGAACAATGAATGGAACTGGTAGACGGTTGAAATCTTTTTATATATTGCTTCTATATAGTCTAAGAAACATATATGGAAAGCATCCAAACAGTTCCAGTCGCCAATTTTTTGTTCTTCAAGTTTAAGTAAACTACGATCCCCATTGTTAATCCCTTAACGGAAATTATTTGTAACTTTCGACAAGTAGAACAATGAATGGAACAGGTAGACGGTTGAAATCTTTGTATATATTGCTTCTATATAATCTAAGAAACATATATGCAAAGCATCCAAACAGTACCATTCGCCAATTTTTTGTTCTTCAAGTTTAAGTGAACTACGAGCCCTATTGTTAATCCTTCAAAGGAAATTATTTGTAAATTTCGACAAGTAGAACAATGAATGGAACAGGTAGACTGTTGAAATCATTGTATATATTACTTCTATATAGTCTAAGAAACATATATGCAAAGCATCCAAACAGTACAATTCGCCAATTTTTTGTTCTTCAAGTTTAAGTAAACTACGATCCCCATTGTTAATCCCTTAACGGAAATTATTTGTAACTTTCGACAAGTAGAACAATGAATGGAATAGGTGGCCGGTTGAAATCATTGTATATATTGCTTCTATATAGTCTAAGAAACATATATGCAAAGCATCCAAATAGTACAATTCGCCAATTTTTTGTTCTTCAAGTTTAAGTAAACTACGATCCCCATTGTTAATCCCTTAACGGAAATTATTTGTAACTTTCGACAAGTAGAACAATGAATGGAACAGGTAGACGGTTGAAATCTTTGTATATATTGCTTCTATATAGTATAAGAAATATATATGCAAAGCATCCAAACAGTACTATTCGCCAATTTTTTGTTCTTCAAGTTTAAGTGAACAATGAGCCCCAATGGTTAATCCGTTATAGGAAATTATTTGTATTTTCGACAAGTAGAACAATGAATGGAACAGGTAGACGGTTGAAATCTTTGTATATATTGCTTCTATATAGTCTAAGAAACATATATGCAAAGCATCCAAACAGTACAATTCGCCAATTTTTTGTTCTACAAGTTTAAGTGAACAATGAGCCCCAATGGTTAATCCTTTATCGGAAACTATTTGTAACTTTCGACAAGTAGAACAATGAATGGAACAGGTAGACGGTTGAAATCATTGTATATATTGCTTCTATATAGTCTAAGAAACATATCTGCATATCATCCAAACAGTACAATTCGCCAATTATTTGATCTTCAAGTTTAAGTGAACTACGAGCCCCATTGTTAATACTTTAACGGAATTATTTGTAACTTGCGACAAGTAGAACAATGAATGGAACAGGTAGACGGTTGAAATCAATGTATATATTGCTTCTATATAGTCTAAGAAACATATATGCAAAGCATCCAAACAGTACCATTCGCCAATTTTTTGTTCTTCAAGTTTAAGTGAACTACGAGCCCCATTGTTAATCCTTTAAAGGAAATTATTTGTAAATGTCGACAAGTAGAACATTGAATGGAACAGGAGGACTGTTGAAATCTTTGTATATATTGCTTCTATATAGTCTAAGAAACATATATGCAAAGCATCCAAACAGTACCATTCGCCAATTTTTTGTTCTTCAAGATTAAGTGAACTACGAGCCCCATTGATAATCATGAAAGGGAAATTATTTGTAACTTTCTACAAGTAGAACAATGAATAGAACAGTTAGACTGTTGAAATCTTTGTATATATTGCTTCTATATAGTTTAAGAAACATATATGCAAAGCATCCAAACAGTACAATTCGCCAATTTTTTGTTCTTCAAGTTTAAGTGAACTACGAGCCCCATTGTTAATCCTTTAACGGAAATTAATTGTAACTTTCGACAAGTAGGACAATGAATGGAACAGGTAGACTGTTGAAATCATTGTATATATTGCTTCTATATAGTCTAAGAAACATATATGCAAAGCATCCAAACAGTACAATTCGCCAATTTTTTGTTCTTCAAGTTTAAGTAAACTACGATCCCCATTGTTAATCTCTTAACGGAAATTATTTGAAACTGTCGACAAGTAGAACAATGAATGGAACAGGTAGACTGTTGAAATCATTGTATATATTGCTTCTATATAGTCTAAGATACATATATGCAAAGCATCCAAATAGTACAATTCGACAATTTTTTGTTCTTCAAGTTTAAGTGAACAATGAGCCCCATTGTTAATCCTTTATCGGAAATTATTTGTAACTTTCGACAAGTAGAACAGTGAATGGAACAGGTAGACGGTTGAAATCTTTGTATATATTGCTTCTATATAATCTAAGAAACATATATGCAAACCATCAAAACAGTACCATTCGCCAATTTTTTGTTCTTCAAGTTTAAGTGAACAACGAGCCCCATTGATAATCATGAAACGGAAATTATTTGTAACTTTCTACAAGTAGAACAATGAATAGAACAGGTAGACGGTTGAAATCTTTGTATATGATGCTTCTATATAGTCTAAGAAACCTATATGCAAATCATCTAAACAGTAACAATCGCCAATTTTTTGATCTTCAAGTTTAAGTGAACAGCGAGCCCCATTGATAATCATGAAATGGAAATTATGTGTAACTTTCTACAAGTAGAACAATGAATAGTACCGGTAGACGGGTGAAATCTTTCTATATATTGCTTCTAAATAGTCTAAGAAACATATATGCAAAGTATCCAAACAGTACAATTCGCCAATTTTTTGTTCTTCAAGTTTAAGTGAACTACGAGCCCCATTGTTAATCCTTTAAAGGAAATTATTTGTAAATTTCGACAAGTAGAACAATGAATGGAACACGTAGACGGTTGAAATCTTTGTATATATTGCTTCCATATAGTCTAAGAAACATGTACGCAGAGCATCCAAACAGTACCATACGCCAATTTTTTGTTCTTCAAGTTTAAGTAAACTACGATCCCCATTGTTAATCCCTTAACGGAAATTATTTGTAACTTTCGATAAGTAGAACAATGAATGGAACAGGTAGATGGTTGAAATCTTTGTATATATTGCTTCTATATAATCTAAGAAACATATATGCAAAGCATCCAAACAGTACAATTCGCCAATTATTTCATCTTCAAGTTTAAGTGAACTACGAGCCCCATTGTTAATCACTTAACGGAAATTATTTGTAACTTTCGACAAGTAGAACAATGAATGGAACACGTAGACGGTTGAAATCTTTGTATATATTGCTTCCATATAGTCTAAGAAACATGTACGCAAAGCATCCAAACAGTACCATACGCCAATTTTTTGTTCTTCAAGTTTAAGTAAACTACGATCCCCATTGTTAATCCCTTAACGGAAATTATTTGTAACTTTCGACAAGTAGAACAATGAATGGAACAGGTAGATGGTTGAAATCTTTGTATATATTGCTTCTATATAATCTAAGAAACATATATGCAAAGCATCCAAACAGTACAATTCGCCAATTATTTCATCTTCAAGTTTAAGTGAACTACGAGCCCCATTGTTAATCACTTAACGGAAATTATTTGTAACTTTCGACAAGTAGAACAATGAATGGATCATGTAAACGGTTGAAATCATTGTATATATTGCTTCTATATAGTCTACGAAACATATATGCAAAGCATCCAAACAGTACCATTCGCCAATTTTTTGTTCTTCAAGTTTAAGTGAACTACGAGCCCCATTGTTAATCCTTTAAAGGAAATTATTTGTAACTTTCGACAAGTAGAACAATGAATGGAACAGGTAGACTGTTGAAATCATTGTATATATTGCTTCTATATAGGCTAAGAAACATATATGCAAAGCATCCAAACAGTACAATTCGCCAATTATTTCATCTTCAAGTTTAAGTGAACTACGAGCCCCATTGTTAATCACTTAACGGAAATTATTTGTAACTTTCGACAAGTAGAACAATGAATGGAACACGTAGACGGTTGAAATCTTTGTATATATTGCTTCCATATAGTCTAAGAAACATGTACGCAAAGCATCCAAACAGTACCATACGCCAATTTTTTGTTCTTCAAGTTTAAGTAAACTACGATCCCCATTGTTAATCCCTTAACGGAAATTATTTGTAACTTTCGACAAGTAGAACAATGAATGGAACAGGTAGATGGTTGAAATCTTTGTATATATTGCTTCTATATAATCTAAGAAACATATATGCAAAGCATCCAAACAGTACAATTCGCCAATTATTTCATCTTCAAGTTTAAGTGAACTACGAGCCCCATTGTTAATCACTTAACGGAAATTATTTGTAACTTTCGACAAGTAGAACAATGAATGGATCATGTAAACGGTTGAAATCATTGTATATATTGCTTCTATATAGTCTACGAAACATATATGCAAAGCATCCAAACAGTACCATTCGCCAATTTTTTGTTCTTCAAGTTTAAGTGAACTACGAGCCCCATTGTTAATCCTTTAAAGGAAATTATTTGTAACTTTCGACAAGTAGAACAATGAATGGAACAGGTAGACTGTTGAAATCATTGTATATATTGCTTCTATATAGTCTAAGGAACATATATGCAAAGCATCCAAACAGTACAATTCGCCAATTTTTTGTTCTTCAAGTTTAAGTAAACTACGATCCCCATTGTTAATCCCTTAACGGAAATTATTTGAAACTGTCGACAAGTAGAACAATGAATGGAACAGGTAGACTGTTGAAATCATTGTATATATTGCTTCAGTATAGCCTAAGAAACATATATGCAAAGCATCCAAACAGTACAATTCGTCAATTTTTTGTTCCTCAAGATTAAGTAAACTACGATCCCCATTGTTAATCCTTTAAAGGAAACTATTTGTGACTTTCGACAAGTAGAACAATGAATGGAACAGGTAGACGGTTGAAATCATTGTATATATTGCTTCTATATAGTATAAGAAACATATATGCAAAGCATCCAAACAGTACAATTCGCCAATTTTTTGTTCTTCAAGTTTAAGTGAACAATGAGCCCCAATGGTTAATCCGTTATCGGAAATTATTTGTAACTTTCGACAAGTAGAACAATGAATGGAACAGGAGGACTGTTGAAATCTTTGTATATATTGCTTCTATATAGTCTGAGAAACATATATGCAAAGCATCCAAACAGTACAATTCGCCAATTTTTTGTTCTTCAAGTTTAAGTAAACTACGATCCCCATTGTTAATCCCTTAACGGAAATTATTTGTGACTTTCGACAAGTATAACAATGAATGGAACAGGTAGACGGTTGAAATCATTGTATATATTGCTTCTATATAGTCTAAGAAACATATATGCAAAGCATCCAAACAGTACAATTCGCCAATTTTTTGTTCTTCAAGTTTAAGTAAACTACGATCCCCATTGTTAATCCCTTAACGGAAATTATTTGTAACTTTCGACAAGTAGAACAATGAATGGAATAGGTAGACGGTTGAAATCATTGTATATATTGCTTCTATATAGTCTAAGAAACATATATGCAAAGCATCCAAACAGTACAATTCGCCTATTATTTGATCTTCAAGTTTAAGTGAACCTCGAGCCCCATTGTTAATACTTTAACGGAAATTATTTGTAACTTGCGACAAGTAGAACAATGAATGGAACAGGTAGACGGTTGAAATCAATGTATATATTGCTTCTATAGAGTCTAAGAAACATATATGCAAAGCATCCAAAGAGTACCATTCGTCAATTTTTTGTTCGTCAAGTTTAAGTGAACAACGAGCCCCATTGTTAATCCTTTAAAGGAAATTATTTGTAAATTTCGACAAGTAGAACAATGATTGGAACACGTAGACGGTTGAAATCTTTGTATATATTGCTTCCATATAGTCTAAGAAACATGTACGCAAAGCATCCAAACAGTACCATACGCCAATTTTTTGTTCTTCAAGTTTAAGTAAACTACGATCCCCATTGTTAATCCCTTAACGGAAATTATTTGTAACTTTCGACAAGTAGAACAATGAATGGAACAGGTAGATGGTTGAAATCTTTGTATATATTGCTTCTATATAATCTAAGAAACATATATGCAAAGCATCCAAACAGTACAATTCGCCAATTATTTCATCTTCAAGTTTAAGTGAACTACGAGCCCCATTGTTAATCCCTTAACGGAAATTATTTGAAACTGTCGACAAGTAGAACAATGAATGGAACAGGTAGACTGTTGAAATCATTGTATATATTGCTTCAGTATAGCCTAAGAAACATATATGCAAAGCATCCAAACAGTACAATTCGTCAATTTTTTGTTCCTCAAGATTAAGTAAACTACGATCCCCATTGTTAATCCTTTAAAGGAAACTATTTGTGACTTTCGACAAGTAGAACAATGAATGGAACAGGTAGACGGTTGAAATCATTGTATATATTGCTTCTATATAGTATAAGAAACATATATGCAAAGCATCCAAACAGTACAATTCGCCAATTTTTTGTTCTTCAAGTTTAAGTGAACAATGAGCCCCAATGGTTAATCCGTTATCGGAAATTATTTGTAACTTTCGACAAGTAGAACAATGAATGGAACAGGAGGACTGTTGAAATCTTTGTATATATTGCTTCTATATAGTCTGAGAAACATATATGCAACGCATCCAGACAGTACCATTCGCCAATTTTATGTTCTTCAAGTTTAAGTGAACTACGAGCCCCATTGTTAATCCTTTAAAGGAAATTATTTGTAAATTTCGACAAGTAGAACACTGAATGGAACAGGTAGACTGTTGAAATCATTGTATATATTGCTTCTATATAGTCTAAGAAACATATATGCAAAGCATCCAAACAGTACAATTCGCCAATTTTTTGTTCTTCAAGTTTAAGTAAACTACGATCCCCATTGTTAATCCTTTAAAGGAAATTATTTGTAAATTTCGACAAGTAGAACACTGAATGGAACAGGTAGACTGTTGAAATCATTGTATATATTGCTTCTATATAGTCTAAGAAACATATATGCAAAGCATCCAAACAGTACAATTCGCCAATTTTTTGTTCTTCAAGTTTAAGTAAACTACGATCCCCATTGTTAATCCCTTAACGGAAATTATTTGTGACTTTCGACAAGTATAACAATGAATGGAACAGGTAGACGGTTGAAATCATTGTATATATTGCTTCTATATAGTCTAAGAAACATATATGCAAAGCATCCAAACAGTACAATTCGCCAATTTTTTGTTCTTCAAGTTTAAGTAAACTACGATCCCCATTGTTAATCCCTTAACGGAAATTATTTGTAACTTTCGACAAGTAGAACAATGAATGGAATAGGTAGACGGTTGAAATCATTGTATATATTGCTTCTATATAGTCTAAGAAACATATATGCAAAGCATCCAAACAGTACAATTCGCCTATTATTTGATCTTCAAGTTTAAGTGAACCTCGAGCCCCATTGTTAATACTTTAACGGAAATTATTTGTAACTTGCGACAAGTAGAACAATGAATGGAACAGGTAGACGGTTGAAATCAATGTATATATTGCTTCTATAGAGTCTAAGAAACATATATGCAAAGCATCCAAAGAGTACCATTCGTCAATTTTTTGTTCGTCAAGTTTAAGTGAACAACGAGCCCCATTGTTAATCCTTTAAAGGAAATTATTTGTAAATTTCGACAAGTAGAACAATGATTGGAACACGTAGACGGTTGAAATCTTTGTATATATTGCTTCCATATAGTCTAAGAAACATGTACGCAAAGCATCCAAACAGTACCATACGCCAATTTTTTGTTCTTCAAGTTTAAGTAAACTACGATCCCCATTGTTAATCCCTTAACGGAAATTATTTGTAACTTTCGACAAGTAGAACAATGAATGGAACAGGTAGATGGTTGAAATCTTTGTATATATTGCTTCTATATAATCTAAGAAACATATATGCAAAGCATCCAAACAGTACAATTCGCCAATTATTTCATCTTCAAGTTTAAGTGAACTACGAGCCCCATTGTTAATCACTTAACGGAAATTATTTGTAACTTTCGACAAGTAGAACAATGAATGGATCATGTAAACGGTTGAAATCATTGTATATATTGCTTCTATATAGTCTACGAAACATATATGCAAAGCATCCAAACAGTACCATTCGCCAATTTTTTGTTCTTCAAGTTTAAGTGAACTACGAGCCCCATTGTTAATCCTTTAAAGGAAATTATTTGTAACTTTCGACAAGTAGAACAATGAATGGAACAGGTAGACTGTTGAAATCATTGTATATATTGCTTCTATATAGTCTAAGAAACATATATGCAAAGCATCCAAACAGTACAATTCGCCAATTATTTCATCTTCAAGTTTAAGTGAACTACGAGCCCCATTGTTAATCACTTAACGGAAATTATTTGTAACTTTCGACAAGTAGAACAATGAATGGAACACGTAGACGGTTGAAATCTTTGTATATATTGCTTCCATATAGTCTAAGAAACATGTACGCAAAGCATCCAAACAGTACCATACGCCAATTTTTTGTTCTTCAAGTTTAAGTAAACTACGATCCCCATTGTTAATCCCTTAACGGAAATTATTTGAAACTGTCGACAAGTAGAACAATGAATGGAACAGGTAGACGGTTGAAATCATTGCATATATTGCTTCTATATAGTCTAAGAAACATATATGCAAAGCATCCAAACAGTACCATTCGCCAATTTTTTGTTCTTCAAGATTAAGTGAACTACGAGCCCCATTGATAATCATGAAAGGGAAATTATTTGTAACTTTCTACAAGTAGAACAATGAATAGAACAGTTAGACTGTTGAAATCTTTGTATATATTGCTTCTATATAGTTTAAGAAACATATATGCAAAGCATCCAAACAGTACAATTCGCCAATTTTTTGTTCTTCAAGTTTAAGTGAACTACGAGCCCCATTGTTAATCCTTTAACGGAAATTAATTGTAACTTTCGACAAGTAGGACAATGAATGGAACAGGTAGACTGTTGAAATCATTGTATATATTGCTTCTATATAGTCTAAGAAACATATATGCAAAGCATCCAAACAGTACAATTCGCCAATTTTTTGTTCTTCAAGTTTAAGTAAACTACGATCCCCATTGTTAATCTCTTAACGGAAATTATTTGAAACTGTCGACAAGTAGAACAATGAATGGAACAGGTAGACTGTTGAAATCATTGTATATATTGCTTCTATATAGTCTAAGATACATATATGCAAAGCATCCAAATAGTACAATTCGACAATTTTTTGTTCTTCAAGTTTAAGTGAACAATGAGCCCCATTGTTAATCCTTTATCGGAAATTATTTGTAACTTTCGACAAGTAGAACAGTGAATGGAACAGGTAGACGGTTGAAATCTTTGTATATATTGCTTCTATATAATCTAAGAAACATATATGCAAACCATCAAAACAGTACCATTCGCCAATTTTTTGTTCTTCAAGTTTAAGTGAACAACGAGCCCCATTGATAATCATGAAACGGAAATTATTTGTAACTTTCTACAAGTAGAACAATGAATAGAACAGGTAGACGGTTGAAATCTTTGTATATGATGCTTCTATATAGTCTAAGAAACCTATATGCAAATCATCTAAACAGTAACAATCGCCAATTTTTTGATCTTCAAGTTTAAGTGAACAGCGAGCCCCATTGATAATCATGAAATGGAAATTATGTGTAACTTTCTACAAGTAGAACAATGAATAGTACCGGTAGACGGGTGAAATCTTTCTATATATTGCTTCTAAATAGTCTAAGAAACATATATGCAAAGTATCCAAACAGTACAATTCGCCAATTTTTTGTTCTTCAAGTTTAAGTGAACTACGAGCCCCATTGTTAATCCTTTAAAGGAAATTATTTGTAAATTTCGACAAGTAGAACAATGAATGGAACACGTAGACGGTTGAAATCTTTGTATATATTGCTTCCATATAGTCTAAGAAACATGTACGCAGAGCATCCAAACAGTACCATACGCCAATTTTTTGTTCTTCAAGTTTAAGTAAACTACGATCCCCATTGTTAATCCCTTAACGGAAATTATTTGTAACTTTCGACAAGTAGAACAATGAATGGAACAGGTAGATGGTTGAAATCTTTGTATATATTGCTTCTATATAATCTAAGAAACATATATGCAAAGCATCCAAACAGTACAATTCGCCAATTATTTCATCTTCAAGTTTAAGTGAACTACGAGCCCCATTGTTAATCACTTAACGGAAATTATTTGTAACTTTCGACAAGTAGAACAATGAATGGAACACGTAGACGGTTGAAATCTTTGTATATATTGCTTCCATATAGTCTAAGAAACATGTACGCAAAGCATCCAAACAGTACCATACGCCAATTTTTTGTTCTTCAAGTTTAAGTAAACTACGATCCCCATTGTTAATCCCTTAACGGAAATTATTTGTAACTTTCGACAAGTAGAACAATGAATGGAACAGGTAGATGGTTGAAATCTTTGTATATATTGCTTCTATATAATCTAAGAAACATATATGCAAAGCATCCAAACAGTACAATTCGCCAATTATTTCATCTTCAAGTTTAAGTGAACTACGAGCCCCATTGTTAATCACTTAACGGAAATTATTTGTAACTTTCGACAAGTAGAACAATGAATGGATCATGTAAACGGTTGAAATCATTGTATATATTGCTTCTATATAGTCTACGAAACATATATGCAAAGCATCCAAACAGTACCATTCGCCAATTTTTTGTTCTTCAAGTTTAAGTGAACTACGAGCCCCATTGTTAATCCTTTAAAGGAAATTATTTGTAACTTTCGACAAGTAGAACAATGAATGGAACAGGTAGACTGTTGAAATCATTGTATATATTGCTTCTATATAGGCTAAGAAACATATATGCAAAGCATCCAAACAGTACAATTCGCCAATTATTTCATCTTCAAGTTTAAGTGAACTACGAGCCCCATTGTTAATCACTTAACGGAAATTATTTGTAACTTTCGACAAGTAGAACAATGAATGGAACACGTAGACGGTTGAAATCTTTGTATATATTGCTTCCATATAGTCTAAGAAACATGTACGCAAAGCATCCAAACAGTACCATACGCCAATTTTTTGTTCTTCAAGTTTAAGTAAACTACGATCCCCATTGTTAATCCCTTAACGGAAATTATTTGTAACTTTCGACAAGTAGAACAATGAATGGAACAGGTAGATGGTTGAAATCTTTGTATATATTGCTTCTATATAATCTAAGAAACATATATGCAAAGCATCCAAACAGTACAATTCGCCAATTATTTCATCTTCAAGTTTAAGTGAACTACGAGCCCCATTGTTAATCACTTAACGGAAATTATTTGTAACTTTCGACAAGTAGAACAATGAATGGATCATGTAAACGGTTGAAATCATTGTATATATTGCTTCTATATAGTCTACGAAACATATATGCAAAGCATCCAAACAGTACCATTCGCCAATTTTTTGTTCTTCAAGTTTAAGTGAACTACGAGCCCCATTGTTAATCCTTTAAAGGAAATTATTTGTAACTTTCGACAAGTAGAACAATGAATGGAACAGGTAGACTGTTGAAATCATTGTATATATTGCTTCTATATAGTCTAAGGAACATATATGCAAAGCATCCAAACAGTACAATTCGCCAATTTTTTGTTCTTCAAGTTTAAGTAAACTACGATCCCCATTGTTAATCCCTTAACGGAAATTATTTGAAACTGTCGACAAGTAGAACAATGAATGGAACAGGTAGACTGTTGAAATCATTGTATATATTGCTTCAGTATAGCCTAAGAAACATATATGCAAAGCATCCAAACAGTACAATTCGTCAATTTTTTGTTCCTCAAGATTAAGTAAACTACGATCCCCATTGTTAATCCTTTAAAGGAAACTATTTGTGACTTTCGACAAGTAGAACAATGAATGGAACAGGTAGACGGTTGAAATCATTGTATATATTGCTTCTATATAGTATAAGAAACATATATGCAAAGCATCCAAACAGTACAATTCGCCAATTTTTTGTTCTTCAAGTTTAAGTGAACAATGAGCCCCAATGGTTAATCCGTTATCGGAAATTATTTGTAACTTTCGACAAGTAGAACAATGAATGGAACAGGAGGACTGTTGAAATCTTTGTATATATTGCTTCTATATAGTCTGAGAAACATATATGCAACGCATCCAGACAGTACCATTCGCCAATTTTATGTTCTTCAAGTTTAAGTGAACTACGAGCCCCATTGTTAATCCTTTAAAGGAAATTATTTGTAAATTTCGACAAGTAGAACACTGAATGGAACAGGTAGACTGTTGAAATCATTGTATATATTGCTTCTATATAGTCTAAGAAACATATATGCAAAGCATCCAAACAGTACAATTCGCCAATTTTTTGTTCTTCAAGTTTAAGTAAACTACGATCCCCATTGTTAATCCTTTAAAGGAAATTATTTGTAAATTTCGACAAGTAGAACACTGAATGGAACAGGTAGACTGTTGAAATCATTGTATATATTGCTTCTATATAGTCTAAGAAACATATATGCAAAGCATCCAAACAGTACAATTCGCCAATTTTTTGTTCTTCAAGTTTAAGTAAACTACGATCCCCATTGTTAATCCCTTAACGGAAATTATTTGTGACTTTCGACAAGTATAACAATGAATGGAACAGGTAGACGGTTGAAATCATTGTATATATTGCTTCTATATAGTCTAAGAAACATATATGCAAAGCATCCAAACAGTACAATTCGCCAATTTTTTGTTCTTCAAGTTTAAGTAAACTACGATCCCCATTGTTAATCCCTTAACGGAAATTATTTGTAACTTTCGACAAGTAGAACAATGAATGGAATAGGTAGACGGTTGAAATCATTGTATATATTGCTTCTATATAGTCTAAGAAACATATATGCAAAGCATCCAAACAGTACAATTCGCCTATTATTTGATCTTCAAGTTTAAGTGAACCTCGAGCCCCATTGTTAATACTTTAACGGAAATTATTTGTAACTTGCGACAAGTAGAACAATGAATGGAACAGGTAGACGGTTGAAATCAATGTATATATTGCTTCTATAGAGTCTAAGAAACATATATGCAAAGCATCCAAAGAGTACCATTCGTCAATTTTTTGTTCGTCAAGTTTAAGTGAACAACGAGCCCCATTGTTAATCCTTTAAAGGAAATTATTTGTAAATTTCGACAAGTAGAACAATGATTGGAACACGTAGACGGTTGAAATCTTTGTATATATTGCTTCCATATAGTCTAAGAAACATGTACGCAAAGCATCCAAACAGTACCATACGCCAATTTTTTGTTCTTCAAGTTTAAGTAAACTACGATCCCCATTGTTAATCCCTTAACGGAAATTATTTGTAACTTTCGACAAGTAGAACAATGAATGGAACAGGTAGATGGTTGAAATCTTTGTATATATTGCTTCTATATAATCTAAGAAACATATATGCAAAGCATCCAAACAGTACAATTCGCCAATTATTTCATCTTCAAGTTTAAGTGAACTACGAGCCCCATTGTTAATCACTTAACGGAAATTATTTGTAACTTTCGACAAGTAGAACAATGAATGGATCATGTAAACGGTTGAAATCATTGTATATATTGCTTCTATATAGTCTACGAAACATATATGCAAAGCATCCAAACAGTACCATTCGCCAATTTTTTGTTCTTCAAGTTTAAGTGAACTACGAGCCCCATTGTTAATCCTTTAAAGGAAATTATTTGTAACTTTCGACAAGTAGAACAATGAATGGAACAGGTAGACTGTTGAAATCATTGTATATATTGCTTCTATATAGTCTAAGAAACATATATGCAAAGCATCCAAACAGTACAATTCGCCAATTATTTCATCTTCAAGTTTAAGTGAACTACGAGCCCCATTGTTAATCACTTAACGGAAATTATTTGTAACTTTCGACAAGTAGAACAATGAATGGAACACGTAGACGGTTGAAATCTTTGTATATATTGCTTCCATATAGTCTAAGAAACATGTACGCAAAGCATCCAAACAGTACCATACGCCAATTTTTTGTTCTTCAAGTTTAAGTAAACTACGATCCCCATTGTTAATCCCTTAACGGAAATTATTTGTAACTTTCGACAAGTAGAACAATGACTGGAACAGGTAGATGGTTGAAATCTTTGTATATATTGCTTCTATATAATCTAAGAAACATATATGCAAAGCATCCAAACAGTACAATTCGCCAATTATTTCATCTTCAAGTTTAAGTGAACTACGAGCCCCATTGTTAATCACTTAACGGAAATTATTTGTAACTTTCGACAAGTAGAACAATGAATGGATCATGTAAACGGTTGAAATCATTGTATATATTGCTTCTATATAGTCTACGAAACATATATGCAAAGCATCCAAACAGTACCATTCGCCAATTTTTTGTTCTTCAAGTTTAAGTGAACTACGAGCCCCATTGTTAATCCTTTAAAGGAAATTATTTGTAACTTTCGACAAGTAGAACAATGAATGGAACAGGTAGACTGTTGAAATCATTGTATATATTGCTTCTATATAGTCTAAGGAACATATATGCAAAGCATCCAAACAGTACAATTCGCCAATTTTTTGTTCTTCAAGTTTAAGTAAACTACGATCCCCATTGTTAATCCCTTAACGGAAATTATTTGAAACTGTCGACAAGTAGAACAATGAATGGAACAGGTAGACGGTTGAAATCATTGCATATATTGCTTCTATATAGTCTAAGAAACATATATGCAAAGCATCCAAATAGTACAATTCGACAATTTTTTGTTCTTCAAGTTTAAGTGAACAATGAGCCCCATTGTTAATCCTTTAAAGGAAATTATTTGTAAATTTCGACAAGTAGAACACTGAATGGAACAGGTAGACTGTTGAAATCATTGTATATATTGCTTCTATATAGTCTAAGAAACATATATTCAAAGCATCCAAACAGTACAATTCGCCAATTTTTTGTTCTTCAAGTTTAAGTAAACTACGATCCCCATTGTTAATCCCTTAACGGAAATTATTTGTGAATTTCGACAAGTAGAACAATGAATGGAACAGGTAGACGGTTGAAATCATTGTATATATTGCTTCTATATAGTCTAAGAAACATATATGCAAAGCATCCAAACAGTACAATTCGCCAATTTTTTGTTCTTCAAGATTAAGTGAACTACGAGCCCCATTGATAATCATGAAAGGGAAATTATTTGTAACTTTCTACAAGTAGAACAATGAATAGAACAGTTAGACTGTTGAAATCTTTGTATATATTGCTTCTATATAGTTTAAGAAACATATATGCAAAGCATCCAAACAGTACAATTCGCCAATTTATTGTTCTTCAAGTTTAAGTGAACAACGAGACCCATTGTTAATCCTTTAAAGGAAATTATTTGTAAATTTCGACAAGTAGAACAATGAATGGAACAGGTAGACTGTTGAAATCATTGGATATATTGCTTCAGTATAGCCTAAGAAACATATATGCAAAGCATCCAAACAGTACAATTCGTCAAATTTTGTTCCTCAAGATTAAGTAAACTACGATCCCCATTGTTAATCCTTTAAAGGAAATTATTTGTAAATTTCGACAAGTAGAACACTGAATGGAACAGGTAGACTGTTGAAATCATTGTATATAATGCTTCTATATAGTCTAAGAAACATATATGCAAAGCATCCAAACAGTACAATTCGCCAATTTTTTGTTCTTCAAGTTTAAGTAAACTACGATCCCCACTGTTAATCCCTTAACGGAAATTATTTGTGACTTTCGACAAGTAGAACAATGAATGGAACAGGTAGACGGTTGAAATCATTGTATATATTGCTTCTATATAGTCTAAGAAACATATATGCAAAGCATCCAAATAGTACAATTCGACAATTTATTGTTCTTCAAGTTTAAGTGAACAATGAGCCCCATTGTTAATCCTTTATCGGAAATTATTTGTAACTTTCGACAAGTAGAACAGTGAATGGAACAGGTAGACGGTTGAAATCTTTGTATATATTGCTTCTATATAGTATAAGAAACATATATGCAAAGCATCCAAACAGTACAATTCGCCAATTTTTTGTTCTTCAAGTTTAAGTGAACAATGAGCTCCAATGGTTAATCCGTTATCGGAAATTATTTGTAACTTTCGACAAGTAGAACAATGAATGGAACAGGAGGACTGTTGAAATCTTTGTATATATTGCTTCTATATAGTCTGAGAAACATATATGCAACGCATCCAAACAGTACAATTCGCCAATTTTTTGCTCTTCAAGTTTAAGTGAACTACGAGCCCCATTGTTAATCCTTTAAAGGAAATTATTTGTAACTTTCGACAAGTAGAACAATGAATGGAACAGGTAGACTGTTGAAATCATTGTATATATTGCTTCTATAAAGTCTAAGGAACATATATGCAAAGCATCCAAACAGTACAATTCGCCAATTTTTTGTTCTTCAAGTTTAAGTAAACTACGATCCCCATTGTTAATCCCTTAACGGAAATTATTTGAAACTGTCGACAAGTAGAACAATGAATGGAACAGGTAGACGGTTGAAGTCATTGCATATATTGCTTCTATATAGTCTAAGAAACATATATGCAAAGCATCCAAATAGTACAATTCGACAATTTTTTGTTCTTCAAGTTTAAGTGAACAATGAGCCCCATTGTTAATCCTTTAAAGGAAATTATTTGTAAATTTCGACAAGTAGAACACTGAATGGAACAGGTAGACTGTTGAAATCATTGTATATATTGCTTCTATATAGTCTAAGAAACATTTATTCAAAGCATCCAAACAGTACAATTCGCCAATTTTTTGTTCTTCAAGTTTAAGTAAACTACGATCCCCATTGTTAATCCCTTAACGGAAATTATTTGTGAATTTCGACAAGTAGAACAATGAATGGAACAGGTAGACGGTTGAAATCATTGTATATATTGCTTCTATATAGTCTAAGAAACATATATGCAAAGCATCCAAACAGTACAATTCGCCAATTTTTTGTTCTTCAAGATTAAGTGAACTACGAGCCCCATTGATAATCATGAAAGGGAAATTATTTGTAACTTTCTACAAGTAGAACAATGAATAGAACAGTTAGACTGTTGAAATCTTTGTATATATTGCTTCTATATAGTTTAAGAAACATATATGCAAAGCATCCAAACAGTACAATTCGCCAATTTATTGTTCTTCAAGTTTAAGTGAACAACGAGACCCATTGTTAATCCTTTAAAGGAAATTATTTGTAAATTTCGACAAGTAGAACAATGAATGGAACAGGTAGACTGTTGAAATCATTGGATATATTGCTTCAGTATAGCCTAAGAAACATATATGCAAAGCATCCAAACAGTACAATTCGTCAAATTTTGTTCCTCAAGATTAAGTAAACTACGATCCCCATTGTTAATCCTTTAAAGGAAATTATTTGTAAATTTCGACAAGTAGAACACTGAATGGAACAGGTAGACTGTTGAAATCATTGTATATAATGCTTCTATATAGTCTAAGAAACATATATGCAAAGCATCCAAACAGTACAATTCGCCAATTTTTTGTTCTTCAAGTTTAAGTAAACTACGATCCCCACTGTTAATCCCTTAACGGAAATTATTTGTGACTTTCGACAAGTAGAACAATGAATGGAACAGGTAGACGGTTGAAATCATTGTATATATTGCTTCTATATAGTCTAAGAAACATATATGCAAAGCATCCAAATAGTACAATTCGACAATTTATTGTTCTTCAAGTTTAAGTGAACAATGAGCCCCATTGTTAATCCTTTATCGGAAATTATTTGTAACTTTCGACAAGTAGAACAGTGAATGGAACAGGTAGACGGTTGAAATCTTTGTATATATTGCTTCTATATAGTATAAGAAACATATATGCAAAGCATCCAAACAGTACAATTCGCCAATTTTTTGTTCTTCAAGTTTAAGTGAACAATGAGCCCCAATGGTTAATCCGTTATCGGAAATTATTTGTAACTTTCGACAAGTAGAACAATGAATGGAACAGGAGGACTGTTGAAATCTTTGTATATATTGCTTCTATATAGTCTGAGAAACATATATGCAACGCATCCAAACAGTACAATTCGCCAATTTTTTGCTCTTCAAGTTTAAGTAAACTACGATCCCCATTGTTAATCCCTTAACGGAAATTATTTGTAACTTTCGACAAGTAGAACAATGAATGGAACAGGTAGACGGTTGAAATCATTGTATATATTGCTTCTATATAGTCTAAGAAACATATATGCAAATCATCCAAACAGTACCATTCGCCAATTTTTTGTTCTTCAAGTTTAAGTGAACTACGAGCCCCATTGTTAATCCTTTAAAGGAAATTATTTGTAAATTTCGACAAGTAGAACAATGAATGGAACAGGTAGACTGTTGAAATCATTGTATATATTGCTTCTATATAGTCTAAGGAACATATATGCAAAGCATCCAAACAGTACAATTCGCCAATTTTTTGTTCTTCAAGTTTAAGTAAACTACGATCCCCATTGTTAATCCCTTAACGGAAATTATTTGAAACTGTCGACAAGTAGAACAATGAATGGAACAGGTAGACGGTTGAAATCATTGTATATATTGCTTCTATATAGTCTAAGAAACATATATGCAAAGCATCCAAATAGTACAATTCGACAATTTTTTGTTCTTCAAGTTTAAGTGAACAATGAGCCCCATTGTTAATCCTTTAAAGGAAATTATTTGTAAATTTCAACAAGTAGAACACTGAATGGAACAGGTAGACTGTTGAAATCATTGTATATATTGCTTCTATATAGTCTAAGAAACATATATGCAAAGCATCCAAACAGTACAATTCGCCAATTTTTTGTTCTTCAAGTTTAAGTAAACTACGATCCCCATTGTTAATCCCTTAACGGAAATTATTTGTGAATTTCGACAAGTAGAACAATGAATGGAACAGGTAGACGGTTGAAATCATTGTATATATTGCTTCTATATAGTCTAAGAAAC
Source organism: Cerceris ruficornis (assembly GCA_963989415.1). Classification (NCBI taxonomy): domain Eukaryota; kingdom Metazoa; phylum Arthropoda; class Insecta; order Hymenoptera; family Crabronidae; genus Cerceris; species Cerceris ruficornis. The sequence goes on along the minus strand of CAXDIW010000024.1, from coordinate 659,833 downwards.
ATATATGCAAAGCATCCAAACAGTACAATTCGCCAATTTTTTGTTCTTCAAGATTAAGTGAACTACGAGCCCCATTGATAATCATGAAAGGGAAATTATTTGTAACTTTCTACAAGTAGAACAATGAATAGAACAGTTAGACTGTTGAAATCTTTGTATATATTGCTTCTATATAGTTTAAGAAACATATATGCAAAGCATCCAAACAGTACAATTCGCCAATTTATTGTTCTTCAAGTTTAAGTGAACAACGAGCCCCATTCTTAATCCTTTAAAGGAAATTATTTGTAAATTTCGACAAGTAGAACAATGAATGGAACAGGTAGACTGTTGAAATCATTGTATATATTGCTTCAGTATAGCCTAAGAAACATATATGCAAAGCATCCAAACAGTACAATTCGTCAATTTTTTGTTCCTCAAGATTAAGTAAACTACGATCCCCATTGTTAATCCTTTAAAGGAAATTATTTGTAAATTTCGACAAGTAGAACACTGAATGGAACAGGTAGACTGTTGAAATCATTGTATATATTGCTTCTATATAGTCTAAGAAACATATATGCAAAGCATCCAAACAGTACAATTCGCCAATTTTTTGTTCTTCAAGTTTAAGTAAACTACGATCCCCACTGTTAATCCCTTAACGGAAATTATTTGTGACTTTCGACAAGTAGAACAATGAATGGAACAGGTAGACGGTTGAAATCATTGTATATATTGCTTCTATATAGTCTAAGAAACATATATGCAAAGCATCCAAATAGTACAATTCGACAATTTTTTGTTCTTCAAGTTTAAGTGAACAATGAGCCCCATTGTTAATCCTTTATCGGAAATTATTTGTAACTTTCGACAAGTAGAACAGTGAATGGAACAGGTAGACGGTTGAAATCTTTGTATATATTGCTTCTATATAGTATAAGAAACATATATGCAAAGCATCCAAACAGTACAATTCGCCAATTTTTTGTTCTTCAAGTTTAAGTGAACAATGAGCCCCAATGGTTAATCCGTTATCGGAAATTATTTGTAACTTTCGACAAGTAGAACAATGAATGGAACAGGAGGACTGTTGAAATCTTTGTATATATTGCTTCTATATAGTCTGAGAAACATATATGCAACGCATCCAAACAGTACCATTCGCCAATTTTATGTTCTTCAAGTTTAAGTGAACTACGAGCCCCATTGTTAATCCTTTAAAGGAAATTATTTGTAAATTTCGACAAGCAGAACACTGAATGGAACAGGTAGACTGTTGAAATCATTGTATATATTGCTTCTATATAGTCTAAGAAACATATATGCAAAGCATCCAAACAGTACAATTCGCCAATTTTTTGTTCTTCAAGTTTAAGTAAACTACGATCCCCATTGTTAATCCTTTAAAGGAAATTATTAGTAAATTTCGACAAGTAGAACAATGAATGGAACAGGTAGACTGTTGAGATCATTGTATATATTGCTTCAGTATAGCCTAAGAAACATATATGCAAAACATCCAAACAATACAATTCGCCAATTTTTTGTTCCTCAAGATTAAGTAAACTACGATCACCATTGTTAATCCTTTAAAGGAAATTATTTGTAAATTTCGACAAGTAGAACACTGAATGGAACAGGTAGACTGTTGAAATCATTGTATATATTGCTTCTATATAGTCTAAGAAACATATATGCAAAGCATCCAAACAGTACAATTCGCCAATTTTTTGTTCTTCAAGTTTAAGTAAACTACGATCCCCATTGTTAATCCCTTAACGGAAATTATTTGTGACTTTCGACAAGTAGAACAATGAATGGAACAGGTAGACGGTTGAAATCATTGTATATATTGCTTCTATATAGTCTAAGAAACATATATGCAAAGCATCCAAATAGTACAATTTGACAATTTTTTGTTCTTCAAGTTTAAGTGAACAATGAGCCCCATTGTTAATCCTTTATCGGAAATTATTTGTAACTTTCGACAAGTAGAACAGTGAATGGAACAGGTAGACGGTTGAAATCTTTGTATATATTGCTTCTATATAGTATAAGAAACATATATGCAAAGCATCCAAACAGTACAATTCGCCAATTTTTTGTTCTTCAAGTTTAAGTAAACTACGATCCCCATTGTTAATCCCTTAACGGAAATTATTTGTAACTTTCGACAAGTAGAACAATGAATGGAACAGGAGGACTGTTGAAATCTTTGTATATATTGCTTCTATATAGTCTGAGAAACATATATGCAACGCATCCAGACAGAACCATTCGCCAATTTTATGTTCTTCAAGTTTAAGTAAACTACGATCCCCATTGTTAATCCTTTAAAGGAAATTATTTGTAAATTTCGACAAGTAGAACACTGAATGGAACCGGTAGACTGTTGAAATCATTGTATATATTGCTTCTATATAGTCTAAGAAACATATATGCAAAGCATCCAAACAGTACAATTCGCCATTTTTTGTTCTTCAAGTTTAAGTAAACTACGATCCCCATTGTTAATCCTTTAAAGGAAATTATTTGTAAATTTCGACAAGTAGAACAATGAATGGAACAGGTAGACTGTTGAAATCATTGTATATATTGCTTCAGTATAGCCTAAGAAACATATATGCAAAACATCCAAACAATACAATTCGCCAATTTTTTGTTCCTCAAGATTAAGTAAACTACGATCCCCATTGTTAATCCTTTAAAGGAAATTATTTGTAAATTTCGACAAGTAGAACACTGAATGGAACAGGTAGACTGTTGAAATCATTGTATATATTGCTTCTATATAGTCTAAGAAACATATATGCAAAGCATCCAAACAGTACAATTCGCCAATTTTTTGTTCTTCAAGTTTAAGTAAACTACGATCCCCATTGTTAATCCCTTAACGGAAATTATTTGTGACTTTCGACAAGTATAACAATGAATGGAACAGGTAGACGGTTGAAATCATTGTATATATTGCTTCTATATAGTCTAAGAAACATATATGCAATGCATCCAAACAGTACAATTCGCCAATTTTTTGTTCCACAAGTTTAAGTGAACTACGAGCCCCATTGTTAATCCTTTAAAGGAAATTATTTGTAAATTTCGACAAGTAGAACAATGAATGGAACAGGTAGACTGTTGAAATCATTGTATATATTGCTTCTATATAGTCTAAGGAACATATATGCAAAGCATCCAAACAGTACAATTCGCCAATTTTTTGTTCTTCAAGTTTAAGTAAACTACGATCCCCATTGTTAATCCCTTAACGGAAATTATTTGAAACTGTCGACAAGTAGAACAATGAATGGAACAGGTAGACGGTTGAAATCTTTGTATATATTGCTTCTATATAGTCTAAGAAACATATATGCATAGTGTCCAAACAGTACAATTCGCCAATTTTTTGCTCTTCAAGTTTAAGTAAACTACGATCCCCATTGTTAATCCCTTAACGGAAATTATTTGTAACTTTCGACAAGTAGAACAATGAATGGAACAGGTAGACGGTTGAAATCATTGTATATATTGCTTCTATATAGTCTAAGAAACATATATGCAATGCATCCAAACAGTACAATTCGCCAATTTTTTGTTCCACAAGTTTAAGTGAACTACGAGCCCCATTGTTAATCCTTTAAAGGAAATTATTTGTAAATTTCGACAAGTAGAACAATGAATGGAACAGGTAGACTGTTGAAATCATTGTATATATTGCTTGTATATAGTCTAAGGAACATATACGCAAAGCATCCAAACAGTACAATTCGCCAATTTTTTGTTCTTCAAGTTTAAGTAAACTACGATCCCCATTGTTAATCCCTTAACGGAAATTATTTGTGACTTTCGACAAGTATAACAATGAATGGAACAGGTAGACGGTTGAAATCTTTGTATATATTGCTTCTATATAGTCTAAGAAACATATATGCATAGTGTCCAAACAGTACAATTCGCCAATTTTTTGCTCTTCAAGTTTAAGTAAACTACGATCCCCATTGTTAATCCCTTAACGGAAATTATTTGTAACTTTCGACAAGTAGAACAATGAATGGAACAGGTAGACGGTTGAAATCATTGTATATATTGCTTCTATATAGTCTAAGAAACATATATGCAAATCATCCAAACAGTACCATTCGCCAATTTTTTGTTCTTCAAGTTTAAGTGAACTACGAGCCCCATTGTTAATCCTTTAAAGGAAATTATTTGTAAATTTCGACAAGTAGAACAATGAATGGAACAGGTAGACTGTTGAAATCATTGTATATATTGCTTCTATATAGTCTAAGGAACATATATGCAAAGCATCCAAACAGTACAATTCGCCAATTTTTTGTTCTTCAAGTTTAAGTAAACTACGATCCCCATTGTTAATCCCTTAACGGAAATTATTTGAAACTGTCGACAAGTAGAACAATGAATGGAACAGGTAGACGGTTGAAATCATTGTATATATTGCTTCTATATAGTCTAAGAAACATATATGCAAAGCATCCAAATAGTACAATTCGACAATTTTTTGTTCTTCAAGTTTAAGTGAACAATGAGCCCCATTGTTAATCCTTTAAAGGAAATTATTTGTAAATTTCGACAAGTAGAACACTGAATGGAACAGGTAGACTGTTGAAATCATTGTATATATTGCTTCTATATAGTCTAAGAAACATATACGCAAAGCATCCAAACAGTACAAATCGACAATTTTTTGTTCTTCAAGCTTAAGTGAACAATGAGCCCCATTGTTAATCCTTTATCGGAAATTATTTGTAACTTTCGACAAGTAGAACAGTGAATGGAACAGGTAGACGGTTGAAATCTTTGTATATATTGCTTCTATATAGTATAAGAAACATATATGCAAAGCATCCAAACAGTACAATTCGCCAATTTTTTGTTCTTCAAGTTTAAGTGAACAATGAGCCCCAATGGTTAATCCGTTATCGGAAATTATTTGTAACTTTCGACAAGTAGAACAATGAATGGAACAGTAGGACTGTTGAAATCTTTGTATATATTGCTTCTATATAGTCTGAGAAACATATATGCAACGCATCCAAACAGTACCATTCGCCAATTTTATGTTCTTCAAGTTTAAGTGAACTACGAGCCCCATTGTTAATCCTTTAAAGGAAATTATTTGTAAATTTCGACAAGTAGAACACTGAATGGAACAGGTAGACTGTTGAAATCATTGTATATATTGCTTCTATATAGTCTAAGAAACATATATGCAAAGCATCCAAACAGTACAATTCGCCAATTTTTTGTTCTTCAAGTTTAAGTAAACTACGATCCCCATTGTTAATCCTTTAAAGGAAATTATTTGTAAATTTCGACAAGTAGAACAATGAATGGAACAGGTAGACTGTTGAGATCATTGTATATATTGCTTCAGTATAGCCTAAGAAACATATATGCAAAACATCCAAACAATACAATTCGCCAATTTTTTGTTCCTCAAGATTAAGTAAACTACGATCACCATTGTTAATCCTTTAAAGGAAATTATTTGTAAATTTCGACAAGTAGAACACTGAATGGAACAGGTAGACTGTTGAAATCATTGTATATATTGCTTCTATATAGTCTAAGAAACATATATGCAAAGCATCCAAACAGTACAATTCGCCAATTTTTTGTTCTTCAAGTTTAAGTAAACTACGATCCCCATTGTTAATCCCTTAACGGAAATTATTTGTGACTTTCGACAAGTAGAACAATGAATGGAACAGGTAGACGGTTGAAATCATTGTATATATTGCTTCTATATAGTCTAAGAAACATATATGCAAAGCATCCAAATAGTACAATTTGACAATTTTTTGTTCTTCAAGTTTAAGTGAACAATGAGCCCCATTGTTAATCCTTTATCGGAAATTATTTGTAACTTTCGACAAGTAGAACAGTGAATGGAACAGGTAGACGGTTGAAATCTTTGTATATATTGCTTCTATATAGTATAAGAAACATATATGCAAAGCATCCAAACAGTACAATTCGCCAATTTTTTGTTCTTCAAGTTTAAGTAAACTACGATCCCCATTGTTAATCCCTTAACGGAAATTATTTGTAACTTTCGACAAGTAGAACAATGAATGGAACAGGAGGACTGTTGAAATCTTTGTATATATTGCTTCTATATAGTCTGAGAAACATATATGCAACGCATCCAGACAGAACCATTCGCCAATTTTATGTTCTTCAAGTTTAAGTAAACTACGATCCCCATTGTTAATCCTTTAAAGGAAATTATTTGTAAATTTCGACAAGTAGAACACTGAATGGAACCGGTAGACTGTTGAAATCATTGTATATATTGCTTCAGTATAGCCTAAGAAACATATATGCAAAACATCCAAACAATACAATTCGCCAATTTTTTGTTCCTCAAGATTAAGTAAACTACGATCCCCATTGTTAATCCTTTAAAGGAAATTATTTGTAAATTTCGACAAGTAGAACACTGAATGGAACAGGTAGACTGTTGAAATCATTGTATATATTGCTTCTATATAGTCTAAGAAACATATATGCAAAGCATCCAAACAGTACAATTCGCCAATTTTTTGTTCTTCAAGTTTAAGTAAACTACGATCCCCATTGTTAATCCCTTAACGGAAATTATTTGTGACTTTCGACAAGTATAACAATGAATGGAACAGGTAGACGGTTGAAATCATTGTATATATTGCTTCTATATAGTCTAAGAAACATATATGCAATGCATCCAAACAGTACAATTCGCCAATTTTTTGTTCCACAAGTTTAAGTGAACTACGAGCCCCATTGTTAATCCTTTAACGGAAATTAATTGTAACTTTCTACAAGTAGGACAATGAATGGAACAGGTAGACGGTTGAAATCTTTGTATATATTGCTTCTATATAGTCTAAGAAACATATATGCATAGTGTCCAAACAGTACAATTCGCCAATTTTTTGCTCTTCAAGTTTAAGTAAACTACGATCCCCATTGTTAATCCCTTAACGAAAATTATTTGTAACTTTCGACAAGTAGAACAATGAATGGAACAGGTAGACGGTTGAAATCATTGTATATATTGCTTCTATATAGTCTAAGAAACATATATGCAAATCATCCAAACAGTACCATTCGCCAATTTTTTGTTCTTCAAGTTTAAGTGAACTACGAGCCCCATTGTTAATCCTTTAAAGGAAATTATTTGTAAATTTCGACAAGTAGAACAATGAATGGAACAGGTAGACTGTTGAAATCATTGTATATATTGCTTCTATATAGTCTAAGGAACATATATGCAAAGCATCCAAACAGTACAATTCGCCAATTTTTTGTTCTTCAAGTTTAAGTAAACTACGATCCCCATTGTTAATCCCTTAACGGAAATTATTTGAAACTGTCGACAAGTAGAACAATGAATGGAACAGGTAGACGGTTGAAATCATTGTATATATTGCTTCTATATAGTCTAAGAAACATATATGCAATGCATCCAAACAGTACAATTCGCCAATTTTTTGTTCCACAAGTTTAAGTGAACTACGAGCCCCATTGTTAATCCTTTAAAGGAAATTATTTGTAAATTTCGACAAGTAGAACAATGAATGGAACAGGTAGACTGTTGAAATCATTGTATATATTGCTTCTATATAGTCTAAGGAACATATATGCAAAGCATCCAAACAGTACAATTCGCCAATTTTTTGTTCTTCAAGTTTAAGTAAACTACGATCCCCATTGTTAATCCCTTAACGGAAATTATTTGAAACTGTCGACAAGTAGAACAATGAATGGAACAGGTAGACGGTTGAAATCTTTGTATATATTGCTTCTATATAGTCTAAGAAACATATATGCATAGTGTCCAAACAGTACAATTCGCCAATTTTTTGCTCTTCAAGTTTAAGTAAACTACGATCCCCATTGTTAATCCCTTAACGGAAATTATTTGTAACTTTCGACAAGTAGAACAATGAATGGAACAGGTAGACGGTTGAAATCATTGTATATATTGCTTCTATATAGTCTAAGAAACATATATGCAATGCATCCAAACAGTACAATTCGCCAATTTTTTGTTCCACAAGTTTAAGTGAACTACGAGCCCCATTGTTAATCCTTTAAAGGAAATTATTTGTAAATTTCGACAAGTAGAACAATGAATGGAACAGGTAGACTGTTGAAATCATTGTATATATTGCTTGTATATAGTCTAAGGAACATATATGCAAAGCATCCAAACAGTACAATTCGCCAATTTTTTGTTCTTCAAGTTTAAGTAAACTACGATCCCCATTGTTAATCCCTTAACGGAAATTATTTGTGACTTTCGACAAGTATAACAATGAATGGAACAGGTAGACGGTTGAAATCTTTGTATATATTGCTTCTATATAGTCTAAGAAACATATATGCATAGTGTCCAAACAGTACAATTCGCCAATTTTTTGCTCTTCAAGTTTAAGTAAACTACGATCCCCATTGTTAATCCCTTAACGGAAATTATTTGAAACTGTCGACAAGTAGAACAATGAATGGAACAGGTAGACGGTTGAAATCATTGTATATATTGCTTCTATATAGTCTAAGAAACATATATGCAATGCATCCAAACAGTACAATTCGCCAATTTTTTGTTCCACAAGTTTAAGTGAACTACGAGCCCCATTGTTAATCCTTTAAAGGAAATTATTTGTAAATTTCGACAAGTAGAACAATGAATGGAACAGGTAGACTGTTGAAATCATTGTATATATTGCTTCTATATAGTCTAAGGAACATATATGCAAAGCATCCAAACAGTACAATTCGCCAATTTTTTGTTCTTCAAGTTTAAGTAAACTACGATCCCCATTGTTAATCCCTTAACGGAAATTATTTGAAACTGTCGACAAGTAGAACAATGAATGGAACAGGTAGACGGTTGAAATCTTTGTATATATTGCTTCTATATAGTCTAAGAAACATATATGCATAGTGTCCAAACAGTACAATTCGCCAATTTTTTGCTCTTCAAGTTTAAGTAAACTACGATCCCCATTGTTAATCCCTTAACGGAAATTATTTGTAACTTTCGACAAGTAGAACAATGAATGGAACAGGTAGACGGTTGAAATCATTGTATATATTGCTTCTATATAGTCTAAGAAACATATATGCAATGCATCCAAACAGTACAATTCGCCAATTTTTTGTTCCACAAGTTTAAGTGAACTACGAGCCCCATTGTTAATCCTTTAAAGGAAATTATTTGTAAATTTCGACAAGTAGAACAATGAATGGAACAGGTAGACTGTTGAAATCATTGTATATATTGCTTGTATATAGTCTAAGGAACATATATGCAAAGCATCCAAACAGTACAATTCGCCAATTTTTTGTTCTTCAAGTTTAAGTAAACTACGATCCCCATTGTTAATCCCTTAACGGAAATTATTTGTGACTTTCGACAAGTATAACAATGAATGGAACAGGTAGACGGTTGAAATCTTTGTATATATTGCTTCTATATAGTCTAAGAAACATATATGCATAGTGTCCAAACAGTACAATTCGCCAATTTTTTGCTCTTCAAGTTTAAGTAAACTACGATCCCCATTGTTAATCCCTTAACGGAAATTATTTGTAACTTTCGACAAGTAGAACAATGAATGGAACAGGTAGACGGTTGAAATCATTGTATATATTGCTTCTATATAGTCTAAGAAACATATATGCAAATCATCCAAACAGTACCATTCGCCAATTTTTTGTTCTTCAAGTTTAAGTGAACTACGAGCCCCATTGTTAATCCTTTAAAGGAAATTATTTGTAAATTTCGACAAGTAGAACAATGAATGGAACAGGTAGACTGTTGAAATCATTGTATATATTGCTTCTATATAGTCTAAGGAACATATATGCAAAGCATCCAAACAGTACAATTCGCCAATTTTTTGTTCTTCAAGTTTAAGTAAACTACGATCCCCATTGTTAATCCCTTAACGGAAATTATTTGAAACTGTCGACAAGTAGAACAATGAATGGAACAGGTAGACGGTTGAAATCATTGTATATATTGCTTCTATATAGTCTAAGAAACATATATGCAAAGCATCCAAATAGTACAATTCGACAATTTTTTGTTCTTCAAGTTTAAGTGAACAATGAGCCCCATTGTTAATCCTTTAAAGGAAATTATTTGTAAATTTCGACAAGTAGAACACTGAATGGAACAGGTAGACTGTTGAAATCATTGTATATATTGCTTCTATATAGTCTAAGAAACATATACGCAAAGCATCCAAACAGTACAAATCGACAATTTTTTGTTCTTCAAGCTTAAGTGAACAATGAGCCCCATTGTTAATCCTTTATCGGAAATTATTTGTAACTTTCGACAAGTAGAACAGTGAATGGAACAGGTAGACGGTTGAAATCTTTGTATATATTGCTTCTATATAGTATAAGAAACATATATGCAAAGCATCCAAACAGTACAATTCGCCAATTTTTTGTTCTTCAAGTTTAAGTGAACAATGAGCCCCAATGGTTAATCCGTTATCGGAAATTATTTGTAACTTTCGACAAGTAGAACAATGAATGGAACAGTAGGACTGTTGAAATCTTTGTATATATTGCTTCTATATAGTCTGAGAAACATATATGCAACGCATCCAAACAGTACCATTCGCCAATTTTATGTTCTTCAAGTTTAAGTGAACTACGAGCCCCATTGTTAATCCTTTAAAGGAAATTATTTGTAAATTTCGACAAGTAGAACACTGAATGGAACAGGTAGACTGTTGAAATCATTGTATATATTGCTTCTATATAGTCTAAGAAACATATATGCAAAGCATCCAAACAGTACAATTCGCCAATTTTTTGTTCTTCAAGTTTAAGTAAACTACGATCCCCATTGTTAATCCTTTAAAGGAAATTATTTGTAAATTTCGACAAGTAGAACAATGAATGGAACAGGTAGACTGTTGAGATCATTGTATATATTGCTTCAGTATAGCCTAAGAAACATATATGCAAAACATCCAAACAATACAATTCGCCAATTTTTTGTTCCTCAAGATTAAGTAAACTACGATCACCATTGTTAATCCTTTAAAGGAAATTATTTGTAAATTTCGACAAGTAGAACACTGAATGGAACAGGTAGACTGTTGAAATCATTGTATATATTGCTTCTATATAGTCTAAGAAACATATATGCAAAGCATCCAAACAGTACAATTCGCCAATTTTTTGTTCTTCAAGTTTAAGTAAACTACGATCCCCATTGTTAATCCCTTAACGGAAATTATTTGTGACTTTCGACAAGTAGAACAATGAATGGAACAGGTAGACGGTTGAAATCATTGTATATATTGCTTCTATATAGTCTAAGAAACATATATGCAAAGCATCCAAATAGTACAATTTGACAATTTTTTGTTCTTCAAGTTTAAGTGAACAATGAGCCCCATTGTTAATCCTTTATCGGAAATTATTTGTAACTTTCGACAAGTAGAACAGTGAATGGAACAGGTAGACGGTTGAAATCTTTGTATATATTGCTTCTATATAGTATAAGAAACATATATGCAAAGCATCCAAACAGTACAATTCGCCAATTTTTTGTTCTTCAAGTTTAAGTAAACTACGATCCCCATTGTTAATCCCTTAACGGAAATTATTTGTAACTTTCGACAAGTAGAACAATGAATGGAACAGGAGGACTGTTGAAATCTTTGTATATATTGCTTCTATATAGTCTGAGAAACATATATGCAACGCATCCAGACAGAACCATTCGCCAATTTTATGTTCTTCAAGTTTAAGTAAACTACGATCCCCATTGTTAATCCTTTAAAGGAAATTATTTGTAAATTTCGACAAGTAGAACACTGAATGGAACCGGTAGACTGTTGAAATCATTGTATATATTGCTTCAGTATAGCCTAAGAAACATATATGCAAAACATCCAAACAATACAATTCGCCAATTTTTTGTTCCTCAAGATTAAGTAAACTACGATCCCCATTGTTAATCCTTTAAAGGAAATTATTTGTAAATTTCGACAAGTAGAACACTGAATGGAACAGGTAGACTGTTGAAATCATTGTATATATTGCTTCTATATAGTCTAAGAAACATATATGCAAAGCATCCAAACAGTACAATTCGCCAATTTTTTGTTCTTCAAGTTTAAGTAAACTACGATCCCCATTGTTAATCCCTTAACGGAAATTATTTGTGACTTTCGACAAGTATAACAATGAATGGAACAGGTAGACGGTTGAAATCATTGCATATATTGCTTCTATATAGTCTAAGAAACATATATGCAATGCATCCAAACAGTACAATTCGCCAATTTTTTGTTCCACAAGTTTAAGTGAACTACGAGCCCCATTGTTAATCCTTTAACGGAAATTAATTGTAACTTTCTACAAGTAGGACAATGAATGGAACAGGTAGACGGTTGAAATCTTTGTATATATTGCTTCTATATAGTCTAAGAAACATATATGCATAGTGTCCAAACAGTACAATTCGCCAATTTTTTGCTCTTCAAGTTTAAGTAAACTACGATCCCCATTGTTAATCCCTTAACGAAAATTATTTGTAACTTTCGACAAGTAGAACAATGAATGGAACAGGTAGACGGTTGAAATCATTGTATATATTGCTTCTATATAGTCTAAGAAACATATATGCAAATCATCCAAACAGTACCATTCGCCAATTTTTTGTTCTTCAAGTTTAAGTGAACTACGAGCCCCATTGTTAATCCTTTAAAGGAAATTATTTGTAAATTTCGACAAGTAGAACAATGAATGGAACAGGTAGACTGTTGAAATCATTGTATATATTGCTTCTATATAGTCTAAGGAACATATATGCAAAGCATCCAAACAGTACAATTCGCCAATTTTTTGTTCTTCAAGTTTAAGTAAACTACGATCCCCATTGTTAATCCCTTAACGGAAATTATTTGAAACTGTCGACAAGTAGAACAATGAATGGAACAGGTAGACGGTTGAAATCATTGTATATATTGCTTCTATATAGTCTAAGAAACATATATGCAAAGCATCCAAATAGTACAATTTGACAATTTTTTGTTCTTCAAGTTTAAGTGAACAATGAGCCCCATTGTTAATCCTTTAAAGGAAATTATTTGTAAATTTCGACAAGTAGAACACTGAATGGAACAGGTAGACTGTTGAAATCATTGTATATATTGCTTCTATATAGTCTAAGAAACATATACGCAAAGCATCCAAACAGTACAATTCGACAATTTTTTGTTCTTCAAGTTTAAGTGAACAATGAGCCCCATTGTTAATCCTTTATCGGAAATTATTTGTAACTTTCGACAAGTAGAACAGTGAATGGAACAGGTAGACGGTTGAAATCTTTGTATATATTGCTTCTATATAGTATAAGAAACATATATGCAAAGCATCCAAACAGTACAATTCGCCAATTTTTTGTTCTTCAAGTTTAAGTAAACTACGATCCCCATTGTTAATCCCTTAACGGAAATTATTTGTAACTTTCGACAAGTAGAACAATGAATGGAACAGGAGGACTGTTGAAATCTTTGTATATATTGCTTCTATATAGTCTGAGAAACATATATGCAACGCATCCAGACAGAACCATTCGCCAATTTTATGTTCTTCAAGTTTAAGTGAACTACGAGCCCCATTGTTAATCCTTTAAAGGAAATTATTTGTAAATTTCGACAAGTAGAACACTGAATGGAACAGGTAGACTGTTGAAACCATTGTATATATTGCTTCTATATAGTCTAAGAAACATATATGCAAAGCATCCAAACAGTACAATTCGCCATTTTTTGTTCTTCAAGTTTAAGTAAACTACGATCCCCATTGTTAATCCTTTAAAGGAAATTATTTGTAAATATCGACAAGTAGAACAATGAATGGAACAGGTAGACTGTTGAAATCATTGTATATATTGCTTCAGTATAGCCTAAGAAACATATATGCAAAACATCCAAACAATACAATTCGCCAATTTTTTGTTCCTCAAGATTAAGTAAACTACGATCCCCATTGTTAATCCTTTAAAGGAAATTATTTGTAAATTTCGACAAGTCGAACACTGAATGGAACAGGTAGACTGTTGAAATCATTGTATATATTGCTTCTATATAGTCTAAGAAACATATATGCAAAGCATCCAAACAGTACAATTCGCCAATTTTTTGTTCTTCAAGTTTAAGTAAACTACGATCCCCATTGTTAATCCCTTAACGGAAATTATTTGTGACTTTCGACAAGTATAACAATGAATGGAACAGGTAGACGGTTGAAATCATTGTATATATTGCTTCTATATAGTCTAAGAAACATATATGCAAAGCATCCAAACAGTACAATTCGCCAATTTTTTGTTCTTCAAGTTTAAGTAAACTACGATCCCCATTGTTAATCCCTTAACGGAAATTATTTGTAACTTTCGACAAGTAGAACAATGAATGGAACAGGTAGACGGTTGAATTCTTTGTATATATTGCTTCTATATAATCTAAGAAACATATATGCAATGCATCCAAACAGTACAATTCGCCAATTTTTTGTTCCACAAGTTTAAGTGAACTACGAGCCCCATTGTTAATCCTTTAACGGAAATTAATTGTAACTTTCTACAAGTAGGACAATGAAGGGAACAGGTAGACGGTTGAAATCTTTGTATATATTGCTTCTATATAGTCTAAGAAACATATATGCATAGTGTCCAAACAGTACAATTCGCCAATTTTTTGCTCTTCAAGTTTAAGTAAACTACGATCCCCATTGTTAATCCCTTAACGGAAATTATTTGTAACTTTCGACAAGTAGAACAATGAATGGAACAGGTAGACGGTTGAAATCATTGTATATATTGCTTCTATATAGTCTAAGAAACATATATGCAAATCATCCAAACAGTACCATTCGCCAATTTTTTGTTCTTCAAGTTTAAGTGAACTACGAGCCCCATTGTTAATCCTTTAAAGGAAATTATTTGTAAATTTCGACAAGTAGAACAATGAATGGAACAGGTAGACTGTTGAAATCATTGTATATATTGCTTCTATATAGTCTAAGGAACATATATGCAAAGCATCCAAACAGTACAATTCGCCAATTTTTTGTTCTTCAAGTTTAAGTAAACTACGATCCCCATTGTTAATCCCTTAACGGAAATTATTTGAAACTGTCGACAAGTAGAACAATGAATGGAACAGGTAGACGGTTGAAATCATTGTATATATTGCTTCTATATAGTCTAAGAAACATATATGCAAAGCATCCAAATTGTACAATTCGACAATTTTTTGTTCTTCAAGTTTAAGTGAACAATGAGCCCCATTGTTAATCCTTTAAAGGAAATTATTTGTAAATTTCGACAAGTAGAACACTGAATGGAACAGGTAGACTGTTGAAATCATTGTATATATTGCTTCTATATAGTCTAAGAAACATATATGCAAAGCATCCAAACAGTACAATTCGCCAATTTTTTGTTCTTCAAGTTTAAGTAAACTACGATCCCCATTGTTAATCCCTTAACGGAAATTATTTGTGAATTTCGACAAGTAGAACAATGAATGGAACAGGTAGACGGTTGAAATCATTGTATATATTGCTTCTATATAGTCTAAGAAACATATATGCAAAGCATCCAAACAGTACAATTCGCCAATTTTTTGTTCTTCAAGATTAAGTGAACTACGAGCCCCATTGATAATCATGAAAGGGAAATTATTTGTAACTTTCTACAAGTAGAACAATGAATAGAACAGTTAGACTGTTGAAATCTTTGTATATATTGCTTCTATATAGTTTAAGAAACATATATGCAAAGCATCCAAACAGTACAATTCGCCAATTTATTGTTCTTCAAGTTTAAGTGAACAACGAGCCCCATTGTTAATCCTTTAAAGGAAATTATTTGTAAATTTCGACAAGTAGAACAATGAATGGAACAGGTAGACTGTTGAAATCATTGTATATATTGCTTCAGTATAGCCTAAGAAACATATATGCAAAGCATCCAAACAGTACAATTCGTCAATTTTTTGTTCCTCAAGATTAAGTAAACTACGATCCCCATTGTTAATCCTTTAAAGGAAATTATTTGTAAATTTCGACAAGTAGAACACTGAATGGAACAGGTAGACTGTTGAAATCATTGTATATATTGCTTCTATATAGTCTAAGAAACATATATGCAAAGCATCCAAATAGTACAATTCGCCAATTTTTTGTTCTTCAAGTTTAAGTAAACTACGATCCCCACTGTTAATCCCTTAACGGAAATTATTTGTGACTTTCGACAAGTAGAACAATGAATGGAACAGGTAGACGGTTGAAATCATTGTATATATTGCTTCTATATAGTCTAAGAAACATATATGCAAAGCATCCAAATAGTACAATTCGACAATTTTTTGTTCTTCAAGTTTAAGTGAACAATGAGCCCCATTGTTAATCCTTTATCGGAAATTATTTGTAACTTTCGACAAGTAGAACAGTGAATGGAACAGGTAGACGGTTGAAATCTTTGTATATATTGCTTCTATATAGTATAAGAAACATATATGCAAAGCATCCAAACAGTACAATTCGCCAATTTTTTGTTCTACAAGTTTAAGTGAACAATGAGCCCCAATGGTTAATCCGTTATCGGAAATTATTTGTAACTTTCGACAAGTAGAACAATGAATGGAACAGGAGGACTGTTGAAATCTTTGTATATATTGCTTCTATATAGTCTGAGAAACATATATGCAACGCATCCAAACAGTACCATTCGCCAATTTTATGTTCTTCAAGTTTAAGTGAACTACGAGCCCCATTGTTAATCCTTTAAAGGAAATTATTTGTAAATTTCGACAAGTAGAACAATGAATGGAACAGGTAGACGGTTGAAATCAATGTATATATTGCTTCTATATAGTCTAAGAAACATATGTGCAAAGAATCCAAACAGTACCATTCGCCAATTTTTTGTTCGTCAAGTTTAAGTGAACTACGAGCCCCATTGTTAATCCTTTAAAGGAAATTATTTGTAAATTTCGGCAAGTAGAACAATGAATGGAATTGGTAGACGGTTGAAATCATTGTATATATTGCTTCTATATAGTCTAAGAAACATATCTGCAAATCATCCAAACAGTACAATTCGCCAATTATTTCATCTTCAAGTTTAAGTGAACTACGAGCCCCATTGTTAATACTTTAACGGAAATTATTTGTAACTTGCGACAAGTAGAACAATGAATGGAACAGGTAGACGGTTGAAATCAATGTATATATTGCTTCTATAGAGTCTAAGAAACATATATGCAAAGCATCCAAACAGTACCATTCGCCAATTTTTTGTTCGTCAAGTTTAAGTGAACAACGAGCCCCATTGTTAATCCTTTAAAGGAAATTATTTGTAAATTTCGACAAGTAGAACAATGATTGGAACACGTAGACGGTTGAAATCTTTGTATATATTGCTTCCATACAGTCTAAGAAACATGTTCGCAAAGCATCCAAACAGTACAATTCACCAATTTTTTGTTCTTCAAGTTTAAGTGAACAATGAGCCCCAATGGTTAATCCTTTATCGGAAATTATTTGTAACTTTCGACAAGTAGAACAATGAATGGAAAAGGTAGACGGTTGAAATCTTTGTATATATTGCTTCTATATAATCTAAGAAACATATATGCAAACCATCAAAACAGTACCATTCGCCAATTTTTTGTTCTTCAAGTTTAAGTGAACAACGAGCCCCATTGATAATCATGAAACGGAAATTATTTGTAACTTTCTACACATAGAACAATGATTGGAACACGTAGACGGTTGAAATCTTTGTATATATTGCTTCCATACAGTCTAAGAAACATGTTCGCAAAGCATCCAAACAGTACAATTCGCCAATTTTTTGTTCTTCAAGTCTAAGTGAACAACGAGCCCCATTGTTAATCCTTTAAAGGAAATTATTTGTAAATTTCGACAAGTAGAACAATGATTGGAACACGTAGACGGTTGAAATCATTGTATATATTGCTTCTATATAATCTACGAAACATATATGCAAAGCATCCAAACAGTACAATTCGCCAATTTTTTGTTCTTCAAGTTTAAGTGAACTACGAGCCCCATTGTTAATCCTTTAACGGAAATTAATTGTAACTTTCTACAAGTAGAACAATGATTGGAACACGTAGACGGTTGAAATCTTTGTATATATTGCTTCTATATAATCTAAGAAACATATATTCAAAGCATCCAAACAGTACCATTCGCCAATTTTTTGTTCTTCAAGATTAAGTGAACTACGAGCCCCATTGTTAATCCCTTAACGGAAATTATTTGTAACTTTCGATAAGTAGAACAATGAATGGAACAGGTAGACGGTTGAAATCTTTGTATATATTGCTTCTATATAATCTAAGAAACATATATGCAAAGCATCCAAACAGTACAATTCGCCAATTATTTCATCTTCAAGTTTAAGTGAACTACGAGCCCCATTGTTAATACTTTAACGGAAATTATTTGTAACTTGCGACAAGTAGAACAATGAATGGAACAGGTAGACGGTTGAAATCAATGTATATATTGCTTCTATATAGTCTAAGAAACATATATGCAAAGCATCCAAACAGTACCATTCGCCAATTTTTTGTTCTACGAGTTTAAGTGAACAATGAGCCCCAATGGTTAATCCTTTATCGGAAACTATTTGTAACTTTCGACAAGTAGAACAATGATTGGAACACGTAGACGGTTGAAATCTTTGTATATATTGCTTCCATACAGTCTAAGAAACATGTTCGCAAAGCATCCAAACAGTACAATTCACCAATTTTTTGTTCTCCAAGTTTAAGTGAACAATGAGACCCAATGGTTAATCCTTTATCGGAAATTATTTGTAATTTTCGACAAGTAGAACAATGAATGGAAAAGGTAGACGGTTGAAATCTTTGTATATATTGCTTCTATATAATCTAAGAAACATATATGCAAAGCATCCAAACAGTACAATTCGCCAATTATTTCATCTTCAAGTTTAAGTGAACTACGAGCCCCATTGTTAATCACTTAACGGAAATTATTTGTAACTTTCGACAAGTAGAACAATGAATGGATCATGTAAACGGTTGAAATCATTGTATATATTGCTTCTATATAGTCTACGAAACATATATGCAAAGCATCCAAACAGTACCATTCGCCAATTTTTTGTTCTTCAAGTTTAAGTGAACTACGAGCCCCGTTGTTAATCCTTTAAAGGAAATTATTTGTAACTTTCGACAAGTAGAACAATGAATGGAACAGGTAGACTGTTGAAATCATTGTATATATTGCTTCTATATAGTCTAAGAAACATATATGCAAAGCATCCAAACAGTACAATTCGCCAATTATTTCATCTTCAAGTTTAAGTGAACTACGAGCCCCATTGTTAATCACTTAACGGAAATTATTTGTAACTTTCGACAAGTAGAACAATGAATGGAACACGTAGACGGTTGAAATCTTTGTATATATTGCTTCCATATAGTCTAAGAAACATGTACGCAAAGCATCCAAACAGTACCATACGCCAATTTTTTGTTCTTCAAGTTTAAGTAAACTACGATCCCCATTGTTAATCCCTTAACGGAAATTATTTGTAACTTTCGACAAGTAGAACAATGAATGGAACAGGTAGATGGTTGAAATCTTTGTATATATTGCTTCTATATAATCTAAGAAACATATATGCAAAGCATCCAAACAGTACAATTCGCCAATTATTTCATCTTCAAGTTTAAGTGAACTACGAGCCCCATTGTTAATCACTTAACGGAAATTATTTGTAACTTTCGACAAGTAGAACAATGAATGGATCATGTAAACGGTTGAAATCATTGTATATATTGCTTCTATATAGTCTACGAAACATATATGCAAAGCATCCAAACAGTACCATTCGCCAATTTTTTGTTCTTCAAGTTTAAGTGAACTACGAGCCCCATTGTTAATCCTTTAAAGGAAATTATTTGTAACTTTCGACAAGTAGAACAATGAATGGAACAGGTAGACTGTTGAAATCATTGTATATATTGCTTCTATATAGTCTAAGGAACATATATGCAAAGCATCCAAACAGTACAATTCGCCAATTTTTTGTTCTTCAAGTTTAAGTAAACTACGATCCCCATTGTTAATCCCTTAACGGAAATTATTTGAAACTGTCGACAAGTAGAACAATGAATGGAACAGGTAGACGGTTGAAATCATTGTATATATTGCTTCTATATAGTCTAAGAAACATATATGCAAAGCATCCAAATAGTACAATTCGACAATTTTTTGTTCTTCAAGTTTAAGTGAACAATGAGCCCCATTGTTAATCCTTTAAAGGAAATTATTTGTAAATTTCGACAAGTAGAACACTGAATGGAACAGGTAGACTGTTGAAATCATTGTATATATTGCTTCTATATAGTCTAAGAAACATATATTCAAAGCATCCAAACAGTACAATTCGCCAATTTTTTGTTCTTCAAGTTTAAGTAAACTACGATCCCCATTGTTAATCCCTTAACGGAAATTATTTGTGAATTTCGACAAGTAGAACAATGAATGGAACAGGTAGACGGTTGAAATCATTGTATATATTGCTTCTATATAGTCTAAGAAACATATATGCAAAGCATCCAAACAGTACAATTCGCAAATTTTTTGTTCTTCAAGATTAAGTGAACTACGAGCCCCATTGATAATCATGAAAGGGAAATTATTTGTAACTTTCTACAAGTAGAACAATGAATAGAACAGTTAGACTGTTGAAATCTTTGTATATATTGCTTCTATATAGTTTAAGAAACATATATGCAAAGCATCCAAACAGTACAATTCGCCAATTTATTGTTCTTCAAGTTTAAGTGAACAACGAGACCCATTGTTAATCCTTTAAAGGAAATTATTTGTAAATTTCGACAAGTAGAACAATGAATGGAACAGGTAGACTGTTGAAATCATTGTATATATTGCTTCAGTATAGCCTAAGAAACATATATGCAAAGCATCCAAACAGTACAATTCGCCAATTTTTTGTTCTTCAAGTTTAAGTGAACTACGAGCCCCATTGTTAATCCTTTAAAGGAAATTATTTGGAACTTTCGACAAGTAGAACAATGAATGGAACAGGTAGACTGTTGAAATCATTGTATATATTGCTTCTATATAGTCTAAGGAACATATATGCAAAGCATCCAAACAGTACAATTCGCCAATTTTTTGTTCTTCAAGTTTAAGTAAACTACGATCCCCATTGTTAATCCCTTAACGGAAATTATTTGTGAATTTCGACAAGTAGAACAATGAATGGAACAGGTAGACGGTTGAAATCATTGAATATATTGCTTCTATATAGTCTAAGAAACATATATGCAAAGCATCCAAACAGTACAATTCGCCAATTTTTTGTTCTTCAAGATTAAGTGAACTACGAGCCCCATTGATAATCATGAAAGGGAAATTATTTGTAACTTTCTACAAGTAGAACAATGAATAGAACAGTTAGACTGTTGAAATCTTTGTATATATTGCTTCTATATAGTTTAAGAAACATATATGCAAAGCATCCAAACAGTACAATTCGCCAATTTATTGTTCTTCAAGTTTAAGTGAACAACGAGACCCATTGTTAATCCTTTAAAGGAAATTATTTGTAAATTTCGACAAGTAGAACAATGAATGGAACAGGTAGACTGTTGAAATCATTGTATATATTGCTTCAGTATAGCCTAAGAAACATATATGGAAAGCATCCAAACAGTACAATTCGCCAATTTTTTGTTCTTCAAGTTTAAGTGAACAATGAGCCCCAATGGTTAATCCGTTATCGGAAATTATTTGTAACTTTCGACAAGTAGAACAATGAATTGAACAGGAGGACTGTTGAAATCTTTGTATATATTGCTTCTATACAGTCTGAGAAACATATATGCAACGCATCCAGACAGTACCATTCGCCAATTTTATGTTCTTCAAGTTTAAGTGAACTACGAGCCCCATTGTTAATCCCTTAACGGAAATTATTTGTGACTTTCGACAAGTATAACAATGAATGGAACAGGTAGACGGTTGAAATCATTGTATATATTGCTTCTATATAGTCTAAGAAACATATATGCAAAGCATCCAAACAGTACAATTCGCCAATTTTTTGTTCTTCAAGTTTAAGTAAACTACGATCCCCATTGTTAATCCCTTAACGGAAATTATTTGTAACTTTCGACAAGTAGAACAATGAATGGAACAGGTAGACGGTTGAATTCTTTGTATATATTGCTTCTATATAATCTAAGAAACATATATGCAATGCATCCAAACAGTACAATTCGCCAATTTTTTGTTCCACAAGTTTAAGTGAACTACGAGCCCCATTGTTAATCCTTTAACGGAAATTAATTGTAACTTTCTACAAGTAGGACAATGAATGGAACAGGTAGACGGTTGAAATCTTTGTATATATTGCTTCTATATAGTCTAAGAAACATATATGCATAGTGTCCAAACAGTACAATTCGCCAATTTTTTGCTCTTCAAGTTTAAGTAAACTACGATCCCCATTGTTAATCCGTTAACGGAAATTATTTGTAACTTTCGACAAGTAGAACAATGAATGGAACAGGTAGACGGTTGAAATCATTGTATATATTGCTTCTATATAGTCTAAGAAACATATATGCAAATCATCCAAACAGTACCATTCGCCAATTTTTTGTTCTTCAAGTTTAAGTGAACTACGAGCCCCATTGTTAATCCTTTAAAGGAAATTATTTGTAAATTTCGACAAGTAGAACAATGAATGGAACAGGTAGACTGTTGAAATCATTGTATATATTGCTTCTATATAGTCTAAGGAACATATATGCAAAGCATCCAAACAGTACAATTCGCCAATTTTTTGTTCTTCAAGTTTAAGTAAACTACGATCCCCATTGTTAATCCCTTAACGGAAATTATTTGAAACTGTCGACAAGTAGAACAATGAATGGAACAGGTAGACGGTTGAAATCATTGTATATATTGCTTCTATATAGTCTAAGAAACATATATGCAAAGCATCCAAATAGTACAATTCGACAATTTTTTGTTCTTCAAGTTTAAGTGAACAATGAGCCCCATTGTTAATCCTTTAAAGGAAATTATTTGTAAATTTCGACAAGTAGAACAATGAATGGAACAGGTAGACGGTTGAAATCTTTGTATATATTGCTTCTATATAGTCTAAGAAACATATATGCAAAGCATCCAAACAGTACAATTCGCGAATTTTTTGTTCCTGAAGTTTAATTGAACAATGAGCCCCAATGGTTAATCCTTTATCGGAAATTATTTGTAACTTTCGACATGTAGAACAATGAATGGAACAGGTAGACGGTTGAAATATTTGTATATATTGCTTCCGTATAGTCTAAGAAACATATATGCAATGCATCCAAACAGTACCATTCGCCAATTTTTTGTTCTTCAAGGTTAAGTGAACAATGAGCCCGATTGTTAATCCTTTATCGGAAATTATTTGTAAATTTCGACAAGTAGAACAATGATTGGAACACGTGGACGGTTGAAATCTTTATATATATTGCTTCCATATAGTCTAAGAAACATATATGCAAAGCATCCAAACAGTACAATTCGCCAATTTTTTGTTCTTCAAGTTTAAGTGAACTACGAGCCCCATTGTTAATCCTTTAAAGGAAATTATTTGTAAATTTCGGCAAGTAGAACAATGAATGGAATCGATAGACTGTTGAAATCATTGTATATATTGCTTCTATATAGTCTAAGAAACATATATGCAAAGCATCCAAACAGTACAATTCGCCAATTTTGTGTTCTTCAAGTTTAAGTGAACTACGAGCCCCATTGTTAATCCTTTAAAGGAAATTATTTGTAAATTTCGGCAAGTAGAACAATGAATGGAATCGATAGACTGTTGAAATCATTGTATATATTGCTTCTATATAGTCTAAGAAACATATATGCAAAGCATCCAAAAAGTACAATTCGCCAATTTTGTGTTCTTCAAGTTTAAGTGAACTACGAGCCCCATTGTTAATCCTTTAAAGGAAATTATTTGTAAATTTCGGCAAGTAGAACAATGAATGGAATAGATAGACTGTTGAAATCATTGTATATATTGCTTCTATATAGTCTAAGAAACATATATGCAAAGCATCCAAAGAGTACAATTCGCCAATTTTTTTGTTCTTCAAGTTTAAGTAAAATACGATCCCCATTGTTAATCCTTTAAAGGAAATTATTTGTAAATTTCGACAAGTAGAACACTGAATGGAACAGGTAGACTGTTGAAATCATTGTATATATTGCTTCTATATAGTCTAAGAAACATATATGCATAGTGTCCAAACAGTACAATTCGCCAATTTTTTGCTCTTCAAGTTTAAGTAAACTACGATCCCCATTGTTAATCCGTTAACGGAAATTATTTGTAACTTTCGACAAGTAGAACAATGAATGGAACAGGTAGACGGTTGAAATCATTGTATATATTGCTTCTATATAGTCTAAGAAACATATATGCAAATCATCCAAACAGTACCATTCGCCAATTTTTTGTTCTTCAAGTTTAAGTGAACTACGAGCCCCATTGTTAATCCTTTAAAGGAAATTATTTGTAAATTTCGACAAGTAGAACAATGAATGGAACAGGTAGACTGTTGAAATCATTGTATATATTGCTTCTATATAGTCTAAGGAACATATATGCAAAGCATCCAAACAGTACAATTCGCCAATTTTTTGTTCTTCAAGTTTAAGTAAACTACGATCCCCATTGTTAATCCCTTAACGGAAATTATTTGAAACTGTCGACAAGTAGAACAATGAATGGAACAGGTAGACGGTTGAAATCATTGTATATATTGCTTCTATATAGTCTAAGAAACATATATGCAAAGCATCCAAATAGTACAATTCGACAATTTTTTGTTCTTCAAGTTTAAGTGAACAATGAGCCCCATTGTTAATCCTTTAAAGGAAATTATTTGTAAATTTCGACAAGTAGAACAATGTGTGGAACAGGTAGACGGTCGAAATCTTTGTATATATTGCTTCTATATAATCTAAGAAACATATATGCAAAGCATCCAAACAGTACCATTCGCGAATTTATTGTTCTTCAAGTTTAAGTGAACAACGAGCCCCATTGATAATCATGAAAGGGAAATTATTTCTAAATTTCGACAAGTAGAACAATGATTGGAACAGGTAGACGGGTGAAATCCTTCTATATATTGCTTCTATATAGTCTAAGAAACACATATGCAAAGCGTCCAAACAGTACAATTCGCCAATTATTTGATCTTCAAGTTTAAGTGAACAATGAGCCCCAATGGTTAATCCTTTATCGGAAATTATTTGTAACTTTCGACATGTAGAACAATGAATGGAACAGGTAGACGGTTGAAATATTTGTATATATTGCTTCCGTATAGTCTAAGAAACATATATGCAATGCATCCAAACAGTACCATTCGCCAATTTTTTGTTCTTCAAGGTTAAGTGAACAATGAGCCCGATTGTTAATCCTTTATCGGAAATTATTTGTAAATTTCGACAAGTAGAACAATGATTGGAACACGTGGACGGTTGAAATCTTTGTATATATTGCTTCCATATAGTCTAAGAAACATATATGCAAAGCATCCAAACAGTACAATTCGCCAATTTTTTGTTCTTCAAGTTTAAGTGAACTACGAGCCCCATTGTTAATCCTTTAAAGGAAATTATTTGTAAATTTCGGCAAGTAGAACAATGAATGGAATCGATAGACTGTTGAAATCATTGTATATATTGCTTCTATATAGTCTAAGAAACATATATGCAAAGCATCCAAACAGTACAATTCGCCAATTTTGTGTTCTTCAAGTTTAAGTGAACTACGAGCCCCATTGTTAATCCTTTAAAGGAAATTATTTGTAAATTTCGGCAAGTAGAACAATGAATGGAATCGATAGACTGTTGAAATCATTGTATATATTGCTTCTATATAGTCTAAGAAACATATATGCAAAGCATCCAAAAAGTACAATTCGCCAATTTTGTGTTCTTCAAGTTTAAGTGAACTACGAGCCCCATTGTTAATCCTTTAAAGGAAATTATTTGTAAATTTCGGCAAGTAGAACAATGAATGGAATAGATAGACTGTTGAAATCATTGTATATATTGCTTCTGTATAGTCTAAGAAACATATATGCAAAGCATCCAAACAGTACAATTCGCCAATTTTGTGTTCTTCAAGTTTAAGTGAACTACGAGCCCCATTGTTAATCCTTTAAAGGAAATTATTTGTAAATTTCGGCAAGTAGAACAATGAATGGAATAGATAGACTGTTGAAATCATTGTATATATTGCTTCTATATAGTCTAAGAAACATATATGCAAAGCATCCAAACACTACAATTCGCCAATTTTTTGATCTTCAAGTTTAAGTGAACAACGAGCCCCATTGTTAATCCTTTAAAGGAAATTATCTGTAAATATCGACAAGTAGAACAATGAATGGAACAGGTAGACGGTTGAAATCATTGTATATATTGCTTCTATATAGTCTAAGAAACATATATGCAAAGCATCCAAACAGTACCATTCGCGAATTTATTGTTCTTCAAGTTTAAGTGAACAACGAGCCCCATTGATAATCATGAAAGGGAAATTATTTCTAAATTTCGACAAGTAGAACAATGATTGGAACAGGTAGACGGGTGAAATCCTTCTATATATTGCTTCTATATAGTCTAAGAAACATATATGCAAAGCATCCAAAGAGTACAATTCGCCAATTTTTTTGTTCTTCAAGTTTAAGTAAAATACGATCCCCATTGTTAATCCTTTAAAGGAAATTATTTGTAAATTTCGACAAGTAGAACACTGAATGGAACAGGTAGACTGTTGAAATCATTGTATATATTGCTTCTATATAGTCTAAGAAACATATATTCAAAGCATCCAAACAGTACAATTCGCCAATTTTTTGTTCTTCAAGTTTAAGTAAACTACGATCCCCATTGTTAATCCCTTAACGGAAATTATTTGTGAATTTCGACAAGTAGAACAATGAATGGAACAGGTAGACGGGTGAAATCCTTCTATATATTGCTTCTATATAGTCTAAGAAACATATATGCAAAGCGTCCAAACAGTACAATTCGCCAATTATTTGATCTTCAAGTTTAAGTGAACAATGAGCCCCAATGGTTAATCCTTTATCGGAAATTATTTGTAACTTTCGACATGTAGAACAATGAATGGAACAGGTAGACGGTTGAAATATTTGTATATATTGCTTCCGTATAGTCTAAGAAACATATATGCAATGCATCCAAACAGTACCATTCGCCAATTTTTTGTTCTTCAAGGTTAAGTGAACAATGAGCCCGATTGTTAATCCTTTATCGGAAATTATTTGTAAATTTCGACAAGTAGAACAATGATTGGAACACGTGGACGGTTGAAATCTTTGTATATATTGCTTCCATATAGTCTAAGAAACATATATGCAAAGCATCCAAACAGTACAATTCGCCAATTTTTTGTTCTTCAAGTTTAAGTGAACTACGAGCCCCATTGTTAATCCTTTAAAGGAAATTATTTGTAAATTTCGGCAAGTAGAACAATGAATGGAATCGATAGACTGTTGAAATCATTGTATATATTGCTTCTATATAGTCTAAGAAACATATATGCAAAGCATCCAAACAGTACAATTCGCCAATTTTGTGTTCTTCAAGTTTAAGTGAACTACGAGCCCCATTGTTAATCCTTTAAAGGAAATTATTTGTAAATTTCGGCAAGTAGAACAATGAATGGAATCGATAGACTGTTGAAATCATTGTATATATTGCTTCTATATAGTCTAAGAAACATATATGCAAAGCATCCAAAAAGTACAATTCGCCAATTTTGTGTTCTTCAAGTTTAAGTGAACTACGAGCCCCATTGTTAATCCTTTAAAGGAAATTATTTGTAAATTTCGGCAAGTAGAACAATGAATGGAATAGATAGACTGTTGAAATCATTGTATATATTGCTTCTATATAGTCTAAGAAACATATATGCAAAGCATCCAAACAGTACAATTCGCCAATTTTGTGTTCTTCAAGTTTAAGTGAACTACGAGCCCCATTGTTAATCCTTTAAAGGAAATTATTTGTAAATTTCGGCAAGTAGAACAATGAATGGAATAGATAGACTGTTGAAATCATTGTATATATTGCTTCTATATAGTCTAAGAAACATATATGCAAAGCATCCAAACAGTACAATTCGCCAATTTTTTGATCTTCAAGTTTAAGTGAACTACGAGCCCCATTGTTAATCCTTTAAAGGAAATTATTTGTAAATTTCGGCAAGTAGAACAATGAATGGAATAGATAGACTGTTGAAATCATTGTATATATTGCTTCTATATAGTCTAAGAAACATATATGCAAAGCATCCAAACAGTACAATTCGCCAATTTTGTGTTCTTCAAGTTTAAGTGAACTACGAGCCCCATTGTTAATCCTTTAAAGGAAATTATTTGTAAATTTCGGCAAGTAGAACAATGAATGGAATAGATAGACTGTTGAAATCATTGTATATATTGCTTCTATATAGTCTAAGAAACATATATGCAAAGCATCCAAACAGTACAATTCGCCAATTTTTTGATCTTCAAGTTTAAGTGAACAACGAGCCCCATTGTTAATCCTTTAAAGGAAATTATTTGTAAATATCGACAAGTAGAACAATGAATGGAACAGGTAGACGGTTGAAATCATTGTATATATTGCTTCTATATAGTCTAAGAAACATATATGCAAAGCATCCAAACAGTACCATTTGCGAATTTATTGTTCTTCAAGTTTAAGTGAACAACGAGCCCCATTGATAATCATGAAAGGGAAATTATTTCTAAATTTCGACAAGTAGAACAATGTATGGAACAGGTAGACGGTCGAAATCTTTGTATATATTGCTTCTATATAATCTAAGAAACATATATGCAAAGCATCCAAACAGTACCATTCGCGAATTTATTGTTCTTCAAGTTTAAGTGAACAACGAGCCCCATTGATAATCATGAAAGGGAAATTATTTCTAAATTTCGACAAGTAGAACAATGATTGGAACAGGTAGACGGGTGAAATCCTTCTATATATTGCTTCTATATAGTCTAAGAAACATATATGCAAAGCGTCCAAACAGTACAATTCGCCAATTATTTGATCTTCAAGTTTAAGTGAACAATGAGCCCCAATGGTTAATCCTTTATCGGAAATTATTTGTAACTTTCGACATGTAGAACAATGAATGGAACAGGTAGACGGGTGAAATATTTGTATATATTGCTTCCGTATAGTCTAAGAAACATATATGCAATGCATCCAAACAGTACCATTCGCCAATTTTTTGTTCTTCAAGGTTAAGTGAACAATGAGCCCGATTGTTAATCCTTTATCGGAAATTATTTGTAAATTTCGACAAGTAGAACAATGATTGGAACACGTGGACGGTTGAAATCTTTGTATATATTGCTTCCATATAGTCTAAGAAACATATATGCAAAGCATCCAAACAGTACAATTCGCCAATTTTTTGTTCTTCAAGTTTAAGTGAACTACGAGCCCCATTGTTAATCCTTTAAAGGAAATTATTTGTAAATTTCGGCAAGTAGAACAATGAATGGAATCGATAGACTGTTGAAATCACTGTATATATTGCTTCTATATAGTCTAAGAAACATATATGCAAAGCATCCAAACAGTACAATTCGCCAATTTTGTGTTCTTCAAGTTTAAGTGAACTACGAGCCCCATTGTTAATCCTTTAAAGGAAATTATTTGTAAATTTCGGCAAGTAGAACAATGAATGGAATCGATAGACTGTTGAAATCATTGTATATATTGCTTCTATATAGTCTAAGAAACATATATGCAAAGCATCCAAACAGTACAATTCGCCAATTTTGTGTTCTTCAAGTTTAAGTGAACTACGAGCCCCATTGTTAATCCTTTAAAGGAAATTATTTGTAAATTTCGGCAAGTAGAACAATGAATGGAATAGATAGACTGTTGAAATCATTGTATATATTGCTTCTATATAGTCTAAGAAACATATATGCAAAGCATCCAAACAGTACAATTCGCCAATTTTGTGTTCTTCAAGTTTAAGTGAACTACGAGCCCCATTGTTAATCCTTTAAAGGAAATTATTTGTAAATTTCGGCAAGTAGAACAATGAATGGAATAGATAGACTGTTGAAATCATTGTATATATTGCTTCTATATAGTCTAAGAAACATATATGCAAAGCATCCAAACAGTACAATTCGCCAATTTTTTTATCTTCAAGTTTAAGTGAACAACGAGCCCCATTGTTAATCCTTTAAAGGAAATTATTTGTAAATATCGACAAGTAGAACAATGAATGGAACAGGTAGACGGTTGAAATCATTGTATATATTGCTTCTATATAGTCTAAGAAACATATATGCAAAGCATCCAAACAGTACCATTCGCGAATTTATTGTTCTTCAAGTTTAAGTGAACAACGAGCCCCATTGATAATCATGAAAGGGAAATTATTTCTAAATTTCGACAAGTAGAACAATGATTGGAACAGGTAGACGGGTGAAATCCTTCTATATATTGCTTCTATATAGTCTAAGAAACATATATGCAAAGCATCCAAACAGTACAATTCGCCAATTTTTTTGTTCTTCAAGTTTAAGTGAACTACGAGCCCCATTGTTAATCCTTTATCGGAAATTATTTGTAATTTTCGACAAATAGAACAATGAATGGAACAGGTAGACGGTTGAAATCTTTGTATATATTGCTTCTATATAGTCTAAGAAACATATATGCAAAGCATCCAAACAGTACCATTCGCCAATTTTTTGTTCTTCAAGTTTAAGTGAACAACGAGCCCCATTGTTAATCCTTTAACGGAAATTATTTGTAACTTTCGACGAGGAGAACAATGAATGGAACAGGTAGACGGTTGAAATCATTGTATATATTGCTTCTATATAGTCTAAGAAACATATATGCAAAGCATCCAAACAGTACAATTCTCCAATTTTTTGTTCTTCAAGTTTAAGTGAACTACGAGCCCCATTGTTAATCCTTTAACGGAAATTAATTGTAGCTTTCGACAAGTAGAACAATGAATGGAACAGGTAGGCGGTTGAAATCTTTGTATATATTGCTTCTATATAATCTAAGAAACATATATGCAAAGCATCCAAACAGTACAATTCGCCAATTATTTCATATTCAAGTTTAAGTGAATTACGAGCCCCATTGTTAATCCTTTAACGGAAATTAATTGTATCTTTCTACAAGTAGAACAATGAGTGGAACTGGTAGACGGTTGAAATCTTTGTATATATTGCTTCCATATAGTCTAAGAAACATTTATGCAAAGCATCCAAACAGTACAATTCGCCAATTTTTTGTTCTTCAAGTTTAAGTAAACTACGATCCCCATTGTTAATCCCTTAACGGAAATTATTTGTAACTTTCGACAAGTAGAACAGTGAATGGAACAGGTAGACGGTTGAAATCTTTGTATATATTGCTTCTATATAGTCTAAGAAACATATATGCAAAGCATCCAAACAGTACAATTCGCCAATTTTTTGTTCTTCAAGTTTAAGTGAACAATGAGCCCCAATGGTTAATCCCTTATCGGTAATTATTTGTAACTTTCGACAAGTAGAACAATGAATGAAACAGGTAGACGGTTGAAATCCTTGTATATATTGCTTCCATATAGTCTAAGAAACATGTACGCAAAGCATCCAAACAGTACCATTCGCCAATTTTTTGTTCTTCAAGTTTAAGTGAACAATGAGCCCCATTTTTAATCCTTTAAAGGAAATTATTTGTAAATTTCGACAAGTAGAACAATGATTGGAACACGTAGACGGTTGAAATCTTTGTATATATTGCTTTCATATAGTCTAAGAAACATGTACGCAAAGCATCAAAACAGTACCATTCGCTAATTTTTTGTTCTTCAAGTTTAAGTGAACAATGAGCCCCAATGGTTAATCCTTTATCGGAAATTATTTGTAACTTGCGACAAGTAGAACAATGAATGGAACAGGTAGCCGGTTGAAATCTTTGTATATATTGCTTCTATATAGTCTAAGAAACATACATGCAAAGCATCCAAACAGTACCATTCGCCAATTTTTTGTTCTTCAAGTTTAAGTGAACAATGAGCCCCAATGGTTAATCCATTATCGGTAATTATTTGTAACTTTCGACAAGTAGAACAATGAATGGAACAGGTAGCCGGTTGAAACCAATGTATATATTGCTTCTATATAGTCTAAGAAACATATATGCAAAGCATCCAAACAGTACCATTCGCAATTTTTTTGTTCTTCAAGTTTAAGTGAACAACGAGCCCCATTGTTAATCCTTTAAAGGAAATTATTTGTAAATTTCGACAAGTAGAACAATGAATGGAACAGGTAGGCGGTTGAAATCTTTGTATATATTGCTTCTATATAATCTAAGAAACATATATGCAAAGCATCCAAACAGTACAATTCGCCAATTATTTCATATTCAAGTTTAAGTGAATTACGAGCCCCATTGTTAATCCTTTAACGGAAATTAATTGTATCTTTCTACAAGTAGAACAATGAGTGGAACTGGTAGACGGTTGAAATCTTTGTATATATTGCTTCCATATAGTCTAAGAAACATTTATGCAAAGCATCCAAACAGTACAATTCGCCAATTTTTTGTTCTTCAAGTTTAAGTAAACTACGATCCCCATTGTTAATCCCTTAACGGAAATTATTTGTAACTTTCGACAAGTAGAACAGTGAATGGAACAGGTAGACGGTTGAAATCTTTGTATATATTGCTTCTATATAGTCTAAGAAACATATATGCAAAGCATCCAAACAGTACAATTCGCCAATTTTTTGTTCTTCAAGTTTAAGTGAACAATGAGCCCCAATGGTTAATCCCTTATCGGTAATTATTTGTAACTTTCGACAAGTAGAACAATGAATGAAACAGGTAGACGGTTGAAATCCTTGTATATATTGCTTCCATATAGTCTAAGAAACATGTACGCAAAGCATCCAAACAGTACCATTCGCCAATTTTTTGTTCTTCAAGTTTAAGTGAACAATGAGCCCCATTTTTAATCCTTTAAAGGAAATTATTTGTAAATTTCGACAAGTAGAACAATGATTGGAACACGTAGACGGTTGAAATCTTTGTATATATTGCTTTCATATAGTCTAAGAAACATGTACGCAAAGCATCAAAACAGTACCATTCGCTAATTTTTTGTTCTTCAAGTTTAAGTGAACAATGAGCCCCAATGGTTAATCCTTTATCGGAAATTATTTGTAACTTGCGACAAGTAGAACAATGAATGGAACAGGTAGCCGGTTGAAATCTTTGTATATATTGCTTCTATATAGTCTAAGAAACATACATGCAAAGCATCCAAACAGTACCATTCGCCAATTTTTTGTTCTTCAAGTTTAAGTGAACAATGAGCCCCAATGGTTAATCCATTATCGGTAATTATTTGTAACTTTCGACAAGTAGAACAATGAATGGAACAGGTAGCCGGTTGAAACCAATGTATATATTGCTTCTATATAGTCTAAGAAACATATATGCAAAGCATCCAAACAGTACCATTCGCAATTTTTTTGTTCTTCAAGTTTAAGTGAACAACGAGCCCCATTGTTAATCCTTTAAAGGAAATTATTTGTAAATTTCGACAAGTAGAACAATGATTGGAACACGTAGACGGTTGAAATCTTTGTATATATTGCTTCCATATAGTGTAAGAAAGATGTACGCAAAGCATCCAAACAGTACCATTCGCCAATTTTTTGTTCTTCAAGTTTAAGTGAACAATGAGCCCCAATGGTTAATCCTTTATCGGAAATTATTTGTAATTTTCGACAAGTAGAACAATGAATGAAACAGGTAGACGGTCGAAATCTTTGTATATATTGCTTCTATATAATCTAAGAAACATATATGCAAAGCATCCAAACAGTTACCATTCGCCAATTTTTTGTTCTTCAAGTTTAAGTGAACTACGAGCCCCATTGTTAATCATGAAACGGAAATTAGTTGTAACTTTCTACAAGTAGAACAATGAATGGAACAGGTAGACTGTTGAAATCATTGTATACATTGCTTCTATATAGTCTAAGAAACATATATGCAAAGCATCCAAACAGTACAATTCGCCAATTTTTTGTTCTTCAAGTTTAAGTAAACTACGATCCCCATTGTTAATCCCTTAACGGAAATTATTTGTAACTTTCGACAAGTAGAACAATGATTGGAACAGGTAGACGGTTGAAATCATTGTATATATTGCTTCTATATAGTCTAAGAAACATATCTGCAGATCATCCAAACAGTACAATCCGCCAATTATTTGATCTTCAAGTTTAAGTGAACTACGAGCCCCATTGTTAATACTTTAACGGAAATTATTTGTAACTTGCGACAAGTAGAACAATGAATGGAACAGGTAGAAGGTTGAAATCAATGTATATATTGCTTCTATATAGTCTAAGAAACATATATGCAAAGCATCCAAACAGTACCATTCGCCAATTTTTTGTTCTTCAAGTTTAAGTGAACAACGAGCCGCATTGTTAATCCTTTAAAGGAAATTATTTGTAAATTTCGAAAAGTAGAACAATGATTGGAACACGTAGACGGTTGAAATCTTTGTATATATTGCTTCTATATAATCTAAGAAACATATATGCAAAGCGTCCAAACAGTACAATTCGCCAATTATTTGATCTTCAAGTTTAAGTGAACTACGAGCCCCATTGTTAATACTTTAACGGAAATTATTTGTAACTTGCGACAAGTAGAACAATGAATAGAACAGGTAGACGGTTGAAATCTTTGTATATGTTGCGTCTATATATTCTAAGAAACCTATATGCAAAGCATCTAAACAGTAACAATCGCCAATTTTTTGATCTTCAAGTTTAAGTGAACATTGAGCCCCATTGATAATCATGAAATGGAAATTATTTGTAACTTTCTACAAGTTGAACAATGAATAGTACAGGTAGACGGGTGAAATCTTTCTATATATTACTTCTAAATAGTCTACGAAACATATATGCAAAGCATCCAAACAGTACAATTCGCCAATTTTTTGTTCTTCAAGTTTAAGTGAACTACGAGCCCCATTGTTAATCCTTTAACGGAAATTAATTGTAACTTTCTACAAGTAGAACAATGATTGGAACACGTAGACGGTTGAAATCTTTGTATATATTGCTTCCATATAGTCTAAGAAACATATATGCAAAGCATCCAAACAGTACCATTCGCCAATTTTTTGTTCTTCAAGTTGAAGTGAACAATGAGCCCCATTGTTAATCGTTTATCGGAAATTATTTGTAACTTGCGACAAGTAGAACAATGAATGGAACAGGTAGCCGGTTGAAATCTTTGTATATATTGCTTGTATATAGTCTAAGAAACATATATGCAAAGCATCCAAACAGTACAATTCGCCAATTTCTTGTACTTCAAGTTTAAGTGAACAATGAGCCCCAATGGTTTATCCATTATCGGTAATTATTTGTAACTTTCGACAAGTAGAACAATGAATGGAACAGGTAGACGGTTGAAATCCTTGTATATATTGCGTCTATATAATCTAAGAAACATATATGCAAAGCATCCAGACAGTACCATTCGCCAATTTTTTGTTCTTCAAGTTTAAGTGAAGTACGAGCCCCATTGTTAATCCTTTAAGGGAAATTATTTGTAAATTTCGACAAGTAGAACAATGAATGGAACAGGTAGACTGTTGAAATCATTGTATATATTGCTTCTATATAGTCTAAGAAACATATATGCAAAGCGTCCAAACAGTACAATTCGCCAATTATTTGATCTTCCAGTTTAAGTGAACTACGAGCCCCATTGTTAATACTTTAACGGAAATTATTTGTAACTTGCGACAAGTAGAACAATGAATGGAACAGGTAGCCGGTTGAAATCAATGTATATATTGCTTCTATATAGTCTAAGAAACATTTATGCAAAGCATCCAAACAGTACCATTCGCAATTTTTTGTTCTTCAAGTTTAAGTGAACAACGAGCGCCATTATTAATCCTTTAAAGGAAATTAATTGTAAATTTCGGCAAGTAGAACAATGATGGGAACACGTAGACGGTTGAAATCTTTGTATATATTGCTTCTATATAATCTAACAAACATATATGCAAAGCAGCCAAACAGTACAATTCGCCAATTTATTGTTCTTCAAGTTTAAGTAAACTACGATCCCCATTGTTAATCCCTTAACGGAAATTATTTGTAAATT
The DNA here is from genome assembly GCA_963989415.1 of Cerceris ruficornis. Taxonomy (NCBI): domain Eukaryota; kingdom Metazoa; phylum Arthropoda; class Insecta; order Hymenoptera; family Crabronidae; genus Cerceris; species Cerceris ruficornis. The sequence goes on along the minus strand of CAXDIW010000024.1, from coordinate 623,434 downwards.
TCGACAAGTAGAACAATATATGGAACAGGTAGACTGTTGAAATCATTGTATATATTGATTCTATATAGTCTAAGAAACATATATGCAAAGCATCCAAACAGTACAATTCGCCAATTTTTTGTTCTTCAAGTTTAAGTAAACTACGATCCCCATTGTTAATCCCTTAACGGAAATTATTTGTAACTTTCGACAAGTAGAACAATGAATGGAACAGGTAGACGGTTGAAATCATTGTATATATTGCTTCTATATAGTCTAAGAAACATATCTGCAGATCATCCAAACAGTACAATCCGCCAATTATTTGATCTTCAAGTTTAAGTGAACTACGAGCCCCATTGTTAATACTTTAACGGAAATTATTTGTAACTTGCGACAAGTAGAACAATGAATGGAACAGGTAGACTGTTGAAATCATTGTATATATTGCTTCTATATAGTCTAAGAAACATATATGCAAAGCGTCCAAACAGTACAATTCGCCAATTATTTGATCTTCAAGTTTAAGTGAACTACGAGCCCCATTGTTAATACTTTAACGGAAATTATTTGTAACTTGCGACAAGTAGAACAATGAATGGAACAGGTAGCCGGTTGAAATCAATGTATATATTGCTTCTATATAGTCTAAGAAACATATATGCAAAGCATCCAAACAGTACTATTCGCAATTTTTTGTTCTTCAAGTTTAAGTGTACAACGAGCCCCATTGTTAATCCTTTAAAGGAAATTAATTGTAAATTTCGGCAAGTAGAACAATGATGGGAACACGTAGACGGTTGAAATCTTTGTATATATTGCTTCCATATAGTCTAAGAAACATGTACGCAAAGCATCCAAATAGTACCATTCGCCAATTTTTTGTTCTTCAAGTTTAAGTGAACTACGAGCCCCATTGTTAATCCTTTAAAGGAAAGTATTTGTAAATTTCGACAAGTAAAACAATGAATGGATCAGGTAGACGGTTGAAATCATTGCATATATTGCTTCTATATAATCTACGAAACATATATGAAAAGCATCCAAACAGTACAATTCACGAATTTTTTGTTCTTCAAGTTTAAGTGAACTACGAGCCCCATTGTTAATCCTTTAAAGGAAATTAATTGTAAATTTCGGCAAGTAAAACAATGATGGGAACACGTAGACGGTTGAAATCTTTGTATATATTGCTTCCATATAGTCTAAGAAACATGTACGCAAAGCATCCAAACAGTACAATTCGCCAATTTTTTGTTCTTCAAGTTTAAGTGAACTACGAGCCCCATTGTTAATCCTTCAAAGGAAATTATTTGTAAATTTCGACAAGTAGAACAATGAATGGAACAGGTAGACTGTTGCAATCATTGTATATATTGATTCTATATAGTCTAGGAAACATATATGCAAAGCATCCAAACAGTACAATTCGCCAATTTTTTGTTCTTCAAGTTTAAGTAAACTACGATCCCCATTGTTAATCCCTTAACGGAAATTATTTGTAACTTTCGACAAGTAGAACAATGAATGGAACAGGTAGACGGTTGAAATCATTGTATATATTGCATCTATATAGTCTAAGAAACATATCTGCAGATCATCCAAACAGTACAATCCGCCAATTATTTGATCTTCAAGTTTAAGTGAACTACGAGCCCCATTGTTAATACTTTAACGGAAATTATTTGTAACTTGCGACAAGTAGAACTATGAATGGAACAGGTAGACGGTTGAAATCAATGTATATGTTGCGTCTATATATTCTAAGAAACCTATATGCAAAGCATCTAAACAGTACCATTCGCCAATTTTTTGTTCTTCAAGTTTAAGTGAAGTACGAGCCCCATTGTTAATCCTTTAAGGGAAATTATTTGTAAATTTCGACAAGTAGAACAATGAATGGAACAGGTAGACTGTTGAAATCATTGTATATATTGCTTCTATATAGTCTAAGAAACATATATGCAAAGCGTCCAAACAGTACAATTCGCCAATTATTTGATCTTCAAGTTTAAGTGAACTACGAGCCCCATTGTTAATACTTTAACGGAAATTATTTGTAACTTGCGACAAGTAGAACAATGAATGGAACAGGTAGCCGGTTGAAATCAATGTATATATTGCTTCTATATAGTCTAAGAAACATATATGCAAAGCATCCAAACAGTACTATTCGCAATTTTTTGTTCTTCAAGTTTAAGTGTACAACGAGCCCCATTGTTAATCCTTTAAAGGAAATTAATTGTAAATTTCGGCAAGTAGAACAATGATGGGAACACGTAGACGGTTGAAATCTTTGTATATATTGCTTCCATATAGTCTAAGAAACATGTACGCAAAGCATCCAAATAGTACCATTCGCCAATTTTTTGTTCTTCAAGTTTAAGTGAACTACGAGCCCCATTGTTAATCCTTTAAAGGAAAGTATTTGTAAATTTCGACAAGTAAAACAATGAATGGATCAGGTAGACGGTTGAAATCATTGCATATATTGCTTCTATATAATCTACGAAACATATATGAAAAGCATCCAAACAGTACAATTCACGAATTTTTTGTTCTTCAAGTTTAAGTGAACTACGAGCCCCATTGTTAATCCTTTAAAGGAAATTAATTGTAAATTTCGGCAAGTAAAACAATGATGGGAACACGTAGACGGTTGAAATCTTTGTATATATTGCTTCCATATAGTCTAAGAAACATGTACGCAAAGCATCCAAACAGTACAATTCGCCAATTTTTTGTTCTTCAAGTTTAAGTGAACTACGAGCCCCATTGTTAATCCTTCAAAGGAAATTATTTGTAAATTTCGACAAGTAGAACAATGAATGGAACAGGTAGACTGTTGCAATCATTGTATATATTGATTCTATATAGTCTAGGAAACATATATGCAAAGCATCCAAACAGTACAATTCGCCAATTTTTTGTTCTTCAAGTTTAAGTAAACTACGATCCCCATTGTTAATCCCTTAACGGAAATTATTTGTAACTTTCGACAAGTAGAACAATGAATGGAACAGGTAGACGGTTGAAATCATTGTATATATTGCATCTATATAGTCTAAGAAACATATCTGCAGATCATCCAAACAGTACAATCCGCCAATTATTTGATCTTCAAGTTTAAGTGAACTACGAGCCCCATTGTTAATACTTTAACGGAAATTATTTGTAACTTGCGACAAGTAGAACTATGAATGGAACAGGTAGACGGTTGAAATCAATGTATATGTTGCGTCTATATATTCTAAGAAACCTATATGCAAAGCATCTAAACAGTAACAATCGCCAATTTTTTGATCTTCAAGTTTAAGTGAACATCGAGCCCCATTGATAATCATGAAATGGAAATTATTTGTAACTTTCTACAAGTAGAACAATGAATAGTACAGGTAGACGGGTGAAATCATTGTTTATATTGCTTCTATATAGTCTAAGAAACATATATGCAAAGCGTCCAAACAGTACAATTCGCCAATTATTTGATCTTCAAGTTTAAGTAAAATACGATCCCCATTTTTAATCCTTTAAAGGAAATTATTTGTAAATTTCGACAAGTAGAACAATGATTGGAACACGTAGACGGTTGAAATCTTTGTATATATTGCTTCCTTATAGTGTAAGAAAGATGTACGCAAAGCATCCAAACAGTACCATTCGCCAATTTTTTGTTCTTCAAGTTTAAGTGAACAATGAGCCCCAATGGTTAATCCTTTATCGGAAATTATTTGTAATTTTCGACAAGTAGAACAATGAATGAAACAGGTAGACGGTCGAAATCTTTGTATATATTGCTTCTATATAATCGAAGAAACATATATGCAAAGCATCCAAACAGTTACCATTCGCCAATTTTTTGTTCTTCAAGTTTAAGTGAACAACGAGCCCCATTGATGATCATGAAACGGAAATTATTTGTAACTTTCTACAAGTAGAACAATGAATGGAACAGGTAGACTGTTGAAATCATTGTATATATTGCTTCTATATAGTCTAAGAAACATATATGCAAAGCGTCCAAACAGTACAATTCGCCAATTATTTGATCTTCAAGTTTAAGTGAACAACGAGCCCCATTGTTAATCCTTTAACGGAAATTAATTGTAACTTTCTACAAGTAGAACAATGATTGGAACACGTAGACGGTTGAAATCTTTGTATATATTGCTTCCATATAGTCGAAGAAACATATATGCAAAGCATCCAAACAGTACCATTCGCCAATTTTTTGTTCTTCAAGTTTAAGTGAAGTACGAGCCCCATTGTTAATCCTTTAAGGGAAATTATTTGTAAATTTCGACAAGTAGAACAATGAATGGAACAGGTAGACTGTTGAAATCATTGTATATATTGCTTCTATATAGTCTAAGAAACATATATGCAAAGCGTCCAAACAGTACAATTCGCCAATTATTTGATCTTCAAGTTTAAGTGAACTACGAGCCCCATTGTTAATACTTTAACGGAAATTATTTGTAACTTGCGACAAGTAGAACAATGAATGGAACAGGTAGCCGGTTGAAATCAATGTATATATTGCTTCTATATAGTCTAAGAAACATATATGCAAAGCATCCAAACAGTACTATTCGCAATTTTTTGTTCTTCAAGTTTAAGTGTACAACGAGCCCCATTGTTAATCCTTTAAAGGAAATTAATTGTAAATTTCGGCAAGTAGAACAATGATGGGAACACGTAGACGGTTGAAATCTTTGTATATATTGCTTCCATATAGTCTAAGAAACATGTACGCAAAGCATCCAAATAGTACCATTCGCCAATTTTTTGTTCTTCAAGTTTAAGTGAACTACGAGCCCCATTGTTAATCCTTTAAAGGAAATTATTTGTAAATTTCGACAAGTAAAACAATGAATGGATCAGGTAGACGGTTGAAATCATTGCATATATTGCTTCTATATAATCTACGAAACATATATGCAAAGCATCCAAACAGTACAATTCACGAATTTTTTGTTCTTCAAGTTTAAGTGAACTACGAGCCCCATTGTTAATCCTTTAAAGGAAATTAATTGTAAATTTCGGCAAGTAAAACAATGATGGGAACACGTAGACGGTTGAAATCTTTGTATATATTGCTTCCATATAGTCTAAGAAACATGTACGCAAAGCATCCAAACAGTACAATTCGCCAATTTTTTGTTCTTCAAGTTTAAGTGAACTACGAGCCCCATTGTTAATCCTTCAAAGGAAATTATTTGTAAATTTCGACAAGTAGAACAATGAATGGAACAGGTAGACTGTTGCAATCATTGTATATATTGATTCTATATAGTCTAGGAAACATATATGCAAAGCATCCAAACAGTACAATTCGCCAATTTTTTGTTCTTCAAGTTTAAGTAAACTACGATCCCCATTGTTAATCCCTTAACGGAAATTATTTGTAACTTTCGACAAGTAGAACAATGAATGGAACAGGTAGACGGTTGAAATCATTGTATATATTGCATCTATATAGTCTAAGAAACATATCTGCAGATCATCCAAACAGTACAATCCGCCAATTATTTGATCTTCAAGTTTAAGTGAACTACGAGCCCCATTGTTAATACTTTAACGGAAATTATTTGTAACTTGCGACAAGTAGAACTATGAATGGAACAGGTAGACGGTTGAAATCAATGTATATGTTGCGTCTATATATTCTAAGAAACCTATATGCAAAGCATCTAAACAGTAACAGTCGCCAATTTTTTGATCTTCAAGTTTAAGTGAACATCGAGCCCCATTGATAATCATGAAATGGAAATTATTTGTAACTTTCTACAAGTAGAACAATGAATAGTACAGGTAGACGGGTGAAATCATTGTTTATATTGCTTCTATATAGTCTAAGAAACATATATGCAAAGCGTCCAAACAGTACAATTCGCCAATTATTTGATCTTCAAGTTTAAGTAAAATACGATCCCCATTTTTAATCCTTTAAAGGAAATTATTTGTAAATTTCGACAAGTAGAACAATGATTGGAACACGTAGACGGTTGAAATCTTTGTATATATTGCTTCCATATAGTGTAAGAAAGATGTACGCAAAGCATCCAAACAGTACCATTCGCCAATTTTTTGTTCTTCAAGTTTAAGTGAACAATGAGCCCCAATGGTTAATCCTTTATCGGAAATTATTTGTAATTTTCGACAAGTAGAACAATGAATGGAACAGGTAGACGGTTGAAATCATTGTATATATTGCTTCTATATAGTCTAAGAAACATATATGCAAAGCGTCCAAACAGTACAATTCGCCAATTATTTGATCTTCAAGTTTAAGTGAACAACGAGCCCCATTGATAATCATGAAACGGAAATTATTTGTAACTTTCTACAAGTAGAACAATGAATGGAACAGGTAGACTGTTGAAATCATTGTATATATTGCTTCTATATAGTCTAAGAAACATATATGCAAAGCGTCCAAACAGTACAATTCGCCAATTATTTGATCTTCAATTTTAAGTAAAATACGATCCCCATTGTTAATCCTTTAAAGGAAATTATTTGTAACTTTCGACAAGTAGAACAATGAATGGAACAGGTAGACGGTTGAAATCTTTGTATATATTGCTTCCATATAGTCGAAGAAACATATATGCAAAGCATCCAAACAGTACCATTCGCCAATTTTTTGTTCTTCAAGTTTAAGTGAAGTACGAGCCCCATTGTTAATCCTTTAAGGGAAATTATTTGTAAATTTCGACAAGTAGAACAATGAATGGAACAGGTAGACTGTTGAAATCATTGTATATATTGCTTCTATATAGTCTAAGAAACATATATGCAAAGCGTCCAAACAGTACAATTCGCCAATTATTTGATCTTCAAGTTTAAGTGAACTACGAGCCCCATTGTTAATACTTTAACGGAAATTATTTGTAACTTGCGACAAGTAGAACAATGAATGGAACAGGTAGCCGGTTGAAATCAATGTATATATTGCTTCTATATAGTCTAAGAAACATATATGCAAAGCATCCAAACAGTACTATTCGCAATTTTTTGTTCTTCAAGTTTAAGTGTACAACGAGCCCCATTGTTAATCCTTTAAAGGAAATTAATTGTAAATTTCGGCAAGTAGAACAATGATGGGAACACGTAGACGGTTGAAATCTTTGTATATATTGCTTCCATATAGTCTAAGAAACATGTACGCAAAGCATCCAAATAGTACCATTCGCCAATTTTTTGTTCTTCAAGTTTAAGTGAACTACGAGCCCCATTGTTAATCCTTTAAAGGAAATTATTTGTAAATTTCGACAAGTAAAACAATGAATGGATCAGGTAGACGGTTGAAATCATTGCATATATTGCTTCTATATAATCTACGAAACATATATGCAAAGCATCCAAACAGTACAATTCACGAATTTTTTGTTCTTCAAGTTTAAGTGAACTACGAGCCCCATTGTTAATCCTTTAAAGGAAATTAATTGTAAATTTCGGCAAGTAAAACAATGATGGGAACACGTAGACGGTTGAAATCTTTGTATATATTGCTTCCATATAGTCTAAGAAACATGTACGCAAAGCATCCAAACAGTACAATTCGCCAATTTTTTGTTCTTCAAGTTTAAGTGAACTACGAGCCCCATTGTTAATCCTTCAAAGGAAATTATTTGTAAATTTCGACAAGTAGAACAATGAATGGAACAGGTAGACTGTTGCAATCATTGTATATATTGATTCTATATAGTCTAGGAAACATATATGCAAAGCATCCAAACAGTACAATTCGCCAATTTTTTGTTCTTCAAGTTTAAGTAAACTACGATCCCCATTGTTAATCCCTTAACGGAAATTATTTGTAACTTTCGACAAGTAGAACAATGAATGGAACAGGTAGACGGTTGAAATCATTGTATATATTGCATCTATATAGTCTAAGAAACATATCTGCAGATCATCCAAACAGTACAATCCGCCAATTATTTGATCTTCAAGTTTAAGTGAACTACGAGCCCCATTGTTAATACTTTAACGGAAATTATTTGTAACTTGCGACAAGTAGAACTATGAATGGAACAGGTAGACGGTTGAAATCAATGTATATGTTGCGTCTATATATTCTAAGAAACCTATATGCAAAGCATCTAAACAGTAACAATCGCCAATTTTTTGATCTTCAAGTTTAAGTGAACATCGAGCCCCATTGATAATCATGAAATGGAAATTATTTGTAACTTTCTACAAGTAGAACAATGAATAGTACAGGTAGACGGGTGAAATCATTGTTTATATTGCTTCTATATAGTCTAAGAAACATATATGCAAAGCGTCCAAACAGTACAATTCGCCAATTATTTGATCTTCAAGTTTAAGTAAAATACGATCCCCATTTTTAATCCTTTAAAGGAAATTATTTGTAAATTTCGACAAGTAGAACAATGATTGGAACACGTAGACGGTTGAAATCTTTGTATATATTGCTTCCATATAGTGTAAGAAAGATGTACGCAAAGCATCCAAACAGTACCATTCGCCAATTTTTTGTTCTTCAAGTTTAAGTGAACAATGAGCCCCAATGGTTAATCCTTTATCGGAAATTATTTGTAATTTTCGACAAGTAGAACAATGAATGGAACAGGTAGACGGTTGAAATCATTGTATATATTGCTTCTATATAGTCTAAGAAACATATATGCAAAGCGTCCAAACAGTACAATTCGCCAATTATTTGATCTTCAAGTTTAAGTGAACAACGAGCCCCATTAATAATCATGAAACGGAAATTATTTGTAACTTTCTACAAGTAGAACAATGAATGGAACAGGTAGACTGTTGAAATCATTGTATATATTGCTTCTATATAGTCTAAGAAACATATATGCAAAGCGTCCAAACAGTACAATTCGCCAATTATTTGATCTTCAATTTTAAGTAAAATACGATCCCCATTGTTAATCCTTTAAAGGAAATTATTTGTAACTTTCGACAAGTAGAACAATGAATGGAACAGGTAGACGGTTGAAATCATTGTATATATTGCATCTATATAGTCTAAGAAACATATCTGCAGATCATCCAAACAGTACAATCCGCCAATTATTTGATCTTCAAGTTTAAGTGAACTACGAGCCCCATTGTTAATACTTTAACGGAAATTATTTGTAACTTGCGACAAGTAGAACTATGAATGGAACAGGTAGACGGTTGAAATCAATGTATATGTTGCGTCTATATATTCTAAGAAACCTATATGCAAAGCATCTAAACAGTAACAATCGCCAATTTTTTGATCTTCAAGTTTAAGTGAACAGCGAGCCCCATTGATAATCATGAAATGGAAATTATTTGTAACTTTCTACAAGTAGACTAATGAATAGTACAGGTAGACGGGTGAAATCATTGTTTATATTGCTTCTATATAGTCTAAGAAACATATATGCAAAGCGTCCAAACAGTACAATTCGCCAATTATTTGATCTTCAAGTTTAAGTAAAATACGATCCCCATTTTTAATCCTTTAAAGGAAATTATTTGTAAATTTCGACAAGTAGAACAATGATTGGAACACGTAGACGGTTGAAATCTTTGTATATATTGCTTCCTTATAGTGTAAGAAAGATGTACGCAAAGCATCCAAACAGTACCATTCGCCAATTTTTTGTTCTTCAAGTTTAAGTGAACAATGAGCCCCAATGGTTAATCCTTTATCGGAAATTATTTGTAATTTTCGACAAGTAGAACAATGAATGAAACAGGTAGACGGTCGAAATCTTTGTATATATTGCTTCTATATAATCGAAGAAACATATATGCAAAGCATCCAAACAGTTACCATTCGCCAATTTTTTGTTCTTCAAGTTTAAGTGAACAACGAGCCCCATTGATGATCATGAAACGGAAATTATTTGTAACTTTCTACAAGTAGAACAATGAATGGAACAGGTAGACTGTTGAAATCATTGTATATATTGCTTCTATATAGTCTAAGAAACATATATGCAAAGCGTCCAAACAGTACAATTCGCCAATTATTTGATCTTCAAGTTTAAGTGAACAACGAGCCCCATTGATAATCATGAAACGGAAATTATTTGTAACTTTCTACAAGTAGAACAATGAATGGAACAGGTAGACTGTTGAAATCATTGTATATATTGCTTCTATATAGTCTAAGAAACATATATGCAAAGCGTCCAAACAGTACAATTCGCCAATTATTTGATCTTCAATTTTAAGTAAAATACGATCCCCATTGTTAATCCTTTAAAGGAAATTATTTGTAAATTTCGACAAGTAGAACAATGATTGGAACACGTAGACGGTTGAAATCTTTGTATATATTGCTTCCATATAGTGTAAGAAAGATGTACGCAAAGCATCCAAACAGTACCATTCGCCAATTTTTTGTTCCACAAGTTTAAGTGAACTACGAGCCCCATTGTTAATCCTTTAACGGAAATTAATTGTAACTTTCTACAAGTAGGACAATGAATGGAACAGGTAGACGGTTGAAATCTTTGTATATATTGCTTCTATATAGTCTAAGAAACATATATGCATAGCGTCCAAACAGTACAATTCGCCAATTTTTTGCTCTTCAAGTTTAAGTAAACTACGATCCCCATTGTTAATCCCTTAACGGAAATTATTTGTAACTTTCGACAAGTGGAACAATGAATGGAACAGGTAGACGGTTGAAATCATTGTATATATTGCTTCTATATAGTCTAAGAAACATATATGCAAATCATCCAAACAGTACCATTCGCCAATTTTTTGTTCTTCAAGTTTAAGTGAACTACGAGCCCCATTGTTAATCCTTTAAAGGAAATTATTTGTAAATTTCGACAAGTAGAACAATGAATGGAACAGGTAGACGGTTGAATTCTTTGTATATATTGCTTCTATATAATCTAAGAAACATATATGCAATGCATCCAAACAGTACAATTCGCCAATTTTTTGTTCCACAAGTTTAAGTGAACTACGAGCCCCATTGTTAATCCTTTAACGGAAATTAATTGTAACTTTCTACAAGTAGGACAATGAATGGAACAGGTAGACGGTTGAAATCTTTGTATATATTGCTTCTATATAGTCTAAGAAACATATATGCATAGTGTCCAAACAGTACAATTCGCCAATTTTTTGCTCTTCAAGTTTAAGTAAACTACGATCCCCATTGTTAATCCCTTAACGGAAATTATTTGTAACTTTCGACAAGTAGAACAATGAATGGAACAGGTAGACGGTTGAAATCATTGTATATATTGCTTCTATATAGTCTAAGAAACATATATGCAAATCATCCAAACAGTACCATTCGCCAATTTTTTGTTCTTCAAGTTTAAGTGAACTACGAGCCCCATTGTTAATCCTTTAAAGGAAATTATTTGTAAATTTCGACAAGTAGAACAATGAATGGAACAGGTAGACTGTTGAAATCATTGTATATATTGCTTCTATATAGTCTAAGGAACATATATGCAAAGCATCCAAACAGTACAATTCGCCAATTTTTTGTTCTTCAAGTTTAAGTAAACTACGATCCCCATTGTTAATCCCTTAACGGAAATTATTTGAAACTGTCGACAAGTAGAACAATGAATGGAACAGGTAGACGGTTGAAATCATTGTATATATTGCTTCTATATAGTCTAAGAAACATATATGCAAAGCATCCAAATAGTACAATTCGACTATTTTTTGTTCTTCAAGTTTAAGTGAACAATGAGCCCCATTGTTAATCCTTTAAAGGAAATTATTTGTAAATTTCGACAAGTAGAACAATGTATGGAACAGGTAGACGGTCGAAATCTTTGTATATATTGCTTCTATATAATCTAAGAAACATATATGCAAAGCATCCAAACAGTACCATTCGCGAATTTATTGTTCTTCAAGTTTAAGTGAACAACGAGCCCCATTGATAATCATGAAAGGGAAATTATTTCTAAATTTCGACAAGTAGAACAATGATTGGAACAGGTAGACGGGTGAAATCCTTCTATATATTGCTTCTATATAGTCTAAGAAACATATATGCAAAGCGTCCAAACAGTACAATTCGCCAATTATTTGATCTTCAAGTTTAAGTGAACAATGAGCCCCAATGGTTAATCCTTTATCGGAAATTATTTGTAACTTTCGACATGTAGAACAATGAATGGAACAGGTAGACGGTTGAAATATTTGTATATATTGCTTCCGTATAGTCTAAGAAACATATATGCAATGCATCCAAACAGTACCATTCGCCAATTTTTTGTTCTTCAAGGTTAAGTGAACAATGAGCCCGATTGTTAATCCTTTATCGGAAATTATTTGTAAATTTCGACAAGTAGAACAATGATTGGAACACGTGGACGGTTGAAATCTTTGTATATATTGCTTCCATATAGTCTAAGAAACATATATGCAAAGCATCCAAACAGTACAATTCGCCAATTTTTTGTTCTTCAAGTTTAAGTGAACTACGAGCCCCATTGTTAATCCTTTAAAGGAAATTATTTGTAAATTTCGGCAAGTAGAACAATGAATGGAATCGATAGACTGTTGAAATCATTGTATATATTGCTTCTATATAGTCTAAGAAACATATATGCAAAGCATCCAAACAGTACAATTCGCCAATTTTGTGTTCTTCAAGTTTAAGTGAACTACGAGCCCCATTGTTAATCCTTTAAAGGAAATTATTTGTAAATTTCGGCAAGTAGAACAATGAATGGAATCGATAGACTGTTGAAATCATTGTATATATTGCTTCTATATAGTCTAAGAAACATATATGCAAAGCATCCAAACAGTACAATTCGCCAATTTTTTGATCTTCAAGTTTAAGTGAACAACGAGCCCCATTGTTAATCCTTTAAAGGAAATTATTTGTAAATATCGACAAGTAGAACAATGAATGGAACAGGTAGACGGTTGAAATCATTGTATATATTGCTTCTATATAGTCTAAGAAACATATATGCAAAGCATCCAAACAGTACCATTCGCGAATTTATTGTTCTTCAAGTTTAAGTGAACAACGAGCCCCATTGATAATCATGAAAGGGAAATTATTTCTAAATTTCGACAAGTAGAACAATGATTGGAACAGGTAGACGGGTGAAATCCTTCTATATATTGCTTCTATATAGTCTAAGAAACATATATGCAAAGCATCCAAAGAGTACAATTCGCCAATTTTTTTGTTCTTCAAGTTTAAGTAAAATACGATCCCCATTGTTAATCCTTTAAAGGAAATTATTTGTAAATTTCGACAAGTAGAACACTGAATGGAACAGGTAGACTGTTGAAATCATTGTATATATTGCTTCTATATAGTCTAAGAAACATATATTCAAAGCATCCAAACAGTACAATTCGCCAATTTTTTGTTCTTCAAGTTTAAGTAAACTACGATCCCCATTGTTAATCCCTTAACGGAAATTATTTGTGAATTTCGACAAGTAGAACAATGAATGGAACAGGTAGACGGGTGAAATCCTTCTATATATTGCTTCTATATAGTCTAAGAAACATATATGCAAAGCGTCCAAACAGTACAATTCGCCAATTATTTGATCTTCAAGTTTAAGTGAACAATGAGCCCCAATGGTTAATCCTTTATCGGAAATTATTTGTAACTTTCGACATGTAGAACAATGAATGGAACAGGTAGACGGTTGAAATATTTGTATATATTGCTTCCGTATAGTCTAAGAAACATATATGCAATGCATCCAAACAGTACCATTCGATAATTTTTTGTTCTTCAAGGTTAAGTGAACAATGAGCCCGATTGTTAATCCTTTATCGGAAATTATTTGTAAATTTCGACAAGTAGAACAATGATTGGAACACGTGGACGGTTGAAATCTTTGTATATATTGCTTCCATATAGTCTAAGAAACATATATGCAAAGCATCCAAACAGTACAATTCGCCAATTTTTTGTTCTTCAAGTTTAAGTGAACTACGAGCCCCATTGTTAATCCTTTAAAGGAAATTATTTGTAAATTTCGGCAAGTAGAACAATGAATGGAATCGATAGACTGTTGAAATCATTGTATATATTGCTTCTATATAGTCTAAGAAACATATATGCAAAGCATCCAAACAGTACAATTCGCCAATTTTGTGTTCTTCAAGTTTAAGTGAACTACGAGCCCCATTGTTAATCCTTTAAAGGAAATTATTTGTAAATTTCGGCAAGTAGAACAATGAATGGAATCGATAGACTGTTGAAATCATTGTATATATTGCTTCTATATAGTCTAAGAAACATATATGCAAAGCATCCAAACAGTACAATTCGCCAATTTTGTGTTCTTCAAGTTTAAGTGAACTACGAGCCCCATTGTTAATCCTTTAAAGGAAATTATTTGTAAATTTCGGCAAGTAGAACAATGAATGGAATAGATAGACTGTTGAAATCATTGTATATATTGCTTCTATATAGTCTAAGAAACATATATGCAAAGCATCCAAACAGTACAATTCGCCAATTTTGTGTTCTTCAAGTTTAAGTGAACTACGAGCCCCATTGTTAATCCTTTAAAGGAAATTATTTGTAAATTTCGGCAAGTAGAACAATGAATGGAATAGATAGACTGTTGAAATCATTGTATATATTGCTTCTATATAGTCTAAGAAACATATATGCAAAGCATCCAAACAGTACAATTCGCCAATTTTTTGATCTTCAAGTTTAAGTGAACTACGAGCCCCATTGTTAATCCTTTAAAGGAAATTATTTGTAAATTTCGGCAAGTAGAACAATGAATGGAATAGATAGACTGTTGAAATCATTGTATATATTGCTTCTATATAGTCTAAGAAACATATATGCAAAGCATCCAAACAGTACAATTCGCCAATTTTGTGTTCTTCAAGTTTAAGTGAACTACGAGCCCCATTGTTAATCCTTTAAAGGAAATTATTTGTAAATTTCGGCAAGTAGAACAATGAATGGAATAGATAGACTGTTGAAATCATTGTATATATTGCTTCTATATAGTCTAAGAAACATATATGCAAAGCATCCAAACAGTACAATTCGCCAATTTTGTGTTCTTCAAGTTTAAGTGAACTACGAGCCCCATTGTTAATCCTTTAAAGGAAATTATTTGTAAATTTCGGCAAGTAGAACAATGAATGGAATAGATAGACTGTTGAAATCATTGTATATATTGCTTCTATATAGTCTAAGAAACATATATGCAAAGCATCCAAACAGTACAATTCGCCAATTTTGTGTTCTTCAAGTTTAAGTGAACTACGAGCCCCATTGTTAATCCTTTAAAGGAAATTATTTGTAAATTTCGGCAAGTAGAACAATGAATGGAATAGATAGACTGTTGAAATCATTGTATATATTGCTTCTATATAGTCTAAGAAACATATATGCAAAGCATCCAAACAGTACAATTCGCCAATTTTTTGATCTTCAAGTTTAAGTGAACTACGAGCCCCATTGTTAATCCTTTAAAGGAAATTATTTGTAAATTTCGGCAAGTAGAACAATGAATGGAATAGATAGACTGTTGAAATCATTGTATATATTGCTTCTATATAGTCTAAGAAACATATATGCAAAGCATCCAAACAGTACAATTCGCCAATTTTGTGTTCTTCAAGTTTAAGTGAACTACGAGCCCCATTGTTAATCCTTTAAAGGAAATTATTTGTAAATTTCGGCAAGTAGAACAATGAATGGAATAGATAGACTGTTGAAATCATTGTATATATTGCTTCTATATAGTCTAAGAAACATATATGCAAAGCATCCAAACAGTACAATTCGCCAATTTTTTGATCTTCAAGTTTAAGTGAACAACGAGCCCCATTGTTAATCCTTTAAAGGAAATTATTTGTAAATATCGACAAGTAGAACAATGAATGGAACAGGTAGACGGTTGAAATCATTGTATATATTGCTTCTATATAGTCTAAGAAACATATATGCAAAGCATCCAAACAGTACCATTCGCGAATTTATTGTTCTTCAACTTTAAGTGAACAACGAGCCCCATTGATAATCATGAAAGGGAAATTATTTCTAAATTTCGACAAGTAGAACAATGATTGGAACAGGTAGACGGGTGAAATCCTTCTATATATTGCTTCTATATAGTCTAAGAAACATATATGCAAAGCATCCAAACAGTACAATTCGCCAATTTTTTTGTTCATCAAGTTTAAGTAAAATACGATCCCCATTGTTAATCCTTTAAAGGAAATTATTTGTAAATTTCGACAAGTAGAACAATGAATGGAACAGGTAGACTATTGAAATCATTGTATATATTGCTTCTATATAGTCTAAGAAACATATATGCAAAGCGTCCAAACAGTACAATTCGCCAATTATTTGATCTTCAAGTTTAAGTGAACTACGAGCCCCATTGTTAATCCTTTAACGGAAATTAATTGTAACTTTCTACAAGTAGAACAATGATTGGAACACGTAGACGGTTGAAATCTTTGTATATATTGCTTCCATATAGTCGAAGAAACATATATGCAAAGCATCCAAACAGTACCATTCGCCAATTTTTTGTTCTTCAAGTTTAAGTGAACAATGAGCCCCATTGTTAATCGTTTATCGGAAATTATTTGTAAATTTCGACAAGTAGAACAATGTATGGAACAGGTAGACGGTCGAAATCTTTGTATATATTGCTTCTATATAATCTAAGAAACATATATGCAAAGCATCCAAACAGTACCATTCGCGAATTTATTGTTCTTCAAGTTTAAGTGAACAACGAGCCCCATTGATAATCATGAAAGGGAAATTATTTCTAAATTTCGACAAGTAGAACAATGATTGGAACAGGTAGACGGGTGAAATCCTTCTATATATTGCTTCTATATAGTCTAAGAAACATATATGCAAAGCGTCCAAACAGTACAATTCGGCAATTATTTGATCTTCAAGTTTAAGTGAACAATGAGCCCCAATGGTTAATCCTTTATCGGAAATTATTTGTAACTTTCGACATGTAGAACAATGAATGGAACAGGTAGACGGGTGAAATATTTGTATATATTGCTTCCGTATAGTCTAAGAAACATATATGCAATGCATCCAAACAGTACCATTCGCCAATTTTTTGTTCTTCAAGGTTAAGTGAACAATGAGCCCGATTGTTAATCCTTTATCGGAAATTATTTGTAAATTTCGACAAGTAGAACAATGATTGGAACACGTGGACGGTTGAAATCTTTGTATATATTGCTTCCATATAGTCTAAGAAACATATATGCAAAGCATCCAAACAGTACAATTCGCCAATTTTTTGTTCTTCAAGTTTAAGTGAACTACGAGCCCCATTGTTAATCCTTTAAAGGAAATTATTTGTAAATTTCGGCAAGTAGAACAATGAATGGAATCGATAGACTGTTGAAATCACTGTATATATTGCTTCTATATAGTCTAAGAAACATATATGCAAAGCATCCAAACAGTACAATTCGCCAATTTTGTGTTCTTCAAGTTTAAGTGAACTACGAGCCCCATTGTTAATCCTTTAAAGGAAATTATTTGTAAATTTCGGCAAGTAGAACAATGAATGGAATCGATAGACTGTTGAAATCATTGTATATATTGCTTCTATATAGTCTAAGAAACATATATGCAAAGCATCCAAACAGTACAATTCGCCAATTTTGTGTTCTTCAAATTTAAGTGAACTACGAGCCCCATTGTTAATCCTTTAAAGGAAATTATTTGTAAATTTCGGCAAGTAGAACAATGAATGGAATAGATAGACTGTTGAAATCATTGTATATATTGCTTCTATATAGTCTAAGAAACATATATGCAAAGCATCCAAACAGTACAATTCGCCAATTTTGTGTTCTTCAAGTTTAAGTGAACTACGAGCCCCATTGTTAATCCTTTAAAGGAAATTATTTGTAAATTTCGGCAAGTAGAACAATGAATGGAATAGATAGACTGTTGAAATCATTGTATATATTGCTTCTATATAGTCTAAGAAACATATATGCAAAGCATCCAAACAGTACAATTCGCCAATTTTTTTATCTTCAAGTTTAAGTGAACAACGAGCCCCATTGTTAATCCTTTATCGGAAATTATTTGTAATTTTCGACAAATAGAACAATGAATGGAACAGGTAGACGGTTGAAATCTTTGTATATATTGCTTCTATATAGTCTAAGAAACATATATGCAAAGCATCCAAACAGTACCATTCGCCAATTTTTTGTTCTTCAAGTTTAAGTGAACAACGAGCCCCATTGTTAATCCTTTAACGGAAATTATTTGTAACTTTCGACGAGGAGAACAATGAATGGAACAGGTAGACGGTTGAAATCATTGTATATATTGCTTCTATATAGTCTAAGAAACATATATGCAAAGCATCCAAACAGTACAATTCTCCAATTTTTTGTTCTTCAAGTTTAAGTGAACTACGAGCCCCATTGTTAATCCTTTAACGGAAATTAATTGTAGCTTTCGACAAGTAGAACAATGAATGGAACAGGTAGGCGGTTGAAATCTTTGTATATATTGCTTCTATATAATCTAAGAAACATATATGCAAAGCATCCAAACAGTACAATTCGCCAATTATTTCATATTCAAGTTTAAGTGAATTACGAGCCCCATTGTTAATCCTTTAACGGAAATTAATTGTATCTTTCTACAAGTAGAACAATGAGTGGAACTGGTAGACGGTTGAAATCTTTGTATATATTGCTTCCATATAGTCTAAGAAACATTTATGCAAAGCATCCAAACAGTACAATTCGCCAATTTTTTGTTCTTCAAGTTTAAGTAAACTACGATCCCCATTGTTAATCCCTTAACGGAAATTATTTGTAACTTTCGACAAGTAGAACAGTGAATGGAACAGGTAGACGGTTGAAATCTTTGTATATATTGCTTCTATATAGTCTAAGAAACATATATGCAAAGCATCCAAACAGTACAATTCGCCAATTTTTTGTTCTTCAAGTTTAAGTGAACAATGAGCCCCAATGGTTAATCCCTTATCGGTAATTATTTGTAACTTTCGACAAGTAGAACAATGAATGAAACAGGTAGACGGTTGAAATCCTTGTATATATTGCTTCCATATAGTCTAAGAAACATGTACGCAAAGCATCCAAACAGTACCATTCGCCAATTTTTTGTTCTTCAAGTTTAAGTGAACAATGAGCCCCATTTTTAATCCTTTAAAGGAAATTATTTGTAAATTTCGACAAGTAGAACAATGATTGGAACACGTAGACGGTTGAAATCTTTGTATATATTGCTTTCATATAGTCTAAGAAACATGTACGCAAAGCATCAAAACAGTACCATTCGCTAATTTTTTGTTCTTCAAGTTTAAGTGAACAATGAGCCCCAATGGTTAATCCTTTATCGGAAATTATTTGTAACTTGCGACAAGTAGAACAATGAATGGAACAGGTAGCCGGTTGAAATCTTTGTATATATTGCTTCTATATAGTCTATGAAACATACATGCAAAGCATCCAAACAGTACCATTCGCCAATTTTTTGTTCTTCAAGTTTAAGTGAACAATGAGCCCCAATGGTTAATCCATTATCGGTAATTATTTGTAACTTTCGACAAGTAGAACAATGAATGGAACAGGTAGCCGGTTGAAACCAATGTATATATTGCTTCTATATAGTCTAAGAAACATATATGC
The DNA here is from genome assembly GCA_963989415.1 of Cerceris ruficornis. Lineage (NCBI taxonomy): Eukaryota > Metazoa > Arthropoda > Insecta > Hymenoptera > Crabronidae > Cerceris > Cerceris ruficornis. The sequence continues at coordinate 603,808 of CAXDIW010000024.1, read as the reverse complement.
AAAGCATCCAAACAGTACCATTCGCAATTTTTTTGTTCTTCAAGTTTAAGTGAACAACGAGCCCCATTGTTAATCCTTTAAAGGAAATTATTTGTAAATTTCGACAAGTAGAACAATGATTGGAACACGTAGACGGTTGAAATCTTTGTATATATTGCTTCCATATAGTGTAAGAAAGATGTACGCAAAGCATCCAAACAGTACCATTCGCCAATTTTTTGTTCTTCAAGTTTAAGTGAACAATGAGCCCCAATGGTTAATCCTTTATCGGAAATTATTTGTAATTTTCGACAAGTAGAACAATGAATGAAACAGGTAGACGGTCGAAATCTTTGTATATATTGCTTCTATATAATCTAAGAAACATATATGCAAAGCATCCAAACAGTTACCATTCGCCAATTTTTTGTTCTTCAAGTTTAAGTGAACTACGAGCCCCATTGTTAATCATGAAACGGAAATTATTTGTAACTTTCTACAAGTAGAACAATGAATGGAACAGGTAGACTGTTGAAATCATTGTATACATTGCTTCTATATAGTCTAAGAAACATATATGCAAAGCATCCAAACAGTACAATTCGCCAATTTTTTGTTCTTCAAGTTTAAGTAAACTACGATCCCCATTGTTAATCCCTTAACGGAAATTATTTGTAACTTTCGACAAGTAGAACAATGATTGGAACAGGTAGACGGTTGAAATCATTGTATATATTGCTTCTATATAGTCTAAGAAACATATCTGCAGATCATCCAAACAGTACAATCCGCCAATTATTTGATCTTCAAGTTTAAGTGAACTACGAGCCCCATTGTTAATACTTTAACGGAAATTATTTGTAACTTGCGACAAGTAGAACAATGAATGGAACAGGTAGAAGGTTGAAATCAATGTATATATTGCTTCTATATAGTCTAAGAAACATATATGCAAAGCATCCAAACAGTACCATTCGCCAATTTTTTGTTCTTCAAGTTTAAGTGAACAACGAGCCGCATTGTTAATCCTTTAAAGGAAATTATTTGTAAATTTCGAAAAGTAGAACAATGATTGGAACACGTAGACGGTTGAAATCTTTGTATATATTGCTTCTATATAATCTAAGAAACATATATGCAAAGCGTCCAAACAGTACAATTCGCCAATTATTTGATCTTCAAGTTTAAGTGAACTACGAGCCCCATTGTTAATACTTTAACGGAAATTATTTGTAACTTGCGACAAGTAGAACAATGAATAGAACAGGTAGACGGTTGAAATCTTTGTATATGTTGCGTCTATATATTCTAAGAAACCTATATGCAAAGCATCTAAACAGTAACAATCGCCAATTTTTTGATCTTCAAGTTTAAGTGAACATTGAGCCCCATTGATAATCATGAAATGGAAATTATTTGTAACTTTCTACAAGTTGAACAATGAATAGTACAGGTAGACGGGTGAAATCTTTCTATATATTACTTCTAAATAGTCTAAGAAACATATATGCAAAGCATCCAAACAGTACAATTCGCCAATTTTTTGTTCTTCAAGTTTAAGTGAACTACGAGCCCCATTGTTAATCCTTTAACGGAAATTAATTGTAACTTTCTACAAGTAGAACAATGATTGGAACACGTAGACGGTTGAAATCTTTGTATATATTGCTTCCATATAGTCTAAGAAACATATATGCAAAGCATCCAAACAGTACCATTCGCCAATTTTTTGTTCTTCAAGTTGAAGTGAACAATGAGCCCCATTGTTAATCGTTTATCGGAAATTATTTGTAACTTGCGACAAGTAGAACAATGAATGGAACAGGTAGCCGGTTGAAATCTTTGTATATATTGCTTGTATATAGTCTAAGAAACATATATGCAAAGCATCCAAACAGTACCATTCGCCAATTTTTTGTTCTTCAAGTTTAAGTGAACAATGAGCCCCAATGGTTAATCCATTATCGGTAATTATTTGTAACTTTCGACAAGTAGAACAATGAATGGAACAGGTAGCCGGTTGAAACCAATGTATATATTGCTTCTATATAGTCTAAGAAACATATATGCAAAGCATCCAAACAGTACCATTCGCAATTTTTTTGTTCTTCAAGTTTAAGTGAACAACGAGCCCCATTGTTAATCCTTTAAAGGAAATTATTTGTAAATTTCGACAAGTAGAACAATGATTGGAACACGTAGACGGTTGAAATCTTTGTATATATTGCTTCCATATAGTGTAAGAAAGATGTACGCAAAGCATCCAAACAGTACCATTCGCCAATTTTTTGTTCTTCAAGTTTAAGTGAACAATGAGCCCCAATGGTTAATCCTTTATCGGAAATTATTTGTAATTTTCGACAAGTAGAACAATGAATGGAACAGGTAGACGGTTGAAATCATTGTATATATTGCTTCTATATAGTCTAAGAAACATATATGCAAAGCATCCAAACAGTACCATTCGCGAATTTATTGTTCTTCAACTTTAAGTGAACAACGAGCCCCATTGATAATCATGAAAGGGAAATTATTTCTAAATTTCGACAAGTAGAACAATGATTGGAACAGGTAGACGGGTGAAATCCTTCTATATATTGCTTCTATATAGTCTAAGAAACATATATGCAAAGCATCCAAACAGTACAATTCGCCAATTTTTTTGTTCATCAAGTTTAAGTAAAATACGATCCCCAATGTTAATCCTTTAAAGGAAATTATTTGTAAATTTCGACAAGTAGAACAATGAATGGAACAGGTAGACTATTGAAATCATTGTATATATTGCTTCTATATAGTCTAAGAAACATATATGCAAAGCGTCCAAACAGTACAATTCGCCAATTATTTGATCTTCAAGTTTAAGTGAACTACGAGCCCCATTGTTAATCCTTTAACGGAAATTAATTGTAACTTTCTACAAGTAGAACAATGATTGGAACACGTAGACGGTTGAAATCTTTGTATATATTGCTTCCATATAGTCTAAGAAACATATATGCAAAGCATCCAAACAGTACAATTCGCCAATTTTGTGTTCTTCAAATTTAAGTGAACTACGAGCCCCATTGTTAATCCTTTAAAGGAAATTATTTGTAAATTTCGGCAAGTAGAACAATGAATGGAATAGATAGACTGTTGAAATCATTGTATATATTGCTTCTATATAGTCTAAGAAACATATATGCAAAGCATCCAAACAGTACAATTCGCCAATTTTGTGTTCTTCAAGTTTAAGTGAACTACGAGCCCCATTGTTAATCCTTTAAAGGAAATTATTTGTAAATTTCGGCAAGTAGAACAATGAATGGAATAGATAGACTGTTGAAATCATTGTATATATTGCTTCTATATAGTCTAAGAAACATATATGCAAAGCATCCAAACAGTACAATTCGCCAATTTTTTTATCTTCAAGTTTAAGTGAACAACGAGCCCCATTGTTAATCCTTTATCGGAAATTATTTGTAATTTTCGACAAATAGAACAATGAATGGAACAGGTAGACGGTTGAAATCTTTGTATATATTGCTTCTATATAGTCTAAGAAACATATATGCAAAGCATCCAAACAGTACCATTCGCCAATTTTTTGTTCTTCAAGTTTAAGTGAACAACGAGCCCCATTGTTAATCCTTTAACGGAAATTATTTGTAACTTTCGACGAGGAGAACAATGAATGGAACAGGTAGACGGTTGAAATCATTGTATATATTGCTTCTATATAGTCTAAGAAACATATATGCAAAGCATCCAAACAGTACAATTCTCCAATTTTTTGTTCTTCAAGTTTAAGTGAACTACGAGCCCCATTGTTAATCCTTTAACGGAAATTAATTGTAGCTTTCGACAAGTAGAACAATGAATGGAACAGGTAGGCGGTTGAAATCTTTGTATATATTGCTTCTATATAATCTAAGAAACATATATGCAAAGCATCCAAACAGTACAATTCGCCAATTATTTCATATTCAAGTTTAAGTGAATTACGAGCCCCATTGTTAATCCTTTAACGGAAATTAATTGTATCTTTCTACAAGTAGAACAATGAGTGGAACTGGTAGACGGTTGAAATCTTTGTATATATTGCTTCCATATAGTCTAAGAAACATTTATGCAAAGCATCCAAACAGTACAATTCGCCAATTTTTTGTTCTTCAAGTTTAAGTAAACTACGATCCCCATTGTTAATCCCTTAACGGAAATTATTTGTAACTTTCGACAAGTAGAACAGTGAATGGAACAGGTAGACGGTTGAAATCTTTGTATATATTGCTTCTATATAGTCTAAGAAACATATATGCAAAGCATCCAAACAGTACAATTCGCCAATTTTTTGTTCTTCAAGTTTAAGTGAACAATGAGCCCCAATGGTTAATCCCTTATCGGTAATTATTTGTAACTTTCGACAAGTAGAACAATGAATGAAACAGGTAGACGGTTGAAATCCTTGTATATATTGCTTCCATATAGTCTAAGAAACATGTACGCAAAGCATCCAAACAGTACCATTCGCCAATTTTTTGTTCTTCAAGTTTAAGTGAACAATGAGCCCCATTTTTAATCCTTTAAAGGAAATTATTTGTAAATTTCGACAAGTAGAACAATGATTGGAACACGTAGACGGTTGAAATCTTTGTATATATTGCTTTCATATAGTCTAAGAAACATGTACGCAAAGCATCAAAACAGTACCATTCGCTAATTTTTTGTTCTTCAAGTTTAAGTGAACAATGAGCCCCAATGGTTAATCCTTTATCGGAAATTATTTGTAACTTGCGACAAGTAGAACAATGAATGGAACAGGTAGCCGGTTGAAATCTTTGTATATATTGCTTCTATATAGTCTAAGAAACATACATGCAAAGCATCCAAACAGTACCATTCGCCAATTTTTTGTTCTTCAAGTTTAAGTGAACAATGAGCCCCAATGGTTAATCCATTATCGGTAATTATTTGTAACTTTCGACAAGTAGAACAATGAATGGAACAGGTAGCCGGTTGAAACCAATGTATATATTGCTTCTATATAGTCTAAGAAACATATATGCAAAGCATCCAAACAGTACCATTCGCAATTTTTTTGTTCTTCAAGTTTAAGTGAACAACGAGCCCCATTGTTAATCCTTTAAAGGAAATTATTTGTAAATTTCGACAAGTAGAACAATGATTGGAACACGTAGACGGTTGAAATCTTTGTATATATTGCTTCCATATAGTGTAAGAAAGATGTACGCAAAGCATCCAAACAGTACAATTCGCCAATTTTTTGTTCTTCAAGTTTAAGTGAACAATGAGCCCCAATGGTTAATCCTTTATCGGAAATTATTTGTAATTTTCGACAAGTAGAACAATGAATGAAACAGGTAGACGGTCGAAATCTTTGTATATATTGCTTCTATATAATCTAAGAAACATATATGCAAAGCATCCAAACAGTTACCATTCGCCAATTTTTTGTTCTTCAAGTTTAAGTGAACTACGAGCCCCATTGTTAATCATGAAACGGAAATTATTTGTAACTTTCTACAAGTAGAACAATGAATGGAACAGGTAGACTGTTGAAATCATTGTATACATTGCTTCTATATAGTCTAAGAAACATATATGCAAAGCATCCAAACAGTACAATTCGCCAATTTTTTGTTCTTCAAGTTTAAGTAAACTACGATCCCCATTGTTAATCCCTTAACGGAAATTATTTGTAACTTTCGACAAGTAGAACAATGATTGGAACAGGTAGACGGTTGAAATCATTGTATATATTGCTTCTATATAGTCTAAGAAACATATCTGCAGATCATCCAAACAGTACAATCCGCCAATTATTTGATCTTCAAGTTTAAGTGAACTACGAGCCCCATTGTTAATACTTTAACGGAAATTATTTGTAACTTGCGACAAGTAGAACAATGAATGGAACAGGTAGAAGGTTGAAATCAATGTATATATTGCTTCTATATAGTCTAAGAAACATATATGCAAAGCATCCAAACAGTACCATTCGCCAATTTTTTGTTCTTCAAGTTTAAGTGAACAACGAGCCGCATTGTTAATCCTTTAAAGGAAATTATTTGTAAATTTCGAAAAGTAGAACAATGATTGGAACACGTAGACGGTTGAAATCTTTGTATATATTGCTTCTATATAATCTAAGAAACATATATGCAAAGCGTCCAAACAGTACAATTCGCCAATTATTTGATCTTCAAGTTTAAGTGAACTACGAGCCCCATTGTTAATACTTTAACGGAAATTATTTGTAACTTGCGACAAGTAGAACAATGAATAGAACAGGTAGACGGTTGAAATCTTTGTATATGTTGCGTCTATATATTCTAAGAAACCTATATGCAAAGCATCTAAACAGTAACAATCGCCAATTTTTTGATCTTCAAGTTTAAGTGAACATTGAGCCCCATTGATAATCATGAAATGGAAATTATTTGTAACTTTCTACAAGTTGAACAATGAATAGTACAGGTAGACGGGTGAAATCTTTCTATATATTACTTCTAAATAGTCTACGAAACATATATGCAAAGCATCCAAACAGTACAATTCGCCAATTTTTTGTTCTTCAAGTTTAAGTGAACTACGAGCCCCATTGTTAATCCTTTAACGGAAATTAATTGTAACTTTCTACAAGTAGAACAATGATTGGAACACGTAGACGGTTGAAATCTTTGTATATATTGCTTCCATATAGTCTAAGAAACATATATGCAAAGCATCCAAACAGTACCATTCGCCAATTTTTTGTTCTTCAAGTTGAAGTGAACAATGAGCCCCATTGTTAATCGTTTATCGGAAATTATTTGTAACTTGCGACAAGTAGAACAATGAATGGAACAGGTAGCCGGTTGAAATCTTTGTATATATTGCTTGTATATAGTCTAAGAAACATATATGCAAAGCATCCAAACAGTACAATTTGCCAATTTCTTGTACTTCAAGTTTAAGTGAACAATGAGCCCCAATGGTTTATCCATTATCGGTAATTATTTGTAACTTTCGACAAGTAGAACAATGAATGGAACAGGTAGACGGTTGAAATCCTTGTATATATTGCGTCTATATAATCTAAGAAACATATATGCAAAGCATCCAGACAGTACCATTCGCCAATTTTTTGTTCTTCAAGTTTAAGTGAAGTACGAGCCCCATTGTTAATCCTTTAAGGGAAATTATTTGTAAATTTCGACAAGTAGAACAATGAATGGAACAGGTAGACTGTTGAAATCATTGTATATATTGCTTCTATATAGTCTAAGAAACATATATGCAAAGCGTCCAAACAGTACAATTCGCCAATTATTTGATCTTCCAGTTTAAGTGAACTACGAGCCCCATTGTTAATCCTTTAACGGAAATTAATTGTAACTTTCTACAAGTAGAACAATGATTGGAACACGTAGACGGTTGAAATCTTTGTATATATTGCTTCCATATAGTCGAAGAAACATATATGCAAAGCATCCAAACAGTACCATTCGCCAATTTTTTGTTCTTCAAGTTTAAGTGAACAATGAGCCCCATTGTTAATCGTTTATCGGAAATTATTTGTAAATTTCGACAAGTAGAACAATGTATGGAACAGGTAGACAGTTGAAATCTTTGTATATATTGCTTCCATATAGTCTAAGAAACATGTACGCAAAGCATCCAAACAGTACAATTCGCCAATTTTTTGTTCTTCAAGTTTAAGTGAACTACGAGCCCCATTGTTAATCCTTCAAAGGAAATTATTTGTAAATTTCGACAAGTAGAACAATGAATGGAACAGGTAGACTGTTGCAATCATTGTATATATTGATTCTATATAGTCTAGGAAACATATATGCAAAGCATCCAAACAGTACAATTCGCCAATTTTTTGTTCTTCAAGTTTAAGTAAACTACGATCCCCATTGTTAATCCCTTAACGGAAATTATTTGTAACTTTCGACAAGTAGAACAATGAATGGAACAGGTAGACGGTTGAAATCATTGTATATATTGCATCTATATAGTCTAAGAAACATATCTGCAGATCATCCAAACAGTACAATCCGCCAATTATTTGATCTTCAAGTTTAAGTGAACTACGAGCCCCATTGTTAATACTTTAACGGAAATTATTTGTAACTTGCGACAAGTAGAACTATGAATGGAACAGGTAGACGGTTGAAATCAATGTATATGTTGCGTCTATATATTCTAAGAAACCTATATGCAAAGCATCTAAACAGTAACAATCGCCAATTTTTTGATCTTCAAGTTTAAGTGAACATCGAGCCCCATTGATAATCATGAAATGGAAATTATTTGTAACTTTCTACAAGTAGAACAATGAATAGTACAGGTAGACGGGTGAAATCATTGTTTATATTGCTTCTATATAGTCTAAGAAACATATATGCAAAGCGTCCAAACAGTACAATTCGCCAATTATTTGATCTTCAAGTTTAAGTAAAATACGATCCCCATTTTTAATCCTTTAAAGGAAATTATTTGTAAATTTCGACAAGTAGAACAATGATTGGAACACGTAGACGGTTGAAATCTTTGTATATATTGCTTCCATATAGTCGAAGAAACATATATGCAAAGCATCCAAACAGTACCATTCGCCAATTTTTTGTTCTTCAAGTTTAAGTGAACAATGAGCCCCATTGTTAATCGTTTATCGGAAATTATTTGTAAATTTCGACAAGTAGAACAATGTATGGAACAGGTAGACAGTTGAAATCTTTGTATATATTGCTTCCATATAGTCTAAGAAACATGTACGCAAAGCATCCAAACAGTACAATTCGCCAATTTTTTGTTCTTCAAGTTTAAGTGAACTACGAGCCCCATTGTTAATCCTTCAAAGGAAATTATTTGTAAATTTCGACAAGTAGAACAATGAATGGAACAGGTAGACTGTTGCAATCATTGTATATATTGATTCTATATAGTCTAGGAAACATATATGCAAAGCATCCAAACAGTACAATTCGCCAATTTTTTGTTCTTCAAGTTTAAGTAAACTACGATCCCCATTGTTAATCCCTTAACGGAAATTATTTGTAACTTTCGACAAGTAGAACAATGAATGGAACAGGTAGACGGTTGAAATCATTGTATATATTGCATCTATATAGTCTAAGAAACATATCTGCAGATCATCCAAACAGTACAATCCGCCAATTATTTGATCTTCAAGTTTAAGTGAACTACGAGCCCCATTGTTAATACTTTAACGGAAATTATTTGTAACTTGCGACAAGTAGAACTATGAATGGAACAGGTAGACGGTTGAAATCAATGTATATGTTGCGTCTATATATTCTAAGAAACCTATATGCAAAGCATCTAAACAGTAACAATCGCCAATTTTTTGATCTTCAAGTTTAAGTGAACATCGAGCCCCATTGATAATCATGAAATGGAAATTATTTGTAACTTTCTACAAGTAGAACAATGAATAGTACAGGTAGACGGGTGAAATCATTGTTTATATTGCTTCTATATAGTCTAAGAAACATATATGCAAAGCGTCCAAACAGTACAATTCGCCAATTATTTGATCTTCAAGTTTAAGTAAAATACGATCCCCATTTTTAATCCTTTAAAGGAAATTATTTGTAAATTTCGACAAGTAGAACAATGATTGGAACACGTAGACGGTTGAAATCTTTGTATATATTGCTTCCATATAGTGTAAGAAAGATGTACGCAAAGCATCCAAACAGTACCATTCGCCAATTTTTTGTTCTTCAAGTTTAAGTGAACAATGAGCCCCAATGGTTAATCCTTTATCGGAAATTATTTGTAATTTTCGACAAGTAGAACAATGAATGGAACAGGTAGACGGTTGAAATCATTGTATATATTGCTTCTATATAGTCTAAGAAACATATATGCAAAGCGTCCAAACAGTACAATTCGCCAATTATTTGATCTTCAAGTTTAAGTGAACAACGAGCCCCATTGATAATCATGAAACGGAAATTATTTGTAAATTTCTACAAGTAGAACAATGAATGGAACAGGTAGACTGTTGAAATCATTGTATATATTGTTTCTATATAGTCTAAGAAACATATATGCAAAGCGTCCAAACAGTACAATTCGCCAATTATTTGATCTTCAATTTTAAGTAAAATACGATCCCCATTGTTAATCCTTTAAAGGAAATTATTTGTAACTTTCGACAAGTAGAACAATGAATGGAACAGGTAGACGGTTGAAATCATTGTATATATTGCATCTATATAGTCTAAGAAACATATCTGCAGATCATCCAAACAGTACAATCCGCCAATTATTTGATCTTCAAGTTTAAGTGAACTACGAGCCCCATTGTTAATACTTTAACGGAAATTATTTGTAACTTGCGACAAGTAGAACTATGAATGGAACAGGTAGACGGTTGAAATCAATGTATATGTTGCGTCTATATATTCTAAGAAACCTATATGCAAAGCATCTAAACAGTAACAATCGCCAATTTTTTGATCTTCAAGTTTAAGTGAACATCGAGCCCCATTGATAATCATGAAATGGAAATTATTTGTAACTTTCTACAAGTAGACTAATGAATAGTACAGGTAGACGGGTGAAATCATTGTTTATATTGCTTCTATATAGTCTAAGAAACATATATGCAAAGCGTCCAAACAGTACAATTCGCCAATTATTTGATCTTCAAGTTTAAGTAAAATACGATCCCCATTTTTAATCCTTTAAAGGAAATTATTTGTAAATTTCGACAAGTAGAACAATGATTGGAACACGTAGACGGTTGAAATCTTTGTATATATTGCTTCCTTATAGTGTAAGAAAGATGTACGCAAAGCATCCAAACAGTACCATTCGCCAATTTGTTGTTCTTCAAGTTTAAGTGAACAATGAGCCCCAATGGTTAATCCTTTATCGGAAATTATTTGTAATTTTCGACAAGTAGAACAATGAATGAAACAGGTAGACGGTCGAAATCTTTGTATATATTGCTTCTATATAATCGAAGAAACATATATGCAAAGCATCCAAACAGTTACCATTCGCCAATTTTTTGTTCTTCAAGTTTAAGTGAACAACGAGCCCCATTGATGATCATGAAACGGAAATTATTTGTAACTTTCTACAAGTAGAACAATGAATGGAACAGGTAGACTGTTGAAATCATTGTATATATTGCTTCTATATAGTCTAAGAAACATATATGCAAAGCGTCCAAACAGTACAATTCGCCAATTATTTGATCTTCAATTTTAAGTAAAATACGATCCCCATTGTTAATCCTTTAAAGGAAATTATTTGTAAATTTCGACAAGTAGAACAATGATTGGAACACGTAGACGGTTGAAATCTTTGTATATATTGCTTCCATATAGTGTAAGAAAGATGTACGCAAAGCATCCAAACAGTACCATTCGCCAATTTTTTGTTCCACAAGTTTAAGTGAACTACGAGCCCCATTGTTAATCCTTTAACGGAAATTAATTGTAACTTTCTACAAGTAGGACAATGAATGGAACAGGTAGACGGTTGAAATCTTTGTATATATTGCTTCTATATAGTCTAAGAAACATATATGCATAGCGTCCAAACAGTACAATTCGCCAATTTTTTGCTCTTCAAGTTTAAGTAAACTACGATCCCCATTGTTAATCCCTTGACGGAAATTATTTGTAACTTTCGACAAGTAGAACAATGAATGGAACAGGTAGACGGTTGAAATCATTGTATATATTGCTTCTATATAGTCTAAGAAACATATATGCAAATCATCCAAACAGTACCATTCGCCAATTTTTTGTTCTTCAAGTTTAAGTGAACTACGAGCCCCATTGTTAATCCTTTAAAGGAAATTATTTGTAAATTTCGACAAGTAGAACAATGAATGCAAGACGTAGACGGTTGAAATCTTTGTATATATTGCTTCCATATAGTCTAAGAAACATGTACGCAAAGCATCCAAACAGTACAATTCGCCAATTTTTTGCTCTTCAAGTTTAAGTAAACTACGATCCCCATTGTTAATCCCTTAACGGAAATTATTTGTAACTTTCGACAAGTAGAACAATGAATGGAACAGGTAGACGGTTGAAATCATTGTATATATTGCTTCTATATAGTCTAAGAAACATATATGCAAATCATCCAAACAGTACCATTCGCCAATTTTTTGTTCTTCAAGTTTAAGTGAACTACGAGCCCCATTGTTAATCCTTTAAAGGAAATTATTTGTAAATTTCGACAAGTAGAACAATGAATGCAACACGTAGACGGTTGAAATCTTTGTATATATTGCTTCTATATAGTCTAAGAAACATATATGCAAAGCATCCAAACAGTACAATTTGCCAATTTTTTGTACTTCAAGATTAAGTGAACTACGTGCCCCATTGATAATCATGAAACGGAAATTATTTGTAACTTTCTACAAGTAGAACAATGAATGGAACAGGTAGACGGTTGAAATCATTATATATATTGCTTCTACATAGACTAAGAAACATATATGCAAAGCATCCAAACAGTACAATTCGCCAATTTTTTGTTCTTCAAGTTTAAGTAAACTACGATCCCCATTGTTAATCCTTTATCGGAAATTATTTGTAACTTTCGACAAGTAGAACAGTGAATGGAACAGGTAGACGGTTGAAATCTTTGTATATATTGCTTCTATATAGTTTAAGAAACATATATGCAAAGCATCCAAACAGTACAATTCGCCAATTTTTTGTTCTTCAAGTTTAAGTGAACAATGCAACCCAATGGTTAATCCGTTATCGGAAATTATTTGTACCTTTCGACAAGTAGAACAAATAATGGAACAGGAGGACTGTTGAAATCTTTGTATATATTGCTTCTATATAGTCTAAGAAACCTATATGCAAAGCATCTAAACAGCAACATTCGCCAATTTTTTGATCTTCAAGTTTAAGTGAACAATGAGCCCCATTGTTAATCCTTTATCGGAAATTATTTGTAACTTTCGACAAGTAGAACAATGAATGGAACAGGAGGACTGTTGAAATCTTTGTATATATTGCTTCTATATAGTCTAAGAAACATATATGCAAAGCATCCAAACAGTACCATTCGCCAATTTTTTGTTCTTCAAGATTAAGTGAACTACGAGCCCCATTGATAATCATGAAAGGGAAATTATTTGTAACTTTCTACAAGTAGAACAATGAATAGAACAGTTAGACTGTTGAAATCTTTGTATATATTGCTTCTATATAGTTTAAGAAACATATATGCAAAGCATCCAAACAGTACAATTCGCCAATTTTTTGTTCTTCAAGTTTAAGTGAACAATGCAACCCAATGGTTAATCCGTTATCGGAAATTATTTGTAACTTTCGACAAGTAGAACAATGAATGGAACAGGAGGACTGTTGAAATCTTTGTATATATTGCTTCTATATAGTCTAAGAAACATATATGCAAAGCATCCAAACAGTACCATTCGCCAATTTTTTGTTCTTCAAGTTTAAGTGAACAATGAGACCCATTGTTAATCCTTTATCGGAAATTATTTGTAACTTGCGACAAGTAGAACAATGAATGGAACAGGTAGACGGTTGAAATCAATGTATATATTGCTTCTATAGAGTCTAAGAAACATATATGCAAAGCATCCAAACAGTACCATTCGCCAATTTTTTGTTCTTCAAGTTTAAGTGAACTACGAGCCCCATTGTTAATCCTTTAAAGGAAATTATTTGTAAATTTCGGCAAGTAGAAAAATGAATGGAATAGGTAGACGGTTGAAATCATTGTATATATTGCTTCTATATAGTCTAAGAAACATATCTGCAAATCATCCAAACAGTACAATTCGCCAATTATTTCATCTTCAAGTTTAAGTGAACTACGAGCCCCATTGTTAATACTTTAACGGAAATTATTTGTAACTTGCGACAAGTAGAACAATGAATGGAACAGGTAGACGGTTGAAATCAATGTATATATTGCTTCTATAGAGTCTAAGAAACATATATGCATAGCGTCCAAACAGTACAATTCGCCAATTTATTGCTCTTCAAGTTTAAGTGAACTACGAGCCCCATTGTTAATCCTTTAAAGGAAATTATTTGTATATTTCGACAAGTAGAACAATGAATGAATCAGGTAGACGGTTGAAATCATTTTATATATTGCTTCTATATAGTCTAAGAAACATATATGCAAAGCATCCAAACAGTACAATTCGCCAATTTTTTGTTCTTCAAGTTTAAGTAAACAACGATCCCCATTGTTAATCCCTTAACGGAAATTATTTGTAACTTTCGACAAGTAGAACAATGAATGGAACAGGTAGACGGTTGAAATCTTTGTATATATTGCTTCTATATAGTATAAGAAACATATATGCAAAGCATCCAAACAGTACAATTCGCCAATTTTTTGTTCTTCAAGTTTAAGTGAACAATGCGCCCCAATGGTTAATCCGTTATCGGAAATTATTTGTAACTTTCGACAAGTAGAACAATGAATGGAACAGGAGGACTGCTGAAATCTTTGTATATATTGCTTCTATATAGTCTAAGAAACATATATGCAAAGCATCCAAACAGTACCATTCGCCAATTTTTTGTTCTTCAAGATTAAGTGAACTACGAGCCCCATTGATAATCATGAAAGGGAAATTATTTGTAACTTTCTACAAGTAGAACAATGAATAGAACAGTTAAACTGTTGAAATCTTTGTATATATTGCTTCTATATAGTTTAAGAAACATATATGCAAAGCATCCAAACAGTACAATTCGCCAATTTTTTGATCTTCAAGTTTAAGTGAACTACGAGCCCCATTGTTAATCCTTTAACGGAAATTATTTGTAACTTTCGACAAGTAGAACAATGAATGGAACAGGAGGACTGTTGAAATCTTTGTATATATTGCTTCTATATAGTCTAAGAAACATATATGCAAAGCATCCAAACAGTACCATTCGCCAATTTTTTGTTCTTCAAGATTAAGTGAACTACGAGCCCCATTGATAATCATGAAAGGGAAATTATTTGTAACTTTCTACAAGTAGAACAATGAATAGAACAGTTAGACTGTTGAAATCTTTGTATATATTGCTTCTATATAGTTTAAGAAACATATATGCAAAGCATCCAAACAGTACAATTCGCCAATTTTTTGTTCTTCAAGTTTAAGTGAACAATGCGCCCCAATGGTTAATCCGTTATCGGAAATTATTTGTAACTTTCGACAAGTAGAACAATGAATGGAACAGGAGGACTGTTGAAATCTTTGTATATATTGCTTCTATATAGTCTAAGAAACATATATGCAAAGCATCCAAACAGTACCATTCGCCAATTTTTTGTTCTTCAAGATTAAGTGAACTACGAGGCCCATTGATAATCATGAAACGGAAATTATTTCTAACTTTCGACATGAAGAACAATGAATAGAACAGGTAGACGGTTGAAATCTTTGTATATGTTGCTTCTATATAGTCTAAGAAACATATATGCAAAGCATCCAAACAGTACAATTCGCCAATTTTTTGTTCTTCAAGTTTAAGTAAACTACGATCCCCATTGTTAATCCCTTAACGGAAATTATTTGTAACTTTCGACAACTAGAACAATGAATGGAACAGGTAGACGGTTGAAATCATTGTATATATTGCTTCTATATAGTCTATGAAACATATATGCAAAGCATCCAAACAGTACAATTCGACAATTTTTTGTTCTTCAAGTTTAGTGAACAATGAGCCCCAATGGTTAATCCTTTATCGGAAATTATTTGTAATTTTCGACAAGTAGAACAATGAATGGATCAGGTAGACGGTTGAAATCAATGTATATATTGCTTCTATATAGCCTACGAAACATATATGCAAAGCATCCAAACAGTACAATTCGCCAATTTTTTGTTCTTCAAGTTTAAGTGAACTACGAGCCCCATTGTTAATCCTTTAACGGAAATTAATTGTAACTTTCTACAAGTAGAACAATGATTGGAACACGCAGACGGTTGAAATCTTTGTATATATTGCTTCCATATAGTCCAAGAAACATATATGCAAAGCATCCAAACAGTACAATTTGCCAATTTTTTGTACTTCAAGTTTAAGTGAACTACGTGCCCCATTGATAATCATGAAACGGAAATTATTTGTAACTTTCTACAAGTAGAACAATGAATGGAACAGGTAGACGGTTGAAATCATTATATATATTGCTTCTACATAGACTAAGAAACATATATGCAAAGCATCCAAACAGTACAATTCGCCAATTTTTTGTTCTTCAAGTTTAAGTAAACTACGATCCCCATTGTTAATCCTTTATCGGAAATTATTTGTAACTTTCGAAAAGTAGAACAGTGAATGGAACAGGTAGACGGTTGAAATCTTTGTATATATTGCTTCTATATAGTATAAGAAACATAAATGCAAAGCATCCAAACAGAACAATTCGCCAATTTTTTGTTCTTCAAGTTTAAGTGAACAATGAGCCCCAATGGTTAATCCGTTATCGGAAATTATTTGTAACTTTCGACAAGTAGAACAATGAATGGAACAGGTAGACGGTTGAAATCTTTGAATATATTGCTTCTAAATAGTCTAAGAAACATATATGCAAAGCATCCAAACAGTACCATTCGCCAATTTTTTGTTCTTCAAGTTTAAGTGAACTTCGAGCCCCATTGTTACTCCTTTAAAGGAAATTATTTGTAACTTTCGACAAGTAGAACAATGAATGGAACTGGTAGACGGTTGAAATCTTTGTAAATGTTGCTTCTATATAGTCTAAGAAACCTATATGCAAAGCATCTAAACAGCAACATTCGCCAATTTTTTGATCTTCAAGTTTAAGTGAACAATGAGCCCCATTGTTAATCCTTTATCGGAAATTATTTGTAACTTTCGACAAGTAGAACAATGAATGGAACAGGAGGACTGTTGAAATCTTTGTATATATTGCTTCTATATAGTCTAAGAAACATATATGCAAAGCATCCAAACAGTACCATTCGCCAATTTTTTGTTATTCAAGATTAAGTGAACTACGAGCCCCATTGATAATCATGAAAGGGAAATTATTTGTAACTTTCTACAAGTAGAACAATGAATAGAACAGTTAGACTGTTGAAATCTTTGTATATATTGCTTCTATATAGTTTAAGAAACATATATGCAAAGCATCCAAACAGTACAGTTCGCCAATTTTTTGTTCTTCAAGTTTAAGTGAACAATGCAACCCAATGGTTAATCCGTTATCGGAAATTATTTGTAACTTTCGACAAGTAGAACAATGAATGGAACAGGAGGACTGTTGAAATCTTTGTATATATTGCTTCTATATAGTCTAAGAAACATATATGCAAAGCATCCAAACAGTACCATTCGCCAATTTTTTGTTCTTCAAGATTAAGTGAACTACGAGGCCCATTGATAATCATGAAACGGAAATTATTTCTAACTTTCGACATGAAGAACAATGAATAGAACAGGTAGACGGTTGAAATCTTTGTATATGTTGCTTCTATATAGTCTAAGAAACAGATATGCAAAGCATCCAAACAGTACAATTCGCCAATTTTTTGTTCTTCAAGTTTAAGTAAACTACGATCCACATTGTTAATCCCTTAACGGAAATTATTTGTAACTTTCGACAAGTAGAACAATGAATGGAACAGGTAGACGGTTGAAATCATTGTATATATTGCTTCTATATAGTCTATGAAACATATATGCAAAGCATCCAAACAGTACAATTCGACAATTTTTTGTTCTTCAAGTTTAGTGAACAATGAGCCCCAATGGTTAATCCTTTATCGGAAATTATTTGTAATTTTCGACAAGTAGAACAATGAATGGATCAGGTAGACGGTTGAAATCATTGTATATATTGCTTCTATATAGCCTACGAAACATATATGCAAAGCATCCAAACAGTACAATTCGCCAATTTTTTGTTCTTCAAGTTTAAGTGAACTACGAGCCCCATTGTGAATCCTTTAACGGAAATTAATTGTAACTTTCTACAAGTAGAACAATGATTGGAACACGCAGACGGTTGAAATCTTTGTATATATTGCTTCCATATAGTCCAAGAAACATATATGCAAAGCATCCAAACAGTACAATTTGCCAATTTTTTGTACTTCAAGTTTAAGTGAACTACGTGCCCCATTGATAATCATGAAACGGAAATTATTTGTAACTTTCTACAAGTAGAACAATGAATGGAACAGGTAGACGGTTGAAATCATTATATATATTGCTTCTACATAGACTAAGAAACATATATGCAAAGCATCCAAACAGTACAATTCGCCAATTTTTTGTTCTTCAAGTTTAAGTAAACTACGATCCCCATTGTTAATCCTTTATCGGAAATTATTTGTAACTTTCGACAAGTAGAACAGTGAATGGAACAGGTAGACGGTTGAAATCTTTGTATATATTGCTTCTATATAGTATAAGAAACATATATGCAAAGCATCCAAACAGAACAATTCGCCAATTTTTTGTTCTTCAAGTTTAAGTGAACAATGAGCCCCAATGGTTAATCCGATATCGGAAATTATTTGTAACTTTCGACAAGTAGAACAATGAATGGAACAGGTAGACGGTTGAAATCTTTGAATATATTGCTTCTAAATAGTCTAAGAAACATATATGCAAAGCATCCAAACAGTACCATTCGCCAATTTTTTGTTCTTCAAGTTTAAGTAAACTACGATCCCCATTGTTAATCCCTTAACGGAAATTATTTGTAACTTTCGACAAGTAGAACAATGAATGGAAAAGGTAGACGGTTGAAATCATTGTATATATTGCTTCTATATAGTCTAAGAAACATATCTGCAAATTATCCAAACAGTACAATTCGCCAATTATTTGATCTTCAAGTTGAAGTGAACTACGAGCCCCATTGTTAATACTTTAACGGAAATTATTTGTAACTTGCGACAAGTAGAACAATGAATGGAACAGGTAGACGGTTGAAATCAATGTATATATTGCTTCTATATAGTCTAAGAAACATATATGCAAAGCATCCAAACAGTACAATTCGCCAATTTTTTGTTCTTCAAGTTTAAGTAAACTACGATCCCCATTGTTAATCCCTTAACGGAAATTATTTGTGACTTTCGACAAGTAGAAAAATGAATGGAACAGGTAGACGGTTGAAATCATTGTATATATTGCTTCTATATAGTCTAAGAAACATATATGCAAAGCATCCAAATAGTACAATTCGACAATTTTTTGTTCTTCAAGTTTAAGTGAACAATGAGCCCCATTGTTAATCCTTTATCGGAAATTATTTGTAACTTTCGACAAGTAGAACAGTGAATGGAACAGGTAGACGGTTGAAATCTTTGTATATATTGCTTCTATATAGTATAAGAAACATATATGCAAAGCATCCAAACAGTACAATTCGCCAATTTATTGTTATTCAAGTTTAAGTGAACAACGAGCCCCATTGTTAATCCTTTAAAGGAAATTATTTGTAAATTTCGACAAGTAGAACAATGAATGGAACAGGTAGACTGTTGAAATCATTGTATATATTGCTTCAGTATAGCCTAAGAAACATATATGCAAAGCATCCAAACAGTACAATTCGCCAATTTTTTGTTCTTCAAGTTTAAGTGAACTACGAGTCCCATTGTTAATACTTTAACGGAAATTATTTGTAACTTCCGACAAGTAGAACAATGAATGGAACAAGTAGACGGTTGAAATCAATGTATATATTGCTTCTATATAGTCTAAGAAACATATATGCAAAGCATCCAAACAGTACCATTCGCCAATTTCTTGTTCTTCAAGTTTAAGTGAACAATGAGCCCCATTGTTAATACTTTATCGGAAATTATTTCTAACTTTCGGCAAGTAGAACAATGAATGGAACTGGTAGACGGTTGAAATCTTTTTATATATTGCTTCTATATAATCTAAGAAACATATATGCAAAGCATCCAAACAGAACAATTCGCCAATTTTTTGTTCTTCAAGTTTAAGTGAACAATGAGCCCCAATGGTTAATCCGATATCGGAAATTATTTGTAACTTTCGACAAGTAGAACAATGAATGGAACAGGTAGACGGTTGAAATCTTTGAATATATTGCTTCTAAATAGTCTAAGAAACATATATGCAAAGCATCCAAACAGTACCATTCGCCAATTTTTTGTTCTTCAAGTTTAAGTAAACTACGATCCCCATTGTTAATCCCTTAACGGAAATTATTTGTAACTTTCGACAAGTAGAACAATGAATGGAAAAGGTAGACGGTTGAAATCATTGTATATATTGCTTCTATATAGTCTAAGAAACATATCTGCAAATTATCCAAACAGTACAATTCGCCAATTATTTGATCTTCAAGTTGAAGTGAACTACGAGCCCCATTGTTAATACTTTAACGGAAATTATTTGTAACTTGCGACAAGTAGAACAATGAATGGAACAGGTAGACGGTTGAAATCAATGTATATATTGCTTCTATATAGTCTAAGAAACATATATGCAAAGCATCCAAACAGTACAATTCGCCAATTTTTTGTTCTTCAAGTTTAAGTAAACTACGATCCCCATTGTTAATCCCTTAACGGAAATTATTTGTGACTTTCGACAAGTAGAAAAATGAATGGAACAGGTAGACGGTTGAAATCATTGTATATATTGCTTCTATATAGTCTAAGAAACATATATGCAAAGCATCCAAATAGTACAATTCGACAATTTTTTGTTCTTCAAGTTTAAGTGAACAATGAGCCCCATTGTTAATCCTTTATCGGAAATTATTTGTAACTTTCGACAAGTAGAACAGTGAATGGAACAGGTAGACGGTTGAAATCTTTGTATATATTGCTTCTATATAGTATAAGAAACATATATGCAAAGCATCCAAACAGTACAATTCGCCAATTTATTGTTATTCAAGTTTAAGTGAACAACGAGCCCCATTGTTAATCCTTTAAAGGAAATTATTTGTAAATTTCGACAAGTAGAACAATGAATGGAACAGGTAGACTGTTGAAATCATTGTATATATTGCTTCAGTATAGCCTAAGAAACATATATGCAAAGCATCCAAACAGTACAATTCGCCAATTTTTTGTTCTTCAAGTTTAAGTGAACTACGAGTCCCATTGTTAATACTTTAACGGAAATTATTTGTAACTTCCGACAAGTAGAACAATGAATGGAACAAGTAGACGGTTGAAATCAATGTATATATTGCTTCTATATAGTCTAAGAAACATATATGCAAAGCATCCAAACAGTACCATTCGCCAATTTCTTGTTCTTCAAGTTTAAGTGAACAATGAGCCCCATTGTTAATACTTTATCGGAAATTATTTCTAACTTTCGGCAAGTAGAACAATGAATGGAACTGGTAGACGGTTGAAATCTTTTTATATATTGCTTCTATATAGTCTAAGAAACATATATGCAAAGCATCCAAACAGTACCATTCGCCAATTTTTTGTTCTTCAAGTTTAAGTGAACAACGAGGCCCATTGATAATCATGAAACGGAAATTATTTCTATCTTTCGACATAAAGAACAATGAATAGAACAGGTAGACGGTTGAAATCTTTGTATATGTTGCTTCTATATAGTCTAAGAAACATATATGCAAAGCATCCAAACAGTACAATTCGCCAATTTTTTGTTCTTCAAGTTTAAGTAAACTACGATCCCCATTGTTAATCCCTTAACGGAAATTATTTGTAACTTTCGACAAGTAGAACAATGAATGGAACAGGTAGACGGTTGAAATCATTGTATATATTGCTTCTATATAGTCTATGAAACATATATGCAAAGCATCCAAACAGTACAATTCGACAATTTTTTGTTCTTCAAGTTTAGCGAACAATGAGCCCCAATGGTTAATCCTTTATCGGAAATTATTTGTAATTTTCGACAAGTAGAACAATGAATGGATCAGGTAGACGGTTGAAATCATTGTATATATTGCTTCTATATAGCCTACGAAACATATATGCAAAGCATCCAAACAGTACAATTCGCCAATTTTTTGTTCTTCAAGTTTAAGTGAACTACGAGCCCCATTGTTAATCCTTTAACGGAAATTAATTGTAACTTTCAACAAGTAGAACAATGATTGGAACACGCAGACGGTTGAAATCTTTGTATATATTGCTTCCATATAGTCCAAGAAACATATATGCAAAGCATCCAAACAGTACAATTCGCCAATTTTTTGTTCTTCAAGATTAAGTGAACTACGAGCCCCATTGATAATCATGAAAGGGAAATTATTTGTAACTTTCTACAAGTAGAACAATGAATAGAACAGTGAAACTGTTGAAATCTTTGTATATATTGCTTCTATATAGTTTAAGAGACATATATGCAAAGCATCCAAACAGTACAATTCGCCAATTTTTTGTTCTTCAAGTTTAAGTGAACAATGAGCCCCAATGGTTAATCCTTCAAAGGAAATTATTTGTAAATTTCTACAAGTAGAACAATGAATAGAACAGTTAGACTGTTGAAATCTTTGTATATATTGCTTCTATATAGTTTAAGAAACATATATGCAAAGCATCCAAACAGTACAATTCGCCAATTTTTTGTTCTTCAAGTTTAAGTGAACAATGCGCCCCAATGGTTAATCCGTTATCGGAAATTATTTGTAACTTTCGACAAGTAGAACAATGAATGGAACAGGAGGACTGTTGAAATCTTTGTATATATTGCTTCTATATAGTCTAAGAAACATATATGCAAAGCATCCAAACAGTACCATTCGCCAATTTTTTGTTCTTCAAGATTAAGTGAACTACGAGGCCCATTGATAATCATGAAACGGAAATTATTTCTAACTTTCGACATGAAGAACAATGAATAGAACAGGTAGACGGTTGAAATCTTTGTATATGTTGCTTCTATATAGTCTAAGAAACATATATGCAAAGCATCCAAACAGTACAATTCGCCAATTTTTTGTTCTTCAAGTTTAAGTAAACTACGATCCCCATTGTTAATCCCTTAACGGAAATTATTTGTAACTTTCGACAACTAGAACAATGAATGGAACAGGTAGACGGTTGAAATCATTGTATATATTGCTTCTATATAGTCTATGAAACATATATGCAAAGCATCCAAACAGTACAATTCGACAATTTTTTGTTCTTCAAGTTTAGTGAACAATGAGCCCCAATGGTTAATCCTTTATCGGAAATTATTTGTAATTTTCGACAAGTAGAACAATGAATGGATCAGGTAGACGGTTGAAATCAATGTATATATTGCTTCTATATAGCCTACGAAACATATATGCAAAGCATCCAAACAGTACAATTCGCCAATTTTTTGTTCTTCAAGTTTAAGTGAACTACGAGCCCCATTGTTAATCCTTTAACGGAAATTAATTGTAACTTTCTACAAGTAGAACAATGATTGGAACACGCAGACGGTTGAAATCTTTGTATATATTGCTTCCATATAGTCCAAGAAACATATATGCAAAGCATCCAAACAGTACAATTTGCCAATTTTTTGTACTTCAAGTTTAAGTGAACTACGTGCCCCATTGATAATCATGAAACGGAAATTATTTGTAACTTTCTACAAGTAGAACAATGAATGGAACAGGTAGACGGTTGAAATCATTATATATATTGCTTCTACATAGACTAAGAAACATATATGCAAAGCATCCAAACAGTACAATTCGCCAATTTTTTGTTCTTCAAGTTTAAGTGAACAATGAGCCCCATTGTTAATCCTTTATCGGAAATTATTTGTAACTTTCGACAAGTAGAACAATGAATGGAACAGGTAGACGGTTGAAATCTTTGTATATATTGCTTCTATATAGTCTAACAAACATATATGCAAAGCAGCCAAACAGTACAATTCGCCAATTTATTCTTCTTCAAGTTTAAGTAAACTACGATCCCCATTGTTAATCCCTTAACGGAAATTATTTGTAACTTTCGACAAGTAGAACAATGAATGGAAAAGGTAGACGGTTGAAATCATTGTATATATTGCTTCTATATAGTCTAAGAAACATATCTGCAAATTATCCAAACAGTACAATTCGCCAATTATTTGATCCTCAAGTTGAAGTGAACTACGAGCCCCATTGTTAATACTTTAACGGAAATTATTTGTAACTTGCGACAAGTAGAACAATGAATGGAACAGGTAGACTGTTGAAATCATTGTATATATTGCTTCAGTATAGCCTAAGAATCATATATGCAAAGCATCCAAACAGTACAATTCGCCAATTTTTTGTTCTTCAAGTTTAAGTGAACTACGAGTCCCATTGTTAATACTTTAACGGAAATTATTTGTAACTTCCGACAAGTAGAACAATGAATGGAACAAGTAGACGGTTGAAATCAATGTATATATTGCTTCTATATAGTCTAAGAAACATATATGCAAAGCATCCAAACAGTACCATTCGCCAATTTCTTGTTCTTCAAGTTTAAGTGAACAATGAGCCCCATTGTTAATACTTTATCGGAAATTATTTCTAACTTTCGGCAAGTAGAACAATGAATGGAACTGGTAGACGGTTGAAATATTTTTATATATTGCTTCTATATAGTCTAAGAAACATATATGGAAAGCATCCAAACAGTTCCAGTCGCCAATTTTTTGTTCTTCAAGTTTAAGTGAACAACGAGGCCCATTGATAATCATGAAACGGAAATCATTTCTAACTTTCGACAAGTAGAACACTGAATGGAACAGGTAGACTGTTGAAATCATTGTATATATTGCTTCTATATAGTCTAAGAAACATATATGCAAATCATCCAAACAGTACAATTCGCCAATTTTTTGTTCTTCAAGTTTAAGTAAACTACGATCCCCATTGTTAATCCTTTAAAGGAAATTATTTGTAAATTTCGACAAGTAGAACAATGAATGGAACAGGTAGACTGTTGAGATCATTGTATATATTGCTTCAGTATAGCCTAAGAAACATATATGCAAAACATCCAAACAATACAATTCGCCAATTTTTTGTTCCTCAAGATTAAGTAAACTACGATCCCCATTGTTAATCCTTTAAAGGAAATTATTTGTAAATTTCGACAAGTAGAACACTGAATGGAACAGGTAGACTGTTGAAATCATTGTATATATTGCTTCTATATAGTCTAAGAAACATATATGCAAAGCATCCAAACAGTACAATTCGCCAATTTTTTGTTCTTCAAGTTTAAGTAAACTACGATCCCCATTGTTAATCCCTTAACGGAAATTATTTGTAACTTTCGACAAGTAGAACAATGAATGGAACAGGTAGACGGTTGAAATCATTGTATATATTGCTTCTATATAGTCTATGAAACATATATGCAAAGCATCCAAACAGTACAATTCGACAATTTTTTGTTCTTCAAGTTTAGTGAACAATGAGCCCCAATGGTTAATCCTTTATCGGAAATTATTTGTAATTTTCGACAAGTAGAACAATGAATGGATCAGGTAGACGGTTGAAATCATTGTATATATTGCTTCTATATAGCCTACGAAACATATATGCAAAGCATCCAAACAGTACAATTCGCCAATTTTTTGTTCTTCAAGTTTAAGTGAACTTCGAGCCCCATTGTTACTCCTTTAAAGGAAATTATTTGTAACTTTCGACAAGTAGAACAATGAATGGAACTGGTAGACGGTTGAAATCTTTGTAAATGTTGCTTCTATATAGTCTAAGAAACCTATATGCAAAGCATCTA
Organism: Cerceris ruficornis; assembly: GCA_963989415.1. Taxonomy (NCBI): domain Eukaryota; kingdom Metazoa; phylum Arthropoda; class Insecta; order Hymenoptera; family Crabronidae; genus Cerceris; species Cerceris ruficornis. Next base: position 578,106 of record CAXDIW010000024.1, on the reverse strand, counting down.
AACAGCAACATTCGCCAATTTTTTGATCTTCAAGTTTAAGTGAACAATGAGCCCCATTGTTAATCCTTTATCGGAAATTATTTGTAACTTTCGACAAGTAGAACAATGAATGGAACAGGTAGACGGTTGAAATCTTTGTATATATTGCTTCTATATAGTCTAACAAACATATATGCAAAGCAGCCAAACAGTACAATTCGCCAATTTATTCTTCTTCAAGTTTAAGTAAACTACGATCCCCATTGTTAATCCCTTAACGGAAATTATTTGTAACTTTCGACAAGTAGAACAATGAATGGAAAAGGTAGACGGTTGAAATCATTGTATATATTGCTTCTATATAGTCTATGAAACATATCTGCAAATTATCCAAGCAGTACAATTCGCCAATTATTTGATCTTCAAGTTGAAGTGAACTACGAGCCCCATTGTTAATACTTTAACGGAAATTATTTGTAACTTGCGACAAGTAGAACAATGAATGGAACAGGTAGACGGTTGAAATCAATGAATATATTGCTTCTATATAGTCTAAGAAACATATATGCAAAGCATCTAAACAGTAACAATCGCCAATTTTTTGTTCCTCAATTTTAAGTGAATTACGAGCCCCATTGTTAATCCTTTATAGGAAATTATTTGTAAATTTCGACAAGTAGAACAATGTTTGGATCAGGTAGACGGTTGAAATCATTGTATATATTGCTTCTATATAATCTACGAAACATATATGCAAAGCATCCAAACAGTACAATTCGCCAATTTTTTGTTCTTCAAGTTTAAGTGAACTACGAGCCCCATTGTTAATCCTTTAACGGAAATTAATTGTAACTTTCTACAAGTAGAACAATGTTTGGAACACATAGACGGTTGAAATCTTTGTATATATTGCTTCTATATAGTCTAAGAAACATATATGCAAAGCATCCAAACAGTACCATTCGCCAATTTTTTGTTCTTCAAGTTTAAGTGAACAATGAGACCCATTGTTAATCCTTTATCGGAAATTATTTGTAACTTTCGACAAGTAGAACAATGAATGGAACAGGTAGACGGTTGAAATCTTTGTATATATTGCTTCTATATAGTCTAAGAAACATATATGCAAAGCATCCAAACAGTACAATTCGCCAATTTTTTGTTCTTCAAGTTTAAGTGAACAATGAGCCCCAATGTTTAATCCTTTATCGGAAATTATTTGTAACTTTCGACAAGTAGAACAATGAATGGAACAGTTAGTCGATTGAAATCTTTGTACATATTGGTTCTATATAGTCTAAGAAACATATATGCAAAGCATCCAAACAGTACAATTCGCCAATTTTTTGTTCTTCAAGTTTAAGTAAACTACGATCCCCATTGTTAATCCTTTATCGGAAATTATTTGTAACTTTCGACAAGTAGAACAGTGAATGGAACAGGTAGACGGTTGAAATCTTTGTATATATTGCTTCTATATAGTATAAGAAACATATATGCAAATCATCCAAACAGTACAATTCGCCAATTTTTTGTTCTTCAAGTTTAAGTGAACAATGAGCCCCAGTGGTTAATCCGTTATCGGAAATTATTTGTAACTTTCGACAAGTAGAACAATGAATGGAACAGGTAGACGGTTGAAATCTTTGTATATATTGCTTCTAAATAGTCTAAGAAACATATATGCAAAGCATCCTAACAGTTCCATTCGCCAATTTTTTGTTCTTCAAGTTTAAGTGAACTACGAGCCCCATTGTTACTCCTTTAACGGAAATTATTTGTAACTTGCGACAAGTAGAACAATGAATGGAACAGGTAGACGGTTGAAATCAATGTATATATTGCTTCTATATAGTCTAAGAAACATATATGCAAAGCATCTAAACAGTAACAATCGCCAATTTTTTGATCTTCAAGTTTAAGTGAACAGCGAGCCCCATTGATAATCATGAAATGGAAATTATTTGTAACTTTCTACAAGTAGAACAATGAATAGTACAGGTAGACGGGTGAAATCTTTCTATATATTGCTTCTAAATAGTCTAAGAAACATATATGCAAAGCATCCAAACAGTACAATTCGCCAATTTTTTGTTCTTCAATTTTAAGTGAATTACGAGCGCCATTGTTAATCCTTTAAAGGAAATTATTTGTAAATATCGACAAGTAGAACAATGATTGGATCAGGTAGACGGTTGAAATCATTGTATATATTGCTTCTATATAATCTACGAAACATATATGCAAAGCATCCAAACAGTACAATTCGCCAATTTTTTGTTCTTCAAGTTTAAGTGAACTACGAGCCCCATTGTTAATCCTTTAACGGAAATTAATTGTAACTTTCTACAAGTAGAACAATGATTGGAACACGTAGACGGTTGAAATCTTTCTATATATTGCTTCTAAATAGTCTAAGAAACATGTACGCAAAGCATCCAAACAGTACAATTCGCCAATTTATTGTTCTTCAAGTTTAAGTGAACTACGAGCCCCATTGTTACTCCTTTAACGGAAATGATTTGTAACTTGCGACAAGTAGAACAATGAATGGAACAGGTAGACGGTTGAAATCAATGTATATATTGCTTCTATATAGTCTAAGAAACATATATGCAAAGCATCTAAACAGTAACAATCGCCAATTTTTTGATCTTCAAGTTTAAGTGAACAGCGAGCCCCATTGATAATCATGAAATGGAAATTATTTGTAACTTTCTACAAGTAGAACAATGAATAGTACAGGTAGACGGGTGAAATCTTTCTATATATTGCTTCTAAATAGTCTAAGAAACATGTACGCAAAGCATCCAAACAGTACCATTCGCCAATTTTTTGTTCTTCAAGTTTAAGTGAACAATGAGCTCCATTGTTAATCCTTTATCGGAAATTGTTTGTAACTTTCGACAAGTAGAACAATGAATGGAACAGGTAGACGGTTGAAATCTTTGTATATATTGCTTCTATATAGTCTAAGAAACATATATGCAAAGCATCCAAACAGTACAATTCGCAAATTTTTTGTTCTTCAAGTTTAAGTGAACAATGAGCCCCAATGTTTAATCATTTATCGGAAATTATTTGTAACTTTCGACAAGTAGAACAATGAATGGAACAGTTAGACGGTTGAAATCTTTGTATATATTGCTTCTATATAGTCTAAGAAACATATATGCAAAGCATCCAAACAGTACAATTCGCCAATTTATTGTTCTTCAAGTTTAAGTGAACAACGAGCCCCATTGTTAATCCTTTAAAGGAAATTAATTGTAAATTACGACAAGTAGAACAATAAATGGAACAGGTAGACGGTTGAAATCTTTGTATATATTGCTTCTATATAGTCTAAGAAACATATATGCAAAGCATCCAAACAGTACAATTCGCCAATTTTTTGTTCTTCAAGTTTAAGTAAACTACGATCCCCATTGTTAATCCCTTAACGGAAATTATTTGTAACTTTCGACAAGTAGAACAATGAATGGAATAGGTAGACGGTTGAAATCATTGTATATATTGCTTCTATATAGTCTAAGAAACATATATGCAAAGCATCCAAACAGTACCATTCGCCAATTTTTTGTTCTTCAAGTTTAAGTTAACTACGAGCCCCATTGTTAATCCTTCAAAGGAAATTATTTGTAAGTTTCGACAAGTAGAACAATGAATGGAACAGGTAGACTGTTGAAATCATTGTATATATTGCTTCTATGTAGTCTAAGAGACATATATGCAAATCATCCAAACAGTACCATTCGCCAATTTTTTGTTCTTCAAGTTTAAGTAAACAATGAGCCCCATTGTTAATCCTTTATCGGAAATTATTTGTAAATTTCGACAAGTAGAACAATGAATGGAACAGGTAGACTGTTGAAATCATTGTATATATTGCTTCTATATAGTCCAAGAAACATATATGCAAAGCGTCCAAACAGTACAATTCGCCAATTTTTTGCTCTTCAAGTTTAAGTGAACTACGAGCCCCATTGTTAATCCTTTAATGGAAATTATTTGTAAATTTCGGCAAGTAGAACAATGAATGGAATAGGTAGACGGTTGAAATCATTGTATATATTGCTTCTATATAGTCTAAGAAACATATATGCAAAGCATCCAAACAGTACAATTCGCCAATTTTTTGTTCTTCAAGTTTAAGTAAACTACGATCCCCATTGTTTATCCCTTAACGGAAATTATTTGTTACTTTCGACAAGTAGAACAATGAATGGAACAGGTAGACTATTGAAATCATTGTATATATTGCTTCTATATAGTCTAAGAAACATATATGCAAAGCATCCAAACAGTACCATTCGCCAATTTTTTGTTCTTCAAGTTTAAGTGAACAATGAGCCCCATTGTTAATCCTTTATCGGAAATTATTTGTAACTTTCGACAAGTAGAACAGTGAATGGAACAGGTAGACGGTTGAAATCTTTGTATATATTGCTTCTATATAGTATAAGAAACATATATGCAAAGCATCCAAACAGTACAATTCGCCAATTTTGTGTTCTTCAAGTTTAAGTGAACAATGAGCCCCAATGGTTACTCCGTTATCGGAAATTATTTGTAACTTTCGACAAGTAGAACAATGAATGGAACAGGTAGACTGTTGAAATCATTGTATATATTGCTTCTATATAGTCTAAGAAACATATATGCAAAGCATCCAAACAGTACAATTCGCCAATTTTTTGTTCTTCAAGTTTAAGTAAACTACGATCCCCATTGTTAATCCCTTAACGGAAATTATTTGTAACTTTCGACAAGTAGAACAATGAATGGAACAGGTAGACGGTTGAAATCTTTGTATATATTGCTTCTATATAGTATAAGAAACATATATGCAAAGCATCCAAACAGTACTATTCGCGAATTTTTTGTTCTTCAAGATTAAGTGAACAATGTGCCCCAATGGTTAATCCGTTATAGGAAATTATTTGTATTTTTCGACAAGTAGAACAATGAATGGAACAGGTAGACGGTTGAAATCTTTGTATATATTGCTTCTATATAGTCTAAGAAACATATATGCAAAGCATCCAAACAGTACCATTCGCCAATTTTTTGTTCTTCAAGTTTAAGTGAACTACGAGCCCCTTTGTTAATCCTTTAATGGAAATTATTTGTAAATTTCGACAAGTAGAACAATGAATGGAACAGGTAGACGGTTGAAATCATTGTATGTATTGCTTCTATATAGTCTAAGAAACATATATGCAAAGCATCCAAACAGTACAATTCGACAATTTTTTTTCTTCAAGTTTAGTGAACAATGAGCCCCAATGGTTAATCCGTTATAGGAAATTATTTGTATTTTTCGACAAGTAGAACAATGAATGGATCAGGTAGACGGTTGAAATCATTGTATATATTGCTTCTATATAATCTACGAAACATATATGCAAAGCATCCAAACAGTACAATTCGCCAATTTTTTGTTCTTCAAGTTTAAGTGAACAATGAGCCCCGTTGTTAATCCTTTATCGGAAATTATATGTAACTTTCGACAAGTAGAACAGTGAATGGAACAGGTAGACGGTTGAAATCTTTGTATATATTGCTTCTATATAGTCCAAGAAACATATATGCAAAGCGTCCAAACAGTACAATTCGCCAATTTTTTGCTCTTCAAGTTTAAGTGAACTACGAGCCCCATTGTTAATCCTTTAATGGAAATTAATTGTAACTTTCTACAAGTAGAACAATGATTGGAACACGTAGACGGTTGAAATCTTTGTATATATTGCTTCCATATAGTCTAAGAAACATATATGCAAAGCATCCAAACAGTACAATTCGCCAATTTTTTGTTCTTCAAGTTTAAGTAAACTGCGATCCCCATTGTTAATCCTTTATCGGAAATTATTTGTAACTTTCGACAAGTAGAACAGTGAATGGAACAGGTAGACGGTTGAAATCTTTGTATATATTGCTTCTATATAGTCTAAGAAACATATATGCAAAGCATCCAAACAGTACCATTCGCCAATTTTTTGTTCTTCAAGTTTAAGTGAACAATGAGCCCCATTGTTAATCCTTTATCGGAAATTATTTGTAACTTTCGACAAGTAGAACAGTGAATGGAACAGGTAGACGGTTGAAATCTTTGTATATATTGCTTCTATATAGTATAAGAAACATATATGCAAAGCATCCAAACAGTACAATTCGCCAATTTTGTGTTCTTCAAGTTTAAGTGAACAATGAGCCCCAATGGTTACTCCGTTATCGGAAATTATTTGTAACTTTCGACAAGTAGAACAATGAATGGAACAGGTAGACTGTTGAAATCATTGTATATATTGCTTCTATATAGTCTAAGAAACATATATGCAAAGCATCCAAACAGTACAATTCGCCAATTTTTTGTTCTTCAAGTTTAAGTAAACTACGATCCCCATTGTTAATCCCTTAACGGAAATTATTTGTAACTTTCGACAAGTAGAACAATGAATGGAACAGGTAGACGGTTGAAATCTTTGTATATATTGCTTCTATATAGTATAAGAAACATATATGCAAAGCATCCAAACAGTACTATTCGCGAATTTTTTGTTCTTCAAGTTTAAGTGAACAATGAGCCCCAATGGTTAATCCGTTATAGGAAATTATTTGTAATTTTCGACAAGTAGAACAATGAATGGAACAGGTAGACGGTTGAAATCTTTGTATATATTGCTTCTATATAATCTAAGAAACATATATGCAAAGCATCCAAACAGTACCATTCGCCAATTTTTTGTTCTTCAAGTTTAAGTGAACTACGAGCCCTATTGTTAATCCTTCAAAGGAAATTATTTGTAAATTTCGACAAGTAGAACAATGAATGGAACAGGTAGACTGTTGAAATCATTGTATATATTACTTCTATATAGTCTAAGAAACATATATGCAAAGCATCCAAACAGTACAATTCGCCAATTTTTTGTTCTTCAAGTTTAAGTAAACTACGATCCCCATTGTTAATCCCTTAACGGAAATTATTTGTAACTTTCGACAAGTAGAACAATGTATGGAATAGGTAGACGGTTGAAATCATTGTATATATTGCTTCTATATAGTCTAAGAAACATATATGCAAAGCATCCAAACAGTTCAATTCGCCAATTTTTTGTTCTTCAAGTTTAAGTAAACTACGATCCCCATTGTTAATCCCTTAACGGAAATTATTTGTTACTTTCGACAAGTAGAACAATGAATGGAACAGGTAGACTGTTGAAATCATTGTATATATTGCTTCTATATAGTCTAAGAAACATATATGCAAAGCATCCAAACAGTACAATTCGCCAATTTTTTGTTCTTCAAGTTTAAGTAAACTACGATCCCCAATGTTAATCCCTTAACGGAAATTATTTGTAACTTTCGACAAGTAGAACAATGAATGGAACAGGTAGACGGTTGAAATCTTTGTATATATTGCTTCTATATAATCTAAGAAACATATATGCAAAGCATCCAAACAGTACCATTCGCCAATTTTTTGTTCTTCAAGTTTAAGTGAACTACGAGTCACATTGTTAATCCTTCAAAGGAAATTATTTGTAAATTTCGACAAGTAGAACAATGAATGGAACAGGTAGACGGTTGAAATCTTTGTATATATTGCTTCCATATAGTCTAAGAAACATATATGCAAAGCATCCAAACAGTACCATTCGCCAATTTTTTGTTCTTCAAGTTTAAGTGAACAATGAGCCCCATTGTTAATCCTTTATCGGAAATTATTTGTAACTTTCGACAAGTAGAACAATGAATGGAACAGATAGACGGTTGAAATCTTTGTATATATTGCTTCTATATAATCTAAGAAACATATATGCAAAGCATCTAAACAGTAACAATCGCCAATTTTTTGATCTTCAAGTTTATGTGAACAGCGAGCCCCAATGATAATCATGAAATGGAAATTATTTGTAACTTTCTACAAGTAGAACAATGAATAGTACAGGTAGACGGGTGAAATCTTTCTGTATATTGCTTCTAAATAGTCTAAGAAACATATATGCAAAGCATCCAAACAGTACAATTCGTCAATTTTTTGTTCTTCTAGTTTAAGTGAACTACGAGCCCCATTGTTAATCCTTTAAAGGAAATTATTTGTAAATTTCGACAAGTAGAACAATGAATGGATCTTGTAGACGGTTGAATTCATTGTATATATTGCTTCTATATAGTCTACGAAACATATATGCAAAGCATCCAAACAGTACAATTCGCCAATTTTTTGTTCTTCAAGTTTAAGTGAACTACGAGCCCCATTGTTAATCCTTTAATGGAAATTAATTGTAACTTTCTACAAGTAGAACAATGATTGGAACACGTAGACGGTTGAAATCTTTGTATATATTGCTTCCATATAGTCTAAGAAACATATATGCAAAGCATCCAAACAGTACAATTCGCCAATTTTTTGTTCTTCAAGTTTAAGTAAACTGCGATCCCCATTGTTAATCCTTTATCGGAAATTATTTGTAACTTTCGACAAGTAGAACAGTGAATGGAACAGGTAGACGGTTGAAATCTTTGTATATATTGCTTCTATATAGTCTAAGAAACATATATGCAAAGCATCCAAACAGTACCATTCGCCAATTTTTTGTTCTTCAAGTTTAAGTGAACAATGAGCCCCATTGTTAATCCTTTATCGGAAATTATTTGTAACTTTCGACAAGTAGAACAGTGAATGGAACAGGTAGACGGTTGAAATCTTTGTATATATTGCTTCTATATAGTATAAGAAACATATATGCAAAGCATCCAAACAGTACAATTCGCCAATTTTGTGTTCTTCAAGTTTAAGTGAACAATGAGCCCCAATGGTTACTCCGTTATCGGAAATTATTTGTAACTTTCGACAAGTAGAACAATGAATGGAACAGGTAGACTGTTGAAATCATTGTATATATTGCTTCTATATAGTCTAAGAAACATATATGCAAAGCATCCAAACAGTACAATTCGCCAATTTTTTGTTCTTCAAGTTTAAGTAAACTACGATCCCCATTGTTAATCCCTTAACGGAAATTATTTGTAACTTTCGACAAGTAGAACAATGAATGGAACAGGTAGACGGTTGAAATCTTTGTATATATTGCTTCTATATAGTATAAGAAACATATATGCAAAGCATCCAAACAGTACTATTCGCGAATTTTTTGTTCTTCAAGTTTAAGTGAACAATGAGCCCCAATGGTTAATCCGTTATAGGAAATTATTTGTAATTTTCGACAAGTAGAACAATGAATGGAACAGGTAGACGGTTGAAATCTTTGTATATATTGCTTCTATATAATCTAAGAAACATATATGCAAAGCATCCAAACAGTACCATTCGCCAATTTTTTGTTCTTCAAGTTTAAGTGAACTACGAGCCCTATTGTTAATCCTTCAAAGGAAATTATTTGTAAATTTCGACAAGTAGAACAATGAATGGAACAGGTAGACTGTTGAAATCATTGTATATATTACTTCTATATAGTCTAAGAAACATATATGCAAAGCATCCAAACAGTACAATTCGCCAATTTTTTGTTCTTCAAGTTTAAGTAAACTACGATCCCCATTGTTAATCCCTTAACGGAAATTATTTGTAACTTTCGACAAGTAGAACAATGTATGGAATAGGTAGACGGTTGAAATCATTGTATATATTGCTTCTATATAGTCTAAGAAACATATATGCAAAGCATCCAAACAGTTCAATTCGCCAATTTTTTGTTCTTCAAGTTTAAGTAAACTACGATCCCCATTGTTAATCCCTTAACGGAAATTATTTGTTACTTTCGACAAGTAGAACAATGAATGGAACAGGTAGACTGTTGAAATCATTGTATATATTGCTTCTATATAGTCTAAGAAACATATATGCAAAGCATCCAAACAGTACAATTCGCCAATTTTTTGTTCTTCAAGTTTAAGTAAACTACGATCCCCAATGTTAATCCCTTAACGGAAATTATTTGTAACTTTCGACAAGTAGAACAATGAATGGAACAGGTAGACGGTTGAAATCTTTGTATATATTGCTTCTATATAATCTAAGAAACATATATGCAAAGCATCCAAACAGTACCATTCGCCAATTTTTTGTTCTTCAAGTTTAAGTGAACAATGAGCCCCATTGTTAATCCTTTATCGGAAATTATTTGTAACTTTCGACAAGTAGAACAGTGAATGGAACAGGTAGACGGTTGAAATCTTTGTATATATTGCTTCTATATAGTATAAGAAACATATATGCAAAGCATCCAAACAGTACAATTCGCCAATTTTGTGTTCTTCAAGTTTAAGTGAACAATGAGCCCCAATGGTTACTCCGTTATCGGAAATTATTTGTAACTTTCGACAAGTAGAACAATGAATGGAACAGGTAGACTGTTGAAATCATTGTATATATTGCTTCTATATAGTCTAAGAAACATATATGCAAAGCATCCAAACAGTACAATTCGCCAATTTTTTGTTCTTCAAGTTTAAGTAAACTACGATCCCCATTGTTAATCCCTTAACGGAAATTATTTGTAACTTTCGACAAGTAGAACAATGAATGGAACAGGTAGACGGTTGAAATCTTTGTATATATTGCTTCTATATAGTATAAGAAACATATATGCAAAGCATCCAAACAGTACTATTCGCGAATTTTTTGTTCTTCAAGTTTAAGTGAACAATGTGCCCCAATGGTTAATCCGTTATAGGAAATTATTTGTATTTTTCGACAAGTAGAACAATGAATGGAACAGGTAGACGGTTGAAATCTTTGTATATATTGCTTCTATATAGTCTAAGAAACATATATGCAAAGCATCCAAACAGTACCATTCGCCAATTTTTTGTTCTTCAAGTTTAAGTGAACTACGAGCCCCTTTGTTAATCCTTTAATGGAAATTATTTGTAAATTTCGACAAGTAGAACAATGAATGGAACAGGTAGACGGTTGAAATCATTGTATGTATTGCTTCTATATAGTCTAAGAAACATATATGCAAAGCATCCAAACAGTACAATTCGACAATTTTTTTTCTTCAAGTTTAGTGAACAATGAGCCCCAATGGTTAATCCGTTATAGGAAATTATTTGTATTTTTCGACAAGTAGAACAATGAATGGATCAGGTAGACGGTTGAAATCATTGTATATATTGCTTCTATATAATCTACGAAACATATATGCAAAGCATCCAAACAGTACAATTCGCCAATTTTTTGTTCTTCAAGTTTAAGTGAACAATGAGCCCCGTTGTTAATCCTTTATCGGAAATTATTTGTAACTTTCGACAAGTAGAACAGTGAATGGAACAGGTAGACGGTTGAAATCTTTGTATATATTGCTTCTATATAGTATAAGAAACATATATGCAAAGCATCCAAACAGTACTATTCGCCAATTTTTTGTTCTTCAAGTTTAAGTGAACAATGAGCCCCAATGGTTAATCCGTTATAGGAAATTATTTGTAATTTTCGACAAGTAGAACAATGAATGGAACAGGTAGACGGTTGAAATCTTTGTATATATTGCTTCTATATAATCTAAGAAACATATATGCAAAGCATCCAAACAGTACCATTCGCCAATTTTTTGTTCTTCAAGTTTAAGTGAACTACGAGCCCTATTGTTAATCCTTCAAAGGAAATTATTTGTAAATTTCGACAAGTAGAACAATGAATGGAACAGGTAGACTGTTGAAATCATTGTATATATTACTTCTATATAGTCTAAGAAACATATATGCAAAGCATCCAAACAGTACAATTCGCCAATTTTTTGTTCTTCAAGTTTAAGTAAACTACGATCCCCATTGTTAATCCCTTAACGGAAATTATTTGTAACTTTCGACAAGTAGAACAATGTATGGAATAGGTAGACGGTTGAAATCATTGTATATATTGCTTCTATATAGTCTAAGAAACATATATGCAAAGCATCCAAACAGTTCAATTCGCCAATTTTTTGTTCTTCAAGTTTAAGTAAACTACGATCCCCATTGTTAATCCCTTAACGGAAATTATTTGTTACTTTCGACAAGTAGAACAATGAATGGAACAGGTAGACTGTTGAAATCATTGTATATATTGCTTCTATATAGTCTAAGAAACATATATGCAAAGCATCCAAACAGTACAATTCGCCAATTTTTTGTTCTTCAAGTTTAAGTAAACTACGATCCCCAATGTTAATCCCTTAACGGAAATTATTTGTAACTTTCGACAAGTAGAACAATGAATGGAACAGGTAGACGGTTGAAATCTTTGTATATATTGCTTCTATATAATCTAAGAAACATATATGCAAAGCATCCAAACAGTACCATTCGCCAATTTTTTGTTCTTCAAGTTTAAGTGAACTACGAGTCACATTGTTAATCCTTCAAAGGAAATTATTTGTAAATTTCGACAAGTAGAACAATGAATGGAACAGGTAGACGGTTGAAATCTTTGTATATATTGCTTCCATATAGTCTAAGAAACATATATGCAAAGCATCCAAACAGTACCATTCGCCAATTTTTTGTTCTTCAAGTTTAAGTGAACAATGAGCCCCATTGTTAATCCTTTATCGGAAATTATTTGTAACTTTCGACAAGTAGAACAATGAATGGAACAGATAGACGGTTGAAATCTTTGTATATATTGCTTCTATATAATCTAAGAAACATATATGCAAAGCATCTAAACAGTAACAATCGCCAATTTTTTGATCTTCAAGTTTAAGTGAACAGCGAGCCCCAATGATAATCATGAAATGGAAATTATTTGTAACTTTCTACAAGTAGAACAATGAATAGTACAGGTAGACGGGTGAAATCTTTCTGTATATTGCTTCTAAATAGTCTAAGAAACATATATGCAAAGCATCCAAACAGTACAATTCGTCAATTTTTTGTTCTTCTAGTTTAAGTGAACTACGAGCCCCATTGTTAATCCTTTAAAGGAAATTATTTGTAAATTTCGACAAGTAGAACAATGAATGGATCTTGTAGACGGTTGAATTCATTGTATATATTGCTTCTATATAGTCTACGAAACATATATGCAAAGCATCCAAACAGTACAATTCGCCAATTTTTTGTTCTTCAAGTTTAAGTGAACTACGAGCCCCATTGTTAATCCTTTAATGGAAATTAATTGTAACTTTCTACAAGTAGAACAATGATTGGAACACGTAGACGGTTGAAATCTTTGTATATATTGCTTCCATATAGTCTAAGAAACATATATGCAAAGCATCCAAACAGTACAATTCGCCAATTTTTTGTTCTTCAAGTGTAAGTGAACTACGAGCCCCATTGTTAATCCTTTAATGGAAATTAATTGTAACTTTCTACAAGTAGAACAATGATTGGAACACGTAGACGGTTGAAATCTTTGTATATATTGCTTCCATATAGTCTAAGAAACATATATGCAAAGCATCCATACAGTACCATGCGCCAATTTTTTGTTCTTCAAGTTTAAGTGAACAATGAGCCCCATTGTTAATCCTTTATCGGAAATTATTTGTAAATTTCGACAAGTAGAACAATGAATGGAACAGGTAGACTGTTGAAATCTTTGTATATGTTGCTTCTATATAGTCCAAGAAACATATATGCAAAGCGTCCAAACAGTACAATTCGCCAATTTTTTGCTCTTCAAGTTTCAGTAAACTACGATCCCCATTGTTAATCCTTAACGGAAATTATTTGTAACTTTCGACAAGTAGAACAATGAATAGTGCAGGTAGACGGTTGAAATCTTTGTATATATTGCTTCCATATAGTCTAAGAAACATATATGCAAAGCATCCAAACAGTACAATTCGCCAATTTTTTGTTCTTCAAGTTTAAGTGAACAATGAGCCCCAATGGTTAATCCTTTAACGGAAATTAATTGTAACTTTCGACAAGTAGAACAATGAATGGAACAGATAGACGGTTGAAATCTTTGTATATATTGCTTCTATATAATCTAAGAAACATATATGCAAAGCATCTAAACAGTAACAATCGCCAATTTTTTGATCTTCAAGTTTAAGTGAACAGCGAGCCCCAATGATAATCATGAAATGGAAATTATTTGTAACTTTCTACAAGTAGAACAATGAATAGTACAGGTAGACGGGTGAAATCTTTCTGTATATTGCTTCTAAATAGTCTAAGAAACGTATATGCAAAGCATCCAAACAGTACAATTCGTCAATTTTTTGTTCTTCTAGTTTAAGTGAACTACGAGCCCCATTGTTAATCCTTTAAAGGAAATTATTTGTAAATTTCGACAAGTAGAACAATGAATGGATCTTGTAGACGGTTGAATTCATTGTATATATTGCTTCTATATAGTCTACGAAACATATATGCAAAGCATCCAAACAGTACAATTCGCCAATTTTTTGTTCTTCAAGTTTAAGTGAACTACGAGCCCCATTGTTAATCCTTTAATGGAAATTAATTGTAACTTTCGACAAGTAGAACAATGAATAGTGCAGGTAGACGGTTGAAATCTTTGTATATGTTGCTTCTATATAGTCTAAGAAACATATATGCAAAGCATCCAAACAGTACAATTCGACAATTTTTTGCTCTTCAAGTTTAAGTGAACTACGAGCCCCATTGTCAATCCTTTAAAGGAAATTATTTGTAAATTTCGGCAAGTAAAACAATGAATGGAACAGGTAGACGGTTGAAATCATTGTATATATTGCTTCTATATAGCCTACGAAACATCTATGCAAAGCATCCAAACAGTACAATTCGCCAATTTTTTGTTCTTCAAGTTTAAGTGAGCTACGAGCCCCATTGTTGATCCTTTAAAGGAAATTATTTGTAAATTTCGACAAGAAGAATAATGAATGGCACAGGTAGACGGTTGAAATCTTTGTATATATTGCTTCTATATAGTCTAAGAAACATATATGCAAAGCATCCAAACAGTACAATTCGACAATTTTTTGCTCTTTAAGTTTAAGTGAACTACGAGCCCCATTGTTAATCCTTTAAAGGAAATTATTTGTAAATTTCGGCAAGTAGAACAATGAATGGAACAGGTAGACGGTCGAAATCATTGTATATATTGCTTCTATATAGCCTATGAAACATCTATGCAAAGCATCCAAACAGTACAATTCGCCAATTTTTTGTTCTTCAAGTTTAAGTGAGCTACGAGCCCCATTGTTAATCCTTTAAAGGAAATTATTTGTAAATTTCGACAAGTAGAACAATGAATGGAACAGGTAGACGGTTGAAATCTTTGTATATATTGCTTCTATATAGCCTAAGAAACATATATGCAAAGCATCCAAACAGAACAATTCGACAATTTTTTGCTCTTCAAGTTTAAGTGAACTACGAGCCCCATTGTTAATCCTTTAAAGGAAATTATTTGTAAATTTCGGCAAGTAGAACAATGAATGGAACAGGTAGACGGTTGAAATCATTGTATATATTGCTTCTATATAGTCTAAGAAACATATATGCAAAGCATCCAAACAGTACAATTCGACAATTTTTTGCTCTTCAAGTTTAAGTGAACTACGAGCCCCATTGTCAATCCTTTAAAGGAAATTATTTGTAAATTTCGGCAAGTAAAACAATGAATGGAACAGGTAGACGGTTGAAATCATTGTATATATTGCTTCTATATAGCCTACGAAACATCTATGCAAAGCATCCAAACAGTACAATTCGCCAATTTTTTGCTCTTCAAGTTTAAGTGAACTACGAGCCCCATTGTTAATCCTTTAAAGGAAATTATTTGTAAATTTCGACAAGAAGAATAATGAATGGCACAGGTAGACGGTTGAAATCTTTGTATATATTGCTTCTATATAGTCTAAGAAACATATATGCAAAGCATCCAAACAGTACAATTCGACAATTTTTTGCTCTTTAAGTTTAAGTGAACTACGAGCCCCATTGTTAATCCTTTAAAGGAAATTATTTGTGAATTTCGGCAAGTAGAACAATGAATGGAACAGGTAGACGGTTGAAATCATTGTATATATTGCTTCTATATAGCCTATGAAACATCTATGCAAAGCATCCAAACAGTACAATTCGCCAATTTTTTGTTCTTCAAGTTTAAGTGAGCTACGAGCCCCATTGTTAATCCTTTAAAGGAAATTATTTGTAAATTTCGACAAGTAGAACAATGAATGGAACAGGTAGACGGTTGAAATCTTTGTATATATTGCTTCTATATAGCCTAAGAAACATATATGCAAAGCATCCAAACAGAACAATTCGACAATTTTTTGCTCTTCAAGTTTAAGTGAACTACGAGCCCCATTGTTAATCCTTTAAAGGAAATTATTTGTAAATTTCGGCAAGAAGAACAATGAATGGAAAAGGTAGACGGTTGAAATCTTTGTATATATTGCTTCTATATAGTCTAAGAAACATATATGCAAAGCATCCAAACAGTACCATGCGCCAATTGTTTGTTCTTCAAGTTTAAGTGAACAATGAGCCCAATGGTTAATCCTTTATCGGAAATTATTTGTAATTATCGACAAGTAGAACAATGAATGGAACAGTTAGACGGTTGAAATATTTGTAGATGTTGCTTCTATATAGTCTACGAAACATATATGCAAAGCATCCAAACAGTACAATTCGCCAATTTTTTGTACTTCAAGTTTAAGTGAACTACGAGCCCCATTGTTAATCCTTTATCGGAAATTATTTGTAACTTTCGACAAGTAGAACAATGAATGGAACAGGTAGACGGTTGAAATCTTTGTATATATTGCTTCCATATAGTCTAAGAAACATATATGCAAAGCATCCAAACAGTACAATTCGCCAATTTTTTGTTCTTCAAGTTTAAGTGAACAATGAGCCCCAATGGTTAATCCTTTAACGGAAATTAATTGTAACTTTCGACAAGTAGAACAATGAATGGAACAGGTAGACGGTTGAAATCTTTGTATATATTGCTTCTATATAGTCTAAGAAACATATATGCAAAGCATCCAAACAGCACAATTCGCCAATTTATTGTTCTTCAAGTTTAAGTGAACAACGAGCCCCATTGTTAATCCTTTAAAGGAAATTATTTGTAACTTTCGACAAGTAGAACAATGAATGGAACAGGTAGACGGTTGAAATCTTTGTATATATTGCTTCTATATAGTCTAAGAAACATATATGCAAAGCATCCAAACAGTACCATTCGCCAATTTTTTGTTCTTCATGTTTAAGTGAACTACGAGCCCCATTGTTAATCCTTTAAAGGAAATTATTTGTAAATTTCAGCAAGTAGAACATTGAATGGAATAGGTAGACGGTTGAAATCATTGTATATATTGCTTCTATATAGTCTAAGAAACATATATGCAAATCATCCAAACAGTACAATTCGCCAATTATTTGATCTTCAAGTTTATGTGAACTACGAGCCCCATTGTTAATACTTTAACGGAAATTATTTGTAACTTTCGACAAGGAGAACAATGAATGGAACAGGTAGACGGTTGAAATCTTTGTATATATTGCTTCTATATAGTCTAAGAAACATATATGCAAAGCATCCAAACAGCACAATTCGCCAATTTATTGTTCTTCAAGTTTAAGTGAACAACGAGCCCCATTGTTAATCCTTTAAAGGAAATTATTTGTAACTTTCGACAAGTAGAACAATGAATGGAACAGGTAGACGGTTGAAATCTTTGTATATATTGCTTCTATATAGTCTAAGAAACATATATGCAAAGCATCCAAACAGTACCATTCGCCAATTTTTTGTTCTTCATGTTTAAGTGAACTACGAGCCCCATTGTTAATCCTTTAAAGGAAATTATTTGTAAATTTCAGCAAGTAGAACATTGAATGGAATAGGTAGACGGTTGAAATCATTGTATATATTGCTTCTATATAGTCTAAGAAACATATATGCAAAGCATCCAAACAGTACCATTCGCCAATTTTTTGTTCTTCAAGATTAAGTGAACAATGAGCACCAATGGTTAATACTTTATCGGAAATTATTTGTAATTTTCGACAAGTAGAACAATGAATGGAACAGTTAGACGGTTGAAATATTTGTATATATTGCTTCTATATAGTCTACGAAACATATATGCAAAGCATCCAAACAGTACAATTCGCCAATTTTTTGTTCTTCAAGTTTAAGTGAACTACGAGCCCCATTGTTAATCCTTTAAAGGAAATTATTTGTAAATTTCGACAAGTAGAACAATGAATGGAACAGGTAGACGGTTGAAATCATTGTATGTATTGCTTCTATATAGTCTAAGAAACATATATGCAAAGCATACAAACAGTACAATTCGACAATTTTTTTTCTTCAAGTTTAGTGAACAATGAGCCCCAATGGTTAATCCGTTATAGGAAATTATTTGTATTTTTCGACAAGTAGAACAATGAATGGATCAGGTAGACGGTTGAAATCATTGTATATATTGCTTCTATATAATCTACGAAACATATATGCAAAGCATCCAAACAGTACAATTCGCCAATTTTTTGTTCTTCAAGTTTAAGTGAACAATGAGCCCCGTTGTTAATCCTTTATCGGAAATTATATGTAACTTTCGACAAGTAGAACAGTGAATGGAACAGGTAGACGGTTGAAATCTTTGTATATATTGCTTCTATATAGTATAAGAAACATATATGCAAAGCATCCAAACAGTACTATTCGCCAATTTTTTGTTCTTCAAGTTTAAGTGAACAATGAGCCCCAATGGTTAATCCGTTATAGGAAATTATTTGTAATTTTCGACAAGTAGAACAATGAATGGAACAGGTAGACGGTTGAAATCTTTGTATATATTGCTTCTATATAATCTAAGAAACATATATGCAAAGCATCCAAACAGTACCATTCGCCAATTTTTTGTTCTTCAAGTTTAAGTGAACAATGAGCCCCAATGGTTACTCCGTTATCGGAAATTATTTGTAACTTTCGACAAGTAGAACAATGAATGGAACAGGTAGACTGTTGAAATCATTGTATATATTGCTTCTATATAGTCTAAGAAACATATATGCAAAGCATCCAAACAGTACAATTCGCCAATTTTTTGTTCTTCAAGTTTAAGTAAACTACGATCCCCATTGTTAATCCCTTAACGGAAATTATTTGTAACTTTCGACAAGTAGAACAATGAATGGAACAGGTAGACGGTTGAAATCTTTGTATATATTGCTTCTATATAGTATAAGAAACATATATGCAAAGCATCCAAACAGTACTATTCGCGCATTTTTTGTTCTTCAAGTTTAAGTGAACAATGTGCCCCAATGGTTAATCCGTTATAGGAAATTATTTGTATTTTTCGACAAGTAGAACAATGAATGGAACAGGTAGACGGTTGAAATCTTTGTATATATTGCTTCTATATAGTCTAAGAAACATATATGCAAAGCATCCAAACAGTACCATTCGCCAATTTTTTGTTCTTCAAGTTTAAGTGAACTACGAGCCCCTTTGTTAATCCTTTAATGGAAATTATTTGTAAATTTCGACAAGTAGAACAATGAATGGAACAGGTAGACGGTTGAAATCATTGTATGTATTGCTTCTATATAGTCTAAGAAACATATATGCAAAGCATCCAAACAGTACAATTCGACAATTTTTTTTCTTCAAGTTTAGTGAACAATGAGCCCCAATGGTTAATCCGTTATAGGAAATTATTTGTATTTTTCGACAAGTAGAACAATGAATGGATCAGGTAGACGGTTGAAATCATTGTATATATTGCTTCTATATAATCTACGAAACATATATGCAAAGCATCCAAACAGTACAATTCGCCAATTTTTTGTTCTTCAAGTTTAAGTGAACAATGAGCCCCGTTGTTAATCCTTTATCGGAAATTATTTGTAACTTTCGACAAGTAGAACAGTGAATGGAACAGGTAGACGGTTGAAATCTTTGTATATATTGCTTCTATATAGTATAAGAAACATATATGCAAAGCATCCAAACAGTACTATTCGCCAATTTTTTGTTCTTCAAGTTTAAGTGAACAATGAGCCCCAATGGTTAATCCGTTATAGGAAATTATTTGTAATTTTCGACAAGTAGAACAATGAATGGAACAGGTAGACGGTTGAAATCTTTGTATATATTGCTTCTATATAATCTAAGAAACATATATGCAAAGCATCCAAACAGTACCATTCGCCAATTTTTTGTTCTTCAAGTTTAAGTGAACTACGAGCCCTATTGTTAATCCTTCAAAGGAAATTATTTGTAAATTTCGACAAGTAGAACAATGAATGGAACAGGTAGACTGTTGAAATCATTGTATATATTACTTCTATATAGTCTAAGAAACATATATGCAAAGCATCCAAACAGTACAATTCGCCAATTTTTTGTTCTTCAAGTTTAAGTAAACTACGATCCCCATTGTTAATCCCTTAACGGAAATTATTTGTAACTTTCGACAAGTAGAACAATGTATGGAATAGGTAGACGGTTGAAATCATTGTATATATTGCTTCTATATAGTCTAAGAAACATATATGCAAAGCATCCAAACAGTTCAATTCGCCAATTTTTTGTTCTTCAAGTTTAAGTAAACTACGATCCCCATTGTTAATCCCTTAACGGAAATTATTTGTTACTTTCGACAAGTAGAACAATGAATGGAACAGGTAGACTGTTGAAATCATTGTATATATTGCTTCTATATAGTCTAAGAAACATATATGCAAAGCATCCAAACAGTACAATTCGCCAATTTTTTGTTCTTCAAGTTTAAGTAAACTACGATCCCCAATGTTAATCCCTTAACGGAAATTATTTGTAACTTTCGACAAGTAGAACAATGAATGGAACAGGTAGACGGTTGAAATCTTTGTATATATTGCTTCTATATAATCTAAGAAACATATATGCAAAGCATCCAAACAGTACCATTCGCCAATTTTTTGTTCTTCAAGTTTAAGTGAACTACGAGTCACATTGTTAATCCTTCAAAGGAAATTATTTGTAAATTTCGACAAGTAGAACAATGAATGGAACAGGTAGACGGTTGAAATCTTTGTATATATTGCTTCCATATAGTCTAAGAAACATATATGCAAAGCATCCAAACAGTACCATTCGCCAATTTTTTGTTCTTCAAGTTTAAGTGAACAATGAGCCCCATTGTTAATCCTTTATCGGAAATTATTTGTAACTTTCGACAAGTAGAACAATGAATGGAACAGATAGACGGTTGAAATCTTTGTATATATTGCTTCTATATAATCTAAGAAACATATATGCAAAGCATCTAAACAGTAACAATCGCCAATTTTTTGATCTTCAAGTTTAAGTGAACAGCGAGCCCCAATGATAATCATGAAATGGAAATTATTTGTAACTTTCTACAAGTAGAACAATGAATAGTACAGGTAGACGGGTGAAATCTTTCTGTATATTGCTTCTAAATAGTCTAAGAAACATATATGCAAAGCATCCAAACAGTACAATTCGTCAATTTTTTGTTCTTCTAGTTTAAGTGAACTACGAGCCCCATTGTTAATCCTTTAAAGGAAATTATTTGTAAATTTCGACAAGTAGAACAATGAATGGATCTTGTAGACGGTTGAATTCATTGTATATATTGCTTCTATATAGTCTAAGAAACATATATGCAAAGCATCCAAACAGTTCAATTCGCCAATTTTTTGTTCTTCAAGTTTAAGTAAACTACGATCCCCATTGTTAATCCCTTAACGGAAATTATTTGTTACTTTCGACAAGTAGAACAATGAATGGAACAGGTAGACTGTTGAAATCATTGTATATATTGCTTCTATATAGTCTAAGAAACATATATGCAAAGCATCCAAACAGTACAATTCGCCAATTTTTTGTTCTTCAAGTTTAAGTAAACTACGATCCCCAATGTTAATCCCTTAACGGAAATTATTTGTAACTTTCGACAAGTAGAACAATGAATGGAACAGGTAGACGGTTGAAATCTTTGTATATATTGCTTCTATATAATCTAAGAAACATATATGCAAAGCATCCAAACAGTACCATTCGCCAATTTTTTGTTCTTCAAGTTTAAGTGAACTACGAGTCACATTGTTAATCCTTCAAAGGAAATTATTTGTAAATTTCGACAAGTAGAACAATGAATGGAACAGGTAGACGGTTGAAATCTTTGTATATATTGCTTCCATATAGTCTAAGAAACATATATGCAAAGCATCCAAACAGTACCATTCGCCAATTTTTTGTTCTTCAAGTTTAAGTGAACAATGAGCCCCATTGTTAATCCTTTATCGGAAATTATTTGTAACTTTCGACAAGTAGAACAATGAATGGAACAGATAGACGGTTGAAATCTTTGTATATATTGCTTCTATATAATCTAAGAAACATATATGCAAAGCATCTAAACAGTAACAATCGCCAATTTTTTGATCTTCAAGTTTAAGTGAACAGCGAGCCCCAATGATAATCATGAAATGGAAATTATTTGTAACTTTCTACAAGTAGAACAATGAATAGTACAGGTAGACGGGTGAAATCTTTCTGTATATTGCTTCTAAATAGTCTAAGAAACATATATGCAAAGCATCCAAACAGTACAATTCGTCAATTTTTTGTTCTTCTAGTTTAAGTGAACTACGAGCCCCATTGTTAATCCTTTAAAGGAAATTATTTGTAAATTTCGACAAGTAGAACAATGAATGGATCTTGTAGACGGTTGAATTCATTGTATATATTGCTTCTATATAGTCTACGAAACATATATGCAAAGCATCCAAACAGTACAATTCGCCAATTTTTTGTTCTTCAAGTTTAAGTGAACTACGAGCCCCATTGTTAATCCTTTAATGGAAATTAATTGTAACTTTCTACAAGTAGAACAATGATTGGAACACGTAGACGGTTGAAATCTTTGTATATATTGCTTCCATATAGTCTAAGAAACATATATGCAAAGCATCCAAACAGTACAATTCGCCAATTTTTTGTTCTTCAAGTGTAAGTGAACTACGAGCCCCATTGTTAATCCTTTAATGGAAATTAATTGTAACTTTCTACAAGTAGAACAATGATTGGAACACGTAGACGGTTGAAATCTTTGTATATATTGCTTCCATATAGTCTAAGAAACATATATGCAAAGCATCCAAACAGTACCATGCGCCAATTTTTTGTTCTTCAAGTTTAAGTGAACAATGAGCCCCATTGTTAATCCTTTATCGGAAATTATTTGTAAATTTCGACAAGTAGAACAATGAATGGAACAGGTAGACTGTTGAAATCTTTGTATATGTTGCTTCTATATAGTCCAAGAAACATATATGCAAAGCGTCCAAACAGTACAATTCGCCAATTTTTTGCTCTTCAAGTTTCAGTAAACTACGATCCCCATTGTTAATCCTTAACGGAAATTATTTGTAACTATCGACAAGTAGAACAATGAATAGTGCAGGTAGACGGTTGAAATCTTTGTATATGTTGCTTCTATATAGTCTAAGAAACATATATGCAAAGCATCCAAACAGTACAATTCGACAATTTTTTGCTCTTCAAGTTTAAGTGAACTACGAGCCCCATTGTCAATCCTTTAAAGGAAATTATTTGTAAATTTCGACAAGTAGAACAATGAATGGAACAGGTAGACTGTTGAAATTATTGTATATATTGCTTCTAAATAGTCTAAGAAACATATATGCAAAGCATCCAAACAGTACCATTCGCCAATTTTTTGTTCTTCAAGTTTAAGTGAACAATGAGCCCCAATGGTTAACCCTTTATCGGAAATTATTTGTAATTTTCGACAAGTAGAACAATGAATGGAACAGGTAGACGGTTGAAATCTTTGTATATATTGCTTCTATATAGTCTAAGAAACATATATGCAAATCATCCAAACAGTACAATTCGCCAATTATTTGATCTTCAAGTTTATGTGAACTACGAGCCCCATTGTTAATACTTTAACGGAAATTATTTGTAACTTTCGACAAGGAGAACAATGAATGGAACAGGTAGATGGTTGAAATCTTTGTATATATTGCTTCTATATAGTCTAAGAAACATATATGCAAACCATCCAAACAGCACAATTCGCCAATTTATTGTTCTTCAAGTTTAAGTGAACAACGAGCCCCATTGTTAATCCTTTAAAGGAAATTATTTGTAACTTTCGACAAGTAGAACAATGAATGGAACAGGTAGACGGTTGAAATCTTTGTATATATTGCTTCTATATAGTCTAAGAAACATATATGCAAAGCATCCAAACAGTACCATTCGCCAATTTTTTGTTCTTCATGTTTAAGTGAACTACGAGCCCCATTGTTAATCCTTTAAAGGAAATTATTTGTAAATTTCGGCAAGTAGAACATTGAATGGAATAGGTAGACGGTTGAAATCATTGTATATATTGCTTCTATATAGTCTAAGAAACATATATGCAAATCATCCAAACAGTACAATTCGCCAATTTCTTGTTCTCCAAGTTTAAGTAAACTACGATCCCCATTGTTAATCCCTTAACGGAAATTATTTGTAACTTTCGACAAGTAGAACAATGAATGGAACAGGTAGACGGTTGAAATCTTTGTATATATTGCTTCTATATAGTCTAAGAAACATATATGCAAATCATCCAAACAGTACAATTCGCCAATTATTTGATCTTCAATTTTAAGTGAACTACGAGCCCCATTGTTAATACTTTAACGGAAATTATTTGTAACTTTCGACAAGGAGAACAATGAATGGAACAGGTAGATGGTTGAAATCTTTGTATATATTGCTTCTATATAGTCTAAGAAACATATATGCAAAGCATCCAAACAGTACCATTCGCCAATTTTTTGTTCTTCAAGTTTAAGTGAACTACGAGCCCCATTGTTAATCCTTTAAAGGAAATTATTTGTAAATTTCGACAAGTAGGACAATGAATGGAACAGGTACACTGTTGAAATTATTGTATATATTGCTTCTATATAGTCTAAGAAACATATATGCAAAGCATCCAAACAGTACCATTCGCCAATTTTTTGTTCTTCAAGTTTAAGTGAACAATGAGCACCAATGGTTAATACTTTATCGGAAATTATTTGTAATTTTCGACAAGTAGAACAATGAATGGAACAGTTAGACGGTTGAAATATTTGTATATATTGCTTCTATATAGTCTACGAAACATATATGCAAAGCATCCAAACAGTACAATTCGCCAATTTTTTGTTCTTCAAGTTTAAGTGAACTACGAGCCCCATTGTTAATCCTTTAAAGGAAATTATTTGTAATTTTCGACAAGTAGAACAATGAATGGAACAGGTAGACGGTTGAAATCTTTGTATATATTGCTTCTATATAATCTAAGAAACATATATGCAAAGCATCCAAACAGTACCATTCGCCAATTTTTTGTTCTTCAAGTTTAAGTGAACTACGAGCCCTATTGTTAATCCTTCAAAGGAAATTATTTGTAAATTTCGACAAGTAGAACAATGAATGGAACAGGTAGACTGTTGAAATCATTGTATATATTACTTCTATATAGTCTAAGAAACATATATGCAAAGCATCCAAACAGTACAATTCGCCAATTTTTTGTTCTTCAAGTTTAAGTAAACTACGATCCCCATTGTTAATCCCTTAACGGAAATTATTTGTAACTTTCGACAAGTAGAACAATGAATGGAATAGGTAGACGGTTGAAATCATTGTATATATTGCTTCTATATAGTCTAAGAAACATATATGCAAAGCATCCAAACAGTACAATTCGCCAATTTTTTGTTCTTCAAGTTTAAGTAAACTACGATCCCCATTGTTAATCCCTTAACGGAAACTATTTGTTACTTTCGACAAGTAGAACAATGAATGGAACAGGTAGACTGTTGAAATCATTGTATATATTGCTTCTATATAGTCTAAGAAACATATATGCAAAGCATCCAAACAGTACAATTCGCCAATTTTTTGTTCTTCAAGTTTAAGTAAACTACGATCCCCATTGTTAATCCTTTAAACTAAATTATTTGTAAATTTCGACAAGTAGAACAATGAATAGAACTGGTAGACGGTTGAAATCATTGTATATATTGCTTCTATATAGTCTAAGAAACATATATGCAAAGCATCCAAACAGTACAATTCGCCAATTTTTTGTTCTTCAAGTTTAAGTAAAATACGATCCCCATTGTTAATCCCTTAACGGAAATTATTTGTTACTTTCGACAAGTAGAACAATGAATGGAACAGGTAGAATGTTGAAATCATTGTATATATTGCTTCTATATAGTCTAAGAAACATATATGCAAAGCATCCAAACAGTACAATTCGCCAATTTTTTGTTCTTCAAGTTTAAGTGAACAATGAGCCCCATTGTTAATCCTTTATCGGAAATTATTTGTAAATTTCGACAAGTAGAACAATGAATGGGACAGGTAGACTGTTGAAATCATTGTATATATTGCTTCTATATAGTCTAAGAAACATATATGCAAAGCATCCAAACAGTACAATTCGCCAATTTTTTGTTCTTCAAGTTTAAGTAAACTACGATCCCCATTGTTAATCCCTTAACGGAAATTATTTGTTACTTTCGACAAGTAGAACAATGAATGGAACAGGTAGACTGTTGAAATCATTGTATATATTGCTTCTATATAGTCTAAGAAACATATATGCAAAGCATCCAAACAGTACAATTCGCCAATTTTTTGTTCTTCAAGTTTAAGTAAACTACGATCCCCATTGTTAATCCCTTAACGGAAATTATTTGTAACTTTCGACAAGTAGAACAATGAATGGAACAGGTAGACGGTTGAAATCTTTGTATATATTGCTTCTATATAGTCTAAGAAACATATATGCAAAGCATCCAAACAGAACTATTCGCCAATTTTTTGTTCTTCAAGTTTAAGTGAACAATGAGCCCCAATGGTTAATCCGTTATAGGAAATTATTTGTATTTTTCGACAAGTAGAACAATGAATGGAACAGGTAGACGGTTGAAATCTTTGTATATATTGCTTCTATATAGTCTAAGAAACATATATGCAAAACATCCAAACAGTACCATTCGCCAATTTTTTGTTCTTCAAGTTTAAGTTAACTACGAGCCCCATTGTTAATCCTTCAAAGGAAATTATTTGTAAATTTCGACAAGTAGAACAATGAATGGAACAGGTAGACTGTTGAAATCATTGTATATATTGCTTCTATGTAGTCTAAGAGACATATATGCAAAGCATCCAAACAGTACCATTCGCCAATTTTTTGTTCTTCAAGTTTAAGTGAACAATGAGCCCCATTGTTAATCCTTTATCGGATATTATTTGTAAATTTCGACAAGTAGAACAATGAATGGAACAGGTAGACTGTTGAAATCATTGTATATATTGCTTCTATATAGTCCAAGAAACATATATGCAAAGCGTCCAAACAGTACAATTCGCCAATTTTTTGCTCTTCAAGTTTAAGTGAACTACGAGCCCCATTGTTAATCCTTTAAAGGAAATTATTTGTAAATTTCGACAAGTAGAACAATGAATCGAACTGGTAGACGGTTGAAATCTTTGTATATGTTGCTTCTATATAGTCTAAGAAACATATATGCAAAGCATCCAAACAGTACAATTCGCCAATTTTTTGTTCTTCAAGTTTAAGTGAACTACGAGCCCCATTGTTAATCCTTTAATGGAAATTAATTGTAACTTTCTACAAGTAGAACAATGATTGGAACCCGTAGACGGTTGAAATCTTTGTATATATTGCTTCCATATAGTGTAAGAAACATATATGCAAAGCATCCAAACAGTACAATTCTCGAATTTTTTGTTCTTCAAGTTTAAGTGAACAATGAGCCCCATTGTTAATCCTTTATCGGAAATTATTTGTAAATTTCGACAAGTAGAACAATGAATGGGACAGGTAGACTGTTGAAATCATTGTATATATTGCTTCTATATAGTCCAAGAAACATATATGCAAAGCGTCCAAACAGTACAATTCGCCAATTTTTTGCTCTTCAAGTTTAAGTAAACTACGATCCCCATTGTTAATCCCTTAACGGAAATTATTTGTTACTTTCGACAAGTAGAACAATGAAGGGAACAGGTAGACGGTTGAAATCTTTGTATATATTGCTTCTATATAGTCTAAGAAACATATATGCAAAACATCCAAACAGTACCATTCGCCAATTTTTTGTTCTTCAAGTTTAAGTTAACTACGAGCCCCATTGTTAATCCTTCAAAGGAAATTATTTGTAAATTTCGACAAGTAGAACAATGAATGGAACAGGTAGACTGTTGAAATCATTGTATATATTGCTTCTATGTAGTCTAAGAGACATATATGCAAAGCATCCAAACAGTACCATTCGCCAATTTTTTGTTCTTCAAGTTTAAGTGAACAATGAGCCCCATTGTTAATCCTTTATCGGAAATTATTTGTAAATTTCGACAAGTAGAACAATGAATGGAACAGGTAGACTGTTGAAATCATTGTATATATTGCTTCTATATAGTCCAAGAAACATATATGCAAAGCGTCCAAACAGTACAATTCGCCAATTTTTTGCTCTTCAAGTTTAAGTGAACTACGAGCCCCATTGTTAATCCTTTAAAGGAAATTATTTGTAAATTTCGACAAGTAGAACAATGAATCGAACTGGTAGACGGTTGAAATCTTTGTATATGTTGCTTCTATATAGTCTAAGAAACATATATGCAAAGCATCCAAACAGTACAATTCGCCAATTTTTTGTTCTTCAAGTTTAAGTGAACTACGAGCCCCATTGTTAATCCTTTAATGGAAATTAATTGTAACTTTCTACAAGTAGAACAATGATTGGAACCCGTAGACGGTTGAAATCTTTGTATATATTGCTTCCATATAGTGTAAGAAACATATATGCAAAGCATCCAAACAGTACAATTCGCCAATTTTTTGTTCTTCAAGTTTAAGTGAACAATGAGCCCCATTGTTAATCCTTTATCGGAAATTATTTGTAAATTTCGACAAGTAGAACAATGAATGGGACAGGTAGACTGTTGAAATCATTGTATATATTGCTTCTATATAGTCCAAGAAACATATATGCAAAGCGTCCAAACAGTACAATTCGCCAATTTTTTGCTCTTCAAGTTTAAGTGAACTACGAGCCCCATTGTTAATCCTTTAATGGAAATTATTTGTAACTTTCGGCAAGTAGAACAATGAATGGAATAGGTAGACGGTTGAAATCATTGTATATATTGCTTCTATATAGTCTAAGAAACATATATGCAAAGCATCCAAACAGTACAATTCGCCAATTTTTTGTTCTTCAAGTTTAAGTAAACTACGATCCCCATTGTTAATCCCTTAACGGAAATTATTTGTTACTTTCGACAAGTAGAACAATGAATGGAACAGGTAGACTATTGAAATCATTGTATATATTGCTTCTATATAGTCTAAGAAACATATATGCAAAGCATCCAAACAGTACCATTCGCCAATTTTTTGTTCTTCAAGTTTAAGTGAACAATGAGCCCCATTGTTAATCCTTTATCGGAAATTATTTGTAACTTTCGACAAGTAGAACAGTGAATGGAACAGGTAGACGGTTGAAATCTTTGTATATATTGCTTCTATATAGTATAAGAAACATATATGCAAAGCATCCAAACAGTACAATTCGCCAATTTTGTGTTCTTCAAGTTTAAGTGAACAATGAGCCCCAATGATAATCATGAAATGGAAATTATTTGTAACTTTCTACAAGTAGAACAATGAATAGTACAGGTAGACGGGTGAAATCTTTCTGTATATTGCTTCTAAATAGTCTAAGAAACATATAAGCAAAGCATCCAAACAGTACAATTCGTCAATTTTTTGTTCTTCTAGTTTAAGTGAACTACGAGCCCCATTGTTAATCCTTTAAAGGAAATTATTTGTAAATTTCGACAAGTAGAACAATGAATGGATCTTGTAGACGGTTGAATTCATTGTATATATTGCTTCTATATAGTCTACGAAACATATATGCAAAGCATCCAAACAGTACAATTCGCCAATTTTTTGTTCTTCAAGTTTAAGTGAACTACGAGCCCCATTGTTAATCCTTTAATGGAAATTAATTGTAACTTTCTACAAGTAGAACAATGATTGGAACACGTAGACGGTTGAAATCTTTGTATATATTGCTTCCATATAGTCTAAGAAACATATATGCAAAGCATCCAAACAGTACCATGCGCCAATTTTTTGTTCTTCAAGTTTAAGTGAACAATGAGCCCCATTGTTAATCCTTTATCGGAAATTAATTGTAAATTTCGACAAGTAGAACAATGAATGGAACAGGTAGACTGTTGAAATCATTGTATATATTACTTCTATATAGTCTAAGAAACATATATGCAAAGCATCCAAACAGTACAATTCGCCAATTTTTTGCTCTTCAAGTTTAAGTGAACTACGAGCCCCATTGTTAATCCTTTAATGGAAATTATTTGTAACTTTCGGCAAGTAGAACAATGAATGGAATAGGTAGACGGTTGAAATCATTGTATATATTGCTTCTATATAGTCTAAGAAACATATATGCAAAGCATCCAAACAGTACAATTCGCCAATTTTTTGTTCTTCAAGTTTAAGTAAACTACGATCCCCATTGTTAATCCCTTAACGGAAATTATTTGTTACTTTCGACAAGTAGAACAATGAATGGAACAGGTAGCTGGTTGAAATCAATGTATATATTGCTTCTATATAGTCTAAGAAACATATATGCAAATCATCCAAACAGTACAATTCGCCAATTTCTTGTTCTTCAAGTTTAAGTAAACTACGATCCCCATTGTTAATGCCTTAACGGAAATTATTTGTAACTTTCGACAAGTAGAACAATGAATGGAACAGGTAGACGGTTGAAATCTTTGTATATATTGCTTCTATATAGTCTAAGAAACATATATGCAAAGCATCCAAACAGTACAATTCGACAATTTTTTGCTCTTCAAGTTTAAGTGAACTACGAGCCCCATTGTTAATCCTTCAAAGGAAATTATTTGTAAATTTCGACAAGTAGAACAATGAATGGAACAGGTAGACGGTTGAAATCTTTGTATATATTGCTTCCATATAGTCTAAGAAACATATATGCAAAGCATCCAAACAGTACCATTCGCCAATTTTTTGTTCTTCAAGTTTAAGTGAACAATGAGCTCCATTGTTAATCCTTTATCGGAAATTATTTGTAACTTTCGACAAGTAGAACAGTGAATGGAACAGGTAGACGGTTGAAATCTTTGTATATATTGCTTCTATATAGTATAAGAAACATATATGCAAAGCATCGAAACAGTACAATTCGCCAATTTTGTGTTCTTCAAGTTTAAGTGAACAATGAGCCCCAATGGTTACTCCGTTATCGGAAATTATTTGTAACTTTCGACAAGTAGAACAATGAATGGAACAGGTAGACTGTTGAAATCATTGTATATATTGCTTCTATATAGTCTAAGAAACATATATGCAAAGCATCCAAACAGTACAATTCGCCAATTTTTTGTTCTTCAAGTTTAAGTAAACTACGATCCCCATTGTTAATCCCTTAACGGAAATTATTTGTAACTTTCGACAAGTAGAACAATGAATGGAACAGGTAGACGGTTGAAATCTTTGTATATATTGCTTCTATATAGTATAAGAAACATATATGCAAAGCATCCAAACAGTACAATTCGCCAATTTTTTGTTCTTCAAGTTTAAGTGAACAATGAGCCCCGTTGTTAATCCTTTATCGGAAATTATTTGTAACTTTCGACAAGTAGAACAGTGAATGGAACAGGTAGACGGTTGAAATCTTTGTATATATTGCTTCTATATAATCTAAGAAACATATATGCAAAGCATCCAAACAGTACCATTCGCCAATTTCTTGTTCTTCAAGTTTAAGTGAACTACGAGCCCTATTGTTAATCCTTCAAAGGAAATTATTTGTAAATTTCGACAAGTAGAACAATGAATGGAACAGGTAGACTGTTGAAATCATTGTAAATATTACTTCTATATAGTCTAAGAAACATATATGCAAAGCATCCAAACAGTACAATTCGCCAATTTTTTGTTCTTCAAGTTTAAGTAAACTACGATCCCCATTGTTAATCCCTTAACGGAAATTATTTGTAACTTTCGACAAGTAGAACAATGTATGGAATAGGTAGACGGTTGAAATCATTGTATATATTGCTTCTATATAGTCTAAGAAACATATATGCAAAGCATCCAAACAGTTCAATTCGCCAATTTTTTGTTCTTCAAGTTTAAGTAAACTACGATCCCCATTGTTAATCCCTTAACGGAAATTATTTGTTACTTTCGACAAGTAGAACAATGAATGGAACAGGTAGACTGTTGAAATCATTGTATATATTGCTTCTATATAGTCTAAGAAACATATATGCAAAGCATCCAAACAGTACAATTCGCCAATTTTTTGTTCTTCAAGTTTAAGTAAACTACGATCCCCATTGTTAATCCCTTAACGGAAATTATTTGTAACTTTCGACAAGTAGAACAATGAATGGAACAGGTAGACGGTTGAAATCTTTGTATATATTGCTTCTATATAGTCTAAGAAACATATATGCAAAGCATCCAAACAGTACCATTCGCCAATTTTTTGTTCTTCAAGTTTAAGTGAGCTACGAGCCCCATTGTTGATCCTTTAAAGGAAATTATTTGTAAATTTCGACAAGAAGAATAATGAATGGCACAGGTAGACGGTTGAAATCTTTGTATATATTGCTTCTATATAGTCTAAGAAACATGTATGCAAAGCATCCAAACAGTACAATTCGACAATTTTTTGCTCTTTAAGTTTAAGTGAACTACGAGCCACATTGTTAATCCTTTAAAGGAAATTATTTGTAAATTTCGGCAAGTAGAACAATGAATGGAACAGGTAGACGGTTGAAATCATTGTATATATTGCTTCTATATAGCCTACGAAACATCTATGCAAAGCATCCAAACAGTACAATTCGCCAATTTTTTGTTCTTCAAGTTTAAGTGAGCTACGAGCCCCATTGTTAATCCTTTAAAGGAAATTATTTGTAAATTTCGACAAGTAGAACAATGAATGGAACAGGTAGACGGTTGAAATCTTTGTATATATTGCTTCTATATAGCCTAAGAAACATATATGCAAAGCATCCAAACAGAACAATTCGACAATTTTTTGCTCTTCAAGTTTAAGTGAACTACGAGCCCCATTGTTAATCCTTTAAAGGAAATTATTTGTAAATTTCGGCAAGTAGAACAATGAATGGAACAGGTAGACGGTTGAAATCATTGTATATATTGCTTCTATATAGTCTAAGAAACATATATGCAAAGCATCCAAACAGTACAATTCGACAATTTTTTGCTCTTCAAGTTTAAGTGAACTACGAGCCCCATTGTTAATCCTTTAAAGGAAATTATTTGTAAATTTCGGCAAGTAGAACAATGAATGGAACAGGTAGACGGTTGAAATCATTGTATATATTGCTTCTATATAGTCTAAGAAACATTTATGCAAAGCATCCAAAAAGTACAATTCGACAATTTTTTGTTCTTCAAGTTTAGTGAACAATGAACCCCAATGGTTAATCCTTTATCGGAAATTATTTGTAATTTTCGACAAGTAGAACAATGAATGGAACAGGTAGACGGTTGAAATCTTTGTATCTATTGCTTCTATATAGTATAAGAAACATATATTCAAAGCATCCAAAGAGTACAATTCGACAATTTTTTGCTCTTCAAGTTTAAGTGAACTACGAGCCCCATTGTTAATCCTTTATCGGAAATTATTTGTAACTTTCGACAAGTAGATCAATGAATGGAACAGGTAGACGGTTGAAATCTTTGTATATATTGCTTCTATATAGTCTAAGAAACATATATGCAAATCATCCAAACAGTACAATTCGCCAATTATTTGATCTTCAAGTTTAAGTGAACTACGAGCTCCATTGTTAATACTTTAACGGAAATTATTTGTAAATTGCGACAAGTAGAACAATGAATGGAACAGGTAGCTGGTTGAAATCAATGTATATATTGCTTCTATATAGTCTAAGAAACATATATGCAAATCATCCAAACAGTACAATTCGCCAATTTCTTGTTCTTCAAGTTTAAGTAAACTACGATCCCCATTGTTAATGCCTTAACGGAAATTATTTGTAACTTTCGACAAGTAGAACAATGAATGGAACTGGTAGACGGTTGAAATCTTTGTATATATTGCTTCTATATAGTCTAAGTAACATATATGCAAAGCATCCAAACAGTACAATTCGACAATTTTTTGCTCTTCAAGTTTAAGTGAACTACGAGCCCCATTGTTAATCCTTCAAAGGAAATTATTTGTAAATTTCGACAAGTAGAACAATGAATGGAACAGGTAGACGGTTGAAATCTTTGTATATATTGCTTCCATATAGTCTAAGAAACATATATGCAAAGCATCCAAACAGTACCATTCGCCAATTTTTTGTTCTTCAAGTTTAAGTGAACAATGAGCCCCAATGGTTAATCCTTTATCGGAAATTATTTGTAATTTTTGACAAGTAGAACAATGAATGGAACAGGTAGACGGTTGAAATCTTTGTATATATTGCTTCTATATAGTCTAAGAAACATATATGCAAATCATCCAAACAGTACAATTCGCCAATTATTTGATCTTCAAGTTTATGTGAACTACGAGCCCCATTGTTAATACTTTAACGGAAATTATTTGTAACTTTCGACAAGGAGAACAATGAATGGAACAGGTAGATGGTTGAAATCTTTGTATATATTGCTTCTATATAGTCTAAGAAACATATATGCAAAGCATCCAAACAGCACAATTCGCCAATTTATTGTTCTTCAAGTTTAAGTGAACAACGAGCCCCATTGTTAATCCTTTAAAGGAAATTATTTGTAACTTTCGACAAGTAGAACAATGAATGGAACAGGTAGACGGTTGAAATCTTTGTATATATTGCTTCTATATAGTCTAAGAAACATATATGCAAAGCATCCAAACAGTACCATTCGCCAATTTTTTGTTCTTCATGTTTAAGTGAACTACGAGCCCCATTGTTAATCCTTAACGGAAATTATTTGTAACTTTCGACAAGTAGAACAATGAATAGTGCAGGTAGACGGTTGAAATCTTTGTATATGTTGCTTCTATATAGTCTAAGAAACATATATGCAAAGCATCCAAACAGTACAATTCGCCAATTTTTTGTTCTTCAAGTTTAAGTGAACTACGAGCCCTATTGTTAATCCTTCAAAGGAAATTATTTGTAAATTTCGACAAGTAGAACAATGAATGGAACAGGTAGACTGTTGAAATCATTGTATATATTACTTCTATATAGTCGAAGAAACATATATGCAAAGCATCCAAACAGTACAATTCGCCAATTTTTTGTTCTTCAAGTTTAAGTAAACTACGATCCCCATTGTTAATCCCTTAACGGAAATTATTTGTAACTTTCGACAAGTAGAACAATGAATGGAATAGGTAGACGGTTGAAATCATTGTATATATTGCTTCTATATAGTCTAAGAAACATATATGCAAAGCATCCAAACAGTACAATTCGCCAATTTTTTGTTCTTCAAGTTTAAGTAAACTACGATCCCCATTGTTAATCCCTTAACGGAAACTATTTGTTACTTTCGACAAGTAGAACAATGAATGGAACAGGTAGACTGTTGAAATCATTGTATATATTGCTTCTATATAGTCTAAGAAACATATATGCAAAGCATCCAAACAGTACAATTCGCCAATTTTTTGTTCTTCAAGTTTAAGTAAACTACGATCCCCATTGTTAATCCTTTAAACTAAATTATTTGTAAATTTCGACAAGTAGAACAATGAATAGAACTGGTAGACGGTTGAAATCATTGTATATATTGCTTCTATATAGTCTAAGAAACATATATGCAAAGCATCCAAACAGTACAATTCGCCAATTTTTTGTTCTTCAAGTTTAAGTAAAATACGATCCCCATTGTTAATCCCTTAACGGAAATTATTTGTTACTTTCGACAAGTAGAACAATGAATGGAACAGGTAGACTGTTGAAATCATTGTATATATTGCTTCTATATAGTCTAAGAAACATATATGCAAAGCATCCAAACAGTACAATTCGCCAATTTTTTGTTCTTCAAGTTTAAGTGAACAATGAGCCCCATTGTTAATCCTTTATCGGAAATTATTTGTAAATTTCGACAAGTAGAACAATGAATGGGACAGGTAGACTGTTGAAATCATTGTATATATTGCTTCTATATAGTCTAAGAAACATATATGCAAAGCATCCAAACAGTACAATTCGCCAATTTTTTGTTCTTCAAGTTTAAGTAAACTACGATCCCCATTGTTAATCCCTTAACGGAAATTATTTGTTACTTTCGACAAGTAGAACAATGAATGGAACAGGTAGACTGTTGAAATCATTGTATATATTGCTTCTATATAGTCTAAGAAACATATATGCAAAGCATCCAAACAGTACAATTCGCCAATTTTTTGTTCTTCAAGTTTAAGTAAACTACGATCCCCATTGTTAATCCCTTAACGGAAATTATTTGTAACTTTCGACAAGTAGAACAATGAATGGAACAGGTAGACGGTTGAAATCTTTGTATATATTGCTTCTATATAGTCTAAGAAACATATATGCAAAGCATCCAAACAGTACAATTCGCCAATTTTAGGTTCTTCAAGTTTAAGTAAACTACGATCCCCATTGTTAATCCCTTAACGGAAATTATTTGTTACTTTCGACAAGTAGAACAATGAATGGAACAGGTAGACTGTTGAAATCATTGTATATATTGCTTCTATATAGTCTAAGAAACATATATGCAAAGCATCCAAACAGTACAATTCGCCAATTTTTTGTTCTTCAAGTTTAAGTAATCTACGATCCCCATTGTTAATCCCTTAACGGAAATTATTTGTAACTTTCGACAAGTAGAAAAATGAATGGAACAGGTAGACGGTTGAAATCTTTGTATATATTGCTTCTATATAGTATAAGAAACATATATGCAAAGCATCCAAACAGAACTATTCGCCAATTTTTTGTTCTTCAAGTTTAAGTGAACAATGAGCCCCATTGTTAATCCTTTATCGGAAATTATTTGTAAATTTCGACAAGTAGAACAATGAATGGAACAGGTAGACGGTTGAAATCTTTGTATATATTGCTTCTATATAGTCTAAGAAACATATATGCAAAGCATCCAAACAGTACAATTCGCCAATTTTAGGTTCTTCAAGTTTAAGTAAACTACGATCCCCATTGTTAATCCCTTAACGGAAATTATTTGTTACTTTCGACAAGTAGAACAATGAATGGAACAGGTAGACTGTTGAAATCATTGTATATATTGCTTCTATATAGTCTAAGAAACATATATGCAAAGCATCCAAACAGTACAATTCGCCAATTTTTTGTTCTTCAAGTTTAAGTAAACTACGATCCCCATTGTTAATCCCTTAACGGAAATTATTTGTAACTTTCGACAAG
The DNA here is from genome assembly GCA_963989415.1 of Cerceris ruficornis. Lineage (NCBI taxonomy): Eukaryota > Metazoa > Arthropoda > Insecta > Hymenoptera > Crabronidae > Cerceris > Cerceris ruficornis. Next base: position 540,605 of record CAXDIW010000024.1, on the reverse strand, counting down.
TAGAAAAATGAATGGAACAGGTAGACGGTTGAAATCTTTGTATATATTGCTTCTATATAGTATAAGAAACATATATGCAAAGCATCCAAACAGAACTATTCGCCAATTTTTTGTTCTTCAAGTTTAAGTGAACAATGAGCCCCAATGGTTAATCCGTTATAGGAAATTATTTGTATTTTTCGACAAGTAGAACAATGAATGGAACAGGTAGACGGTTGAAATCTTTGTATATATTGCTTCTATATAGTCTAAGAAACATATATGCAAAACATCCAAACAGTACCATTCGCCAATTTTTTGTTCTTCAAGTTTAAGTTAACTACGAGCCCCATTGTTAATCCTTCAAAGGAAATTATTTGTAAATTTCGACAAGTAGAACAATGAATGGAACAGGTAGACTGTTGAAATCATTGTATATATTGCTTCTATGTAGTCTAAGAGACATATATGCAAAGCATCCAAACAGTACCATTCGCCAATTTTTTGTTCTTCAAGTTTAAGTGAACAATGAGCCCCATTGTTAATCCTTTATCGGAAATTATTTGTAAATTTCGACAAGTAGAACAATGAATGGAACAGGTAGACGGTTGAAATCTTTGTATATATTGCTTCTATATAGTATAAGAAACATATATGCAAAGCATCCAAACAGTACTATTCGCCAATTTTTTGTTCTTCAAGTTTAAGTGAACTACGATCCCCATTGTTTATCCCTTAACGGAAATTATTTGTAACTTTCGACAAGTAGAACAATGAATGGAACAGGTAGATGGTTGAAATCTTTGTATATATTGCTTCTATATAGTCTAAGAAACATATATGCAAAGCATCCAAACAGTACAATTCGCCAATTTTTTGTTCTTCAAGTGTAAGTGAACTACGAGCCCCATTGTTAATCCTTTAATGGAAATTAATTGTAACTTTCTACAAGTAGAACAATGATTGGAACACGTAGACGGTTGAAATCTTTGTATACATTGCTTCCATATAGTCTAAGAAACATATATGCAAAGCATCCAAACAGTACCATGCGCCAATTTTTTGTTCTTCAAGTTTAAGTGAACAATGAGCCCCATTGTTAATCCTTTATCGGAAATTATTTGTAAATTTCGACAAGTAGAACAATGAATGGAACAGGTAGACTGTTGAAATCTTTGTATATATTGCTTCTATATAGTCCAAGAAACATATATGCAAAGCGTCCAAACAGTACAATTCGCCAATTTTTTGCTCTTCAAGTTTAAGTAAACTACGATCCCCATTGTTAATCCTTAACGGAAATTATTTGTAACTTTCGACAAGTAGAACAATGAATAGTGCAGGTAGACGGTTGAAATCTTTGTATATGTTGCTTCTATATAGTCTAAGAAACATATATGCAAAGCATCCAAACAGTACAATTCGACAATTTTTTGCTCTTCAAGTTTAAGTGAACTACGAGCCCCATTGTTAATCCTTTATCGGAAATTATTTGTAACTTTCGACAAGTAGATCAATGAATGGAACAGGTAGACGGTTGAAATCTTTGTATATATTGCTTCTATATAGTCTAAGAAACATATATGCAAATCATCCAAACAGTACAATTCGCCAATTATTTGATCTTCAAGTTTAAGTGAACTACGAGCTCCATTGTTAATACTTTAACGGAAATTATTTGTAAATTGCGACAAGTAGAACAATGAATGGAACAGGTAGCTGGTTGAAATCAATGTATATATTGCTTCTATATAGTCTAAGAAACATAAATGCAAATCATCCAAACAGTACAATTCGCCAATTTCTTGTTCTTCAAGTTTAAGTAAACTACGATCCCCATTGTTAATGCCTTAACGGAAATTATTTGTAACTTTCGACAAGTAGAACAATGAATGGAACAGGTAGACGGTTGAAATCTTTGTATATATTGCTTCTATATAGTCTAAGAAACATATATGCAAAGCATCCAAACAGTACAATTCGACAATTTTTTGCTCTTCAAGTTTAAGTGAACTACGAGCCCCATTGTTAATCCTTCAAAGGAAATTATTTGTAAATTTCGACAAGTAGAACAATGAATGGAACAGGTAGACGGTTGAAATCTTTGTATATATTGCTTCCATATAGTCTAAGAAACATATATGCAAAGCATCCAAACAGTACCATTCACCAATTTTTGTTCTTCAAGTTTAAGTGAACAATGAGCTCCATTGTTAATCCTTTATCGGAAATTATTTGTAACTTTCGACAAGTAGAACAGTGAATGGAACAGGTAGACGGTTGAAATCTTTGTATATATTGCTTCTATATAGTATAAGAAACATATATGCAAATCATCCAAACAGTACAATTCGCCAATTTCTTGTTCTTCAAGTTTAAGTAAACTACGATCCCCATTGTTAATGCCTTAACGGAAATTATTTGTAACTTTCGACAAGTAGAACAATGAATGGAACTGGTAGACGGTTGAAATCTTTGTATATATTGCTTCTATATAGTCTAAGTAACATATATGCAAAGCATCCAAACAGTACAATTCGACAATTTTTTGCTCTTCAAGTTTAAGTGAACTACGAGCCCCATTGTTAATCCTTCAAAGGAAATTATTTGTAAATTTCGACAAGTAGAACAATGAATGGAACAGGTAGACGGTTGAAATCTTTGTATATATTGCTTCCATATAGTCTAAGAAACATATATGCAAAGCATCCAAACAGTACCATTCGCCAATTTTTTGTTCTTCAAGATTAAGTGAACAATGAGCACCAATGGTTAATACTTTATCGGAAATTATTTGTAATTTTCGACAAGTAGAACAATGAATGGAACAGTTAGACGGTTGAAATATTTGTATATATTGCTTCTATATAGTCTACGAAACATATATGCAAAGCATCCAAACAGTACAATTCGCCAATTTTTTGTTCTTCAAGTTTAAGTGAACTACGAGCCCCATTGTTAATCCTTTAAAGGAAATTATTTGTAAATTTCGACAAGTAGAACAATGAATGGAACAGGTAGACTGTTGAAATTATTGTATATATTGCTTCTAAATAGTCTAAGAAACATATATGCAAAGCATCCAAACAGTACCATTCGCCAATTTTTTGTTCTTCAAGTTTAAGTGAACAATGAGCCCCAATGGTTAATCCTTTATCGGAAATTATTTGTAATTTTCGACAAGTAGAACAATGAATGGAACAGGTAGACGGTTGAAATCTTTGTATATATTGCTTCTATATAGTCTAAGAAACATATATGCAAATCATCCAAACAGTACAATTCGCCAATTATTTGATCTTCAAGTTTATGTGAACTACGAGCCCCATTGTTAATACTTTAACGGAAATTATTTGTAACTTTCGACAAGGAGAACAATGAATGGAACAGGTAGATGGTTGAAATCTTTGTATATATTGCTTCTATATAGTCTAAGAAACATATATGCAAAGCATCCAAACAGCACAATTCGCCAATTTATTGTTCTTCAAGTTTAAGTGAACAACGAGCCCCATTGTTAATCCTTTAAAGGAAATTATTTGTAACTTTCGACAAGTAGAACAATGAATGGAACAGGTAGACGGTTGAAATCTTTGTATATATTGTATCTATATAGTCTAAGAAACATATATGCAAAGCATCCAAACAGTACCATTCGCCAATTTTTTGTTCTTCATGTTTAAGTGAACTACGAGCCCCATTGTTAATCCTTTAAAGGAAATTATTTCTAAATTTCGGCAAGTAGAACATTGAATGGAATAGGTAGACGGTTGAAATCATTGTATATATTGCTTCTATATAGTCTAAGAAACATATATGCAAATCATCCAAACAGTACAATTCGCCAATTTCTTGTTCTCCAAGTTTAAGTAAACTACGATCCCCATTGTTAATCCCTTAACGGAAATTATTTGTAACTTTCGACAAGTAGAACAATGAATGGAACAGGTAGACGGTTGAAATCTTTGTATATATTGCTTCTATATAGTCTAAGAAACATATATGCAAATCATCCAAACAGTACAATTCGCCAATTATTTGATCTTCAATTTTAAGTGAACTACGAGCCCCATTGTTAATACTTTAACGGAAATTATTTGTAACTTTCGACAAGGAGAACAATGAATGGAACAGGTAGATGGTTGAAATCTTTGTATATATTGCTTCTATATAGTCTAAGAAACATATATGCAAAGCATCCAAACAGTACCATTCGCCAATTTTTTGTTCTTCAAGTTTAAGTGAACAATGAGCACCAATGGTTAATACTTTATCGGAAATTATTTGTAATTTTCGACAAGTAGAACAATGAATGGAACAGTTAGACGGTTGAAATATTTGTATATATTGCTTCTATATAGTCTACGAAACATATATGCAAAGCATCCAAACAGTACAATTCGCCAATTTTTTGTTCTTCAAGTTTAAGTGAACTACGAGCCCCATTGTTAATCCTTTAAAGGAAATTATTTGTAAATTTCGACAAGTAGGACAATGAATGGAACAGGTACACTGTTGAAATTATTGTATATATTGCTTCTATATAGTCTAAGAAACATATATGCAAAGCATCCAAACAGTACCATTCGCCAATTTTTTGTTCTTCAAGTTTAAGTGAACAATGAGCACCAATGGTTAATACTTTATCGGAAATTATTTGTAATTTTCGACAAGTAGAACAATGAATGGAACAGTTAGACGGTTGAAATATTTGTATATATTGCTTCTATATAGTCTACGAAACATATATGCAAAGCATCCAAACAGTACCATTCGCCAATTTTTTGTTCTTCATGTTTAAGTGAACTACGAGCCCCATTGTTAATCCTTTAAAGGAAATTATTTCTAAATTTCGGCAAGTAGAACATTGAATGGAATAGGTAGACGGTTGAAATCATTGTATATATTGCTTCTATATAGTCTAAGAAACATATATGCAAATCATCCAAACAGTACAATTCGCCAATTTCTTGTTCTCCAAGTTTAAGTAAACTACGATCCCCATTGTTAATCCCTTAACGGAAATTATTTGTAACTTTCGACAAGTAGAACAATGAATGGAACAGGTAGACGGTTGAAATCTTTGTATATATTGCTTCTATATAGTCTAAGAAACATATATGCAAATCATCCAAACAGTACAATTCGCCAATTATTTGATCTTCAATTTTAAGTGAACTACGAGCCCCATTGTTAATACTTTAACGGAAATTATTTGTAACTTTCGACAAGGAGAACAATGAATGGAACAGGTAGATGGTTGAAATCTTTGTATATATTGCTTCTATATAGTCTAAGAAACATATATGCAAAGCATCCAAACAGTACCATTCGCCAATTTTTTGTTCTTCAAGTTTAAGTGAACAATGAGCACCAATGGTTAATACTTTATCGGAAATTATTTGTAATTTTCGACAAGTAGAACAATGAATGGAACAGTTAGACGGTTGAAATATTTGTATATATTGCTTCTATATAGTCTACGAAACATATATGCAAAGCATCCAAACAGTACAATTCGCCAATTTTTTGTTCTTCAAGTTTAAGTGAACTACGAGCCCCATTGTTAATCCTTTAAAGGAAATTATTTGTAAATTTCGACAAGTAGGACAATGAATGGAACAGGTACACTGTTGAAATTATTGTATATATTGCTTCTATATAGTCTAAGAAACATATATGCAAAGCATCCAAACAGTACCATTCGCCAATTTTTTGTTCTTCAAGTTTAAGTGAACAATGAGCACCAATGGTTAATACTTTATCGGAAATTATTTGTAATTTTCGACAAGTAGAACAATGAATGGAACAGTTAGACGGTTGAAATATTTGTATATATTGCTTCTATATAGTCTACGAAACATATATGCAAAGCATCCAAACAGTACAATTCGCCAATTTTTTGTTCTTCAAGTTTAAGTGAACTACGAGCCCCATTGTTAATCCTTTAAAGGAAATTATTTGTAATTTTCGACAAGTAGAACAATGAATGGAACAGTTAGACGGTTGAAATATTTGTATATATTGCTTCTATATAGTCTACGAAACATATATGCAAAGCATCCAAACAGTACAATTCGCCAATTTTTTGTTCTTCAAGTTTAAGTGAACTACGAGCCCCATTGTTAATCCTTTAAAGGAAATTATTTGTAATTTTCGACAAGTAGAACAATGAATGGAACAGGTAGACGGTTGAAATCTTTGTATATATTGCTTCTATATAATCTAAGAAACATATATGCAAAGCATCCAAACAGTACCATTCGACAATTTTTTGTTCTTCAAGTTTAAGTGAACTACGAGCCCTATTGTTAATCCTTCAAAGGAAATTATTTGTAAATTTCGACAAGTAGAACAATGAATGGAACAGGTAGACTGTTGAAATCATTGTATATATTACTTCTATATAGTCTAAGAAACATATATGCAAAGCATCCAAACAGTACAATTCGCCAATTTTTTGTTCTTCAAGTTTAAGTAAACTACGATCCCCATTGTTAATCCCTTAACGGAAATTATTTGTAACTTTCGACAAGTAGAACAATGAATGGAATAGGTAGACGGTTGAAATCATTGTATATATTGCTTCTATATAGTCTAAGAAACATATATGCAAAGCATCCAAACAGTACAATTCGCCAATTTTTTGTTCTTCAAGTTTAAGTAAACTACGATCCCCATTGTTAATCCCTTAACGGAAACTATTTGTTACTTTCGACAAGTAGAACAATGAATGGAACAGGTAGACTGTTGAAATCATTGTATATATTGCTTCTATATAGTCTAAGAAACATATATGCAAAGCATCCAAACAGTACAATTCGCCAATTTTTTGTTCTTCAAGTTTAAGTAAACTACGATCCCCATTGTTAATCCTTTAAACTAAATTATTTGTAAATTTCGACAAGTAGAACAATGAATAGAACTGGTAGACGGTTGAAATCATTGTATATATTGCTTCTATATAGTCTAAGAAACATATATGCAAAGCATCCAAACAGTACAATTCGCCAATTTTTTGTTCTTCAAGTTTAAGTAAAATACGATCCCCATTGTTAATCCCTTAACGGAAATTATTTGTTACTTTCGACAAGTAGAACAATGAATGGAACAGGTAGACTGTTGAAATCATTGTATATATTGCTTCTATATAATCTAAGAAACATATATGCAAAGCATCCAAACAGTACCATTCGACAATTTTTTGTTCTTCAAGTTTAAGTGAACTACGAGCCCTATTGTTAATCCTTCAAAGGAAATTATTTGTAAATTTCGACAAGTAGAACAATGAATGGAACAGGTAGACTGTTGAAATCATTGTATATATTACTTCTATATAGTCTAAGAAACATATATGCAAAGCATCCAAACAGTACAATTCGCCAATTTTTTGTTCTTCAAGTTTAAGTAAACTACGATCCCCATTGTTAATCCCTTAACGGAAATTATTTGTAACTTTCGACAAGTAGAACAATGAATGGAATAGGTAGACGGTTGAAATCATTGTATATATTGCTTCTATATAGTCTAAGAAACATATATGCAAAGCATCCAAACAGTACAATTCGCCAATTTTTTGTTCTTCAAGTTTAAGTAAACTACGATCCCCATTGTTAATCCCTTAACGGAAACTATTTGTTACTTTCGACAAGTAGAACAATGAATGGAACAGGTAGACTGTTGAAATCATTGTATATATTGCTTCTATATAGTCTAAGAAACATATATGCAAAGCATCCAAACAGTACAATTCGCCAATTTTTTGTTCTTCAAGTTTAAGTAAACTACGATCCCCATTGTTAATCCTTTAAACTAAATTATTTGTAAATTTCGACAAGTAGAACAATGAATAGAACTGGTAGACGGTTGAAATCATTGTATATATTGCTTCTATATAGTCTAAGAAACATATATGCAAAGCATCCAAACAGTACAATTCGCCAATTTTTTGTTCTTCAAGTTTAAGTAAAATACGATCCCCATTGTTAATCCCTTAACGGAAATTATTTGTTACTTTCGACAAGTAGAACAATGAATGGAACAGGTAGACTGTTGAAATCATTGTATATATTGCTTCTATATAGTCTAAGAAACATATATGCAAAGCATCCAAACAGTACAATTCGCCAATTTTTTGTTCTTCAAGTTTAAGTGAACAATGAGCCCCATTGTTAATCCTTTATCGGAAATTATTTGTAAATTTCGACAAGTAGAACAATGAATGGGACAGGTAGACTGTTGAAATCATTGTATATATTGCTTCTATATAGTCTAAGAAACATATATGCAAAGCATCCAAACAGTACAATTCGCCAATTTTTTGTTCTTCAAGTTTAAGTAAACTACGATCCCCATTGTTAATCCCTTAACGGAAATTATTTGTTACTTTCGACAAGTAGAACAATGAATGGAACAGGTAGACTGTTGAAATCATTGTATATATTGCTTCTATATAGTCTAAGAAACATATATGCAAAGCATCCAAACAGTACAATTCGCCAATTTTTTGTTCTTCAAGTTTAAGTAAACTACGATCCCCATTGTTAATCCCTTAACGGAAATTATTTGTAACTTTCGACAAGTAGAACAATGAATGGAACAGGTAGACGGTTGAAATCTTTGTATATATTGCTTCTATATAGTCTAAGAAACATATATGCAAAGCATCCAAACAGTACAATTCGCCAATTTTTTGTTCTTCAAGTTTAAGTAAACTACGATCCCCATTGTTAATCCCTTAACGGAAATTATTTGTTACTTTCGACAAGTAGAACAATGAATGGAACAGGTAGACTGTTGAAATCATTGTATATATTGCTTCTATATAGTCTAAGAAACATATATGCAAAGCATCCAAACAGTACAATTCGCCAATTTTTTGTTCTTCAAGTTTAAGTAAACTACGATCCCCATTGTTAATCCCTTAACGGAAATTATTTGTAACTTTCGACAAGTAGAAAAATGAATGGAACAGGTAGACGGTTGAAATCTTTGTATATATTGCTTCTATATAGTATAAGAAACATATATGCAAAGCATCCAAACAGAACTATTCGCCAATTTTTTGTTCTTCAAGTTTAAGTGAACAATGAGCCCCAATGGTTAATCCGTTATAGGAAATTATTTGTATTTTTCGACAAGTAGAACAATGAATGGAACAGGTAGACGGTTGAAATCTTTGTATATATTGCTTCTATATAGTCTAAGAAACATATATGCAAAACATCCAAACAGTACCATTCGCCAATTTTTTGTTCTTCAAGTTTAAGTTAACTACGAGCCCCATTGTTAATCCTTCAAAGGAAATTATTTGTAAATTTCGACAAGTAGAACAATGAATGGAACAGGTAGACTGTTGAAATCATTGTATATATTGCTTCTATGTAGTCTAAGAGACATATATGCAAAGCATCCAAACAGTACCATTCGCCAATTTTTTGTTCTTCAAGTTTAAGTGAACAATGAGCCCCATTGTTAATCCTTTATCGGAAATTATTTGTAAATTTCGACAAGTAGAACAATGAATGGAACAGGTAGACGGTTGAAATCTTTGTATATATTGCTTCTATATAGTATAAGAAACATATATGCAAAGCATCCAAACAGTACTATTCGCCAATTTTTTGTTCTTCAAGTTTAAGTGAACTACGATCCCCATTGTTAATCCCTTAGCGGAAATTATTTGTAACTTTCGACAAGTAGAACAATGAATGGAACAGGTAGATGGTTGAAATCTTTGTATATATTGCTTCTATATAGTCTAAGAAACATATATGCAAAGCATCCAAACAGTACAATTCGCCAATTTTTTGTTCTTCAAGTGTAAGTGAACTACGAGCCCCATTGTTAATCCTTTAATGGAAATTAATTGTAACTTTCTACAAGTAGAACAATGATTGGAACACGTAGACGGTTGAAATCTTTGTATACATTGCTTCCATATAGTCTAAGAAACATATATGCAAAGCATCCAAACAGTACCATGCGCCAATTTTTTGTTCTTCAAGTTTAAGTGAACAATGAGCCCCATTGTTAATCCTTTATCGGAAATTATTTGTAAATTTCGACAAGTAGAACAATGAATGGAACAGGTAGACTGTTGAAATCTTTGTATATATTGCTTCTATATAGTCCAAGAAACATATATGCAAAGCGTCCAAACAGTACAATTCGCCAATTTTTTGCTCTTCAAGTTTAAGTAAACTACGATCCCCATTGTTAATCCTTAACGGAAATTATTTGTAACTTTCGACAAGTAGAACAATGAATAGTGCAGGTAGACGGTTGAAATCTTTGTATATGTTGCTTCTATATAGTCTAAGAAACATATATGCAAAGCATCCAAACAGTACAATTCGACAATTTTTTGCTCTTCAAGTTTAAGTGAACTACGAGCCCCATTGTTAATCCTTTATCGGAAATTATTTGTAACTTTCGACAAGTAGATCAATGAATGGAACAGGTAGACGGTTGAAATCTTTGTATATATTGCTTCTATATAGTCTAAGAAACATATATGCAAATCATCCAAACAGTACAATTCGCCAATTATTTGATCTTCAAGTTTAAGTAAACTACGATCCCCATTGTTAATCCCTTAACGGAAATTATTTGTTACTTTCGACAAGTAGAACAATGAATGGAACAGGTAGACTGTTGAAATCATTGTATATATTGCTTCTATATAGTCTAAGAAACATATATGCAAAGCATCCAAACAGTACAATTCGCCAATTTTTTGTTCTTCAAGTTTAAGTAAACTACGATCCCCATTGTTAATCCCTTAACGGAAATTATTTGTAACTTTCGACAAGTAGAACAATGAATGGAACAGGTAGACGGTTGAAATCTTTGTATATATTGCTTCTATATAGTCTAAGAAACATATATGCAAAGCATCCAAACAGTACAATTCGACAATTTTTTGCTCTTCAAGTTTAAGTGAACTACGAGCCCCATTGTTAATCCTTCAAAGGAAATTATTTGTAAATTTCGACAAGTAGAACAATGAATGGAACAGGTAGACGGTTGAAATCTTTGTATATATTGCTTCTATATAGTCTAAGAAACATATATGCAAAGCATCCAAACAGTACCATTCGCCAATTTTTTGTTCTTCAAGTTTAAGTTAACTACGAGCCCCATTGTTAATCCTTAACGGAAATTATTTGTAACTTTCGACAAGTAGAACAATGAATAGTGCAGGTAGACGGTTGAAATCTTTGTATATGTTGCTTCTATATAGTCTAAGAAACATATATGCAAAGCATCCAAACAGTACAATTCGCCAATTTTTTGTTCTTCAAGTTTAAGTAAACTACGATCCCCATTGTTAATCCCTTAACGGAAATTATTTGTAACTTTCGACAAGTAGAACAATGAATGGAACAGGTAGACGGTTGAAATCTTTGTATATATTGCTTCTATATAGTCTAAGAAACATATATGCAAAGCATCCAAACAGTACAATTCGCCAATTTTTTGTTCTTCAAGTTTAAGTAAACTACGATCCCCATTGTTAATCCCTTAACGGAAATTATTTGTTACTTTCGACAAGTAGAACAATGAATGGAACAGGTAGACTGTTGAAATCATTGTATATATTGCTTCTATATAGTCTAAGAAACATATATGCAAAGCATCCAAACAGTACAATTCGCCAATTTTTTGTTCTTCAAGTTTAAGTAAACTACGATCCCCATTGTTAATCCCTTAACGGAAATTATTTGTAACTTTCGACAAGTAGAACAATGAATGGAACAGGTAGACGGTTGAAATCTTTGTATATATTGCTTCTATATAGTCTAAGAAACATATATGCAAAACATCCAAACAGTACCATTCGCCAATTTTTTGTTCTTCAAGTTTAAGTTAACTACGAGCCCCATTGTTAATCCTTCAAAGGAAATTATTTGTAAATTTCGACAAGTAGAACAATGAATGGAACAGGTAGACTGTTGAAATCATTGTATATATTGCTTCTATGTAGTCTAAGAGACATATATGCAAAGCATCCAAACAGTACCATTCGCCAATTTTTTGTTCTTCAAGTTTAAGTGAACAATAAGCCCCATTGTTAATCCTTTATCGGAAATTATTTGTAAATTTCGACAAGTAGAACAATGAATGGAACAGGTAGACGGTTGAAATCTTTGTATATATTTCTTCTATATAGTATAAGAAACATATATGCAAAGCATCCAAACAGTACTATTCGCCAATTTTTTGTTCTTCAAGTTTAAGTGAACTACGATCCCCATTGTTTATCCCTTAACGGAAATTATTTGTAACTTTCGACAAGTAGAACAATGAATGGAACAGGTAGATGGTTGAAATCTTTGTATATATTGCTTCTATATAGTCTAAGAAACATATATGCAAAGCATCCAAACAGTACAATTCGCCAATTTTTTGTTCTTCAAGTGTAAGTGAACTACGAGCCCCATTGTTAATCCTTTAATGGAAATTAATTGTAACTTTCTACAAGTAGAACAATGATTGGAACACGTAGACGGTTGAAATCTTTGTATACATTGCTTCCATATAGTCTAAGAAACATATATGCAAAGCATCCAAACAGTACCATGCGCCAATTTTTTGTTCTTCAAGTTTAAGTGAACAATGAGCCCCATTGTTAATCCTTTATCGGAAATTATTTGTAAATTTCGACAAGTAGAACAATGAATGGAACAGGTAGACTGTTGAAATCTTTGTATATATTGCTTCTATATAGTCCAAGAAACATATATGCAAAGCGTCCAAACAGTACAATTCGCCAATTTTTTGCTCTTCAAGTTTAAGTAAACTACGATCCCCATTGTTAATCCTTAACGGAAATTATTTGTAACTTTCGACAAGTAGAACAATGAATAGTGCAGGTAGACGGTTGAAATCTTTGTATATGTTGCTTCTATATAGTCTAAGAAACATATATGCAAAGCATCCAAACAGTACAATTCGACAATTTTTTGCTCTTCAAGTTTAAGTGAACTACGAGCCCCATTGTTAATCCTTTATCGGAAATTATTTGTAACTTTCGACAAGTAGATCAATGAATGGAACAGGTAGACGGTTGAAATCTTTGTATATATTGCTTCTATATAGTCTAAGAAACATATATGCAAATCATCCAAACAGTACAATTCGCCAATTATTTGATCTTCAAGTTTAAGTGAACTACGAGCTCCATTGTTAATACTTTAACGGAAATTATTTGTAAATTGCGACAAGTAGAACAATGAATGGAACAGGTAGCTGGTTGAAATCAATGTATATATTGCTTCTATATAGTCTAAGAAACATAAATGCAAATCATCCAAACAGTACAATTCGCCAATTTCTTGTTCTTCAAGTTTAAGTAAACTACGATCCCCATTGTTAATGCCTTAACGGAAATTATTTGTAACTTTCGACAAGTAGAACAATGAATGGAACAGGTAGACGGTTGAAATCTTTGTATATATTGCTTCTATATAGTCTAAGAAACATATATGCAAAGCATCCAAACAGTACAATTCGACAATTTTTTGCTCTTCAAGTTTAAGTGAACTACGAGCCCCATTGTTAATCCTTCAAAGGAAATTATTTGTAAATTTCGACAAGTAGAACAATGAATGGAACAGGTAGACGGTTGAAATCTTTGTATATATTGCTTCCATATAGTCTAAGAAACATATATGCAAAGCATCCAAACAGTACCATTCACCAATTTTTTGTTCTTCAAGTTTAAGTGAACAATGAGCTCCATTGTTAATCCTTTATCGGAAATTATTTGTAACTTTCGACAAGTAGAACAGTGAATGGAACAGGTAGACGGTTGAAATCTTTGTATATATTGCTTCTATATAGTATAAGAAACATATATGCAAATCATCCAAACAGTACAATTCGCCAATTTCTTGTTCTTCAAGTTTAAGTAAACTACGATCCCCATTGTTAATGCCTTAACGGAAATTATTTGTAACTTTCGACAAGTAGAACAATGAATGGAACTGGTAGACGGTTGAAATCTTTGTATATATTGCTTCTATATAGTCTAAGTAACATATATGCAAAGCATCCAAACAGTACAATTCGACAATTTTTTGCTCTTCAAGTTTAAGTGAACTACGAGCCCCATTGTTAATCCTTCAAAGGAAATTATTTGTAAATTTCGACAAGTAGAACAATGAATGGAACAGGTAGACGGTTGAAATCTTTGTATATATTGCTTCCATATAGTCTAAGAAACATATATGCAAAGCATCCAAACAGTACCATTCGCCAATTTTTTGTTCTTCAAGATTAAGTGAACAATGAGCACCAATGGTTAATACTTTATCGGAAATTATTTGTAATTTTCGACAAGTAGAACAATGAATGGAACAGTTAGACGGTTGAAATATTTGTATATATTGCTTCTATATAGTCTACGAAACATATATGCAAAGCATCCAAACTGTACAATTCGCCAATTTTTTGTTCTTCAAGTTTAAGTGAACTACGAGCCCCATTGTTAATCCTTTAAAGGAAATTATTTGTAAATTTCGACAAGTAGAACAATGAATGGAACAGGTAGACTGTTGAAATTATTGTATATATTGCTTCTAAATAGTCTAAGAAACATATATGCAAAGCATCCAAACAGTACCATTCGCCAATTTTTTGTTCTTCAAGTTTAAGTGAACAATGAGCCCCAATGGTTAATCCTTTATCGGAAATTATTTGTAATTTTCGACAAGTAGAACAATGAATGGAACAGGTAGACGGTTGAAATCTTTGTATATATTGCTTCTATATAGTCTAAGAAACATATATGCAAATCATCCAAACAGTACAATTCGCCAATTATTTGATCTTCAAGTTTATGTGAACTACGAGCCCCATTGTTAATACTTTAACGGAAATTATTTGTAACTTTCGACAAGGAGAACAATGAATGGAACAGGTAGATGGTTGAAATCTTTGTATATATTGCTTCTATATAGTCTAAGAAACATATATGCAAAGCATCCAAACAGCACAATTCGCCAATTTATTGTTCTTCAAGTTTAAGTGAACAACGAGCCCCATTGTTAATCCTTTAAAGGAAATTATTTGTAACTTTCGACAAGTAGAACAATGAATGGAACAGGTAGACGGTTGAAATCTTTGTATATATTGCTTCTATATAGTCTAAGAAACATATATGCAAAGCATCCAAACAGTACCATTCGCCAATTTTTTGTTCTTCATGTTTAAGTGAACTACGAGCCCCATTGTTAATCCTTTAAAGGAAATTATTTGTAAATTTCGGCAAGTAGAACATTGAATGGAATAGGTAGACGGTTGAAATCATTGTATATATTGCTTCTATATAGTCTAAGAAACATATATGCAAATCATCCAAACAGTACAATTCGCCAATTTCTTGTTCTCCAAGTTTAAGTAAACTACGATCCCCATTGTTAATCCCTTAACGGAAATTATTTGTAACTTTCGACAAGTAGAACAATGAATGGAACAGGTAGACGGTTGAAATCTTTGTATATATTGCTTCTATATAGTCTAAGAAACATATATGCAAATCATCCAAACAGTACAATTCGCCAATTATTTGATCTTCAATTTTAAGTGAACTACGAGCCCCATTGTTAATACTTTAACGGAAATTATTTGTAACTTTCGACAAGGAGAACAATGAATGGAACAGGTAGATGGTTGAAATCTTTGTATATATTGCTTCTATATAGTCTAAGAAACATATATGCAAAGCATCCAAACAGTACCATTCGCCAATTTTTTGTTCTTCAAGTTTAAGTGAACTACGAGCCCCATTGTTAATCCTTTAAAGGAAATTATTTGTAAATTTCGACAAGTAGGACAATGAATGGAACAGGTACACTGTTGAAATTATTGTATATATTGCTTCTATATAGTCTAAGAAACATATATGCAAAGCATCCAAACAGTACCATTCGCCAATTTTTTGTTCTTCAAGTTTAAGTGAACAATGAGCACCAATGGTTAATACTTTATCGGAAATTATTTGTAATTTTCGACAAGTAGAACAATGAATGGAACAGTTAGACGGTTGAAATATTTGTATATATTGCTTCTATATAGTCTACGAAACATATATGCAAAGCATCCAAACAGTACAATTCGCCAATTTTTTGTTCTTCAAGTTTAAGTGAACTACGAGCCCCATTGTTAATCCTTTAAAGGAAATTATTTGTAAATTTCGACAAGTAGGACAATGAATGGAACAGGTACACTGTTGAAATTATTGTATATATTGCTTCTATATAGTCTAAGAAACATATATGCAAAGCATCCAAACAGTACCATTCGCCAATTTTTTGTTCTTCAAGTTTAAGTGAACAATGAGCACCAATGGTTAATACTTTATCGGAAATTATTTGTAATTTTCGACAAGTAGAACAATGAATGGAACAGTTAGACGGTTGAAATATTTGTATATATTGCTTCTATATAGTCTACGAAACATATATGCAAAGCATCCAAACAGTACAATTCGCCAATTTTTTGTTCTTCAAGTTTAAGTGAACTACGAGCCCCATTGTTAATCCTTTAAAGGAAATTATTTGTAATTTTCGACAAGTAGAACAATGAATGGAACAGGTAGACGGTTGAAATCTTTGTATATATTGCTTCTATATAATCTAAGAAACATATATGCAAAGCATCCAAACAGTACCATTCGCCAATTTTTTGTTCTTCAAGTTTAAGTGAACTACGAGCCCTATTGTTAATCCTTCAAAGGAAATTATTTGTAAATTTCGACAAGTAGAACAATGAATGGAACAGGTAGACTGTTGAAATCATTGTATATATTACTTCTATATAGTCTAAGAAACATATATGCAAAGCATCCAAACAGTACAATTCGCCAATTTTTTGTTCTTCAAGTTTAAGTAAACTACGATCCCCATTGTTAATCCCTTAACGGAAATTATTTGTAACTTTCGACAAGTAGAACAATGAATGGAATAGGTAGACGGTTGAAATCATTGTATATATTGCTTCTATATAGTCTAAGAAACATATATGCAAAGCATCCAAACAGTACAATTCGCCAATTTTTTGTTCTTCAAGTTTAAGTAAACTACGATCCCCATTGTTAATCCCTTAACGGAAACTATTTGTTACTTTCGACAAGTAGAACAATGAATGGAACAGGTAGACTGTTGAAATCATTGTATATATTGCTTCTATATAGTCTAAGAAACATATATGCAAAGCATCCAAACAGTACAATTCGCCAATTTTTTGTTCTTCAAGTTTAAGTAAACTACGATCCCCATTGTTAATCCTTTAAACTAAATTATTTGTAAATTTCGACAAGTAGAACAATGAATAGAACTGGTAGACGGTTGAATTCATTGTATATATTGCTTCTATATAGTCTAAGAAACATATATGCAAAGCATCCAAACAGTACAATTCGCCAATTTTTTGTTCTTCAAGTTTAAGTAAAATACGATCCCCATTGTTAATCCCTTAACGGAAATTATTTGTTACTTTCGACAAGTAGAACAATGAATGGAACAGGTAGACTGTTGAAATCATTGTATATATTGCTTCTATATAGTCTAAGAAACATATATGCAAAGCATCCAAACAGTACAATTCGCCAATTTTTTGTTCTTCAAGTTTAAGTGAACAATGAGCCCCATTGTTAATCCTTTATCGGAAATTATTTGTAAATTTCGACAAGTAGAACAATGAATGGGACAGGTAGACTGTTGAAATCATTGTATATATTGCTTCTATATAGTCTAAGAAACATATATGCAAAGCATCCAAACAGTACAATTCGCCAATTTTTTGTTCTTCAAGTTTAAGTAAACTACGATCCCCATTGTTAATCCCTTAACGGAAATTATTTGTTACTTTCGACAAGTAGAACAATGAATGGAACAGGTAGACTGTTGAAATCATTGTATATATTGCTTCTATATAGTCTAAGAAACATATATGCAAAGCATCCAAACAGTACAATTCGCCAATTTTTTGTTCTTCAAGTTTAAGTAAACTACGATCCCCATTGTTAATCCCTTAACGGAAATTATTTGTAACTTTCGACAAGTAGAACAATGAATGGAACAGGTAGACGGTTGAAATCTTTGTATATATTGCTTCTATATAGTCTAAGAAACATATATGCAAAGCATCCAAACAGTACAATTCGCCAATTTTTTGTTCTTCAAGTTTAAGTAAACTACGATCCCCATTGTTAATCCCTTAACGGAAATTATTTGTTACTTTCGACAAGTAGAACAATGAATGGAACAGGTAGACTGTTGAAATCATTGTATATATTGCTTCTATATAGTCTAAGAAACATATATGCAAAGCATCCAAACAGTACAATTCGCCAATTTTTTGTTCTTCAAGTTTAAGTAAACTGCGATCCCCATTGTTAATCCCTTAACGGAAATTATTAGTAACTTTCGACAAGTAGAAAAATGAATGGAACAGGTAGACGGTTGAAATCTTTGTATATATTGCTTCTATATAGTATAAGAAACATATATGCAAAGCATCCAAACAGAACTATTCGCCAATTTTTTGTTCTTCAAGTTTAAGTGAACAATGAGCCCCAATGGTTAATCCGTTATAGGAAATTATTTGTATTTTTCGACAAGTAGAACAATGAATGGAACAGGTAGACGGTTGAAATCTTTGTATATATTGCTTCTATATAGTCTAAGAAACATATATGCAAAACATCCAAACAGTGCCATTCGCCAATTTTTTGTTCTTCAAGTTTAAGTTAACTACGAGCCCCATTGTTAATCCTTCAAAGGAAATTATTTGTAAATTTCGACAAGTAGAACAATGAATGGAACAGGTAGACTGTTGAAATCATTGTATATATTGCTTCTATGTAGTCTAAGAGACATATATGCAAAGCATCCAAACAGTACCATTCGCCAATTTTTTGTTCTTCAAGTTTAAGTGAACAATGAGCCCCATTGTTAATCCTTTATCGGAAATTATTTGTAAATTTCGACAAGTAGAACAATGAATGGAACAGGTAGACGGTTGAAATCTTTGTATATATTGCTTCTATATAGTATAAGAAACATATATGCAAAGCATCCAAACAGTACTATTCGCCAATTTTTTGTTCTTCAAGTTTAAGTGAACTACGATCCCCATTGTTAATCCCTTAGCGGAAATTATTTGTAACTTTCGACAAGTAGAACAATGAATGGAACAGGTAGATGGTTGAAATCTTTGTATATATTGCTTCTATATAGTCTAAGAAACATATATGCAAAGCATCCAAACAGTACAATTCGCCAATTTTTTGTTCTTCAAGTGTAAGTGAACTACGAGCCCCATTGTTAATCCTTTAATGGAAATTAATTGTAACTTTCTACAAGTAGAACAATGATTGGAACACGTAGACGGTTGAAATCTTTGTATACATTGCTTCCATATAGTCTAAGTAACATATATGCAAAGCATCCAAACAGTACCATGCGCCAATTTTTTGTTCTTCAAGTTTAAGTGAACAATGAGCCCCATTGTTAATCCTTTATCGGAAATTATTTGTAAATTTCGACAAGTAGAACAATGAATGGAACAGGTAGACTGTTGAAATCTTTGTATATATTGCTTCTATATAGTCCAAGAAACATATATGCAAAGCGTCCAAACAGTACAATTCGCCAATTTTTTGCTCTTCAAGTTTAAGTAAACTACGATCCCCATTGTTAATCCTTAACGGAAATTATTTGTAACTTTCGACAAGTAGAACAATGAATAGTGCAGGTAGACGGTTGAAATCTTTGTATATGTTGCTTCTATATAGTCTAAGAAACATATATGCAAAGCATCCAAACAGTACAATTCGACAATTTTTTGCTCTTCAAGTTTAAGTGAACTACGAGCCCCATTGTTAATCCTTTATCGGAAATTATTTGTAACTTTCGACAAGTAGATCAATGAATGGAACAGGTAGACGGTTGAAATCTTTGTATATATTGCTTCTATATAGTCTAAGAAACATATATGCAAATCATCCAAACAGTACAATTCGCCAATTATTTGATCTTCAAGTTTAAGTGAACTACGAGCTCCATTGTTAATACTTTAACGGAAATTATTTGTAAATTGCGACAAGTAGAACAATGAATGGAACAGGTAGCTGGTTGAAATCAATGTATATATTGCTTCTATATAGTCTAAGAAACATAAATGCAAATAATCCAAACAGTACAATTCGCCAATTTCTTGTTCTTCAAGTTTAAGTAAACTACGATCCCCATTGTTAATGCCTTAACGGAAATTATTTGTAACTTTCGACAAGTAGAACAATGAATGGAACAGGTAGACGGTTGAAATCTTTGTATATATTGCTTCTATATAGTCTAAGAAACATATATGCAAAGCATCCAAACAGTACAATTCGACAATTTTTTGCTCTTCAAGTTTAAGTGAACTACGAGCCCCATTGTTAATCCTTCAAAGGAAATTATTTGTAAATTTCGACAAGTAGAACAATGAATGGAACAGGTAGACGGTTGAAATCTTTGTATATATTGCTTCCATATAGTCTAAGAAACATATATGCAAAGCATCCAAACAGTACCATTCACCAATTTTTTGTTCTTCAAGTTTAAGTGAACAATGAGCTCCATTGTTAATCCTTTATCGGAAATTATTTGTAACTTTCGACAAGTAGAACAGTGAATGGAACAGGTAGACGGTTGAAATCTTTGTATATATTGCTTCTATATAGTATAAGAAACATATATGCAAAGCATCCAAACAGTACAATTCGCCAATTTTGTGTTTTTCAAGTTTAAGTAAACTACGATCCCCATTGTTAATCCCTTAACGGAAATTATTTGTAACTTTCGACAAGTAGAACAATGAATGGAACAGGTAGACGGTTGAAATCTTTGTATATATTGCTTCTATATAGTATAAGAAACATATATGCAAAGCATCCAAACAGTACTATTCGCCAATTTTTTGTTCTTCAAGTTTAAGTGAACAATGTGCCCCAATGGTTAATCCGTTATAGGAAATTATTTGTATTTTTCGACAAGTAGAACAATGAATGGAACAGGTAGACGGTTGAAATCTTTGTATATATTGCTTCTATATAGTCTAAGAAACATATATGCAAAGCATCCAAACAGTACCATTCGCCAATTTTTTGTTCTTCAAGTTTAAGTGAACTACGAGCCCCTTTGTTAATCCTTTAATGGAAATTATTTGTAAATTTCGACAAGTAGAACAATGAATGGAACAGGTAGACGGTTGAAATCATTGTATGTATTGCTTCTATATAGTCTAAGAAACATATATGCAAAGCATCCAAACAGTACCATTCGCCAATTTTTTGTTCTTCAAGTTTAAGTGAACTACGAGCCCCATTGTTAATCCTTTAAAGGAAATTATTTGTAAATTTCGACAAGTAGGACAATGAATGGAACAGGTACACTGTTGAAATTATTGTATATATTGCTTCTATATAGTCTAAGAAACATATATGCAAAGCATCCAAACAGTACCATTCGCCAATTTTTTGTTCTTCAAGTTTAAGTGAACAATGAGCACCAATGGTTAATACTTTATCGGAAATTATTTGTAATGTTCGACAAGTAGAACAATGAATGGAACAGTTAGACGGTTGAAATATTTGTATATATTGCTTCTATATAGTCTACGAAACATATATGCAAAGCATCCAAACAGCACAATTCGCCAATTTTTTGTTCTTCAAGTTTAAGTGAACTACGAGCCCCATTGTTAATCCTTTAAAGGAAATTATTTGTAATTTTCGACAAGTAGAACAATGAATGGAACAGGTAGACGGTTGAAATCTTTGTATATATTGCTTCTATATAATCTAAGAAACATATATGCAAAGCATCCAAACAGTACCATTCGCCAATTTTTTGTTCTTCAAGTTTAAGTGAACAATGAGCACCAATGGTTAATACTTTATCGGAAATTATTTGTAATTTTCGACAAGTAGAACAATGAATGGAACAGTTAGACGGTTGAAATATTTGTATATATTGCTTCTATATAGTCTACGAAACATATATGCAAAGCATCCAAACAGTACAATTCGCCAATTTTTTGTTCTTCAAGTTTAAGTGAACTACGAGCCCCATTGTTAATCCTTTAAAGGAAATTATTTGTAAATTTCGACAAGTAGGACAATGAATGGAACAGGTACACTGTTGAAATTATTGTATATATTGCTTCTATATAGTCTAAGAAACATATATGCAAAGCATCCAAACAGTACCATTCGCCAATTTTTTGTTCTTCAAGTTTAAGTGAACAATGAGCACCAATGGTTAATACTTTATCGGACATTATTTGTAATTTTCGACAAGTAGAACAATGAATGGAACAGTTAGACGGTTGAAATATTTGTATATATTGCTTCTATATAGTCTACGAAACATATATGCAAAGCATCCAAACAGTACAATTCGCCAATTTTTTGTTCTTCAAGTTTAAGTGAACTACGAGCCCCATTGTTAATCCTTTAAAGGAAATTATTTGTAATTTTCGACAAGTAGAACAATGAATGGAACAGGTAGACGGTTGAAATCTTTGTATATATTGCTTCTATATAATCTAAGAAACATATATGCAAAGCATCCAAACAGTACCATTCGCCAATTTTTTGTTCTTCAAGTTTAAGTGAACTACGAGCCCTATTGTTAATCCTTCAAAGGAAATTATTTGTAAATTTCGACAAGTAGAACAATGAATGGAACAGGTAGACTGTTGAAATCATTGTATATATTACTTCTATATAGTCTAAGAAACATATATGCAAAGCATCCAAACAGTACAATTCGCCAATTTTTTGTTCTTCAAGTTTAAGTAAACTACGATCCCCATTGTTAATCCCTTAACGGAAATTATTTGTAACTTTCGACAAGTAGAACAATGAATGGAATAGGTAGACGGTTGAAATCATTGTATATATTGCTTCTATATAGTCTAAGAAACATATATGCAAAGCATCCAAACAGTACAATTCGCCAATTTTTTGTTCTTCAAGTTTAAGTAAACTACGATCCCCATTGTTAATCCCTTAACGGAAACTATTTGTTACTTTCGACAAGTAGAACAATGAATGGAACAGGTAGACTGTTGAAATCATTGTATATATTGCTTCTATATAGTCTAAGAAACATATATGCAAAGCATCCAAAAAGTACAATTCCCCAATTTTTTGTTCTTCAAGTTTAAGTAAACTACGATCCCCATTGTTAATCCTTTAAACTAAATTATTTGTAAATTTCGACAAGTAGAACAATTAATAGAACTGGTAGACGGTTGAAATCATTGTATATATTGCTTCTATATAGTCTAAGAAACATATATGCAAAGCATCCAAACAGTACAATTCGCCAATTTTTTGTTCTTCAAGTTTAAGTAAAATACGATCCCCATTGTTAATCCCTTAACGGAAATTATTTGTTACTTTCGACAAGTAGAACAATGAATGGAACAGGTAGACTGTTGAAATCATTGTATATATTGCTTCTATATAGTCTAAGAAACATATATGCAAAGCATCCAAACAGTACAATTCGCCAATTTTTTGTTCTTCAAGTTTAAGTGAACAATGAGCCCCATTGTTAATCCTTTATCGGAAATTATTTGTAAATTTCGACAAGTAGAACAATGAATGGGACAGGTAGACTGTTGAAATCATTGTATATATTGCTTCTATATAGTCTAAGAAACATATATGCAAAGCATCCAAACAGTACAATTCGCCAATTTTTTGTTCTTCAAGTTTAAGTAAACTACGATCCCCATTGTTAATCCCTTAACGGAAATTATTTGTTACTTTCGACAAGTAGAACAATGAATGGAACAGGTAGACTGTTGAAATCATTGTATATATTGCTTCTATATAGTCTAAGAAACATATATGCAAAGCATCCAAACAGTACAATTCGCCAATTTTTTGTTCTTCAAGTTTAAGTAAACTACGATCCCCATTGTTAATCCCTTAACGGAAATTATTTGTAACTTTCGACAAGTAGAACAATGAATGGAACAGGTAGACGGTTGAAATCTTTGTATATATTGCTTCTATATAGTCTAAGAAACATATATGCAAAGCATCCAAACAGTACAATTCGCCAATTTTTTGTTCTTCAAGTTTAAGTAAACTACGATCCCCATTGTTAATCCCTTAACGGAAATTATTTGTTACTTTCGACAAGTAGAACAATGAATGGAACAGGTAGACTGTTGAAATCATTGTATATATTGCTTCTATATAGTCTAAGAAACATATATGCAAAGCATCCAAACAGTACAATTCGCCAATTTTTTGTTCTTCAGGTTTAAGTAAACTACGATCCCCATTGTTAATCCCTTAACGGAAATTATTTGTAACTTTCGACAAGTAGAAAAATGAATGGAACAGGTAGACGGTTGAAATCTTTGTATATATTGCTTCTATATAGTATAAGAAACATATATGCAAAGCATCCAAACAGAACTATTCGCCAATTTTTTGTTCTTCAAGTTTAAGTGAACAATGAGCCCCAATGGTTAATCCGTTATAGGAAATTATTTGTATTTTTCGACAAGTAGAACAATGAATGGAACAGGTAGACGGTTGAAATCTTTGTATATATTGCTTCTATATAGTCTAAGAAACATATATGCAAAACATCCAAACAGTACCATTCGCCAATTTTTTGTTCTTCAAGTTTAAGTTAACTACGAGCCCCATTGTTAATCCTTCAAAGGAAATTATTTGTAAATTTCGACAAGTAGAACAATGAATGGAACAGGTAGACTGTTGAAATCATTGTATATATTGCTTCTATGTAGTCTAAGAGACATATATGCAAAGCATCCAAACAGTACCATTCGCCAATTTTTTGTTCTTCAAGTTTAAGTGAACAATGAGCCCCATTGTTAATCCTTTATCGGAAATTATTTGTAAATTTCGACAAGTAGAACAATGAATGGAACAGGTAGACGGTTGAAATCTTTGTATATATTGCTTCTATATAGTATAAGAAACATATATGCAAAGCATCCAAACAGTACTATTCGCCAATTTTTTGTTCTTCAAGTTTAAGTGAACTACGATCCCCATTGTTTATCCCTTAACGGAAATTATTTGTAACTTTCGACAAGTAGAACAATGAATGGAACAGGTAGATGGTTGAAATCTTTGTATATATTGCTTCTATATAGTCTAAGAAACATATATGCAAAGCATCCAAACAGTACAATTCGCCAATTTTTTGTTCTTCAAGTGTAAGTGAACTACGAGCCCCATTGTTAATCCTTTAATGGAAATTAATTGTAACTTTCTACAAGTAGAACAATGATTGGAACACGTAGACGGTTGAAATCTTTGTATACATTGCTTCCATATAGTCTAAGAAACATATATGCAAAGCATCCAAACAGTACCATGCGCCAATTTTTTGTTCTTCAAGTTTAAGTGAACAATGAGCCCCATTGTTAATCCTTTATCGGAAATTATTTGTAAATTTCGACAAGTAGAACAATGAATGGAACAGGTAGACTGTTGAAATCTTTGTATATATTGCTTCTATATAGTCCAAGAAACATATATGCAAAGCGTCCAAACAGTACAATTCGCCAATTTTTTGCTCTTCAAGTTTAAGTAAACTACGATCCCCATTGTTAATCCTTAACGGAAATTATTTGTAACTTTCGACAAGTAGAACAATGAATAGTGCAGGTAGACGGTTGAAATCTTTGTATATGTTGCTTCTATATAGTCTAAGAAACATATATGCAAAGCATCCAAACAGTACAATTCGACAATTTTTTGCTCTTCAAGTTTAAGTGAACTACGAGCCCCATTGTTAATCCTTTATCGGAAATTATTTGTAACTTTCGACAAGTAGATCAATGAATGGAACAGGTAGACGGTTGAAATCTTTGTATATATTGCTTCTATATAGTCTAAGAAACATATATGCAAATCATCCAAACAGTACAATTCGCCAATTATTTGATCTTCAAGTTTAAGTGAACTACGAGCTCCATTGTTAATACTTTAACGGAAATTATTTGTAAATTGCGACAAGTAGAACAATGAATGGAACAGGTAGCTGGTTGAAATCAATGTATATATTGCTTCTATATAGTCTAAGAAACATAAATGCAAATCATCCAAACAGTACAATTCGCCAATTTCTTGTTCTTCAAGTTTAAGTAAACTACGATCCCCATTGTTAATGCCTTAACGGAAATTATTTGTAACTTTCGACAAGTAGAACAATGAATGGAACAGGTAGACGGTTGAAATCTTTGTATATATTGCTTCTATATAGTCTAAGAAACATATATGCAAAGCATCCAAACAGTACAATTCGACAATTTTTTGCTCTTCAAGTTTAAGTGAACTACGAGCCCCATTGTTAATCCTTCAAAGGAAATTATTTGTAAATTTCGACAAGTAGAACAATGAATGGAACAGGTAGACGGTTGAAATCTTTGTATATATTGCTTCCATATAGTCTAAGAAACATATATGCAAAGCATCCAAACAGTACCATTCACCAATTTTTTGTTCTTCAAGTTTAAGTGAACAATGAGCTCCATTGTTAATCCTTTATCGGAAATTATTTGTAACTTTCGACAAGTAGAACAGTGAATGGAACAGGTAGACGGTTGAAATCTTTGTATATATTGCTTCTATATAGTATAAGAAACATATATGCAAATCATCCAAACAGTACAATTCGCCAATTATTTGTTCTTCAAGTTTAAGTGAACTACGAGCCCTATTGTTAATAGTTTAACGGAAATTATTTGTAATTTTCGACAAGTAGAACAATGAATGGAACAGTTAGACGGTTGAAATATTTGTATATATTGCTTCTATATAGTCTACGAAACATATATGCAAAGCATCCAAACAGTACAATTCGCCAATTTTTTGTTCTTCAAGTTTAAGTGAACTACGAGCCCCATTGTTAATCCTTTAAAGGAAATTATTTGTAAATTTCGACAAGTAGAACAATGAATGGAACAGGTAGACTGTTGAAATTATTGTATATATTGCTTCTAAATAGTCTAAGAAACATATATGCAAAGCATCCAAACAGTACCATTCGCCAATTTTTTGTTCTTCAAGTTTAAGTGAACAATGAGCCCCAATGGTTAATCCTTTATCGGAAATTATTTGTAATTTTCGACAAGTAGAACAATGAATGGAACAGGTAGACGGTTGAAATCTTTGTATATATTGCTTCTATATAGTCTAAGAAACATATATGCAAATCATCCAAACAGTACAATTCGCCAATTATTTGATCTTCAAGTTTATGTGAACTACGAGCCCCATTGTTAATACTTTAACGGAAATTATTTGTAACTTTCGACAAGGAGAACAATGAATGGAACAGGTAGATGGTTGAAATCTTTGTATATATTGCTTCTATATAGTCTAAGAAACATATATGCAAAGCATCCAAACAGCACAATTCGCCAATTTATTGTTCTTCAAGTTTAAGTGAACAACGAGCCCCATTGTTAATCCTTTAAAGGAAATTATTTGTAACTTTCGACAAGTAGAACAATGAATGGAACAGGTAGACGGTTGAAATCTTTGTATATATTGCTTCTATATAGTCTAAGAAACATATATGCAAAGCATCCAAACAGTACCATTCGCCAATTTTTTGTTCTTCATGTTTAAGTGAACTACGAGCCCCATTGTTAATCCTTTAAAGGAAATTATTTGTAAATTTCGGCAAGTAGAACATTGAATGGAATAGGTAGACGGTTGAAATCATTGTATATATTGCTTCTATATAGTCTAAGAAACATATATGCAAATCATCCAAACAGTACAATTCGCCAATTTCTTGTTCTCCAAGTTTAAGTAAACTACGATCCCCATTGTTAATCCCTTAACGGAAATTATTTGTAACTTTCGACAAGTAGAACAATGAATGGAACAGGTAGACGGTTGAAATCTTTGTATATATTGCTTCTATATAGTCTAAGAAACATATATGCAAATCATCCAAACAGTACAATTCGCCAATTATTTGATCTTCAATTTTAAGTGAACTACGAGCCCCATTGTTAATACTTTAACGGAAATTATTTGTAACTTTCGACAAGGAGAACAATGAATGGAACAGGTAGATGGTTGAAATCTTTGTATATATTGCTTCTATATAGTCTAAGAAACATATATGCAAAGCATCCAAACAGTACCATTCGCCAATTTTTTGTTCTTCAAGTTTAAGTGAACAATGAGCACCAATGGTTAATACTTTATCGGAAATTATTTGTAATTTTCGACAAGTAGAACAATGAATGGAACAGTTAGACGGTTGAAATATTTGTATATATTGCTTCTATATAGTCTACGAAACATATATGCAAAGCATCCAAACAGTACAATTCGCCAATTTTTTGTTCTTCAAGTTTAAGTGAACTACGAGCCCCATTGTTAATCCTTTAAAGGAAATTATTTGTAAATTTCGACAAGTAGGACAATGAATGGAACAGGTACACTGTTGAAATTATTGTATATATTGCTTCTATATAGTCTAAGAAACATATATGCAAAGCATCCAAACAGTACCATTCGCCAATTTTTTGTTCTTCAAGTTTAAGTGAACAATGAGCACCAATGGTTAATACTTTATCGGAAATTATTTGTAATTTTCGACAAGTAGAACAATGAATGGAACAGTTAGACGGTTGAAATATTTGTATATATTGCTTCTATATAGTCTACGAAACATATATGCAAAGCATCCAAACAGTACAATTCGCCAATTTTTTGTTCTTCAAGTTTAAGTGAACTACGAGCCCCATTGTTAATCCTTTAAAGGAAATTATTTGTAATTTTCGACAAGTAGAACAATGAATGGAACAGGTAGACGGTTGAAATCTTTGTATATATTGCTTCTATATAATCTAAGAAACTTATATGCAAAGCATCCAAACAGTACCATTCGACAATTTTTTGTTCTTCAAGTTTAAGTGAACTACGAGCCCTATTGTTAATCCTTCAAAGGAAATTATTTGTAAATTTCGACAAGTAGAACAATGAATGGAACAGGTAGACTGTTGAAATCATTGTATATATTACTTCTATATAGTCTAAGAAACATATATGCAAAGCATCCAAACAGTACAATTCGCCAATTTTTTGTTCTTCAAGTTTAAGTAAACTACGATCCCCATTGTTAATCCCTTAACGGAAATTATTTGTAACTTTCGACAAGTAGAACAATGAATGGAATAGGTAGACGGTTGAAATCATTGTATATATTGCTTCTATATAGTCTAAGAAACATATATGCAAAGCATCCAAACAGTACAATTCGCCAATTTTTTGTTCTTCAAGTTTAAGTAAACTACGATCCCCATTGTTAATCCCTTAACGGAAACTATTTGTTACTTTCGACAAGTAGAACAATGAATGGAACAGGTAGACTGTTGAAATCATTGTATATATTGCTTCTATATAGTCTAAGAAACATATATGCAAAGCATCCAAACAGTACAATTCGCCAATTTTTTGTTCTTCAAGTTTAAGTAAACTACGATCCCCATTGTTAATCCTTTAAACTAAATTATTTGTAAATTTCGACAAGTAGAACAATGAATAGAACTGGTAGACGGTTGAAATCATTGTATATATTGCTTCTATATAGTCTAAGAAACATATATGCAAAGCATCCAAACAGTACAATTCGCCAATTTTTTGTTCTTCATGTTTAAGTAAAATACGATCCCCATTGTTAATCCCTTAACGGAAATTATTTGTTACTTTCGACAAGTAGAACAATGAATGGAACAGTTAGACGGTTGAAATATTTGTATATATTGCTTCTATATAGTCTACGAAACATATATGCAAAGCATCCAAACAGTACAATTCGCCAATTTTTTGTTCTTCAAGTTTAAGTGAACTACGAGCCCCATTGTTAATCCTTTAAAGGAAATTATTTGTAAATTTCGACAAGTAGAACAATGAATGGAACAGGTAGACTGTTGAAATTATTGTATATATTGCTTCTATATAGTCTAAGAAACATATATGCAAAGCATCCAAACAGTACCATTCGCCAATTTTTTGTTCTTCAAGTTTAAGTGAACAATGAGCCCCAATGGTTAATCCTTTATCGGAAATTATTTGTAATTTTCGACAAGTAGAACAATGAATGGAACAGGTAGACGGTTGAAATCTTTGTATATATTGCTTCTATATAGTCTAAGAAACATATATGCAAATCATCCAAACAGTACAATTCGCCAATTATTTGATCTTCAAGTTTATGTGAACTACGAGCCCCATTGTTAATACTTTAACGGAAATTATTTGTAACTTTCGACAAGGAGAACAATGAATGGAACAGGTAGATGGTTGAAATCTTTGTATATATTGCTTCTATATAGTCTAAGAAACATATATGCAAAGCATCCAAACAGCACAATTCGCCAATTTATTGTTCTTCAAGTTTAAGTGAACAACGAGCCCCATTGTTAATCCTTTAAAGGAAATTATTTGTAACTTTCGACAAGTAGAACAATGAATGGAACAGGTAGACGGTTGAAATCTTTGTATATATTGCTTCTATATAGTCTAAGAAACATATATGCAAAGCATCCAAACAGTACCATTCGCCAATTTTTTGTTCTTCATGTTTAAGTGAACTACGAGCCCCATTGTTAATCCTTTAAAGGAAATTATTTGTAAATTTCGGCAAGTAGAACATTGAATGGAATAGGTAGACGGTTGAAATCATTGTATATATTGCTTCTATATAGTCTAAGAAACATATATGCAAATCATCCAAACAGTACAATTCGCCAATTTCTTGTTCTCCAAGTTTAAGTAAACTACGATCCCCATTGTTAATCCCTTAACGGAAATTATTTGTAACTTTCGACAAGTAGAACAATGAATGGAACAGGTAGACGGTTGAAATCTTTGTATATATTGCTTCTATATAGTCTAAGAAACATATATGCAAATCATCCAAACAGTACAATTCGCCAATTATTTGATCTTCAATTTTAAGTGAACTACGAGCCCCATTGTTAATACTTTAACGGAAATTATTTGTAACTTTCGACAAGGAGAACAATGAATGGAACAGGTAGATGGTTGAAATCTTTGTATATATTGCTTCTATATAGTCTAAGAAACATATATGCAAAGCATCCAAACAGTACCATTCGCCAATTTTTTGTTCTTCAAGTTTAAGTGAACAATGAGCACCAATGGTTAATACTTTATCGGAAATTATTTGTAATTTTCGACAAGTAGAACAATGAATGGAACAGTTAGACGGTTGAAATATTTGTATATATTGCTTCTATATAGTCTACGAAACATATATGCAAAGCATCCAAACAGTACAATTCGCCAATTTTTTGTTCTTCAAGTTTAAGTGAACTACGAGCCCCATTGTTAATCCTTTAAAGGAAATTATTTGTAAATTTCGACAAGTAGGACAATGAATGGAACAGGTACACTGTTGAAATTATTGTATATATTGCTTCTATATAGTCTAAGAAACATATATGCAAAGCATCCAAACAGTACCATTCGCCAATTTTTTGTTCTTCAAGTTTAAGTGAACAATGAGCACCAATGGTTAATACTTTATCGGAAATTATTTGTAATTTTCGACAAGTAGAACAATGAATGGAACAGTTAGACGGTTGAAATATTTGTATATATTGCTTCTATATAGTCTACGAAACATATATGCAAAGCATCCAAACAGTACAATTCGCCAATTTTTTGTTCTTCAAGTTTAAGTGAACTACGAGCCCCATTGTTAATCCTTTAAAGGAAATTATTTGTAATTTTCGACAAGTAGAACAATGAATGGAACAGGTAGACGGTTGAAATCTTTGTATATATTGCTTCTATATAATCTAAGAAACTTATATGCAAAGCATCCAAACAGTACCATTCGACAATTTTTTGTTCTTCAAGTTTAAGTGAACTACGAGCCCTATTGTTAATCCTTCAAAGGAAATTATTTGTAAATTTCGACAAGTAGAACAATGAATGGAACAGGTAGACTGTTGAAATCATTGTATATATTACTTCTATATAGTCTAAGAAACATATATGCAAAGCATCCAAACAGTACAATTCGCCAATTTTTTGTTCTTCAAGTTTAAGTAAACTACGATCCCCATTGTTAATCCCTTAACGGAAATTATTTGTAACTTTCGACAAGTAGAACAATGAATGGAATAGGTAGACGGTTGAAATCATTGTATATATTGCTTCTATATAGTCTAAGAAACATATATGCAAAGCATCCAAACAGTACAATTCGCCAATTTTTTGTTCTTCAAGTTTAAGTAAACTACGATCCCCATTGTTAATCCCTTAACGGAAACTATTTGTTACTTTCGACAAGTAGAACAATGAATGGAACAGGTAGACTGTTGAAATCATTGTATATATTGCTTCTATATAGTCTAAGAAACATATATGCAAAGCATCCAAACAGTACAATTCGCCAATTTTTTGTTCTTCAAGTTTAAGTAAACTACGATCCCCATTGTTAATCCTTTAAACTAAATTATTTGTAAATTTCGACAAGTAGAACAATGAATAGAACTGGTAGACGGTTGAAATCATTGTATATATTGCTTCTATATAGTCTAAGAAACATATATGCAAAGCATCCAAACAGTACAATTCGCCAATTTTTTGTTCTTCATGTTTAAGTAAAATACGATCCCCATTGTTAATCCCTTAACGGAAATTATTTGTTACTTTCGACAAGTAGAACAATGAATGGAACAGGTAGACTGTTGAAATCATTGTATATATTGCTTCTATATAGTCTAAGAAACATATATGCAAAGCATCCAAACAGTACAATTCGCCAATTTTTTGTTCTTCAAGTTTAAGTGAACAATGAGCCCCATTGTTAATCCTTTATCGGAAATTATTTGTAAATTTCGACAAGTAGAACAATGAATGGGACAGGTAGACTGTTGAAATCATTGTATATATTGCTTCTATATAGTCTAAGAAACATATATGCAAAGCATCCAAACAGTACAATTCGCCAATTTTTTGTTCTTCAAGTTTAAGTAAACTACGATCCCCATTGTTAATCCCTTAACGGAAATTATTTGTTACTTTCGACAAGTAGAACAATGAATGGAACAGGTAGACTGTTGAAATCATTGTATATATTGCTTCTATATAGTCTAAGAAACATATATGCAAAGCATCCAAACAGTACAATTCGCCAATTTTTTGTTCTTCAAGTTTAAGTGAACAATGAGCACCAATGGTTAATACTTTATCGGAAATTATTTGTAATTTTCGACAAGTAGAACAATGAATGGAACAGTTAGACGGTTGAAATATTTGTATATATTGCTTCTATATAGTCTACGAAACATATATGCAAAGCATCCAAACAGTACAATTCGCCAATTTTTTGTTCTTCAAGTTTAAGTGAACTACGAGCCCCATTGTTAATCCTTTAAAGGAAATTATTTGTAAATTTCGACAAGTAGGACAATGAATGGAACAGGTACACTGTTGAAATTATTGTATATATTGCTTCTATATAGTCTAAGAAACATATATGCAAAGCATCCAAACAGTACCATTCGCCAATTTTTTGTTCTTCAAGTTTAAGTGAACAATGAGCACCAATGGTTAATACTTTATCGGAAATTATTTGTAATTTTCGACAAGTAGAACAATGAATGGAACAGTTAGACGGTTGAAATATTTGTATATATTGCTTCTATATAGTCTACGAAACATATATGCAAAGCATCCAAACAGTACAATTCGCCAATTTTTTGTTCTTCAAGTTTAAGTGAACTACGAGCCCCATTGTTAATCCTTTAAAGGAAATTATTTGTAATTTTCGACAAGTAGAACAATGAATGGAACAGGTAGACGGTTGAAATCTTTGTATATATTGCTTCTATATAATCTAAGAAACTTATATGCAAAGCATCCAAACAGTACCATTCGACAATTTTTTGTTCTTCAAGTTTAAGTGAACTACGAGCCCTATTGTTAATCCTTCAAAGGAAATTATTTGTAAATTTCGACAAGTAGAACAATGAATGGAACAGGTAGACTGTTGAAATCATTGTATATATTACTTCTATATAGTCTAAGAAACATATATGCAAAGCATCCAAACAGTACAATTCGCCAATTTTTTGTTCTTCAAGTTTAAGTAAACTACGATCCCCATTGTTAATCCCTTAACGGAAATTATTTGTAACTTTCGACAAGTAGAACAATGAATGGAATAGGTAGACGGTTGAAATCATTGTATATATTGCTTCTATATAGTCTAAGAAACATATATGCAAAGCATCCAAACAGTACAATTCGCCAATTTTTTGTTCTTCAAGTTTAAGTAAACTACGATCCCCATTGTTAATCCCTTAACGGAAACTATTTGTTACTTTCGACAAGTAGAACAATGAATGGAACAGGTAGACTGTTGAAATCATTGTATATATTGCTTCTATATAGTCTAAGAAACATATATGCAAAGCATCCAAACAGTACAATTCGCCAATTTTTTGTTCTTCAAGTTTAAGTAAACTACGATCCCCATTGTTAATCCTTTAAACTAAATTATTTGTAAATTTCGACAAGTAGAACAATGAATAGAACTGGTAGACGGTTGAAATCATTGTATATATTGCTTCTATATAGTCTAAGAAACATATATGCAAAGCATCCAAACAGTACAATTCGCCAATTTTTTGTTCTTCATGTTTAAGTAAAATACGATCCCCATTGTTAATCCCTTAACGGAAATTATTTGTTACTTTCGACAAGTAGAACAATGAATGGAACAGGTAGACTGTTGAAATCATTGTATATATTGCTTCTATATAGTCTAAGAAACATATATGCAAAGCATCCAAACAGTACAATTCGCCAATTTTTTGTTCTTCAAGTTTAAGTGAACAATGAGCCCCATTGTTAATCCTTTATCGGAAATTATTTGTAAATTTCGACAAGTAGAACAATGAATGGGACAGGTAGACTGTTGAAATCATTGTATATATTGCTTCTATATAGTCTAAGAAACATATATGCAAAGCATCCAAACAGTACAATTCGCCAATTTTTTGTTCTTCAAGTTTAAGTAAACTACGATCCCCATTGTTAATCCCTTAACGGAAATTATTTGTTACTTTCGACAAGTAGAACAATGAATGGAACAGGTAGACTGTTGAAATCATTGTATATATTGCTTCTATATAGTCTAAGAAACATATATGCAAAGCATCCAAACAGTACAATTCGCCAATTTTTTGTTCTTCAAGTTTAAGTAAACTACAATCCCCATTGTTAATCCCTTAACGGAAATTATTTGTAACTTTCGACAAGTAGAACAATGAATGGAACAGGTAGACGGTTGAAATCTTTGTATATATTGCTTCTATATAGTCTAAGAAACATATATGCAAAGCATCCAAACAGTACAATTCGCCAATTTTTTGTTCTTCAAGTTTAAGTAAACTACGATCCCCATTGTTAATCCCTTAACGGAAATTATTTGTTACTTTCGACAAGTAGAACAATGAATGGAACAGGTAGACTGTTGAAATCATTGTATATATTGCTTCTATATAGTCTAAGAAACATATATGCAAAGCATCCAAACAGTACAATTCGCCAATTTTTTGTTCTTCAAGTTTAAGTAAACTACGATCCCCATTGTTAATCCCTTAACGGAAATTATTTGTAACTTTCGACAAGTAGAAAAATGAATGGAACAGGTAGACGGTTGAAATCTTTGTATATATTGCTTCTATATAGTATAAGAAACATATATGCAAAGCATCCAAACAGAACTATTCGCCAATTTTTTGTTCTTCAAGTTTAAGTGAACAATGAGCCCCAATGGTTAATCCGTTATAGGAAATTATTTGTATTTTTCGACAAGTAGAACAATGAATGGAACAGGTAGACGGTTGAAATCTTTGTATATATTGCTTCTATATAGTCTAAGAAACATATATGCAAAACATCCAAACAGTACCATTCGCCAATTTTTTGTTCTTCAAGTTTAAGTTAACTACGAGCCCCATTGTTAATCCTTCAAAGGAAATTATTTGTAAATTTCGACAAGTAGAACAATGAATGGAACAGGTAGACTGTTGAAATCATTGTATATATTGCTTCTATGTAGTCTAAGAGACATATATGCAAAGCATCCAAACAGTACCATTCGCCAATTTTTTGTTCTTCAAGTTTAAGTGAACAATGAGCCCCATTGTTAATCCTTTATCGGAAATTATTTGTAAATTTCGACAAGTAGAACAATGAATGGAACAGGTAGACGGTTGAAATCTTTGTATATATTGCTTCTATATAGTATAAGAAACATATATGCAAAGCATCCAAACAGTACTATTCGCCAATTTTTTGTTCTTCAAGTTTAAGTGAACTACGATCCCCATTGTTAATCCCTTAGCGGAAATTATTTGTAACTTTCGACAAGTAGAACAATGAATGGAACAGGTAGATGGTTGAAATCTTTGTATATATTGCTTCTATATAGTCTAAGAAACATATATGCAAAGCATCCAAACAGTACAATTCGCCAATTTTTTGTTCTTCAAGTTTAAGTGAACAATGAGCCCCATTGTTAATCCTTTATCGGAAATTATTTGTAAATTTCGACAAGTAGAACAATGAATGGAACAGGTAGACTGTTGAAATCTTTGTATATATTGCTTCTATATAGTCCAAGAAACATATATGCAAAGCGTCCAAACAGTACAATTCGCCAATTTTTTGCTCTTCAAGTTTAAGTAAACTACGATCCCCATTGTTAATCCTTAACGGAAATTATTTGTAACTTTCGACAAGTAGAACAATGAATAGTGCAGGTAGACGGTTGAAATCTTTGTATATGTTGCTTCTATATAGTCTAAGAAACATATATGCAAAGCATCCAAACAGTACAATTCGACAATTTTTTGCTCTTCAAGTTTAAGTGAACTACGAGCCCCATTGTTAATCCTTTATCGGAAATTATTTGTAACTTTCGACAAGTAGATCAATGAATGGAACAGGTAGACGGTTGAAATCTTTGTATATATTGCTTCTATATAGTCTAAGAAACATATATGCAAATCATCCAAACAGTACAATTCGCCAATTATTTGATCTTCAAGTTTAAGTGAACTACGAGCTCCATTGTTAATACTTTAACGGAAATTATTTGTAAATTGCGACAAGTAGAACAATGAATGGAACAGGTAGCTGGTTGAAATCAATGTATATATTGCTTCTATATAGTCTAAGAAACATAAATGCAAATCATCCAAACAGTACAATTCGCCAATTTCTTGTTCTTCAAGTTTAAGTAAACTACGATCCCCATTGTTAATGCCTTAACGGAAATTATTTGTAACTTTCGACAAGTAGAACAATGAATGGAACAGGTAGACGGTTGAAATCTTTGTATATATTGCTTCTATATAGTCTAAGAAACATATATGCAAAGCATCCAAACAGTACAATTCGACAATTTTTTGCTCTTCAAGTTTAAGTGAACTACGAGCCCCATTGTTAATCCTTCAAAGGAAATTATTTGTAAATTTCGACAAGTAGAACAATGAATGGAACAGGTAGACGGTTGAAATCTTTGTATATATTGCTTCCATATAGTCTAAGAAACATATATGCAAAGCATCCAAACAGTACCATTCACCAATTTTTTGTTCTTCAAGTTTAAGTGAACAATGAGCTCCATTGTTAATCCTTTATCGGAAATTATTTGTAACTTTCGACAAGTAGAACAGTGAATGGAACAGGTAGACGGTTGAAATCTTTGTATATATTGCTTCTATATAGTATAAGAAACATATATGCAAAGCATCCAAACAGTACAATTCGCCAATTTTGTGTTTTTCAAGTTTAAGTGAACAATGAGCCCCAATGGTTACTCCGTTATCGGAAATTATTTGTAACTTTCGACAAGTAGAACAATGAATGGAACAGGTAGACTGTTGAAATCATTGTATATATTGCTTCTATATAGTCTAAGAAACATATATGCAAAGCATCCAAACAGTACAATTCGCCAATTTTTTGTTCTTCAAGTTTAAGTAAACTACGATCCCCATTGTTAATCCCTTAACGGAAATTATTTGTAACTTTCGACAAGTAGAACAATGAATGGAACAGGTAGACGGTTGAAATCTTTGTATATATTGCTTCTATATAGTATAAGAAACATATATGCAAAGCATCCAAACAGTACTATTCGCCAATTTTTTGTTCTTCAAGTTTAAGTGAACAATGTGCCCCAATGGTTAATCCGTTATAGGAAATTATTTGTATTTTTCGACAAGTAGAACAATGAATGGAACAGGTAGACGGTTGAAATCTTTGTATATATTGCTTCTATATAGTCTAAGAAACATATATGCAAAGCATCCAAACAGTACCATTCGCCAATTTCTTGTTCTTCAAGTTTAAGTGAACTACGAGCCCTATTGTTAATCCTTCAAAGGAAATTATTTGTAAATTTCGACAAGTAGAACAATGAATGGAACAGGTAGACTGTTGAAATCATTGTAAATATTACTTCTATATAGTCTAAGAAACATATATGCAAAGCATCCAAACAGTACAATTCGCCAATTTTTTGTTCTTCAAGTTTAAGTAAACTACGATCCCCATTGTTAATCCCTTAACGGAAATTATTTGTAACTTTCGACAAGTAGAACAATGTATGGAATAGGTAGACGGTTGAAATCATTGTATATATTGCTTCTATATAGTCTAAGAAACATATATGCAAAGCATCCAAACAGTTCAATTCGCCAATTTTTTGTTCTTCAAGTTTAAGTAAACTACGATCCCCATTGTTAATCCCTTAACGGAAATTATTTGTTACTTTCGACAAGTAGAACAATGAATGGAACAGGTAGACTGTTGAAATCATTGTATATATTGCTTCTATATAGTCTAAGAAACATATATGCAAAGCATCCAAACAGTACAATTCGCCAATTTTTTGTTCTTCAAGTTTAAGTAAACTACGATCCCCATTGTTAATCCCTTAACGGAAATTATTTGTAACTTTCGACAAGTAGAACAATGAATGGAACAGGTAGACGGTTGAAATCTTTGTATATATTGCTTCTATATAGTCTAAGAAACATATATGCAAAGCATCCAAACAGTACCATTCGCCAATTTTTTGTTCTTCAAGTTTAAGTGAGCTACGAGCCCCATTGTTGATCCTTTAAAGGAAATTATTTGTAAATTTCGACAAGAAGAATAATGAATGGCACAGGTAGCCGGTTGAAATCTTTGTATATATTGCTTCTATATAGTCTAAGAAACATGTATGCAAAGCATCCAAACAGTACAATTCGACAATTTTTTGCTCTTTAAGTTTAAGTGAACTACGAGCCACATTGTTAATCCTTTAAAGGAAATTATTTGTAAATTTCGGCAAGTAGAACAATGAATGGAACAGGTAGACGGTTGAAATCATTGTATATATTGCTTCTATAAAGCCTACGAAACATCTATGCAAAGCATCCAAACAGTACAATTCGCCAATTTTTTGTTCTTCAAGTTTAAGTGAGCTACGAGCCCCATTGTTAATCCTTTAAAGGAAATTATTTGTAAATTTCGACAAGTAGAACAATGAATGGAACAGGTAGACGGTTGAAATCTTTGTATATATTGCTTCTATATAGCCTAAGAAACATATATGCAAAGCATCCAAACAGAACAATTCGACAATTTTTTCTCTTCAAGTTTAAGTGAACTACGAGCCCCATTGTTAATCCTTTAAAGGAAATTATTTGTAAATTTCGGCAAGTAGAACAATGAATGGAACAGGTAGACGGTTGAAATCATTGTATATATTGCTTCTATATAGTCTAAGAAACATATATGCAAAGCATCCAAACAGTACAATTCGACAATTTTTTGCTCTTCAAGTTTAAGTGAACTACGAGCCCCATTGTTAATCCTTTAAAGGAAATTATTTGTAAATTTCGGCAAGTAGAACAATGAATGGAACAGGTAGACGGTTGAAATCATTGTATATATTGCTTCTATATAGTCTACGAAACATTTATGCAAAGCATCCAAAAAGTACAATTCGACAATTTTTTGTTCTTCAAGTTTAGTGAACAATGAACCCCAATGGTTAATCCTTTATCGGAAATTATTTGTAATTTTCGACAAGTAGAACAATGAATGGAACAGGTAGACGGTTGAAATCTTTGTATCTATTGCTTCTATATAGTATAAGAAACATATATTCAAAGCATCCAAAGAGTACAATTCGACAATTTTTTGCTCTTCAAGTTTAAGTGAATTACGAGCCCCATTGTTAATCCTTTATCGGAAATTATTTGTAACTTTCGACAAGTAGATCAATGAATGGAACAGGTAGACGGTTGAAATCTTTGTATATATTGCTTCTATATAGTCTAAGAAACATATATGCAAATCATCCAAACAGTACAATTCGCCAATTATTTGATCTTCAAGTTTAAGTGAACTACGAGCTCCATTGTTAATACTTTAACGGAAATTATTTGTAAATTGCGACAAGTAGAACAATGAATGGAACAGGTAGCTGGTTGAAATCAATGTATATATTGCTTCTATATAGTCTAAGAAACATATATGCAAATCATCCAAACAGTACAATTCGCCAATTTCTTGTTCTTCAAGTTTAAGTAAACTACGATCCCCATTGTTAATGCCTTAACGGAAATTATTTGTAACTTTCGACAAGTAGAACAATGAATGGAACTGGTAGACGGTTGAAATCTTTGTATATATTGCTTCTATATAGTCTAAGTAACATATATGCAAAGCATCCAAACAGTACAATTCGACAATTTTTTGCTCTTCAAGTTTAAGTGAACTACGAGCCCCATTGTTAATCCTTCAAAGGAAATTATTTGTAAATTTCGACAAGTAGAACAATGAATGGAACAGGTAGACGGTTGAAATCTTTGTATATATTGCTTCCATATAGTCTAAGAAACATATATGCAAAGCATCCAAACAGTACCATTCGCCAATTTTTTGTTCTTCAAGTTTAAGTGAACAATGAGCCCCATTGTTAATCCTTTATCGGAAATTATTTGTAACTTTCGACAAGTAGAACAATGAATGGAACAGATAGACGGTTGAAATCTTTGTATATATTGCTTCTATATAATCTAAGAAACATATATGCAAAGCATCTAAACAGTAACAATCGCCAATTTTTTGATCTTCAAGTTTAAGTGAACAGCGAGCCCCAATGATAATCATGAAATGGAAATTATTTGTAACATTCTACAAGTAGAACAATGAATAGTACAGGTAGACGGGTGAAATCTTTCTGTATATTGCTTCTAAATAGTCTAAGAAACATATATGCAAAGCATCCAAACAGTACAATTCGTCAATTTTTTGTTCTTCTAGTTTAAGTGAACTACGAGCCCCATTGTTAATCCCTTAACGGAAATTATTTGTTACTTTCGACAAGTAGAACAATGAATGGAACAGGTAGACTGTTGAAATCTTTGTATATATTGCTTCCATATAGTCTAAGAAACATATATGCAAAGCATCCAAACAGTACAATTCGCCAATTTTTTGTTCTTCAAGTTTAAGTAAACTACGATCCCCATTGTTAATCCCTTAACGGAAATTATTTGTAACTTTCGACAAGTAGAACAATGAATGGAACAGGTAGACGGTTGAAATCTTTGTATATATTGCTTCTATATAGTCTAAGAAACATATATGCAAAGCATCCAAACAGTACCATTCGCCAATTTTTTGTTCTTCAAGTTTAAGTGAGCTACGAGCCCCATTGTTGATCCTTTAAAGGAAATTATTTGTAAATTTCGACAAGAAGAATAATGAATGGCACAGGTAGACGGTTGAAATCTTTGTATATATTGCTTCTATATAGTCTAAGAAACATGTATGCAAAGCATCCAAACAGTACAATTCGTCAATTTTTTGTTCTTCTAGTTTAAGTGAACTACGAGCCCCATTGTTAATCCTTTAAAGGAAATTATTTGTAAATTTCGACAAGTAGAACAATGAATGGATCGTGTAGACGGTTGAATTCATTGTATATGTTGCTTCTATATAGTCTACGAAACATATATGCAAAGCATCCAAACAGTACAATTCGCCAATTTTTTGTTCTTCAAGTTTAAGTGAACTACGAGCCCCATTGTTAATCCTTTAATGGAAATTAATTGTAACTTTCTACAAGTAGAACAATGATTGGAACACGTAGACGGTTGAAATCTTTGTATATATTGCTTCCATATAGTCTAAGAAACATATATGCAAAGCATCCAAA
The DNA here is from genome assembly GCA_963989415.1 of Cerceris ruficornis. Taxonomy (NCBI): domain Eukaryota; kingdom Metazoa; phylum Arthropoda; class Insecta; order Hymenoptera; family Crabronidae; genus Cerceris; species Cerceris ruficornis. Next base: position 498,273 of record CAXDIW010000024.1, on the reverse strand, counting down.
CAGTACCATGCGCCAATTTTTTGTTCTTCAAGTTTAAGTGAACAATGAGCCCCATTGTTAATCCTTTATCGGAAATTATTTGTAACTTTCGACAAGTAGAACAGTGAATGGAACAGGTAGACGGTTGAAATCTTTGTATATATTGCTTCTATATAGTATAAGAAACATATATGCAAAGCATCCAAACAGTACAATTCGCCAATTTTGTGTTCTTCAAGTTTAAGTGAACAATGAGCCCCAATGGTTACTCCGTTATCGGAAATTATTTGTAACTTTCGACAAGTAGAACAATGAATGGAACAGGTAGACTGTTGAAATCATTGTATATATTGCTTCTATATAGTCTAAGAAACATATATGCAAAGCATCCAAACAGTACAATTCGCCAATTTTTTGTTCTTCAAGTTTAAGTAAACTACGATCCCCATTGTTAATCCCTTAACGGAAATTATTTGTAACTTTCGACAAGTAGAACAATGAATGGAACAGGTAGACGGTTGAAATCTTTGTATATATTGCTTCTATATAGTATAAGAAACATATATGCAAAGCATCCAAACAGTACTATTCGCCAATTTTTTGTTCTTCAAGTTTAAGTGAACAATGTGCCCCAATGGTTAATCCGTTATAGGAAATTATTTGTATTTTTCGACAAGTAGAACAATGAATGGAACAGGTAGACGGTTGAAATCTTTGTATATATTGCTTCTATATAGTCTAAGAAACATATATGCAAAGCATCCAAACAGTACCATTCGCCAATTTTTTGTTCTTCAAGTTTAAGTGAACTACGAGCCCCTTTGTTAATCCTTTAATGGAAATTATTTGTAAATTTCGACAAGTAGAACAATGAATGGAACAGGTAGACGGTTGAAATCATTGTATGTATTGCTTCTATATAGTCTAAGAAACATATATGCAAAGCATCCAAACAGTACAATTCGACAATTTTTTTTCTTCAAGTTTAGTGAACAATGAGCCCCAATGGTTAATCCGTTATAGGAAATTATTTGTATTTTTCGACAAGTAGAACAATGAATGGATCAGGTAGACGGTTGAAATCATTGTATATATTGCTTCTATATAATCTACGAAACATATATGCAAAGCATCCAAACAGTACAATTCGCCAATTTTTTGTTCTTCAAGTTTAAGTGAACAATGAGCCCTGTTGTTAATCCTTTATCGGAAATTATTTGTAACTTTCGACAAGTAGAACAGTGAATGGAACAGGTAGACGGTTGAAATCTTTGTATATATTGCTTCTATATAGTATAAGAAACATATATGCAAAGCATCCAAACAGTACTATTCGCCAATTTTTTGTTCTTCAAGTTTAAGTGAACAATGAGCCCCAATGGTTAATCCGTTATAGGAAATTATTTGTAATTTTCGACAAGTAGAACAATGAGTGGAACAGGTAGACGGTTGAAATCTTTGTATATATTGCTTCTATATAATCTAAGAAACATATATGCAAAGCATCCAAACAGTACCATTCGCCAATTTCTTGTTCTTCAAGTTTAAGTGAACTACGAGCCCTATTGTTAATCCTTCAAAGGAAATTATTTGTAAATTTCGACAAGTAGAACAATGAATGGAACAGGTAGACTGTTGAAATCATTGTATATATTACTTCTATATAGTCTAAGAAACATATATGCAAAGCATCCAAACAGTACAATTCGCCAATTTTTTGTTCTTCAAGTTTAAGTAAACTACGATCCCCATTGTTAATCCCTTAACGGAAATTATTTGTAACTTTCGACAAGTAGAACAATGTATGGAATAGGTAGACGGTTGAAATCATTGTATATATTGCTTCTATATAGTCTAAGAAACATATATGCAAAGCATCCAAACAGTTCAATTCGCCAATTTTTTGTTCTTCAAGTTTAAGTAAACTACGATCCCCATTGTTAATCCCTTAACGGAAATTATTTGTTACTTTCGACAAGTAGAACAATGAATGGAACAGGTAGACTGTTGAAATCATTGTATATATTGCTTCTATATAGTCTAAGAAACATATATGCAAAGCATCCAAACAGTACAATTCGCCAATTTTTTGTTCTTCAAGTTTAAGTAAACTACGATCCCCATTGTTAATCCCTTAACGGAAATTATTTGTAACTTTCGACAAGTAGAACAATGAATGGAACAGGTAGACGGTTGAAATCTTTGTATATATTGCTTCTATATAGTCTAAGAAACATATATGCAAAGCATCCAAACAGTACCATTCGCCAATTTTTTGTTCTTCAAGTTTAAGTGAACTACGAGTCACATTGTTAATCCTTCAAAGGAAATTATTTGTAAATTTCGACAAGTAGAACAATGAATGGAACAGGTAGACGGTTGAAATCTTTGTATATATTGCTTCTATATAGTCTAAGAAACATATATGCAAAGCATCCAAACAGTACCATTCGCCAATTTTTTGTTCTTCAAGTTTAAGTGAACAATGAGCCCCATTGTTAATCCTTTATCGGAAATTATTTGTAACTTTCGACAAGTAGAACAATGAATGGAACAGATAGACGGTTGAAATCTTTGTATATATTGCTTCTATATAATCTAAGAAACATATATGCAAAGCATCTAAACAGTAACAATCGCCAATTTTTTGATCTTCAAGTTTAAGTGAACAGCGAGCCCCAATGATAATCATGAAATGGAAATTATTTGTAACTTTCTACAAGTAGAACAATGAATAGTACAGGTAGACGGGTGAAATCTTTCTGTATATTGATTCTAAATAGTCTAAGAAACATATATGCAAAGCATCCAAACAGTACAATTCGTCAATTTTTTGTTCTTCTAGTTTAAGTGAACTACGAGCCCCATTGTTAATCCTTTAAAGGAAATTATTTGTAAATTTCGACAAGTAGAACAATGAATGGATCTTGTAGACGGTTGAATTCATTGTATATATTGCTTCTATATAGTCTACGAAACATATATGCAAAGCATCCAAACAGTACAATTCGCCAATTTTTTGTTCTTCAAGTTTAAGTGAACTACGAGCCCCATTGTTAATCCTTTAATGGAAATTAATTGTAACTTTCTACAAGTAGAACAATGATTGGAACACGTAGACGGTTGAAATCTTTGTATATATTGCTTCCATATAGTCTAAGAAACATATATGCAAAGCATCCAAACAGTACAATTCGCCAATTTTTTGTTCTTCAAGTGTAAGTGAACTACGAGCCCCATTGTTAATCCTTTAATGGAAATTAATTGTAACTTTCTACAAGTAGAACAATGATTGGAACACGTAGACGGTTGAAATCTTTGTATATATTGCTTCCATATAGTCTAAGAAACATATATGCAAAGCATCCAAACAGTACCATGCGCCAATTTTTTGTTCTTCAAGTTTAAGTGAACAATGAGCCCCATTGTTAATCCTTTATCGGAAATTATTTGTAAATTTCGACAAGTAGAACAATGAATGGAACAGGTAGACTGTTGAAATCTTTGTATATATTGCTTCTATATAGTCCAAGAAACATATATGCAAAGCGTCCAAACAGTACAATTCGCCAATTTTTTGCTCTTCAAGTTTAAGTAAACTACGATCCCCATTGTTAATCCTTAACGGAAATTATTTGTAACTTTCGACAAGTAGAACAATGAATAGTGCAGGTAGACGGTTGAAATCTTTGTATATGTTGCTTCTATATAGTCTAAGAAACATATATGCAAAGCATCCAAACAGTACAATTCGACAATTTTTTGCTCTTCAAGTTTAAGTGAACTACGAGCCCCATCGTTAATCCTTTAAAGGAAATTATTTGTAAATTTCGGCAAGTAGAACAATGAATGGAACAGGTAGACGGTTGAAATCATTGTATATATTGCTTCTATATAGCCTACGAAACATCTATGCAAAGCATCCAAACAGTACAATTCGCCAATTTTTTGTTCTTCAAGTTTAAGTGAGCTACGAGCCCCATTGTTGATCCTTTAAAGGAAATTATTTGTAAATTTCGACAAGAAGAATAATGAATGGCACAGGTAGACGGTTGAAATCTTTGTATATATTGCTTCTTTATAGTCTAAGAAACATATATGCAAAGCATCCAAACAGTACAATTCGACAATTTTTTGCTCTTTAAGTTTAAGTGAACTACGAGCCCCATTGTTAATCCTTTAAAGGAAATTATTTGTAAATTTCGGCAAGTAGAACAATGAATGGAACAGGTAGACGGTTGAAATCATTGTATATATTGCTTCTATATAGCCTACGAAACATCTATGCAAAGCATCCAAACAGTACAATTCGCCAATTTTTTGTTCTTCAAGTTTAAGTGAGCTACGAGCCCCATTGTTAATCCTTTAAAGGAAATTATTTGTAAATTTCGACAAGTAGAACAATGAATGGAACAGGTAGACGGTTGAAATCTTTGTATATATTGCTTCTATATAGCCTAAGAAACATATATGCAAAGCATCCAAACAGAACAATTCGACAATTTTTTGCTCTTCAAGTTTAAGTGAACTACGAGCCCCATTGTTAATCCTTTAAAGGAAATTATTTGTAAATTTCGGCAAGTAGAACAATGAATGGAACAGGTAGACGGTTGAAATCATTGTATATATTGCTTCTATATAGTCTAAGAAACATATATGCAAAGCATCCAAACAGTACAATTCGCCAATTTTTTGTTCTTCAAGTTTAAGTGAACTACGAGCCCCATTGTTAATCCTTTAATGGAAATTAATTGTAACTTTCTACAAGTAGAACAATGATTGGAACACGTAGACGGTTGAAATCTTTGTATATATTGCTTCCATATAGTCTAAGAAACATATATGCAAAGCATCCAAACAGTACAATTCGCCAATTTTTTGTTCTTCAAGTGTAAGTGAACTACGAGCCCCATTGTTAATCCTTTAATGGAAATTAATTGTAACTTTCTACAAGTAGAACAATGATTGGAACACGTAGACGGTTGAAATCTTTGTATATATTGCTTCCATATAGTCTAAGAAACATATATGCAAAGCATCCAAACAGTACCATGCGCCAATTTTTTGTTCTTCAAGTTTAAGTGAACAATGAGCCCCATTGTTAATCCTTTATCGGAAATTATTTGTAAATTTCGACAAGTAGAACAATGAATGGAACAGGTAGACTGTTGAAATCTTTGTATATATTGCTTCTATATAGTCCAAGAAACATATATGCAAAGCGTCCAAACAGTACAATTCGCCAATTTTTTGCTCTTCAAGTTTAAGTAAACTACGATCCCCATTGTTAATCCTTAACGGAAATTATTTGTAACTTTCGACAAGTAGAACAATGAATAGTGCAGGTAGACGGTTGAAATCTTTGTATATGTTGCTTCTATATAGTCTAAGAAACATATATGCAAAGCATCCAAACAGTACAATTCGACAATTTTTTGCTCTTCAAGTTTAAGTGAACTACGAGCCCCATTGTTAATCCTTTAAAGGAAATTATTTGTAAATTTCGGCAAGTAGAACAATGAATGGAACAGGTAGACGGTTGAAATCATTGTATATATTGCTTCTATATAGCCTACGAAACATCTATGCAAAGCATCCAAACAGTACAATTCGCCAATTTTTTGTTCTTCAAGTTTAAGTGAGCTACGAGCCCCATTGTTGATCCTTTAAAGGAAATTATTTGTAAATTTCGACAAGAAGAATAATGAATGGCACAGGTAGACGGTTGAAATCTTTGTATATATTGCTTCTTTATAGTCTAAGAAACATATATGCAAAGCATCCAAACAGTACAATTCGACAATTTTTTGCTCTTTAAGTTTAAGTGAACTACGAGCCCCATTGTTAATCCTTTAAAGGAAATTATTTGTAAATTTCGGCAAGTAGAACAATGAATGGAACAGGTAGACGGTTGAAATCATTGTATATATTGCTTCTATATAGCCTACGAAACATCTATGCAAAGCATCCAAACAGTACAATTCGCCAATTTTTTGTTCTTCAAGTTTAAGTGAGCTACGAGCCCCATTGTTAATCCTTTAAAGGAAATTATTTGTAAATTTCGACAAGTAGAACAATGAATGGAACAGGTAGACGGTTGAAATCTTTGTATATATTGCTTCTATATAGCCTAAGAAACATATATGCAAAGCATCCAAACAGAACAATTCGACAATTTTTTGCTCTTCAAGTTTAAGTGAACTACGAGCCCCATTGTTAATCCTTTAAAGGAAATTATTTGTAAATTTCGGCAAGTAGAACAATGAATGGAACAGGTAGACGGTTGAAATCATTGTATATATTGCTTCTATATAGTCTAAGAAACATATATGCAAAGCATCCAAACAGTACAATTCGACAATTTTTTGCTCTTCAAGTTTAAGTGAACTACGAGCCCCATTGTTAATCCTTTAAAGGAAATTATTTGTAAATTTCGGCAAGTAGAACAATGAATGGAACAGGTAGACGGTTGAAATCATTGTATATATTGCTTCTATATAGTCTAAGAAAAATTTTTGCAAAGCATCCAAAAAGTACAATTCGACAATTTTTTGTTCTTCAAGTTTAGTGAACAATGAACCCCAATGGTTAATCCTTTATCGGAAATTATTTGTAATTTTCGACAAGTAGAACAATGAATGGAACAGGTAGACGGTTGAAATCTTTGTATCTATTGCTTCTATATAGTATAAGAAACATATATTCAAAGCATCCAAAGAGTACAATTCGACAATTTTTTGCTCTTCAAGTTTAAGTGAACTACGAGCCCCATTGTTAATCCTTTATCGGAAATTATTTGTAACTTTCGACAAGTAGATCAATGAATGGAACAGGTAGACGGTTGAAATCTTTGTATATATTGCTTCTATATAGTCTAAGAAACATATATGCAAATCATCCAAACAGTACAATTCGCCAATTATTTGATCTTCAAGTTTAAGTGAACTACGAGCTCCATTGTTAATACTTTAACGGAAATTATTTGTAAATTGCGACAAGTAGAACAATGAATGGAACAGGTAGCTGGTTGTAATCAATGTATATATTGCTTCTATATAGTCTAAGAAACATATATGCAAATCATCCAAACAGTACAATTCGCCAATTTCTTGTTCTTCAAGTTTAAGTAAACTACGATCCCCATTGTTAATGCCTTAACGGAAATTATTTGTAACTTTCGACAAGTAGAACAATGAATGGAACAGGTAGACGGTTGAAATCTTTGTATATATTGCTTCTATATAGTCTAAGAAACATATATGCAAAGCATCCAAACAGTACAATTCAACAATTTTTTGCTCTTCAAGTTTAAGTGAACTACGAGCCCCATTGTTAATCCTTCAAAGGAAATTATTTGTAAATTTCGACAAGTAGAACAATGAATGGAACAGGTAGACGGTTGAAATCTTTGTATATATTGCTTCCATATAGTCTAAGAAACATATATGCAAAGCATCCAAACAGTACCATTCGCCAATTTTTTGTTCTTCAAGTTTAAGTGAACAATGAGCCCCATTGTTAATCCTTTATCGGAAATTATTTGTAACTTTCGACAAGTAGAACAATGAATGGAACAGATAGACGGTTGAAATCTTTGTATATATTGCTTCTATATAATCTAAGAAACATATATGCAAAGCATCTAAACAGTAACAATCGCCAATTTTTTGATCTTCAAGTTTAAGTGAACAGCGAGCCCCAATGATAATCATGAAATGGAAATTATTTGTAACTTTCTACAAGTAGAACAATGAATAGTACAGGTAGACGGGTGAAATCTTTCTGTATATTGCTTATAAATAGTCTAAGAAACATATATGCAAAGCATCCAAACAGTACAATTCGTCAATTTTTTGTTCTTCTAGTTTAAGTGAACTACGAGCCCCATTGTTAATCCTTTAAAGGAAATTATTTGTAAATTTCGACAAGTAGAACAATGAATGGATCTTGTAGACGGTTGAATTCATTGTATATGTTGCTTCTATATAGTCTACGAAACATATATGCAAAGCATCCAAACAGTACAATTCGCCAATTTTTTGTTCTTCAAGTTTAAGTGAACTACGAGCCCCATTGTTAATCCTTTAATGGAAATTAATTGTAACTTTCTACAAGTAGAACAATGATTGGAACACGTAGACGGTTGAAATCTTTGTATATATTGCTTCCATATAGTCTAAGAAACATATATGCAAAGCATCCAAACAGTACAATTCGCCAATTTTTTGTTCTTCAAGTGTAAGTGAACTACGAGCCCCATTGTTAATCCTTTAATGGAAATTAATTGTAACTTTCTACAAGTAGAACAATGATTGGAACACGTAGACGGTTGAAATCTTTGTATATATTGCTTCCATATAGTCTAAGAAACATATATGCAAAGCATCCAAACAGTACCATGCGCCAATTTTTTGTTCTTCAAGTTTAAGTGAACAATGAGCCCCATTGTTAATCCTTTATCGGAAATTATTTGTAAATTTCGACAAGTAGAACAATGAATGGAACAGGTAGACTGTTGAAATCTTTGTATATATTGCTTCTATATAGTCCAAGAAACATATATGCAAAGCGTCCAAACAGTACAATTCGCCAATTTTTTGCTCTTCAAGTTTAAGTAAACTACGATCCCCATTGTTAATCCTTAACGGAAATTATTTGTAACTTTCGACAAGTAGAACAATGAATAGTGCAGGTAGACGGTTGAAATCTTTGTATAAGTTGCTTCTATATAGTCTAAGAAACATATATGCAAAGCATCCAAACAGTACAATTCGACAATTTTTTGCTCTTCAAGTTTAAGTGAACTACGAGCCCCATTGTTAATCCTTTAAAGGAAATTATTTGTAAATTTCGGCAAGTAGAACAATGAATGGAACAGGTAGACGGTTGAAATCATTGTATATATTGCTTCTATATAGCCTACGAAACATCTATGCAAAGCATCCAAACAGTACAATTCGCCAATTTTTTGTTCTTCAAGTTTAAGTGAGCTACGAGCCCCATTGTTGATACTTTAAAGGAAATTATTTGTAAATTTCGACAAGAAGAACAATGAATGGAACCGGTAGACGGTTGAAATCTTTGTATATATTGCTTCTATATAGTCTAAGAAACATATATGCAAAGCATCCAAACAGTACAATTCGACAATTTTTTGCTCTTTAAGTTTAAGTGAACTACGAGCCCCATTGTTAATCCTTTAAAGGAAATTATTTGTAAATTTCGGCAAGTAGAACAATGAATGGAACAGGTAGACGGTTGAAATCATTGTATATATTGCTTCTATATAGCCTACGAAACATCTATGCAAAGCATCCAAACAGTACAATTCGCCAATTTTTTGTTCTTCAAGTTTAAGTGAGCTACGAGCCCCATTGTTAATCCTTTAAAGGAAATTATTTGTAAATTTCGACAAGTAGAACAATGAATGGAACAGGTAGACGGTTGAAATCTTTGTATATATTGCTTCTATATAGCCTAAGAAACATATATGCAAAGCATCCAAACAGAACAATTCGACAATTATTTGATCTTCAAGTTTAAGTGAACTACGAGCTCCATTGTTAATACTTTAACGGAAATTATTTGTAAATTGCGACAAGTAGAACAATGAATGGAACAGGTAGCTGGTTGAAATCAATGTATATATTGCTTCTATATAGTCTAAGAAACATATATGCAAATCATCCAAACAGTACAATTCGCCAATTTCTTGTTCTTCAAGTTTAAGTGAACAATGAGCCCCATTGTTAATACTTTATCGGAAATTATTTGTAACTTTCGACAAGTAGAACAATGAATGGAACAGATAGACGGTTGAAATCTTTGTATATATTGCTTCTATATAATCTAAGAAACATATATGCAAAGCATCTAAACAGTAACAATCGCCAATTTTTTGATCTTCAAGTTTAAGTGAACAGCGAGCCCCAATGATAATCATGAAATGGAAATTATTTGTAACTTTCTACAAGTAGAACAATGAATAGTACAGGTAGACGGGTGAAATCTTTCTGTATATTGCTTCTAAATAGTCTAAGAAACATATATGCAAAGCATCCAAACAGTACAATTCGTCAATTTTTTGTTCTTCTAGTTTAAGTGAACTACGAGCCCCATTGTTAATCCTTTAAAGGAAATTATTTGTAAATTTCGACAAGTAGAACAATGAATGGAACAGGTAGACTGTTGAAATCATTGTATATATTGCTTCTATATAGTCTAAGAAACATATATGCAAAGCATCCAAACAGTACAATTCGACAATTTTTTGCTCTTCAAGTTTAAGTGAACTACGAGCCCCATTGTTAATCCTTTAAAGGAAATTATTTGTAAATTTCGGCAAGTAGAACAATGAAAGGAATAGGTAGACGGTTGAAATCATTGTATATATTGCTTCTATATAGTCTAAGAAACATATATGCAAAGCATCCAAACAGTACAATTCGCCAATTTTTTGTTCTTCAAGTTTAAGTAAACTACGATCCCCATTGTTAATCCATTAACGGAAATTATTTGTAACTTTCGACAAGTAGAACAATGAATGGAACAGGTAGACGGTTGAAATCATTGTATATATTGCTTCTATATAGTCTAAGAAACATATATGCAAAGCATCCAAACAGTACAATTCGCCAATTTTTTGTTCTTCAAGTTTAAGTGAACAATGAGCCCCAATGGTTAATCCTTTATCGGAAATTATTTGTAATTTTCGACAAGTAGAACAATGAATGGAACAGGTAGAAGTTTGAATTCTTTGTATATATTGCTTCTATATAATCTAAGAAACATATATGCAAAGCATCTAAACAGTAACAATCGCCAATTTTTTGATCTTCATGTTTAAGTGAACAGCGAGCCCCATTGTTAATCCTTTAAAGGAAATTATTTGTAAATTTCGACAAGTAGAACAATGAATGGAACAGGTAGACTGTTGAAATCATTGTATATATTGCTTCTATATAGTCTAAGAAACATGTAGGCAAAGCATCCAAACAGTACCATTCGCCAATTTTTTGGTATTCAAGTTTAAGTGAACAATAAGCCCCAATGGTTAATCCTTTATCGGAAATTATTTGTAATTTTCGACAAGTCGAACAATGAATGGAACAGGTAGACGGTTGAAATATTTGTATATATTGCTTCTATATAGTCTACGAAACATATATGCAAAGCATCCAAACAGTACAATTCGCCAATTTTTTGTACTTCAAGTTTAAGTGAACTACGAGCCCCGTTGTTAATCCTTTAACGGAAATTAATTGTAACTTTCGACAAGTAGAACAATGAATGGAACAGGTAGACGGTTGAAATCTTTGTATATATTGCTTCTATATAGTCTAAGAAACATATATGCAAAGCATCCAAACAGTACAATTCGCCAATTTTTTGTTCTTCAAGTATAAGTGAACAATGAGCCCCAATGGTTAATCCGTTATCGGAAATTATTTGTAACTTTCGACAAGTAGAACAATGAATGGAACAGGTAGACGGTTGAAATCTTTATATATATTGCTTCTATATAGTATAAGAAACATATATGCAAAGCATCCAAACAGTACCAATCGCCAATTTTTTGTTCTTCAAGTTTAAGTGAACTACGAGCCCCATTGTTAATCCTTTAAAGGAAATTATTTGTAAATTTCGACAAGTAGAACAATGAATGGAACAGGTAGACTGTTGAAATCATTGTATATATTGCTTCTATATAGTATAAGAAACATATATGCAAAGCATCCAAACAGTACAATTCGCCAATTTTTTGTTCTTCAAGTTTAAGTGAACAATGAGCCCCATTGTTAATCCTTTAAAGGAAATTATTTGTAACTTTCGACAAGTAGAACAATGAATGGAACAGGTAGACTGTTGAAATCATTGTATATATTGCTTCTATATAGTCTAGGAAGCATTTATGCAAAGCATCCAAACAGTACAATTCGCCAATTTTTTGTTCCTCAAGTTTAAGTAAACTACGATCCCCATTGTTAATCCCTTAACGGAAATTATTTGTAACTTTCGACAAGTAGAACAGTGAATGGAACAGGTAGACGGTTGAAATCTTTGTATATATTGCTTCTATATAGTATAAGAAACATATATGCAAAGCATCCAAACAGTACAATTCGCCAATTTTTTGTTCTTCAAGTTTAAGTGAACAATGAGCCCCAATGGTTAATCCGTTATCGGAAATTATTTGTAACTTTCGACTAGTAGAACAATGAATGGAACAGGTAGACGGTTGAAATCTTTGTATATATTGCTTCTATATAGTATAAGAAACATATATGCAAAGCATCCAAACAGTACAATTCGCCAATTTTTTGTTCTTCAAGTTTAAGTGAACAATGAGCCCCATTGTTAATCCTTTAAAGGAAATTATTTGTAAATTTCGACAAGTAGAACAATGAATGGAACAGGTAGACGGTTGAAATCTTTGTATATATTGCTTCTATATAGCCTAAGAAACATATATGCAAAGCATCCAAACAGAACAATTCGACAATTTTTTGCTCTTCAAGTTTAAGTGAACTACGAGCCCCATTGTTAATCCTTTAAAGGAAATTATTTGTAAATTTCGGCAAGTAGAACAATGAATGGAACAGGTAGACGGTTGAAATCATTGTATATATTGCTTCTATATAGTCTAAGAAACATATATGCAAAGCATCCAAACAGTACAATTCGACAATTTTTTGCTCTTCAAGTTTAAGTGAACTACGAGCCCCATTGTTAATCCTTTAAAGGAAATTATTTGTAAATTTCGGCAAGTAGAACAATGAATGGAACAGGTAGACGGTTGAAATCATTGTATATATTGCTTCTATATAGTCTAAGAAAAATTTATGCAAAGCATCCAAAAAGTACAATTCGACAATTTTTTGTACTTCAAGTTTAGTGAACAATGAACCCCAATGGTTAATCCTTTATCGGAAATTATTTGTAATTTTCGACAAGTAGAACAATGAATGGAACAGGTAGACGGTTGAAATCTTTGTATCTATTGCTTCTATATAGTATAAGAAACATATATTCAAAGCATCCAAAGAGTACAATTCGACAATTTTTTGCTCTTCAAGTTTAAGTGAACTACGAGCCCCATTGTTAATCCTTTATCGGAAATTATTTGTAACTTTCGGCAAGTAGATCAATGAATGGAACAGGTAGACGGTTGAAATCTTTGTATATATTGCTTCTATATAGTCTAAGAAACATATATGCAAATCATCCAAACAGTACAATTCGCCAATTATTTGATCTTCAAGTTTAAGTGAACTACGAGCTCCATTGTTAATACTTTAACGGAAATTATTTGTAAATTGCGACAAGTAGAACAATGAATGGAACAGGTAGCTGGTTGAAATCAATGTATATATTGCTTCTATATAGTCTAAGAAACATATATGCAAATCATCCAAACAGTACAATTCGCCAATTTCTTGTTCTTCAAGTTTAAGTAAACTACGATCCCCATTGTTAATGGCTTAACGGAAATTACTTGTAACTTTCGACAAGTAGAACAATGAATGGAACAGGTAGACGGTTGAAATCTTTGTATATATTGCTTCTATATAGTCTAAGAAACATATATGCAAAGCATCCAAACAGTACAATTCAACAATTTTTTGCTCTTCAAGTTTAAGTGAACTACGAGCCCCATTGTTAATCCTTCAAAGGAAATTATTTGTAAATTTCGACAAGTAGAACAATGAATGGAACAGGTAGACGGTTGAAATCTTTGTATATATTGCTTCCATATAGTCTAAGAAACATATATGCAAAGCATCCAAACAGTACCATTCGCCAATTTTTTGTTCTTCAAGTTTAAGTGAACAATGAGCCCCATTGTTAATCCTTTATCGGAAATTATTTGTAACTTTCGACAAGTAGAACAATGAATGGAACAGATAGACGGTTGAAATCTTTGTATATATTGCTTCTATATAATCTAAGAAACATATATGCAAAGCATCTAAACAGTAACAATCGCCAATTTTTTGATCTTCAAGTTTAAGTGAACAGTGAGCCCCAATGATAATCATGAAATGGAAATTATTTGTAACTTTCTACAAGTAGAACAATGAATAGTACAGGTAGACGGGTGCAATCTTTCTGTATATTGCTTCTAAATAGTCTAAGAAACATATATGCAAAGCATCCAAACAGTACAATTCGTCAATTTTTTGTTCTTCTAGTTTAAGTGAACTACGAGCCCCATTGTTAATCCCTTAACGGAAATTATTTGTAACTTTCGACAAGTAGAACAATGAATGGAACAGGTAGACGGTTGAAATCATTGTATATATTGCTTCTATATAGTCTAAGAAACATATATGCAAAGCGTCCAAACAGTACAATTCGCCAATTTTTTGTTCTTCAAGTATAAGTGAACAATGAGCCCCAATGGTTAATCCGTTATCGGAAATTATTTGTAACTTTCGACAAGTAGAACAATGAATGGAACAGGTAGACGGTTGAAATCTTTATATATATTGCTTCTATATAGTATAAGAAACATATATGCAAAGCATCCAAACAGTACAATTCGCCAATTTTTTGTTCTTCAAGTGTAAGTGAACTACGAGCCCCATTGTTAATCCTTTAATGGAAATTAATTGTAACTTTCTACAAGTAGAACAATGATTGGAACACGTAGACGGTTGAAATCTTTGTATATATTGCTTCCATATAGTCTAAGAAACATATATGCAAAGCATCCAAACAGTACCATGCGCCAATTTTTTGTTCTTCAAGTTTAAGTGAACAATGAGCCCCATTGTTAATCCTTTATCGGAAATTATTTGTAAATTTCGACAAGTAGAACAATGAATGGAACAGGTAGACGGTTGAAATCTTTGTATATATTGCTTCTATATAGTCTAAGAAACATATATGCAAAGCATCCAAACAGTACAATTCGCCAATTTTTTGTTCTTCAAGTATAAGTGAACAATGAGCCCCAATGGTTAATCCGTTATCGGAAATTATTTGTAACTTTCGACAAGTAGAACAATGAATGGAACAGGTAGACGGTTGAAATCTTTATATATATTGCTTCTATATAGTATAAGAAACATATATGCAAAGCATCCAAACAGTACCAATCGCCAATTTTTTGTTCTTCAAGTTTAAGTGAACTACGAGCCCCATTGTTAATCCTTTAAAGGAAATTATTTGTAAATTTCGACAAGTAGAACAATGAATGGAACAGGTAGACTGTTGAAATCATTGAATATATTGCTTCTATATAGTATAAGAAACATATATGCAAAGCATCCAAACAGTACAATTCGCCAATTTTTTGTTCTTCAAGTTTAAGTGAACAATGAGCCCCATTGTTAATCCTTTAAAGGAAATTATTTGTAACTTTCGACAAGTAGAACAATGAATGGAACAGGTAGACAGTTGAAATCATTGTATATATTGCTTCTATATAGTCTAGGAAGCATTTATGCAAAGCATCCAAACAGTACAATTCGCCAATTTTTTATTCTTCAAGTTTAAGTAAACTACGATCCCCATTGTTAATCCCTTAACGGAAATTATTTGTAACTTTCGACAAGTAGAACAGTGAATGGAACAGGTAGACGGTTGAAATCTTTGTATATATTGCTTCTATATAGTATAAGAAACATATATGCAAAGCATCCAAACAGTACAATTCGCCAATTTTTTGTTCTTCAAGTTTAAGTGAACAATGAGCCCCAATGGTTAATCCGTTATCGGAAATTATTTGTAACTTTCGACTAGTAGAACAATGAATGGAACAGGTAGACGGTTGAAATCTTTGTATATATTGCTTCTATATAGTATAAGAAACATATATGCAAAGCATCCAAACAGTACAATTCGCCAATTTTTTGTTCTTCAAGTTTAAGTGAACAATGAGCCCCATTGTTAATCCTTTATCGGTAATTGTTTGTAAATTTCGACAAGTAGAACAATGATTGGAACACGTAGACGGTTGAAATCTTTGTATATATTGCTTCCATATAGTCTAAGAAACATGTACGCAAAGCATCCAAACAGTACCATTCGCCAATTTTTTGGTCTTCAAGTTTAAGTGAACAATGAGCCCCAATGGTTAATCCTTTATCGGAAATTATTTGTAATTTTCGACAAGTCGAACAATGAATGGAACAGGTAGACGGTTGAAATATTTGTATATATTGCTTCTATATAATATAAGAAACATATATTCAAAGCATCCAAATAGTACCATTCGCCAATTTTGTGTTCTTCAAGTTTAAGTGAACTACGAGCCCCATTGTTAATCCTTTAAAGGAAATTATTTGTAACTTTCGACAAGTAGAACAATGAATGGAACAGGTAGACGGTTGAAATCTTTGTATATATTACTTCTATATAGTCTAAGAAACATTTATGCAAAGCATCCAAACAGTACAATTCGCCAATTTTTTGTTCTTCAAGCTTAAGTGAACAATGAGCCCCAATGGTTAATCCTTTATCGGTAATTGTTTGTAAATTTCGACAAGTAGAACAATGAATGGAACAGGTAGACTGTTGAAATCATTGTATATATTGCTTCTATATAGTCTAAGAAACATGTAGGCAAAGCATCCAAACAGTACCATTCGCCAATTTTTTGGTATTCAAGTTTAAGTGAACAATAAGCCCCAATGGTTAATCCTTTATCGGAAATTATTTGTAATTTTCGACAAGTCGAACAATGAATGGAACAGGTAGACGGTTGAAATATTTGTATATATTGCTTCTATATAGTCTACGAAACATATATGCAAAGCATCCAAACAGTACAATTCGCCAATTTTTTGTACTTCAAGTTTAAGTGAACTACGAGCCCCATTGTTAATCCTTTAACGGAAATTAATTGTAACTTTCGACAAGTAGAACAATGAATGGAACAGGTAGACGGTTGAAATCTTTGTATATATTGCTTCTATATAGTCTAAGAAACATATATGCAAAGCATCCAAACAGTACAATTCGCCAATTTATTGTTCTTCAAGTTTAAGTGAACAACGAGCCACATTGTTAATCCTTTAAAGGAAATTATTTGTAACTTTCGACAAGCAGAACAATGAATGGAACAGGTAGAAGGTTGAAATCTTTGTATATATTGCTTCTATATAGTCTAAAAAACATATATGCAAAGCATCTAAACAGTAACAATCGCCAATTTTTTGATCTTCATGTTTAAGTGAACAGCGAGCCCCATTGATAATCATGAAATGGAAATTATTTGTAACTTTCTACAAGTAGAACAATGAATAGTACAGGTAGACGGGTGAAATCTTTCTGTATATTGCTTCTAAATAGTCTAAGAAACATATATGCAAAGCATCCAAACAGTACAATTCGTCAATTTTTTGTTCTTCTAGTTTAAGTGAACTACGAGCCCCATTGTTAATCCTTTATCGGAAATTATTTGAAAATTACGACAAGTAGAACAATGAATGGAACAGGTAGACTGTTGAAATCGTTGCATATATTGCTTCTATATAGTCCAAGAAACATATATACAAAGCGTCCAAACAGTACAATTCGCCAATTTTTTGCTCTTCAAGTTTAAGTGAACTACGAGCCCCATTGTTAATCCTTTAAAGGAAATTATTTGTAAATTTCGGAAAGTAGAACAATGAATGAAATAGGTAGACGGTTGAAATCATTCTATATATTGCTTCTATATAGTCTAAGAAACATATATGCAAAGCATCCAAAGAGTACAATTCGCCAATTTTTTGTTCTTCAAGTTTAAGTAAACTACGATCCCCATTGTTAATCCCTTAACGGAAATTATTTGTAACTTTCGACAAGTAGAACAATGAATGGAACAGGTAGACGGTTGAAATCATTGTATATATTGCTTCTATATAGTCTAAGAAACATATATGCAAAGCGTCCAAACAGTACAATTCGCCAATTTTTTGTTCTTCAAGTTTAAGTGAACAATGAGCCCCAATGGTTAATCCTTTATCGGTAATTATTTGTAACTTTCGACAAGTAGAACAATGAATGGAACAGGTAGACGGTTGAAATCTTTGTATATATTGCGTCTATATAGTCTAAGAAACATATATGCAAAGCATCCAAACAGTAACATTCGCCAATTTTTTGATCTTCAAGTTTAAGTGAACAGCGAGCCCCATTGATAATCATGAAATGGAAATTATCTGTAACTTTCTACAAGTAGAACAATGAATAGTACAGGTAGACAGGTGAAATCTTTCTGTATATTGCTTCTAAATAGTCTAAGAAACACATATGCAAAGCATCCAAACAGCACAATTCGCCAATTTTTTGTTCTTCAAGTTTAAGTGAACTGCGAGCTCCATTGTTAATCCTTTAAAGGAAATTATTTGTAACTTTCGACAAGTAGAACAATGAATGGAACTGGTAGACTGTTGAAATCATTGTATATATTGCTTCTATATAGTCTAAGAAACATTTATGCAAAGCATCCAAACAGTACCATTCGCCAATTTTTTGTTCTTCAAGTTTAAGTGAACTACGAGCCCCGTTGTTAATCCCTTAACGGAAATTATTTGTAACTTTCGACAAGTAGAACAGTGAATGGAACAGGTAGACGGTTGAAATCTTTGTATATATTGCTTCTATATAGTATAAGAAACATATATGCAAAGCATCCAAACAGTACAATTCGCCAATTTTTTGTTCTTCAAGTTTAAGTGAACAATGAGCCCCATTGTTAATCCTTTAAAGGAAATTATTTGTAAATTTCGGCAAGTAGAACAATGAATGGAACAGGTAGACGGTTGAAATCATTGTATATATTGCTTCTATATAGTCTAAGAAACATGTAGGCAAAGCATCCAAACAGTACCATTCGCCAATTTTTTGGTATTCAAGTTTAAGTGAACAATAAGCCCCAATGGTTAATCCTTTATCGGAAATTATTTGTAATTTTCGACAAGTCGAACAATGAATGGAACAGGTAGACGGTTGAAATATTTGTATATATTGCTTCTATATAGTCTACGAAACATATATGCAAAGCATCCAAACAGTACAATTCGCCAATTTTTTGTACTTCAAGTTTAAGTGAACTACGAGCCCCATTGTTAATCCTTTAACGGAAATTAATTGTAACTTTCGACAAGTAGAACAATGAATGGAACAGGTAGACGGTTGAAATCTTTGTATATATTGCTTCTATATAGTCTAAGAAACATATATGCAAAGCATCCATACAGTACAATTCGCCAATTTATTGTTCTTCAAGTTTAAGTGAACAACGAGCCACATTGTTAATCCTTTAAAGGAAATTATTTGTAACTTTCGACAAGTAGAACAATGAATGGAACAGGTAGAAGGTTGAAATCTTTGTATATATTGCTTCTATATAGTCTAAAAAACATATATGCAAAGCATCTAAACAGTAACAATCGCCAATTTTTTGATCTTCATGTTTAAGTGAACAGCGAGCCCCATTGATAATCATGAAATGGAAATTATTTGTAACTTTCTACAAGTAGAACAATGAATAGTACAGGTAGACGGGTGAAATCTTTCTGTATATTGCTTCTAAATAGTCTAAGAAACATATATGCAAAGCATCCAAACAGTACAATTCGTCAATTTTTTGTTCTTCTAGTTTAAGTGAACTACGAGCCCCATTGTTAATCCTTTATCGGAAATTATTTGAAAATTACGACAAGTAGAACAATGAATGGAACAGGTAGACTGTTGAAATCGTTGCATATATTGCTTCTATATAGTCCAAGAAACATATATACAAAGCGTCCAAACAGTACAATTCGCCAATTTTTTGCTCTTCAAGTTTAAGTGAACTACGAGCCCCATTGTTAATCCTTTAAAGGAAATTATTTGTAAATTTCGGAAAGTAGAACAATGAATGAAATAGGTAGACGGTTGAAATCATTCTATATATTGCTTCTATATAGTCTAAGAAACATATATGCAAAGCATCCAAAGAGTACAATTCGCCAATTTTTTGTTCTTCAAGTTTAAGTAAACTACGATCCCCATTGTTAATCCCTTAACGGAAATTATTTGTAACTTTCGACAAGTAGAACAATGAATGGAACAGGTAGACGGTTGAAATCATTGTATATATTGCTTCTATATAGTCTAAGAAACATATATGCAAAGCGTCCAAACAGTACAATTCGCCAATTTTTTGTTCTTCAAGTTTAAGTGAACAATGAGCCCCAATGGTTAATCCTTTATCGGTAATTATTTGTAACTTTCGACAAGTAGAACAATGAATGGAACAGGTAGACGGTTGAAATCTTTGTATATATTGCGTCTATATAGTCTAAGAAACATATATGCAAAGCATCCAAACAGTAACATTCGCCAATTTTTTGATCTTCAAGTTTAAGTGAACAGCGAGCCCCATTGATAATCATGAAATGGAAATTATCTGTAACTTTCTACAAGTAGAACAATGAATAGTACAGGTAGACAGGTGAAATCTTTCTGTATATTGCTTCTAAATAGTCTAAGAAACACATATGCAAAGCATCCAAACAGCACAATTCGCCAATTTTTTGTTCTTCAAGTTTAAGTGAACTGCGAGCTCCATTGTTAATCCTTTAAAGGAAATTATTTGTAACTTTCGACAAGTAGAACAATGAATGGAACTGGTAGACTGTTGAAATCATTGTATATATTGCTTCTATATAGTCTAAGAAACATTTATGCAAAGCATCCAAACAGTACCATTCGCCAATTTTTTGTTCTTCAAGTTTAAGTGAACTACGAGCCCCGTTGTTAATCCCTTAACGGAAATTATTTGTAACTTTCGACAAGTAGAACAGTGAATGGAACAGGTAGACGGTTGAAATCTTTGTATATATTGCTTCTATATAGTATAAGAAACATATATGCAAAGCATCCAAACAGTACAATTCGCCAATTTTTTGTTCTTCAAGTTTAAGTGAACAATGAGCCCCAATGGTTAATCCGTTATCGGAAATTATTTGTAACTTTCGACAAGTTGAACAATGAATGGAACAGGTAGACGGTTGAAATCTTTGTACATATTGCTTCTATATAGTATAAGAAACATATATGCAAAGCATCCAAACAGTACCAATCGCCAATTTTTTGTTCTTCAAGTTTAAGTGAACTACGAGCCCCATTGTTAATCCTTTAAAGGAAATTATTTGTAAATTTCGACAAGTAGAACAATGAATGGAACAGGTAGACTGTTGAAATCATTGTATATATTGCTTCTATATAGTATAAGAAACATATATGCAAAGCATCCAAACAGTACAATTCGCCAATTTTTTGTTCTTCAAGTTTAAGTGAACAATGAGCCCCATTGTTAATCCTTTAAAGGAAATTATTTGTAACTTTCGACAAGTAGAACAATGAATGGAACAGGTAGACTGTTGAAATCATTGTATATATTGCTTCTATATAGTCTAAGAAGCATTTATGCAAAGCATCCAAACAGTACAATTCGCCAATTTTTTGTTCTTCAAGTTTAAGTAAACTACGATCCCCATTGTTAATCCCTTAACGGAAATTATTTGTAACTTTCGACAAGTAGAACAGTGAATGGAACAGGTAGACGGTTGAAATCTTTGTATATATTGCTTCTATATAGTATAAGAAACATATATGCAAAGCATCCAAACAGTACAATTCGCCAATTTTTTGTTCTTCAAGTTTTAGTAAACTACGATCCCCATTGTTAATCCCTTATCGGAAATTATTTGTAACTTTCGACAAGTAGAACAATGAATGGAACTGGTAGACGGTTGAAATCTGTTTATATATTGCTTCTATATAGTCTAATAAACATATATGCAAAGCATCCAAACAGTACCAGTCGCCAATTTTTTGTTCTTCAAGTTTAAGTGAACAACGAGGCACATTGATAATCATGAAACGGAAATTATTTGTAACTTTCGACAAGATGAACAATGAATGGAACAGGTAGACGGTTGAAATCCTTGTATATATTGCGTCTATATAATCTAAGAAACATATATGCAAAGCATCCAAACAGTACCATTCGCCAATTTTTTGTTCTTCAAGTTTAAGTGAACTACGAGCCCCGTTGTTAATCCTTTAAAGGAAATTATCTGTAAATTTCGGCAAGTAGAACAATGAAAGGAATAGGTAGACGGTTGAAATCATTGTATATATTGCTTCTATATAGTCTAAGAAACATATATGCAAAGCATCCAAACAGTACAATTCGCCAATTTTTTGTTCTTCAAGTTTAAGTAAACTACGATCCCCATTGTTAATCCATTAACGGAAATTATTTGTAACTTTCGACAAGTAGAACAATGAATGGAACAGGTAGACGGTTGAAATCATTGTATATATTGCTTCTATATAGTCTAAGAAACATATATGCAAAGCATCCAAACAGTACAATTCGCCAATTTTTTGTTCTTCAATTTTAAGTGAACAATGAGCCCCAATGGTTAATCCTTTATCGGAAATTATTTGTAATTTTCGACAAGTAGAACAATGAATGGAACAGGTAGAAGTTTGAATTCTTTGTATATATTGCTTCTATATAATCTAAGAAACATATATGCAAAGCATCTAAACAGTAACAATCGCCAATTTTTTGATCTTCATGTTTAAGTGAACAGCGAGCCCCATTGTTAATCCTTTAAAGGAAATTATTTGTAAATTTCGACAAGTAGAACAATGAATGGAACAGGTAGACTGTTGAAATCATTGTATATATTGCTTCTATATAGTCTAAGAAACATGTAGGCAAAGCATCCAAACAGTACCATTCGCCAATTTTTTGGTATTCAAGTTTAAGTGAACAATAAGCCCCAATGGTTAATCCTTTATCGGAAATTATTTGTAATTTTCGACAAGTCGAACAATGAATGGAACAGGTAGACGGTTGAAATATTTGTATATATTGCTTCTATATAGTCTACGAAACATATATGCAAAGCATCCAAACAGTACAATTCGCCAATTTTTTGTTCTTCAAGTTTAAGTGAACAATGAGCCCCAATGGTTAATCCGTTATCGGAAATTATTTGTAACTTTCGACTAGTAGAACAATGAATGGAACAGGTAGACGGTTGAAATCTTTGTATATATTGCTTCTATATAGTATAAGAAAAATATATGCAAAGCATCCAAACAGTACAATTCGCCAATTTTTTGTTCTTCAAGTTTAAGTGAACAATGAGCCCCATTGTTAATCCTTTAAAGGAAATTATTTGTAACTTTCGACAAGTAGAACAATGAATGGAACAGGTAGACGGTTGAAATCTTTGTATATATTACTTCTATATAGTCTAAGAAACATATATGCAAAGCATCCAAACAGTACCATTCGCCACTTTTTTATTCTTCAAGTTTAAGTGAACAACGAGCCCCATTGTTAATCCTTTAAAGGAAATTATTTGTAACTTTCGACAAGTAGAACAATGAATGGATCATGTAGACGGTTGAAATCTTTGTGTATATTGCTTCCATATAGTCTAA
The DNA here is from genome assembly GCA_963989415.1 of Cerceris ruficornis. Classification (NCBI taxonomy): domain Eukaryota; kingdom Metazoa; phylum Arthropoda; class Insecta; order Hymenoptera; family Crabronidae; genus Cerceris; species Cerceris ruficornis. The sequence continues at coordinate 474,846 of CAXDIW010000024.1, read as the reverse complement.
GAAACATGTACGCAAAGCATCCAAAAAGTACCATTCGCCAATTTTTTGTTCTTCAAGTTTAAGTGAACAATGAGCCCCAATGGTTAATCCTTTATCGGAAATTATTTGTAATTTTCGACAAGTAGAACAATGAATGGAACAGGTAGACGGTTGAAATATTTGTATATATTGCTTCTATATAATCTAAGAAACATATATGCAAAGCATCTAAACAGTAACAATCGCCAATTTTTTGATCTTCAAGTTTAAGTGAACAGCGAGCCCCATTGATAATCATGAAATGGAAAATATTTGTAACTTTCTACAAGTAGAACAATGAATAGTACAGGTAGACGGGTGAAATCTTTCTATATATTGCTTCTAAATAGTCTAAGAAACATATATGCAAAGCATCCAAACAGTACAATTCGCCAATTTATTGTTCTTCAAGTTTAAGTGAACAACGAGCCACATTGTTAATCCTTTAAAGGAAATTATTTGTAACTTTCGACAAGTAGAACAATGAATGGAACAGGTAGACTGTTGAAATCATTGTATATATTGCTTCTATATAGTCTAAGAAGCATTTATGCAAAGCATCCAAACAGTACAATTCGCCAATTTTTTGTTCTTCAAGTTTAAGTAAACTACGATCCCCATTGTTAATCCCTTAACGGAAATTATTTGTAACTTTCGACAAGTAGAACAGTGAATGGAACAGGTAGACGGTTGAAATCTTTGTATATATTGCTTCTATATAGTATAAGAAACATATATGCAAAGCATCCAAACAGTACAATTCGCCAATTTTTTGTTCTTCAAGTTTTAGTAAACTACGATCCCCATTGTTAATCCCTTATCGGAAATTATTTGTAACTTTCGACAAGTAGAACAATGAATGGAACTGGTAGACGGTTGAAATCTTTTTATATATTGCTTCTATATAGTCTAATAAACATATATGCAAAGCATCCAAACAGTACCAGTCGCCAATTTTTTGTTCTTCAAGTTTAATGAACAACGAGGCACATTGGTAATCATGCAAACGGAAATTATTTGTAACTTTCGCCAAGATGAACAACGAATAGTACAGGTAGACAGGTGAAATCTTTCTGTATATTGCTTCTTAATAGTCTAAGAAACACATATGCAAAGCATCCAAACAGCACAATTCGCCAATTTTTTGTTCTTCAAGTTTAAGTGAACTGCGAGCTCCATTGTTAATCCTTTAAAGGAAATTATTTGTAACTTTCGACAAGTAGAACAATGAATGGAACTGGTAGACTGTTGAAATCATTGTATATATTGCTTCTATATAGTCTAAGAAACATTTATGCAAAGCATCCAAACAGTACAATTCGCCAATTTTTTGTTCTTCAAGTTTAAGTAGACTACGATCCCCATTGTTAATCCCTTAACGGAAATTATTTGTAACTTTCGACAAGTAGAACAATGAATGGAACAGGTAGACTGTTGAAATCATTGTATATATTGCTTCTATATAGTCTAAGAAACATGTAGGCAAAGCATCCAAACAGTACCATTCGCCAATTTTTTGGTATTCAAGTTTAAGTGAACAATGAGCCCCAATGGTTAATCCGTTATCGGAAATTATTTGTAACTTTCGACAAGTAGAACAATGAATGGAACAGGTAGACGGTTGAAATCTTTGTATATATTGCTTCTATATAGTATAAGAAACATATATGCAAAGCATCCAAACAGTACCAATCGCCAATTTTTTGTTTTTCAAGTTTAAGTGAACTACGAGCCCCATTGTTAATCCTTTATCGGAAATTATTTGTAACTTTCGACAAGTAGAACAGTGAATGGAACAGGTAGACGGTTGAAATCTTTGTATATATTGCTTCTATATAGTATAAGAAACATATATGCAAAGCATCCAAACAGTACAATTCGCCAATTTTTTGTTCTTCAAGTTTTAGTAAACTACGATCCCCATTGTTAATCCCTTATCGGAAATTATTTGTAACTTTCGACAAGTAGAACAATGAATGGAACTGGTAGACGGTTGAAATCTTTTTATATATTGCTTCTATATAGTCTAATAAACATATATGCAAAGCATCCAAACAGTACCAGTCGCCAATTTTTTGTTCTTCAAGTTTAAGTGAACAACGAGGCACATTGATAATCATGCAAACGGAAATTATTTGTAACTTTCGCCAAGATGAACAATGAATAGTACAGGTAGACAGGTGAAATCTTTCTATATATTGCTTCTAAATAGTCTAAGAAACATATATGCAAAGCATCCAAACAGTACAATTCGCCAATTTATTGTTCTTCAAGTTTAAGTGAACAACGAGCCACATTGTTAATCCTTTAAAGGAAATTATTTGTAACTTTCGACAAGTAGAACAATGAATGGAACAGGTAGACTGTTGAAATCATTGTATATATTGCTTCTATATAGTCTAAGAAGCATTTATGCAAAGCATCCAAACAGTACAATTCGCCAATTTTTTGTTCTTCAAGTTTAAGTAAACTACGATCCCCATTGTTAATCCCTTAACGGAAATTATTTGTAACTTTCGACAAGTAGAACAGTGAATGGAACAGGTAGACGGTTGAAATCTTTGTATATATTGCTTCTATATAGTATAAGAAACATATATGCAAAGCATCCAAACAGTACAATTCGCCAATTTTTTGTTCTTCAAGTTTTAGTAAACTACGATCCCCATTGTTAATCCCTTATCGGAAATTATTTGTAACTTTCGACAAGTAGAACAATGAATGGAACTGGTAGACGGTTGAAATCTTTTTATATATTGCTTCTATATAGTCTAAGAAACATATATGCAAAGCATCCAAACAGTACCATTCGCCACTTTTTTATTCTTCAAGTTTAAGTGAACAACGAGCCCCATTGTTAATCCTTTAAAGGAAATTATTTGTAACTTTCGACAAGTAGAACAATGAATGGATCATGTAGACGGTTGAAATCTTTGTGTATATTGCTTCCATATAGTCTAAGAAACATGTACGCAAAGCATCCAAAAAGTACCATTCGCCAATTTTTTGTTCTTCAAATTTAAGTGAACAATGAGCCCCAATGGTTAATCCTTTATCGGAAATTATTTGTAATTTTCGACAAGTAGAACAATGAATGGAACAGGTAGACGGTTGAAATATTTGTATATATTGCTTCTATATAATCTAAGAAACATATATGCAAAGCATCTAAACAGTAACAATCGCCAATTTTTTGATCTTCAAGTTTAAGTGAACAGCGAGCCCCATTGATAATCATGAAATGGAAAATATTTGTAACTTTCTACAAGTAGAACAATGAATAGTACAGGTAGACGGGTGAAATCTTTCTATATATTGCTTCTAAATAGTCTAAGAAACATATATGCAAAGCATCCAAACAGTACAATTCGCCAATTTATTGTTCTTCAAGTTTAAGTGAACAACGAGCCACATTGTTAATCCTTTAAAGGAAATTATTTGTAACTTTCGACAAGTAGAACAATGAATGGAACAGGTAGACTGTTGAAATCATTGTATATATTGCTTCTATATAGTCTAAGAAGCATTTATGCAAAGCATCCAAACAGTACAATTCGCCAATTTTTTGTTCTTCAAGTTTAAGTAAACTACGATCCCCATTGTTAATCCCTTAACGGAAATTATTTGTAACTTTCGACAAGTAGAACAGTGAATGGAACAGGTAGACGGTTGAAATCTTTGTATATATTGCTTCTATATAGTATAAGAAACATATATGCAAAGCATCCAAACAGTACAATTCGCCAATTTTTTGTTCTTCAAGTTTTAGTAAACTACGATCCCCATTGTTAATCCCTTATCGGAAATTATTTGTAACTTTCGACAAGTAGAACAATGAATGGAACTGGTAGACGGTTGAAATCTTTTTATATATTGCTTCTATATAGTCTAATAAACATATATGAAAAGCATCCAAACAGTACCAGTCGCCAATTTTTTGTTCTTCAAGTTTAATGAACAACGAGGCACATTGGTAATCATGCAAACGGAAATTATTTGTAACTTTCGCCAAGATGAACAATGAATAGTACAGGTAGACAGGTGAAATCTTTCTGTATATTGCTTCTTAATAGTCTAAGAAACACATATGCAAAGCATCCAAACAGCACAATTCGCCAATTTTTTGTTCTTCAAGTTTAAGTGAACTGCGAGCTCCATTGTTAATCCTTTAAAGGAAATTATTTGTAACTTTCGACAAGTAGAACAATGAATGGAACTGGTAGACTGTTGAAATCATTGTATATATTGCTTCTATATAGTCTAAGAAACATTTATGCAAAGCATCCAAACAGTACAATTCGCCAATTTTTTGTTCTTCAAGTTTAAGTAGACTACGATCCCCATTGTTAATCCCTTAACGGAAATTATTTGTAACTTTCGACAAGTAGAACAATGAATGGAACAGGTAGACTGTTGAAATCATTGTATATATTGTTTCTATATAGTCTAAGAAACATGTAGGCAAAGCATCCAAACAGTACCATTCGCCAATTTTTTGGTATTCAAGTTTAAGTGAACAATGAGCCCCAATGGTTAATCCGTTATCGGAAATTATTTGTAACTTTCGACAAGTAGAACAATGAATGGAACAGGTAGACGGTTGAAATCTTTGTATATATTGCTTCTATATAGTATAAGAAACATATATGCAAAGCATCCAAACAGTACCAATCGCCAATTTTTTGTTTTTCAAGTTTAAGTGAACTACGAGCCCCATTGTTAATCCTTTATCGGAAATTATTTGTAACTTTCGACAAGTAGAACAGTGAATGGAACAGGTAGACGGTTGAAATCTTTGTATATATTGCTTCTATATAGTATAAGAAACATATATGCAAAGCATCCAAACAGTACAATTCGCCAATTTTTTGTTCTTCAAGTTTTAGTAAACTACGATCCCCATTGTTAATCCCTTATCGGAAATTATTTGTAACTTTCGACAAGTAGAACAATGAATGGAACTGGTAGACGGTTGAAATCTTTTTATATATTGCTTCTATATAGTCTAATAAACATATATGCAAAGCATCCAAACAGTACCAGTCGCCAATTTTTTGTTCTTCAAGTTTAAGTGAACAACGAGGCACATTGATAATCATGCAAACGGAAATTATTTGTAACTTTCGCCAAGATGAACAATGAATAGTACAGGTAGACAGGTGAAATCTTTCTGTATATTGCTTCTAAATAGTCTAAGAAACATATATGCAAAGCATCCAAACAGTACAATTCGCCAATTTATTGTTCTTCAAGTTTAAGTGAACAACGAGCCACATTGTTAATCCTTTAAAGGAAATTATTTGTAACTTTCGACAAGTAGAACAATGAATGGAACAGGTAGACTGTTGAAATCATTGTATATATTGCTTCTATATAGTCTAAGAAGCATTTATGCAAAGCATCCAAACAGTACAATTCGCCAATTTTTTGTTCTTCAAGTTTAAGTAAACTACGATCCCCATTGTTAATCCCTTAACGGAAATTATTTGTAACTTTCGACAAGTAGAACAGTGAATGGAACAGGTAGACGGTTGAAATCTTTGTATATATTGCTTCTATATAGTATAAGAAACATATATGCAAAGCATCCAAACAGTACAATTCGCCAATTTTTTGTTCTTCAAGTTTAAGTGAACAATGAGCCCCAATGGTTAATCCGTTATCGGAAATTATTTGTAACTTTCGACAAGTAGAACAATGAATGGAACAGGTAGACGGTTGAAATCTTTGTATATGTTGCTTCTATATAGTATAAGAAACATATATGCAAAGCATCCAAACAGTACCAATCGCCAATTTTTTGTTTTTCAAGTTTAAGTGAACTACGAGCCCCATTGTTAATCCTTTATCGGAAATTATTTGTAACTTTCGACAAGTAGAACAGTGAATGGAACAGGTAGACGGTTGAAATCTTTGTATATATTGCTTCTATATAGTATAAGAAACATATATGCAAAGCATCCAAACAGTACAATTCGCTAATTTTTTGTTCTTCAAGTTTTAGTAAACTACGATCCCCATTGTTAATCCCTTATCGGAAATTATTTGTAACTTTCGACATGTAGAACAATGAATGGAACTGGTAGACGGTTGAAATCTTTTTATATATTGCTTCTATATAGTCTAATAAACATATATGCAAAGCATCCAAACAGTACCAGTCGCCAATTTTTTGTTCTTCAAGTTTAAGTGAACAACGAGGCACATTGATAATCATGCAAACGGAAATTATTTGTAACTTTCGCCAAGATGAACAATGAATAGTACAGGTAGACAGGTGAAATCTTTCTGTATATTGCTTCTAAATAGTCTAAGAAACATATATGCAAAGCATCCAAACAGTACAATTCGCCAATTTATTGTTCTTCAAGTTTAAGTGAACAACGAGCCACATTGTTAATCCTTTAAAGGAAATTATTTGTAACTTTCGACAAGTAGAACAATGAATGGAACAGGTAGACTGTTGAAATCATTGTATATATTGCTTCTATATAGTCTAAGAAGCATTTATGCAAAGCATCCAAACAGTACAATTCGCCAATTTTTTGTTCTTCAAGTTTAAGTAAACTACGATCCCCATTGTTAATCCCTTAACGGAAATTATTTGTAACTTTCGACAAGTAGAACAGTGAATGGAACAGGTAGACGGTTGAAATCTTTGTATATATTGCTTCTATATAGTATAAGAAACATATATGCAAAGCATCCAAACAGTACAATTCGCCAATTTTTTGTTCTTCAAGTTTAAGTGAACAATGAGCCCCAATGGTTAATCCGTTATCGGAAATTATTTGTAACTTTCGACAAGTAGAACAATGAATGGAACAGGTAGACGGTTGAAATCTTTGTATATGTTGCTTCTATATAGTATAAGAAACATATATGCAAAGCATCCAAACAGTACCAATCGCCAATTTTTTGTTTTTCAAGTTTAAGTGAACTACGAGCCCCATTGTTAATCCTTTATCGGAAATTATTTGTAACTTTCGACAAGTAGAACAGTGAATGGAACAGGTAGACGGTTGAAATCTTTGTATATATTGCTTCTATATAGTATAAGAAACATATATGCAAAGCATCCAAACAGTACAATTCGCTAATTTTTTGTTCTTCAAGTTTTAGTAAACTACGATCCCCATTGTTAATCCCTTATCGGAAATTATTTGTAACTTTCGACATGTAGAACAATGAATGGAACTGGTAGACGGTTGAAATCTTTTTATATATTGCTTCTATATAGTCTAATAAACATATATGCAAAGCATCCAAACAGTACCAGTCGCCAATTTTTTGTTCTTCAAGTTTAAGTGAACAACGTGGCACATTGATAATCATGCAAACGGAAATTATTTGTAACTTTCGCCAAGATGAACAATGAATAGTACAGGTAGACAGGTGAAATCTTTCTGTATATTGCTTCTAAATAGTCTAAGAAACACATATGCAAAGCATCCAAACAGCACAATTCGCCAATTTTTTGTTCTTCAAGTTTAAGTGAACTGCGAGCTCCATTGTTAATCCTTTAAAGGAAATTATTTGTAACTTTCGACAAGTAGAACAATGAATGGAACTGGTAGACTGTTGAAATCATTGTATATATTGCTTCTATATAGTCTAAGAAACATTTATGCAAAGCATCCAAACAGTACAATTCGCCAATTTTTTGTTCTTCAAGTTTAAGTAGACTACGATACCCATTGTTAATCCCTTAACGGAAATTATTTGTAACTTTCGACAAGTAGAACAGTGAATGGAACAGGTAGACGGTTGAAATCTTTGTATATATTGCTTCTATATAGTATAAGAAACATATATGCAAAGCATCCAAACAGTACAATTCGCCAATTTTTTGTTCTTCAAGTTTAAGTGAACAATGAGCCCCAATGGTTAATCCGTTATCGGAAATTATTTGTAACTTTCGACTAGTAGAACAATGAATGGAACAGGTAGACGGTTGAAATCTTTGTATATATTGCTTCTATATAGTATAAGAAACATATATGCAAAGCATCCAAACAGTACAATTCGCCAATTTTTTGTTCTTCAAGTTTAAGTGAACAATGAGCCCCATTGTTAATCCTTTATCGGTAATTGTTTGTAAATTTCGACAAGTAGAACAATGATTGGAACACGTAGACGGTTGAAATCTTTGTATATATTGCTTCCATATAGTCTAAGAAACATGTACGCAAAGCATCCAAACAGTACCATTCGCCAATTTTTTGGTCTTCAAGTTTAAGTGAACAATGAGCCCCAATGGTTAATCCTTTATCGGAAATTATTTGTAATTTTCGACAAGTCGAACAATGAATGGAACAGGTAGACGGTTGAAATATTTGTATATATTGCTTCTATATAATATAAGAAACATATATTCAAAGCATCCAAATAGTACCATTCGCCAATTTTGTGTTCTTCAAGTTTAAGTAAACTACGATCCCCATTGTTAATCCATTAACGGAAATTATTTGTAACTTTCGACAAGTAGAACAATGAATGGAACAGGTAGACGGTTGAAATCATTGTATATATTGCTTCTATATAGTCTAAGAAACATATATGCAAAGCATCCAAACAGTACAATTCGCCAATTTTTTGTTCTTCATGTTTAAGTGAACAATGAGCCCCAATGGTTAATCCTTTATCGGTAATTATTTGTAACTTTCGACAAGTAGAACAATGAATGGAACAGGTAGACGGTTGAAATCTTTGTATATATTGCGTCTATATAGTCTAAGAAACATATATGCAAAGCATCCAAACAGTAACATTCGCCAATTTTTTGATCTTCAAGTTTAAGTGAACAGCGAGCCCCATTGATAATCATGAAATGGAAATTATTTGTAACTTTCTACAAGTAGAACAATGAATAGTACAGGTAGACAGGTGAAATCTTTCTGTATATTGCTTCTAAATAGTCTAAGAAACACATATGCAAAGCATCCAAACAGCACAATTCGCCAATTTTTTGTTCTTCAAGTTTAAGTGAACTGCGAGCTCCATTGTTAATCCTTTAAAGGAAATTATTTGTAACTTTCGACAAGTAGAACAATGAATGGAACTGGTAGACTGTTGAAATCATTGTATATATTGCTTCTATATAGTCTAAGAAACATTTATGCAAAGCATCCAAACAGTACCATTCGCCAATTTTTTGTTCTTCAAGTTTAAGTGAACTACGAGCCCCGTTGTTAATCCCTTAACGGAAATTATTTGTAACTTTCGACAAGCAGAACAGTGAATGGAACAGGTAGACGGTTGAAATCTTTGTATATATTGCTTCTATATAGTATAAGAAACATATATGCAAAGCATCCAAACAGTACAATTCGCCAATTTTTTGTTCTTCAAGTTTAAGTGAACAATGAGCCCCAATGGTTAATCCGTTATCGGAAATTATTTGTAACTTTCGACAAGTAGAACAATGAATGGAACAGGTAGACGGTTGAAATCTTTGTATATATTGCTTCTATATAGTATAAGAAACATATATGCAAAGCATCCAAACAGTACAAATCGCCAATTTTTTGTTTTTCAAGTTTAAGTGAACTACGAGCCCCATTGTTAATCCTTTAAAGGAAATTATTTGTAAATTTCGACAAGTAGAACAATGAATGGAACAGGTAGACTGTTGAAATCATTGTATATATTGCTTCTATATAGTATAAGAAACATATATGCAAAGCATCCAAACAGTACAATTCGCCAATTTTTTGTTCTTCAAGTTTAAGTGAACAATGAGCCCCAATGGTTAATCCGTTATCGGAAATTATTTGTAACTTTCGACAAGTAGAACAATGAATGGAACAGGTAGACGGTTGAAATCTTTGTATATATTGCTTCTATATAGTATAAGAAACATATATGCAAAGCATCCAAACAGTACAAATCGCCAATTTTTTGTTTTTCAAGTTTAAGTGAACTACGAGCCCCATTGTTAATCCTTTAAAGGAAATTATTTGTAAATTTCGACAAGTAGAACAATGAATGGAACAGGTAGACTGTTGAAATCATTGTATATATTGCTTCTATATAGTATAAGAAACATATATGCAAAGCATCCAAACAGTACAATTCGCCAATTTTTTGTTCTTCAAGTTTAAGTGAACAATGAGCCCCATTGTTAATCCTTTAAAGGAAATTATTTGTAACTTTCGACAAGTAGAACAATGAATGGAACAGGTAGACTGTTGAAATCATTGTATATATTGCTTCTATATAGTCTAAGAAGCATTTATGCAAAGCATCCAAACAGTACAATTCGCCAATTTTTTGTTCTTCAAGTTTAAGTAAACTACGATCCCCATTGTTAATCCCTTAACGGAAATTATTTGTAACTTTCGACAAGTAGAACAGTGAATGGAACAGGTAGACGGTTGAAATCTTTGTATATATTGCTTCTATATAGTATAAGAAACATATATGCAAAGCATCCAAACAGTACAATTCGCCAATTTTTTGTTCTTCAAGTTTTAGTAAACTACGATCCCCATTGTTAATCCCTTATCGGAAATTATTTGTAACTTTCGACAAGTAGAACAATGAATGGAACTGGTAGACGGTTGAAATCTTTTTATATATTGCTTCTATATAGTCTAATAAACATATATGCAAAGCATCCAAACAGTACCAGTCGCCAATTTTTTGTTCTTCAAGTTTAAGTGAACAACGAGGCACATTGATAATCATGAAACGGAAATTATTTGTAACTTTCGACAAGATGAACAATGAATGGAACAGGTAGACGGTTGAAATCCTTGTATATATTGCGTCTATATAATCTAAGAAACATATATGCAAAGCATCCAAACAGTACCATTCGCCAATTTTTTGTTCTTCAAGTTTAAGTGAACTACGAGCCCCGTTGTTAATCCTTTAAAGGAAATTATTTGTAAATTTCGGCAAGTAGAACAATGAAAGGAATAGGTAGACGGTTGAAATCATTGTATATATTGCTTCTATATAGTCTAAGAAACATATATGCAAAGCATCCAAACAGTACAATTCGCCAATTTTTTGTTCTTCAAGTTTAAGTAAACTACGATCCCCATTGTTAATCCATTAACGGAAATTATTTGTAACTTTCGACAAGTAGAACAATGAATGGAACAGGTAGACGGTTGAAATCATTGTATATATTGCTTCTATATAGTCTAAGAAACATATATGCAAAGCATCCAAACAGTACAATTCGCCAATTTTTTGTTCTTCAAGTTTAAGTGAACAATGAGCCCCAATGGTTAATCCTTTATCGGAAATTATTTGTAATTTTCGACAAGTAGAACAATGAATGGAACAGGTAGAAGTTTGAATTCTTTGTATATATTGCTTCTATATAATCTAAGAAACATATATGCAAAGCATCTAAACAGTAACAATCGCCAATTTTTTGATCTTCATGTTTAAGTGAACAGCGAGCCCCATTGTTAATCCTTTAAAGGAAATTATTTGTAAATTTCGACAAGTAGAACAATGAATGGAACAGGTAGACTGTTGAAATCATTGTATATATTGCTTCTATATAGTCTAAGAAACATGTAGGCAAAGCATCCAAACAGTACCATTCGCCAATTTTTTGGTATTCAAGTTTAAGTGAACAATAAGCCCCAATGGTTAATCCTTTATCGGAAATTATTTGTAATTTTCGACAAGTCGAACAATGAATGGAACAGGTAGACGGTTGAAATATTTGTATATATTGCTTCTATATAGTCTACGAAACATATATGCAAAGCATCCAAACAGTACAATTCGCCAATTTTTTGTTCTTCAAGTTTAAGTGAACAATGAGCCCCAATGGTTAATCCGTTATCGGAAATTATTTGTAACTTTCGACAAGTAGAACAATGAATGGAACAGGTGGACGGTTGAAATCTTTGTATATATTACTTCTATATAGTCTAAGAAACATATATGCAAAGCATCCAAACAGTACCATTCGACACTTTTTTATTCTTCAAGTTTAAGTGAACAACGAGCCCCATTGTTAATCCTTTAAAGGAAATTATTTGTAACTTTCGACAAGTAGAACAATGAATGGATCATGTAGACGGTTGAAATCTTTGTGTATATTGCTTCCATATAGTCTAAGAAACATGTACGCAAAGCATCCAAAAAGTACCATTCGCCAATTTTTTGTTCTTCAAGTTTAAGTGAACAATGAGCCCCAATGGTTAATCCTTTATCGGAAATTATTTGTAATTTTCGACAAGTAGAACAATGAATGGAACAGGTAGACGGTTGAAATATTTGTATATATTGCTTCTATATAATCTAAGAAACATATATGCAAAGCATCTAAACAGTAACAATCGCCAATTTTTTGATCTTCAAGTTTAAGTGAACAGCGAGCCCCATTGATAATCATGAAATGGAAAATATTTGTAACTTTCTACAAGTAGAACAATGAATAGTACAGGTAGACGGGTGAAATCTTTCTATATATTGCTTCTAAATAGTCTAAGAAACATATATGCAAAGCATCCAAACAGTACAATTCGCCAATTTATTGTTCTTCAAGTTTAAGTGAACAACGAGCCACATTGTTAATCCTTTAAAGGAAATTATTTGTAACTTTCGACAAGTAGAACAATGAATGGAACAGGTAGACTGTTGAAATCATTGTATATATTGCTTCTATATAGTCTAAGAAGCATTTATGCAAAGCATCCAAACAGTACAATTCGCCAATTTTTTGTTCTTCAAGTTTAAGTAAACTACGATCCCCATTGTTAATCCCTTGACGGAAATTATTTGTAACTTTCGACAAGTAGAACAGTGAATGGAACAGGTAGACGGTTGAAATCTTTGTATATATTGCTTCTATATAGTATAAGAAACATATATGCAAAGCATCCAAACAGTACAATTCGCCAATTTTTTGTTCTTCAAGTTTTAGTAAACTACGATCCCCATTGTTAATCCCTTATCGGAAATTATTTGTAACTTTCGACAAGTAGAACAATGAATGGAACTGGTAGACGGTTGAAATCTTTTTATATATTGCTTCTATATAGTCTAATAAACATATATGCAAAGCATCCAAACAGTACCAGTCGCCAATTTTTTGTTCTTCAAGTTTAAGTGAACAACGAGGCACATTGATAATCATGCAAACGGAAATTATTTGTAACTTTCGCCAAGATGAACAATGAATAGTACAGGTAGACAGGTGAAATCTTTCTGTATATTGCTTCTTAATAGTCTAAGAAACACATATGCAAAGCATCCAAACAGCACAATTCGCCAATTTTTTGTTCTTCAAGTTTAAGTGAACTGCGAGCTCCATTGTTAATCCTTTAAAGGAAATTATTTGTAACTTTCGACAAGTAGAACAATGAATGGAACTGGTAGACTGTTGAAATCATTGTATATATTGCTTCTATATAGTCTAAGAAACATTTATGCAAAGCATCCAAACAGTACAATTCGCCAATTTTTTGTTCTTCAAGTTTAAGTAGACTACGATCCCCATTGTTAATCCCTTAACGGAAATTATTTGTAACTTTCGACAAGTAGAACAATGAATGGAACAGGTAGACTGTTGAAATCATTATATATATTGCTTCTATATAGTCTAAGAAACATGTAGGCAAAGCATCCAAACAGTACCATTCGCCAATTTTTTGGTATTCAAGTTTAAGTGAACAATGAGCCCCAATGGTTAATCCGTTATCGGAAATTATTTGTAACTTTCGACAAGTAGAACAATGAATGGAACAGGTAGACGGTTGAAATCTTTGTATATATTGCTTCTATATAGTATAAGAAACATATATGCAAAGCATCCAAACAGTACCAATCGCCAATTTTTTGTTTTTCAAGTTTAAGTGAACTACGAGCCCCATTGTTAATCCTTTATCGGAAATTATTTGTAACTTTCGACAAGTAGAACAGTGAATGGAACAGGTAGACGGTTGAAATCTTTGTATATATTGCTTCTATATAGTATAAGAAACATATATGCAAAGCATCCAAACAGTACAATTCGCCAATTTTTTGTTCTTCAAGTTTTAGTAAACTACGATCCCCATTGTTAATCCCTTATCGGAAATTATTTGTAACTTTCGACAAGTAGAACAATGAATGGAACTGGTAGACGGTTGAAATCTTTTTATATATTGCTTCTATATAGTCTAATAAACATATATGCAAAGCATCCAAACAGTACCAGTCGCCAATTTTTTGTTCTTCAAGTTTAAGTGAACAACGAGGCACATTGATAATCATGCAAACGGAAATTATTTGTAACTTTCGCCAAGATGAACAATGAATAGTACAGGTAGACAGGTGAAATCTTTCTGTATATTGCTTCTAAATAGTCTAAGAAACATATATGCAAAGCATCCAAACAGTACAATTCGCCAATTTATTGTTCTTCAAGTTTAAGTGAACAACGAGCCACATTGTTAATCCTTTAAAGGAAATTATTTGTAACTTTCGACAAGTAGAACAATGAATGGAACAGGTAGACTGTTGAAATCATTGTATATATTGCTTCTATATAGTCTAAGAAGCATTTATGCAAAGCATCCAAACAGTACAATTCGCCAATTTTTTGTTCTTCAAGTTTAAGTAAACTACGATCCCCATTGTTAATCCCTTAACGGAAATTATTTGTAACTTTCGACAAGTAGAACAGTGAATGGAACAGGTAGACGGTTGAAATCTTTGTATATATTGCTTCTATATAGTATAAGAAACATATATGCAAAGCATCCAAACAGTACAATTCGCCAATTTTTTGTTCTTCAAGTTTAAGTGAACAATGAGCCCCAATGGTTAATCCGTTATCGGAAATTATTTGTAACTTTCGACAAGTAGAACAATGAATGGAACAGGTAGACGGTTGAAATCTTTGTATATATTGCTTCTATATAGTATAAGAAACATATATGCAAAGAATCCAAACAGTACCAATCGCCAATTTTTTGTTTTTCAAGTTTAAGTGAACTACGAGCCCCATTGTTAATCCTTTATCGGAAATTATTTGTAACTTTCGACAAGTAGAACAGTGAATGGAACAGGTAGACGGTTGAAATCTTTGTATATATTGCTTCTATATAGTATAAGAAACATATATGCAAAGCATCCAAACAGTACAATTCGCCAATTTTTTGTTCTTCAAGTTTTAGTAAACTACGATCCCCATTGTTAATCCCTTATCGGAAATTATTTGTAACTTTCGACATGTAGAACAATGAATGGAACTGGTAGACGGTTGAAATCTTTTTATATATTGCTTCTATATAGTCTAATAAACATATATGCAAAGCATCCAAACAGTACAAGTCGCCAATTTTTTGTTCTTCAAGTTTAAGTGAACAACGAGGCACATTGATAATCATGCAAACGGAAATTATTTGTAACTTTCGCCAAGATGAACAATGAATAGTACAGGTAGACAGGTGAAATCTTTCTGTATATTGCTTCTAAATAGTCTAAGAAACACATATGCAAAGCATCCAAACAGCACAATTCGCCAATTTTTTGTTCTTCAAGTTTAAGTGAACTGCGAGCTCCATTGTTAATCCTTTAAAGGAAATTATTTGTAACTTTCCACAAGTAGAACAATGAATGGAACTGGTAGACTGTTGAAATCATTGTATATATTGCTTCTATATAGTCTAAGAAACATTTATGCAAAGCATCCAAACAGTACAATTCGCCAATTTTTTGTTCTTCAAGTTTAAGTAAACTACGATCCCCATTGTTAATCCCTTAACGGAAATTATTTGTAACTTTCGACAAGTAGAACAGTGAATGGAACAGGTAGACGGTTGAAATCTTTGTATATATTGCTTCTATATAGTATAAGAAACATATATGCAAAGCATCCAAACAGTACAATTCGCCAATTTTTTGTTCTTCAAGTTTTAGTAAACTACGATCCCCATTGTTAATCCCTTATCGGAAATTATTTGTAACTTTCGACAAGTAGAACAATGAATGGAACTGGTAGACGGTTGAAATCTTTTTATATATTGCTTCTATATAGTCTAATAAACATATATGCAAAGCATCCAAACAGTACCAGTCGCCAATTTTTTGTTCTTCAAGTTTAAGTGAACAACGAGGCACATTGATAATCATGCAAACGGAAATTATTTGTAACTTTCGCCAAGATGAACAATGAATAGTACAGGTAGACAGGTGAAATCTTTCTGTATATTGCTTCTTAATAGTCTAAGAAACACATATGCAAAGCATCCAAACAGCACAATTCGCCAATTTTTTGTTCTTCAAGTTTAAGTGAACTGCGAGCTCCATTGTTAATCCTTTAAAGGAAATTATTTGTAACTTTCGACAAGTAGAACAATGAATGGAACTGGTAGACTGTTGAAATCATTGTATATATTGCTTCTATATAGTCTAAGAAACATTTATGCAAAGCATCCAAACAGTACAATTCGCCAATTTTTTGTTCTTCAAGTTTAAGTAGACTACGATCCCCATTGTTAATCCCTTAACGGAAATTATTTGTAACTTTCGACAAGTAGAACAATGAATGGAACAGGTAGACTGTTGAAATCATTGTATATATTGCTTCTATATAGTCTAAGAAATATGTAGGCAAAGCATCCAAACAGTACCATTCGCCAATTTTTTGGTATTCAAGTTTAAGTGAACAATGAGCCCCAATGGTTAATCCGTTATCGGAAATTATTTGTAACTTTCGACAAGTAGAACAATGAATGGAACAGGTAGACGGTTGAAATCTTTGTATATATTGCTTCTATATAGTATAAGAAACATATATGCAAAGCATCCAAACAGTACCAATCGCCAATTTTTTGTTTTTCAAGTTTAAGTGAACTACGAGCCCCATTGTTAATCCTTTATCGGAAATTATTTGTAACTTTCGACAAGTAGAACAGTGAATGGAACAGGTAGACGGTTGAAATCTTTGTATATATTGCTTCTATATAGTATAAGAAACATATATGCAAAGCATCCAAACAGTACAATTCGCCAATTTTTTGTTCTTCAAGTTTTAGTAAACTACGATCCCCATTGTTAATCCCTTATCGGAAATTATTTGTAACTTTCGACAAGTAGAACAATGAATGGAACTGGTAGACGGTTGAAATCTTTTTATATATTGCTTCTATATAGTCTAATAAACATATATGCAAAGCATCCAAACAGTACCAGTCGCCAATTTTTTGTTCTTCAAGTTTAAGTGAACAACGAGGCACATTGATAATCATGCAAACGGAAATTATTTGTAACTTTCGCCAAGATGAACAATGAATAGTACAGGTAGACAGGTGAAATCTTTCTGTATATTGCTTCTAAATAGTCTAAGAAACATATATGCAAAGCATCCAAACAGTACAATTCGCCAATTTATTGTTCTTCAAGTTTAAGTGAACAACGAGCCACATTGTTAATCCTTTAAAGGAAATTATTTGTAACTTTCGACAAGTAGAACAATGAATGGAACAGGTAGACTGTTGAAATCATTGTATATATTGCTTCTATATAGTCTAAGAAGCATTTATGCAAAGCATCCAAACAGTACAATTCGCCAATTTTTTGTTCTTCAAGTTTAAGTAAACTACGATCCCCATTGTTAATCCCTTAACGGAAATTATTTGTAACTTTCGACAAGTAGAACAGTGAATGGAACAGGTAGACGGTTGAAATCTTTGTATATATTGCTTCTATATAGTATAAGAAACATATATGCAAAGCATCCAAACAGTACAATTCGCCAATTTTTTGTTCTTCAAGTTTAAGTGAACAATGAGCCCCAATGGTTAATCCGTTATCGGAAATTATTTGTAACTTTCGACAAGTAGAACAATGAATGGAACAGGTAGACGGTTGAAATCTTTGTATATATTGCTTCTATATAGTATAAGAAACATATATGCAAAGCATCCAAACAGTACCAATCGCCAATTTTTTGTTTTTCAAGTTTAAGTGAACTACGAGCCCCATTGTTAATCCTTTATCGGAAATTATTTGTAACTTTCGACAAGTAGAACAGTGAATGGAACAGGTAGACGGTTGAAATCTTTGTATATATTGCTTCTATATAGTATAAGAAACATATATGCAAAGCATCCAAACAGTACAATTCGCCAATTTTTTGTTCTTCAAGTTTTAGTAAACTACGATCCCCATTGTTAATCCCTTATCGGAAATTATTTGTAACTTTCGACATGTAGAACAATGAATGGAACTGGTAGACGGTTGAAATCTTTTTATATATTGCTTCTATATAGTCTAATAAACATATATGCAAAGCATCCAAACAGTACCAGTCGCCAATTTTTTGTTCTTCAAGTTTAAGTGAACAACGAGGCACATTGATAATCATGCAAACGGAAATTATTTGTAACTTTCGCCAAGATGAACAATGAATAGTACAGGTAGACAGGTGAAATCTTTCTGTATATTGCTTCTAAATAGTCTAAGAAACACATATGCAAAGCATCCAAACAGCACAATTCGCCAATTTTTTGTTCTTCAAGTTTAAGTGAACTGCGAGCTCCATTGTTAATCCTTTAAAGGAAATTATTTGTAACTTTCGACAAGTAGAACAATGAATGGAACTGGTAGACTGTTGAAATCATTGTATATATTGCTTCTATATAGTCTAAGAAACATTTATGCAAAGCATCCAAACAGTACAATTCGCCAATTCATTGTTCTTCAAGTTTAAGTGAACAACCAGCCCCATTGTTAATCCTTTAATGGAAATTATTTGTTACTTTCGACAAGTAGAACAATGAATGGAACAGTTAGACGGTTGAGATCTTTGTATATATTGCTTCTATATAGTCTAAGAAACATATATGCAAAGCATCCAAACAGTACAATTCGCCAATTTCTTGTTCTTCAAGTTTAAGTAAACTACGATCCCCATTGTTAATCCCTTAACGGAAATTATTTGTAACTTTCGACAAGTAGAACAGTGAATGGAACAGGTAGACGGTTGAAATCTTTGTATATATTGCTTCTATATAGTATAAGAAACATATATGCAAAGCATCCAAACAGTACAATTCGCCAATTTTTTGTTCTTCAAGTTTAAGTGAACAATGAGCCCCAATGGTTAATCCGTTATCGGAAATTATTTGTAACTTTCGACAAGTAGAACAATGAATGGAACAGGTAGACGGTTGAAATCTTTGTATATATTGCTTCTATATAGTATAAGAAACATATATGCAAAGCATCCAAACAGTACCAATCGCCAATTTTTTGTTCTTCAAGTTTAAGTGAACTACGAGCCCCATTGTTAATCCTTTATCGGAAATTATTTGTAACTTTCGACAAGTAGACCAATGAATGGAACAGGTAGACGGTTGAAATCTTCGTATATATTGCTTCTATATAGTCTAAGAAACATATATGCAAAGCATCCAGTCAGTACAATTCGCCAATTTTTTGTTCTTCAAGTTTAAGTGAACAATGAGCCCCAATGGTTAATCCTTTATCGGAAATTATTTGTAACTTTCGACAAGTAGAACAATGAATGGAACAGGTAGACGGTTGAAATCTTTGTATATATTGCTTCTATATAGTCGAAGAAACATATATGCAAAGCATCCAAACAGTACAATTCGCCAATTCATTGTTCTTCAAGTTTAAGTGAACAACCAGCCCCATTGTTAATCCTTTAATGGAAATTATTTGTTACTTTCGACAAGTAGAACAATGAATGGAACAGTTAGACGGTTGAGATCTTTGTATATATTGCTTCTATATAGTCTAAGAAACATATATGCAAAGCATCCAAACAGTACAATTCGCCAATTTCTTGTTCTTCAAGTTTAAGTAAACTACGATCCCCATTGTTAATCCCTTAACGGAAATTATTTGTAACTTTCGACAAGTAGAACAATGAATGGAACAGGTAGACGGTTGAAATCTTTGTATATATTGCTTCTATATAGTCTAAGAAACATATATGCAAAGCGTCCAAACAGTACAATTCGCCAATTATTTGATCTTCAAGTTTAAGTGAACTACGAGCCCCATTGTTAATCCTTTAACGGAAATTAATTGTAACTTTCTACAAGTAGAACAATGATTGGAACACGTAGACGGTTGAAATCTTTGTATATATTGCTTCCATATAGTCTAAGAAACATGTACGCAGAGCAACCAAACAGTACCATTCGCCAATTTTTTGGTCTTCAAGTTTAAGTGAACAATGAGCCCCAATGGATAATCCGTTATCGGAAATTATTTGTAACTTTCGACAAGTAGAACAATGAATGGAACAGGTAGACGGTTGAAATCTTTGTATATATTGCTTCTATATAGTCTAAGAAACATATATGCAAAGCGTCCAAACAGTACAATTCGCCAATTATTTGATTTTCAAGTTTAAGTGAACTACGAGCCCCATTGTTAATCCTTTAACGGAAATTAATTGTAACTTTCTACAAGTAGAACAATGATTGGAACACGTAGACGGTTGAAATCTTTGTATATATTGCTTCCATATAGTCTAAGAAACATGTACGCAAAGCATCCAAACAGTACCATTCGCCAATTTTTTGTTCTTCAAGTTTAAGTGAACTACGAGCCCCACTGTTAATCCTTTAAAGGAAATTATTTGTAAATTTCGGCAAGTAGAACAATGAATGGAATAGGTAGACGGTTGAAATCATTGTATATATTGCTTCTATATAGTCTAAGAAACATATATGCAAAGCATCCAGACAGTACAATTCGCCAATTTCTTGTTCTTCAAGTTTAAGTAAACTACGATCCCCATTGTTAATCCCTTAACGGAAATTATTTGTAACTTTCGACAAGTAGATCAATGAATGGAACAGGTAGACGGTTGAAATCTTTGTATATATTGCTTCTATAAAGTCTAAGAAACATATATGCAAATCATCCAAACAGTACAATTCGCCAATTATTTGTTCTTCAAGTTTAAGTGAACTACGATCCCCATTGTTAATACTTTAACGGAAATTATGTGTAACTTGCGACAAGTAGAACAATGAATGGAACAGGTAGACGGTTGAAATCAATGTATATATTGCTTCTATATAGACTAAGAAACATATATGCAAAGCATCCAAACAGTACCATTCGCCACTTTTTTGTTCTTCAAGTTTAAGTGAACAACGAGCCCCATTGTTAATCCTTTAAAGGAAATTATTTGTAAATTTCGACAAGTTGAACAATGATTGGAACACGTAGACGGTTGAAATCTTTGTATATATTGCTTCCATATAGTCTAAGAAACATGTACGCAAAGCATCCAAACAGTACAATTCGCCAATTTTTTGTTCTTCAAGTTTAAGTGAACAATGAGCCCCAATGGTTAATCCTTTATCGGAAATTATTTGTAACTTTCGACAAGTAGAACAATTAATGGAACAGGTAGACGGTTGAAATCTTTGTATATATTGCTTCTATATAGTCTAAGAAACATATATGCAAAGCATCCAAACAGTACAATTCGCCAATTTATTGTTCTTCAAGTTTAAGTTAACAACGAGCCCCATTGTTAATCCTTTAAAGGAAATTATGTGTAAATTTCGACAAGTAGAACAATGATTGGAACACGTAGACGGTTGAAATCTTAGTATATATTGCTTCCTTATAGTCTAAGAAACATGTACGCAAAGCATCCAAACAGTACCATTCGCCAATTTTTTGGTCTGCAAGTTTAAGTGAACAATGAGCCCCAATGGTTAATCCTTTATCGGAAATTATTTGTAATTTTCGACAAGTCGAACAATGAATGGAACAGGTAGACGGTTGAAATATTTGTATATATTGCTTCTATATAATATAAGAAACATATATTCAAAGCATCCAAATAGTACCATTCGCCAAGTTTTTGTTCTTCCAGTTTAAGTGAACTACGAGCCCCATTGTTAATCCTTTAATGGAAATTATTTGTAAATTTCGGCAAGTAGAACAATGAATGGAATAGGTAGACGGTTGAAATCATTGTATATATTGCTTCTATATAGTCTAAGAAACATATATGCAAAGCATCCAAACAGTACAATTCGCCAATTTCTTGTTCTTCAAGTTTAAGTAAACTACGATCCCCATTGTTAATCCCTTAACGGAAATTATTTGTAACTTTCGACAAGTAGAACAATGAATGGAACAGGTAGACGATTGAAATCTTTGTATATATTGCTTCTATAAAGTCTAAGAAACATATATGCAAATCATCCAAACAGTACAATTCGCCAATTATTTGTTCTTCAAGTTTAAGTGAACTACGAGCCCCATTGTTAATCCTTTAACGGAAATTAATTGTAACTTTCTACAAGTAGAACAATGAATGGAACAGGTAGACGGTTGAGATCTTTGTATATATTGCTTCTATATAGTCTAAGAAACATATATGCAAAGCATCCAAACAGTACAATTCGCCAATTTCTTGTTCTTCAAGTTTAAGTGAACTACGAGCCCCATTGTTAATCCTTTACCGGAAATTATTTGTAACTTTCGACAAGTAGACCAATGAATGGAACAGGTAGACGGTTGAAATCTTCGTATATATTGCTTCTATATAGTCTAAGAAACATATATGCAAAGCATCCAGTCAGTACAATTCGCCAATTTTTTGTTCTTCAAGTTTAAGTGAACAATGAGCCCCAATGGTTAATCCTTTATCGGAAATTATTTGTAACTTGCGACAAGTAGAACAATGAATGGAACAGGTAGACGGTTGAAATCTTCGTATATATTGCTTCTATATAGTCTAAGAAACATATATGCAAAGCATCCAGTAAGTACAATTCGCCAATTTTTTGTTCTTCAAGTTTAAGTGAACAATGAGCCCCAATGGTTAATCCTTTATCGGAAATTATTTGTAACTTTCGACAAGTAGAACAATGAATGGAACAGGTAGACGGTTGAAATCTTTGTATATATTGCTTCTATATAGTCGAAGAAACATATATGCAAAGCATCCAAACAGTACAATTCGCCAATTCATTGTTCTTCAAGTTTAAGTGAACAACGAGCCCCATTGTTAATCCTTTAATGGAAATTATTTGTTACTTTCGACAAGTAGAACAATGAATGGAACAGGTAGACGGTTGAGATCTTTGTATATATTGCTTCTATATAGTCTAAGAAACATATATGCAAAGCATCCAAACAGTACAATTCGCCAATTTCTTGTTCTTCAAGTTTAAGTAAACTACGATCCCCATTGTTAATCCCTTATCGGAAATTATTTGTAACTTTCGACAAGTAGAACAATGAATGGAACTGGTAGACGGTTGAAATCTTTTTATATATTGCTTCTATATAGTCTAATAAACATATATGCAAAGCATCCAAACAGTACCAGTCGCCAATTTTTTGTTCTTCAAGTTTAAGTGAACAACGAGGCACATTGATAATCATGCAAACGGAAATTATTTGTAACTTTCGCCAAGATGAACAATGAATAGTACAGGTAGACAGGTGAAATCTTTCTGTATATTGCTTCTAAATAGTCTAAGAAACATATATGCAAAGCATCCAAACAGTACAATTCGCCAATTTATTGTTCTTCAAGTTTAAGTGAACTACGATCCCCATTGTTAATACTTTAACGGAAATTATGTGTAACTTGCGACAAGTAGAACAATGAATGGAACAGGTAGACGGTTGAAATCAATGTATATATTGCTTCTATATAGACTAAGAAACATATATGCAAAGCATCCAAACAGTACCATTCGCCACTTTTTTGTTCTTCAAGTTTAAGTGAACAACGAGCCCCATTGTTAATCCTTTAAAGGAAATTATTTGTAAATTTCGACAAGTAGAACAATGATTGGAACACGTAGACGGTTGAAATCTTTGTATATATTGCTTCCATATAGTCTAAGAAACATGTACGCAAAGCATCCAAACAGTACAATTCGCCAATTTTTTGTTCTTCAAGTTTAAGTGAACAATGAGCCCCAATGGTTAATCCTTTATCGGAAATTATTTGTAACTTTCGACAAGTAGAACAATTAATGGAACAGGTAGACGGTTGAAATCTTTGTATATATTGCTTCTATATAGTCTAAGAAACATATATGCAAAGCATCCAAACAGTACAATTCGCCAATTTATTGTTCTTCAAGTTTAAGTTAACAACGAGCCCCATTGTTAATCCTTTAAAGGAAATTATGTGTAAATTTCGACAAGTAGAACAATGATTGGAACACGTAGACGGTTGAAATCTTAGTATATATTGCTTCCTTATAGTCTAAGAAACATGTACGCAAAGCATCCAAACAGTACCATTCGCCAATTTTTTGGTCTGCAAGTTTAAGGGAACAATGAGCCCCAATGGTTAATCCTTTATCGGAAATTATTTGTAATTTTCGACAAGTCGAACAATGAATGGAACAGGTAGACGGTTGAAATATTTGTATATATTGCTTCTATATAATATAAGAAACATATATTCAAAGCATCCAAATAGTACCATTCGCCAATTTTTTGTTCTTCCAGTTTAAGTGAACTACGAGCCCCATTGTTGATCCTTTAAAGGAAATTATTTGTAAATTTCGGCAAGGAGAACAATGAATGGAATAGGTAGACAGTTGAAATCATTGTATATATTGCTTCTATATAGTCTAAGAAACATATATGCAAAGCATCCAAACAGTACAATTCGCCAATTTCTTGTTCTTCAAGTTTAAGTAAACTACGATCCCCATTGTTAATCCCTTAACGGAAATTATTTGTAACTTTCGACAAGTAGAACAATGAATGGAACAGGTAGACGATTGAAATCTTTGTATATATTGCTTCTATAAAGTCTAAGAAACATATATGCAAATCATCCAAACAGTACAATTCGCCAATTATTTGTTCTTCAAGTTTAAGTGAACTACGAGCCCCATTGTTAATCCTTTAACGGAAATTAATTGTAACTTTCTACAAGTAGAACAATGAATGGAACAGGTAGACGGTTGAAATCTTTGTATATATTGCTTCTATATAGTCTAAGAAACATATATGCAAAGCATCCAAACAGTACAATTCGCCAATTTATTGTTCTTCAAGTTTAAGTTAACAACGAGCCCCATTGTTAATCCTTTAAAGGAAATTATGTGTAAATTTCGACAAGTAGAACAATGATTGGAACACGTAGACGGTTGAAATCTTTGTATATATTGCTTCCATATAGTCTAAGAAACATGTACGCAAAGCATCCAAACAGTACCATTCGCCAATTTTTTGGTCTTCAAGTTTAAGTGAACAATGAGCCCCAATGGTTAATCCTTTATCGGAAATTATTTGTAAATTTCGACAAGTCGAACAATGAATGGAACAGGTAGACGGTTGAAATATTTGTATATATTGCTTCTATATAATATAAGAAACATATATTCAAAGCATCCAAATAGTACCATTCGCCAATTTTTTGTTCTTCAAGTTTAAGTGAACTACGAGCCCCATTGTTAATCCTTTAAAGGAAATTATTTGTAAATTTCGGCAAGTAGAACAATGAATGGAATAGGTAGACGGTTGAAATCATTGTATATATTGCTTCTATATAGTCTAAGAAACATATATGCAAAGCATCCAAACAGTACAATTCGTCAATTTCTTGTTCTTCAAGTTTAAGTGAACTACGAGCCCCATTGTTAATACTTTATCGGAAATTATTTGTAACTTGCGACAAGTAGAACAATGAATGGAACAGGTAGACGGTTGAAATCTTCGTATATATTTCTTCTATATAGTCTAAGAAACATATATGCAAAGCATCCAGTCAGTACAATTCGCCAATTTTTTGTTCTTCAAGTTTAAGTGAACAATGAGCCCCAATGGTTAATCCTTTATCGGAAATTATTTGTAACTTTCGACAAGTAGAACAATGAATGGAACAGGTAGACGGTTGAAATCTTTGTATATATTGCTTCTATATAGTCGAAGAAACATATATGCAAAGCATCCAAACAGTACAATTCGCCAATTCATTGTTCTTCAAGTTTAAGTGAACAACGAGCCCCATTGTTAATCCTTTAATGGAAATTATTTGTTACTTTCGACAAGTAGAACAATGAATGGAACAGGTAGACGGTTGAGATCTTTGTATATATTGCTTCTATATAGTCTAAGAAACATATATGCAAAGCATCCAAACAGTACAATTCGCCAATTTCTTGTTCTTCAAGTTTAAGTAAACTACGATCCCCATTGTTAATCCCTTAACGGAAATTATTTGTAACTTTCGACAAGTAGAACAATGAATGGAACAGGTAGACGGTTGAAATCTTTGTATATATTGCTTCTATATAGTCTAAGAAAGATATATGCAAAGCGTCCAAACAGTACAATTAGCCAATTATTTGATCTTCAAGTTTAAGTGAACTACGAGCCCCATTGTTAATCCTTTAACGGAAATTAATTGTAACTTTCTACAAGTAGAACAATGATTGGAACACGTAGACGGTTGAAATCTTTGTATATATTGCTTCCATATAGTCTAAGAAACATGTACGCAGAGCATCCAAACAGTACCATTCGCCAATTTTTTGGTCTTCAAGTTTAAGTGAACAATGAGCCCCAATGGATAATCCGTTATCGGAAATTATTTGTAACTTTCGACAAGTAGAACAATGAATGGAACAGGTAGACGGTTGAAATCTTTGTATATATTGCTACTATATAGTCTAAGAAACATATATGCAAAGCGTCCAAACAGTACAATTCGCCAATTATTTGATTTTCAAGTTTAAGTGAACTACGAGCCCCATTGTTAATCCTTTAACGGAAATTAATTGTAACTTTCTACAAGTAGAACAATGATTGGAACACGTAGACGGTTGAAATCTTTGTATATATTGCTTCCATATAGTCTAAGAAACATGTACGCAAAGCATCCAAACAGTACAATTCGTCAATTTCTTGTTCTTCAAGTTTAAGTGAACTACGAGCCCCATTGTTAATACTTTATCGGAAATTATTTGTAACTTGCGACAAGTAGAACAATGAATGGAACAGGTAGACGGTTGAAATCAATGTATATATTGCTTCTATATAGTCTAAGAAACATATATGCAATGCATCCAAACAGTACCATTCGCCACTTTTTTGTTCTTCATGTTTAAGTGATCAACGAGCCCCATTGTTAATCCTTTAAAGGAAATTATTTGTAAATTTCGACAAGTAGAACAATGATTGGAACACGTAGACGGTTGAAATCTTTGTATATATTGCTTCCATATAGTCTAAGAAACATGTACGCAAAGCATCCAAACAGTAAAATTCGCCAATTTTTTGTTCTTCAAGTTTAAGTGAACAATGAGCCCCATTGGTTAATCCTTTATCGGTAATTATTTGTAATTTTCGACAAGTAGAACAATGAATGGAACAGGTAGACGGTTGAAATATTTGTATATATTGCTTCTATATAATCTAAGAAACATATGTGCAAAGCATCTAAACAGTAACAATCGCCAATTTTTTGATCTTCAAGTTTAAGTGAACATCGAGCCCCATTGATAATCATGAAATGGAAATTATTTGTAACTTTCTACAAGTAGAACAATGAATAGTACAGGTAGACGGGTGAAATCTTTCTATATATTGCTTCTACATAGTCTAAGAAATATCTATGCAAAGCATCCAAACAGTACAATTCGCCAATTTTTTGTTCTTCAAATTTAAGTGAACTACGAGCCCCATTGTTAATCCTTTAACGGAAATTAATTGTAACTTTCTACAAGTAGAACAATGATTGGAACACGTAGACGGTTGAAATCTTTGTATATATTGCTTCCATATAGTCTAAGAAACATGTACGCAAAGCATCCAAACAGTAAAATTCGCCAATTTTTTGTTCTTCAAGTTTAAGTGAACAATGAGCCCCATTGGTTAATCCTTTATCGGAAATTATTTGTAATTTTCGACAAGTAGAACAATGAATGGAACAGGTAGACGGTTGAAATATTTGTATATATTGCTTCTATATAATCTAAGAAACATATGTGCAAAGCATCTAAACAGTAACAATCGCCAATTTTTTGATCTTCAAGTTTAAGTGAACAGCGAGCCCCATTGATAATCATGAAATGGAAATTATTTGTAACTTTCTACAAGTAGAACAATGAATAGTACAGGTAGACGGGTGAAATCTTTCTATATATTGCTTCTACATAGTCTAAGAAATATCTATGCAATGCATCCAAACAGTACAATTCGCCAATTTTTTGTTCTTCAAATTTAAGTGAACTACGAGCCCCATTGTTAATCCTTTAACGGAAATTAATTGTAACTTTCTACAAGTAGAACAATGATTGGAATACGTAGACGGTTGATATCTTTGTATATATTGCTTCCATATAGTCTAAGAAACATATATGCAAAGCATCCAAACAGTACCATTCGCCAATTTTTTGTTCTTCAAGTTTAAGTGAACAATGAGACCCATTGTTAATCCTTTATCGGAAATTATTTGTAACTTTCGACAAGTAGATCAATGAATGGAACAGGTAGACAGTTGAAATCTTTGTATATATTGCTTCTATATAGTCTAAGAAACATATATGCAAAGCATCCAAACAGTACAATTAGCCAATTTTTTGTTCTTCAAGTTTAAGTGAACAATGAACCCCAATGGTTAATCCTTTATCGGAAATTATTTGTAACTTTCGACAAGTAGAGCAATGAATGGAACAGGTAGACGGTTGAAATCTTTGTATATATTGCTTCTATATAGTCTAAGAAACATGTACGCAAAGCATCCAAACAGTACCATGCGCCAATTTTTTGTTCTTCAAGTTTAAGTGAACAATGAGCCCCAATGGTTAATCCTTTATCGGAAATTATTTGTAATTTTCGACAAGTAGAGCAATGAATGGAACTGGTAGACGGTTGAAATCTTTGTATATATTGCTTCCATATAGTTTAAGAAACATGTACGCAAAGCATCCAAACAGTACAATTCGCCAATTTTTTGTTCTTCAAGTTTAAGTGAACTACGAGCCCCATTGTTAATCCTTTAAAGGAAATTATTTGTAATTTTCGACAAGTCGAACAATGAATGGAACAGGTAGACGATTGAAATCATTGTATATATTGCTTCTATATAGTCTAAGAAACATATATGCAAAGCATCCAAACAGTACAATTCGCCAATTTCTTGTTCTTCAAGTTTAAGTAAACTACGATCCCCATTGTTAATCCCTTAACGGAAATTATTTGTAACTTTCGACAAGTAGAACAATGAATGGAACAGGTAGACGGTTGAAATCTTTGTATATATTGCTTCTATAAAGTCTAAGAAACATATATGCAAATCATCCAAACAGTACAATTCGCCAATTTTTTGTTCTTCAAGTTTAAGTGAACTACGAGCCCCATTGTTAATACTTTAACGGAAATTATTTGTAACTTGCGACAAGTAGAATAATGAATGGAACAGGTAGACGGTTGAAATCAATGTATATATTGCTTCTATATAGTCTAAGAAACATATATGCAATGCATCCAAACAGTACCATTCCCCACTTTTTTGTTCTTCATGTTTAAGTGAACAACGAGCCCCATTGTTAATCCTTTAAAGGAAATTATTTGTAAATTTCGACAAGTAGAACAATGATTCGGACAGGTAGACGGTTGAAATATTTGTATATATTGCTTCTATATAATCTAAGAAACATATGTGCAAAGCATCTAAACAGTAACAATCGCCAATTTTTTGATCTTCAAGTTTAAGTGAACAGCGAGCCCCATTGATAATCATGAAATGGAAATTATTTGTAACTTTCTACAAGTAGAACAATGAATAGTACAGGTAGACGGGTGAAATCTTTCTATATATTGCTTCTACATAGTCTAAGAAACATCTATGCAAAGCATCCAAACAGTACAATTCGCCAATTTTTTGTTCTTCAAATTTAAGTAAACTACGAGCCCCATTGTTAATCCTTTAACGGAAATTAATTGTAACTTTCTACAAGTAGAACAATGATTGGAACACGTAGACGGTTGAAATCTTTGTATATATTGCTTCCATATAGTCTAAGAAACATATATGCAAAGCATCCAAACAGTACCATTCGCCAATTTTTTGTTCTTCAAGTTTAAGTGAACAATGAGACCCATTGTTAATCCTTTATCGGAAATTATTTGTAACTTTCGACAAGTAGATCAATGATTGGAACAGGTAGACGGTTGAAATCTTTGTATATATTGCTTCTATATAGTCTAAGAAACATATATGCAAAGCATCCAAACAGTACAATTCGCCAATTTTTTGTTCTTCAAGTTTAAGTGAACAATGAACCCCAATGGTTAATCCTTTATCGGAAATTATTTGTAACTTGCGACAAGTAGAATAATGAATGGAACAGGTAGACGGTTGAAATCAATGTATATATTGCTTCTATATAGTCTAAGAAACATATATGCAATGCATCCAAACAGTACCAATCCCCACTTTTTTGTTCTTCATGTTTAAGTGAACAACGAGCCCCATTGTTAATCCTTTAAAGGAAATTATTTGTAAATTTCGACAAGTAGAACAATGATTCGAACAGGTAGACGGTTGAAATATTTGTATATATTGCTTCTATATAATCTAAGAAACATATGTGCAAAGAATCTAAACAGTAACAATCGCCAATTTTTTGATCTTCAAGTTTAAGTGAACAGCGAGCCCCATTGATAATCATGAAATGGAAATTATTTGTAACTTTCTACAAGTAGAACAATGAATAGTACAGGTAGACGGGTGAAATCTTTCTATATATTGCTTCTACATAGTCTAAGAAACATCAAAGCAAAGCATCCAAACAGTACAATTCGCCAATTTTTTGTTCTTCAAATTTAAGTAAACTACGAGCCCCATTGTTATGCCTTTAACGGAAACTAATTGTAACTTTCTACAAGTAGAACAATGATTGGAACACGTAGACGGTTGAAATCTTTGTATATATTGCTTCCATATAGTCTAAGAAACATATGTGCAAAGCATCTAAACAGTAACAATCGCCAATTTTTTGATCTTCAAGTTTAAGTGAACAGCGAGCCCCATTGATAATCATGAAATGGAAATTATTTGTAACTTTCTACAAGTAGAACAATGAATAGTACAGGTAGACGGGTGAAATCTTTATATATATTGCTTCTACATAGTCTAAGAAATATCTATGCAAAGCATCCAAACAGTACAATTCGCCAATTTTTTGTTCTTCAAATTTAAGTGAACTACGAGCCCCATTGTTAATCCTTTAACGGAAATTAATTGTAACTTTCTACAAGTAGAACAATGATTGGAATACGTAGACGGTTGATATCTTTGTATATATTGCTTCCATATAGTCTAAGAAACATATATGCAAAGCATCCAAACAGTACCATTCGCCAATTTTTTGTTCTTCAAGTTTAAGTGAACAATGAGACCCATTGTTAATCCTTTATCGGAAATTATTTGTAAATTTCGACAAGTAGATCAATGAATGGAACAGGTAGACAGTTGAAATCTTTGTATATATTGCTTCTATATAGTCTAAGAAACATATATGCAAAGCATCCAAACAGTACAATTAGCCAATTTTTTGTTCTTCAAGTTTAAGTGAACAATGAACCCCAATGGTTAATCCTTTATCGGAAATTATTTGTAACTTTCGACAAGTAGAACAATGAATGGAACAGGTAGACGGTTGAAATCTTTGTATATATTGCTTCTATATAGTCTAAGAAACATGTACGCATAGCATCCAAACAGTACCATGCGCCAATTTTTTGTTCTTCAAGTTTAAGTGAACAATGAGCCCCAATGGTTAATCCTTTATCGGAAATTATTTGTAATTTTCGACAAGTAGAGCAATGAATGGAACTGGTAGACGGTTGAAATCTTTGTATATATTGCTTCCATATAGTTTAAGAAACATGTACGCAAAGCATCCAAACAGTACAATTCGCCAATTTTTTGTTCTTCAAGTTTAAGTGAACTACGAGCCCCATTGTTAATCCTTTAAAGGAAATTATTTGTAATTTTCGACAAGTCGAACAATGAATGGAACAGGTAGACGGTTGAAATCATTGTATATATTGCTTCTATATAGTCTAAGAAACATATATGCAAAGCATCCAAACAGTAACAATCGCCAATTTTTTGATCTTCAAGTTTAAGTGAACAGCGAGCCCCATTGATAATCATGAAATGGAAATTATTTGTAACTTTCTACAAGTAGAACAATGAATAGTACAGGTAGACGGGTGAAATCTTTCTATATATTGCTTCTACATAGTCTAAGAAACATCAAAGCAAAGCATCCAAACAGTACAATTCGCCAATTTTTTGTTCTTCAAATTTAAGTAAACTACGAGCCCCATTGTTATGCCTTTAACGGAAACTAATTGTAACTTTCTACAAGTAGAACAATGATTGGAACACGTAGACGGTTGAAATCTTTGTATATATTGCTTCCATATAGTCTAAGAAACATATGTGCAAAGCATCTAAACAGTAACAATCGCCAATTTTTTGATCTTCAAGTTTAAGTGAACAGCGAGCCCCATTGATAATCATGAAATGGAAATTATTTGTAACTTTCTACAAGTAGAACAATGAATAGTACAGGTAGACGGGTGAAATCTTTATATATATTGCTTCTACATAGTCTAAGAAATATCTATGCAAAGCATCCAAACAGTACAATTCGCCAATTTTTTGTTCTTCAAATTTAAGTGAACTACGAGCCCCATTGTTAATCCTTTAACGGAAATTAATTGTAACTTTGTACAAGTAGAACAATGATTGGAATACGTAGACGGTTGATATCTTTGTATATATTGCTTCCATATAGTCTAAGAAACATATATGCAAAGCATCCAAACAGTACCATTCGCCAATTTTTTGTTCTTCAAGTTTAAGTGAACAATGAGACCCATTGTTAATCCTTTATCGGAAATTATTTGTAAATTTCGACAAGTAGATCAATGAATGGAACAGGTAGACAGTTGAAATCTTTGTATATATTGCTTCTATATAGTCTAAGAAACATATATGCAAAGCATCCAAACAGTACAATTAGCCAATTTTTTGTTCTTCAAGTTTAAGTGAACAATGAACCCCAATGGTTAATCCTTTATCGGAAATTATTTGTAATTTTCGACAAGTAGAGCAATGAATGGAACTGGTAGACGGTTGAAATCTTTGTATATATTGCTTCCATATAGTTTAAGAAACATGTACGCAAAGCATCCAAACAGTACAATTCGCCAATTTTTTGTTCTTCAAGTTTAAGTGAACTACGAGCCCCATTGTTAATCCTTTAAAGGAAATTATTTGTAATTTTCGACAAGTCGAACAATGAATGGAACAGGTAGACGGTTGAAATCATTGTATATATTGCTTCTATATAGTCTAAGAAACATCAAAGCAAAGCATCCAAACAGTACAATTCGCCAATTTTTTGTTCTTCAAATTTAAGTAAACTACGAGCCCCATTGTTATGCCTTTAACGGAAACTAATTGTAACTTTCTACAAGTAGAACAATGATTGGAACACGTAGACGGTTGAAATCTTTGTATATATTGCTTCCATATAGTCTAAGAAACATATGTGCAAAGCATCTAAACAGTAACAATCGCCAATTTTTTGATCTTCAAGTTTAAGTGAACAGCGAGCCCCATTGATAATCATGAAATGGAAATTATTTGTAACTTTCTACAAGTAGAACAATGAATAGTACAGGTAGACGGGTGAAATCTTTATATATATTGCTTCTACATAGTCTAAGAAATATCTATGCAAAGCATCCAAACAGTACAATTCGCCAATTTTTTGTTCTTCAAATTTAAGTGAACTACGAGCCCCATTGTTAATCCTTTAACGGAAATTAATTGTAACTTTGTACAAGTAGAACAATGATTGGAATACGTAGACGGTTGATATCTTTGTATATATTGCTTCCATATAGTCTAAGAAACATATATGCAAAGCATCCAAACAGTACCATTCGCCAATTTTTTGTTCTTCAAGTTTAAGTGAACAATGAGACCCATTGTTAATCCTTTATCGGAAATTATTTGTAAATTTCGACAAGTAGATCAATGAATGGAACAGGTAGACAGTTGAAATCTTTGTATATATTGCTTCTATATAGTCTAAGAAACATATATGCAAAGCATCCAAACAGTACAATTAGCCAATTTTTTGTTCTTCAAGTTTAAGTGAACAATGAACCCCAATGGTTAATCCTTTATCGGAAATTATTTGTAATTTTCGACAAGTAGAGCAATGAATGGAACTGGTAGACGGTTGAAATCTTTGTATATATTGCTTCCATATAGTTTAAGAAACATGTACGCAAAGCATCCAAACAGTACAATTCGCCAATTTTTTGTTCTTCAAGTTTAAGTGAACTACGAGCCCCATTGTTAATCCTTTAAAGGAAATTATTTGTAATTTTCGACAAGTCGAACAATGAATGGAACAGGTAGACGGTTGAAATCATTGTATATATTGCTTCTATATAGTCTATGAAACATATATGCAAAGCATCCAAACAGTACAATTCGCCAATTTCTTGTTCTTCAAGTTTAAGTAAACTACGATCCCCATTGTTAATCCCTTAACGGAAATTATTTGTAACTTTCGACAAGTAGAACAATGAATGGAACAGGTAGACGGTTGAAATCTTTGTATATATTGCTTCTATAAAGTCTAAGAAACATATATGCAAATCATCCAAACAGTACAATTCGCCAATTTTTTGTTCTTCAAGTTTAAGTGAACTACGAGCCCCATTGTTAATACTTTAACGGAAATTATTTGTAACTTGCGACAAGTAGAATAATGAATGGAACAGGTAGACGGTTGAAATCAATGTATATATTGCTTCTATATAGTCTAAGAAACATATATGCAATGCATCCAAACAGTACCATTCCCCACTTTTTTGTTCTTCATGTTTAAGTGAACAACGAGCCCCATTGTTAATCCTTTAAAGGAAATTATTTGTAAATTTCGACAAGTAGAACAATGATTCGAACAGGTAGACGGTTGAAATATTTGTATATATTGCTTCTATATAATCTAAGAAACATATGTGCAAAGAATCTAAACAGTAACAATCGCCAATTTTTTGATCTTCAAGTTTAAGTGAACAGCGAGCCCCATTGATAATCATGAAATGGAAATTATTTGTAACTTTCTACAAGTAGAACAATGAATAGTACAGGTAGACGGGTGAAATCTTTCTATATATTGCTTCTACATAGTCTAAGAAACATCAAAGCAAAGCATCCAAACAGTACAATTCGCCAATTTTTTGTTCTTCAAATTTAAGTAAACTACGAGCCCCATTGTTATGCCTTTAACGGAAATTAATTGTAACTTTCTACAAGTAGAACAATGATTGGAACACGTAGACGGTTGAAATCTTTGTATATATTGCTTCCATATAGTCTAAGAAACATATATGCAAAGCATCCAAACAGTACCATTCGCCAATTTTTTGTTCTTCAAGTTTAAGTGAACAATGAGACCCATTGTTAATCCTTTATCGGAAATTATTTGTAACTTTCGACAAGTAGATCAATGATTGGAACAGGTAGACGGTTGAAATCTTTGTATATATTGCTTCTATATAGTCTAAGAAACATATATGCAAAGCATCCAAACAGTACAATTCGCCAATTTTTTGTTCTTCAAGTTTAAGTGAACAATGAACCCCAATGGTTAATCCTTTATCGGAAATTATTTGTAACATTCGACAAGTAGAGCTATGAATGGAACAGGTAGACGGTTGAAATCTTTGTATATATTGCTTCTATATAATCTAAGAAACATATGTGCAAAGCATCTAAACAGTAACAATCGCCAATTTTTTGATCTTCAAGTTTAAGTGAACAGCGAGCCCCATTGATAATCATGAAATGGAAATTATTTGTAACTTTCTACAAGTAGAACAATGAATAGTACAGGTAGACGGGTGAAATCTTTCTATATATTGCTTCTACATAGTCTAAGAAACATCTATGCAAAGCATCCAAGCAGTACAATTCGCCAATTTTTTGTTCTTCAAATTTAAGTAAACTACGAGCCCCATTGTTAATCCTTTAACGGAAATTAATTGTAACTTTCTACAAGTAGAACAATGATTGGAACACGTAGACGGTCGAAATCTTTGTATATATTGCTTCCATATAGTCTAAGAAACATATATGCAAAGCATCCAAACAGTACCATTCGCCAATTTTTTGTTCTTCAAGTTTAAGTGAACAATGAGACCCATTGTTAATCCTTTAACGGAAATTATTTGTAACTTTCGAGAAGTAGATCAATGAATGGAACAGGTAGACGGTTGAAATCTTTGTATATATTGCATCTATATAGTCTAAGAAACATATATGCAAAGCATCCAAACAGTACAATTCGCCAATTTTTTGGTCTTCAAGTTTAAGTGAACAATGAGCCCCAATGGTTAATCCTTTATCGGAAATTATTTGTAATTTTCGACAAGTCGAACAATGAATGGAACAGGTAGACGGTTGAAATATTTGTATATATTGCTTCTATATAATATAAGAAACATATATGCAAAGCATCCAAATAGTACCATTCGCCAATTTTTTGTTCTTCAAGTTTAAGTGAACTACGAGCCCCTTTGTTAATCCTTTAAAGGCAATTATTTGTAAATTTCGGCAAGTAGAACAATGAATGGAATAGGTAGACGGTTGAAATCATTGTATATATTGCTTCTACATAGTCTAAGAAACATATATGCAAAGCATCCAAACAGTACAATTCGTCAATTTCTTGTTCTTCAAGTTTAAGTAAACTACGATCCCCATTGTGAATCCCTTAACGGAAATTATTTGTATCCTTCGACAAGTAGAACAATGAATGGAACAGGTAGACGGTTGAAATCTTTGTATATATTGCTTCTATAAAGTCTAAGAAACATATATGCAAATCATCCAAACAGTACAATTCGCCAATTATTTGTTCTTCAAGTTTAAGTGAACTACGAGCCCCATTGTTAATACTTTAACGGAAATTATTTGTAACTTGCGACAAGTAGAACAATGAATGGAACAGGTAGACGGTTGAAATCAATGTATATATTGCTTCTATATAGTCTAAGAAACATATATGCAATGCATCCAAACAGTACCATTCGCCACTTTTTTGTTCTTCATGTTTAAGTGAACAACGAGCCCCATTGTTAATCCTTTAAAGGAAATTATTTGTAAATTTCGACAAGTAGAACAATGATTGGAACACGTAGACGGTTGAAATCTTTGTATATATTGCTTCCATATAGTCTAAGAAACATGTACGCAAAGCATCCAAACAGTACCATTCGCCAATTTTTTGTTCTTCAAGTTTAAGTGAACAATGAGCCCCAATGGTTAATCCTTTATCGGAAATTAGTTGTAATTTTCGACAAGTAGAACAATGAATGGAACAGGTAGACGGTTGAAATATTTGTATATATTGCTTCTATATAATCTACGAAACATATGTGCAAAGCATCTAAACAGTAACAATCGCCAATTTTTTGATCTTCAAGTTTAAGTGAACAGCGAGCCCCATTGATAATCATGAAATGGAAATTATTTGTAACTTTCTACAAGTAGAACAATGAATAGTACAGGTAGACGGGTGAAATCTTTCTATATATTGCTTCTACATAGTCTAAGAAACAACTATGCAAAGCATCCAAACAGTACAATTCGCCAATTTTTTGTTCTTCAAATTTAAGTGAACTACGAGCCCCATTGTTAATCCTTTAACGGAAATTATTTGTAACTTTCGACAAGTAGATCAATGATTGGAACAGGTAGACGGTTGAAATCTTTGTATATATTGCTTCTATATAGTCTAAGAAACATATATGCAAAGCATCTAAACAGTAACAATCGCCAATTTTTTGATCTTCAAGTTTAAGTGAACAGCGAGCCCCATTGATAATCATGAAATGGAAATTATTTGTAACTTTCTACAAGTAGAACAATGAATAGTACAGGTAGACGGGTGAAATCTTTCTATATATTGCTTCTGCATAGTCTAAGAAACATCAAAGCAAAGCATCCAAACAGTACAATTCGCCAATTTTTTGTTCTTCAAATTTAAGTAAACTACGAGCCCCATTGTTATGCCTTTAACGGAAACTAATTGTAACTTTCTACAACTAGAACAATGATTGGAACACGTAGACGGTTGAAATCTTTGTATATATTGCTTCCATATAGTCTAAGAAACATATGTGCAAAGCATCTAAACAGTAACAATCGCCAATTTTTTGATCTTCAAGTTTAAGTGAACAGCGAGCCCCATTGATAATCATGAAATGGAAATTATTTGTAACTTTCTACAAGTAGAACAATGAATAGTACAGGTAGACGGGTGAAATCTTTATATATATTGCTTCTACATAGTCTAAGAAATATCTATGCAAAGCATCCAAACAGTACAATTCGCCAATTTTTTGTTCTTCAAATTTAAGTGAACTACGAGCCCCATTGTTAATCCTTTAACGGAAATTAATTGTAACTTTCTACAAGTAGAACAATGATTGGAATACGTAGACGGTTGATATCTTTGTATATATTGCTTCCATATAGTCTAAGAAACATATATGCAAAGCATCCAAACAGTACCATTCGCCAATTTTTTGTTCTTCAAGTTTAAGTGAACAATGAGACCCATTGTTAATCCTTTATCGGAAATTATTTGTAAATTTCGACAAGTAGATCAATGAATGGAACAGGTAGACAGTTGAAATCTTTGTATATATTGCTTCTATATAGTCTAAGAAACATATATGCAAAGCATCCAAACAGTACAATTAGCCAATTTTTTGTTCTTCAAGTTTAAGTGAACAATGAACCCCAATGGTTAATCCTTTATCGGAAATTATTTGTAACTTTCGACAAGTAGAGCAATGAATGGAACAGGTAGACGGTTGAAATCTTTGTATATATTGCTTCTATATAGTCTAAGAAACATGTACGCATAGCATCCAAACAGTACCATGCGCCAATTTTTTGTTCTTCAAGTTTAAGTGAACAATGAGCCCCAATGGTTAATCCTTTATCGGAAATTATTTGTAATTTTCGACAAGTAGAGCAATGAATGGAACTGGTAGACGGTTGAAATCTTTGTATATATTGCTTCCATATAGTTTAAGAAACATGTACGCAAAGCATCCAAACAGTACAATTCGCCAATTTTTTGTTCTTCAAGTTTATGTGAACTACGAGCCCCATTGTTAATCCTTTAAAGGAAATTATTTGTAATTTTCGACAAGTCGAACAATGAATGGAACAGGTAGACGGTTGAAATCATTGTATATATTGCTTCTATATAGTCTAAGAAACATATATGCAAAGCATCCAAACAGTACAATTCGCCAATTTCTTGTTCTTCAAGTTTAAGTAAACTACGATCCCCATTGTTAATCCCTTAACGGAAATTATTTGTAACTTTCGACAAGTAGAACAATGAATGGAACAGGTAGACGGTTGAAATCTTTGTATATATTGCTTCTATAAAGTCTAAGAAACATATATGCAAATCATCCAAACAGTACAATTCGCCAATTTTTTGTTCTTCAAGTTTAAGTGAACTACGAGCCCCATTGTTAATACTTTAACGGAAATTATTTGTAACTTGCGACAAGTAGAATAATGAATGGAACAGGTAGACGGTTGAAATCAATGTATATATTGCTTCTATATAGTCTAAGAAACATATATGCAATGCATCCAAACAGTACCATTCCCCACTTTTTTGTTCTTCATGTTTAAGTGAACAACGAGCCCCATTGTTAATCCTTTAAAGGAAATTATTTGTAAATTTCGACAAGTAGAACAATGATTCGAACAGGTAGACGGTTGAAATATTTGTATATATTGCTTCTATATAAT
Organism: Cerceris ruficornis; assembly: GCA_963989415.1. Taxonomy (NCBI): domain Eukaryota; kingdom Metazoa; phylum Arthropoda; class Insecta; order Hymenoptera; family Crabronidae; genus Cerceris; species Cerceris ruficornis. The sequence continues at coordinate 434,990 of CAXDIW010000024.1, read as the reverse complement.
CTAAGAAACATATGTGCAAAGCATCTAAACAGTAACAATCGCCAATTTTTTGATCTTCAAGTTTAAGTGAACAGCGAGCCCCATTGATAATCATGAAATGGAAATTATTTGTAACTTTCTACAAGTAGAACAATGAATAGCACAGGTAGACGGGTGAAATCTTTCTATATATTGCTTCTACATAGTCTAAGAAACATCTATGCAAAGCATCCAAACAGTACAATTCGCCAATTTTTTGTTCTTCAAATTTAAGTAAACTACGAGCCCCATTGTTAATCCTTTAACGGAAATTAATTGTAACTTTCTACAAGTAGAACAATGATTGGAACACGTAGACGGTTGAAATCTTTGTATATATTGCTTCCATATAGTCTAAGAAACATATATGCAAAGCATCCAAACAGTACCATTCGCCAATTTTTTGTTCTTCAAGTTTAAGTGAACAATGAGACCCATTGTTAATCCTTTATCGGAAATTATTTGTAACTTTCGACAAGTAGATCAATGATTGGAACAGGTAGACGGTTGAAATCTTTGTATATATTGCTTCTATATAGTCTAAGAAACATATATGCAAAGCATCCAAACAGTACAATTCGCCAATTTTTTGTTCTTCAAGTTTAAGTGAACAATGAACCCCAATGGTTAATCCTTTATCGGAAATTATTTGTAACTTGCGACAAGTAGAATAATGAATGGAACAGGTAGACGGTTGAAACCAATGTATATATTGCTTCTATATAGTCTAAGAAACATATATGCAATGCATCCAAACAGTACCATTCCCCACTTTTTTGTTCTTCATGTTTAAGTGAACAACGAGCCCCATTGTTAATCCTTTAAAGGAAATTATTTGTAAATTTCGACAAGTAGAACAATGATTCGAACAGGTAGACGGTTGAAATCTTTGTATATATTGCTTCTATATAGTCTAAGAAACATATATGCAAAGCATCCAAACAGTACAATTCGCCAATTTTTTGTTCTTCAAGTTTAAGTGAACAATGAACCCCAATGGTTAATCCTTTATCGGAAATTATTTGTAACATTCGACAAGTAGAGCTATGAATGGAACAGGTAGACGGTTGAAATCTTTGTATATATTGCTTCTATATAATCTAAGAAACATATGTGCAAAGCATCTAAACAGTAACAATCGCCAATTTTTTGATCTTCAAGTTTAAGTGAACAGCGAGCCCCATTGATAATCATGAAATGGAAATTATTTGTAACTTTCTACAAGTAGAACAATGAATAGTACAGGTAGACGGGTGAAATCTTTCTATATATTGCTTCTACATAGTCTAAGAAACATCTATGCAAAGCATCCAAGCAGTACAATTCGCCAATTTTTTGTTCTTCAAATTTAAGTAAACTACGAGCCCCATTGTTAATCCTTTAACGGAAATTAATTGTAACTTTCTACAAGTAGAACAATGATTGGAACACGTAGACGGTCGAAATCTTTGTATATATTGCTTCCATATAGTCTAAGAAACATATATGCAAAGCATCCAAACAGTACCATTCGCCAATTTTTTGTTCTTCAAGTTTAAGTGAACAATGAGACCCATTGTTAATCCTTTAACGGAAATTATTTGTAACTTTCGAGAAGTAGATCAATGAATGGAACAGGTAGACGGTTGAAATCTTTGTATATATTGCATCTATATAGTCTAAGAAACATATATGCAAAGCATCCAAACAGTACAATTCGCCAATTTTTTGGTCTTCAAGTTTAAGTGAACAATGAGCCCCAATGGTTAATCCTTTATCGGAAATTATTTGTAATTTTCGACAAGTCGAACAATGAATGGAACAGGTAGACGGTTGAAATATTTGTATATATTGCTTCTATATAATATAAGAAACATATATGCAAAGCATCCAAATAGTACCATTCGCCAATTTTTTGTTCTTCAAGTTTAAGTGAACTACGAGCCCCTTTGTTAATCCTTTAAAGGCAATTATTTGTAAATTTCGGCAAGTAGAACAATGAATGGAATAGGTAGACGGTTGAAATCATTGTATATATTGCTTCTACATAGTCTAAGAAACATATATGCAAAGCATCCAAACAGTACAATTCGTCAATTTCTTGTTCTTCAAGTTTAAGTAAACTACGATCCCCATTGTGAATCCCTTAACGGAAATTATTTGTATCCTTCGACAAGTAGAACAATGAATGGAACAGGTAGACGGTTGAAATCTTTGTATATATTGCTTCTATAAAGTCTAAGAAACATATATGCAAATCATCCAAACAGTACAATTCGCCAATTATTTGTTCTTCAAGTTTAAGTGAACTACGAGCCCCATTGTTAATACTTTAACGGAAATTATTTGTAACTTGCGACAAGTAGAACAATGAATGGAACAGGTAGACGGTTGAAATCAATGTATATATTGCTTCTATATAGTCTAAGAAACATATATGCAATGCATCCAAACAGTACCATTCGCCACTTTTTTGTTCTTCATGTTTAAGTGAACAACGAGCCCCATTGTTAATCCTTTAAAGGAAATTATTTGTAAATTTCGACAAGTAGAACAATGATTGGAACACGTAGACGGTTGAATTCTTTGTATATATTGCTTCCATATAGTCTAAGAAACATGTACGCAAAGCATCCAAACAGTACCATTCGCCAATTTTTTGTTCTTCAAGTTTAAGTGAACAATGAGCCCCAATGGTTAATCCTTTATCGGAAATTAGTTGTAATTTTCGACAAGTAGAACAATGAATGGAACAGGTAGACGGTTGAAATATTTGTATATATTGCTTCTATATAATCTACGAAACATATGTGCAAAGCATCTAAACAGTAACAATCGCCAATTTTTTGATCTTCAAGTTTAAGTGAACAGCGAGCCCCATTGATAATCATGAAATGGAAATTATTTGTAACTTTCTACAAGTAGAACAATGAATAGTACAGGTAGACGGGTGAAATCTTTATATATATTGCTTCTACATAGTCTAAGAAATATCTATGCAAAGCATCCAAACAGTACAATTCGCCAATTTTTTGTTCTTCAAATTTAAGTGAACTACGAGCCCCATTGTTAATCCTTTAACGGAAATTAATTGTAACTTTCTACAAGTAGAACAATGATTGGAATACGTAGACGGTTGATATCTTTGTATATATTGCTTCCATATAGTCTAAGAAACATATATGCAAAGCATCCAAACAGTACCATTCGCCAATTTTTTGTTCTTCAAGTTTAAGTGAACAATGAGACCCATTGTTAATCCTTTATCGGAAATTATTTGTAAATTTCGACAAGTAGATCAATGAATGGAACAGGTAGACAGTTGAAATCTTTGTATATATTGCTTCTATATAGTCTAAGAAACATATATGCAAAGCATCCAAACAGTACAATTAGCCAATTTTTTGTTCTTCAAGTTTAAGTGAACAATGAACCCCAATGGTTAATCCTTTATCGGAAATTATTTGTAACTTTCGACAAGTAGAGCAATGAATGGAACAGGTAGACGGTTGAAATCTTTGTATCTATTGCTTCTATATAGTCTAAGAAACATGTACGCATAGCATCCAAACAGTACCATGCGCCAATTTTTTGTTCTTCAAGTTTAAGTGAACAATGAGCCCCAATGGTTAATCCTTTATCGGAAATTATTTGTAATTTTCGACAAGTAGAGCAATGAATGGAACTGGTAGACGGTTGAAATCTTTGTATATATTGCTTCCATATAGTTTAAGAAACATGTACGCAAAGCATCCAAACAGTACAATTCGCCAATTTTTTGTTCTTCAAGTTTATGTGAACTACGAGCCCCATTGTTAATCCTTTAAAGGAAATTATTTGTAATTTTCGACAAGTCGAACAATGAATGGAACAGGTAGACGGTTGAAATCATTGTATATATTGCTTCTATATAGTCTAAGAAACATATATGCAAAGCATCCAAACATTACAATTCGCCAATTTCTTGTTCTTCAAGTTTAAGTAAACTACGATCCCCATTGTTAATCCCTTAACGGAAATTATTTGTAACTTTCGACAAGTAGAACAATGAATGGAACAGGTAGACGGTTGAAATCTTTGTATATATTGCTTCTATAAAGTCTAAGAAACATATATGCAAATCATCCAAACAGTACAATTCGCCAATTTTTTGTTCTTCAAGTTTAAGTGAACTACGAGCCCCATTGTTAATACTTTAACGGAAATTATTTGTAACTTGCGACAAGTAGAATAATGAATGGAACAGGTAGACGGTTGAAATCAATGTATATATTGCTTCTATATAGTCTAAGAAACATATATGCAATGCATCCAAACAGTACCATTCCCCACTTTTTTGTTCTTCATGTTTAAGTGAACAACGAGCCCCATTGTTAATCCTTTAAAGGAAATTATTTGTAAATTTCGACAAGTAGAACAATGATTCGAACAGGTAGACGGTTGAAATATTTGTATATATTGCTTCTATATAATCTAAGAAACATATGTGCAAAGCATCTAAACAGTAACAATCGCCAATTTTTTGATCTTCAAGTTTAAGTGAACAGCGAGCCCCATTGATAATCATGAAATGGAAATTATTTGTAACTTTCTACAAGTAGAACAATGAATAGCACAGGTAGACGGGTGAAATCTTTCTATATATTGCTTCTACATAGTCTAAGAAACATCTATGCAAAGCATCCAAACAGTACAATTCGCCAATTTTTTGTTCTTCAAATTTAAGTAAACTACGAGCCCCATTGTTAATCCTTTAACGGAAATTAATTGTAACTTTCTACAAATAGAACAATGATTGGAACACGTAGACGGTTGAAATCTTTGTATATATTGCTTCCATATAGTCTAAGAAACATATATGCAAAGCATCCAAACAGTACCATTCGCCAATTTTTTGTTCTTCAAGTTTAAGTGAACAATGAGACCCATTGTTAATCCTTTATCGGAAATTATTTGTAACTTTCGACAAGTAGATCAATGATTGGAACAGGTAGACGGTTGAAATCTTTGTATATATTGCTTCTATATAGTCTAAGAAACATATATGCAAAGCATCCAAACAGTACAATTCGCCAATTTTTTGTTCTTCAAGTTTAAGTGAACAATGAACCCCAATGGTTAATCCTTTATCGGAAATTATTTGTAACTTGCGACAAGTAGAATAATGAATGGAACAGGTAGACGGTTGAAATCAATGTATATATTGCTTCTATATAGTCTAAGAAACATATATGCAATGCATCCAAACAGTACCATTCCCCACTTTTTTGTTCTTCATGTTTAAGTGAACAACGAGCCCCATTGTTAATCCTTTAAAGGAAATTATTTGTAAATTTCGACAAGTAGAACAATGATTCGAACAGGTAGACGGTTGAAATATTTGTATATATTGCTTCTATATAATCTAAGAAACATATGTGCAAAGAATCTAAACAGTAACAATCGCCAATTTTTTGATCTTCAAGTTTAAGTGAACAGCGAGCCCCATTGATAATCATGAAATGGAAATTATTTGTAACTTTCTACAAGTAGAACAATGAATAGTACAGGTAGACGGGTGAAATCTTTCTATATATTGCTTCTACATAGTCTAAGAAACATCAAAGCAAAGCATCCAAACAGTACAATTCGCCAATTTTTTGTTCTTCAAATTTAAGTAAACTACGAGCCCCATTGTTATGCCTTTAACGGAAATTAATTGTAACTTTCTACAAGTAGAACAATGATTGGAACACGTAGACGGTTGAAATCTTTGTATATATTGCTTCCATATAGTCTAAGAAACATATATGCAAAGCATCCAAACAGTACCATTCGCCAATTTTTTGTTCTTCAAGTTTAAGTGAACAATGAGACCCATTGTTAATCCTTTATCGGAAATTATTTGTAACTTTCGACAAGTAGATCAATGATTGGAACAGGTAGACGGTTGAAATCTTTGTATATATTGCTTCTATATAGTCTAAGAAACATATATGCAAAGCATCCAAACAGTACAATTCGCCAATTTTTTGTTCTTCAAGTTTAAGTGAACAATGAACCCCAATGGTTAATCCTTTATCGGAAATTATTTGTAACATTCGACAAGTAGAGCTATGAATGGAACAGGTAGACGGTTGAAATCTTTGTATATATTGCTTCTATATAATCTAAGAAACATATGTGCAAAGCATCTAAACAGTAACAATCGCCAATTTTTTGATCTTCAAGTTTAAGTGAACAGCGAGCCCCATTGATAATCATGAAATGGAAATTATTTGTAACTTTCTACAAGTAGAACAATGAATAGTACAGGTAGACGGTTGAAATCTTTGTATATATTGCTTCTATATAGTCTAAGAAACATGTACGCATAGCATCCAAACAGTACCATGCGCCAATTTTTTGTTCTTCAAGTTTAAGTGAACAATGAGCCCCAATGGTTAATCCTTTATCGGAAATTATTTGTAATTTTCGACAAGTAGAGCAATGAATGGAACTGGTAGACGGTTGAAATCTTTGTATATATTGCTTCCATATAGTTTAAGAAACATGTACGCAAAGCATCCAAACAGTACAATTCGCCAATTTTTTGTTCTTCAAGTTTATGTGAACTACGAGCCCCATTGTTAATCCTTTAAAGGAAATTATTTGTAATTTTCGACAAGTCGAACAATGAATGGAACAGGTAGACGGTTGAAATCATTGTATATATTGCTTCTATATAGTCTAAGAAACATATATGCAAAGCATCCAAACATTACAATTCGCCAATTTCTTGTTCTTCAAGTTTAAGTAAACTACGATCCCCATTGTTAATCCCTTAACGGAAATTATTTGTAACTTTCGACAAGTAGAACAATGAATGGAACAGGTAGACGGTTGAAATCTTTGTATATATTGCTTCTATAAAGTCTAAGAAACATATATGCAAATCATCCAAACAGTACAATTCGCCAATTTTTTGTTCTTCAAGTTTAAGTGAACTACGAGCCCCATTGTTAATACTTTAACGGAAATTATTTGTAACTTGCGACAAGTAGAATAATGAATGGAACAGATAGACGGTTGAAATCAATGTATATATTGCTTCTATATAGTCTAAGAAACATATATGCAATGCATCCAAACAGTACCATTCCCCACTTTTTTGTTCTTCATGTTTAAGTGAACAACGAGCCCCATTGTTAATCCTTTAAAGGAAATTATTTGTAAATTTCGACAAGTAGAACAATGATTCGAACAGGTAGACGGTTGAAATATTTGTATATATTGCTTCTATATAATCTAAGAAACATATGTGCAAAGCATCTAAACAGTAACAATCGCCAATTTTTTGATCTTCAAGTTTAAGTGAACAGCGAGCCCCATTGATAATCATGAAATGGAAATTATTTGTAACTTTCTACAAGTAGAACAATGAATAGCACAGGTAGACGGGTGAAATCTTTCTATATATTGCTTCTACATAGTCTAAGAAACATCTATGCAAAGCATCCAAACAGTACAATTCGCCAATTTTTTGTTCTTCAAATTTAAGTAAACTACGAGCCCCATTGTTAATCCTTTAACGGAAATTAATTGTAACTTTCTACAAATAGAACAATGATTGGAACACGTAGACGGTTGAAATCTTTGTATATATTGCTTCCATATAGTCTAAGAAACATATATGCAAAGCATCCAAACAGTACCATTCGCCAATTTTTTGTTCTTCAAGTTTAAGTGAACAATGAGACCCATTGTTAATCCTTTATCGGAAATTATTTGTAACTTTCGACAAGTAGATCAATGATTGGAACAGGTAGACGGTTGAAATCTTTGTATATATTGCTTCTATATAGTCTAAGAAACATATATGCAAAGCATCCAAACAGTACAATTCGCCAATTTTTTGTTCTTCAAGTTTAAGTGAACAATGAACCCCAATGGTTAATCCTTTATCGGAAATTATTTGTAACTTGCGACAAGTAGAATAATGAATGGAACAGGTAGACGGTTGAAATCAATGTATATATTGCTTCTATATAGTCTAAGAAACATATATGCAATGCATCCAAACAGTACCATTCCCCACTTTTTTGTTCTTCATGTTTAAGTGAACAACGAGCCCCATTGTTAATCCTTTAAAGGAAATTATTTGTAAATTTCGACAAGTAGAACAATGATTCGAACAGGTAGACGGTTGAAATATTTGTATATATTGCTTCTATATAATCTAAGAAACATATGTGCAAAGAATCTAAACAGTAACAATCGCCAATTTTTTGATCTTCAAGTTTAAGTGAACAGCGAGCCCCATTGATAATCATGAAATGGAAATTATTTGTAACTTTCTACAAGTAGAACAATGAATAGTACAGGTAGACGGGTGAAATCTTTCTATATATTGCTTCTACATAGTCTAAGAAACATCAAAGCAAAGCATCCAAACAGTACAATTCGCCAATTTTTTGTTCTTCAAATTTAAGTAAACTACGAGCCCCATTGTTATGCCTTTAACGGAAATTAATTGTAACTTTCTACAAGTAGAACAATGATTGGAACACGTAGACGGTTGAAATCTTTGTATATATTGCTTCCATATAGTCTAAGAAACATATATGCAAAGCATCCAAACAGTACCATTCGCCAATTTTTTGTTCTTCAAGTTTAAGTGAACAATGAGACCCATTGTTAATCCTTTATCGGAAATTATTTGTAACTTTCGACAAGTAGATCAATGATTGGAACAGGTAGACGGTTGAAATCTTTGTATATATTGCTTCTATATAGTCTAAGAAACATATATGCAAAGCATCCAAACAGTACAATTCGCCAATTTTTTGTTCTTCAAGTTTAAGTGAACAATGAACCCCAATGGTTAATCCTTTATCGGAAATTATTTGTAACATTCGACAAGTAGAGCTATGAATGGAACAGGTAGACGGTTGAAATCTTTGTATATATTGCTTCTATATAATCTAAGAAACATATGTGCAAAGCATCTAAACAGTAACAATCGCCAATTTTTTGATCTTCAAGTTTAAGTGAACAGCGAGCCCCATTGATAATCATGAAATGGAAATTATTTGTAACTTTCTACAAGTAGAACAATGAATAGTACAGGTAGACGGGTGAAATCTTTCTATATATTGCTTCTACATAGTCTAAGAAACAACTATGCAAAGCATCCAAACAGTACAATTCGCCAATTTCTTGTTCTTCAAATTTAAGTGAACTACGAGCCCCATTGTTAATCCTTTAACGGAAATTATTTGTAACTTTCGACAAGTAGATCAATGATTGGAACAGGTAGACGGTTGAAATCTTTGTATATATTGCTTCTATATAGTCTAAGAAACATATATGCAAAGCATCCAAACAGTACAATTCGCCAATTTTTTGTTCTTCAAGTTTAAGTGAACTACGAGCCCCATTGTTAATCCTTTAAAGGAAATTATTTGTAAATTTCGGCAAGTAGATCAATGAATGGAATAGGTAGACGGTTGTAATCATTGTATATATTGCTTCTATGTAGTCTAAGAAACATATATGCAAAGCATCCAAACAGTACAATACGTCAATTTCTTGTTCTTCAAGTTTAAGTAAACTACGATCCCCATTGTTAATCCTTTAACGGAAATTAATTGTAACTTTCTACAAGTAGAACAATGATTGGAACACGTAGACGGTCGAAATCTTTGTATATATTGCTTCCATATAGTCTAAGAAACATATATGCAAAGCATCCAAACAGTACCATTCGCCAATTTTTTGTTCTTCAAGTTTAAGTGAACAATGAGACCCATTGTTAATCCTTTAACGGAAATTATTTGTAACTTTCGAGAAGTAGATCAATGAATGGAACAGGTAGACGGTTGAAATCTTTGTATATATTGCATCTATATAGTCTAAGAAACATATATGCAAAGCATCCAAACAGTACAATTCGCCAATTTTTTGGTCTTCAAGTTTAAGTGAACAATGAGCCCCAATGGTTAATCCTTTATCGGAAATTATTTGTAATTTTCGACAAGTCGAACAATGAATGGAACAGGTAGACGGTTGAAATATTTGTATATATTGCTTCTATATAATATAAGAAACATATATGCAAAGCATCCAAATAGTACCATTCGCCAATTTTTTGTTCTTCAAGTTTAAGTGAACTACGAGCCCCTTTGTTAATCCTTTAAAGGCAATTATTTGTAAATTTCGGCAAGTAGAACAATGAATGGAATAGGTAGACGGTTGAAATCATTGTATATATTGCTTCTACATAGTCTAAGAAACATATATGCAAAGCATCCAAACAGTACAATTCGTCAATTTCTTGTTCTTCAAGTTTAAGTAAACTACGATCCCCATTGTGAATCCCTTAACGGAAATTATTTGTATCCTTCGACAAGTAGAACAATGAATGGAACAGGTAGACGGTTGAAATCTTTGTATATATTGCTTCTATAAAGTCTAAGAAACATATATGCAAATCATCCAAACAGTACAATTCGCCAATTATTTGTTCTTCAAGTTTAAGTGAACTACGAGCCCCATTGTTAATACTTTAACGGAAATTATTTGTAACTTGCGACAAGTAGAACAATGAATGGAACAGGTAGACGGTTGAAATCAATGTATATATTGCTTCTATATAGTCTAAGAAACATATATGCAATGCATCCAAACAGTACCATTCGCCACTTTTTTGTTCTTCATGTTTAAGTGAACAACGAGCCCCATTGTTAATCCTTTAAAGGAAATTATTTGTAAATTTCGACAAGTAGAACAATGATTGGAACACGTAGACGGTTGAAATCTTTGTATATATTGCTTCCATATAGTCTAAGAAACATGTACGCAAAGCATCCAAACAGTATCATTCGCCAATTTTTTGTTCTTCAAGTTTAAGTGAACAATGAGCCCCAATGGTTAATCCTTTATCGGAAATTAGTTGTAATTTTCGACAAGTAGAACAATGAATGGAACAGGTAGACGGTTGAAATATTTGTATATATTGCTTCTATATAATCTACGAAACATATGTGCAAAGCATCTAAACAGTAACAATCGCCAATTTTTTGATCTTCAAGTTTAAGTGAACAGCGAGCCCCATTGATAATCATGAAATGGAAATTATTTGTAACTTTCTACAAGTAGAACAATGAATAGTACAGGTAGACGGGTGAAATCTTTCTATATATTGCTTCTACATAGTCTAAGAAACAACTATGCAAAGCATCCAAACAGTACAATTCGCCAATTTTTTGTTCTTCAAATTTAAGTGAACTACTAGCCCCATTGTTAATCCTTTAACGGAAATTATTTGTAACTTTCGACAAGTAGATCAATGATTGGAACAGGTAGACGGTTGAAATCTTTGTATATATTGCTTCTATATAGTCTAAGAAACATATATGCAAAGCATCCAAACAGTACAATTCGCCAATTTTTTGTTCTTCAAGTTTAAGTGAACAATGAACCCCAATGGTTAATCCTTTATCGGAAATTATTTGTAACTTTCGACAAGTAGAGCAATGAATGGAATAGGTAGACGGTTGAAATCTTTGTATATATTGCTTCTATATAGTCTAAGAAACATGTACGCAAAGCATCCAAACAGTACCATGCGCCAATTTTTTGTTCTTCAAGTTTAAGTGAACAATGAGCCCCAATGGTTAATCCTTTATCGGAAATTATTTGTAATTTTCGACAAGTAGAGCAATGAATGGAACTGGTAGACGGTTGAAATCTTTGTATATATTGCTTCCATATAGTTTAAGAAACATGTACGCAAAGCATCCAAACAGTACCATTCGCCAATTTTTTGTCCTTCATGTTTAAGTGAACAATGAGCCCCATTGTTAATCCTTTATCGGAAATTATTTGTAACTTTCGACAAGTAGAACAATGAATGGAACAGGTAGACGGTTGAAATCTTTATATGTATTGCTTCTATATAGTCTAAGAAACATGTACGCAAAGCATCCAAACAGTACCATGCGCCAATTTTTTGTTCTTCAAGTTTAAGTGAACAATGAGCCCCAATGGTTAATCCTTTATCGGAAATTATTTGTAATTTTCGACAAGTAGAACAATGAATGGAACAGGTAGAAGTTTGAATTCTTTGTATATATTGCTTCTATATAATCTAAGAAACATATATGCAAAGCATCTAAACAGTAACAATCGCCAATTTTTTGATCTTCATGTTTAAGTGAACAGCGAGCCCCATTGTTAATCCTTTAAAGGAAATTATTTGTAAATTTCGACAAGTAGAACAATGAATGGAACAGGTAGACTGTTGAAATCATTCTATATATTGCTTCTATATAGTCTAAGAAACATATATGCAAAGCATCCAAACAGTACCATTCGCCAATTTTTTGTTCTTCAAGTTTAAGTGAACGACGAGCCCCATTGTTAATCCTTTAAAGGAAATTATTTGTAAATTTCGACAAGTAGAACAATGAATGGATCATGTAGACGGTTGAAATCATTGTATATATAGCTTCTATATAGTCTACGAAACATATATGCAAAGCATCCAAACAGTACAATTCGCCCATTTTTTGTTCTTCATGTTTAAGTGAACTACGAGCCCCATTGTTAATCCTTTAAAGGAAATTATTTGTAAATTTCGACAAGTAGAACAATGAATGGATCATGTAGACGGTTGAAATCATTGCATATATTGCATCTATATAGTCTAAGAAACATATATGCAAAGCATCCAAACAGTACAATTCGCCAATTTTTTGGTCTTCAAGTTTAAGTGAACAATGAGACCCAATGGTTAATCCTTTATCGGAAATTATTTGTAACTTTCGACAAGTCGAACAATGAATGGAACAGGTAGACGGTTGAAATATTTGTATATATTGCTTCTATATAATATAAGAAACATATATTCAAAGCATCCAAATAGTACCATTCGCCAATTTTTTGTTCTTCAAGTTTAAGTGAACTACGAGCCCCATTGTTAATCCTTTAAAGGAAATTATTTGTAAATTTCGGCAAGTAGAACAATGAATGGAATAGGTAGACGGTTGAAATCATTGTATATATTGCTTCTATATAGTCTAAGAAACATATATGCAAAGGATCCAAACAGTACAATTCGCTAATTTCTTGTTCTTCAAGTTTAAGTAAACTACGATCCCCATTGTTAATCCCTTAACGGAAATTATTTGTAACTTTCGACAAGTAGAACAATGATTGGAACACGTAGACGGTTGAAATCTTTGTATATATTGCTTCCATATAGTCTAAGAAACATGTACGCAAAGCATCCAAACAGTACCATTCGCCAATTTTTTGTTCTTCAAGTTTAAGTGAACAATGAGCCCCAATGGTTAATCCTTTATCGGAAATTATTTGTAATTTTCGACAAGTAGAACAATGAATGGAACAGGTAGACGGTTGAAATATTTGTATATATTGCTTCTATATAATCTAAGAAACATATGTGCAAAGCATCTAAACAGTAACAATCGCCAATTTTTTGATCTTCAAGTTTAAGTGAACAGCGAGCCCCATTGATAATCATGAAATGGAAATTATTTGTAACTTTCTACAAGTAGAACAATGAATAGTACAGGTAGACGGGTGAAATCTTTCTATATATTGCTTCTACATAGTCTAAGAAACATCTATGCAAAGCATCCAAACAGTACAATTCGCCAATTTTCTGTTCTTCAAATTTAAGTAAACTACGAGCCCCATTGTTAATGCTTTAACGGAAATTAATTGTAACTTTCTACAAGTAGAACAATGATTGGAACACGTAGACGGTTGAAATCTTTGTATATATTGCTTCCATATAGTCTAAGAAACATATATGCAAAGCATCCAAACAGTACCATTCGCCAATTTTTTTTTCATCAAGTTTAAGTGAACAATGAGACCCATTGTTAATCCTTTATCGGAAATTATTTGTAACTTTCGACAAGTAGATCAATGATTGGAACAGGTAGACGGTTGAAATCTTTGTATATATTGCTTCTATATAGTCTAAGAAACATATATGCAAAGCATCCAAACAGTACAATTCGCCAATTTTTTGTTCTTCAAGTTTAAGTGAACAATGAACCCCAATGGTTAATCCTTTATCGGAAATTATTTGTAACTTTCGACAAGTAGAGCAATGAATGGAACAGGTAGACGGTTGAAATCTTTGTATATATTGCTTCTATATAGTCTAAGAAACATCTATGCAAAGCATCCAAACAGTACAATTCGCCAATTTTTTGTTCTTCAAATTTAAGTGAACTACGAGCCCCATTGTTAATCCTTTAACGGAAATTAATTGTAACTTTCTACAAGTAGTACAATGATTGGAACACGTAGACGGTTGAAATCTTTGTATATATTGCTTCCATATAGTCTAAGAAACATATATGCAAAGCATCCAAACAGTACCATTCGCCAATTTTTTGTTCTTCAAGTTTAAGTGAACAATGAGACCCATTGTTAATCCTTTATCGGAAACTATTTGTAAATTTCGACAAGTAGATCAATGAATGGAACAGGTAGACGGTTGAAATCTTTGTATATATTGCTTCTATATAGTCTAAGAAACATGTACGCAAAGCATCCAAACAGTACCATGCGCCAATTTTTTGTTCTTCAAGTTTAAGTGAACAATGAGCCCCAATGGTTAATCCTTTATCGGAAATTATTTGTAATTTTCGACAAGTAGAACAATGAATGGAACAGGTAGACGGTTGAAATCTTTATATATATTGCTTCTATATAGTCTAAGAAACATATATGCAAAGCGTCCAAACAGTACAATTCGCCAATTATTTGATATTCAATTTTAAGTGATCTACGAGCCACATTGTTAATACTTTAACGGAAATTATTTGTAACTTGCGACAAGTAGAACAATGAATGGAACAGGTAGCCGGTTGAAATCAATCTATATATTGCTTCTATATAGTCTAAGAAACATATATGCAAAGCATCCAAACAGTACCATTCGCCAATTTTTTGTTCTTCAAGTTTAAGTGAACGACGAGCCCCATTGTTAATCCTTTAACGGAAATTATTTGTAACTTGCGACAAGTAGAACAATGAATGGAACAGGTAGACGGTAGAAATCAATGTATATATTGCTTCTATATAGTCTAAGAAACATACATGCAATGCATCCAAACAGTACCATTCGCCACTTTTTTGTTCTTCATGTTTAAGTGAACAACGAGCCCCATTGTTAATCCTTTAAAGGAAATTATTTGTAAATTTCGACAAGTAGATCAATGATTGGAACACGTAGACGGTTGAAATCTTTGTATATATTGCTTCCATATAGTCTAAGAAACATGTACGCAAAGCATCCAAACAGTACCATTCGCCAATTTTTCGTTCTTCAAGTTTAAGTGAACAATGAGCCCCAATGGTTAATCCTTTATCGGAAATTAGTTGTAATTTTCGACAAGTAGAACAATGAATGGAACAGGTAGACGGTTGAAATCTTTGTATATATTGCTTCTATATAATCTAAGAAACATATATGCAAAGCATCCAAACAGTACAATTCGCCAATTATTTCATCTCCATGTTTAAGTGAACTACGAGCCCCATTGTTAATCCCTTAACGGAAATTATTTGTAACTTTCGACAAGTAGAACAATGAATGGAACAGGTAGACGGTTGAAATCTTTGTATATATTGCTTCTATAAAGTCTAAGAAACATATATGCAAATCATCCAAACAGTACAATTCGCCAATTTTTTGTTCTTCAAGTTTAAGTGAACTACGAGCCCCATTGTTAATACTTTAACGGAAATTATTTGTAACTTGCGACAAGTAGAATAATGAATGGAACAGGTAGACGGTTGAAATCAATGTATATATTGCTTCTATATAGTCTAAGAAACATATATGCAATGCATCCAAACAGTACCATTCCCCACTTTTTTGTTCTTCATGTTTAAGTGAACAATGAGCCCCATTGTTAATCCTTTAAAGGAAATTATTTGTAAATTTCGACAAGTAGAACAATGATTCGAACAGGTAGACGGTTGAAATATTTGTATATATTGCTTCTATATAATCTAAGAAACATATGTGCAAAGCATCTAAACAGTAACAATCGCTAATTTTTTGATCTTCAAGTTTAAGTGAACAGCGAGCCCCATTGATAATCATGAAATGGAAATTATTTGTAACTTTCTACAAGTAGAACAATGAATAGTACAGGTAGACGGTTGAAATCATTGTATATATTGCTTCTATATAGTCTAAGAAACATATATGCAAAGCATCCAAACATTACAATTCGCCAATTTCTTGTTCTTCAAGTTTAAGTAAACTACGATCCCCATTGTTAATCCCTTAACGGAAATTATTTGTAACTTTCGACAAGTAGAACAATGAATGGAACAGGTAGACGGTTGAAATCTTTGTATATATTGCTTCTATAAAGTCTAAGAAACATATATGCAAATCATCCAAACAGTACAATTCGCCAATTTTTTGTTCTTCAAGTTTAAGTGAACTACGAGCCCCATTGTTAATACTTTAACGGAAATTATTTGTAACTTGCGACAAGTAGAATAATGAATGGAACAGGTAGACGGTTGAAATCAATGTATATATTGCTTCTATATAGTCTAAGAAACATATATGCAATGCATCCAAACAGTACCATTCCCCACTTTTTTGTTCTTCATGTTTAAGTGAACAACGAGCCCCATTGTTAATCCTTTAAAGGAAATTATTTGTAAATTTCGACAAGTAGAACAATGATTCGAACAGGTAGACGGTTGAAATATTTGTATATATTGCTTCTATATAATCTAAGAAACATATGTGCAAAGCATCTAAACAGTAACAATCGCCAATTTTTTGATCTTCAAGTTTAAGTGAACAGCGAGCCCCATTGATAATCATGAAATGGAAATTATTTGTAACTTTCTACAAGTAGAACAATGAATAGCACAGGTAGACGGGTGAAATCTTTCTATATATTGCTTCTACATAGTCTAAGAAACATCTATGCAAAGCATCCAAACAGTACAATTCGCCAATTTTTTGTTCTTCAAATTTAAGTAAACTACGAGCCCCATTGTTAATCCTTTAACGGAAATTAATTGTAACTTTCTACAAATAGAACAATGATTGGAACACGTAGACGGTTGAAATCTTTGTATATATTGCTTCCATATAGTCTAAGAAACATATATGCAAAGCATCCAAACAGTACCATTCGCCAATTTTTTGTTCTTCAAGTTTAAGTGAACAATGAGACCCATTGTTAATCCTTTATCGGAAATTATTTGTAACTTTCGACAAGTAGATCAATGATTGGAACAGGTAGACGGTTGAAATCTTTGTATATATTGCTTCTATATAGTCTAAGAAACATATATGCAAAGCATCCAAACAGTACAATTCGCCAATTTTTTGTTCTTCAAGTTTAAGTGAACAATGAACCCCAATGGTTAATCCTTTATCGGAAATTATTTGTAACTTGCGACAAGTAGAATAATGAATGGAACAGGTAGACGGTTGAAATCAATGTATATATTGCTTCTATATAGTCTAAGAAACATATATGCAATGCATCCAAACAGTACCATTCCCCACTTTTTTGTTCTTCATGTTTAAGTGAACAACGAGCCCCATTGTTAATCCTTTAAAGGAAATTATTTGTAAATTTCGACAAGTAGAACAATGATTCGAACAGGTAGACGGTTGAAATATTTGTATATATTGCTTCTATATAATCTAAGAAACATATGTGCAAAGAATCTAAACAGTAACAATCGCCAATTTTTTGATCTTCAAGTTTAAGTGAACAGCGAGCCCCATTGATAATCATGAAATGGAAATTATTTGTAACTTTCTACAAGTAGAACAATGAATAGTACAGGTAGACGGGTGAAATCTTTCTATATATTGCTTCTACATAGTCTAAGAAACATCAAAGCAAAGCATCCAAACAGTACAATTCGCCAATTTTTTGTTCTTCAAATTTAAGTAAACTACGAGCCCCATTGTTATGCCTTTAACGGAAATTAATTGTAACTTTCTACAAGTAGAACAATGATTGGAACACGTAGACGGTTGAAATCTTTGTATATATTGCTTCCATATAGTCTAAGAAACATATATGCAAAGCATCCAAACAGTACCATTCGCCAATTTTTTGTTCTTCAAGTTTAAGTGAACAATGAGACCCATTGTTAATCCTTTATCGGAAATTATTTGTAACTTTCGACAAGTAGATCAATGATTGGAACAGGTAGACGGTTGAAATCTTTGTATATATTGCTTCTATATAGTCTAAGAAACATATATGCAAAGCATCCAAACAGTACAATTCGCCAATTTTTTGTTCTTCAAGTTTAAGTGAACAATGAACCCCAATGGTTAATCCTTTATCGGAAATTATTTGTAACATTCGACAAGTAGAGCTATGAATGGAACAGGTAGACGGTTGAAATCTTTGTATATATTGCTTCTATATAATCTAAGAAACATATGTGCAAAGCATCTAAACAGTAACAATCGCCAATTTTTTGATCTTCAAGTTTAAGTGAACAGCGAGCCCCATTGATAATCATGAAATGGAAATTATTTGTAACTTTCTACAAGTAGAACAATGAATAGTACAGGTAGACGGTTGAAATCTTTGTATATATTGCTTCTATATAGTCTAAGAAACATGTACGCATAGCATCCAAACAGTACCATGCGCCAATTTTTTGTTCTTCAAGTTTAAGTGAACAATGAGCCCCAATGGTTAATCCTTTATCGGAAATTATTTGTAATTTTCGACAAGTAGAGCAATGAATGGAACTGGTAGACGGTTGAAATCTTTGTATATATTGCTTCCATATAGTTTAAGAAACATGTACGCAAAGCATCCAAACAGTACAATTCGCCAATTTTTTGTTCTTCAAGTTTATGTGAACTACGAGCCCCATTGTTAATCCTTTAAAGGAAATTATTTGTAATTTTCGACAAGTCGAACAATGAATGGAACAGGTAGACGGTTGAAATCATTGTATATATTGCTTCTATATAGTCTAAGAAACATATATGCAAAGCATCCAAACATTACAATTCGCCAATTTCTTGTTCTTCAAGTTTAAGTAAACTACGATCCCCATTGTTAATCCCTTAACGGAAATTATTTGTAACTTTCGACAAGTAGAACAATGAATGGAACAGGTAGACGGTTGAAATCTTTGTATATATTGCTTCTATAAAGTCTAAGAAACATATATGCAAATCATCCAAACAGTACAATTCGCCAATTTTTTGTTCTTCAAGTTTAAGTGAACTACGAGCCCCATTGTTAATACTTTAACGGAAATTATTTGTAACTTGCGACAAGTAGAATAATGAATGGAACAGATAGACGGTTGAAATCAATGTATATATTGCTTCTATATAGTCTAAGAAACATATATGCAATGCATCCAAACAGTACCATTCCCCACTTTTTTGTTCTTCATGTTTAAGTGAACAACGAGCCCCATTGTTAATCCTTTAAAGGAAATTATTTGTAAATTTCGACAAGTAGAACAATGATTCGAACAGGTAGACGGTTGAAATATTTGTATATATTGCTTCTATATAATCTAAGAAACATATGTGCAAAGCATCTAAACAGTAACAATCGCCAATTTTTTGATCTTCAAGTTTAAGTGAACAGCGAGCCCCATTGATAATCATGAAATGGAAATTATTTGTAACTTTCTACAAGTAGAACAATGAATAGCACAGGTAGACGGGTGAAATCTTTCTATATATTGCTTCTACATAGTCTAAGAAACATCTATGCAAAGCATCCAAACAGTACAATTCGCCAATTTTTTGTTCTTCAAATTTAAGTAAACTACGAGCCCCATTGTTAATCCTTTAACGGAAATTAATTGTAACTTTCTACAAATAGAACAATGATTGGAACACGTAGACGGTTGAAATCTTTGTATATATTGCTTCCATATAGTCTAAGAAACATATATGCAAAGCATCCAAACAGTACCATTCGCCAATTTTTTGTTCTTCAAGTTTAAGTGAACAATGAGACCCATTGTTAATCCTTTATCGGAAATTATTTGTAACTTTCGACAAGTAGATCAATGATTGGAACAGGTAGACGGTTGAAATCTTTGTATATATTGCTTCTATATAGTCTAAGAAACATATATGCAAAGCATCCAAACAGTACAATTCGCCAATTTTTTGTTCTTCAAGTTTAAGTGAACAATGAACCCCAATGGTTAATCCTTTATCGGAAATTATTTGTAACTTGCGACAAGTAGAATAATGAATGGAACAGGTAGACGGTTGAAATCAATGTATATATTGCTTCTATATAGTCTAAGAAACATATATGCAATGCATCCAAACAGTACCATTCCCCACTTTTTTGTTCTTCATGTTTAAGTGAACAACGAGCCCCATTGTTAATCCTTTAAAGGAAATTATTTGTAAATTTCGACAAGTAGAACAATGATTCGAACAGGTAGACGGTTGAAATATTTGTATATATTGCTTCTATATAATCTAAGAAACATATGTGCAAAGAATCTAAACAGTAACAATCGCCAATTTTTTGATCTTCAAGTTTAAGTGAACAGCGAGCCCCATTGATAATCATGAAATGGAAATTATTTGTAACTTTCTACAAGTAGAACAATGAATAGTACAGGTAGACGGGTGAAATCTTTCTATATATTGCTTCTACATAGTCTAAGAAACATCAAAGCAAAGCATCCAAACAGTACAATTCGCCAATTTTTTGTTCTTCAAATTTAAGTAAACTACGAGCCCCATTGTTATGCCTTTAACGGAAATTAATTGTAACTTTCTACAAGTAGAACAATGATTGGAACACGTAGACGGTTGAAATCTTTGTATATATTGCTTCCATATAGTCTAAGAAACATATATGCAAAGCATCCAAACAGTACCATTCGCCAATTTTTTGTTCTTCAAGTTTAAGTGAACAATGAGACCCATTGTTAATCCTTTATCGGAAATTATTTGTAACTTTCGACAAGTAGATCAATGATTGGAACAGGTAGACGGTTGAAATCTTTGTATATATTGCTTCTATATAGTCTAAGAAACATATATGCAAAGCATCCAAACAGTACAATTCGCCAATTTTTTGTTCTTCAAGTTTAAGTGAACAATGAACCCCAATGGTTAATCCTTTATCGGAAATTATTTGTAACATTCGACAAGTAGAGCTATGAATGGAACAGGTAGACGGTTGAAATCTTTGTATATATTGCTTCTATATAATCTAAGAAACATATGTGCAAAGCATCTAAACAGTAACAATCGCCAATTTTTTGATCTTCAAGTTTAAGTGAACAGCGAGCCCCATTGATAATCATGAAATGGAAATTATTTGTAACTTTCTACAAGTAGAACAATGAATAGTACAGGTAGACGGGTGAAATCTTTCTATATATTGCTTCTACATAGTCTAAGAAACAACTATGCAAAGCATCCAAACAGTACAATTCGCCAATTTCTTGTTCTTCAAATTTAAGTGAACTACGAGCCCCATTGTTAATCCTTTAACGGAAATTATTTGTAACTTTCGACAAGTAGATCAATGATTGGAACAGGTAGACGGTTGAAATCTTTGTATATATTGCTTCTATATAGTCTAAGAAACATATATGCAAAGCATCCAAACAGTACAATTCGCCAATTTTTTGTTCTTCAAGTTTAAGTGAACTACGAGCCCCATTGTTAATCCTTTAAAGGAAATTATTTGTAAATTTCGGCAAGTAGATCAATGAATGGAATAGGTAGACGGTTGTAATCATTGTATATATTGCTTCTATGTAGTCTAAGAAACATATATGCAAAGCATCCAAACAGTACAATACGTCAATTTCTTGTTCTTCAAGTTTAAGTAAACTACGATCCCCATTGTTAATCCTTTAACGGAAATTAATTGTAACTTTCTACAAGTAGAACAATGATTGGAACACGTAGACGGTCGAAATCTTTGTATATATTGCTTCCATATAGTCTAAGAAACATATATGCAAAGCATCCAAACAGTACCATTCGCCAATTTTTTGTTCTTCAAGTTTAAGTGAACAATGAGACCCATTGTTAATCCTTTAACGGAAATTATTTGTAACTTTCGAGAAGTAGATCAATGAATGGAACAGGTAGACGGTTGAAATCTTTGTATATATTGCATCTATATAGTCTAAGAAACATATATGCAAAGCATCCAAACAGTACAATTCGCCAATTTTTTGGTCTTCAAGTTTAAGTGAACAATGAGCCCCAATGGTTAATCCTTTATCGGAAATTATTTGTAATTTTCGACAAGTCGAACAATGAATGGAACAGGTAGACGGTTGAAATATTTGTATATATTGCTTCTATATAATATAAGAAACATATATGCAAAGCATCCAAATAGTACCATTCGCCAATTTTTTGTTCTTCAAGTTTAAGTGAACTACGAGCCCCTTTGTTAATCCTTTAAAGGCAATTATTTGTAAATTTCGGCAAGTAGAACAATGAATGGAATAGGTAGACGGTTGAAATCATTGTATATATTGCTTCTACATAGTCTAAGAAACATATATGCAAAGCATCCAAACAGTACAATTCGTCAATTTCTTGTTCTTCAAGTTTAAGTAAACTACGATCCCCATTGTGAATCCCTTAACGGAAATTATTTGTATCCTTCGACAAGTAGAACAATGAATGGAACAGGTAGACGGTTGAAATCTTTGTATATATTGCTTCTATAAAGTCTAAGAAACATATATGCAAATCATCCAAACAGTACAATTCGCCAATTATTTGTTCTTCAAGTTTAAGTGAACTACGAGCCCCATTGTTAATACTTTAACGGAAATTATTTGTAACTTGCGACAAGTAGAACAATGAATGGAACAGGTAGACGGTTGAAATCAATGTATATATTGCTTCTATATAGTCTAAGAAACATATATGCAATGCATCCAAACAGTACCATTCGCCACTTTTTTGTTCTTCATGTTTAAGTGAACAACGAGCCCCATTGTTAATCCTTTAAAGGAAATTATTTGTAAATTTCGACAAGTAGAACAATGATTGGAACACGTAGACGGTTGAAATCTTTGTATATATTGCTTCCATATAGTCTAAGAAACATGTACGCAAAGCATCCAAACAGTATCATTCGCCAATTTTTTGTTCTTCAAGTTTAAGTGAACAATGAGCCCCAATGGTTAATCCTTTATCGGAAATTAGTTGTAATTTTCGACAAGTAGAACAATGAATGGAACAGGTAGACGGTTGAAATATTTGTATATATTGCTTCTATATAATCTACGAAACATATGTGCAAAGCATCTAAACAGTAACAATCGCCAATTTTTTGATCTTCAAGTTTAAGTGAACAGCGAGCCCCATTGATAATCATGAAATGGAAATTATTTGTAACTTTCTACAAGTAGAACAATGAATAGTACAGGTAGACGGGTGAAATCTTTCTATATATTGCTTCTACATAGTCTAAGAAACAACTATGCAAAGCATCCAAACAGTACAATTCGCCAATTTTTTGTTCTTCAAATTTAAGTGAACTACTAGCCCCATTGTTAATCCTTTAACGGAAATTATTTGTAACTTTCGACAAGTAGATCAATGATTGGAACAGGTAGACGGTTGAAATCTTTGTATATATTGCTTCTATATAGTCTAAGAAACATATATGCAAAGCATCCAAACAGTACAATTCGCCAATTTTTTGTTCTTCAAGTTTAAGTGAACAATGAACCCCAATGGTTAATCCTTTATCGGAAATTATTTGTAACTTTCGACAAGTAGAGCAATGAATGGAATAGGTAGACGGTTGAAATCTTTGTATATATTGCTTCTATATAGTCTAAGAAACATGTACGCAAAGCATCCAAACAGTACCATGCGCCAATTTTTTGTTCTTCAAGTTTAAGTGAACAATGAGCCCCAATGGTTAATCCTTTATCGGAAATTATTTGTAATTTTCGACAAGTAGAGCAATGAATGGAACTGGTAGACGGTTGAAATCTTTGTATATATTGCTTCCATATAGTTTAAGAAACATGTACGCAAAGCATCCAAACAGTACCATTCGCCAATTTTTTGTCCTTCATGTTTAAGTGAACAATGAGCCCCATTGTTAATCCTTTATCGGAAATTATTTGTAACTTTCGACAAGTAGAACAATGAATGGAACAGGTAGACGGTTGAAATCTTTATATGTATTGCTTCTATATAGTCTAAGAAACATGTACGCAAAGCATCCAAACAGTACCATGCGCCAATTTTTTGTTCTTCAAGTTTAAGTGAACAATGAGCCCCAATGGTTAATCCTTTATCGGAAATTATTTGTAATTTTCGACAAGTAGAACAATGAATGGAACAGGTAGAAGTTTGAATTCTTTGTATATATTGCTTCTATATAATCTAAGAAACATATATGCAAAGCATCTAAACAGTAACAATCGCCAATTTTTTGATCTTCATGTTTAAGTGAACAGCGAGCCCCATTGTTAATCCTTTAAAGGAAATTATTTGTAAATTTCGACAAGTAGAACAATGAATGGAACAGGTAGACTGTTGAAATCATTCTATATATTGCTTCTATATAGTCTAAGAAACATATATGCAAAGCATCCAAACAGTACCATTCGCCAATTTTTTGTTCTTCAAGTTTAAGTGAACGACGAGCCCCATTGTTAATCCTTTAAAGGAAATTATTTGTAAATTTCGACAAGTAGAACAATGAATGGATCATGTAGACGGTTGAAATCATTGTATATATAGCTTCTATATAGTCTACGAAACATATATGCAAAGCATCCAAACAGTACAATTCGCCCATTTTTTGTTCTTCATGTTTAAGTGAACTACGAGCCCCATTGTTAATCCTTTAAAGGAAATTATTTGTAAATTTCGACAAGTAGAACAATGAATGGATCATGTAGACGGTTGAAATCATTGCATATATTGCATCTATATAGTCTAAGAAACATATATGCAAAGCATCCAAACAGTACAATTCGCCAATTTTTTGGTCTTCAAGTTTAAGTGAACAATGAGACCCAATGGTTAATCCTTTATCGGAAATTATTTGTAACTTTCGACAAGTCGAACAATGAATGGAACAGGTAGACGGTTGAAATATTTGTATATATTGCTTCTATATAATATAAGAAACATATATTCAAAGCATCCAAATAGTACCATTCGCCAATTTTTTGTTCTTCAAGTTTAAGTGAACTACGAGCCCCATTGTTAATCCTTTAAAGGAAATTATTTGTAAATTTCGGCAAGTAGAACAATGAATGGAATAGGTAGACGGTTGAAATCATTGTATATATTGCTTCTATATAGTCTAAGAAACATATATGCAAAGGATCCAAACAGTACAATTCGCTAATTTCTTGTTCTTCAAGTTTAAGTAAACTACGATCCCCATTGTTAATCCCTTAACGGAAATTATTTGTAACTTTCGACAAGTAGAACAATGATTGGAACACGTAGACGGTTGAAATCTTTGTATATATTGCTTCCATATAGTCTAAGAAACATGTACGCAAAGCATCCAAACAGTACCATTCGCCAATTTTTTGTTCTTCAAGTTTAAGTGAACAATGAGCCCCAATGGTTAATCCTTTATCGGAAATTATTTGTAATTTTCGACAAGTAGAACAATGAATGGAACAGGTAGACGGTTGAAATATTTGTATATATTGCTTCTATATAATCTAAGAAACATATGTGCAAAGCATCTAAACAGTAACAATCGCCAATTTTTTGATCTTCAAGTTTAAGTGAACAGCGAGCCCCATTGATAATCATGAAATGGAAATTATTTGTAACTTTCTACAAGTAGAACAATGAATAGTACAGGTAGACGGGTGAAATCTTTCTATATATTGCTTCTACATAGTCTAAGAAACATCTATGCAAAGCATCCAAACAGTACAATTCGCCAATTTTCTGTTCTTCAAATTTAAGTAAACTACGAGCCCCATTGTTAATGCTTTAACGGAAATTAATTGTAACTTTCTACAAGTAGAACAATGATTGGAACACGTAGACGGTTGAAATCTTTGTATATATTGCTTCCATATAGTCTAAGAAACATATATGCAAAGCATCCAAACAGTACCATTCGCCAATTTTTTTTTCATCAAGTTTAAGTGAACAATGAGACCCATTGTTAATCCTTTATCGGAAATTATTTGTAACTTTCGACAAGTAGATCAATGATTGGAACAGGTAGACGGTTGAAATCTTTGTATATATTGCTTCTATATAGTCTAAGAAACATATATGCAAAGCATCCAAACAGTACAATTCGCCAATTTTTTGTTCTTCAAGTTTAAGTGAACAATGAACCCCAATGGTTAATCCTTTATCGGAAATTATTTGTAACTTTCGACAAGTAGAGCAATGAATGGAACAGGTAGACGGTTGAAATCTTTGTATATATTGCTTCTATATAGTCTAAGAAACATCTATGCAAAGCATCCAAACAGTACAATTCGCCAATTTTTTGTTCTTCAAATTTAAGTGAACTACGAGCCCCATTGTTAATCCTTTAACGGAAATTAATTGTAACTTTCTACAAGTAGTACAATGATTGGAACACGTAGACGGTTGAAATCTTTGTATATATTGCTTCCATATAGTCTAAGAAACATATATGCAAAGCATCCAAACAGTACCATTCGCCAATTTTTTGTTCTTCAAGTTTAAGTGAACAATGAGACCCATTGTTAATCCTTTATCGGAAACTATTTGTAAATTTCGACAAGTAGATCAATGAATGGAACAGGTAGACGGTTGAAATCTTTGTATATATTGCTTCTATATAGTCTAAGAAACATGTACGCAAAGCATCCAAACAGTACCATGCGCCAATTTTTTGTTCTTCAAGTTTAAGTGAACAATGAGCCCCAATGGTTAATCCTTTATCGGAAATTATTTGTAATTTTCGACAAGTAGAACAATGAATGGAACAGGTAGACGGTTGAAATCTTTATATATATTGCTTCTATATAGTCTAAGAAACATATATGCAAAGCGTCCAAACAGTACAATTCGCCAATTATTTGATATTCAATTTTAAGTGATCTACGAGCCACATTGTTAATACTTTAACGGAAATTATTTGTAACTTGCGACAAGTAGAACAATGAATGGAACAGGTAGCCGGTTGAAATCAATCTATATATTGCTTCTATATAGTCTAAGAAACATATATGCAAAGCATCCAAACAGTACCATTCGCCAATTTTTTGTTCTTCAAGTTTAAGTGAACGACGAGCCCCATTGTTAATCCTTTAACGGAAATTATTTGTAACTTGCGACAAGTAGAACAATGAATGGAACAGGTAGACGGTAGAAATCAATGTATATATTGCTTCTATATAGTCTAAGAAACATACATGCAATGCATCCAAACAGTACCATTCGCCACTTTTTTGTTCTTCATGTTTAAGTGAACAACGAGCCCCATTGTTAATCCTTTAAAGGAAATTATTTGTAAATTTCGACAAGTAGATCAATGATTGGAACACGTAGACGGTTGAAATCTTTGTATATATTGCTTCCATATAGTCTAAGAAACATGTACGCAAAGCATCCAAACAGTACCATTCGCCAATTTTTCGTTCTTCAAGTTTAAGTGAACAATGAGCCCCAATGGTTAATCCTTTATCGGAAATTAGTTGTAATTTTCGACAAGTAGAACAATGAATGGAACAGGTAGACGGTTGAAATCTTTGTATATATTGCTTCTATATAATCTAAGAAACATATATGCAAAGCATCCAAACAGTACAATTCGCCAATTATTTCATCTCCATGTTTAAGTGAACTACGAGCCCCATTGTTAATCCCTTAACGGAAATTATTTGTAACTTTCGACAAGTAGAACAATGAATGGAACAGGTAGACGGTTGAAATCTTTGTATATATTGCTTCTATAAAGTCTAAGAAACATATATGCAAATCATCCAAACAGTACAATTCGCCAATTTTTTGTTCTTCAAGTTTAAGTGAACTACGAGCCCCATTGTTAATACTTTAACGGAAATTATTTGTAACTTGCGACAAGTAGAATAATGAATGGAACAGGTAGACGGTTGAAATCAATGTATATATTGCTTCTATATAGTCTAAGAAACATATATGCAATGCATCCAAACAGTACCATTCCCCACTTTTTTGTTCTTCATGTTTAAGTGAACAATGAGCCCCATTGTTAATCCTTTAAAGGAAATTATTTGTAAATTTCGACAAGTAGAACAATGATTCGAACAGGTAGACGGTTGAAATATTTGTATATATTGCTTCTATATAATCTAAGAAACATATGTGCAAAGCATCTAAACAGTAACAATCGCTAATTTTTTGATCTTCAAGTTTAAGTGAACAGCGAGCCCCATTGATAATCATGAAATGGAAATTATTTGTAACTTTCTACAAGTAGAACAATGAATAGTACAGGTAGACGGGTGAAATCTTTCTATACATTGCTTCTACATAGTCTAAGAAACATCTATGCAAAGCATCCAAACAGTACAATTCGCCAATTTTTTGGTCTTCAAATTTAAGTAAACTACGAGCCCCATTGTTAATCCTTTAACGGAAATTAATTGTAACTTTCTACAAGTAGAACAATGATTGGAACACGTAGACGGTTGAAATCTTTGTATATATTGCTTCCATATAGTCTAAGAAACATCTATGCAAAGCATCCAAACAGTACAATTCGCCAATTTTTTGTTCTTCAAGTTTAAGTGAACAATGAGACCCATTGTTAATCCTTTATCGGAAATTATTTGTAACTTTCGACAAGTAGATCAATGATTGGAACAGGTAGACGGTTGAAATCTTTGTATATATTGCTTCTATATAGTCTAAGAAACATATATGCAAAGCATCCAAACAGTACAATTCGCCAATTTTTTGTTCTTCAAGTTTAAGTGAACAATGAGACCCATTGTTAATACTTTAACGGAAATTATTTGTAACTTTCGAGAAGTAGATCAATGAATGGAACAGGTAGACGATTGAAATCTTTGTATATATTGCATCTATATAGTCTAAGAAACATATATGCAAAGCATCCAAACAGTACAATTCGCCAATTTTTTGGTCTTCAAGTTTAAGTGAACAATGAGCCCCAATGGTTAATCCTTTATCGGAAATTATTTGTAATTTTCGACAAGTCGAACAATGAATGGAACAGGTAGACGGTTGAAATATTTGTATATATTGCTTCTATATAATATAAGAAACATATATGCAAAGCATCCAAATAGTACCATTCGCCAATTTTTTGTTCTTCAAGTTTAAGTGAACTACGAGCCCCATTGTTAATCCTTTAAAGGAAATTATTTGTAAATTTCGGCAAGTAGAACAATGAATGGAATAGGTAGACGGTTGAAATCATTGTATATATTGCTTCTATATAGTCTAAGAAACATATATGCAAAGCATCCAAACAGTACAATTCGTCAATTTCTTGTTCTTCAAGTTTAAGTAAACTACGATCCCCATTGTGAATCCCTTAACGGAAATTATTTGTATCCTTCGACAAGTAGAACAATGAATAGTACAGGTAGACGGGTGAAATCTTTCTATATATTGCTTCTACATAGTCTAAGAAACATCTATGCAAAGCATCCAAACAGTACAATTCGCCAATTTTTTGTTCTTCAAGTTTAAGTGAACAATGAACCCCAATGGTTAATCCTTTATCGGAAATTATTTGTAACTTTCGACAAGTAGAGCAATGAATGGAACAGGTAGACGGTTGAAATCTTTGTATATATTGCTTCTATATAGTCTAAGAAACATGTACGCAAAGCATCCAAACAGTTCCATGCGCCAATTTTTTGTTCTTCAAGTTTAAGTTAACAACGAGCCCCATTGTTAATCCTTTAAAGGAAATTATGTGTAAATTTCGACAAGGAGAACAATGATTGGAACACGTAGACGGTTGAAATCTTTGTATATATTGCTTCCATATAGTCTAAGAAACATATATGCAAAGCATCCAAGCAGTACAATTCGCCAATTTTTTGTTCTTCAAGTTTAAGTGAACAATGAGCCCCAATGGTTAATCCGTTATCGGAAATTATTTGTAACTTTCGACAAGTAGAACAATGAATGGAACAGGTAGACGGTTGAAATCTTTGTATATATTGCTTCTATATAGTATAAGAAACATATATGCAAAGCATCCAAACAGTACAATTCGTCAATTTTTTGTACTTCAAGTTTAAGTGAACTACGAGCCCCATTGTTAATCCTTTAACGGAAATTAATTGTAACTTTCGACAAGTAGAACAATGAATGGAACAGGTAGACGGTTGAAATCTTTGTATATATTGCTTCTATATAGTCTAAGAAACATATATGCAAGCATCCAAACATTACAATTCGCCAATTTATTGTTCTTCAAGTTTAAGTGAACAACGAGCCCCATTGTTAATCCTTTAAAGGAAATTATTTGTAACTTTCGACAAGTAGAACAATGAATGGAACAGGTAGACGGTTGAAATCTTTGTATATATTGCTTCTATATAGTCTAAGAAACATATATGCAAAGCATCCAAACAGTACAATTCGCCAATTTTTTGTTCTTCAAATTTAAGTGAACAATGAGCCCCAATGGTTAATACTTTATCGGAAATTATTTGTAAATTTCGACAAGTAGAACAATGAATGGAACAGGTAGACGGTTGAAATCATTGTATATATTGCTTCTATATAGTCTAAGAAACATATATGCAAAGCATCCAAACAGTACAATTCGACAATTTTTTGCTCTTCAAGTTTAAGTGAACTACGAGCCCCATTGTTAATCCTTTAAAGGAAATTATTTGTAAATTTCGGCAAGTAGAACAATGAAAGGAATAGGTAGACGGTTGAAATCATTGTATATATTGCTTCTATATGGTCTAAGAAACATATATGCAAAGCATCCAAACAGTACAATTCGCCAATTTTTTGTTCTTCAAGTTTAAGTAAACTACGATCCCCATTGTTAATCCATTAACGGAAATTATTTGTAACTTTCGACAAGTAGAACAATGAATGGAACAGGTAGACGGTTGAAATCATTGTATATATTGCTTCTATATAGTCTAAGAAACATATATGCAAAGCATCCAAACAGTACAATTCGCCAATTTTTTGTTCTTCAAGTTTAAGTGAACAATGAGCCCCAATGGTTAATCCTTTATCGGAAATTATTTGTAATTTTCGACAAGTAGAACAATGAATGGAACAGGTAGACGGTTGAAATCTTTGTATATATTGCTTCTATATAGTCTAAGAAACATATATGCAAAGCATCCAAACAGTACAATTCGCCAATTTTTTGTTCTTCAAGTTTAAGTGAACAATGAGACCCATTGTTAATACTTTAACGGAAATTATTTGTAAATTTCGGCAAGTAGAACAATGAAAGGAATAGGTAGACGGTTGAAATCTTTGTATATATTGCTTCTATATAGTATAAGAAACATATATGCAAAGCATCCAAACAGTACAATTCGTCAATTTTTTGTACTTCAAGTTTAAGTGAACTACGAGCCCCATTGTTAATCCTTTAACGGAAATTAATTGTAACTTTCGACAAGTAGAACAATGAATGGAACAGGTAGACGGTTGAAATCTTTGTATATATTGCTTCTATATAGTCTAAGAAACATATATGCAAAGCATCCAAACATTACAATTCGCCAATTTATTGTTCTTCAAGTTTAAGTGAACAACGAGCCCCATTGTTAATCCTTTAAAGGAAATTATTTGTAACTTTCGACAAGTAGAACAATGAATGGAACAGGTAGACGGTTGAAATCTTTGTATATATTGCTTCTATATAGTCTAAGAAACATATATGCAAAGCATCCAAACAGTACAATTCGCCAATTTTTTGTTCTTCAAATTTAAGTGAACAATGAGCCCCAATGGTTAATACTTTATCGGAAATTATTTGTAAATTTCGACAAGTAGAACAATGAATGGAACAGGTAGACGGTTGAAATCATTGTATATATTGCTTCTATATAGTCTAAGAAACATATATGCAAAGCATCCAAACAGTACAATTCGACAATTTTTTGCTCTTCAAGTTTAAGTGAACTACGAGCCCCATTGTTAATCCTTTAAAGGAAATTATTTGTAAATTTCGGCAAGTAGAACAATGAAAGGAATAGGTAGACGGTTGAAATCATTGTATATATTGCTTCTATATGGTCTAAGAAACATATATGCAAAGCATCCAAACAGTACAATTCGCCAATTTTTTGTACTTCAAGTTTAAGTGAACTACGAGCCCCATTGTTAATCCTTTAACGGAAATTAATTGTAACTTTCGACAAGTAGAACAATGAATGGAACAGGTAGACGGTTGAAATCTTTGTATATATTGCTTCTATATAGTCTAAGAAACATATATGCAAAGCATCCAAACAGTACCATGCGCCAATTTTTTGTTCTTCAAGTTTAAGTGAACAATGAGCCCCAATGGTTAATCCTTTATCGGAAATTATTTGTAATTTTCGACAAGTAGAACAATGAATGGAACAGGTAGAAGTTTGAATTCTTTGTATATATTGCTTCTATATAATCTAAGAAACATATATGCAAAGCATCTAAACAGTAACATTCGCCAATTTTTTGATCTTCATGTTTAAGTGAACAGCGAGCCCCATTGTTAATCCTTTAAAGGAAATTATTTGTAAATTTCGACAAGTAGAACAATGAATGGAACAGGTAGACTGTTGAAATCATTGTATATATTGCTTCTATATAGTCTAAGAAACATGTAGGCAAAGCATCCAAACAGTACCATTCGCCAATTTTTTGGTATTCAAGTTTAAGTGAACAATGAGCCCCAATGGTTAATCCTTTATCGGAAATTATTTGTAACTTTCGACAAGTCGAACAATGAATGGATCAGGTAGACGGTTGAAATATTTGTATATATTGCTTCTATATAGTCTACGAAACATATATGCAAAGCATCCAAACAGTACAATTCGCCAATTTTTTGTACTTCAAGTTTAAGTGAACTACGAGCCCCATTGTTAATCCTTTAACGGAAATTAATTGTAACTTTCGACAAGTAGAACAATGAATGGAACAGGTAGACGGTTGAAATCTTTGTATATATTGCTTCTATATAGTCTAAGAAACATATATGCAAAGCATCCAAACAGTACAATTCGCCAATTTATTGTTCTTCAAGTTTAAGTGAACAACGAGCCCCATTGTTAATCCTTTAAAGGAAATTATTTGTAACTTTCGACAAGTAGAACAATGAATGGATCAGGTAGAAGGTTGAAATCTTTGTATATATTGCTTCTATATAGTCTAAGAAACATATATGCAAAGCATCTAAACAGTAACAATCGCCAATTTTTTGATCTTCATGTTTAAGTGAACAGCGAGCCCCATTGATAATCATGAAATGGAAATTATTTGTAACTTTCTACAAGTAGAACAATGAATAGTACAGGTAGACGGGTGAAATCTTTCTATATATTGCTTCTACATAGTCTAAGAAACATCTATGCAAAGCATCCAAACAGTACAATTCGCCAATTTTTTGTTCTTCAAGTTTAAGTGAACAATGAACCCCAATGGTTAATCCTTTATCGGAAATTATTTGTAACTTTCGACAAGTAGAGCAATGAATGGAACAGGTAGACGGTTGAAATCTTTGTATATATTGCTTCTATATAGTCTAAGAAACATGTACGCAAAGCATCCAAACAGTTCCATGCGCCAATTTTTTGTTCTTCAAGTTTAAGTGAACAATGAGCCCCAATGGTTAATCCTTTATCGGAAATTATTTGTAACTTTCGACAAGTAGAACAATGAATGGAACAGGTAGACGGTTGAAATCTTTGTATATATTGCTTCTATATAGTCTAAGAAACATATATGCAAAGCATCCAAACAGTACAATTCGCCAATTTATTGTTCTTCAAGTTTAAGTTAACAACGAGCCCCATTGTTAATCCTTTAAAGGAAATTATGTGTAAATTTCGACAAGGAGAACAATGATTGGAACACGTAGACGGTTGAAATCTTTGTATATATTGCTTCCATATAGTCTAAGAAACATATATGCAAAGCATCCAAGCAGTACAATTCGCCAATTTTTTGTTCTTCAAGTTTAAGTGAACAATGAGCCCCAATGGTTAATCCGTTATCGGAAATTATTTGTAACTTTCGACAAGTAGAACAATGAATGGAACAGGTAGACGGTTGAAATCTTTGTATATATTGCTTCTATATAGTATAAGAAACATATATGCAAAGCATCCAAACAGTACAATTCGTCAATTTTTTGTACTTCAAGTTTAAGTGAACTACGAGCCCCATTGTTAATCCTTTAACGGAAATTAATTGTAACTTTCGACAAGTAGAACAATGAATGGAACAGGTAGACGGTTGAAATCTTTGTATATATTGCTTCTATATAGTCTAAGAAACATATATGCAAAGCATCCAAACAGTACAATTCGCCAATTTTTTGTTCTTCAAGTTTAAGTTAACAACGAGCCCCATTGTTAATCCTTTAAAGGAAATTATGTGTAAATTTCGACAAGGAGAACAATGATTGGAACACGTAGACGGTTGAAATCTTTGTATATATTGCTTCCATATAGTCTAAGAAACATATATGCAAAGCATCCAAGCAGTACAATTCGTCAATTTTTTGTACTTCAAGTTTAAGTGAACTACGAGCCCCATTGTTAATCCTTTAACGGAAATTATTTGTAACTTTCTACAAGTAGAACAATGAATAGTACAGGTAGACGGGTGAAATCTTTCTATATATTGCTTCTACATAGTCTAAGAAACATCTATGCAAAGCATCCAAACAGTACAATTCGCCAATTTTTTGTTCTTCAAGTTTAAGTGAACAATGAACCCCAATGGTTAATCCTTTATCGGAAATTATTTGTAACTTTCGACAAGTAGAGCAATGAATGGAACAGGTAGACGGTTGAAATCTTTGTATATATTGCTTCTATATAGTCTAAGAAACATGTACGCAAAGCATCCAAACAGTTCCATGCGCCAATTTTTTGTTCTTCAAGTTTAAGTGAACAATGAGCCCCAATGGTTAATCCTTTATCGGAAATTATTTGTAACTTTCGACAAGTAGAACAATGAATGGAACAGGTAGACGGTTGAAATCTTTGTATATATTGCTTCTATATAGTCTAAGAAACATATATGCAAAGCATCCAAACAGTACAATTCGCCAATTTATTGTTCTTCAAGTTTAAGTTAACAACGAGCCCCATTGTTAATCCTTTAAAGGAAATTATGTGTAAATTTCGACAAGGAGAACAATGATTGGAACACGTAGACGGTTGAAATCTTTGTATATATTGCTTCCATATAGTCTAAGAAACATATATGCAAAGCATCCAAGCAGTACAATTCGCCAATTTTTTGTACTTCAAGTTTAAGTGAACTACGAGCCCCATTGTTAATCCTTTAACGGAAATTAATTGTAACTTTCGACAAGTAGAACAATGAATGGAACAGGTAGACGGTTGAAATCTTTGTATATATTGCTTCTATATAGTCTAAGAAACATATATGCAAAGCATCCAAACAGTACAATTCGCCAATTTTTTGTTCTTCAAGTTTAAGTGAACAATGAACCCCAATGGTTAATCCTTTATCGGAAATTATTTGTAACTTTCGACAAGTAGAGCAATGAATGGAACAGGTAGACGGTTGAAATCTTTGTATATATTGCTTCTATATAGTCTAAGAAACATGTACGCAAAGCATCCAAACAGTTCCATGCGCCAATTTTTTGTTCTTCAAGTTTAAGTGAACAATGAGCCCCAATGGTTAATCCTTTATCGGAAATTATTTGTAACTTTCGACAAGTAGAACAATGAATGGAACAGGTAGACGGTTGAAATCTTTGTATATATTGCTTCTATATAGTCTAAGAAACATATATGCAAAGCATCCAAACAGTACAATTCGCCAATTTATTGTTCTTCAAGTTTAAGTTAACAACGAGCCCCATTGTTAATCCTTTAAAGGAAATTATGTGTAAATTTCGACAAGGAGAACAATGATTGGAACACGTAGACGGTTGAAATCTTTGTATATATTGCTTCCATATAGTCTAAGAAACATATATGCAAAGCATCCAAGCAGTACAATTCGCCAATTTTTTGTTCTTCAAGTTTAAGTGAACAATGAGCCCCAATGGTTAATCCGTTATCGGAAATTATTTGTAACTTTCGACAAGTAGAACAATGAATGGAACAGGTAGACGGTTGAAATCTTTGTATATATTGCTTCTATATAGTATAAGAAACATATATGCAAAGCATACAAACAGTACAATTCGTCAATTTTTTGTACTTCAAGTTTAAGTGAACTACGAGCCCCATTGTTAATCCTTTAACGGAAATTAATTGTAACTTTCGACAAGTAGAACAATGAATGGAACAGGTAGACGGTTGAAATCTTTGTATATATTGCTTCTATATAGTCTAAGAAACATATATGCAAAGCATCCAAACATTACAATTCGCCAATTTATTGTTCTTCAAGTTTAAGTGAACAACGAGCCCCATTGTTAATCCTTTAAAGGAAATTATTTGTAACTTTCGACAAGTAGAACAATGAATGGAACAGGTAGACGGTTGAAATCTTTGTATATATTGCTTCTATATAGTCTAAGAAACATATATGCAAAGCATCCAAACAGTACAATTCGCCAATTTTTTGTTCTTCAAATTTAAGTGAACAATGAGCCCCAATGGTTAATACTTTATCGGAAATTATTTGTAAATTTCGACAAGTAGAACAATGAATGGAACAGGTAGACGGTTGAAATCATTGTATATATTGCTTCTATATAGTCTAAGAAACATATATGCAAAGCATCCAAACAGTACAATTCGACAATTTTTTGCTCTTCAAGTTTAAGTGAACTACGAGCCCCATTGTTAATCCTTTAAAGGAAATTATTTGTAAATTTCGGCAAGTAGAACAATGAAAGGAATAGGTAGACGGTTGAAATCATTGTATATATTGCTTCTATATGGTCTAAGAAACATATATGCAAAGCATCCAAACAGTACAATTCGCCAATTTTTTGTTCTTCAAGTTTAAGTAAACTACGATCCCCATTGTTAATCCATTAACGGAAATTATTTGTAACTTTCGACAAGTAGAACAATGAATGGAACAGGTAGACGGTTGAAATCATTGTATATATTGCTTCTATATAGTCTAAGAAACATATATGCAAAGCATCCAAACAGTACAATTCGCCAATTTTTTGTTCTTCAAGTTTAAGTGAACAATGAGCCCCAATGGTTAATCCTTTATCGGAAATTATTTGTAATTTTCGACAAGTAGAACAATGAATGGAACAGGTAGACGGTTGAAATCTTTGTATATATTGCTTCTATATAGTCTAAGAAACATATATGCAAAGCATCCAAACAGTACAATTCGCCAATTTTTTGTTCTTCAAGTTTAAGTGAACAATGAGACCCATTGTTAATACTTTAACGGAAATTATTTGTAACTTTCGAGAAGTAGATCAATGAATGGAACAGGTAGACGATTGAAATCTTTGTATATATTGCATCTATATAGTCTAAGAAACATATATGCAAAGCATCCAAACAGTACAATTCGCCAATTTTTTGGTCTTCAAGTTTAAGTGAACAATGAGCCCCAATGGTTAATCCTTTATCGGAAATTATTTGTAATTTTCGACAAGTCGAACAATGAATGGAACAGGTAGACTGTTGAAATATTTGTATATATTGCTTCTATATAATATAAGAAACATATATGCAAAGCATCCAAATAGTACCATTCGCCAATTTTTTGTTCTTCAAGTTTAAGTGAACTACGAGCCCCATTGTTAATCCTTTAAAGGAAATTATTTGTAAATTTCGGCAAGTAGAACAATGAATGGAATAGGTAGACGGTTGAAATCATTGTATATATTGCTTCTATATAGTCTAAGAAACATATATGCAAAGCATCCAAACAGTACAATTCGTCAATTTCTTGTTCTTCAAGTTTAAGTAAACTACGATCCCCATTGTGAATCCCTTAACGGAAATTATTTGTATCCTTCGACAAGTAGAACAATGAATGGAACAGGTAGACGGTTGAAATCTTTGTATATATTGCTTCTATAAAGTCTAAGAAACATATATGCAAATCATCCAAACAGTACAATTCGCCAATTATTTGTTCTTCAAGTTTAAGTGAACTACGAGCCCCATTGTTAATACTTTAACGGAAATTATTTGTAACTTGCGACAAGTAGAACAATGAATGGAACAGGTAGACGGTTGAAATCAATGTATATATTGCTTCTATATAGTCTAAGAAACATATATGCAATGCATCCAAACAGTACCATTCGCCACTTTTTTGTTCTTCATGTTTAAGTGAACAACGAGCCCCATTGTTAATCCTTTAAAGGAAATTATTTGTAAATTTCGACAAGTAGAACAATGATTGGAACACGTAGACGGTTGAAATCTTTGTATATATTGCTTCCATATAGTCTAAGAAACATGTACGCAAAGCATCCAAACAGTACCATTCGCCAATTTTTTGTTCTTCAAGTTTAAGTGAACAATGAGCCCCAATGGTTAATCCTTTATCGGAAATTAGTTGTAATTTTCGACAAGTAGAACAATGAATGGAACAGGTAGACGGTTGAAATATTTGTATATATTGCTTCTATATAATCTACGAAACATATGTGCAAAGCATCTAAACAGTAACAATCGCCAATTTTTTGATCTTCAAGTTTAAGTGAACAGCGAGCCCCATTGATAATCATGAAATGGAAATTATTTGTAACTTTCTACAAGTAGAACAATGAATAGTACAGGTAGACGGGTGAAATCTTTCTATATATTGCTTCTACATAGTCTAAGAAACATCTATGCAAAGCATCCAAACAGTACAATTCGCCAATTTTTTGTTCTTCAAGTTTAAGTGAACAATGAACCCCAATGGTTAATCCTTTATCGGAAATTATTTGTAACTTTCGACAAGTAGAGCAATGAATGGAACAGGTAGACGGTTGAAATCTTTGTATATATTGCTTCTATATAGTCTAAGAAACATGTACGCAAAGCATCCAAACAGTTCCATGCGCCAATTTTTTGTTCTTCAAGTTTAAGTGAACAATGAGCCCCAATGGTTAATCCTTTATCGGAAATTATTTGTAACTTTCGACAAGTAGAACAATGAATGGAACAGGTAGACGGTTGAAATCTTTGTATATATTGCTTCTATATAGTCTAAGAAACATATATGCAAAGCATCCAAACAGTACAATTCGCCAATTTATTGTTCTTCAAGTTTAAGTTAACAACGAGCCCCATTGTTAATCCTTTAAAGGAAATTATGTGTAAATTTCGACAAGGAGAACAATGATTGGAACACGTAGACGGTTGAAATCTTTGTATATATTGCTTCCATATAGTCTAAGAAACATATATGCAAAGCATCCAAGCAGTACAATTCGCCAATTTTTTGTTCTTCAAGTTTAAGTGAACAATGAGCCCCAATGGTTAATCCGTTATCGGAAATTATTTGTAACTTTCGACAAGTAGAACAATGAATGGAACAGGTAGACGGTTGAAATCTTTGTATATATTGCTTCTATATAGTATAAGAAACATATATGCAAAGCATCCAAACAGTACAATTCGTCAATTTTTTGTACTTCAAGTTTAAGTGAACTACGAGCCCCATTGTTAATCCTTTAACGGAAATTAATTGTAACTTTCGACAAGTAGAACAATGAATGGAACAGGTAGACGGTTGAAATCTTTGTATATATTGCTTCTATATAGTCTAAGAAACATATATGCAAAGCATCCAAACATTACAATTCGCCAATTTATTGTTCTTCAAGTTTAAGTGAACAACGAGCCCCATTGTTAATCCTTTAAAGGAAATTATTTGTAACTTTCGACAAGTAGAACAATGAATGGAACAGGTAGACGGTTGAAATCTTTGTATATATTGCTTCTATATAGTCTAAGAAACATATATGCAAAGCATCCAAACAGTACAATTCGCCAATTTTTTGTTCTTCAAATTTAAGTGAACAATGAGCCCCAATGGTTAATACTTTATCGGAAATTATTTGTAAATTTCGACAAGTAGAACAATGAATGGAACAGGTAGACGGTTGAAATCATTGTATATATTGCTTCTATATAGTCTAAGAAACATATATGCAAAGCATCCAAACAGTACAATTCGACAATTTTTTGCTCTTCAAGTTTAAGTGAACTACGAGCCCCATTGTTAATCCTTTAAAGGAAATTATTTGTAAATTTCGGCAAGTAGAACAATGAAAGGAATAGGTAGACGGTTGAAATCATTGTATATATTGCTTCTATATGGTCTAAGAAACATATATGCAAAGCATCCAAACAGTACAATTCGCCAATTTTTTGTTCTTCAAGTTTAAGTAAACTACGATCCCCATTGTTAATCCATTAACGGAAATTATTTGTAACTTTCGACAAGTAGAACAATGAATGGAACAGGTAGACGGTTGAAATCATTGTATATATTGCTTCTATATAGTCTAAGAAACATATATGCAAAGCATCCAAACAGTACCATGCGCCAATTTTTTGTTCTTCAAGTTTAAGTGAACAATGAGCCCCAATGGTTAATCCTTTATCGGAAATTATTTGTAACTTTCGACAAGTCGAACAATGAATGGAACAGGTAGACGGTTGAAATATTTGTATATATTGCTTCTATATAGTCTACGAAACATATATGCAAAGCATCTAAACAGTAACATTCGCCAATTTTTTGATCTTCATGTTTAAGTGAACAGCGAGCCCCATTGTTAATCCTTTAAAGGAAATTATTTGTAAATTTCGACAAGTAGAACAATGAATGGAACAGGTAGACTGTTGAAATCATTGTATATATTGCTTCTATATAGTCTAAGAAACATGTAGGCAAAGCATCCAAACAGTACCATTCGCCAATTTTTTGGTATTCAAGTTTAAGTGAACAATGAGCCCCAATGGTTAATCCTTTATCGGAAATTATTTGTAACTTTCGACAAGTCGAACAATGAATGGAACAGGTAGACGGTTGAAATATTTGTATATATTGCTTCTATATAGTCTACGAAACATATATGCAAAGCATCCAAACAGTACAATTCGCCAATTTTTTGTACTTCAAGTTTAAGTGAACTACGAGCCCCATTGTTAATCCTTTAACGGAAATTAATTGTAACTTTCGACAAGTAGAACAATGAATGGAACAGGTAGACGGTTGAAATCTTTGTATATATTGCTTCTATATAGTCTAAGAAACATATATGCAAAGCATCCAAACAGTACAATTCGCCAATTTATTGTTCTTCAAGTTTAAGTGAACAACGAGCCCCATTGTTAATCCTTTAAAGGAAATTATTTGTAACTTTCGACAAGTAGAACAATGAATGGAACAGGTAGACGGTTGAAATCATTGTATATATTGCTTCTATATAGTCTAAGAAACATATATGCAAAGCATCCAAACAGTACAATTCGACAATTTTTTGCTCTTCAAGTTTAAGTGAACTACGAGCCCCATTGTTAATCCTTTAAAGGAAATTATTTGTAAATTTCGACAAGTAGAGCAATGAATGGAACTGGTAGACGGTTGAAATCTTTGTATATATTGCTTCCATATAGTTTAAGAAACATGTACGCAAAGCATCCAAACAGTAC
Organism: Cerceris ruficornis; assembly: GCA_963989415.1. Taxonomy (NCBI): domain Eukaryota; kingdom Metazoa; phylum Arthropoda; class Insecta; order Hymenoptera; family Crabronidae; genus Cerceris; species Cerceris ruficornis. The sequence goes on along the minus strand of CAXDIW010000024.1, from coordinate 393,230 downwards.
CATTCGCCAATTTTTTGTCCTTCATGTTTAAGTGAACAATGAGCCCCATTGTTAATCCTTTATCGGAAATTATTTGTAACTTTCGACAAGTAGAACAATGAATGGAACAGGTAGACGGTTGAAATCTTTATATGTATTGCTTCTATATAGTCTAAGAAACATGTACGCAAAGCATCCAAACAGTACCATGCGCCAATTTTTTGTTCTTCAAGTTTAAGTGAACAATGAGCCCCAATGGTTAATCCTTTATCGGAAATTATTTGTAATTTTCGACAAGTAGAACAATGAATGGAACAGGTAGAAGTTTGAATTCTTTGTATATATTGCTTCTATATAATCTAAGAAACATATATGCAAAGCATCTAAACAGTAACAATCGCCAATTTTTTGATCTTCATGTTTAAGTGAACAGCGAGCCCCATTGTTAATCCTTTAAAGGAAATTATTTGTAAATTTCGACAAGTAGAACAATGAATGGAACAGGTAGACTGTTGAAATCATTCTATATATTGCTTCTATATAGTCTAAGAAACATATATGCAAAGCATCCAAACAGTACCATTCGCCAATTTTTTGTTCTTCAAGTTTAAGTGAACGACGAGCCCCATTGTTAATCCTTTAAAGGAAATTATTTGTAAATTTCGACAAGTAGAACAATGAATGGATCATGTAGACGGTTGAAATCATTGTATATATTGCTTCTATATAGTCTACGAAACATATATGCAAAGCATCCAAACAGTACAATTCGCCCATTTTTTGTTCTTCATGTTTAAGTGAACTACGAGCCCCATTGTTAATCCTTTAAAGGAAATTATTTGTAAATTTCGACAAGTAGAACAATGAATGGATCATGTAGACGGTTGAAATCATTGCATATATTGCATCTATATAGTCTAAGAAACATGTACGCAAAGCATCCAAACAGTACCATTCGCCAATTTTTTGTTCTTCAAGTTTAAGTGAACAATGAGACCCAATGGTTAATCCTTTATCGGAAATTATTTGTAACTTTCGACAAGTAGAACAATGAATGGAACAGGTAGACGGTTGAAATATTTGTATATATTGCTTCTATATAATCTAAGAAACATATGTGCAAAGCATCTAAACAGTAACAATCGCCAATTTTTTGATCTTCAAGTTTAAGTGAACAGCGAGCCCCATTGATAATCATGAAATGGAAATTATTTGTAACTTTCTACAAGTAGAACAATGAATAGTACAGGTAGACGGGTGAAATCTTTCTATATATTGCTTCTACATAGTCTAAGAAACATCTATGCAAAGCATCCAAACAGTACAATTCGCCAATTTTCTGTTCTTCAAATTTAAGTAAACTACGAGCCCCATTGTTAATCCTTTAACGGAAATTAATTGTAACTTTCTACAAGTAGAACAATGATTGGAACACGTAGACGGTTGAAATCTTTGTATATATTGCTTCCATATAGTCTAAGAAACATATATGCAAAGCATCCAAACAGTACCATTCGCCAATTTTTTTTTCATCAAGTTTAAGTGAACAATGAGACCCATTGTTAATCCTTTATCGGAAATTATTTGTAACTTTCGACAAGTAGATCAATGATTGGAACAGGTAGACGGTTGAAATCTTTGTATATATTGCTTCTATATAGTCTAAGAAACATATATGCAAAGCATCCAAACAGTACAATTCGCCAATTTTTTGTTCTTCAAGTTTAAGTGAACAATGAACCCCAATGGTTAATCCTTTATCGGAAATTATTTGTAACTTTCGACAAGTAGAGCAATGAATGGAACAGGTAGACGGTTGAAATCTTTGTATATATTGCTTCTATATAGTCTAAGAAACATCTATGCAAAGCATCCAAACAGTACAATTCGCCAATTTTTTGTTCTTCAAATTTAAGTGAACTACGAGCCCCATTGTTAATCCTTTAACGGAAATTAATTGTAACTTTCTACAAGTAGTACAATGATTGGAACACGTAGACGGTTGAAATCTTTGTATATATTGCTTCCATATAGTCTAAGAAACATATATGCAAAGCATCCAAACAGTACCATTCGCCAATTTTTTGTTCTTCAAGTTTAAGTGAACAATGAGACCCATTGTTAATCCTTTATCGGAAACTATTTGTAAATTTCGACAAGTAGATCAATGAATGGAACAGGTAGACGGTTGAAATCTTTGTATATATTGCTTCTATATAGTCTAAGAAACATGTACGCAAAGCATCCAAACAGTACCATGCGCCAATTTTTTGTTCTTCAAGTTTAAGTGAACAATGAGCCCCAATGGTTAATCCTTTATCGGAAATTAGTTGTAATTTTCGACAAGTAGAACAATGAATGGAACAGGTAGACGGTTGAAATCTTTGTATATATTGCTTCTATATAATCTAAGAAACATATATGCAAAGCATCCAAACAGTACAATTCGCCAATTATTTCATCTCCATGTTTAAGTGAACTACGAGCCCCATTGTTAATCCCTTAACGGAAATTATTTGTAACTTTCGACAAGTAGAACAATGAATGGAACAGGTAGACGGTTGAAATCTTTGTATATATTGCTTCTATAAAGTCTAAGAAACATATATGCAAATCATCCAAACAGTACAATTCGCCAATTTTTTGTTCTTCAAGTTTAAGTGAACTACGAGCCCCATTGTTAATACTTTAACGGAAATTATTTGTAACTTGCGACAAGTAGAATAATGAATGGAACAGGTAGACGGTTGAAATCAATGTATATATTGCTTCTATATAGTCTAAGAAACATATATGCAATGCATCCAAACAGTACCATTCCCCACTTTTTTGTTCTTCATGTTTAAGTGAACAACGAGCCCCATTGTTAATCCTTTAAAGGAAATTATTTGTAAATTTCGACAAGTAGAACAATGATTCGAACAGGTAGACGGTTGAAATATTTGTATATATTGCTTCTATATAATCTAAGAAACATATGTGCAAAGCATCTAAACAGTAACAATCGCCAATTTTTTGATCTTCAAGTTTAAGTGAACAGCGAGCCCCATTGATAATCATGAAATGGAAATTATTTGTAACTTTCTACAAGTAGAACAATGAATAGTACAGGTAGACGGGTGAAATCTTTCTATACATTGCTTCTACATAGTCTAAGAAACATCTATGCAAAGCATCCAAACAGTACAATTCGCCAATTTTTTGGTCTTCAAATTTAAGTAAACTACGAGCCCCATTGTTAATCCTTTAACGGAAATTAATTGTAACTTTCTACAAGTAGAACAATGATTGGAACACGTAGACGGTTGAAATCTTTGTATATATTGCTTCCATATAGTCTAAGAAACATCTATGCAAAGCATCCAAACAGTACAATTCGCCAATTTTTTGTTCTTCAAGTTTAAGTGAACAATGAGACCCATTGTTAATCCTTTATCGGAAATTATTTGTAACTTTCGACAAGTAGATCAATGATTGGAACAGGTAGACGGTTGAAATCTTTGTATATATTGCTTCTATATAGTCTAAGAAACATATATGCAAAGCATCCAAACAGTACAATTCGCCAATTTTTTGTTCTTCAAGTTTAAGTGAACAATGAGACCCATTGTTAATACTTTAACGGAAATTATTTGTAACTTTCGAGAAGTAGATCAATGAATGGAACAGGTAGACGATTGAAATCTTTGTATATATTGCATCTATATAGTCTAAGAAACATATATGCAAAGCATCCAAACAGTACAATTCGCCAATTTTTTGGTCTTCAAGTTTAAGTGAACAATGAGCCCCAATGGTTAATCCTTTATCGGAAATTATTTGTAATTTTCGACAAGTCGAACAATGAATGGAACAGGTAGACGGTTGAAATATTTGTATATATTGCTTCTATATAATATAAGAAACATATATGCAAAGCATCCAAATAGTACCATTCGCCAATTTTTTGTTCTTCAAGTTTAAGTGAACTACGAGCCCCATTGTTAATCCTTTAAAGGAAATTATTTGTAAATTTCGGCAAGTAGAACAATGAATGGAATAGGTAGACGGTTGAAATCATTGTATATATTGCTTCTATATAGTCTAAGAAACATATATGCAAAGCATCCAAACAGTACAATTCGTCAATTTCTTGTTCTTCAAGTTTAAGTAAACTACGATCCCCATTGTGAATCCCTTAACGGAAATTATTTGTATCCTTCGACAAGTAGAACAATGAATAGTACAGGTAGACGGGTGAAATCTTTCTATATATTGCTTCTACATAGTCTAAGAAACATCTATGCAAAGCATCCAAACAGTACAATTCGCCAATTTTTTGTTCTTCAAGTTTAAGTGAACAATGAACCCCAATGGTTAATCCTTTATCGGAAATTATTTGTAACTTTCGACAAGTAGAGCAATGAATGGAACAGGTAGACGGTTGAAATCTTTGTATATATTGCTTCTATATAGTCTAAGAAACATGTACGCAAAGCATCCAAACAGTTCCATGCGCCAATTTTTTGTTCTTCAAGTTTAAGTGAACAATGAGCCCCAATGGTTAATCCTTTATCGGAAATTATTTGTAACTTTCGACAAGTAGAACAATGAATGGAACAGGTAGACGGTTGAAATCTTTGTATATATTGCTTCTATATAGTCTAAGAAACATATATGCAAAGCATCCAAACAGTACAATTCGCCAATTTATTGTTCTTCAAGTTTAAGTTAACAACGAGCCCCATTGTTAATCCTTTAAAGGAAATTATGTGTAAATTTCGACAAAGAGAACAATGATTGGAACACGTAGACGGTTGAAATCTTTGTATATATTGCTTCCATATAGTCTATGAAACATATATGCAAAGCATCCAAGCAGTACAATTCGCCAATTTTTTGTTCTTCAAGTTTAAGTGAACAATGAGCCCCAATGGTTAATCCGTTATCGGAAATTATTTGTAACTTTCGACAAGTAGAACAATGAATGGAACAGGTAGACGGTTGAAATCTTTGTATATATTGCTTCTATATAGTATAAGAAACATATATGCAAAGCATCCAAACAGTACAATTCGTCAATTTTTTGTACTTCAAGTTTAAGTGAACTACGAGCCCCATTGTTAATCCTTTAACGGAAATTAATTGTAACTTTCGACAAGTAGAACAATGAATGGAACAGGTAGACGGTTGAAATCTTTGTATATATTGCTTCTATATAGTCTAAGAAACATATATGCAAAGCATCCAAACATTACAATTCGCCAATTTATTGTTCTTCAAGTTTAAGTGACCAACGAGCCCCATTGTTAATCCTTTAAAGGAAATTATTTGTAACTTTCGACAAGTAGAACAATGAATGGAACAGGTAGACGGTTGAAATCTTTGTATATATTGCTTCTATATAGTCTAAGAAACATATATGCAAAGCATCCAAACAGTACAATTCGCCAATTTTTTGTTCTTCAAATTTAAGTGAACAATGAGCCCCAATGGTTAATACTTTATCGGAAATTATTTGTAAATTTCGACAAGTAGAACAATGAATGGAACAGGTAGACGGTTGAAATCATTGTATATATTGCTTCTATATAGTCTAAGAAACATATATGCAAAGCATCCAAACAGTACAATTCGACAATTTTTTGCTCTTCAAGTTTAAGTGAACTACGAGCCCCATTGTTAATCCTTTAAAGGAAATTATTTGTAAATTTCGGCAAGTAGAACAATGAAAGGAATAGGTAGACGGTTGAAATCATTGTATATATTGCTTCTATATGGTCTAAGAAACATATATGCAAAGCATCCAAACAGTACAATTCGCCAATTTTTTGTTCTTCAAGTTTAAGTAAACTACGATCCCCATTGTTAATCCATTAACGGAAATTATTTGTAACTTTCGACAAGTAGAACAATGAATGGAACAGGTAGACGGTTGAAATCATTGTATATATTGCTTCTATATAGTCTAAGAAACATATATGCAAAGCATCCAAACAGTACAATTCGCCAATTTTTTGTTCTTCAAGTTTAAGTGAACAATGAGCCCCAATGGTTAATCCTTTATCGGAAATTATTTGTAATTTTCGACAAGTAGAACAATGAATGGAACAGGTAGACGGTTGAAATCTTTGTATATATTGCTTCTATATAGTCTAAGAAACATATATGCAAAGCATCCAAACAGTACAATTCGCCAATTTTTTGTTCTTCAAGTTTAAGTGAACAATGAGACCCATTGTTAATACTTTAACGGAAATTATTTGTAACTTTCGAGAAGTAGATCAATGAATGGAACAGGTAGACGATTGAAATCTTTGTATATATTGCATCTATATAGTCTAAGAAACATATATGCAAAGCATCCAAACAGTACAATTCGCCAATTTTTTGGTCTTCAAGTTTAAGTGAACAATGAGCCCCAATGGTTAATCCTTTATCGGAAATTATTTGTAATTTTCGACAAGTCGAACAATGAATGGAACAGGTAGACGGTTGAAATATTTGTATATATTGCTTCTATATAATATAAGAAACATATATGCAAAGCATCCAAATAGTACCATTCGCCAATTTTTTGTTCTTCAAGTTTAAGTGAACTACGAGCCCCATTGTTTATCCTTTAAAGGAAATTATTTGTAAATTTCGGCAAGTAGAACAATGAATGGAATAGGTAGACGGTTGAAATCATTGTATATATTGCTTCTATATAGTCTAAGAAACATATATGCAAAGCATCCAAACAGTACAATTCGTCAATTTCTTGTTCTTCAAGTTTAAGTAAACTACGATCCCCATTGTGAATCCCTTAACGGAAATTATTTGTATCCTTCGACAAGTAGAACAATGAATGGAACAGGTAGACGGTTGAAATCTTTGTATATATTGCTTCTATAAAGTCTAAGAAACATATATGCAAATCATCCAAACAGTACAATTCGCCAATTATTTGTTCTTCAAGTTTAAGTGAACTACGAGCCCCATTGTTAATACTTTAACGGAAATTATTTGTAACTTGCGACAAGTAGAACAATGAATGGAACAGGTAGACGGTTGAAATCAATGTATATATTGCTTCTATATAGTCTAAGAAACATATATGCAATGCATCCAAACAGTACCATTCGCCACTTTTTTGTTCTTCATGTTTAAGTGAACAACGAGCCCCATTGTTAATCCTTTAAAGGAAATTATTTGTAAATTTCGACAAGTAGAACAATGATTGGAACACGTAGACGGTTGAAATCTTTGTATATATTGCTTCCATATAGTCTAAGAAACATGTACGCAAAGCATCCAAACAGTACCATTCGCCAATTTTTTGTTCTTCAAGTTTAAGTGAACAATGAGCCCCAATGGTTAATCCTTTATCGGAAATTAGTTGTAATTTTCGACAAGTAGAACAATGAATGGAACAGGTAGACGGTTGAAATATTTGTATATATTGCTTCTATATAATCTACGAAACATATGTGCAAAGCATCTAAACAGTAACAATCGCCAATTTTTTGATCTTCAAGTTTAAGTGAACAGCGAGCCCCATTGATAATCATGAAATGGAAATTATTTGTAACTTTCTACAAGTAGAACAATGAATAGTACAGGTAGACGGGTGAAATCTTTCTATATATTGCTTCTACATAGTCTAAGAAACATCTATGCAAAGCATCCAAACAGTACAATTCGCCAATTTTTTGTTCTTCAAGTTTAAGTGAACAATGAACCCCAATGGTTAATCCTTTATCGGAAATTATTTGTAACTTTCGACAAGTAGAGCAATGAATGGAACAGGTAGACGGTTGAAATCTTTGTATATATTGCTTCTATATAGTCTAAGAAACATGTACGCAAAGCATCCAAACAGTTCCATGCGCCAATTTTTTGTTCTTCAAGTTTAAGTGAACAATGAGCCCCAATGGTTAATCCTTTATCGGAAATTATTTGTAACTTTCGACAAGTAGAACAATGAATGGAACAGGTAGACGGTTGAAATCTTTGTATATATTGCTTCTATATAGTCTAAGAAACATATATGCAAAGCATCCAAACAGTACAATTCGCCAATTTATTGTTCTTCAAGTTTAAGTTAACAACGAGCCCCATTGTTAATCCTTTAAAGGAAATTATGTGTAAATTTCGACAAGGAGAACAATGATTGGAACACGTAGACGGTTGAAATCTTTGTATATATTGCTTCCATATAGTCTAAGAAACATATATGCAAAGCATCCAAGCAGTACAATTCGCCAATTTTTTGTTCTTCAAGTTTAAGTGAACAATGAGCCCCAATGGTTAATCCGTTATCGGAAATTATTTGTAACTTTCGACAAGTAGAACAATGAATGGAACAGGTAGACGGTTGAAATCTTTGTATATATTGCTTCTATATAGTATAAGAAACATATATGCAAAGCATCCAAACAGTACAATTCGTCAATTTTTTGTACTTCAAGTTTAAGTGAACTACGAGCCCCATTGTTAATCCTTTAACGGAAATTAATTGTAACTTTCGACAAGTAGAACAATGAATGGAACAGGTAGACGGTTGAAATCTTTGTATATATTGCTTCTATATAGTCTAAGAAACATATATGCAAAGCATCCAAACATTACAATTCGCCAATTTATTGTTCTTCAAGTTTAAGTGAACAACGAGCCCCATTGTTAATCCTTTAAAGGAAATTATTAGTAACTTTCGACAAGTAGAACAATGAATGGAACAGGTAGACGGTTCAAATCTTTGTATATATTGCTTCTATATAGTCTAAGAAACATATATGCAAAGCATCCAAACAGTACAATTCGCCAATTTTTTGTTCTTCAAATTTAAGTGAACAATGAGCCCCAATGGTTAATACTTTATCGGAAATTATTTGTAAATTTCGACAAGTAGAACAATGAATGGAACAGGTAGACGGTTGAAATCATTGTATATATTGCTTCTATATAGTCTAAGAAACATATATGCAAAGCATCCAAACAGTACAATTCGACAATTTTTTGCTCTTCAAGTTTAAGTGAACTACGAGCCCCATTGTTAATCCTTTAAAGGAAATTATTTGTAAATTTCGGCAAGTAGAACAATGAAAGGAATAGGTAGACGGTTGAAATCATTGTATATATTGCTTCTATATGGTCTAAGAAACATATATGCAAAGCATCCAAACAGTACAATTCGCCAATTTTTTGTTCTTCAAGTTTAAGTAAACTACGATCCCCATTGTTAATCCATTAACGGAAATTATTTGTAACTTTCGACAAGTAGAACAATGAATGGAACAGGTAGACGGTTGAAATCATTGTATATATTGCTTCTATATAGTCTAAGAAACATATATGCAAAGCATCCAAACAGTACCATGCGCCAATTTTTTGTTCTTCAAGTTTAAGTGAACAATGAGCCCCAATGGTTAATCCTTTATCGGAAATTATTTGTAATTTTCGACAAGTAGAACAATGAATGGAACAGGTAGAAGTTTGAATTCTTTGTATATATTGCTTCTATATAATCTAAGAAACATATATGCAAAGCATCTAAACAGTAACATTCGCCAATTTTTTGATCTTCATGTTTAAGTGAACAGCGAGCCCCATTGTTAATCCTTTAAAGGAAATTATTTGTAAATTTCGACAAGTAGAACAATGAATGGAACAGGTAGACTGTTGAAATCATTGTATATATTGCTTCTATATAGTCTAAGAAACATGTAGGCAAAGCATCCAAACAGTACCATTCGCCAATTTTTTGGTATTCAAGTTTAAGTGAACAATGAGCCCCAATGGTTAATCCTTTATCGGAAATTATTTGTAACTTTCGACAAGTCGAACAATGAATGGAACAGGTAGACGGTTGAAATATTTGTATATATTGCTTCTATATAGTCTACGAAACATATATGCAAAGCATCCAAACAGTACAATTCGCCAATTTTTTGTACTTCAAGTTTAAGTGAACTACGAGCCCCATTGTTAATCCTTTAACGGAAATTAATTGTAACTTTCGACAAGTAGAACAATGAATGGAACAGGTAGACGGTTGAAATCTTTGTATATATTGCTTCTATATAGTCTAAGAAACATATATGCAAAGCATCCAAACAGTACAATTCGCCAATTTATTGTTCTTCAAGTTTAAGTGAACAACGAGCCCCATTGTTAATCCTTTAAAGGAAATTATTTGTAACTTTCGACAAGTAGAACAATGAATGGATCAGGTAGAAGGTTGAAATCTTTGTATATATTGCTTCTATATAGTCTAAGAAACATATATGCAAAGCATCTAAACAGTAACAATCGCCAATTTTTTGATCTTCATGTTTAAGTGAACAGCGAGCCCCATTGATAATCATGAAATGGAAATTATTTGTAACTTTCTACAAGTAGAACAATGAATAGTACAGGTAGACGGGTGAAATCTTTCTATATATTGCTTCTAAATAGTCTAAGAAACATCAATGCAAAGCATCCAAACAGTACCATTCGCCAATTTTTTGTTCTTCAAGTTTAAGTGAACAATGAGCCCCATTGTTAATCCTTTATCGGAAATTATTTGAAAATTACGACAAGTAGAACAATGAATGGAACAGGTAGACTGTTGAAATCGTTGCATATATTGCTTCTATATAGTCCAAGAAACATATATACAAAGCGTCCAAACAGTACAATTCGCCAATTTTTTGCTCTTCAAGTTTAAGTGAACTACGAGCCCCATTGTTAATCCTTTAAAGGAAATTATTTGTAAATTTCGGAAAGTAGAACAATGAATGAAATAGGTAGACGGTTGAAATCATTCTATATATTGCTTCTATATAGTCTAAGAAACATATATGCAAAGCATCCAAAGAGTACAATTCGCCAATTTTTTGTTCTTCAAGTTTAAGTAAACTACGATCCCCATTGTTAATCCCTTAACGGAAATTATTTGTAACTTTCGACAAGTAGAACAATGAATGGAACAGGTAGACGGTTGAAATCATTGTATATATTGCTTCTATATAGTCTAAGAAACATATATGCAAAGCGTCCAAACAGTACAATTCGCCAATTTTTTGTTCTTCAAGTTTAAGTGAACAATGAGCCCCAATGGTTAATCCGTTATCGGAAATTATTTGTAACTTTCGACAAGTAGAACAATGAATGGAAGAGGTAGACGGTTGAAATCTTTGTATATATTGCTTCTATATAGTATAAGAAACATATATGCAAATCATCCAAACATTACCAATCGCCAATTTTTTGTTCTTCAAGTTTAAGTGAACTACGAGCCCCATTGTTAATCCTTTAAAGGAAATTATTTGTAAATTTCGACAAGTAGAACAATGAATGGAACAGGTAGACTGTTGAAATCATTGTATATATTGCTTCTATATAGTATAAGAAACATATATGCAAAGCATCCAAACAGTACAATTCGCCAATTTTTTGTTCTTCAAGTTTAAGTGAACAATGAGCCCCATTGTTAATCCTTTAAAGGAATTTATTTGTAACTTTCGACAAGTAGAACAATGAATGGAACAGGTAGACTGTTGAAATCATTGTATATATTGCTTCTATATAGTCTAAGAAGCATTTATGCAAAGCATCCAAACAGTACAATTCGCCAATTTTTTGTTCTTCAAGTTTAAGTAAACTACGATCCCCATTGTTAATCCCTTAACGGAAATTATTTGTAACTTTCGACAAGTAGAACAGTGAATGGAACAGGTAGACGGTTGAAATCTTTGTATATATTGCTTCTATATAGTATAAGAAACATATATGCAAAGCATCCAAACAGTACAATTCGCCAATTTTTTGTTCTTCAAGTTTTAGTAAACTACGATCCCCATTGTTAATCCCTTATCGGAAATTATTTGTAACTTTCGACAAGTAGAACAATGAATGGAACTGGTAGACGGTTGAAATCTTTTTATATATTGCTTCTATATAGTCTAATAAACATATATGCAAAGCTTCCAAACAGTACCAGTCGCCAATTTTTTGTTCTTCAAGTTTAAGTGAACAACGAGGCACATTGATAATCATGAAACGGAAATTATTTGTAACTTTCGACAAGATGAACAATGAATAGAACAGGTAGACGGTTGAAATCTTTGTATATGTTGCTTCTATATAGTCTAAGAAACCTATATGCGAAGCATCTAAACAGTAACATTCGCCAATTTTTTGATCTTCAAGTCTAAGTGAACAGCGAGCCCCATTGATAATCATGAAATGGAAATTATTTGTAACTTTCTACAAGTAGAACAATGAATAGTACAGGTAGACAGGTGAAATCTTTCTGTATATTGCTTCTAAATAGTCTAAGAAACACATATGCAAAGCATCCAAACAGCACAATTCGCCAATTTTTTGTTCTTCAAGTTTAAGTGAACTGCGAGCTCCATTGTTAATCCTTTAAAGGAAATTATTTGTAACTTTCGACAAGTAGAACAATGAATGGAACTGGTAGACTGTTGAAATCATTGTATATATTGCTTCTATATAGTCTAAGAAACATTTATGCAAAGCATCCAAACAGTACAATTCGCCAATTTTTTGTTCTTCAAGTTTAAGTAGACTACGATCCCCATTGTTAATCCCTTAACGGAAATTATTTGTAACTTTCGACAAGTAGAACAGTGAATGGAACAGGTTGACGGTTGAAATCTTTGTATATATTGCTTCTATATAGTATAAGAAACATATATGCAAAGCATCCAAACAGTACAATTCGCCAATTTTTTGTTCTTCAAGTTTAAGTGAACAATGAGCCCCAATGGTTAATCCGATATTGGAAATTATTTGTAACTTTCGACAAGTAGAACAATGAATGGAACAGGTAGACGGTTGAAATCTTTGTATATATTGCTTCTATATAGTATAAGAAACATATATGCAAAGCATCCAAACAGTACCAATCGCCAATTTTTTGTTCTTCAAGTTTAAGTGAACTACGAGCCCCATTGTTAATCCTTTAAAGGAAATTATTTGTAAATTTCGACAAGTAGAACAATGAATGGAACAGGTAGACTGTTGAAATCATTGTATATATTGCTTCTATATAGTATAAGAAACATATATGCAAAGCATCCAAACAGTACAATTCGCCAATTTTTTGTTCTTCAAGTTTAAGTGAACAATGAGCCCCATTGTTAATCCTTTAAAGGAAATTATGTGTAAATTTCGACAAGTAGAACAATGAATGGAACAGGTAGACGGTTGAAATCTTTGTATATATTGCTTCTATATAGTATAAGAAACATATATGCAAAGCATCCAAACAGTACCATTCGCCAATTTTTTGTTCTTCAAGTTTAATTGAACTACGAGCCCCATTGTTAATCCTTTAAAGGAAATTATTTGTAAATTTCGACAAGTAGAACAATGAATGGAACAGGTAGACTGTTGAAATCATTGTATATATTGCTTCTATATAGTATAAGAAACATATATGCAAAGCATCCAAACAGTACAATTCGCCAATTTTTTGTTCTTCAAGTTTAAGTGAACAATGAGCCCCATTGTTAATCCTTTAAAGGAAATTATTTGTAACTTTCGACAAGTAGAACAATGAATGGAACAGGTAGACTGTTGAAATCATTGTATATATTGCTTCTATATAGTCTAAGAAGCATTTATGCAAAGCATCCAAACAGTACAATTCGCCAATTTTTTGTTCTTCAAGTTTAAGTAAACTACGATCCCCATTGTTAATCCCTTAACGGAAATTATTTGTAACTTTCGACAAGTAGATCAGTGAATGGAACAGGTAGACGGTTGAAATCTTTGTATATATTGCTTCTATATAGTATAAGAAACATATATGCAAAGCATCCAAACAGTACAATTCGCCAATTTTTTGTTCTTCAAGTTTAAGTGAACAATGAGCCCCAATGGTTAATCCGTTATCGGAAATTATTTGTAACTTTCGACTAGTAGAACAATGAATGGAACAGGTAGACGGTTGAAGTCTTTGTATATATTGCTTCTATATAGTATAAGAAAAATATATGCAAAGCATCCAAACAGTACAATTCGCCAATTTTTTGTTCTTCAAGTTTAAGTGAACAATGAGCCCCATTGTTAATCCTTTAAAGGAAATTATTTGTAACTTTCGACAAGTAGAACAATGAATGGAACAGGTAGACGGTTGAAATCTTTGTATATATTACTTCTATATAGTCTAAGAAACATATATGCAAAGCATCCAAACAGTACCATTCGCCACTTTTTTATTCTTCAAGTTTAAGTGAACAACGAGCCCCATTGTTAATCCTTTAAAGGAAATTATTTGTAACTTTCGACAAGTAGAACAATGAATGGATCATGTAGACGGTTGAAATCTTTGTGTATATTGCTTCCATATAGTCTAAGAAACATGTACGCAAAGCATCCAAAAAGTACCATTCGCCAATTTTTTGTTCTTCAAGTTTAAGTGAACAATGAGCCCCAATGGTTAATCCTTTATCGGAAATTATTTGTAATTTTCGACAAGTAGAACAATGAATGGAACAGGTAGACGGTTGAAATATTTGTATATATTGCTTCTATATAATCTAAGAAACATATATGCAAAGCATCTAAACAGTAACAATCGCCAATTTTTTGATCTTCAAGTTTAAGTGAACAGCGAGCCCCATTGATAATCATGAAATGGAAAATATTTGTAACTTTCTACAAGTAGAACAATGAATAGTACAGGTAGACGGGTGAAATCTTTCTATATATTGCTTCTAAATAGTCTAAGAAACATCTATGCAAAGCATCCAAACAGTACAATTCGCCAATTTTTTGTTCTTCAAGTTTAAGTGAACTACGAGCCCCATTGTTAATCCTTTAACGGAAATTAATTGTAACTTTCTACAAGTAGAACAATGAATGGAACAGGTAGACGGTTGAAATCAATGTATATATTGCTTCTATATAGTCTAAGAAACATATATGCAAAGCATCTAAACAGTAACAATCGCCAATTTTTTGATCTTCAAGTTTAAGTGAACAGCGAGCCCCATTGATAATCATGAAATGGAAATTATTTGTAACTTTCTACTAGTAGAACAATGAATAGTACAGGTAGACGGGTGAAATCTTTCTATATATTGCTTCTAAATAGTCTAAGACACATCTATGCAAAGCATCCAAACAGTACCATTCGCCAATTTTTTGTTCTTCAAGTTTAAGTGAACAGCGAGCCCCATTGATAATCATGAAATGGAAATTATTTGTAACTTTCTACAAGTAGAACAATGAATAGTACAGGTAGACGGGTGAAATCTTTCTATATATTGCTTCTACATAGTCTAAGAAACATCTATGCAAAGCATCCAAACAGTACAATTCGCCAATTTTCTGTTCTTCAAATTTAAGTAAACTACGAGCCCCATTGTTAATCCTTTAACCGAAATTAATTGTAACTTTCTACAAGTAGAACAATGATTGGAACACGTAGACGGTTGAAATCTTTGTATATATTGCTTCCATATAGTCTTATAAACATATATGCAAAGCATCCAAACAGTACCATTCGCCAATTTTTTGTTCTTCAAGTTTAAGTGAACAATGAGCCCCAATGGTTAATCCTTTATCGGAAATTATTTGTAATTTTCGACAAGTAGAACAATGAATGGAACAGGTAGACGGTTGAAATATTTGTATATATTGCTTCTATATAGTCTACGAAACATATATGCAAAGCATCCAAACAGTACAATTCGCCAATTTTTTGTACTTCAAGTTTAAGTGAACTACGAGCCCCATTGTTAATCCTTTAACGGAAATTAATTGTAACTTTCGACAAGTAGAACAATGAATGGAACAGGTAGACGGTTGAAATCTTTGTATATATTGCTTCTATATAGTCTAAGAAACATATATGCAAAGCATCCAAACAGTACAATTCGCCAATTTATTGTTCTTCAAGTTTAAGTGAACAACGAGCCCCATTGTTAATCCTTTAAAGGAAATTATTTGTAACTTTCGACAAGTAGAACAATGAATGGATCAGGTAGAAGGTTGAAATCTTTGTATATATTGCTTCTATATAGTCTAAGAAACATATATGCAAAGCATCTAAACAGTAACAATCGCCAATTTTTTGATCTTCATGTTTAAGTGAACAGCGAGCCCCATTGATAATCATGAAATGGAAATTATTTGTAACTTTCTACAAGTAGAACAATGAATAGTACAGGTAGACGGGTGAAATCTTTCTATATATTGCTTCTAAATAGTCTAAGAAACATCTATGCAAAGCATCCAAACAGTACCATTCGCCAATTTTTTGTTCTTCAAGTTTAAGTGAACAATGAGCCCCATTGTTAATCCTTTATCGGAAATTATTTGAAAATTACGACAAGTAGAACAATGAATGGAACAGGTAGACTGTTGAAATCGTTGCATATATTGCTTCTATATAGTCCAAGAAACATATATACAAAGCGTCCAAACAGTACAATTCGCCAATTTTTTGCTCTTCAAGTTTAAGTGAACTACGAGCCCCATTGTTAATCCTTTAAAGGAAATTATTTGTAAATTTCGGAAAGTAGAACAATGAATGAAATAGGTAGACGGTTGAAATCATTCTATATATTGCTTCTATATAGTCTAAGAAACATATATGCAAAGCATCCAAAGAGTACAATTCGCCAATTTTTTGTTCTTCAAGTTTAAGTAAACTACGATCCCCATTGTTAATCCCTTAACGGAAATTATTTGTAACTTTCGACAAGTAGAACAATGAATGGAACAGGTAGACGGTTGAAATCATTGTATATATTGCTTCTATATAGTCTAAGAAACATATATGCAAAGCGTCCAAACAGTACAATTCGCCAATTTTTTGTTCTTCAAGTTTAAGTGAACAATGAGCCCCAATGGTTAATCCGTTATCGGAAATTATTTGTAACTTTCGACAAGTAGAACAATGAATGGAAGAGGTAGACGGTTGAAATCTTTGTATATATTGCTTCTATATAGTATAAGAAACATATATGCAAATCATCCAAACATTACCAATCGCCAATTTTTTGTTCTTCAAGTTTAAGTGAACTACGAGCCCCATTGTTAATCCTTTAAAGGAAATTATTTGTAAATTTCGGAAAGTAGAACAATGAATGAAATAGGTAGACGGTTGAAATCATTCTATATATTGCTTCTATATAGTCTAAGAAACATATATGCAAAGCATCCAAAGAGTACAATTCGCCAATTTTTTGTTCTTCAAGTTTAAGTAAACTACGATCCCCATTGTTAATCCCTTAACGGAAATTATTTGTAACTTTCGACAAGTAGAACAATGAATGGAACAGGTAGACGGTTGAAATCATTGTATATATTGCTTCTATATAGTCTAAGAAACATATATGCAAAGCGTCCAAACAGTACAATTCGCCAATTTTTTCTTCTTCAAGTTTAAGTGAACAATGAGCCCCAATGGTTAATCCGTTATCGGAAATTATTTGTAACTTTCGACAAGTAGAACAATGAATGGAAGAGGTAGACGGTTGAAATCTTTGTATATATTGCTTCTATATAGTATAAGAAACATATATGCAAATCATCCAAACATTACCAATCGCCAATTTTTTGTTCTTCAAGTTTAAGTGAACTACGAGCCCCATTGTTAATCCTTTAAAGGAAATTATTTGTAAATTTCGACAAGTAGAACAATGAATGGAACAGGTAGACTGTTGAAATCATTGTATATATTGCTTCTATATAGTATAAGAAACATATATGCAAAGCATCCAAACAGTACAATTCGCCAATTTTTTGTTCTTCAAGTTTAAGTGAACAATGAGCCCCATTGTTAATCCTTTAAAGGAAATTATTTGTAACTTTCGACAAGTAGAACAATGAATGGAACAGGTAGACTGTTGAAATCATTGTATATATTGCTTCTATATAGTCTAAGAAGCATTTATGCAAAGCATCCAAACAGTACAATTCGCCAATTTTTTGTTCTTCAAGTTTAAGTAAACTACGATCCCCATTGTTAATCCCTTATCGGAAATTATTTGTAACTTTCGACAAGTAGAACAATGAATGGAACTGGTAGACGGTTGAAATCTTTTTATATATTGCTTCTATATAGTCTAATAAACATATATGCAAAGTATCCAAACAGTACCAGTCGCCAATTTTTTGTTCTTCAAGTTTAAGTGAACAACGAGGCACATTGATAATCATGAAACGGAAATTATTTGTAACTTTCGACAAGATGAACAATGAATAGAACAGGTAGACGGTTGAAATCTTTGTATATGTTGCTTCTATATAGTCTAAGAAACCTATATGCGAAGCATCTAAACAGTAACATTCGCCAATTTTTTGATCTTCAAGTCTAAGTGAACAGCGAGCCCCATTGATAATCATGAAATGGAAATTATTTGTAACTTTCTACAAGTAGAACAATGAATAGTACAGGTAGACAGGTGAAATCTTTCTGTATATTGCTTCTAAATAGTCTAAGAAACACATATGCAAAGCATCCAAACAGCACAATTCGCCAATTTTTTGTTCTTCAAGTTTAAGTGAACTGCGAGCTCCATTGTTAATCCTTTAAAGGAAATTATTTGTAACTTTCGACAAGTAGAACAATGAATGGAACTGGTAGACTGTTGAAATCATTGTATATATTGCTTCTATATAGTCTAAGAAACATTTATGCAAAGCATCCAAACAGTACAATTCGCCAATTTTTTGTTCTTCAAGTTTAAGTAGACTACGATCCCCATTGTTAATCCCTTAACGGAAATTATTTGTAACTTTCGGCAAGTAGAACAGTGAATGGAACAGGTTGACGGTTGAAATCTTTGTATATATTGCTTCTATATAGTATAAGAAACATATATGCAAAGCATCCAAACAGTACAATTCGCCAATTTTTTGTTCTTCAAGTTTAAGTGAACAATGAGCCCCAATGGTTAATCCGATATTGGAAATTATTTGTAACTTTCGACAAGTAGAACAATGAATGGAACAGGTAGACGGTTGAAATCTTTGTATATATTGCTTCTATATAGTATAAGAAACATATATGCAAAGCATCCAAACAGTACCAATCGCCAATTTTTTGTTCTTCAAGTTTAAGTGAACTACGAGCCCCATTGTTAATCCTTTAAAGGAAATTATTTGTAAATTTCGACAAGTAGAACAATGAATGGAACAGGTAGACTGTTGAAATCATTGTATATATTGCTTCTATATAGTATAAGAAACATATATGCAAAGCATCCAAACAGTACAATTCGCCAATTTTTTGTTCTTCAAGTTTAAGTGAACAATGAGCCCCATTGTTAATCCTTTAAAGGAAATTATGTGTAAATTTCGACAAGTAGAACAATGAATGGAACAGGTAGACGGTTGAAATCTTTGTATATATTGCTTCTATATAGTATAAGAAACATATATGCAAAGCATCCAAACAGTACCATTCGCCAATTTTTTGTTCTTCAAGTTTAATTGAACTACGAGCCCCATTGTTAATCCTTTAAAGGAAATTATTTGTAAATTTCGACAAGTAGAACAATGAATGGAACAGGTAGACTGTTGAAATCATTGTATATATTGCTTCTATATAGTATAAGAAACATATATGCAAAGCATCCAAACAGTACAATTCGCCAATTTTTTGTTCTTCAAGTTTAAGTGAACAATGAGCCCCATTGTTAATCCTTTAAAGGAAATTATTTGTAACTTTCGACAAGTAGAACAATGAATGGAACAGGTAGACTGTTGAAATCATTGTATATATTGCTTCTATATAGTCTAAGAAGCATTTATGCAAAGCATCCAAACAGTACAATTCGCCAATTTTTTGTTCTTCAAGTTTAAGTAAACTACGATCCCCATTGTTAATCCCTTAACGGAAATTATTTGTAACTTTCGACAAGTAGATCAGTGAATGGAACAGGTAGACGGTTGAAATCTTTGTATATATTGCTTCTATATAGTATAAGAAACATATATGCAAAGCATCCAAACAGTACAATTCGCCAATTTTTTGTTCTTCAAGTTTAAGTGAACAATGAGCCCCAATGGTTAATCCGTTATCGGAAATTATTTGTAACTTTCGACTAGTAGAACAATGAATGGAACAGGTAGACGGTTGAAGTCTTTGTATATATTGCTTCTATATAGTATAAGAAAAATATATGCAAAGCATCCAAACAGTACAATTCGCCAATTTTTTGTTCTTCAAGTTTAAGTGAACAATGAGCCCCATTGTTAATCCTTTAAAGGAAATTATTTGTAACTTTCGACAAGTAGAACAATGAATGGAACAGGTAGACGGTTGAAATCTTTGTATATATTACTTCTATATAGTCTAAGAAACATATATGCAAAGCATCCAAACAGTACCATTCGCCACTTTTTTATTCTTCAAGTTTAAGTGAACAACGAGCCCCATTGTTAATCCTTTAAAGGAAATTATTTGTAACTTTCGACAAGTAGAACAATGAATGGATCATGTAGACGGTTGAAATCTTTGTGTATATTGCTTCCATATAGTCTAAGAAACATGTACGCAAAGCATCCAAAAAGTACCATTCGCCAATTTTTTGTTCTTCAAGTTTAAGTGAACAATGAGCCCCAATGGTTAATCCTTTATCGGAAATTATTTGTAATTTTCGACAAGTAGAACAATGAATGGAACAGGTAGACGGTTGAAATATTTGTATATATTGCTTCTATATAATCTAAGAAACATATATGCAAAGCATCTAAACAGTAACAATCGCCAATTTTTTGATCTTCAAGTTTAAGTGAACAGCGAGCCCCATTGATAATCATGAAATGGAAAATATTTGTAACTTTCTACAAGTAGAACAATGAATAGTACAGGTAGACGGGTGAAATCTTTCTATATATTGCTTCTAAATAGTCTAAGAAACATCTATGCAAAGCATCCAAACAGTACAATTCGCCAATTTTTTGTTCTTCAAGTTTAAGTGAACTACGAGCCCCATTGTTAATCCTTTAACGGAAATTAATTGTAACTTTCTACAAGTAGAACAATGAATGGAACAGGTAGACGGTTGAAATCAATGTATATATTGCTTCTATATAGTCTAAGAAACATATATGCAAAGCATCTAAACAGTAACAATCGCCAATTTTTTGATCTTCAAGTTTAAGTGAACAGCGAGCCCCATTGATAATCATGAAATGGAAATTATTTGTAACTTTCTACTAGTAGAACAATGAATAGTACAGGTAGACGGGTGAAATCTTTCTATATATTGCTTCTAAATAGTCTAAGACACATCTATGCAAAGCATCCAAACAGTACAATTCGCCAATTTTTTGTTCTTCAAGTTTAAGTGAACAGCGAGCCCCATTGATAATCATGAAATGGAAATTATTTGTAACTTTCTACAAGTAGAACAATGAATAGTACAGGTAGACGGGTGAAATCTTTCTATATATTGCTTCTACATAGTCTAAGAAACATCTATGCAAAGCATCCAAACAGTACAATTCGCCAATTTTCTGTTCTTCAAATTTAAGTAAACTACGAGCCCCATTGTTAATCCTTTAACCGAAATTAATTGTAACTTTCTACAAGTAGAACAATGATTGGAACACGTAGACGGTTGAAATCTTTGTATATATTGCTTCCATATAGTCTTATAAACATATATGCAAAGCATCCAAACAGTACCATTCGCCAATTTTTTGTTCTTCAAGTTTAAGTGAACAATGAGACCCATTGTTAATCCTTTATCGGAAATTATTTGTAACTTTCGACAAGTAGATCAATGATTGGAACAGGTAGACTGTTGAAATCTTTGTATATATTGCTTCTATATAGTCTAAGAAACATATATGCAAAGCATCCAAACAGTACAATTCGCCAATTTTTTGTTCTTCAAGTTTAAGTGAACAATGAACCCCAATGGTTAATCCTTTATCGGAAATTATTTGTAACTTTCGACAAGTAGAGCAATGAATGGAACAGGTAGACGGTTGAAATCTTTGTATATATTGCTTCTATATAGTCTAAGAAACATCTATGCAAAGCATCCAAACAGTACAATTCGCCAATTTTTTGTTCTTCAAATTTAAGTGAACTACGAGCCCCATTGTTAATCCTTTAACGGAAATTAATTGTAACTTTCTACAAGTAGAACAATGATTGGAACACGTAGACGGTTGAAATCTTTGTATATATTGCATCTATATAGTCTAAGAAACATATATGCAAAGCATCCAAACAGTACCATTCGCCAATTTTTTGTTCTTCAAGTTTAAGTGAACGACGAGCCCCATTGTTAATCCTTTAAAGGAAATTATTTGTAAATTTCGACAAGTAGAACAATGAATGGATCATGTAGACGGTTGAAATCATTGTATATATTGCTTCTATATAGTCTACGAAACATATATGCAAAGCATCCAAACAGTACAATTCGCCAATTTTTTGTTCTTCAAGTTTAAGTGAACTACGAGCCCCATTGTTAATCCTTTAACGGAAATTAATTGTAACTTTCTACAAGTAGAACAATGATTGGAACACGTAGACGGTTGAAATCTTTGTATATATTGCTTCCATATAGTCTAAGAAACATATATGCAAAGCATCCAAACAGTACCATTCGCCAATTTTTTGTTCTTCAAGTTTAAGTGAACAATGAGACCCATTGTTAATCCTTTATCGGAAATTATTTGTAACTTTCGAGAAGTAGATCAACGAATGGAACAGGTAGACGGTTGAAATCTTTGTATATATTGCATCTATATAGTCTAAGAAACATATATGCAAAGCATCCAAACAGTACAATTCGCCAATTTTTTGTTCTTCAAGTTTAAGTGAACAATGAACCCCAATGGTTAATCCTTTATCGGAAATTATTTGTAACTTTCGACTAGTAGAACAATGAATGGAACAGGTAGACGGTTGAAATCTTTGTATATATTGCTTCCAAATGGTCTAAGAAACATGTACGCAAAGCATCCAAACAGTATCATACGCCAATTTTTTGGTCTTCAAGTTTAAGTGAACAATGAGCCCCAATGGTTAATCCTTTATCGGAAATTATTTGTAATTATATTTTGTAATTGTAATTATCACCATTGATAATCCCTTAACGGAAATTATTTGTAACTTTCGACAAGTAGAACAATGAATGGAACAGGTAGACGGTTGAAATCTTTGTATATATTGCTTCTATAAAGTCTAAGAAACATATATGCAAATCATCCAAACAGTACAATTCGCCAATTGTTTGTTCTTCAAGTTTAAGTGAACTACGAGCCCCATTGTTAATCCTTTAACGGAAATTAATTGTAAGTTTCTACAAGTAGAACAATGATTGGAACACGTAGACGGCTGAAATCTTTGTATATATTGCTTCCATATAGTCTAAGAAACATATATGCAAAGCATCCAAACAGTACCATTCGCCAATTTTTTGTTCTTCAAGTTTAAGTGAACAATGAGACCCACTGTTAATCCTTTATCGGAAATTATTTGTAACTTTCGACAAGTAGATCAATGAATGGAACAGGTAGACGATTGAAATCTTTGTATATATTGCTTCTATATAGTCTAAGAAACATATGTGCAAAGCATCCAGACAGTACAATTCGCCAATTTTTTATTCTTCAAGTTTAAGTGAACAATGAGCCCCAATGGTTAATCCGTTATCGGAAATTATTTGTAGCTTTCGACAAGTAGAACAATGAATGGAACAGGTAGACGGTTGAAATCTTTGTATATATTGCTTCTATATAGTCTAAGAAACATATATGCAAAGCATCCAAACAGTACAATTCGCCAATTTATTGTTCTTCAAGTTTAAGTTAACAACGAGCCCCATTGTTAATCCTTTAAAGGAAATTATGTGTACATTTCGACAAGTAGAACAATGATTGGAACACGTAGACGGTTGAAATCTTTGTATATATTGCTTCCATATAGTCTAAGAAACATGTACGCAAAGCATCCAAACAGTACCATTCGCCAATTTTTTGTCCTTCATGTTTAAGTGAACAATGAGCCCCATTGTTAATCCTTTATCGGAAATTATTTGTAACTTTCGACAAGTAGAACAATGAATGGAACAGGTAGACGGTTGAAATCTTTATATATATTGCTTCTATATAGTCTAAGAAACATATATGCAAAGCGTCCAAACAGTACAATTCGCCAATTATTTGATCTTCAATTTTAAGTGATCTACGAGCCCCATTGTTAATACTTTAACGGAAATTATTTGTAACTTGCGACAAGTAGAACAATGAATGGAACAGGTAGCCGGTTGAAATCAATCTATATATTGCTTCTATATAGTCTAAGAAACATATATGCAAAGCATCCAAACAGTACCATTCGCCAATTTTTTGTTCTTCAAGTTTAAGTGAACGACGAGCCGCATTGTTAATCCTTTAAAGGAAATTATTTGTAAATTTCGACAAGTAGAACAATGAATGGATCATGTAGACGGTTGAAATCATTGTATATATTGCTTCTATATAGTCTAAGAAACATATATGCAATGCATCCAAACAGTACCATTCGCCATTTTTTGTTCTTCATGTTTAAGTGAACAACGAGCCCCATTGTTAATCCTTTAAAGGAAATTATTTGTAAATTTCGACAAGTAGAACAATGATTGGAACACGTAGACGGTTGAAATCTTTGTATATATTGCTTCCATATAGTCTAAGAAACATGTACGCAAAGCATCCAAACAGTACCATTCGCCAATTTTTTGTCCTTCATGTTTAAGTGAACAATGAGCCCCATTGTTAATCCTTTATCGGAAATTATTTGTAACTTTCGACAAGTAGAACAATGAATGGAACAGGTAGACGGTTGAAATCTTTATATATATTGCTTCTATATAGTCTAAGAAACATATATGCAAAGCGTCCAAGCAGTACAATTCGCCAATTATTTGATCTTCAATTTTAAGTGATCTACGAGCCCCATTGTTAATACTTTAACGGAAATTATTTGTAACTTGCGACAAGTAGAACAATGAATGGAACAGGTAGCCGGTTGAAATCAATCTATATATTGCTTCTATATAGTCTAAGAAACATATATGCAAAGCATCCAAACAGTACCATTCGCCAATTTTTTGTTCTTCAAGTTTAAGTGAACGACGAGCCGCATTGTTAATCCTTTAAAGGAAATTATTTGTAAATTTCGACAAGTAGAACAATGAATGGATCATGTAGACGGTTGAAATCATTGTATATATTGCTTCTATATAGTCTACGAAACATATATTCAAAGCATACAAACAGTACAATTCGCCAATTTTTTGTTCTTCAAGTTTAAATGAACAATGAACCCCAATCGTTAATCCTTTATCGGAAATTATTTGTAACTTTCGACAAGTAGAGCAATGAATGGAACAGGTAGACGATTGAAATCTTTGTATATATTGCTTCTATATAGTCTAAGAAACATCTATGCAAAGCATCCAAACAGTACAATTCGCCAATTTTTTGTTCTTCAAATTTAAGTGAACTACGAGCCCCATTGTTAATCCTTTAACGGAAATTAATTGTAACTTTCTACAAGTAGTACAATGATTGGAACACGTAGACGGTTGAAATCTTTGTATATATTGCTTCCATATAGTCTACGAAACATATATGCAAAGCATCAAAACAGTACAATTCGCCAATTTTTTGTTCTTCATGTTTAAGTGAACTACGAGCCCCATTGTTAATCCTTTAACGGAAATTAATTGTAACTATCTACAAGTAGAACAATGATTGGAACACGTAGACGGTTAAAATCTTTGTATATATTGCTTCCATATAGTCTAAGAAACATATATGCAAAGCATCCAAACAGTACCATTCGCCAATTTTTTGTTCTTCAAGTTTAAGTGAACAATGAGACCCATTGTTAATCCTTTAACGGAAATTATTTGTAACTTTCGAGAAGTAGATCAATGAATGGAACAGGTAGACGGTTGAAATCTTTGTATATATTGCATCTATATAGTCTAAGAAACATATATGCAAAGCATCCAAACAGTATAATTCGCCAATTTTTTGGTCTTCAAGTTTAAGTGAACAATGAGCCCCAATGGTTAATCCTTTATCGGAAATTATTTGTAATTTTCGACAAGTCGAACAATGAATGGAACAGGTAGACGGTTGAAATATTTGTATATATTGCTTCTATATAATATAAGAAACATATATGCAAAGCATCCAAATAGTACCATTCGCTAATTTTTTGTTCTTCAAGTTTAAGTGAACTACGAGCCCCATTGTTAATCCTTTAAAGGAAATTATTTGTAAATTTCGGCAAGTAGAACAATGAATGGAATAGGTAGACGGTTGAAATCATTGTATATATTGCTTCTATATAGTCTAAGAAACATATATGCAAAGCATCCAAACAGTACAATTCGTCAATTACTTGTTCTTCAAGTTTAAGTAAACTACGATCCCCATTGTGAATCCCTTAACGGAAATTATTTGTATACTTCGACAAGTAGAACAATGAATGGAACAGGTAGACGGTTGAAATCTTTGTATATATTGCTTCTATAAAGTCTAAAAAACATATATGCAAATCATCCAAACAGTACAATTCGCCAATTATTTGTTCTTCAAGTTAAGTGAACTACGAGCCCCATTGTTAATACTTTAACGGAAATTATTTGTAACTTGCGACAAGTAGAACAATGAATGGAACAGGTAGACGGTTGAAATCAATGTATATATTGCTTCTATATAGTCTAAGAAACATATATGCAATGCATCCAAACAGTACCATTCGCCATTTTTTGTTCTTCATGTTTAAGTGAACAACGAGCCCCATTGCTAATCCTTTAAAGGAAATTATTTGTAAATTTCGACAAGTTGAACAATGATTGGAACACGTAGACGGTTGAAATCTTTGTATATATTGCTTCCATATAGTCTAAGAAACATGTACGCAAAGCATCCAAACAGTACCATTCGCCAATTTTTTGTTCTTCAAGTTTAAGTGAACAATGAGCCCCAATGGTTAATCCTTTATCGGAAATTAGTTGTAATTTTCGACAAGTAGAACAATGAATGGAACAGGTAGACGGTTGAAATCTTTGTATACATTGCTTCTATATAGACTAAGAAACATATATGCAAAGCATCCAAACAGTACAATTCGCCAATTTTTTGTTCTTCAAGTTTAAGTGAACAATGAGCCCCAATGGTTAATCCTTTATCGGTAATTATTTGTAACTTTCGACAAGTAGAACAATGAATGGAACAGGTAGACGGTTGAAATCCTTGTATATATTGCGTCTATATAATCTGAGAAACATATATGCAAAGCATCCAAACAGTACCATTCGCCAATTTTTTGTTCTTCAAGTTTAAGTGAACTACGAGCCCCATTGTTAATCCTTTAAAGGAAACTATTTGTAAATTTCGACTAGTAGAACAATGAATGGAACAGGTAGACTGTTGAAATCATTGTATATATTGCTTCTAAATAGTCTAAGAAACATATATGCAAAGCGTCCAAACAGTACAATTCGCCAATTAGTTGATCTTCAAGTTTAAGTGAACTACGAGCCCCATTGTTAATACTTTAACGGAAATTATTTGTAACTTGCGACAAGTAGAACAATGAATGGAACAGGTAGCCGGTTGAAATCAATGTATATATTGCTTCTATATAGTCTAAGAAACATATATGCAAAGCATCCAAACAGTACAATTCGCCAATTTTTTGTTCTTCAAGTTTAAGTAAACTACGATCCCCTTTGTTAATCCCTTAACGGAAATTATTTGTAACATTCGACAAGTAGAACAATGAATGGAACAGGTAGACGGATGAAATCATTGTATATATTGCTTCTATATAGTCTAAGAAACATATATGCAAAGCATCCAAACAGTACAATTCGCCAATTTTTTGTTCTTCAAGTTTAAGTGAACAATGAGCCTCAATGGTTAATCCTTTATCGGTAATTATTTGTAACTTTCGACAAGTAGAACAATGAATGGAACAGGTAGACGGTTGAAATCCTTGTATATATTGCTTCCATATAGTCTAAGAAACATGTACGCAAAGCATCCAAACAGTAACAATCGCCAATTTTTTGTTCTTCAAGTTTAAGTGAACTACGAGACCAATTGTTAATCCTTTAAAGGAAATTATTTGTAAATTTCGACAAGTAGAACAATGAATGGATCATGTAGACGGTTGAAATCATTGTATATATTGCTTCTATATAGTCTACGAAACATATATGCAAAGCATCCAAACAGTACAATTCGCCAATTTTTTGTTCTTCAAGTTTAATTGAACTACGATCCCCATTGTTTATCCCTTAACGGAAATTATTTGTAACTTTCGACAAGTAGAACAATGAATGGAAAAGGTAGACGGTTGAAATCATTGTATATATTGCTTCTATATAGTCTAAGAAACATATACGCAAAGCATCCAAACAGTACCATGCGCCAATTTTTTGTTCTTCAAGTTTAAGTGAACTACGAGCCCCATTGTTAATCCTTTAACGGAAATTATTTGTAACTTTCGACAAGTAGAACAATGAATGGAACAGGTAGACGGTTGAAATCAATGTATATATTGCTTCTATATAGTCTAAGAAACATATATGCAATGCATCCAAACAGTACCATTCGCCACTTTTTTGTTCTTCATGTTTAAGTGAACAACGAGCCCCATTGTTAATCCTTTAAAGGAAATTATTTGTAAATTTCGACAAGTAGAACAATGATTGGAACACGTAGACGGTTGAAATCTTTGTATATATTGCTTCCATATAGTCTAAGAAACATGTACGCAAAGCATCCAAACAGTACCATTCGCCAATTTTTTGTTCTTCAAGTTTAAGTGAACAATGAGCCCCAATGGTTAATCCTTTATCGGAAATTAGTTGTAATTTTCGACAAGTAGAACAATGAATGGAACAGGTAGACGGTTGAAATATTTGTATATATTGCTTCTATATAATCTAAGAAACATATGTGCAAAGCATCTAAACAGTAACAATCGCCAATTTTTTGATCTTCAAGTTTAAGTGAACAGCGAGCCCCATTGATAATCATGAAATGGAAATTATTTGTAAATTTCGACAAGTAGAACAATGAATGGAACAGGTAGACGGTTGAAATCATTGTATATATTGCTTCTATATAGTCTACGAAACATATATGCAAAGCATCAAAACAGTACGATTCGCCAGTTTTTTGTTTTTCAAGTTTAAGTGAACTACGAGCCCCATTGTTAATACTTTAACGGAAATTATTTGTAATTTTCGACAAGTAGAACAATGAATAGTACAGGTAGACGGGTGAAATCATTCTATATATTGCTTCTATATAGTCTAAGAAACCTATATGCAAAGCATCTAAACAGTAAAATTCACCAATTTTTTGACCTTCAAGTTTAAGTGAACTACCAGCCCCATTGTTAATACTTTAACGGAAATTATTTGTAATTTTCGACAAGTAGAACAATGAATGGAACAGGTAAACGGTTGAAATCAATGTATATATTGCTTCTATATAGTCTACGAAACATATATGCAAAGCATCCAAACAGTACCATTCGCCAATTTTTTGTTCTTCGAGTGTAAGTGAACAGCGAGCCCCATTGATAATCATGAAACGGAAATTATTTGTAACTTTCGACAAGTAGAACAATGAATGGAACAGGTAGACGGTCGAAATCTTTGTATATATTGCTTCTATATAGTCTAAGAAACATATATGCAAAGCATCCAAACAGTACAATTCGCCAATTTTTTGTTCTTCAAGTTTAAGTGAACTACGAGCCCCATTGTTAATACTTTAACGGAAATTATTTGTAATTTTCGACAAGAAGAACAATGACTGGAACAGGTAGACGGTTGAAATCTTTGTATATATTGCTTCTATATAGTCTAAGAAACATATACGCAAAGCATCCATACAGTACCAGTCGCCAATTTTTTGTTCTTCAAGTTTAAGTGAAGAACGAGGCCCATTGATAATCATGTAACGGAAATTATTTCTAAATTTCTACAAGTAGAACTATGAATAGAACAGGTAGACGGGTGAAATCTTTCTATACGTTGCTTCTATATAGTCTAAGAAACATATATGCAAAGCATCCAAACAGTACATTTCGCCAATTTTTTGTTCTTCAAGTTTAAGTGAAATACGAGCCCCATTGTTAATCCTTTATCGGAAATTATTTCTAACTTTCGACAAGTAGAACAATGAATGGAACAGGTAGACGGTTGAAATCTTTGTATATATTGCTTCTATATAGTCTAAGAAACATATATGCAAAGCATCCAAACAGTACAATTCGCCAATTTTTTGTTCTTCAAGTTTAAGTGAACTACGAGCCCCATTGTTAATCCTTTAAAGGAAATTATTTGTAAATTTCGACAAGTAGAACAATGAATGGAACAGGTAGACGTTTGAAATCTTTGTATATATTGCTTCTATATAGTCTAAGAAACATATATGCAAAGCATCCAAACAGTACAATTTGCGAATTTATAGTTCTTCAAGTTTAAGTGAACAACGAGTCCCATTGATAATCATGAAACGGAAATTATTTGTAACTTTCTACAAGTAGAACAATGAATAGTACAGGTAGGCAGGTGAAATCTTTCTATATATTGCTTCCATATAGTCTAAGAAACATATATGCAAAGAATCCAAACAGTACAATTCGCCAATTTGTTATTCTTCAAGTTTAAGTGAACTACGAGCCCCATTGTTAATCCTTTAAAGGAAATTATTTGTAACTTGCGACAAGTAGAACAAAGAGTGGATCAGGTAGACGGTTGAGATCATTGTATATATTGCTTCCATATAGTCTAAGAAACATATATGCAAAGCAACCAAACAGTACAATTCGCCAATTTTTTGTTCTTCATGTTTAAGTGAACAATGAGCCCCAATGGTTAATCCTTTATCGGTAATTATTTGTAACTTTCGACAAGTAGAACAATGAATGGAACAGGTAGACGGTTGAAATCTTTGTATACATTGCTTCTATATAGTCTAAGAAACATATATGCAAAGCATCCAAACAGTACCATTCGCCAATTTTTTGTTCTTCAAGTTTAAGTGAACTACGAGCCCCATTGTTAATCCTTTGAAGGAAATTATTTGTAAATTTCGGCAAGTAGAACAATGAATGGAACAGGTAGACGGTTGAAATCTTTGTATATATTGCTTCTATAAAGTCTAAGAAACATATATGCAAATCATCCAAACAGTACAATTCGCCAATTTTTTGTTCTTAAAGTTTAAGTAAACTACGATCCCCATTGTTAATCCCTTAACGGAAATTATTTGTAACTTTCGACAAGTAGAACAATGAATGGAACAGGTAGACGGTTGTAATCATTGTATATATTGCTTCTATATAGTCTAAGAAACATATATGCAAAGCATCCAAACAGTACAATTCGCCAATTTTTTGTTCTTCAAGTTTAAGTGAACAATGAGCCCCAATGGTTAATCCTTTATCGGTAATTATTTGTAACATTCGACAAGTAGAACAATGAATGGAACAGGTAGACGGTTGAAATCTTTGTATACATTGCTTCTATATAGACTAAGAAACATATATGCAAAGCATCCAAACAGTACAATTCGCCAATTTTTTGTTCTTCAAGTTTAAGTGAACAATGAGCCCCAATGGTTAATCCTTTATCGGTAATTATTTGTAACTTTCGACAAGTAGAACAATGAATGGAACAGGTAGACGGTTGAAATCCTTGTATATATTGCGTCTATATAATCTGAGAAACATATATGCAAAGCATCCAAACAGTACCATTCGCCAATTTTTTGTTCTTCAAGTTTAAGTGAACTACGAGCCCCATTGTTAATCCTTTAAAGGAAACTATTTGTAAATTTCGACTAGTAGAACAATGAATGGAACAGGTAGACTGTTGAAATCATTGTATATATTGCTTCTAAATAGTCTAAGAAACATATATGCAAAGCGTCCAAACAGTACAATTCGCCAATTAGTTGATCTTCAAGATTAAGTGAACTACGAGCCCCATTGTTAATACTTTAACGGAAATTATTTGTAACTTGCGACAAGTAGAACAATGAATGGAACAGGTAGCCGGTTGAAATCAATGTATATATTGCTTCTATATAGTCTAAGAAACATATATGCAAAGCATCCAAACAGTACAATTCGCCAATTTTTTGTTCTTCAAGTTTAAGTAAACTACGATCCCCTTTGTTAATCCCTTAACGGAAATTATTTGTAACATTCGACAAGTAGAACAATGAATGGAACAGGTAGACGGATGAAATCATTGTATATATTGCTTCTATATAGTCTAAGAAACATATATGCAAAGCATCCAAACAGTACAATTCGCCAATTTTTTGTTCTTCAAGTTTAAGTGAACAATGAGCCTCAATGGTTAATCCTTTATCGGTAATTATTTGTAACTTTCGACAAGTAGAACAATGAATGGAACAGGTAGACGGTTGAAATCCTTGTATATATTGCTTCCATATAGTCTAAGAAACATGTACGCAAAGCATCCAAACAGTAACAATCGCCAATTTTTTGTTCTTCAAGTTTAAGTGAACTACGAGACCAATTGTTAATCCTTTAAAGGAAATTATTTGTAAATTTCGACAAGTAGAACAATGAATGGATCATGTAGACGGTTGAAATCATTGTATATATTGCTTCTATATAGTCTACGAAACATATATGCAAAGCATCCAAACAGTACAATTCGCCAATTTTTTGTTCTTCAAGTTTAATTGAACTACGATCCCCATTGTTTATCCCTTAACGGAAATTATTTGTAACTTTCGACAAGTAGAACAATGAATGGAAAAGGTAGACGGTTGAAATCATTGTATATATTGCTTCTATATAGTCTAAGAAACATATACGCAAAGCATCCAAAAAGTACCATGCGCCAATTTTTTGCTCTTCAAGTTTAAGTGAACTACGAGCCCCATTGTTAATCCTTTAAAGGAAAATATTTGTAAATTTCGGCAAGTAGAACAATGATTGGAACACGTAGACGGTTGAAATCTTTGTATATATTGCTTCTATATAATATAAGAAACATATATGCAAAGCATCCAAACAGTACCATTCGCCAATTTTTTGTTCTTCAAGTTTAAGTGAACTACGAGCCCCATTGTTAATCCTTTAACGGAAATTAATTGTAACTTTCTACAAGTAGAACAATGATTGGAACACGTAGACGGTTGAAATCTTTGTATATATTGCTTCCATATAGTCTAAGAAACATATACGCAAAGCATCCAAACAGTACAATTCGCCAATTTTTTGTTCTTCAAGTTTAAGTGAACCATGAGACCCATTGTTAATCCTTTATCGGAAATTATTTGTAACTTTCGACAAGTAGAACAATGAATGGAACAGGTAGACGGTTGAAATCTTTGTATACATTGCTTCTATATAGTCTAAGAAACATATATGCAAAGCATCCAAACAGTACAATTCGCCAATTTTTTGTTCTTCAAGTTTAAGTGAACAATGAGCCCCAATGGTTAATCCTTTATCGGTAATTATTTGTAACTTTCGACAAGTAGAACAATGAATGGAACAGGTAGACGGTTGAAATCCTTGTATATATTGCGTCTATATAATCTAAGAAACATATATGCAAAGCATCCAAACAGTACCATTCGCCAATTTTTTGTTCTTCAAGTTTAAGTGAACTACGAGCCCCATTGTTAATCCTTTAAAGGAAACTATTTGTAAATTTCGACTAGTAGAACAATGAATGGAACAGGTAGACAGTTGAAATCATTGTATATATTGCTTCTAAATAGTCTAAGAAACATATATGCAAAGCGTCCAAACAGTACAATTCGCCAATTATTTGATCTTCAAGTTTAAGTGAACTACGAGCCCCATTGTTAATACTTTAACGGAAATTATTTGTAACTTGCGACAAGTAGAACAATGAATGGAACAGGTAGCCAGTTGAAATCAATGTATATATTGCTTCTATATAGTCTAAGAAACATATATGCAAAGCATCCAAACAGTACAATTCGCCAATTTTTTGTTCTTCAAGTTTAAGTAAACTACGATCCCCTTTGTTAATCCCTTAACGGAAATTATTTGTAACATTCGACAAGTAGAACAATGAATGGAACAGGTAGACGGATGAAATCATTGTATATATTGCTTATATATAGTCTAAGAAACATATATGGAAAGCATCCAAACAGTACAATTCGCCAATTTTTTGTTCTTCAAGTTTAAGTGAACAATGAGCCCCAATGGTTAATCCTTTATCGGTAATTATTTGTAACTTTCGACAAGTAGAACAATGAATGGAACAGGTAGACGGTTGAAATCCTTGTATATATTGCTTCCATATAGTCTAAGAAACATGTACGCAAAGCATCCAAACAGTACCATACGCCAATTTTTTGTCCTTCAAGTTTAAGTGAACAATGAGCCCCATTGTTAATCCATTATCGGAAATTATTTGTAAATTTCGACTAGTAGAACAATGAATGGAACAGGTAGACGGTTGAAATATTTGTATATATTGCTTCTATATAGTATAAGTAACATATATGCAAAGCATCCAAACAGTACAATTCGCCAATTTTTTGTTCTTCAAGTTTAAGTGAACTACGAGCCCCATTGTTAATCCTTTAACGGAAATTAATTGTAACTTTCTACAAGTAGAACAATGATTGGAACACGTAGACGGTTGAAATCTTTGTATATATTGCTTCCATATAGTCTAAGAAACATATACGCAAAGCATCCATACAGTACCAGTCGCCAATTTTTTGTTCTTCAAGTTTAAGTGAAGAACGAGGCCCATTGATAATCATGTAACGGAAATTATTTCTAAATTTCTACAAGTAGAACTATGAATAGAACAGGTAGACGGGTGAAATCTTTCTATACGTTGCTTCTATATAGTCTAAGAAACATATATGCAAAGCATCCAAACAGTACATTTCGCCAATTTTTTGTTCTTCAAGTTTAAGTGAAATACGAGCCCCATTGTTAATCCTTTATCGGAAATTATTTCTAACTTTCGACAAGTAGAACAATGAATGGAACAGGTAGACGGTTGAAATCTTTGTATATATTGCTTCTATATAGTCTAAGAAACATATATGCAAAGCATCCAAACAGTACAATTCGCCAATTTTTTGTTCTTCAAGTTTAAGTGAACTACGAGCCCCATTGTTAATCCTTTAAAGGAAATTATTTGTAAATTTCGACAAGTAGAACAATGAATGGAACAGGTAGACGTTTGAAATCTTTGTATATATTGCTTCTATATAGTCTAAGAAACATATATGCAAAGCATCCAAACAGTACAATTTGCGAATTTATAGTTCTTCAAGTTTAAGTGAACAACGAGTCCCATTGATAATCATGAAACGGAAATTATTTGTAACTTTCTACAAGTAGAACAATGAATAGTACAGGTAGGCAGGTGAAATCTTTCTATATATTGCTTCCATATAGTCTAAGAAACATATATGCAAAGAATCCAAACAGTACAATTCGCCAATTTGTTATTCTTCAAGTTTAAGTGAACTACGAGCCCCATTGTTAATCCTTTAAAGGAAATTATTTGTAACTTGCGACAAGTAGAACAAAGAGTGGATCAGGTAGACGGTTGAGATCATTGTATATATTGCTTCCATATAGTCTAAGAAACATATATGCAAAGCAACCAAAAAGTACAATTCGCCAATTTTTTGTTCTTCATGTTTAAGTGAACAATGAGCCCCAATGGTTAATCCTTTATCGGTAATTATTTGTAACTTTCGACAAGTAGAACAATGAATGGAACAGGTAGACGGTTGAAATCTTTGTATACATTGCTTCTATATAGTCTAAGAAACATATATGCAAAGCATCCAAACAGTACCATTCGCCAATTTTTTGTTCTTCAAGTTTAAGTGAACTACGAGCCCCATTGTTAATCCTTTGAAGGAAATTATTTGTAAATTTCGGCAAGTAGAACAATGAATGGAACAGGTAGACGGTTGAAATCTTTGTATATATTGCTTCTATAAAGTCTAAGAAACATATATGCAAATCATCCAAACAGTACAATTCGCCAATTTTTTGTTCTTAAAGTTTAAGTAAACTACGATCCCCATTGTTAATCCCTTAACGGAAATTATTTGTAACTTTCGACAAGTAGAACAATGAATGGAACAGGTAGACGGTTGAAATCTTTGTATACATTGCTTCTATATAGTCTAAGAAACATATATGCAAAGCATCCAAACAGTACAATTCGCCAATTTTTTGTTCTTCAAGTTTAAGTGAACAGCGAGCCCCATTGATAATCATGAAATGGAAATTATTTGTAACTTTCTACAAGTAGAACAATGAATAGTGCAGGTAGACTGGTGAAATCATTCTATATATTGCTTCTAAATAGTCTAAGAAACATATATGCAAAGCATCCAAACAGTACAATTCGCCAATTTTTTGTTCTTCAAGTTTAAGTGAACCATGAGACCCAATGGTTAATCCTTTATCGGTAATTATTTGTAACTTTCGACAAGTAGAACAATGAATGGAACAGGTAGACGGTTGAAATCCTTGTATGTATTGCGTCTATATAATCTAAGAAACATATATGCAAAGCATCCAAACAGTACCATTCGCCAATTTTTTGTTCTTCAAGTTTAAGTGAACAACGAGCCCCAATGATAATCATGAAACGGAAATTATTTGTAACTTTCTACAAGTAGAACAATGAATAGAACAGGTAGACGGTTGAAATCTTTGTATATGTTGCTTCTATATAGTCTAAGAAACCTATATGCAACGCATCTAAACAGTAACAATCGCCAATTTTTTGATCTTCAAGTTTAAGTGAACCATGAGACCCATTGTTAATCCTTTATCGGAAATTATTTGTAACTTTCGACAAGTAGAACAATGAATGGAACAGGTAGACGGTTGTATTATTTGTATATATTGCTTCTATATAATATAAGAAACATATATTCAAAGCATCCAAACAGTACCATTCGCCAATTTTTTGTTCTTCAAGTTTAAGTGAACTACGAGCCCCATTGTTAATCCTTTATCGGAAATTATTTGTAACTTTCGACAAGTAGAACAATGAATGGAACAGGTAGACGGTTGAAATCTTTGTATATATTGCGTCTATATAATCTGAGAAACATATATGCAAAGCATCCAAACAGTACCATTCGCCAATTTTTTGTTCTTCAAGTTTAAGTGAACTACGAGCCCCATTGTTAATCCTTTAAAGGAAACTATTTGTAAATTTCGACTAGTAGAACAATGAATGGAACAGGTAGACTGTTGAAATCATTGTATATATTGCTTCTAAATAGTCTAAGAAACATATATGCAAAGTAACCAAACAGTACCATTCGCCAATTTTTTGATCTTCAGGTTTAAGTGAACAGCGAGCCCCATTGATAATCATGAAATGGAAATTATTTGTAACTTTCTACAAGTAGAACAATGAATAGTGCAGGCAGACGGGTGAAATCATTCTATATATTGCTTCTAAATAGTCTAAGAAACATATATGCAAAGCATCCAAACAGTACAATTCGCCAATTTTTTGTTCTTCAAGTTTAAGTGAACCATGAGACCCATTGTTAATCCTTTATCGGAAATTATTTGTAACTTTCGACAAGTAGAACAATGAATGGAACAGGTAGACGGTTGAAATCTTTGTATACATTGCTTCTATATAGACTAAGAAACATATATGCAAAGCATCCAAACAGTACAATTCGCCAATTTTTTGTTCTTCAAGTTTAAGTGAACAATGAGCCCCAATGGTTAATCCTTTATCGGTAATTATTTGTAACTTTCGACAAGTAGAACAATGAATGGAACAGGTAGACGGTTGAAATCCTTGTATATATTGCGTCTATATAATCTGAGAAACATATATGCAAAGCATCCAAACAGTACCATTCGCCAATTTTTTGTTCTTCAAGTTTAAGTGAACTACGAGCCCCATTGTTAATCCTTTAAAGGAAACTATTTGTAAATTTCGACTAGTAGAACAATGAATGGAACAGGTAGACTGTTGAAATCATTGTATATATTGCTTCTAAATAGTCTAAGAAACATATATGCAAAGCGTCCAAACAGTACAATTCGCCAATTAGTTGATCTTCAAGTTTAAGTGAACTACGAGCCCCATTGTTAATACTTTAACGGAAATTATTTGTAACTTGCGACAAGTAGAACAATGAATGGAACAGGTAGCCGGTTGAAATCAATGTATATATTGCTTCTATATTGTCTAAGAAACATATATGCAAAGCATCCAAACAGTACAATTCGCCAATTTTTTGTTCTTCAAGTTTAAGTAAACTACGATCCCCTTTGTTAATCCCTTAACGGAAATTATTTGTAACATTCGACAAGTAGAACAATGAATGGAACAGGTAGACGGATGAAATCATTGTATATATTGCTTCTATATAGTCTAAGAAACATATATGCAAAGCATCCAAACAGTACAATTCGCCAATTTTTTGTTCTTCAAGTTTAAGTGAACAATGAGCCTCAATGGTTAATCCTTTATCGGTAATTATTTGTAACTTTCGACAAGTAGAACAATGAATGGAACAGGTAGACGGTTGAAATCCTTGTATATATTGCTTCCATATAGTCTAAGAAACATGTACGCAAAGCATCCAAACAGTAACAATCGCCAATTTTTTGTTCTTCAAGTTTAAGTGAACTACGAGACCAATTGTTAATCCTTTAAAGGAAATTATTTGTAAATTTCGACAAGTAGAACAATGAATGGATCATGTAGACGGTTGAAATCATTGTATATATTGCTTCTATATAGTCTACGAAACATATATGCAAAGCATCCAAACAGTACAATTCGCCAATTTTTTGTTCTTCAAGTTTAATTGAACTACGATCCCCATTGTTTATCCCTTAACGGAAATTATTTGTAACTTTCGACAAGTAGAACAATGAATGGAAAAGGTAGACGGTTGAAATCATTGTATATATTGCTTCTATATAGTCTAAGAAACATATACGCAAAGCATCCAAACAGTACCATGCGCCAATTTTTTGCTCTTCAAGTTTAAGTGAACTACGAGCCCCATTGTTAATCCTTTAAAGGAAAATATTTGTAAATTTCGGCAAGTAGAACAATGATTGGAACACGTAGACGGTTGAAATCTTTGTATATATTGCTTCTATATAATATAAGAAACATATATGCAAAGCATCCAAACAGTACAATTCGCCAATTTTTTGTTCTTCAAGTTTAAGTAAACTACGATCCCCTTTGTTAATCCCTTAACGGAAATTATTTGTAACATTCGACAAGTAGAACAATGAATGGAACAGGTAGACGGATGAAATCATTGTATATATTGCTTCTATATAGTCTAAGAAACATATATGCAAAGCATCCAAACAGTACAATTCGCCAATTTTTTGTTCTTCAAGTTTAAGTGAACAATGAGCCCCAATGGTTAATCCTTTATCGGTAATTATTTGTAACTTTCGACAAGTAGAACAATGAATGGAACAGGTAGACGGTTGAAATCCTTGTATATATTGCTTCCATATAGTCTAAGAAACATGTACGCAAAGCATCCAAACAGTACCATACGCCAATTTTTTGTCCTTCAAGTTTAAGTGAACAATGAGCCCCATTGTTAATCCATTATCGGAAATTATTTGTAAATTTCGACTAGTAGAACAATGAATGGAACAGGTAGACGGTTGAAATATTTGTATATATTGCTTCTATATAGTCTAAGAAACATATATGCAAAGCATCCAAACAGTACAATTCGCCAATTTTTTGTTCTTCAAGTTTAAGTGAACCATGAGACCCATTGTTAATCCTTTATCGGAAATTATTTGTAACTTTCGACAAGTAGAACAATGAATGGAACAGGTAGACGGTTGAAATCTTTGTATACATTGCTTCTATATAGTCTAAGAAACATATATGCAAAGCATCCAAACAGTACAATTCGCCAATTTTTTGTTCTTCAAGTTTAAGTGAACAATGAGCCCCAATGGTTAATCCTTTATCGGAAATTATTTGTAACTTTCGACAAGTAGAACAATGAATGGAACAGGTAGACGGTTGAAATCCTTGTATATATTGCGTCTATATAATCTAAGAAACATATATGCAAAGCATCCAAACAGTACCATTCGCCAATTTTTTGTTCTTCAAGTTTAAGTGAACTACGAGCCCCATTGTTAATCCTTTAAAGGAAACTATTTGTAAATTTCGACTAGTAGAACAATGAATGGAACAGGTAGACTGTTGAAATCATTGTATATATTGCTTCTAAATAGTCTAAGAAACATATATGCAAAGCATCCAAACAGTACAATTCGCCAATTTTTTGTTCTTCAAGTTTAAGTGAACCATGAGACCCAATGGTTAATCCCTTAACGGAAATTATTTGTAACTTTCGACAAGTAGAACAATGAATGGAACAGGTAGACGGTTGAAATCAATGTATATATTGCTTCTATATAGTCTAAGAAACATATATGCAAAGCATCCAAACAGTACAATTCGCCAATTTTTTTCTCTTCAAGTTTAAGTGAACAATGAGCCCCATTGTTAATCCTTTAAAGGAAATTATTTGTAAATTTCGACAAGTAGAACAATGATTGGAACACGTAGACGGTTGATATCTTTGTATATATTGCTTCCATATAGTCTAAGAAACATATATGCAACGCATCTAAACAGTAACAATCGCCAATTTTTTGATCTTCAAGTTTAAGTGAACAGCGAGCCCCATTGATAATCATGAAATGGAAATTATTTGTAACTTTCGACAAGTAGAACAATGAATAGTACAGGTAGACGGGTGTAATCTTTCTATATATTGCTTCTAAATAGTCTAAGAAACATATATGCAAAGCATCCAAACAGTACAATTCGCCAATTTTTTGTTCTTCAAGTTTAAGTGAACTACGAGCCACATTGTTAATCCTTTAAAGGAAATTATTTGTAAATTTCGACAAGTAGAACAATGAATGGATCATGTAGACGGTTGAAATCATTGTATATATTGCTTCTATATAGCCTACGAAACATATATGCAAAGCATCCAAACACTACAATTCGCCAATTTTTTGTTCTTCAACTTTAAGTGAACTACGAGCCCTATTATTAATCTTTAACGGAAATTATTTGTAACTTTCGACAAGTAGAACAATGAATGGAACAGGTAGACGGTTGAAATCATTATATATATTGCTTCTATATAGTCTAAGAAACATATATGCAAAGCATCCAAACAGTACAATTCGCCAATTTTTTGTTCTTCAAGTTTAAGTAAACTACGATCCCCTTTGTTAATCCCTTAACGGATATTATTTGTAACATTCGACAAGTAGAACAATGAATGGAACAGCTAGACGGATGAAATCATTGTATATATTGCTTCTATATAGTCTAAGAAACATATCTGCAAATTATCCAAACAGTACAATTCGCCAATTATTTGATCTTCAAGTTGAAGTGAACTACGAGCCCCATTGTTAATACTTTAACGGAAATTATTTGTAACTTGCGACAAGTAGAACAATGAATGGAACAGGTAGACGGTTGAAATCAATGTATATATTGCTTCTATATAGTCTAAGAAACATATATGCAAAGCATCTAAACAGTAACAATCGCCAATTTTTTGATCTTCAAGTTTAAGTGAACAGCGAGCCCCATTGATAATCATGAAATGGAAATTATTTGTAACTTTCTACAAGTAGAACAATGAATAGTGCAGGTAGACGGGTGAAATCTTTCTATATATTGATTCTAAATAGTCTAAGAAACATATATGCAAAGCATCCAAACAGTACAATTCGCCAATTTTTTGTTCTTCAAGTTTAAGTGAACCATGAGACCCAATGGTTAATCCCTTAACGGAAATTATTTGTAACTTTCGACAAGTAGAACAATGAATGGAACAGGTAGACGGTTGAAATCATTGTATATATTGCTTCTATATAGTCTAAGAAACATATATGCAAAGCATCCAAACAGTACAATTCGTCAATTTCTTGTTCTTCAAGTTTAAGTAAACTACGATCCCCATTGTTAATCCCTTAACGGAAATTATTTGTATCTTTCGACAAGTAGAACAATGAATGGAACAGGTAGACGGTTGAAATCTTTGTATATATTGCTTCTATAAAGTCTAAGAAACATATATGCAAATCATCCAAACAGTACAATTCGCCAATTATTTGTTCTTCAAGTTTAAGTGAACTACGAGCCCTATTGTTAATAGTTTAACGGAAATTATTTGTAACTTGCGACAAGTAGAACAATGAATGGAACAGGTAGACGGTTGAAATCAATGTATATATTGCTTCTATATAGTCTAAGAAACATATATGCAATGCATCCAAACAGTACCATTCGCCACTTTTTTGTTCTTCATGTTTAAGTGAACAACGAGCCCCATTGTTAATCCTTTAAAGGAAATTATTTGTAAATTTCGACAAGTAGAACAATGATTGGAACACGTAGACGGTTGAAATCTTTGTATATATTGCTTCCATATAGTCTAAGAAACATGTACGCAAAGCATCCAAACAGTACCATTCGCCAATTTTTTGTTCTTCAAGTTTAAGTGAACAATGAGCCCCAATGGTTAATCCTTTTTCGGAAATTATTTGTAACTTTCGACAAGTAGAACAATGAATGGAACAGGTAGACGGTTGAAATCTTTGTATACATTGCTTCTATATAGTCTAAGAAACATATATGCAAAGCATCCAAACAGTACAATTCGCCAATTTTTTGTTCTTCAAGTTTAAGTGAACAGCGAGCCCCATTGATAATCATGAAATGGAAATTATTTGTAACTTTCTACAAGTAGAACAATGAATAGTGCAGGTAGACGGGTGAAATCATTGTATATATTGCTTCTATATAGTCTAAGAAACATATCTGCAAATTATCCAAACAGTACAATTCGCCAATTATTTGATCTTCAAGTTGAAGTGAACTACGAGCCCCATTGTTAATACTTTAACGGAAATTATTTGTAACTTGCGACAAGTAGAACAATGAATGGAACAGGTAGACGGTTGAAATCTTTGTATACATTGCTTCTATATAGTCTAAGAAACATATATGCAAAGCATCTAAACAGTAACAATCGCCAATTTTTTGATCTTCAAGTTTAAGTGAACAGCGAGCCCCATTGATAATCATGAAATGGAAATTATTTGTAACTTTCGACAAGTAGAACAATGATTGGAACACGTAGACGGTTGAAATCTTTGTATATATTGCTTCCATATAGTCTAAGAAACATGTACGCAAAGCATCCAAACAGTACCATTCGCCAATTTTTTGGTCTTCAAGTTTAAGTGAACAGTGAGCCCCAATGGTTAATCCTTTATCGGAAATTATTTGTAATTTTCGACAAGTCGAACAATGAATGGAACAGGTAGACGGTTGAAATATTTGTATATATTGCTTCTATATAATATAAGAAACATATATTCAAAGCATCCAAATAGTACCATTCGCCAATTTTTTGTTCTTCAAGTTTAAGTGAACTACGAGCCCCATTGTTAATCCTTTAAAGGAAATTATTTGTAAATTTCGGCAAGTAGAACAATGAATGGAATAGGTAGACGGTTGAAATCATTGTATATATTGCTTCTATATAGTCTAAGAAACATATATGCAAATCATCCAAACAGTACAATTCGTCAATTTCTTGTTCTTCAAGTTTAAGTAAACTACGATCCCCATTGTTAATCCCTTAACGGAAATTATTTGTATCTTTCGACAAGTAGAACAATGAATGGAACAGGTAGACTGTTGAAATCATTGTATATATTGCTTCTAAATAGTCTAAGAAACATATATGCAAAGCGTCCAAACAGTACAATTCGCCAATTATTTGATCTTCAAGTTTAAGTGAACTACGAGCCCCATTGTTAATACTTTAACGGAAATTATTTGTAACTTGCGACAAGTAGAACAATGAATGGAACAGGTAGCCGGTTCAAATCAATGTATATATTGCTTCTATATAGTCTAAGAAACATATATGCAAAGCATCGAAACAGTACAATTCGCCAATTCTTTGTTCTTCAAGTTTAAGTAAACTACGATCCCCTTTGTTAATCCCTTAACGGAAATTATCTGTAACATTCGACAAGTAGAACAATGAATGGAACAGGTAGACGGATGAAATCATTGTATATATTGCTTCTATATAGTCTAAGAAACATATATGCAAAGCATCCAAACAGTACAATTCGCCAATTTTTTGTTCTTCAAGTTTAAGTGAACTACGAGCCCCATTGTTAATCCTTTAACGGAAATTAATTGTAACTTTCTACAAGTAGAACAATGATTGGAACACGTAGACGGTTGAAATCTTTGTATATATTGCTTCCATATAGTCTAAGAAACATGTACGCAAAGCATCCAAACAGTACCATACGCCAATTTTTTGTCCTTCAAGTTTAAGTGAACAATGAGCCCCAATGGTTAATCCTTTATCGGTAATTATTTGTAATTTTCGACAAGTAGAACAATGAATGGAACTGGTAGACGGTTGAGATCTTTGTATATATTGCTTCTATATAATCTAAGAAACATATATGCAAAGCATCTAAACAGTAACAATCGCCAATTTTTTGTTCTTCAAGTTTAAGTAAACTACGATCCCCTTTGTTAATCCCTTAACGGAAATTATTTGTAACATTCGACAAGTAGAACAATGATTGGAACAGGTAGACGGTTGAAATCCTTGTATATATTGCGTCTATATAATCTAAGAAACATATATGCAAAGCATCCAAACAGTACCATTCGCCAATTTTTTGTTCTTCAAGTTTAAGTGAACAACGAGCCCCATTGATAATCATGAAACGGAAATTATTTGTAACTTTCTACAAGTAGAACAATGAATAGAACAGGTAGACGGTTGAAATCTTTGTATATGTTGCTTCTATATAGTCTAAGAAACCTATATGCAACGCATCTAAACAGTAACAATCGCCAATTTTTTGATC
This sequence comes from Cerceris ruficornis, assembly GCA_963989415.1. NCBI lineage: Eukaryota > Metazoa > Arthropoda > Insecta > Hymenoptera > Crabronidae > Cerceris > Cerceris ruficornis. The sequence continues at coordinate 348,274 of CAXDIW010000024.1, read as the reverse complement.
TTCAAGTTTAAGTGAACAGCGAGCCCCATTGATAATCATGAAATGGAAATTATTTGTAACTTTCTACAAGTAGAACAATGAACAGTACAGGTAGACGGGTGTAATCTTTCTATATATTGCTTCTAAATAGTCTAAGAAACATATATGCAAAGCATCCAAACAGTACAATTCGCTAATTTTTTGTTCTTCAAGTTTAAGTGAACTACGAGCCACATTGTTAATCCTTTAAAGGAAATTATTTGTAAATTTCGACAAGTAGAACAATGAATGGATCATGTAGACGGTTGAAATCATTGTATATATTGCTTCTATATAGCCTACGAAACATATATGCAAAGCATCCAAACACTACAATTCGCCAATTTTTTGTTCTTCAAGTTTAAGTGAACTACGAGCCCTATTGTTAATCTTTAACGGAAATTATTTGTAACTTGCGACAAGTAGAACAATGAATGGAACAGGTAGCCGGTTGAAATCAATGTATATATTGCTTCTATATAGTCTAAGAAACATATATGCAAAGCATCCAAACAGTACAATTCGCCAATTTTTTTCTCTTCAAGTTTAAGTGAACAATGAGCCCCATTGTTAATCCTTTAAAGGAAATTATTTGTAACTTTCGACAAGTAGAACAATGAATGGAACAGGTAGACGGTTGAAATCATTATATATATTGCTTCTATATAGTCTAAGAAACATATATGCAAAGCATCCAAACAGTACAATTCGCCAATTTTTTGTTCTTCAAGTTTAAGTAAACTACGAGCCCCATTGTTAATCCTTTAAAGGAAATTATTTGTAAATTTCGACAAGTAGAACAATGAATGGAACAGCTAGACGGATGAAATCATTGTATACATTGCTTCTATATAGTCTAAGAAACATATATGCAAAGCATCCAAACAGTACAATTCGCCAATTTTTTGTTCTTCAAGTTTAAGTGAACAACGAGCCCCATTGATAATCATGAAACGGAAATTATTTGTAACTTTCTACAAGTAGAACAATGAATAGAACAGGTAGACGGTTGAAATCTTTGTATATGTTGCTTCTATATAGTCTAAGAAACCTATATGCAACGCATCTAAACAGTAACAATCGCCAATTTTTTGATCTTCAAGTTTAAGTGAACAGCGAGCCCCATTGATAATCATGAAATGGAAATTATTTGTAACTTTCTACAAGTAGAACAATGAATAGTACAGGTAGACGGGTGTAATCTTTCTATATATTGCTTCTAAATAGTCTAAGAAACATATATGCAAAGCATCCAAACAGTACAATTCGCCAATTTTTTGTTCTTCAAGTTTAAGTGAACTACGAGCCACATTGTTAATCCTTTAAAGGAAATTATTTGTAAATTTCGACAAGTAGAACAATGAATGGATCATGTAGACGGTTGAAATCATTGTATATATTGCTTCTATATAGCCTACGAAACATATATGCAAAGCATCCAAACACTACAATTCGCCAATTTTTTGTTCTTCAAGTTTAAGTGAACTACGAGCCCTATTGTTAATCTTTAACGGAAATTATTTGTAACTTGCGACAAGTAGAACAATGAATGGAACAGGTAGCCGGTTGAAATCAATGTATATATTGCTTCTATATAGTCTAAGAAACATATATGCAAAGCATCCAAACAGTACAATTCGCCAATTTTTTTCTCTTCAAGTTTAAGTGAACAATGAGCCCCATTGTTAATCCTTTAAAGGAAATTATTTGTAACTTTCGACAAGTAGAACAATGAATGGAACAGGTAGACGGTTGAAATCATTATATATATTGCTTCTATATAGTCTAAGAAACATATATGCAAAGCATCCAAACAGTACAATTCGCCAATTTTTTGTTCTTCAAGTTTAAGTAAACTACGATCCCCTTTGTTAATCCCTTAACGGATATTATTTGTAACATTCGACAAGTAGAACAATGAATGGAACAGCTAGACGGATGAAATCATTGTATATATTGCTTCTATATAGTCTAAGAAACATATCTGCAAATTATCCAAACAGTACAATTCGCCAATTATTTGATCTTCAAGTTGAAGTGAACTACGAGCCCCATTGTTAATACTTTAACGGAAATTATTTGTAACTTGCGACAAGTAGAACAATGAATGGAACAGGTAGACGGTTGAAATCAATGTATATATTGCTTCTATATAGTCTAAGAAACATATATGCAAAGCATCTAAACAGTAACAATCGCCAATTTTTTGATCTTCAAGTTTAAGTGAACAGCGAGCCCCATTGATAATCATGAAATGGAAATTATTTGTAACTTTCTACAAGTAGAACAATGAATAGTGCAGGTAGACGGGTGAAATCTTTCTATATATTGCTTCTAAATAGTCTAAGAAACATATATGCAAAGCATCCAAACAGTACAATTCGCCAATTATTTGATCTTCAAGTTTAAGTAAACTACGATCCCCATTGTTAATCCCTTAACGGAAATTATTTGTATCTTTCGACAAGTAGAACAATGAATGGAACAGGTAGACTGTTGAAATCATTGTATATATTGCTTCTAAATAGTCTAAGAAACATATATGCAAAGCGTCCAAACAGTACAATTCGCCAATTATTTGATCTTCAAGTTTAAGTGAACTACGAGCCCCATTGTTAATACTTTAACGGAAATTATTTGTAACTTGCGACAAGTAGAACAATGAATGGAACAGGTAGCCGGTTCAAATCAATGTATATATTGCTTCTATATAGTCTAAGAAACATATATGCAAAGCATCGAAACAGTACAATTCGCCAATTCTTTGTTCTTCAAGTTTAAGTAAACTACGATCCCCTTTGTTAATCCCTTAACGGAAATTATCTGTAACATTCGACAAGTAGAACAATGAATGGAACAGGTAGACGGATGAAATCATTGTATATATTGCTTCTATATAGTCTAAGAAACATATATGCAAAGCATCCAAACAGTACAATTCGCCAATTTTTTGTTCTTCAAGTTTAAGTGAACTACGAGCCCCATTGTTAATCCTTTAACGGAAATTAATTGTAACTTTCTACAAGTAGAACAATGATTGGAACACGTAGACGGTTGAAATCTTTGTATATATTGCTTCCATATAGTCTAAGAAACATGTACGCAAAGCATCCAAACAGTACCATACGCCAATTTTTTGTCCTTCAAGTTTAAGTGAACAATGAGCCCCAATGGTTAATCCTTTATCGGTAATTATTTGTAATTTTCGACAAGTAGAACAATGAATGGAACTGGTAGACGGTTGAGATCTTTGTATATATTGCTTCTATATAATCTAAGAAACATATATGCAAAGCATCTAAACAGTAACAATCGCCAATTTTTTGTTCTTCAAGTTTAAGTAAACTACGATCCCCTTTGTTAATCCCTTAACGGAAATTATTTGGAACATTCGACAAGTAGAACAATGATTGGAACAGGTAGACGGTTGAAATCCTTGTATATATTGCGTCTATATAATCTAAGAAACATATATGCAAAGCATCCAAACAGTACCATTCGCCAATTTTTTGTTCTTCAAGTTTAAGTGAACAACGAGCCCCATTGATAATCATGAAACGGAAATTATTTGTAACTTTCTACAAGTAGAACAATGAATAGAACAGGTAGACGGTTGAAATCTTTGTATATGTTGCTTCTATATAGTCTAAGAAACCTATATGCAACGCATCTAAACAGTAACAATCGCCAATTTTTTGATCTTCAAGTTTAAGTGAACAGCGAGCCCCATTGATAATCATGAAATGGAAATTATTTGTAACTTTCTACAAGTAGAACAATGAATAGTACAGGTAGACGGGTGTAATCTTTCTATATATTGCTTCTAAATAGTCTAAGAAACATATATGCAAAGCATCCAAACAGTACAATTCGCCAATTTTTTGTTCTTCAAGTTTAAGTGAACTACGAGCCACATTGTTAATCCTTTAAAGGAAATTATTTGTAAATTTCGACAAGTAGAACAATGAATGGATCATGTAGACGGTTGAAATCATTGTATATATTGCTTCTATATAGCCTACGAAACATATATGCAAAGCATCCAAACACTACAATTCGCCAATTTTTTGTTCTTCAAGTTTAAGTGAACTACGAGCCCTATTGTTAATCTTTAACGGAAATTATTTGTAACTTGCGACAAGTAGAACAATGAATGGAACAGGTAGCCGGTTGAAATCAATGTATATATTGCTTCTATATAGTCTAAGAAACATATATGCAAAGCATCCAAACAGTACAATTCGCCAATTTTTTTCTCTTCAAGTTTAAGTGAACAATGAGCCCCATTGTTAATCCTTTAAAGGAAATTATTTGTAACTTTCGACAAGTAGAACAATGAATGGAACAGGTAGACGGTTGAAATCATTATATATATTGCTTCTATATAGTCTAAGAAACATATATGCAAAGCATCCAAACAGTACAATTCGCCAATTTTTTGTTCTTCAAGTTTAAGTAAACTACGATCCCCTTTGTTAATCCCTTAACGGATATTATTTGTAACATTCGACAAGTAGAACAATGAATGGAACAGCTAGACGGATGAAATCATTGTATATATTGCTTCTATATAGTCTAAGAAACATATCTGCAAATTATCCAAACAGTACAATTCGCCAATTATTTGATCTTCAAGTTGAAGTGAACTACGAGCCCCATTGTTAATACTTTAACGGAAATTATTTGTAACTTGCGACAAGTAGAACAATGAATGGAACAGGTAGACGGTTGAAATCAATGTATATATTGCTTCTATATAGTCTAAGAAACATATATGCAAAGCATCTAAACAGTAACAATCGCCAATTTTTTGATCTTCAAGTTTAAGTGAACAGCGAGCCCCATTGATAATCATGAAATGGAAATTATTTGTAACTTTCTACAAGTAGAACAATGAATAGTGCAGGTAGACGGGTGAAATCTTTCTATATATTGCTTCTAAATAGTCTAAGAAACATATATGCAAAGCATCCAAACAGTACAATTCGCCAATTTTTTGTTCTTCAAGTTTAAGTGAACCATGAGACCCAATGGTTAATCCCTTAACGGAAATTATTTGTAACTTTCGACAAGTAGAACAATGAATGGAACAGGTAGACGGTTGAAATCATTGTATATATTGCTTCTATATAGTCTAAGAAACATATATGCAAAGCATCCAAACAGTACAATTCGCCAATTTTTTGTTCTTCAAGTTTAAGTGAACAATGAGCCCCAATGGTTAATCCTTTATCTGTAATTATTTGTAACTTTCGACAAGTAGAACAATGAATGGAACAGGTAGACGGTTGAAATCTTTGTATACATTGCTTCTATATAGTCTAAGAAACATATATGCAAAGCATCCAAACAGTACAATTCGCCAATTTTTTGTTCTTCAAGTTTAAGTGAACAGCGAGCCCCATTGATAATCATGAAATGGAAATTATTTGTAACTTTCTACAAGTAGAACAATGAATAGTGCAGGTAGACGGGTGAAATCATTGTATATATTGCTTCTATATAGTCTAAGAAACATATCTGCAAATTATCCAAACAGTACAATTCGCCAATTATTTGATCTTCAAGTTGCAGTGAACTACGAGCCCCATTGTTAATACTTTAACGGAAATTATTTGTAACTTGCGACAAGTAGAACAATGAATGGAACAGGTAGACGGTTGAAATCTTTGTATACATTGCTTCTATATAGTCTAAGAAACATATATGCATAGCATCTAAACAGTAACAATCGCCAATTTTTTGATCTTCAAGTTTAAGTGAACAGCGAGCCCCATTGATAATCATGAAATGGAAATTATTTGTAACTTTCGACAAGTAGAACAATGATTGGAACACGTAGACGGTTGAAATCTTTGTATATATTGCTTCCATACAGTCTAAGAAACATGTACGCAAAGCATCCAAACAGTACCATTCGCCAATTTTTTGGTCTTCAAGTTTAAGTGAACAGTGAGCCCCAATGGTTAATCCTTTATCGGAAATTATTTGTAATTTTCGACAAGTCGAACAATGAATGGAACAGGTAGACGGTTGAAATATTTGTATATATTGCTTCTATATAATATAAGACACATATATTCAAAGCATCCAAATAGTACCATTCGCCAATTTTTTGTTCTTCAAGTTTAAGTGAACTACGAGCCCCATTGTTAATCCTTTAAAGGAAATTATTTGTAAATTTCGGCAAGTAGAACAATGAATGGAATAGGTAGACGGTTGAAATCAATGTATATATTGCTTCTATATAGTCTAAGAAACATATATGCAAAGCATCCAAACAGTACAATTCGTCAATTTCTTGTTCTTCAAGTTTAAGTATACTACGATCCCCATTGTTAATCCCTTAACGGAAATTATTTGTATCTTTCGACAAGTAGAACAATGAATGGAACAGGTAGACGGTTGAAATCTTTGTATATATTGCTTCTATAAAGTCTAAGAAACATATATGCAAATCATCCAAACAGTACAATTCGCCAATTATTTGTTCTTCAAGTTTAAGTGAACTACGAGCCCTATTGTTAATAGTTTAACGGAAATTATTTGTAACTTGCGACAAGTAGAACAATGAATGGAACAGGTAGACGGTTGAAATCAATGTATATATTGCTTCTATATAGTCTAAGAAACATATATGCAATGCATCCAAACAGTACCATTCGCCACTTTTTTGTTCTTCATGTTTAAGTGAACAACGAGCCCCATTGTTAATCCTTTAAAGGAAATTATTTGTAAATTTCGACAAGTAGAACAATGATTGGAACACGTAGACGGTTGAAATCTTTGTATATATTGCTTCCATATAGTCTAAGAAACATGTACGCAAAGCATCCAAACAGTACCATTCGCCAATTTTTTGTTCTTCAAGTTTAAGTGAACAATGAGCCCCAATGGTTAATCCTTTTTCGGAAATTATTTGTAACTTTCGACAAGTAGAACAATGAATGGAACAGGTAGACGGTTGAAATCTTTGTATATATTGCTTCTATATAGTCTAAGAAACATATATGCAAAGCATCCAAACAATACAATTCGCCAATTTTTTGTTCTTCAAGTTTAAGTGAACAATGAGCCCCAATGGTTAATCGTTTATCGGAAATTATTTGTAACTTTCGACAAGTAGAATAATGAATGGAACAGGTAGACGGTTGAAATCTTTGTATATATTGCTTCTATATAGTCTAAGAAACATATATGCAAAGCATCCAAACAATACAATTCGCCAATTTTTTGTTCTTCAAGTTTAAGTGAACAATGAGCCCCAATGGTTAATCGTTTATCGGAAATTATTTGTAACTTTCGACAAGTAGAATAATGAATGGAACAGGTAGACGGTTGAAATCTTTGTATATATTGCTTCTATATAGTCTAAGAAACATATATGCAAAGCATCCAAACAATACAATTCGCCAATTTTTTGTTCTTCAAGTTTAAGTGAACAATGAGCCCCAATGGTTAATCGTTTATCGGAAATTATTTGTAATTTTCGTCAAGTAGAATAATGAATGGAACAGGTAGACGGTTGAAATCTTTGTATATATTGCTTCTATATAGTCTAAGAAACATATATGCAAAGCATCCAAACAGTACAATTCGCCAATTTATTGTTCTTCAAGTTTAAGTTAACAACGAGCCCCATTGTTAATCCTTTAAAGGAAATTATGTGTAAATTTCGACAAGTAGAACAATGATTGGAACACGTAGACGGTTGAAATCTTTGTATATATTGCTTCCATATAGTCTAAGAAACATGTACGCAAAGCATCCAAACAGTACAATTCGCCAATTTTTTGGTCTTCATGTTTAAGTGAACAGCGAGCCCCATTGATAATCATGAAATGGAAATTATTTGTAACTTTCTACAAGTAGAACAATGACTAGTACAGGTAGACGGGTGAAATCTTTCTATATATTGCTTCTACATATTCTAAGAAACATCTATGCAAAGCATCCAAACAGTACAATTCGCCAATTTTTTGTTCTTCAAGTTTAAGTGAACCATGAGACCCATTGTTAATCCTTTATCGGAAATTATTTGTAACTTTCGACAAGTAGAACAATGAATGGAACAGGTAGACGGTTGAAATATTTGTATATATTGCTTCTATATAATATAAGAAACATATATTCAAAGCATCCAAACAGTACCATTCGCCAATTTTTTGTTCTTCAAGTTTAAGTGAACTACGAGCCCCATTGTTAATCCTTTAAAGGAAATAAATTGTAACTTTCTACAAGTAGAACAATGATTGGGACACGTAGACGGTTGAAATCTTTGTATATATTGCTTCCATATAGTCTAAGAAACATATATGCAAAGTAACCAAACAGTACCATTCGCCAATTTTTTGATCTTCAGGTTTAAGTGAACAGCGAGCCCCATTGTTAATACTTTAACGGAAATTATTTGTAACATTCGACAAGTAGAACAATGAATGGAACAGGTAGACGGATGAAATCATTGTATATATTGCTTCTATATAGTCTAAGAAACATATATGCAAAGCATCCAAACAGTACAATTCGCCAATTTTTTGTTCTTCAAGTTTAAGTGAACAATGAGCCTCAATGGTTAATCCTTTATCGGTAATTATTTGTAACTTTCGACAAGTAGAACAATGAATGGAACAGGTAGACGGTTGAAATCCTTGTATATATTGCTTCCATATAGTCTAAGAAACATGTACGCAAAGCATCCAAACAGTAACAATCGCCAATTTTTTGTTCTTCAAGTTTAAGTGAACTACGAGCCCAATTGTTAATCCTTTAAAGGAAATTATTTGTAAATTTCGACAAGTAGAACAATGAATGGATCATGTAGACGGTTGAAATCATTGTATATATTGCTTCTATATAGTCTACGAAACATATATGCAAAGCATCCAAACAGTACAATTCGCCAATTTTTTGTTCTTCAAGTTTAATTGAACTACGAGCCCCATTGTTAATCCTTTAACGGAAATTAATTGTAACTTTCTACAAGTAGAACAATGATTGGAACACGTAGACGGTTGAAATCTTTGTATATATTGCTTCTATATAGTCTAAGAAACATATATGCAAAGCATCCAAACAGTACAATTCGCCAATTTTTTGTTCTTCAAGTTTAAGTAAACTACGATCCCCATTGTTTATCCCTTAACGGAAATTATTTGTAACTTTCGACAAGTAGAACAATGAATGGAAAAGGTAGACGGTTGAAATCATTGTATATATTGCTTCTATATAGTCTAAGAAACATATACGCAAAGCATACAAACAGTACCATGCGCCAATTTTTTGCTCTTCAAGTTTAAGTGAACTACGAGCCCCATTGTTAATCCTTTAAAGGAAAATATTTGTAAATTTCGGCAAGTAGAACAATGATTGGAACACGTAGACGGTTGAAATCTTTGTATATATTGCTTCTATATAATATAAGAAACATATATGCAAAGCATCCAAACAGTACCATTCGCCACTTTTTTGTTCTTCAAGTTTAAGTGAACTACGAGCCCCATTGTTAATCCTTTAACGGAAATTAATTGTAACTTTCTACAAGTAGAACAATGCTTGGAACACGTAGACGGTTGAAATCTTTGTATATATTGCTTCCATATAGTCTAAGAAACATATACGCAAAGCATCCAAACAGTACAATTCGCCAATTTTTTGTTCTTCAAGTTTAAGTGAACCATGAGACCCATTGTTAATCCTTTATCGGAAATTATTTGTAACTTTCGACAAGTAGAACAATGAATGGAACAGGTAGACGGTTGAAATCTTTGTATACATTGCTTCTATATAGTCTAAGAAACATATATGCAAAGCATCCAAACAGTACAATTCGCCAATTTTTTGTTCTTCAAGTTTAAGTGAACAATGAGCCCCAATGGTTAATCCTTTATCGGTAATTATTTGTAACTTTCGACAAGTAGAACAATGAATGGAACAGGTAGACGGTTGAAATCCTTGTATATATTGCGTCTATATAATCTAAGAAACATATATGCAAAGCATCCAAACAGTACCATTCGCCAATTTTTTGTTCTTCAAGTTTAAGTGAACTACGAGCCCCATTGTTAATCCTTTAAAGGAAACTATTTGTAAATTTCGACAAGTAGAACAATGAATGGAACAGGTAGACGGTTGAAATCCTTGTATATATTGCTTCCATATAGTCTAAGAAACATGTACGCAAAGCATCCAAACAGTAACAATCGCCAATTTTTTGTTCTTCAAGTTTAAGTGAACTACGAGCCCAATTGTTAATCCTTTAAAGGAAATTATTTGTAAATTTCGACAAGTAGAACAATGAATGGATCATGTAGACGGTTGAAATCATTGTATATATTCCTTCTATATAGTCTAAGAAACATATATGCAAAGCATCCAAACAGTACAATTCGCGAATTTTTGTTCTTCAAGTTTAAGTGAACTACGAGCCCCATTGTTAATCCTTTAACGGAAATTATTTCTAACTTTCGACAAGGAGAACAATGAATGGAACAGGTAGACGGTTGAAATCATTGTATATATTGCTTCTATATAGTCTAAGAAACATATATGCAAAGCATCCAAACAGTACAATTCGCCAATTTATTGTTCTTCAAGTTTAAGTGAACTACGATCCCCATTGTTAATCCTTTAACAGAAATTATTTGTAACTTTCGACAAGTAGAACAATGAATGGAACAGGTAGACGGTTGAAATCATTGTATATATTGCTTCTATATAGTCTAAGAAACATATATGCAAAGCATCCAAACAGTACAATTCCCCAATTTATTGTTCTTCAAGTTTAAGAGAACAACGAGCCCCATTGTTAATCCGTTAAAGGAAATTATTTGTAAATTTCGACAAGTAGAACAATGATTGGAACACGTAGACGGTTGAAATCTTTGTATATATTGCTTCCATATAGTCTAAGAAACATGTACGCAAAGCATCCAAACAGTACCGTTCGCCAATTTTTTGTTCTTCAAGTTTAAGTGAACAATGAGCCCCAATGGTTAATCCTTTATCGGAAATTATTTGTAACTTTCGACAAGTAGAACAATGAATGGAACAGGTAGACTGTTGAAATCATTGTATATATTGCTTCTATATAGTCCAAGAAACATATATGCAAAGCATCCAAACAGTACAATTCGCCATTTATTGTTCTTCAAGTTTAAGTGAACAACGAGCCCTATTGTTAATGCTTTAAAGGAAATTATTTGTAAATTTCGACAAGTAGAACAATGAATGGAACAGGTAGACGGTTGAAATCCGTGTATATATTGCGTCTACATAGTCTAAGAAACATATATGCAAAGCATCCAAAAAGTACAATTCGCCAATTTTTTGTTCTTCAAGTTTATGTGAACTACGAGCCCCATTGTTAATCCTTTAAAGGAAATTATTTGTAAATTTCGACAAGTAGAACAATGAATGGAACAGGTAGACGGTTGAAATCTTTGTATATATTGCTTCCATATAGTCTAAGAAACATGTACGCAAAGCATCCAAACAGTACCATTCGCCAATTTTTTGTTCTTCAAGTTTAAGTGAACAATGAGCCCCAATGGTTAATCCTTTATCGGAAATTATTTGTAACTTTCGACAAGTAGAACAATGAATGGAACAGGTAGACTGTTGAAATCATTGTATATATTGCTTCTATATAGTCCAAGAAACATATATGCAAAGCATCCAAACAGTACAATTCGCCATTTATTGTTCTTCAAGTTTAAGTGAACCATGAGACCCATTGTTAACCCTTTATCGGAAATTATTTGTAACTTTCGACAAGTAGAACAATGAATGGAACAGGTAGACGGTTGAAATCTTTGTATACATTGCTTCTATATAGTCTAAGAAACATATATGCAAAGCATCCAAACAGTACCATTCGCCAATTTTTTGTTCTTCAAGTTTAAGTGAACAATGAGACCCATTGTTAATCCTTTATCGGAAATTATTTGTAACTTTCGACAAGTAGAACAATGAATGGAACAGGTAGACGGTTGAAATCTTTGTATATATTGCTTCTATATAGTCTAAGAAACATATATGCAAAGCATCCAAACAGTACAATTCGCCATTTATTGTTCTTCAAGTTTAAGTGAACCATGAGACCCATTGTTAATCCTTTATCGGAAATTATTTGTAACTTTCGACAAGTAGAACAATGAATGGAACAGGTAGAAGGTTGAAATCTTTGTATATATTGCTTCTATATAGTCTAAGAAACATATATGCAAAGCATCCAAACAATACAATTCGCCAATTTTTTGTTCTTCAAGTTTAAGTGAACAATGAGCCCCAATGGTTAATCGTTTATCGGAAATTATTTGTAACTTTCGACAAGTAGAACAATGAATGGAACAGGTAGACGGTTGAAATCTTTGTATATATTGTAGTGTCGGGCGAAACGACTCGCGACGAAACGCAAGCGAAACCCCGTCGCGCGACCTCGGCGCCGTCCGGGCGAGGTTTTCAAAACTGTTTCGGTTAAGATACAGCATAAGACTGTTTAGTTTTAAGTATCGGCATGTGTGTGTGAATGTGTGTGTTGCGAAGGCTTCGACCTCAACGCCTTTTCCGAGAGACGACAGTCGTCGGAAGACAATAGAGAGAAAGAGAACTTTGACCTGCAAGTAGCGGTTTAAGCGAACCTTTAGAATACTTAGCGCACGATTGGTCCTGCGAGCTGCGGTCAATCGTCCGAGCGTGTGTTTTGATATTATTTTTATATTGTGTTTTATTTTTAATATATATATCTATATACTGTTTTATATTTTCTTGTGAGTAGTCATTTTACAAACATCATATCCCACATAATTTTTGGGGGCTCGTCCGGGATAGTAACTGACTTTCATCGCGAGAAATTTGAAAAGCAGTGTATCGCTTGTGAAATTGTTGGACACTTGTGAATTTCGAAGTGTATTTGTACGTGCCGATAAAATCATGGCTTCGTCTCAAGGAAAATCTGAAGCAAATATTACCACCGAGGCATCTAAGCTAACTAGTCAATTAGAAAATATGACAAGTGATAGCTTGAAACAAGAGTAGGGAAAACGGAAATTAAAGAAATCCGGAAACAAAGCCGATCTGGTGACGCGACTTCAAGCCGCTTTAACTTTGGAAGCCGAGCGTGAAGACGACAGTGATTATGATACCGACGTTACCAGTGAAAGAAAACATAACGTTACGATGACATCCAGCGGACAAATGGAGAAAGTGGACGCCCGTGAAACATTGTTAACGTTTAGAGATGTTGAAGAAACAATTCCATTTTTCTCTGGAGATAATGAAATATCGATTCATCGATGGCTGGAAGAATTTGAAGATTCAAGTGCATTGTGTGGATGGACTACTGTCCAAAAAATAATCTATGCAAAGAGATTGTTAAGGGGATCTGCTAAAATATTTGTAAGACATGAAAAATGTGATAGATCGTGGTTTAGTTTCAAGGAAGCCCTTAAAAACGAATTTTCACAGACAGTGAATAGTGGCACGATCCATAAGAAATTGATGGAACGAAAGAAAAAACGTGATGAGACATATCAAGAATATATATACAATATGATTGATATCGCGAGTCAAGCAAATGTGGAAACGGATGCGGTCATCCAGTATATTATTGATGGCATTGAGGATGAAGAAACGAACAAAGTCATATTGTACGGCGCAGGAACTATTCGTGAATTAAAAGAAAAATTCAGGTTATACGAGATTTTAAAGAAGAACGTGAAAACGAAGGCGAGATACACTGGCGATAAGAAGATGTCGATGCAGACGCCGACACAGTCACCGAAAACATCAAGCGGAATTCGACGCTGTTTCACCTGTGGTTCCCGAAATCACACCAGTGCGGAATGCCCTACTAAAGACAAGGGTGTAAAGTGTTTTAAGTGTCATGAATATGGTCATTTTGCATCGAAATGAACAGCGAAAGCACCGGTGAAAGTATGCAATGTGACAGAACCCCGAAAGAAGACCGAGAAAGATGTGATTGTAGCGAACAAAGGGATAACGGCTTTAATAGACACAGGTAGCGATTTAAGTTTAATTCGTGCAGAGCAGTATATACAGATAGGTGCACCACGTCTGAGCAAAAATACAATGAATTTCCGTGGTATTGGTGCGAGCGAAAATAGTACGTTAGGCGAATTCGTAACCGAAGTCGAAATTGACGGTAAAATTTATTCCATTAAATTGCATGTTGTTTCCGATACATTATTACCATACGGAATGTTAATTGGTACAGACTTCTAAGTGAACAATGAGCCCCAATGGTTAATCCTTTATCGGAAATTATTTGTAATTTTCAACATGTAGAACAATGAATGGAACAGGTAGACGGGTGAAATCTTTCTATATATTGCTTCTAAATAGTCTAAGAAACATATATGCAAAGCATCCAAATAGTACAATTCGCCAATTTTTTGTTCTTCAAGTTTAAGTGAACAACGAGCCCCATTGTTAATCCTTTAAAGGAAATTATTTGTAAATTTCGACAAGTAGAACTATGAATGGAACAGGTAGACGGTTGAAGTCATTGTATATATTGCTTCTATATAGTCTAAGAAATATATATGCAAAGCATCCAAATAGTACAATTCGACAATTTTTTGTTCTTCAAGTTTAAGTGAACTACGAGCCCCATTGTTAATCCTTTAAAGGAAATTATTTGTAAATTTCGACAAGTAGAACAATGAATGGAACAGGTAGACGGTTGAAATCTTTGTATATATTGCGTCTATATAGTATAAGAAACATATATGCAAAGTATCCAAACAGTACAATACGCCAATTTTTTGTTCTTCAAGTTTAAGTGAACTACGAGCCCCATTGATAATCATGAAATGGAAATTATTTGTAACTTTCTACAAGTAGATCAATGAATAGTACAGGTAGACGGGTGAAATCTTTCTATATATTGCGTCTACATAGTCTAAGAAACATATATGCAAAGCATCCAAACACTACAATTCGCCAATTTTTTGTTCTTCAAGTTTATGTGAACTACGAGCCCCAGTGTTAATCCTTTAAAGGAAATTATTTGTAAATTTCGACAAGTAGAACAATGAATGGAACAGGTAGACGGTTGAAATCCTTGTATATATTGCGTCTATATAGTCTAAGAAACATATATGCAAAGCATCCAAACAGTACAATTCGCCAATTTTTTGATCTTCAAGTTTAAGTGAACAGCGAACTCCATTGATAATCATGAAATGGAAATTATTTGTAACTTTCTACAAGTAGAACAATGAATAGTACAGGTAGACGTGTGAAGTCTTTCTATATGTTGCTTCTATATAGTCTAAGAAACATATATCCAAAGCATCCAGACAGTACAATTCGCCAGTTTCTTGTTCTTCAAGTTTAAGTGAACTACGAGCCCCTTTGTTAATCCTTTATCGGAAATTATTTGTAATTTTCGACAAGTAGAACAATGAATGGAACAGGTAGACGGTTGAAATCTTTGTATATATTGCTTCTATATAGTCTAAGAAACATATATGCAAAGCATCCAAACAGTACAATTCGCCAATTTATTGTTCTTCAAGTTTAAGTGAACAACGAGCCCCATTGTTAATGCTTTAAAGGAAATTATTTGTAAATTTCGACAAGTAGAACAATGAATGGAACAGGTGGGCGATTGAAATCTTTCTATATAATGCTTCTATATAGTCTAAGAAACATATATGCAAAGCATCCAAACAGTACAATTCGCTAATTTTTTGTTCTTCAAGTTTAAGTGAACTACGAGCCCCATTGATAATCATGAAAGGGAAAATATTTATAAGTTTCTACAAGTAGAACAATGAATAGAACAGGTAGTCTGTTGAAATCTTTGTATATATTGCTTCCATATAGTCTAAGAAACATATATGCAAAGCATCCAAACAGTACAATTCGCCAATTTATTGTTCTTCAAGTTTAAGAGAACAACGATCCCCATTGTTAATCCTTTAAAGGAAATTCTTTGTAAATTTCGACAAGTAGAACAATGAATGGAACAGGTAGACGGTTGAAATCTTTGTATATATTGCTTCTATATAGTCTAAGAAACATATATGCAAAGCATCCAAACAGTACAATTCGCGAATTTTTTGTTCTTCAAGTTTAAGTGAACTACGAGCCCCATTGTTAATCCTTTAACGGAAATTATTTCTAACTTTCGACAAGGAGAACAATGAATGGAACAGGTAGACGGTTGAAATCATTGTATATATTGCTTCTATATAGTCTAAGAAACATATATGCAAAGCATCCAAACAGTACAAATCGCCAATTTATTGTTCTTCAAGTTTAAGTGAACTACGATCCCCATTGTTAATCCTTTAACAGAAATTATTTGTAACTTTCGACAAGTAGAACAATGAATGGAACAGGTAGACGGTTGAAATCATTGTATATATTGCTTCTATATAGTCTAAGAAACATATATGCAAAGCATCCATACAGTACAATTCCCCAATTTATTGTTCTTCAAGTTTAAGAGAACAACGAGCCCCATTGTTAATCCGTTAAAGGAAATTATTTGTAAATTTCGACAAGTAGAACAATGATTGGAACACGTAGACGGTTGAAATCTTTGTATATATTGCTTCCATATAGTCTAAGAAACATGTACGCAAAGCATCCAAACAGTACCATTCGCCAATTTTTTGTTCTTCAAGTTTAAGTGAACAATGAGCCCCAATGGTTAATCCTTTATCGGAAATTATTTGTAACTTTCGACAAGTAGAACAATGAATGGAACAGGTAGACTGTTGAAATCATTGTATATATTGCTTCTATATAGTCCAAGAAACATATATGCAAAGCATCCAAACAGTACAATTCGCCATTTATTGTTCTTCAAGTTTAAGTGAACAACGAGCCCTATTGTTAATGCTTTAAAGGAAATTATTTGTAAATTTCGACAAGTAGAACAATGAATGGAACAGGTAGGCGGGTGAAATCTTTCTATATATTGCTTCTATATAGTCTAAGAAACATATATCCAAAGCATCCAAACAGTACAATTCGCCAATTTCTTGTTCTTCAAGTTTAAGTGAACTACGAGCCCCATTGTTAATCCTTTATCGGAAATTATTTGTAATTTTCGACAAGTAGAACAAAGAATGGAACAGGTAGACGGTTGAAATCTTTGTATATATTGCTTCTATATAGTCTAAGAAACATATATGCAAAGCATCCAAACAGTACAATTCGCCAATTTATTGTTCTTCAAGTTTAAGAGAACAACGATCCCCATTGTTAATCCTTTAAAGGAAATTCTTTGTAACTTTCTACAAGTAGATCAATGAATAGTACAGGTAGACGGGTGAAATCTTTCTATATATTGCATCTAAATAGTCTAAGAAACATATATGCAAAGCATGCAAACAGTACAATTCGCCAATTTTTTGTTCTTCAAGTTTAAGTGCACTACGAGCCCCATTGTTAATCCTTTAAAGGAAATTATTTGTAAATTTCGACAAGTAGAACAATGAATGGAACAGGTAGACGGTTGAAATCCTTGTATATATTGCGTCTACATAGTCTAAGAAACATATATGCAAAGCATCCAAACAGTACAATTCGCCAATTTTTTGTTCTTCAAGTTTATGTGAACTACGAGCCCCATTGTTAATCCTTTAAAGGAAATTATTTGTAAATTTCGACAAGTAGAACAATGAATGGAACAGGTAGACGGTTGAAATCCTTGTATATATTGCGTCTATATAGTCTAAGAAACATATATGCAAAGCATCCAAACAGTACAATTCGCCAATTTTTTGATCTTCAAGTTTAAGTGAACAGCGAACTCCATTGATAATCATGAAATGGAAATTATTTGTAACTTTCTACAAGTAGAACAATGAATAGTACAGGTAGACGTGTGAAGTCTTTCTATATGTTGCTTCTATATAGTCTAAGAAACATATATCCAAAGCATCCAAACAGTACAATTCGCCAATTTCTTGTTCTTCAAGTTTAAGTGAACTACGAGCCCCTTTGTTAATCCTTTATCGGAAATTATTTGTAACTTTCGACAAGTAGAACAATGAATGGAACAGGTAGACGGTTGAAATCTTTGTATATATTGCTTCTATATAGTCTAAGAAACATATATGCAAAGCATCCAAACAGTACAATTCGCCAATTTATTGTTCTTCAAGTTTAAGTGAACAACGAGCCCCATTGTTAATGCTTTAAAGGAAATTATTTGTAAATTTCGACAAGTAGAACAATGAATGGAACAGGTGGGCTATTGAAATCTTTCTATATAATGCTTCTATATAGTCTAAGAAACATATATGCAAAGCATCCAAACAGTACAATTCGCCAATTTTTTGTTCTTCAAGATTAAGTGAACTACGAGCCCCATTGATAATCATGAAAGGGAAAATATTTATAAGTTTCTACAAGTAGAACAATGAATAGAACAGGTAGTCTGTTGAAATCTTTGTATATATTGCTTCCATATAGTCTAAGAAACATATATGCAAAGCATCCAAACAGTACAATTCGCCAATTTATTGTTCTTCAAGTTTAAGAGAACAACGATCCCCATTGTTAATCCTTTAAAGGAAATTCTTTGTAAATTTCGACAAGTAGAACAATGAATGGAACAGGTAGACGGTTGAAATCTTTGTATATATTGCTTCTATATAGTCTAAGAAACATATATGCAAAGCATCCAAACAGTACAATTCGCGAATTTTTTGTTCTTCAAGTTTAAGTGAACTACGAGCCCCATTGTTAATCCTTTAACGGAAATTATTTCTAACTTTCGACAAGGAGAACAATGAATGGAACAGGTAGACGGTTGAAATCATTGTATATATTGCTTCTATATAGTCTAAGAAACATATATGCAAAGCATCCAAACAGTACAATTCGCCAATTTATTGTTCTTCAAGTTTAAGTGAACTACGATCCCCATTGTTAATCCTTTAACAGAAATTATTTCTAACTTTCGACAAGTAGAACAATGAATGGAACAGGTAGACGGTTGAAATCATTGTATATATTGCTTCTATATAGTCTAAGAAACATTTATGCAAAGCATCCAAACAGTACAATTCCCCAATTTATTGTTCTTCAAGTTTAAGAGAACAACGAGCCCCATTGTTAATCCGTTAAAGGAAATTATTTGTAAATTTCGACAAGTAGAACAATGATTGGAACACGTAGACGGTTGAAATCTTTGTATATATTGCTTCCATATAGTCTAAGAAACATGTACGCAAAGCATCCAAACAGTACCATTCGCCAATTTTTTGTTCTTCAAGTTTAAGTGAACAATGAGCCCCAATGGTTAATCCTTTATCGGAAATTATTTGTAACTTTCGACAAGTAGAACAATGAATGGAACAGGTAGACTGTTGAAATCATTGTATATATTGCTTCTATATAGTCCAAGAAACATATATGCAAAGCATCCAAACAGTACAATTCGCCATTTATTGTTCTTCAAGTTTAAGTGAACAACGAGCCCTATTGTTAATGCTTTAAAGGAAATTATTTGTAAATTTCGACAAGTAGAACAATGAATGGAACAGGTAGGCGGGTGAAATCTTTCTATATATTGCTTCTATATAGTCTAAGAAACATATATCCAAAGCATCCAAACAGTACAATTCGCCAATTTCTTGTTCTTCAAGTTTAAGTGAACTACGAGCCCCATTGTTAATCCTTTATTGGAAATTATTTGTAATTTTCGACAAGTAGAACAAAGAATGGAACAGGTAGACGGTTGAAATCTTTGTATATATTGCTTCTATATAGTCTAAGAAACATATATGCAAAGCATCCAAACAGTACAATTCGCCAATTTATTGTTCTTCAAGTTTAAGAGAACAACGATCCCCATTGTTAATCCTTTAAAGGAAATTCTTTGTAAATTTCGACAAGTAGAACAATGATTGGAACACGTAGATGGTTGAAATCTTTGTATATATTGCTTCCATATAGTCTAAGAAACATATATGCAAAGCATCCAAACAGTACAATTCGCCAATTTTTTGTTCTTCAAGTTTAAGTGAACAACGAGCCCCATTGTTAATCCTTTATCGGAAATTATTTGTAATTTTCGACAAGTAGAACAATGAATGGAACAGGTAGACGGTTGAAATCTTTGTATATATTGCTTCTATATAATCTAAGAAACATATATGCAAAGCATCCAAACAGTACCATTCGCCAATTTTTTGTTCTTCAAGTTTAAGTGAACAACGAGCCCCATTGATAATCATGAAACGGAAATTATTTGTAACTTTCTACAAGTAGAACAATGAATAGAACAGGTAGACGGTTGAAATCTTTGTATATGTTGCTTCTATATAGTCTAAGAAACCTATATGCAAAGCATCTAAACAGTAACAATCGCCAATTTTTTGATCTTCAAGTTTAAGAGAACAGCGAGCCCCATTGATAATCCGCATTGACAATCGGTCAAATAATTTCCTTTAAAGGATTAACAATGGGGCTCGTTGTCTACTTAAACTTGAAGAACAATAAATTAGGGAATTGTACTGTATGGATGCTTTGCATATATGTTTCTTAGACTATATAGAAGCAATATATACAATGATTTTAACCGTCTACCTGTTCCATTCATTGTTCTACTTGTCGAAAGTTACAAATAATTTCTGTTAAAGGATTAACAATGGGGATCGTAGTTCACTTAAACTTGAAGAACAATAAATTGGCCAATTGTACTGTTTGGATGATTTGCATATATGTTTCTTAGACTATATAGAAGCAATATATACAAAGATTTCAACCGTCTATCTGTTACATTCATGTTCTACTTGTCGAAAGTTACAAATAATTTCCGATAAAGGATTAACCATTGGGGCTCATTGTTCAGTTACACTTGAAGAACAAAAAATTGGCGAATGGTACTGTTTGGATGCTTTGCGTACATGTTTCTTAGACTTTATGAAAGCAATATATACAAAGATTTCAACCGTCTACGTGTTCCAATCATTGTTCTACTTGTCGAAATTTACAAATAATTTCCTTTAAAGGATAAACAATGGGGCTCGTTGTTCACTTAAACTTGAAGAACAAAAAATTGGCGATTGGTACTGTTTGGACGCTATGCATATATGTTTCTTAGACTATATAGAAACAATATATACAATGATTTCAACAGTCTACCTGGTCCATTCATTGTTCTACTTGTCGAAATTTACAAATAATTTCCTTTAAATGATTAACAATGGGGCTCGTAGTTCACTTAAACTTGAATAGCAAAAAATTGGCGAATTGTACTGTTTGGACGCTATGCATATATGTTTCTTAGATTATATAGAAGCAATATATACAAAGATTTCAACCGTCTACCTGTTCCATTCATTGTTCTACTTGTCGAAAGTTACAAATAATTTCCGATAAAGGATTAACAATGGGGCTCATTGTTCACTTAAACTTGAAGGACAAAAAATTGGCGAATGGTACTGTTTGGATGCTTTGCATATATGTTTCTTAGATTATATAGAAGCAATATATACAAAGATTTCAACCGTCTACCTGTTCCATTCATTGTTCTACTTGTCGCAAGTTACAAATAATTTCCGTTAAAGTATTAACAATGGGGCTCGTAGTTCACTTAAACTTGAAGATCAAATAATTGGCAAATTGTACTGTTTGGATGATTTGCAGATATGTTTCTTAGACTATATAGAAGCAATATATACAATGATTTCAACCGTCTACCAGTTCCATTCATTGTTCTACTTGTCGGAAGTTACAAATAATTTCCGTTAAGGGATTAACAATGGGGATCGTAGTTTACTTAAACTTGAAGAACAAGAAATTGACGTATTGTACTGTTTGGATGCTTTGCATATATGTTTCTTAGACTACATAGAAGCAATATATACAATGATTTCAACCGTGTACCTATTCCATTCATTGATCTACTTGCCGAAATTTACAAATAATTTCCTTTAAAGGATTAACAATGGGGCTCGTAGTTCACTTAAACTTGAAGAACAAAAAATTGGCGAATGGTACTGTTTGGATGCTTTGCATATTAGTTTCTTAGACTATATAGAAGCAATATATACAAAGATTTCAACCGTCTACCTGTTCCATTCACTGTTCTACTTGTCGAAAGTTACAAATAATTTCCGATAAAGGATTAACAATGGGGCTCATTGTTCACTTAAACTTGAAGAACAAAAAATTGGCGAATTGTACTGTTTGGATGCTTTGCATATATGTTTGTTAGACTATTTAGAAGCAATATATAGAAAGATTTCACCCGTCTACCTGTTCCATTCGTTGTTCTACTTGTCGCAAGTTACAAATAATTTCCGTTAAAGTATTAACAATGGGGCTCGTAGTTCACTTAAACTTGAAGCACAAAAAATTTTCGAATTGTACTGTTTGGATGCTTTACATATATGTTTCTTAGACTATATAGAAGCGATATATACATTGATTTCAACCGTCTATCTGTTCCATTCATTGTTCTACTTGTCGCAAGTTACAAATAATTTCCGTTAAAGGATTAACAATGGGGCTCATTGTTCACTTAAACTTGAAGAACAAAAAATTGGCGAATGGTACTGTTTGGATGCTTTGCATATATGTTTCTTAGATTATATAGAAGCAATATATACAAAGATTTCAACCGTCTACCTGTTCCATTCATTGTTCTACTTGTCGCAAGTTACAAATAATTTCCGTTAAAGTATTAACAATGGGGCTCGTAGTTCACTTAAACTTGAAGATCAAATAATTGGCAAATTGTACTGTTTGGATGATTTGCAGATATGTTTCTTAGACTATATAGAAGCAATATATACAATGATTTCAACCGTCTACCAGTTCCATTCATTGTTCTACTTGTCGGAAGTTACAAATAATTTCCTTTAAAGGATTAACAATGGGGCTCGTAGTTCACTTAAACTTGAAGAACAAAAAATTGGCGAATGGTACTGTTTGGATGCTTTGCATATTAGTTTCTTAGACTATTTAGAAGCAATATATACAAAGATTTCAACCGTCTACCTGTACTATTCATTGTTCTACTTGTAGAAAGTTAGAAATAATTTCCATTTCATGATTATCAATGGGGCTCGCTGTTCACTTAAACTTGAAGATCAAATAATTGGCGAATTGTACTGTTTGGATGCTTTGCATATATGTTTCTTAGATTATATAGAAGCAATATATACAAAGATTTCAACCGTCTACCTGTTCCATTCATTGTTCTACTTGTCGAAAATTACAAGTAATTTCCGATAAAGGATTAACCATTGGGGCTCATTGTTCACTTAAACTTGAAGAACAAAAAATTGGCGAATGGTACTGTTTGGATGCTTTGCGTACATGTTTCTTAGACTATATGGAAGCAATATATACAAATATTTCAACCGTCTACCTGTTCCATTCATTGTTCTACTTGTCGAAAATTACAAATAATTTCCGATAAAGGATTAACTATTGGGGCTCATTGTTCACTTAAACTTGAAGACCAAAAAATTGGCAAATGGTACTGTTTGGATGCTATGCGTACATGTTTCTTAGACTATATGGAAGCAATATATACAAAGATTTCAACCGTCTACGTGTTCCAATCATTGTTCTACTTGTCGAAAGTTATAAATAATTTCCGATAAAGGATTAACCATTGGGGCTCATTGTTCACTTAAACTTGAAGAACAAAAAATTGGCGCATTGTACTCTTTGGATGCTATGCATATATGTTTCGTAGATTATATAGAAGCAATATATACAATGATTTCAACCGTCTACCTGATCCATTCATTGTTCTACTTGCCGAAATTTACAAATAATTTCCTTTAAAGGATTAACAATGGGGCTCGTAGTTCACTTAAACTTGAAGAACAAAAAATTGGCGAATGGTACTGTTTGGATGCTTTGCATATTAGTTTCTTAGACTATATAGAAGCAATATATACAAAGATTTCAACCGTCTACCTGTTCCATTCATTGTTCTACTTGTCGAAAGTTACAAAAAATTTCCGATAAAGGATTAACAATGGGGCTCATTGTTCACTTAAACTTGAAGAACAAAAAATTGGCGAATGGTACTGTTTGGATGCTTTGCATATATGTTTCTTAGACTATATCGAAGCAATATATACAAAGAGTTCAACCGTCTACGTGTTCCAATGATTGTTCTACTTGTAGAAAGTTACAATTAATTTTCGTTAAAGTATTAACAATGGGGCTCGTAGTTCACTTCAACTTGAAGAACAAAAAATTGGCGAATTGTACTGTTTGGATGCTTTGCATTTATGTTTCGTAGACTATGTAGAAGCAATATATACAATGATTTCAACCGTCAACATGATCCTTTCATTGTTCTACTTGTCGAAATTTACAAATAATTTCCTTTAAAGGATTAACAATGGGGCTCGTAGTTCACTTAAACTTGAAGAACAAAAAATTGGCGAATTGTACTGTTTGGATGCTTTGCATATATGTTTGTTAGACTATTTAGAAGCAATATATAGAAAGATTTCACCCGTCTACCTGTTCCATTCATTGTTCTACTTGTCGCAAGTTACAAATAATTTCCGTTAAAGTATTAACAATGGGGCTCGTAGTTCACTTAAACTTGAAGCACAAAAAATTTTCGAATGGTACTGTTTGGATGCTTTACATATATGTTTCTTAGACTATATAGAAGCGATATATACATTGATTTCAACCGTCTATCTGTTCCATTCATTGTTCTACTTGTCGCAAGTTACAAATAATTTCCGTTAAAGTATTAACAATGGGGCTCGTAGTTCACTTAAACTTGAAGATCAAATAATTGGCGAATTGTATTGTTTGCATGCTTTGCATATAAGTTTCTTAGACTATATAGAAGCAATATATACAAAGATTTCAACCGTCTACCTGTTCCATTCATTGTTCTACTTGTCGAAAGTTACAAATAATTTCCGTTAAGGGATTAACAATGGGGCTCGTTGTTCACTTATACTTGAAGAACAAAAAATTGGCGAATGGTACTGTTTGGATGCTTTGCATATATGTTTCTTAGACTATATGGAAGCAATATATACAAAGATTTCAACCGTCTACGTGTTCCAATGATTGTTCTACTTGTAGAAAGTTACAATTAATTTTCGTTAAAGTATTAACAATGGGGCTCGTAGTTCACTTCAACTTGAAGAACGAAAAATTGGCGAATTGTACTGTTTGGATGCTTTGCATTTATGTTTCGTAGACTATGTAGAAGCAATATATACAATGATTTCAACCGTCAACATGATCCATTCATTGTTCTACTTGTCGAAATTTACAAATAACTTCCTTTAAAGGATTAACAATGGGGCTCGTAGTTCACTTAAACTTGAAGAACAAAAAATTGGCGAATTGTACTGTTTGGATGCTTTGCATATATGTTTGTTAGACTATTTAGAAGCAATATATAGAAAGATTTCACCCGTCTACCTGTTCCATTCATTGTTCTACTTGTCGCAAGTTACAAATAATTTCCGTTAAAGTATTAACAATGGGGCTCGTAGTTCACTTAAACTTGAAGCACAAAAAATTTTCGAATTGTACTGTTTGGATGCTTTACATATATGTTTCTTAGACTATATAGAAGCGATATATACATTGATTTCAACCGTCTATCTGTTCCATTCATTGTTCTACTTGTCGCAAGTTACAAATAATTTCCGTTAAAGGATTAACAATGGGGCTCATTGTTCACTTAAACTTGAAGAACAAAAAATTGGCGAATGGTACTGTTTGGATGCTTTGCATATATGTTTCTTAGATTATATAGAAGCAATATATACAAAGATTTCAACCGTCTACCTGTTCCATTCATTGTTCTACTTGTCGCAAGTTACAAATAATTTCCGTTAAAGTATTAACAATGGGGCTCGTAGTTCACTTAAACTTGAAGATCAAATAATTGGCAAATTGTACTGTTTGGATGATTTGCAGATATGTTTCTTAGACTATATAGAAGCAATATATACAATGATTTCAACCGTCTACCAGTTCCATTCATTGTTCTACTTGTCGGAAGTTACAAATAATTTCCGTTAAGGGATTAACAATGGGGATCGTAGTTTACTTAAACTTGAAGAACAAGAAATTGACGTATTGTACTGTTTGGATGCTTTGCATATATGTTTCTTAGACTACATAGAAGCAATATATACAATGATTACAACCGTCTACCTATTCCATTCATTGATCTACTTGCCGAAATTTACAAATAATTTCCTTTAAAGGATTAACAATGGGGCTCGTAGTTCACTTAAACTTGAAGAACAAAAAATTGGCGAATGGTACTGTTTGGATGCTTTGCATATTAGTTTCTTAGACTATTTAGAAGCAATATATACAAAGATTTCAACCGTCTACCTGTACTGTTCATTGTTCTACTTGTAGAAAGTTAGAAATAATTTCCATTTCATGATTATCAATGGGGCTCGCTGTTCACTTAAACTTGAAGATCAAATAATTGGCGAATTGTACTGTTTGGATGCTTTGCATATATGTTTCTTAGATTATATAGAAGCAATATATACAAAGATTTCAACCGTCTACCTGTTCCATTCATTGTTCTACTTGTCGAAAATTACAAATAATTTCCGATAAAGGATTAACTATTGGGGCTAATTGTTCACTTAAACTTGAAGACCAAAAAATTGGCAAATGGTACTGTTTGGATGCTATGCATATATGTTTCTTAGACTACATAGAAGCAATATATACAATGATTTCAACCGTCTACCTATTCCATTCATTGATCTACTTGCCGAAATTTACAAATAATTTCCTTTAAAGGATTAACAATGGGGCTCGTAGTTCACTTAAACTTGAAGATCAAATAATTGGCGAATTGTACTGTTTGGATGATTTGCAGATATGTTTCTTAGACTATATAGAAGCAATATATACAATGATTTCAACCGTCTACCAGTTCCATTCATTGTTCTACTTGTCGGAAGTTACAAATAATTTCCGTTAAGGGATTAACAATGGGGATCGTAGTTTACTTAAACTTGAAGAACAAGAAATTGACGTATTGTACTGTTTGGATGCTTTGCATATATGTTTCTTAGACTACATAGAAGCAATATATACAATGATTTCAACCGTCTACCTATTCCATTCATTGATCTACTTGCCGAAATTTACAAATAATTTCCTTTAAAGGATTAACAATGGGGCTCGTAGTTCACTTAAACTTGAAGAACAAAAAATTGGCGAATGGTACTGTTTGGATGCTTTGCATATTAGTTTCTTAGACTATATAGAAGCAATATATACAAAGATTTCAACCGTCTACCTGTTCCATTCACTGTTCTACTTGTCGAAAGTTACAAATAATTTCCGATAAAGGATTAACAATGGGGCTCATTGTTCACTTAAACTTGAAGAACAAAAAATTGGCGAATGGTACTGTTTGGATGCTTTGCATATATGTTTCTTAGACTATATGGAAGCAATATATACAAAGATTTCAACCGTCTACGTGTTCCAATGATTGTTCTACTTGTAGAAAGTTACAATTAATTTTCGTTAAAGTATTAACAATGGGGCTCGTAGTTCACTTCAACTTGAAGAACGAAAAATTGGCGAATTGTACTGTTTGGATGCTTTGCATTTATGTTTCGTAGACTATGTAGAAGCAATATATACAATG
Organism: Cerceris ruficornis; assembly: GCA_963989415.1. Classification (NCBI taxonomy): domain Eukaryota; kingdom Metazoa; phylum Arthropoda; class Insecta; order Hymenoptera; family Crabronidae; genus Cerceris; species Cerceris ruficornis. The sequence continues at coordinate 320,622 of CAXDIW010000024.1, read as the reverse complement.
ATTTCAACCGTCAACATGATCCATTCATTGTTCTACTTGTCGAAATTTACAAATAATTTCCTTTAAAGGATTAACAATGGGGCTCGTAGTTCACTTAAACTTGAAGATCAAATAATTGGCGAATTGTACTGTTTGCATGCTTTGCATATAAGTTTCTTAGACTATATAGAAGCAATATATACAAAGATTTCAACCGTCTACCTGTTCCATTCATTGTTCTACTTGTCGAAAGTTACAAATAATTTCCGTTAAGGGATTAACAATGGGGCTCGTTGTTCACTTATACTTGAAGAACAAAAAATTGGCGAATGGTACTGTTTGGATGCTTTGCATATATGTTTCTTAGACTATATAGAAGCAATATATACAAAGATTTCAACCGTCTACCTGTTCCATTCATTGTTCTACTTGTCGAAAGTTACAGATAATTTCCGATAAAGGATTAACAATGGGGCTCATTGTTCACTTAAACTTGAAGAACAAAAAATTGGCGAATGGTACTGTTTGGATGCTTTGCATATATGTTTCTTAGACTATATAGAAGCAATATATACATTGATTTCAACCGCCTACCTGTTCCATTCATTGTTCTACTTGTCGCAAGTTACAAATAATTTCCGTTAAAGTATTAACAATGGGGCTCGTAGTTCACTTAAACTTGAAGATCAAATAATTGGCGAATTGTACTGTTTGCATGCTTTGCATATAAGTTTCTTAGACTATATAGAAGCAATATATACAAAGATTTCAACCGTCTACCTGTTCCATTCATTGTTCTACTTGTCGAAAGTTACAAATAATTTCCGTTAAGGGATTAACAATGGGGCTCGTTGTTCACTTATACTTGAAGAACAAAAAATTGGCGAATGGTACTGTTTGGATGCTTTGCATATATGTTTCTTAGACTATATAGAAGCAATATATACAAAGATTTCAACCGTCTACCTGTTCCATTCATTGTTCTACTTGTCGAAAGTTACAGATAATTTCCGATAAAGGATTAACCATTGGGGCTCATTGTTCACTCAACCTTGAAGAACAAAAAATTGGCGAATTGTACAGTTTGGATGCTTTGCATATATGTTTCTTAGACTATATAGGAGCAATATATAGAAAGATTTCACCCGTCTACCTGTACTATTCATTGTTCTACTTGTAGAAAGTTACAAATAATTTCCATTTCATGATTATAAATGGGGCCCGCTGTTCACTTAAACTTGAAGATCAAAAAATTGGCAATTGTTACTGTTTAGATGCTTTGCATGTAGGTTTCATAGACTATATAGAAGCAACATATACAAAGATTTCTACCGTCTACCTGTTCTATTCATTGTTGTACTTGTAGAAAGTTACAAATAATTTCCGTTTCATGATTATCAATGGGGCTCGTTGTTCACTTAAACTTGAAGAACAAAAAATTGGCGAATGGTACTGTTTGGATGCTTTGCATATATGTTTCTTAGATTATATAGAAGCAATATATACAAAGATTTCAACCGTCTACCTGTTCCATTCATTGTTCTACTTGTCGCAAGTTACAAATAATTTCCGTTAAAGTATTAACAATGGGGCTCGTAGTTCACTTAAACTTGAAGATCAAATAATTGGCGAATTGTACTGTTTGGATGATTTGCAGATATGTTTCTTAGACTATATAGAAGCAATATATACAATGATTTCAACCGTCTACCAGTTCCATTCATTGTTCTACTTGTCGGAAGTTACAAATAATTTCCGTTAAGGGATTAACAATGGGGATCGTAGTTTACTTAAACTTGAAGAACAAGAAATTGACGTATTGTACTGTTTGGATGCTTTGCATATATGTTTCTTAGACTACATAGAAGCAATATATACAATGATTACAACCGTCTACCTATTCCATTCATTGATCTACTTGCCGAAATTTACAAATAATTTCCTTTAAAGGATTAACAATGGGGCTCGTAGTTCACTTAAACTTGAAGAACAAAAAATTGGCGAATGGTACTGTTTGGATGCTTTGCATATTAGTTTCTTAGACTATTTAGAAGCAATATATACAAAGATTTCAACCGTCTACCTGTACTATTCATTGTTCTACTTGTAGAAAGTTAGAAATAATTTCCATTTCATGATTATCAATGGGGCTCGCTGTTCACTTAAACTTGAAGATCAAATAATTGGCGAATTGTACTGTTTGGATGATTTGCAGATATGTTTCTTAGACTATATAGAAGCAATATATACAATGATTTCAACCGTCTACCAGTTCCATTCATTGTTCTACTTGCCGAAATTTACAAATAATTTCCTTTAAAGGATTAACAATGGGGCTCGTAGTTCACTTAAACTTGAAGAAAAAAAAATTGGCGAATGGTACTGTTTGGATGCTTTGCATATTAGTTTCTTAGACTATATAGAAGCAATATATACAAAGATTTCAACCGTCTACCTGTTCCATTCATTGTTCTACTTGTCGAAAGTTACAAATAATTTCCGATAAAGGATTAACAATGGGGCTCATTGTTCACTTAAACTTGAAGAACAAAAAATTGGCGAATGGTACTGTTTGGATGCTTTGCATATATGTTTCTTAGACTATATGGAAGCAATATGTACAAAGAGTTCAACCGTCTACGTGTTCCAATGATTGTTCTACTTGTAGAAAGTTACAATTAATTTTCGTTAAAGTATTAACAATGGGGCTCGTAGTTCACTTCAACTTGAAGAACAAAAAATTGGCGAATTGTACTGTTTGGATGCTTTGCATTTATGTTTCGTAGACTATGTAGAAGCAATATATACAATGATTTCAACCGTCAACATGATCCATTCATTGTTCTACTTGTCGAAATTTACAAATAATTTCCTTTAAAGGATTAACAATGGGGCTCGTAGTTCACTTAAACTTGAAGAACAAAAAATTGGCGAATTGTACTGTTTGGATGCTTTGCATATATGTTTGTTAGACTATTTAGAAGCAATATATAGAAAGATTTCACCCGTCTACCTGTTCCATTCATTGTTCTACTTGTCGCAAGTTACAAATAATTTCCGTTAAAGTATTAACAATGGGGCTCGTAGTTCACTTAAACTTGAAGCACAAAAAATTTTCGAATGGTACTGTTTGGATGCTTTACATATATGTTTCTTAGACTATATAGAAGCGATATATACATTGATTTCAACCGTCTATCTGTTCCATTCATTGTTCTACTTGTCGCAAGTTACAAATAATTTCCGTTAAAGTATTAACAATGGGGCTCGTAGTTCACTTAAACTTGAAGATCAAATAATTGGCGAATTGTACTGTTTGCATGCTTTGCATATAAGTTTCTTAGACTATATAGAAGCAATATATACAAAGATTTCAACCGTCTACCTGTTCCATTCATTGTTCTACTTGTCGAAAGTTACAAATAATTTCCGTTAAGGGATTAACAATGGGGCTCGTTGTTCACTTATACTTGAAGAACAAAAAATTGGCGAATGGTACTGTTTGGATGCTTTGCATATATGTTTCTTAGACTATATAGAAGCAATATATACAAAGATTTCAACCGTCTACCTGTTCCATTCATTGTTCTACTTGTCGAAAGTTACAGATAATTTCCGATAAAGGATTAACCATTGGGGCTCATTGTTCACTCAAACTTGAAGAACAAAAAATTGGCGAATTGTACAGTTTGGATGCTTTGCATATATGTTTCTTAGACTATATAGGAGCAATATATAGAAAGATTTCACCCGTCTACCTGTACTATTCATTGTTCTACTTGTAGAAAGTTACAAATAATTTCCATTTCATGATTATAAATGGGGCCCGCTGTTCACTTAAACTTGAAGATCAAAAAATTGGCGATTGTTACTGTTTAGATGCTTTGCATGTAGGTTTCATAGACTATATAGAAGCAACATATACAAAGATTTCTACCGTCTACCTGTTCTATTCATTGTTGTACTTGTAGAAAGTTACAAATAATTTCCGTTTCATGATTATCAATGGGGCTCGTTGTTCACTTAAACTTGAAGAACAAAAAATTGGCGAATGGTACTGTTTGGATGCTTTGCATATATGTTTCTTAGATTATATAGAAGCAATATATACAAAAATTTCAACCGTCTACCTGTTCCATTCATTGTTCTACTTGTCGCAAGTTACAAATAATTTCCGTTAAAGTATTAACAATGGGGCTCGTAGTTCACTTCAACTTGAAGATCAAATAATTGGCGAATTGTACTGTTTGGATGATTTGCAGATATGTTTCTTAGACTATATAGAAGCAATATATACAATGATTTCAACCGTCTACCAGTTCCATTCATTGTTCTACTTGTCGGAAGTTACAAATAATTTCCGTTAAGGGATTAACAATGGGGATCGTAGTTTACTTAAACTTGAAGAACAAGAAATTGACGTATTGTACTGTTTGGATGCTTTGCATATATGTTTCTTAGACTACATAGAAGCAATATATACAATGATTACAACCGTCTACCTGTACTATTCATTGTTCTACTTGTAGAAAGTTAGAAATAATTTCCATTTCATGATTATCAATGGGGCTCGCTGTTCACTTAAACTTGAAGATCAAATAATTGGCGAATTGTACTGTTTGGATGCTTTGCATATATGTTTCTTAGATTATATAGAAGCAATATATACAAAGATTTCAACCGTCTACCTGTACTATTCATTGTTCTACTTGTAGAAAGTTAGAAATAATTTCCATTTCATGATTATCAATGGGGCTCGCTGTTCACTTAAACTTGAAGATCAAATAATTGGCGAATTGTACTGTTTGGATGATTTGCAGATATGTTTCTTAGACTATATAGAAGCAATATATACAATGATTTCAACCGTCTACCAGTTCCATTCATTGTTCTACTTGTCGGAAGTTACAAATAATTTCCGTTAAGGGATTAACAATGGGGATCGTAGTTTACTTAAACTTGAAGAACAAGAAATTGACGTATTGTACTGTTTGGATGCTTTGCATATATGTTTCTTAGACTACATAGAAGCAATATATACAATGATTTCAACCGTCTACCTATTCCATTCATTGATCTACTTGCCGAAATTTACAAATAATTTCCTTTAAAGGATTAACAATGGGGCTCGTAGTTCACTTAAACTTGAAGAACAAAAAATTGGCGAATGGTACTGTTTGGATGCTTTGCATATTAGTTTCTTAGACTATATAGAAGCAATATATACAAAGATTTCAACCGTCTACCTGTTCCATTCACTGTTCTACTTGTCGAAAGTTACAAATAATTTCCGATAAAGGATTAACAATGGGGCTCATTGTTCACTTAAACTTGAAGAACAAAAAATTGGCGAATGGTACTGTTTGGATGCTTTGCGTACATGTTTCTTAGACTATATGGAAGCAATATATACAAATATTTCAACCGTCTACCTGTTCCATTCATTGTTCTACTTGTCGAAAATTACAAATAATTTCCGATAAAGGATTAACTATTGGGGCTCATTGTTCACTTAAACTTGAAGACCAAAAAATTGGCGCATTGTACTCTTTGGATGCTATGCATATATGTTTCGTAGATTATATAGAAGCAATATATACAATGATTTCAACCGTCTACCTGATCCATTCATTGTTCTACTTGCCGAAATTTACAAATAATTTCCTTTAAAGGATTAACAATGGGGCTCGTAGTTCACTTAAACTTGAAGAAAAAAAAATTGGCGAATGGTACTGTTTGGATGCTTTGCATATTAGTTTCTTAGACTATATAGAAGCAATATATACAAAGATTTCAACCGTCTACCTGTTCCATTCAGTGTTCTACTTGTCGAAAGTTACAAATAATTTCCGATAAAGGATTAACAATGGGGCTCATTGTTCACTTAAACTTGAAGAACAAAAAATTGGCGAATGGTACTGTTTGGATGCTTTGCATATATGTTTCTTAGACTATATGGAAGCAATATATACAAAGAGTTCAACCGTCTACGTGTTCCAATGATTGTTCTACTTGTAGAAAGTTACAATTAATTTTCGTTAAAGTATTAACAATGGGGCTCGTAGTTCACTTCAACTTGAAGGACAAAAAATTGGCGAATTGTACTGTTTGGATGCTTTGCATTTATGTTTCGTAGACTATGTAGAAGCAATATATACAATGATTTCAACCGTCAACATGATCCATTCATTGTTCTACTTGTCGAAATTTACAAATAATTTCCTTTAAAGGATTAACAATGGGGCTCGTAGTTCACTTAAACTTGAAGAACAAAAAATTGGCGAATTGTACTGTTTGGATGCTTTGCATATATGTTTGTTAGACTATTTAGAAGCAATATATAGAAAGATTTCACCCGTCTACCTGTTCCATTCATTGTTCTACTTGTCGCAAGTTACAAATAATTTCCGTTAAAGTATTAACAATGGGGCTCGTAGTTCACTTAAACTTGAAGCACAAAAAATTTTCGAATGGTACTGTTTGGATGCTTTACATATATGTTTCTTAGACTATATAGAAGCGATATATACATTGATTTCAACCGTCTATCTGTTCCATTCATTGTTCTACTTGTCGCAAGTTACAAATAATTTCCGTTAAAGTATTAACAATGGGGCTCGAAGTTCACTTAAACTTGAAGATCAAATAATTGGCGAATTGTACTGTTTGCATGCTTTGCATATAAGTTTCTTAGACTATATAGAAGCAATATATACAAAGATTTCAACCGTCTACCTGTTCCATTCATTGTTCTACTTGTCGAAAGTTACAAATAATTTCCGTTAAGGGATTAACAATGGGGCTCGTTGTTCACTTATACTTGAAGAACAAAAAATTGGCGAATGGTACTGTTTGGATGCTTTGCATATATGTTTCTTAGACTATATAGAAGCAATATATACAAAGATTTCAACCGTCTACCTGTTCCATTCATTGTTCTACTTGTCGAAAGTTACAGATAATTTCCGATAAAGGATTAACCATTGGGGCTCATTGTTCACTCAAACTTGAAGAACAAAAAATTGGCGAATTGTACAGTTTGGATGCTTTGCATATATGTTTCTTAGACTATATAGGAGCAATATATAGAAAGATTTCACCCGTCTACCTGTACTATTCATTGTTCTACTTGTAGAAAGTTACAAATAATTTCCATTTCATGATTATAAATGGGGCCCGCTGTTCACTTAAACTTGAAGATCAAAAAATTGGCGATTGTTACTGTTTAGATGCTTTGCATGTAGGTTTCATAGACTATATAGAAGCAACATATACAAAGATTTCTACCGTCTACCTGTTCTATTCATTGTTGTACTTGTAGAAAGTTACAAATAATTTCCGTTTCATGATTATCAATGGGGCTCGTTGTTCACTTAAACTTGAAGAACAAAAAATTGGCGAATGGTACTGTTTGGATGCTTTGCATATATGTTTCTTAGATTATATAGAAGCAATATATACAAAAATTTCAACCGTCTACCTGTTCCATTCATTGTTCTACTTGTCGCAAGTTACAAATAATTTCCGTTAAAGTATTAACAATGGGGCTCGTAGTTCACTTCAACTTGAAGATCAAATAATTGGCGAATTGTACTGTTTGGATGATTTGCAGATATGTTTCTTAGACTATATAGAAGCAATATATACAATGATTTCAACCGTCTACCAGTTCCATTCATTGTTCTACTTGTCGGAAGTTACAAATAATTTCCGTTAAGGGATTAACAATGGGGATCGTAGTTTACTTAAACTTGAAGAACAAGAAATTGACGTATTGTACTGTTTGGATGCTTTGCATATATGTTTCTTAGACTACATAGAAGCAATATATACAATGATTACAACCGTCTACCTGTACTATTCATTGTTCTACTTGTAGAAAGTTAGAAATAATTTCCATTTCATGATTATCAATGGGGCTCGCTGTTCACTTAAACTTGAAGATCAAATAATTGGCGAATTGTACTGTTTGGATGCTTTGCATATATGTTTCTTAGATTATATAGAAGCAATATATACAAAGATTTCAACCGTCTACCTGTACTATTCATTGTTCTACTTGTAGAAAGTTAGAAATAATTTCCATTTCATGATTATCAATGGGGCTCGCTGTTCACTTAAACTTGAAGATCAAATAATTGGCGAATTGTACTGTTTGGATGATTTGCAGATATGTTTCTTAGACTATATAGAAGCAATATATACAATGATTTCAACCGTCTACCAGTTCCATTCATTGTTCTACTTGTCGGAAGTTACAAATAATTTCCGTTAAGGGATTAACAATGGGGATCGTAGTTTACTTAAACTTGAAGAACAAGAAATTGACGTATTGTACTGTTTGGATGCTTTGCATATATGTTTCTTAGACTACATAGAAGCAATATATACAATGATTTCAACCGTCTACCTATTCCATTCATTGATCTACTTGCCGAAATTTACAAATAATTTCCTTTAAAGGATTAACAATGGGGCTCGTAGTTCACTTAAACTTGAAGAACAAAAAATTGGCGAATGGTACTGTTTGGATGCTTTGCATATTAGTTTCTTAGACTATATAGAAGCAATATATACAAAGATTTCAACCGTCTACCTGTTCCATTCACTGTTCTACTTGTCGAAAGTTACAAATAATTTCCGATAAAGGATTAACAATGGGGCTCATTGTTCACTTAAACTTGAAGAACAAAAAATTGGCGAATGGTACTGTTTGGATGCTTTGCGTACATGTTTCTTAGACTATATGGAAGCAATATATACAAATATTTCAACCGTCTACCTGTTCCATTCATTGTTCTACTTGTCGAAAATTACAAATAATTTCCGATAAAGGATTAACTATTGGGGCTCATTGTTCACTTAAACTTGAAGACCAAAAAATTGGCGCATTGTACTCTTTGGATGCTATGCATATATGTTTCGTAGATTATATAGAAGCAATATATACAATGATTTCAACCGTCTACCTGATCCATTCATTGTTCTACTTGCCGAAATTTACAAATAATTTCCTTTAAAGGATTAACAATGGGGCTCGTAGTTCACTTAAACTTGAAGAAAAAAAAATTGGCGAATGGTACTGTTTGGATGCTTTGCATATTAGTTTCTTAGACTATATAGAAGCAATATATACAAAGATTTCAACCGTCTACCTGTTCCATTCATTGTTCTACTTGTCGAAAGTTACAAATAATTTCCGATAAAGGATTAACAATGGGGCTCATTGTTCACTTAAACTTGAAGAACAAAAAATTGGCGAATGGTACTGTTTGGATGCTTTGCATATATGTTTCTTAGACTATATGGAAGCAATATATACAAAGAGTTCAACCGTCTACGTGTTCCAATGATTGTTCTACTTGTAGAAAGTTACAATTAATTTTCGTTAAAGTATTAACAATGGGGCTCGTAGTTCACTTCAACTTGAAGAACAAAAAATTGGCGAATTGTACTGTTTGGATGCTTTGCATTTATGTTTCGTAGACTATGTAGAAGCAATATATACAATGATTTCAACCGTCAACATGATCCATTCATTGTTCTACTTGTCGAAATTTACAAATAATTTCCTTTAAAGGATTAACAATGGGGCTCGTAGTTCACTTAAACTTGAAGAACAAAAAATTGGCGAATTGTACTGTTTGGATGCTTTGCATATATGTTTGTTAGACTATTTAGAAGCAATATATAGAAAGATTTCACCCGTCTACCTGTTCCATTCATTGTTCTACTTGTCGCAAGTTACAAATAATTTCCGTTAAAGTATTAACAATGGGGCTCGTAGTTCACTTAAACTTGAAGCACAAAAAATTTTCGAATGGTACTGTTTGGATGCTTTACATATATGTTTCTTAGACTATATAGAAGCGATATATACATTGATTTCAACCGTCTATCTGTTCCATTCATTGTTCTACTTGTCGCAAGTTACAAATAATTTCCGTTAAAGTATTAACAATGGGGCTCGAAGTTCACTTAAACTTGAAGATCAAATAATTGGCGAATTGTACTGCTTGCATGCTTTGCATATAAGTTTCTTAGACTATATAGAAGCAATATATACAAAGATTTCAACCGTCTACCTGTTCCATTCATTGTTCTACTTGTCGAAAGTTACAAATAATTTCCGTTAAGGGATTAACAATGGGGCTCGTTGTTCACTTATACTTGAAGAACAAAAAATTGGCGAATGGTACTGTTTGGATGCTTTGCATATATGTTTCTTAGACTATATAGAAGCAATATATACAAAGATTTCAACCGTCTACCTGTTCCATTCATTGTTCTACTTGTCGAAAGTTACAGATAATTTCCGATAAAGGATTAACCATTGGGGCTCATTGTTCACTCAAACTTGAAGAACAAAAAATTGGCGAATTGTACAGTTTGGATGCTTTGCATATATGTTTCTTAGACTATATAGGAGCAATATATAGAAAGATTTCACCCGTCTACCTGTACTATTCATTGTTCTACTTGTAGAAAGTTACAAATAATTTCCATTTCATGATTATAAATGGGGCCCGCTGTTCACTTAAACTTGAAGATCAAAAAATTGGCGATTGTTACTGTTTAGATGCTTTGCATGTAGGTTTCTTAGACTATATAGAAGCAATATATACAAAGATTTCAACCGTCTACCTGTTCCATTCATTGTTCTACTTGTCGAAAGTTACAAATAATTTCCGTTAAGGGATTAACAATGGGGCTCGTTGTTCACTTATACTTGAAGAACAAAAAATTGGCGAATGGTACTGTTTGGATGCTTTGCATATATGTTTCTTAGACTATATAGAAGCAATATATACAAAGATTTCAACCGTCTACCTGTTCCATTCATTGTTCTACTTGTCGAAAGTTACAGATAATTTCCGATAAAGGATTAACAATGGGGCTCATTGTTCACTCAAACTTGAAGAACAAAAAATTGGCGAATTGTACAGTTTGGATGCTTTGCATATATGTTTCTTAGACTATATAGGAGCAATATATAGAAAGATTTCACCCGTCTACCTGTACTATTCATTGTTCTACTTGTAGAAAGTTACAAATAATTTCCATTTCATGATTATAAATGGGGCCCGCTGTTCACTTAAACTTGAAGATCAAAAAATTGGCGATTGTTACTGTTTAGATGCTTTGCATGTAGGTTTCATAGACTATATAGAAGCAACATATACAAAGATTTCTACCGTCTACCTGTTCTATTCATTGTTGTACTTGTAGAAAGTTACAAATAATTTCCGTTTCATGATTATCAATGGGGCTCGTTGTTCACTTAAACTTGAAGAACAAAAAATTGGCGAATGGTACTGTTTGGATGCTTTGCATATATGTTTCTTAGATTATATAGAAGCAATATATACAAAAATTTCAACCGTCTACCTGTTCCATTCATTGTTCTACTTGTCGCAAGTTACAAATAATTTCCGTTAAAGTATTAACAATGGGGCTCGTAGTTCACTTCAACTTGAAGATCAAATAATTGGCGAATTGTACTGTTTGGATGATTTGCAGATATGTTTCTTAGACTATATAGAAGCAATATATACAATGATTTCAACCGTCTACCAGTTCCATTCATTGTTCTACTTGTCGGAAGTTACAAATAATTTCCGTTAAGGGATTAACAATGGGGATCGTAGTTTACTTAAACTTGGAGAACAAGAAATTGACGTATTGTACTGTTTGGATGCTTTGCATATATGTTTCTTAGACTACATAGAAGCAATATATACAATGATTACAACCGTCTACCTGTACTATTCATTGTTCTACTTGTAGAAAGTTAGAAATAATTTCCATTTCATGATTATCAATGGGGCTCGCTGTTCACTTAAACTTGAAGATCAAATAATTGGCGAATTGTACTGTTTGGATGCTTTGCATATATGTTTCTTAGATTATATAGAAGCAATATATACAAAGATTTCAACCGTCTACCTGTACTATTCATTGTTCTACTTGTAGAAAGTTAGAAATAATTTCCATTTCATGATTATCAATGGGGCTCGCTGTTCACTTAAACTTGAAGATCAAATAATTGGCGAATTGTACTGTTTGGATGATTTGCAGATATGTTTCTTAGACTATATAGAAGCAATATATACAATGATTTCAACCGTCTACCAGTTCCATTCATTGTTCTACTTGTCGGAAGTTACAAATAATTTCCGTTAAGGGATTAACAATGGGGATCGTAGTTTACTTAAACTTGAAGAACAAGAAATTGACGTATTGTACTGTTTGGATGCTTTGCATATATGTTTCTTAGACTACATAGAAGCAATATATACAATGATTTCAACCGTCTACCTATTCCATTCATTGATCTACTTGCCGAAATTTACAAATAATTTCCTTTAAAGGATTAACAATGGGGCTCGTAGTTCACTTAAACTTGAAGAACAAAAAATTGGCGAATGGTACTGTTTGGATGCTTTGCATATTAGTTTCTTAGACTATATAGAAGCAATATATACAAAGATTTCAACCGTCTACCTGTTCCATTCACTGTTCTACTTGTCGAAAGTTACAAATAATTTCCGATAAAGGATTAACAATGGGGCTCATTGTTCACTTAAACTTGAAGAACAAAAAATTGGCGAATGGTACTGTTTGGATGCTTTGCATATATGTTTCTTAGACTATATGGAAGCAATATATACATAGATTTCAACCGTCTACGTGTTCCAATGATTGTTCTACTTGTAGAAAGTTACAATTAATTTTCGTTAAAGTATTAACAATGGGGCTCGTAGTTCACTTCAACTTGAAGAACGAAAAATTGGCGAATTGTACTGTTTGGATGCTTTGCATTTATGTTTCGTAGACTATGTAGAAGCAATATATACAATGATTTCAACCGTCAACATGATCCATTCATTGTTCTACTTGTCGAAATTTACAAATAATTTCCTTTAAAGGATTAACAATGGGGCTCGTAGTTCACTTAAACTTGAAGAACAAAAAATTGGCGAATTGTACTGTTTGGATGCTTTGCATATATGTTTGTTAGACTATTTAGAAGCAATATATAGAAAGATTTCACCCGTCTACCTGTTCCATTCATTGTTCTACTTGTCGCAAGTTACAAATAATTTCCGTTAAAGTATTAACAATGGGGCTCGTAGTTCACTTAAACTTGAAGCACAAAAAATTTTCGAATTGTACTGTTTGGATGCTTTACATATATGTTTCTTAGACTATATAGAAGCGATATATACATTGATTTCAACCGTCTATCTGTTCCATTCATTGTTCTACTTGTCGCAAGTTACAAATAATTTCCGTTAAAGTATTAACAATGGGGCTCGTAGTTCACTTAAACTTGAAGATCAAATAATTGGCGAATTGTACTGTTTGCATGCTTTGCATATAAGTTTCTTAGACTATATAGAAGCAATATATACAAAGATTTCAACCGTCTACCTGTTCCATTCATTGTTCTACTTGTCGAAAGTTACAAATAATTTCCGTTAAGGGATTAACAATGGGGCTCGTTGTTCACTTATACTTGAAGAACAAAAAATTGGCGAATGGTACTGTTTGGATGCTTTGCATATATGTTTCTTAGACTATATAGAAGCAATATATACAAAGATTTCAACCGTCTACCTGTTCCATTCATTGTTCTACTTGTCGAAAGTTACAGATAATTTCCGATAAAGGATTAACAATGGGGCTCATTGTTCACTTAAACTTGAAGAACAAAAAATTGGCGAATGGTACTGTTTGGATGCTTTGCATATATGTTTCTTAGACTATATAGAAGCAATATATACATTGATTTCAACCGCCTACCTGTTCCATTCATTGTTCTACTTGTCGCAAGTTACAAATAATTTCCGTTAAAGTATTAACAATGGGGCTCGTAGTTCACTTAAACTTGAAGATCAAATAATTGGCGAATTGTACTGTTTGCATGCTTTGCATATAAGTTTCTTAGACTATATAGAAGCAATATATACAAAGATTTCAACCGTCTACCTGTACTATTCATTGTTCTACTTGTAGAAAGTTAGAAATAATTTCCATTTCATGATTATCAATGGGGCTCGCTGTTCACTTAAACTTGAAGATCAAATAATTGGCGAATTGTACTGTTTGGATGCTTTGCATATATGTTTCTTAGATTATATAGAAGCAATATATACAAAGATTTCAACCGTCTACCTGTTCCATTCATTGTTCTACTTGTCGAAAATTACAAGTAATTTCCGATAAAGGATTAACCATTGGGGCTCATTGTTCACTTAAACTTGAAGAACAAAAAATTGGCGAATGGTACTGTTTGGATGCTTTGCGTACATGTTTCTTAGACTATATGGAAGCAATATATACAAATATTTCAACCGTCTACCTGTTCCATTCGTTGTTCTACTTGTCGAAAATTACAAATAATTTCCGATAAAGGATTAACTATTGGGGCTCATTGTTCACTTAAACTTGAAGACCAAAAAATTGGCAAATGGTACTGTTTGGATGCTATGCGTACATGTTTCTTAGACTATATGGAAGCAATATATACAAAGATTTCAACCGTCTACGTGTTCCAATCATTGTTCTACTTGTCGAAAGTTATAAATAATTTCCGATAAAGGATTAACCATTGGGGCTCATTGTTCACTTAAACTTGAAGAACAAAAAATTGGCGCATTGTACTCTTTGGATGCTATGCATATATGTTTCGTAGATTATATAGAAGCAATATATACAATGATTTCAACCGTCTACCTGATCCATTCATTGTTCTACTTGCCGAAATTTACAAATAATTTCCTTTAAAGGATTAACAATGGGGCTCGTAGTTCACTTAAACTTGAAGAACAAAAAATTGGCGAATGGTACTGTTTGGATGCTTTGCATATTAGTTTCTTAGACTATATAGAAGCAATATATACAAAGATTTCAACCGTCTACCTGTTCCATTCACTGTTCTACTTGTCGAAAGTTACAAATAATTTCCGATAAAGGATTAACAATGGGGCTCATTGTTCACTTAAACTTGAAGAACAAAAAATTGGCGAATGGTACTGTTTGGATGCTTTGCATATATGTTTCTTAGACTATATGGAAGCAATATATACAAAGATTTCAACCGTCTACGTGTTCCAATGATTGTTCTACTTGTAGAAAGTTACAATTAATTTTCGTTAAAGTATTAACAATGGGGCTCGTAGTTCACTTCAACTTGAAGAACAAAAAATTGGCGAATTGTACTGTTTGGATGCTTTGCATTTATGTTTCGTAGACTATGTAGAAGCAATATATACAATGATTTCAACCGTCAACATGATCCATTCATTGTTCTACTTGTCGAAATTTACAAATAATTTCCTTTAAAGGATTAACAATGGGGCTCGTAGTTCACTTAAACTTGAAGAACAAAAAATTGGCGAATTGTACTGTTTGGATGCTTTGCATATATGTTTGTTAGACTATTTAGAAGCAATATATAGAAAGATTTCACCCGTCTACCTGTTCCATTCATTGTTCTACTTGTCGCAAGTTACAAATAATTTCCGTTAAAGTATTAACAATGGGGCTCGTAGTTCACTTAAACTTGAAGCACAAAAAATTTTCGAATGGTACTGTTTGGATGCTTTACATATATGTTTCTTAGACTATATAGAAGCGATATATACATTGATTTCAACCGTCTATCTGTTCCATTCATTGTTCTACTTGTCGCAAGTTACAAATAATTTCCGTTAAATTATTAACAATGGGGCTCGTAGTTCACTTAAACTTGAAGATCAAATAATTGGCGAATTGTACTGTTTGCATGCTTTGCATATAAGTTTCTTAGACTATATAGAAGCAATATATACAAAGATTTCAACCGTCTACCTGTTCCATTCATTGTTCTACTTGTCGAAAGTTACAAATAATTTCCGTTAAGGGATTAACAATGGGGCTCGTTGTTCACTTATACTTGAAGAACAAAAAATTGGCGAATGGTACTGTTTGGATGCTTTGCATATATGTTTCTTAGACTATATAGAAGCAATATATACAAAGATTTCAACCGTCTACCTGTTCCATTCATTGTTCTACTTGTCGAAAGTTACAGATAATTTCCGATAAAGGATTAACCATTGGGGCTCATTGTTCACTCAAACTTGAAGAACAAAAAATTGGCGAATTGTACAGTTTGGATGCTTTGCATATATGTTTCTTAGACTATATAGGAGCAATATATAGAAAGATTTCACCCGTCTACCTGTACTATTCATTGTTCTACTTGTAGAAATTTACAAATAATTTCCATTTCATGATTATAAATGGGGCCCGCTGTTCACTTAAACTTGAAGATCAAAAAATTGGCGAATGGTACTGTTTGGATGCTTTGCATATATGTTTCTTAGACTATATAGAAGCAATATATACAAAGATTTCAACCGTCTACCAGTTCCATTCATTGTTCTACTTGTCGAAATTTACAAATAATTTCCTTTAAAGGATTAACGATGGGGCTCGTAGTTCACTTAAACTTGAAGAACAATAAATTGGCGAATTGTACTGTTTGGATGCTTTGCATATATGTTTCTTAGACTATATAGAAGCAATATATACAAAGATTTCAAAAGTCTACCTGTTCCATTCATTGTTCTACTTGTCGAAAATTACAAATAATTTCCGATAAAGGATTAACAATGGGGCTCGTAGTTCACCTAAAATTGAAGAACAAAAAATTGGCGAATTGTACTGTTTGGATGCTTTGCACATATGTTTCTTAGACTATATAGAAGCAATATATACAAAGATTTCAACCGTCTACGTGTTCCAATCATTGTTCTACTTGTCGAAAATTACATATAATTTCCCACTCATGATTATCAATGGGGCTCGTTGTTCACTTAAACTTGAAGAACAAAAAATTGGCGAATGTCACTGTTTAGATGCTTTGCATATATGTTTCTTAGACTATATAGAAGCAACATATACAATGATTTCAACCATCTACCAGTTCCATTCATTGTTCTACTTGTCGAAATTTACAAATAATTTCCGTTGAAGGATTAACAATGTGGCTCGTTGTTCACTTAAACTTGAAGAACAAAAAATTGGCGCATTGTACTCTTTGGATGCTATGCATATATGTTTCGTAGATTATATAGAAGCAATATATACAATGATTTCAACCGTCTACCTGATCCATTCATTGTTCTACTTGTCGAAATTTACAAATAATTTCCTTTAAAGGATTAACAATGGGGCTCGTAGTTCACTTAAACTTGAAGAACAAAAAATTGGCGAATGGTACTGTTTGGATGCTTTGCATATATGTTTCTTAGATTATATAGAAGCAATATATACAAAGATTTCAACCGTCTACCTGTTCCATTCATTGTTCTACTTGTCGAAAATTACAAATAATTTCCGATAAAGGATTAACCATTGGGGCTCATTGTTCACTTAAACTTGAAGAACAAAAAATTAGCGAATGGTTCTGTTTGGATGCTTTGCGTACATGTTTCTTAGACTATATGGAAGCAATATATACAAAGATTTCAACCGTCTACTTGTTCCAATCATTGTTCTACTTGTCGAAATTTACAAACAATTTCCTTTAAAGGATTAACAATGGGGCTCGTTGTTCACTTAAACTTGAAGAACAATAAATTGGCGAATTGTTCTGTTTGGATGCTTTGCATATATGTTTCTTAGACTATATAGAAGCAATATATACAAAGATTTCAACCGTCTACCTGTTCCATTCATTGTTCTACTTGTCGAAATTTACAAACAATTTCCTTTAAAGGATTAACAATGGGGCTCGTTGTTCACTTAAACTTGAAGAACAATAAATTGGCGAATTGTTCTGTTTGGATGCTTTGCATATATGTTTCTTAGACTATATAGAAGCAATATATACAAAGATTTCAACCGTCTACGTGTTACAATCATTGTTCTACTTGTAGAAAGTTACAATTAATTTCCGTTTCATGATTATCAATGGGGCTCATTGTTCACTTAAACTTGAAGATCAAAAAATTGGCGAATTGTACTGTTTGGATGCTTTGCATATATGTTTCTTAGACTATATAGAAGCAATATATACAAAGATTTCAACCGTCTACCAGTTCCATTCATTGTTCTACTTGTCGAAAGTTACAAATAATTTCCGATAAAGGATTAACAATGTGGCTCATTGTTCACTTAAACTTGAAGAACAAAAAATTGGCGACCGGAACTGTTTGGATACTTTGCATATATGTTTCTTAGACTATATAGAAGCAATATATACAAAGATTTCAACAATCTACCTGTTCCATTCATTGTTCTACTTGTCGAAAGTTACAAATAATTTCCGATAAAGGATTAACAATGGGGCTCAATGTTCACTTAAACTTGAGGGACAAAAAATTGGCGAATGGTACTGTTTGGATGCTTTGCATATATGTTTCTTAGACTATATGGAAGCAATATATACAAAGATTTCAACCGTCTACATATTCCATTCATTGTTCTAATTGTCGAAATTTACAAATAATTTCCCTTTCATGATTATCAATGGGGCTCGTAGTTCACTTAAACTTGAAGAACAAAAAATTGGCGATTGGTACTGTTTGGATGCTTTGCATATATGTTTCTTAGACTATATAGAAGCAATATATACATAGATTTCAACCGTCTACCAGTTCCATTCATTGTTTTACTTGTAGAAATTTACAAATAATTTCCGTTAAATGATTAACAATGGGGCGCGTAGTTCACTTAAACTTGAAGAACAAAAAATTGGCGAATGTTACTGTTTGAATGCTTTGCATATAGGTTTCCTAGACTATATAGAAGCAATATATACAAATATTTCAACAGACTACCTGTTCGATTCATTGTTCTACTTGTAGAAAGTTACAAATAATTTCCTTTAAAGTATTAACAATGGGGCTCGTATTTCACTTAAACTTAGAGAACAAAAAATTGGCGAATGGTACTGTTTGGATGCTTTGCGTATATGTTTCTTAGTCTATATGGAAGCAATATATACAAAGATTTCAACCGTCTACGTGTTCCAATCATTGTTCTACATGTCGAAAGTTACAAATAATTTCCGTTTCATGATTATCAATGGGGCTCGTTGTTCACTTAAACTTGAAGAACAATAATTTGGCGAATGGTACTGTTTGGATGCTTTGCATATATGTTTCTTAGACTATATAGAAGTAATATATACAAAGATTTCACCCGCCTACCTGTTCCATTCATTGTTCTACATGTCGAAAGTTACAAATAATTTCCGATAAAGGATTAACCATTGGGGCTCATTGTTCACTTGAACTTGAAGAACAAAAAATTGGCGAATTGTACTGTTTGGATGCTTTGCATATATGTTTCTTTGACTATATAGAAGCAATATATTCAAAGATTTCAAGCGTCTACCTGTTCCATTCATTGTTCTACTTGTTGAAATTTACAAATAATTTCCGATAAAGGATTAACAATGGAGCTCATTGTTCACTGAAACTTGCAGAACAATAAACTCGCGAATGGTACTGTTTGGATGCTTTGCATATATGTTTCTTTGACTATATAGAAGCCATATATACAAAGATTTCAACCATCTACCTGTTCCATTCATTGTTCTACTTGTTGAAAGTTACAAATAATATCCGATAAAGGATTAAAAATGTGGCTCGTTGTTCACGTAAACTTGAAGAACAAAAAATTGGCGAATGGTACTGTTTGGGTGTTTTGCATATATGTTTCTTAGACTATATAGAAGCAATATATACAACGATTTCAACCGTCTACCTGTTCCATTCATTGTTCTACTTGTTGAAATTTACAAATAATTTCCGATAAAGGATTAACAATGGAGCTCATTGTTCACTGAAACTTGCAGAACAATAAACTCGCGAATGGTACTGTTTGGATGCTTTGCATATATGTTTCTTTGACTATATAGAAGCCATATATACAAAGATTTCAACCATCTACCTGTTCCATTCATTGTTCTACTTGTTGAAAGTTACAAATAATATCCGATAAAGGATTAAAAATGTGGCTCGTTGTTCACGTAAACTTGAAGAACAAAAAATTGGCGAATGGTACTGTTTGGGTGTTTTGCATATATGTTTCTTAGACTATATAGAAGCAATATATACAACGATTTCAACCGTCTACCTGTTCCATTCATTGTTCAACTTGTCGAAAGTTACAAATAATTTCCGATAAAGGATTAACAATGGGGCTCATTGTTCACTTAAACTTGAAGAACAAAGAATTGGCGAATGGTACTGTTTGGATGCTTTGCATATATGTTTCGTAGACTATATAGAAGCAATATATACAATGATTTCAACCGTCTACATGATCCATTCATTGTTCAACTTGTCGAAATTTACAAATAATTTCCTTTAAAGGATTAACAATGGGGCTCGTAGTTCACTTAAACTTGAAGAACAAAGAATTGGCGAATGGTACTGTTTGGATGCTTTGCATATATGTTTCTTAGATTATATAGAAGAAATATATACATTGATTTCAACCGTCTACCTGTTCCATTCATTGTTCTACTTGTCGGAAGTTACAAATAATTTCCGTTAAAGTATTAACAATGGGGCTCGTAGTTCACTTAAACATGAAGATGAAATAATTGGCGAATTGTACTGTTTGGATGCTTTGCATATATGTTTCTTAGACTATTTAGAAGCAATATATAGAAAGATTTCACCCGTCTACCTGTACTATTCATTGTTCTACTTGTAGAAAGTGTTGGATTTCGGTATTGGTTTCAAATAACAGACTTTATTTCTCACCAACTTCTCTACACGAAATCTTACACTAGGACAATAGTTTCAGACTACTTCTAATCGTTGGACAAATTCGTCGATACTTCCGAACCGAAAGTTATGGGTTCTTATGACCAAAAAAGCTGGCGTCTCTACTGAGGACATATATTTATATATTATTTTGGAGTAGTGGGGGTTGGAAGCATCCAGTGGAAATTTGGGGTCTTAGCTGGAAGTCTAGGCGTCTATGAGTAAGGCCTCAAGGGTGACGTTTAGACTCGGTGATTCAATGTTTTTCTGCGTCATCTTGTTTTGCAGGATGGAATATTCGGACTTACTTATCTTAACTGTATGAAACACTATACAAATAATTTGCTGTTGCCTTTCTATACAAATAGTTTTAAGTGATATCCAACACCTTCCTCCTTAAGATTGGAGAGTAATCGACAATGAGCCTAAGATATATATAATCATAAGATATATAAAACGTTGGATTATAAATATTTATAAACGAAGATTAATCTAAAATAGGCAATTGTTATAGATATATATGATACAGTATAATAATTTTATATAGAATAATAGATTAAAGGTAACAAATTAAAATAATAATTATTACATTATGTGTTAGATATGGGTATTTAAAGTTTACAAGGAAGTGATCTGAGTTTTCTGAATAATAATGAATAATATAACTTTAACTTCTAAATGCACTATTAAATTAGCGTACAATTCAATAATGAATAATATGACTTTAACTTCTAAATACATTATTAAATTAGCATACAATTCAATAAAAATGTTACAGTGGAGTAGTACTTTTGCGGGTTTTAGATCTAGTCATGTATGCAATTGGTACTGTTGAATTTTCTTCTTCGAGAAGTCTTGGAGTGGCTTCCGTTGTTGATGAACGTCTGGGCGAGACGTCGTAAATTGTTGCTTCTCTTGATTTTATTGTAGAATCAAAGTTACAATTCACGAAGTTCTTTATGATGGGTGGTGATACTTGTCCCGTAACTGGATGCGTAGTGGAACAGCATAATCGTCGAATCCAATGAAGGCATCTGGAGCAATTCTTCAAAATTAGAAGAATTATGACTGCACCAATTAGTCCAAGGACAATAGTGTACCACTTGGCGTGTGTAACTATAAATGGCTGATTTATTTGCTTTGTAATGATCTCGTCAAATTCGTTGAGTTTCTTATTAGCGTATTTTAAATCTGAGAGATCTACATTAGCTAAATCTATAGTTTTTAATTTCAACGATTTTAGTTTTTCCAAGTGCGGGTTTAGAATGCAGCAATCGTCGTTTATAATATTAATATTTGGAACGTAATGGGTAATGTTCTCTTTGGCTTTATAATTGGTTTCAAGGGCAAAGAGATGTGTGTAACCCTTGCAGTTGTTCTGTAGACGAATAATTCCAGTGTCCTCTAACGTGACATCTTCCATATGATTCTCCTCGCACATTATGGTTAACGTTGTTGGGTCCTTGAGAATATAGATCCATTCGTTGTTCGAAATGTATTTCCATGTTTCGATTGTGGCCTTTATAGTTTTGGTTTCACAATCGTTTGGTATTTTCTTGATGTGTGGAGACAACATATCGATTTCGCAGATTGGCTGGATCGTCACTTGCGTTGTGTGAAGATCGTGGCAGAGGTATAGTTGATCTAGGTACTCTATACAATCTGACAGTTCTTTAAGGAAGGTGACTTGTGTTTTAGAATGTGACAAAAGGATGTGATTGTTTCGAGGAATAATGTAAGAGTAAAATGATGATTGATTGTGGCGAATTGGAAGTGGAATAAGTTCATAAATATCAAAAATCATTTTTCGAACCAAGGGAATATTAAGAGCAAAAATAATTATGTCGTTAGATGTGATCATATGAAGTTGAATCAATTTGTAGAATGTTCGAATATTTTGCGGTTCTGGTTCCATTATTAATTTTAATTCTCCTTTGTAATTTCCTAATTCTTCGTATAAAATATCAGGAGTTATAATCAAAGGGGATATAATATTATGTTCGGCTAAATTGATTGCTTCGATATATCGCGTATGTTCGCGACTAATACGATTTACAAGAGCAAGAAGCGTAGCGACTTGTTGAGTAATTGTGTTTTCTAATGATAATCGAGATAAGTGTGTATTTGTTTGGACTGTGAACTGATTAATCATTTTGACATTTTCGTTCATAGTTGCTTCTTGGTGTTTTAAGGAAGAAATAGAATTATTAAAGTTTCTAATTGTACTAGCTATCACTTGTATCTGCGACTTGAGGAGTGTTTGCGTTTGTCGATTATTATTTACTAGAGCTTTGATACTATCTTCATAATATTGAGCATCATTGGCATCAGGTATGCCGAAAATCCATTTAAATGCATACGAAACGCCGTTTATGAGTCCTCTCTTTTTCCTAATCGACGACTGTCGACTCAATTGTTGCAAGATACTGTGCTTTTCATCTATATCATCTAGTTCGTTCTCAATAATTTTGAGAGTTCGATCGCAATGATAATTGATATGATTTTGTTGAGACTGTTCATTACGAGTTAATTCGCAAATATCTTGAGTTTTTATGAAATATTCATGTAATATGCGAATAGCATCACTTAGGTAGGTAGTATTAATATGAGTTAATAACGTTAACTTAGAATTACTAATTTGAGCTATACCCTTCTTATTATAAAAAATGCCACCAGAATTTTTAAGCGGCTGATTCTTATAGTAACTACTCGATACTAGGAGGGGTAATAGGGGGAGGAATAGAATTGTCAGATTCATCTGGAAAATACAGATTCAGCAGATTAGTATGATATTTCGTTCTCTTTTTGCCAATTTGGACTTCTACTGTATTATTTGGAAAAACTTGGGTAATTCGATAAGGACCATTAGCCTTTTGAGAAAGTTTCTTCGATAATCCGAACTTAATACTCACATTTTTAATTTTTACAAGGTCGTTCACATTGAATTCTACAAGTCTAGTGTCGCGATCATAATACTTTTTACTTGCTTCCTTGGATTCAATGATATTTTCGCGTGCGTGTTTAAAACCTGTATTTAGTTTGTATTGGAGAGATCGAATATAATCATCGTACGTATAGTGAAATTTGGGATCTCGTGTGATTGAAGAAGGTAAATAAGCTTTTCTACCGTAAAGTATTTCGTATGGAGTGTATTTAGTGGTCTTGTGAATTGAAGTATTATAACTAAACATTGCAAATGGCACAAATTCATCCCAATCTTGTTGTTTACTATTAATGTAGTGTGTAAGATAATCTTTTAGAGTTAAATGTGACCTTTCAAGAGCACCGTTAGTTTGCGGGTGATAAGGGGTAGTGGATAAATGTTTTGTTTGGAATAGTTTATTAAATTCTTTAATTAGGTTGGACATAAAGTCAGAACCTTGATCGGATAAAAGTTTTTGAGGTATTCTAAAATTAATAAATATTGAAATTAAACTTTCTGCTACAGTTCTAGCTTCGTGATCTCGCACAGGAAATGCAAATGAGAATTTTGTCAAATCATCTTGAGCTGTAATAATAAAACGATTTCCTCTCTCGGTTAATGGAAGAGGGCCTACTACGTCAATAGCGAGTCTCTCGAATGGTGTTTCGGATGTAGTCGTTATCTCCATTGGTTGTTTTGTTGGTTTAAAATTAGTTTTGTTTAATTGACAAGAACGACATTTTTTGATATAATTTTTAATATCTTGTTTCATTGTAGACCAGTAGTAGCGCTCTTTTATTTTTGAATAAGTTTTATTAAATCCAAAATGTCCTGCTAATTTGCTATCGTGACATTCCTTTAATATAGATTTTATTTCATCTTGGTTTTCTGGAATTACCTTTGCGATATTGAGAATTTTTATTTTATTACGAGGAAAAATAAAAGCTAACATTTCATTTAACATATGCGGCTTAATGCCGTTCCCTTTCTCTGGAGGAACAAGAACAAAGGTTTTTTCTTTGATTGAATTTTTTAGTGTGATTAGACAGTCAAAAATATTTTTATATTCGATTCTATCATGATGTAAGTTTTTAGCAAATAAAATATATAATGTTTGTTTTTCACTCTTTAACATATTCAATCCATTTATAAATGGTTTGGCTTCGTCCATATTGAAATTTGATTGGACGTAATCGGAATAAATATTACTTTCGTCTAAATCTTGAGACCAAAAAATTATAATTGGATCGCTAATTTTTTGTAAAGCGTTATTTTCACGTTCAAATTCAAATATCTTTTCATTAGTATAGTGAAACTTAACAAAGTCTTGATACGTTTTATTATGGTTGGGGATAATGTTAACGGATGCTTCTTTAACCGCTTCTGGTAAAAGACGTGATAAACCATCCGCGTTTGAATTAATTCTACCGGGCTTGTATTTAATTGTATATTCATATTCATTCAAACGTAATCGCCATCTAACGAGCCGGGAAGATGGATTTTTGCAATTTACTAACCATTGAAGGGGTCTATGATCGGTATATATTGAGAAAGTTCGTCCATATAGGTATGGTCGAAAGTGCTCAACCGTATCAATTATCGCGAGTAACTCCTTCTCGATTGTGGAGTAGTTTTGTTCTGCAGTATTTAAGGTCCTTGAATAATATGCTACTGGTAAATCTTTCTCATTTATATTTTGCGATAGTACACCACCAATTCCTACATTCGAAGCGTCGCAAGTAACGACAAATGGCTGGGAAAAATTGGGGTACTGTAATATTGGTTCACTCATTAGAGTAGATTTAAGTATTTGAAATGCATTTTCTTGTGGTTCATTCCAATTAAAAGGGGTATCATTTTTTAATAGAATTGTTAAAGGCTTAGCGATTGTCGCGAAATTGGGAATAAACTTTCGATAAAAACCGGTCATCCCTAGAAATATTTTTATACCTTTTGGATTTTGGGGACGTGGAAGTTTTTGAATTGATTGAATTTTAGAAGGATTCGGTTTAACGCCTTCGCTTGAAATTACGTGTCCTAAATATTGACATGATTTTTGCATAAACTCACATTTATCAGGCTGAAGTTTAAGAGAATTCTCACGTAATCTTGAAAATACATTAGCTAATTTCTTATTATGATCCTCTACATTCGATCCGTATACAACAATATCGTCAAGATAAACGAAGCATTGCTTATTAGTTAATCCTGTTAGAACGATATTCATCATCCTTTGGAAAGAAGCCGGAGCATTTTTCAATCCGAATGGCATACGATTGTATTCGAAATGCCCATCGGGTGTAGAAAAAGCTGTTTTCGGCGAATCCTTAGGATCCATAGGGATCTGATGGAACCCGTTTACAAGATCTAATGTGGTGAAATATTGCGCATGACCTAATTGATCCAAAATATCTTCGATATTTGGCAATGGGTATGCATCACCAATAGTCTTTTCATTTAGCTTCCTATAATCTATTACTATTCTCCATTTCTTAGTACCTGAGGCATCAATCTTTTTTGGAACTATCCATAATGGGCTAGACCATGGGCTAGTGGATGGTCTTATGATTCCTTGCGCTAGCATTTTTTCCATTTATTTCGATACTTCACTTTTATGAATTTCAGGGTACCGATAAGATTTAACATGAATAGGAATATTATCATGAGTGGGAATTTCATGCGTTGCTGCTGTGGTTGCAGTCAAAGTGTCATTAGGAAGGAAAAATATATCTTCGAATTCTTCGCATAAATTTTTGATTGACAACTTTTCTTCTACATTGAGATGATCAAGGCGTAGATTTTCGTTTAACAATTTAATACGATTTGCCTTTTCTATCATATTTCCTTTAGATAGGTTAAAAATTTGGGCTTTTTGAGGTAGAGGTTCGATTTCGATAGAGGGTTTGACGAACGATTGTTTTTCTGTCGACCGATTCACGATAGTGATAAGGGCTTCATTATTACTTGTGACTTTCACAATAGCGTTCGGGATCAGAAGTGTTTTTTCTCTATCTAAAATTGCGGCTTGAATAAGACCTTCTTTAAGATTGTAGGGGTTATTTATTTTAAGTTTCGCAATTATCTCTGATCTTGATCCGATAGTAATAATTCCTTCGGACTTTTGAGTCGTATTAAAATTCAAGGGAATAGAAAATGGGATACAATCAATTTTTATAGAATTATGCTTATAAGATATTTCAGCATTTTTAGTATTAAAAAAGTCATTACCCAATAAGCCATCAAATGGTATATTCGATTCATCATTATCATCGATTAATTGAAGATCAACAAGAAATTTATTTCGATGAATTTCTAAATCGATTTGAACTTCTCCATGAGTTTGAATAGGTGCATTCTTTTTTATGCCCGTTAAAATTATAGTTTTATCATTGATAATTCGATATCTACTAAGACTTCCCTTTTTTATCAAAGAAACGGAGGCTCCCGTGTCTATAAGAAGTTTGAGAACTTTATCAGGCGAGTTCGCTGAAGGACATTCGACTAATATATATGTTAAGTCGTTATTGTTAAAATTAATATGAGCAAAATTTAAAAATTCATTTACGATGAGCTGTTCCTTTCTCTTTGTATCAGTTTGTGGAACGGAGTAATCGTTTCTTTTATCAGGATTAATATAATTTAAATGTGGTATTCTACATTGTCTTTGCGAGTTTCCGGATGTGATATTAATTTGAGAGGTACTAGGAGATGCAGTAGAAAAATTAGATGATTGCATCTCGGATTCGTGAAAATTGATAGATTGTTGATTATGAGAATTGAAATTACTTTGACTGTTTCTATTTCTTTTAACGTTCGACAAGAATTTTTTTATGCATTCTTCGATAGAGTGACCTGACTTTTTACAATAAGTACATTGAATGACCTGATTATTAGATTGTTTATTAAAATACCGATTTTGTTCTGAATCTTTATATTGTGCATTTGAATTAGTTGGATTTGAAGTTCTGATATTGGATTGTCGTTGGGTAAAATGAATTTGTCTAGAATGATTTATAGGTTTGAAATTTTTGAAGCGACAGTCGTTACTGGAATGATTTGTTCGATTGCAATAAATGCATTTTTGTGTATATTCATTTCGTGGTCTCAGGGCTTTTTCTTCGGCAGTAGCAGCAGTAAAAGCTTGATTGATAGTTTTAAACTCTCTATAGCGAAGCATTTGTGATATTTGAGGATGAGTATGATAAATAAAGCGATTTAATGTCATATCAGTTATCATCGCGATTCGTCCCGCAAGAGTATTTTCTTCTAAATTAGATGCATGGACCGCGGCTAATATTCTAGACGACAGATCTTCTAATCTTTGGAAAAATTGGGAAACATTCTCTGTTTTGCCTTGTCTCACCGAATTTAATTCCTCAAGATGCTGATCAAGTGTTTTTTTATCTTGATAAAGGCTTAATAATAATTCTGAAATTTCTTCCCATGTTGTTAAATTACAATGTATGTCGATTTGCTCTCTAGCTTTTCCAGTAATTTTACTTTTGACATATAATAATAGAAGGGATCGTTGAGATTCATGAGCGTTTTCAAAAACCGCATCTACTTGTTTGATAAAACTTCGAATTTTAAACCGATCACCATCAAATGTATCAGGAATTAATTTTGTAAGAAATTCGAGACTAGCACGGGGTGCAGTCACAACTTGGTTTTGAGCCATGATCATAGGATTTAATAACGGTAAGGAAAGGAAGAATTGTCAAAATCAACGAGTATCTAGAAAACTATTCTACTCACGACGATAGGAAGTACTTGTGCAATCGGTGCTGGAGTTGCTAGTTCCAGTTCGTATTCGCCCAGGTTGCAGTGTTTTTCCGTATCGAGTGTCGTGGTCCTGTGTGGAATGTTGTCTTCGTTGTCCAGTTTCGCAATATGAAAATTGCCACTTAAACGCCAGGAGTGAAGTTGCTAATTTCACTTTTTCTTCCAGTAGTTAGAGTGCTGAACATCCCGATCCTCGTCGCCAATATTTATGTTGGATTTCGGTATTGGTTTCAAATAACTGATTTTATTTCTCACCAACTTCTCTACACGAAATCTTACACTAGGACAATAGTTTCAGACTACTTCTAATCATTGGACAAATTCGTCGATACTTCCGAACCGAAAGTTATGGGTTCTTATGACCAAAAAGCTGGCGTCTCTACTGAGGACATATATTTATATATTATTTTGGAGTAGTGGGGGTTGGAAGCATCCAGTGGAAATTTGGGGTCTTAGCTGGAAGTCTAGGCGTCTATGAGTAAGGCCTCAAGGGTGACGTTTAGACTCGGTGATTCAATGTTTTTCTGCGTCATTTTGTTTTGCAGGATGGAATATTCGGACTTACTTATCTTAACTGTATGAAACACTATACAAATAATTTGCTGTTGCCTTTCTATACAAATAGTTTTAAGTGATATCCAACAAAAGTTACAAATAATTTCCATTTCATGATTATCAATGGGGCTCGCTGTTCACTTAAACTTGAAGATCAAAAAATTGGCGATTGTTACTGTTTAGATGCTTTGCATATATGTTTCTTAGATTATATAGAAGCAATATATACAAAGATTTCAACCGTCTACCTGTTCCATTCATTGTTCTACATGTCGAAAGTTACAAATAATTTCCGTTTCATGATTATCAATGGGGCTCGTTGTTCACTTAAACTTGAAGAACATAAAATTGGCGAATGGTACTGTTTGGATGCTTTGCACATATGTTTCTTAGACTATATAGAAGCAATATATACAAAGATTTCAACCGTCTACGTGTTCCATTCATTGTTCTACTTGTAGAAAGTTACAATTAATTTCCGTTAAAGGATTAACAATGGGGCTCGTAGTTCACTTAAACTTGAAGAACAAAAAATTGGCGAATTGTACTGTTTGGATGCTTTGCATATATGTTTCTTAGACTATATGGAAGCAATATATACAAAGATTTCAACCGTCAACCTATTCCATTCATTGCTCTACTTGTCGCAATTTACAAATAATTTCCTTTGCAGGATTAACAATGGGGCTCGTTGTTCACTTAAACTTGAAGAACAATAAATTGGCGAATTGTACTGTTTGGATGATTTGCATATATGTTTCTTATACTATATAGAAGCAATATATACAATGATTTCAACCGTCTACCTGTTGCATTCATTGTTCTACTTGTCGAAATTTACAAATAATTTCCTTTGCAGGATTAACAATGGGGCTCGTTGTTCCCTTAAACTTGAAGAACAAAAAATTGGCGAATGGTACTGTTTGGATGCTTTGTATATATGTTTCTTAGACTATATAGAAGCAATGTATACAAAGATTTCAACCGTCTACCTGTTCCATTCATTGTTCTACTTGTCGAAAGTTACAAATAATTTCCGATAAAGGATTAACCATTGGGGCTCATTGTTCACTAAACTTGAAGAACAAAAAATTGTCGAATTGTACTGTTTGGATGCTTTGCATATATGTTTCTTAGACTATATAGAAGCAATATATACAATTATTTCAACCGTCTACCTGATCCATTCATTGTTCTACATGTCGAAAGTTACAAATAATTTCCGTTTCATGATTATCAATGGGGCTCGTTGTTCACTTAAACTTGAAGAACAAAAAATTGGCGAATGGTACTGTTTGGATGCTTTGCACATATGTTTCTTAGACTATATAGAAGCAATATATACATTGATTTCAACCGTCTACCTGTTCCAATCATTGTTCTACTTGTCGAAATTTAGAAATAATTTCCTTTAAAGGATTAACAATGGGGCTCGTTGTTCACTTGAACTTGAAGAACAATAAATTGGCGAATTGTACTGTTTGGATGCTTTGCATATATGTTTCTTAGACTATATAGAAGCAATATATACAAAGATTTCAACCGTCTACCTGTTCCATTCATTGTTCTACTTGTCGAAAGTTACAAATAATTTCCGATAAAGGATTAACCATTGGGGCTCATTGTTCACTTAAACTTGAAGAACAAAAAATTGGCGAATTGTACTGTTTGGATGCTTTGCATATATGTTTCTTATACTATATAAAAGCAACATTTAAAAAGATTTCAACCGTCTACCTGTTCAATTCACTGTTCTACTTGTCGCAAGTTACAAATAATTTCCGTTAAAGTATTAACAATGGGGCTCGCAGTTCACTTAAACTTGACGATCAAATAATTGGCGAATTGTACTGTTTGGATGCTTTGCATATATGTTTCTTAGACTATATAGAAGCAATATATACAAAGATTTCAACCGTCTACCTGTTCAATTCACTGTTCTACTTGTCGAAAGTTACAAATAATTTCCGATAAAGGATTGACAATGGGGCTCATTGTTCACTTAAAATTGAAGAACAAAAAATTGGCGAATGGTACTGTTTGGATGCTTTGCATATATGTTTCTTAGACTATATGGAAGCAATATATACAAAGATTTCAACCGTCTGCGTGTTCCATTCATTGTTCTACTTGTCGAAATTTACAAATAATTCCCTTTAAAGGATTAACAATGGGGCTCGTTGTACACTTAAACTTGAAGAACAATAAATTGACGAATTGTACTGTTTGAATGCTTTGCATATATGTTTCTTATACTATATAGAAGCAATATATACAAAGATTTCAACCATCTACCTGTTCCATTGATTGTTCTACTTGTCGAAAGTTACAAATAATTTCCGATAAAGGATTAACCATTGGGGCTCATTGTTCACTTAAACTTGAAAAACAAAAAATTGGCGAATTGTACTGTTTGGATGCTTTGCATATATGTTTCTTAGACTATATAGAAGCAATATATACAATGATTTCAACCGTCTACCTATTCCATTCATTGTTCTACTTGTCGAAAGTTACAAATAATTTCCGATAAAGGATTAACCATTGGGGCTCATTGTTCCCTTAAACTTGAAGAACAAAAAATTGGCGAATTGTACTGTTTGGATGCTTTGCATATATGTTTCTTAGGCTATATAGAAGCAATATATACATTGATTTCAACCGTCTACCTGTTCCATTCATTGTTCTACTTGTCGCAAGTTACAAATAATTTCCGTTAAAGTATTAACAATGGGGCTCGCAGTTCACTTAAACTTGACGATCAAATAATTGGCGAATTGTACTGTTTGGATGATTTGCATATATGTTTCTTATACTATATAGAAGCAATATATACAATGATTTCAACCGTCTACCTATTCCATTCATTGTTCTACTTGTCGAAATTTACAAATAATTTTGTTTAAAGGATTAACAATGGGGCTCGTTGTTCACTTAAACTAGAAGAACAAAAAATTGGCGAATTGTACTGTTTGGATGCTTTGCATATATGTTTCTTAGGCTATATAGAAGCAATATATACATTGATTTCAACCGGCTACCTGTTCCATTCATTGTTCTACTTGTCGAAAGTTACAAATAATTTCCGATAAAGGATTAACCATTGGGGCTCATTGTTCCCTTAAACTTGAAGAACAAAAAATTGGCCAATTGTACTGTTTGGATGCTATGCATATATGTTTCTTATACTATATAGAAGCAATGTATACAATGATTTCAACCGTCTACATGATCCATTCATTGTTCTACTTGTCGAAATTTACAAATAATTTCCTTTAAAGGATTAACAATGTGGCTCGTTGTTCACTTAAACTTTAAGAACAAAAAATTGATGAATGGTACTGTTTGGATGCTTTGCATATATGTTTCTTAGACTATATAGAAGCAATATATACATTGATTTCAACCGTCTACCTGTTCCAATCATTGTTCTACTTGTCGAAAATTACAAATAATTTCCGATAAAGGATTAACCATTGGGGCTTATTGTTCACTTAAACTTGAAGAACAAAAAATTAGCGAATGGTACTGTTTGGATGCTTTGCGTACATGTTTCTTAGACTATATAGAAGCAATATATACAATGATTTCAACAGTCTACCTGTTCCATTCATTGTTCTACTTGTCGAAATTTACAAATAATTTCCTTTAAAGGATTAACAATGGGGCACGTTGTTCACTTAAACTTGAAGAACAAAAAATTGGCGAATGGTACTGTTTGGATGCTTTGCGTACATGTTTCTTAGACTATATGGAAGTAATATATTCAAAAATTTCAACCGTCTAAGTGTTCCAATCATTGTTCTACTTGTCGAAATTTACAAATAATTTCCTTTAAAGGATTAACAATGCGGCTCGTAGTTCACTTAAACTTGAAGAACAAAAAATTGGCGAATTGTACTGTTTGGATGCTTTGCGTATATGTTTCTTAGACTATATAGAAGCAATATATAGAAAGATTTCATCCGTCTACTTTTACTATTCATTGTTCTACTTGTAGAAAGTTACAAATAATTTCCATTTCATGATTATCAATGGGGCTCGCTGTTCACTTAAACTTGAAGATCAAAAAATTGGCGATTGTTACTGTTTAGATGCTTTGCATATAGGTTTCGTAGACTATATAGAAGCAACATATACAAAGATTTCAACCGTCTACCTGTTCCATTCATTGTTCTACTTGTCGAAAATTACAAATAATTTCCGATAAAGGATTAACCATTGGGGCTTATTGTTCACTTAAACTTGAAGAACAAAAAATTAGCGAATGGTACTGTTTGGATGCTTTGCGTACATGTTTCTTAGACTATATAGAAGCAATATATACAATGATTTCAACAGTCTACCTGTTCCATTCATTGTTCTACTTGTCGAAATTTACAAATAATTTCCTTTAAAGGATTAAGAATGCGGCTCGTAGTTCACTTAAACTTGAAGAACAAAAAATTGGCGAATTGTACTGTTTGGATGCTTTGCGTATATGTTTCTTAGCCTATATAGACGCAATATATACAAGGATTTCAACCGTCTACCTGTTCCATTCATTGTTCTACTTGTCGAAATTTACAAATAATTTCCTTTAAAGGATTAACAATGGGGCACGTTGTTCACTTAAACTTGAAGAACAAAAAATTGGCGAATTGTACTGTTTGGATGCTTTGCGTATATGTTTCTTAGCCTATATAGACGCAATATATACAAGGATTTCAACCGTCTACCTGTTCCATTCATTGTTCTACTTGTCGAAATTTACAAATAATTTCCTTTAAAGGATTAACAATGGGGCACGTTGTTCACTTAAACTTGAAGAACAAAAAATTGGCGAATGGTACTGTTTGGATGCTTTGCATATATGTTTCTTAGATTATATAGAAGCAATATATACAAAGATTTCAACCGTCTACGTGTTCCATTCATTGTTCTACTTGTCGAAAGTTACAAATAATTTCCGTTAAAGTATTAACAATGGGGCTCGTAGTTCACTTAAACATGAAGATGAAATAATTGGCGAATTCTACTGTTTGGATCCTTTGCATATATGTTTCTTAGATTATATAGAAGCAATATATACAAAGATTTCAACCGTCTACCTGTTCCATTCACTGTTCTACTTGTCGAAAATTACAAATAATTTCCGATAAAGGATTAACCATTGGGGCATTGTTCACTTAAACTTGAAGAACAAAAAATTGGAGAATGGTACTGTTTGGATGCTTTGCGTACATGTTTCTTAGACTATATAGAAGCAATATATACAAAGATTTCAACCGTCTACCTGTTCCATTCATTGTTCTACTTGTCGAAATTTACAAATAATTTCCGATAAAGGATTAACAATAGGGCTCATTGTTCACTTAAACTTGAAGGACAAAAAATTGGCGAATGGTAATGTTTGGATGCTTTGCATAAATGTTTCTTAGACTATATGGAAGCAATATATACAAAGATTTCAACCGTCTACGTGTTCCAATCATTGTTCTACTTGTCGAAAATTACAAATAATTTCCGATAAAGGATTAACCATTGGGGCTCATTGTTCACTTAAACTTGAAGAAGAAAAAATTGGCGAATGGTACTGTTTCGATGCTTTGTATATATGTTTCTTAGACTATATAGAAGCAATATATACAATGATTTCAACAGTCTACCTGTTCCATTCATTGTTCTACTTGTCGAAATTTACAAATAATTTCCTTTAAAGGATTAACAATGGGGCTCGTAGTTCACTTAAACTTGAAGAACAAAAAATTGGCGAATGGTACTGTTTGGATGCTTTGCATATATGTTTCTTAGACTATATAGACGCAATATATACAAGGATTTCAACCGTCTACCTGTTCCATTCATTGTTCTACTTGTCGAAAGTTACAAGTAATTACCGATAAAGTATTAACAATGGGGCTCGTAGTTCACTTAAACTTGAAGATCAAATAATTGGCGAATTGTACTGTTTGGACGCTTTGCATATATGTTTCTTAGACTATACAGAAGCAATATATACAATGATTTCAACAGTCTACCTGTTCCATTCATTGTTCTACTTGTCGAAAATTACTAATAATTTCCGATAAAGGATTAACCATTGGGGCTCATTGTTCACTAAACTTGAAGAACAAAAAATTGTCGAATTGTACTGTTTGGATGCTTTGCATATATGTTTCTTAGACTATATAGAAGCAATATATACAATTATTTCAACCGTCTACCTGTTGCATTCATTGTTCTACTTGTCGAAATTTACAAATAATTTCCTTTGAAGGATTAACAATGGGGCTCGTAGTTCACTTAAACTTGAAGAACAAAAAATTGGCGAATGGTACAGTTTGGATGCTATGCATATATGTTTCTTAGATTATATAGAAGCAATATATACAATGATTTCAACCGTCTAACTGATCCATTCATTGTTCTACTTGTCGCAATTTACAAATAATTTCCTTTAAAGGATTAACAATGGGGCTCGAAGTTCACTTAAACTTGAAGAAGCAAAAATTGGCGAATTGTACTGTTTGGATGCTTTGCATATACGTTTCTTAGACTATTTAGAAGCAATATATACAAAGATTTCAACCGTCTACCTGTTCCATTCATTGTTCTACTTGTCGAAATTTACAAATAATTACCGATAAAGTATTAACAATGGGGCTCGTAGTTCACTTAAACTTGAAGATCAACTAATTGGCGAATTGTACTGTTTGGACGCTTTGCATATATGTTTCTTAGACTATACAGAAGCAATATATACAATGATTTCAACAGTCTACCTGTTCCATTCATTGTTCTACTTGTCGAAAGTTACAAATAATTTCCGATAAAGGATTAACCATTGGGGCTCATTGTTCACTTAAACTTGAAGAACAAAAAATTGGCGAATTGTACTGTTTGGATGCTTTGCATATATGTTTCTTATACTATATAGAAGCAACATTTACAAAGATTTCAACCGTCTACCTGTTCAATTCACTGTTCTACTTGTCGCAAGTTACAAATAATTTCCGTTAAAGTATTAACAATGGGGCTCGCAGTTCACTTAAACTTGAAGAACAAAAAATTGTCGAATTGTACTGTTTGGATGCTTTGCATATATGTTTCTTAGACTATATAGAAGCAATATATATAATTATTTCAACCGTCTACCTGTTCCATTCATTGTTCTACTTGTCGAAAGTTACAAGTAATTACCGATAAAGTATTAACAATGGGGCTCGTAGTTCACTTAAACTTGAAGATCAAATAATTGGCGAATTGTACTGTTTGGACGCTTTGCATATATGTTTCTTAGACTATACAGAAGCAATATATACAATGATTTCAACAGTCTACCTGTTCCATTCATTGTTCTACTTGTCGAAAATTACTAATAATTTCCGATAAAGGATTAACCATTGGGGCTCATTGTTCACTAAACTTGAAGAACAAAAAATTGTCGAATTGTACTGTTTGGATGCTTTGCATATATGTTTCTTAGACTATATAGAAGCAATATATACAATTATTTCAACCGTCTACCTGTTGCATTCATTGTTCTACTTGTCGAAATTTACAAATAATTTCCTTTGAAGGATTAACAATGGGGCTCGTAGTTCACTTAAACTTGAAGAACAAAAAATTGGCGAATGGTACAGTTTGGATGCTATGCATATATGTTTCTTAGATTATATAGAAGCAATATATACAATGATTTCAACCGTCTAACTGATCCATTCATTGTTCTACTTGTCGCAATTTACAAATAATTTCCTTTAAAGGATTAACAATGGGGCTCGAAGTTCACTTAAACTTGAAGAAGCAAAAATTGGCGAATTGTACTGTTTGGATGCTTTGCATATACGTTTCTTAGACTATTTAGAAGCAATATATACAAAGATTTCAACCGTCTACCTGTTCCATTCATTGTTCTACTTGTCGAAATTTACAAATAATTACCGATAAAGTATTAACAATGGGGCTCGTAGTTCACTTAAACTTGAAGATCAACTAATTGGCGAATTGTACTGTTTGGACGCTTTGCATATATGTTTCTTAGACTATACAGAAGCAATATATACAATGATTTCAACAGTCTACCTGTTCCATTCATTGTTCTACTTGTCGAAAGTTACAAATAATTTCCGATAAAGGATTAACCATTGGGGCTCATTGTTCACTTAAACTTGAAGAACAAAAAATTGGCGAATTGTACTGTTTGGATGCTTTGCATATATGTTTCTTATACTATATAGAAGCAACATTTACAAAGATTTCAACCGTCTACCTGTTCAATTCACTGTTCTACTTGTCGCAAGTTACAAATAATTTCCGTTAAAGTATTAACAATGGGGCTCGCAGTTCACTTAAACTTGAAGAACAAAAAATTGTCGAATTGTACTGTTTGGATGCTTTGCATATATGTTTCTTAGACTATATAGAAGCAATATATATAATTATTTCAACCGTCTACCTGTTCCATTCATTGTTCTACATGTCGAAAGTTACAAATAATTTCCGTTTCATGATTATCAATGGGGCTCGTTGTTCACTTAAACTTGAAGAACAAAAAATTGGCGAATGGTACTGTTTGGATGCTTTGCACATATGTTTCTTAGACTATATAGAAGCAATATATACATTGATTTTATCGTCTACCTGTTCCAATCATTGTTCTACTTGTCGAAATTTAGAAATAATTTCCTTTAAAGGATTAACAATGGGGCTCGTTGTTCACTTAAACTTGAAGAACAATAAATTGGCGAATTGTACTGTTTGGATGCTTTGCATATATGTTTCTTAGACTATATAGAAGCAATATATACAAAGATTTCAACCGTCTACCTGTTCCATTCATTGTTCTACTTGTCGAAAGTTACAAATAATTTCCTTTGCAGGATTAACCATTGGGGCTCGTTGTTCCCTTAAACTTGAAGAACAAAAAATTGGCGAATGGTACTGTTTGGATGCTTTGTATATATGTTTCTTAGACTATATAGAAGCAATGTATACAAAGATTTCAACCGTCTACCTGTTCCATTCATTGTTCTACTTGTCGAAAGTTACAAATAATTTCCGATAAAGGATTAACCATTGGGGCTCATTGTTCACTAAACTTGAAGAACAAAAAATTGGCGAATTGTACTGTTTGGATGCTTTGCATATATGTTTCTTAGGCTATATAGAAGCAATATATACATTGATTTCAACCGTCTACCTGTTCCAATCATTGTTCTACTTGTCGAAATTTACAAATAATTTCCTTTAAAGGTTTAACAATGGGGCTCGTTGTTCACTTAAACTTTAAGAACAAAAAATTGATGAATGGCACTGTTTGGATGCTTTGCATATATGTTTCTTAGACTATATAGAAGCAATATATACAAAGATTTCAACCGTCTACCTGTTCCATTCATTGTTCTACTTGTCGAAATTTACAAATAATTTCCGATAAAGGATTAACAATAGGGCTCATTGTTCACTTAAACTTGAAGGACAAAAAATTGGCGAATGGTAATGTTTGGATGCTTTGCATAAATGTTTCTTAGACTATATGGAAGCAATATATACAAAGATTTCAACCGTCTGCGTGTTCCAATCATTGTTCTACTTGTAGAAAGTTACAAATAATTTCCATTTCATGATTATCAATGGGGCTCGCTGTTCACTTAAACTTGAAGATCAAAAAATTGGCGATTGTTACTGTTTAGATGCTTTGCATATAGGTTTCGTAGACTATATAGAAGCAACATATACAAAGATTTCAACCGTCTACCTGTTCCATTCATTGTTCTACTTGTCGAAAATTACAAATAATTTCCGATAAAGGATTAACCATTGGGGCTTATTGTTCACTTAAACTTGAAGAACAAAAAATTAGCGAATGGTACTGTTTGGATGCTTTGCGTACATGTTTCTTAGACTATATAGAAGCAATATATACAATGATTTCAACAGTCTACCGGTTCCATTCATTGTTCTACTTGTCGAAATTTACAAATAATTTCATTTAAAGGATTAACCATTGGGGCTTATTGTTCACTTAAACTTGAAGAACAAAAAATTAGCGAATGGTACTGTTTGGATGCTTTGCGTACATGTTTCTTAGACTATATAGAAGCAATATATACAATGATTTCAACAGTCTACCTGTTCCATTCATTGTTCTACTTGTCGAAATTTACAAATAATTTCCTTTAAAGGATTAACAATGCGGCTCGTAGTTCACTTAAACTTGAAGAACAAAAAATTGGCGAATTGTACTGTTTGGATGCTTTGCGTATATGTTTCTTAGACTATATAGACGCAATATATACAAGGATTTCAACCGTCTACCTGTTCCATTCATTGTTCTACTTGTCGAAAGTTACAAATAATTACCGATAAAGGATTAACCATTGGGGCTCATTGTTCACTTAAACTTGAAGAACAATAAATTGGCGAATTGTACTGTTTTGATGCTTTGCATATATGTTTCTTAGACTATATAGACGCAATATATACAAGGATTTCAACAGTCTACCAGTTCCATTCATTGTTCTACTTGCCGAAATTTACAAATAATTTCCTTTAAAGGATTAACAATGGGGCTCGTAGTTCACTTAAACTTGAAGAACAAAAAATTGGCGAATGGTACAGTTTGGATGCTTTGCATATATGTTTCTTAGATTATATAGAAGCAATATATACAATGATTTCAACCGTCTAACTGATCCATTCATTGTTCTACTTGTCGCAATTTACAAATAATTTCCTTTAAAGGATTAACAATGGGGCTCGAAGTTCACTTAAACTTGAAGAAGCAAAAATTGGCGAATTGTACTGTTTGGATGCTTTGCATATACGTTTCTTAGACTATTTAGAAGCAATATATACAAAGATTTCAACCGTCTACCTGTTCCATTCATTGTTCTACTTGTCGAAATTTACAAATAATTACCGATAAAGTATTAACAATGGGGCTCGTAGTTCACTTAAACTTGAAGATCAACTAATTGGCGAATTGTACTGTTTGGACGCTTTGCATATATGTTTCTTAGACTATACAGAAGCAATATATACAATGATTTCAACAGTCTACCTGTTCCATTCATTGTTCTACTTGTCGAAATTTACAAATAATTACCGATAAAGTATTAACAATGGGGCTCGTAGTTCACTTAAACTTGAAGATCAAATAATTGGCGAATTGTACTGTTTGGACGCTTTGCATATATGTTTCTTAGACTATATAGACGCAATATATACAAAGATTTCAACCGTCTACGTGTTCCAATCATTGTTCTACTTGTCGAAAATTACAAATAATTTCCGATAAAGGATTAACCATTGGGGCTCATTGTTCACTTAAACTTGAAGAACAAAAAATTGGCGAATGGTACTGTTTCGATGCTTTGTATATATGTTTCTTAGACTATATAGAAG
Organism: Cerceris ruficornis; assembly: GCA_963989415.1. Classification (NCBI taxonomy): domain Eukaryota; kingdom Metazoa; phylum Arthropoda; class Insecta; order Hymenoptera; family Crabronidae; genus Cerceris; species Cerceris ruficornis. The sequence goes on along the minus strand of CAXDIW010000024.1, from coordinate 280,218 downwards.
CAATATATACAATGATTTCAACAGTCTACCTGTTCCATTCATTGTTCTACTTGTCGAAATTTACAAATAATTTCCTTTAAAGGATTAACAATGGGGCTCGTAGTTCACTTAAACTTGAAGAACAAAAAATTGGCGAATGGTACTGTTTGGATGCTTTGCATATATGTTTCTTAGACTATATAGACGCAATATATACAAGGATTTCAACCGTCTACCTGTTCCATTCATTGTTCTACTTGTCGAAAGTTACAAGTAATTACCGATAAAGTATTAACAATGGGGCTCGTAGTTCACTTAAACTTGAAGATCAAATAATTGGCGAATTGTACTGTTTGGACGCTTTGCATATATGTTTCTTAGACTATACAGAAGCAATATATACAATGATTTCAACAGTCTACCTGTTCCATTCATTGTTCTACTTGTCGAAATTTACAAATAATTTCCTTTAAAGGATTAACAATGGGGCTCGTTGTTCACTTAAACTTGAAGAACAAAAAATTGGCGAATGGTACTGTTTGGATGCTTTGCATATATGTTTCTTAGACCATATAGACGCAATATATACAATGATTTCAACCGTCTACCTGTTCCATTCATTGTTCTACTTGTCGAAAGTTACAAATAATTTCCGTTAAGGGATTAACAATGGGGATCGTAGTCTACTTAAACTTGAAGAACAATAAATTGGCGAATTGTACTGTTTTGATGCTTTGCATATAGGTTTCTTAGACTATATAGACGCAATATATACAAGGATTTTAACCGTCTACCTGTTCCATTCATTGTTCTACTTGTCGAAAATTACAAATAATTTCCGATAAAGGATTAACCATTGGGGCATTGTTCACTTAAACTTGAAGAACAAAAAATTGGAGAATGGTACTGTTTGGATGCTTTGCGTACATGTTTCTTAGACTATATAGAAGCAATATATACAAATATTTCAACCGTCTACCTGTTCCATTCATTGTTCTACTTGTCGAAATTTACAAATAATTTCCGATAAAGGATTAACAATAGGGCTCATTGTTCACTTAAACTTGAAGAACAAAAAATTGGCGAATGGTAAAGTTTGGATGCTTTGCATATATGTTTCTTAGATTATATAGAAGCAATATATACAATGATTTCAACCGTCTAACTGATCCATTCATTGTTCTACTTGTCGCAATTTACAAATAATTTCCTTTAAAGGATTAACAATGGGGCTCGAAGTTCACTTAAACTTGAAGAAGCAAAAATTGGCGAATTGTACTGTTTGGATGCTTTGCATATACGTTTCTTAGACTATTTAGAAGCAATATATACAAAGATTTCAACCGTCTACCTGTTCCATTCATTGTTCTACTTGTCGAAATTTACAAATAATTACCGATAAAGTATTAACAATGGGGCTCGTAGTTCACTTAAACTTGAAGATCAAATAATTGGCGAATTGTACTGTTTGGACGCTTTGCATATATGTTTCTTAGACTATACAGAAGCAATATATACAATGATTTCAACAGTCTACCTGTTCCATTCATTGTTCTACTTGTCGAAATTTACAAATAATTTCCTTTAAAGGATTAACAGTGGGGCACGTTGTTCACTTAAACTTGAAGAACAATAAATTGGCGAATGGTACTGTTTGGATGCTTTGCGTACATGTTTCTTAGACTATATGGAAGCAATATATACATTGATTTCAACCGTCTACATGTTCCATTCATTGTTCTACTTGTCGGAAGTTACAAATAATTTCCGTTAAAGTATTAACAATGGGGCTCGGAGTTCACTTAAACATGAAGATGAAATAATTGGCGAATGGTACTGTTCGGATGCTTTGCATATATGTTTCTTAGACTATATAGAAGCAATATATACAAAGATTTCAACCGTCTACCTGTTCCATTCATTGTTCTACTGGTCGAAAGTTACAAATAATTTCCGATAAAGGATTAACAATGGTGCTCATTAATTCACTTAAACCTGAAGAACAAAAAATTAGCGAACGGTACTGTTTGGATGCTTTGCGTACATGTTTCTTAGACTATATGGAAGCAATACATACAAAGTTTTCAACCGTCTACGTGTTCCAATCATTGATCTACTTGTCGAAATTTACAAATAATTTCCTTTAAAGGATTAACAATGGGGCTCGTTGTTCACTTAAACTTGAACAACAATAAATTGGCGAATTGTACTGTTTGGATGCTTTGCATATATGTTTCTTAGACTATATAGAAGCAATATATACATTGATTTCAACCGTCTACCTGTTCCACTCATTGTTCTACTTGTCGAAAGTTACTAATAATTTCCGATAACGGATTAACCATTGGGGCTCATTGTTCACTTAAAGTTGAAGACCAAAAAATTGGCGAATGGTACTGTTTGGATGCTATGCGTACATGTTTCTTAGACTATATGGAAGCAATATATACAAAGATTTCAACCGTCTACGTGTTCCAATCATTGTTCTACTTGTCGAAATTTACAAATAATTTCCGTTAAAGTATTAACAATGGGGCTCGTAGTTCACTTAAACTTGAAGAACAAAAAATTGACTAATTGTACTGTTTGGATGCTTTGCATATATGTTTCATAGGCTATATAGAAGTAATATATAAAAAGATTTCAACCGTCTACCAGTTCCATTCATTGTTCTACTTGTCGAAAGTTACAAATAATTTCCGATAAAGGATTAACAATGGGGCTCATTGTTCACTTAAACTTGAAGAACAAAAAATTGGCGAATTGTACTGTTTGGATGCTTTGCATATATGTTTCATAGACTATTTAGAAGCAATATATAGAAAGATTTCACCCGTCTACCTGTACGATTCATTGTTCTACTTGTAGAAAGGTACAAATAATTTTCATTTCATGATTATCAATGGGGCTCGCTGTTCACTTAAACTTGAAAATCAAAAAATTGGCGATTGTTACTGTATAGATGCTTTGCATATATGTTTCTTAGATTATATAGATGCAATATATACAAAGATTTCAACCGTCTACCTGTTCCATTCATTGTTCTACTGGTCGAAAGTTACAAATAATTTCCGATAAAGGATTAACAATGGTGCTCATTGTTCACTTAAACTTGAAGAACAAAAAATTGGCGAATTGTACTATTTGGATGCTTTGCATATATGTTTCATAGACTATTTAGAAGCAATATATAGAAAGATTTCACCCGTCTACCTGTACGATTCATTGTTCTACTTGTCGAAAATTACAAATAATTTCCGATAAAGGATTAACCATTGGGGCTCATTGTTCACTTAAACTTGAAGAACAAAAAATTGGCGAATGGTACTGTTTGGATGCTTTGCGTACATGTTTCTTAGACTATATGGAAGCAATATATACATTGATTTCAACCGTCTACATGTTCCATTCATTGTTCTACTTGTCGGAAGTTACAAATAATTTCCGTTAAAGTATTAACAATGGGGCTCGTAGTTCACTTAAACATGAAGATGAAATAATTGGCGAATGGTACTGTTTGGATGCTTTGCATATATGTTTCTTAGACTATATAGAAGCAATATATACAAAGATTTCAACCGTCTACCTGTTCCATTCATTGTTCTACTTGTCGAAAGTTACAAATAATTTCCGATAACGGATTAACCATTGGGGCTCATTGTTCACTTAAACTTGAAGATAAAAAAATTGGCGAATTGTACTGTTTGGATGCTTTGCATATATGTTTCTTAGACTATATAGAAGCAATATATACAAAGATTTCAACCGTCTACCTGTTCCATTCATTGTTCTACTGGTCGAAAGTTACAAATAATTTCCGATAAAGGATTAACAATGGTGCTCATTAATTCACTTAAGCCTGAAGAACAAAAAATTGGCGAACGGTACTGTTTGGATGCTTTGCGTACATGTTTCTTAGACTATATGGAAGCAATATATACAAAGATTTCAACCGTCTACGTGTTCCAATCATTGATCTACTTGTCGAAATTTACAAATAATTTCCTTTAAAGGATTAACAATGGGGCTCGTTGTTCACTTAAACTTGAACAACAATAAATTGGCGAATTGTACTGTTTGGATGCTTTGCATATATGTTTCTTAGACTATATAGAAGCAATATATACATTGATTTCAACCGTCTACCTGTTCCACTCATTGTTCTACTTGTCGCAAGTTACAAATAATTTCCGATAACGGATTAATCATTGGGGCTCATTGTTCACTTAAACTTGAAGATAAAAAAATTGGCGAATGTTACTGTTTAGATGCTTTGCATATAAGTTTCTTAGACTATATGGAAGCAATATATACAAAGATTTCAACCGTCTACGTGTTCCAATCATTGATCTACTTGTCGAAATTTACAAATAATTTCCTTTAAAGGATTAACAATGGGGCTCGTTGTTCACTTAAACTTGAACAACAATAAATTGGCGAATTGTACTGTTTGGATGCTTTGCATATATGTTACTTAGACTATATAGAAGCAATATATACAAAGATTTCAACCGTCTACCTGTTCCATTCATTGTTCTACTTGTCGAAAGTTACTAATAATTTCCGATAACGGATTAACCATTGGGGCTCATTGTTCACTTAAACTTGAAGATAAAAAAATTGGCGAATTGTACTGTTTGGATGCTTTGCATATATGTTTCTTAGACTATATAGAAGCAATATATACAAAGATTTCAACCGTCTACCAGTTCCATTCATTGTTCTACTTGTCGAAAGTTACAAATAATTTCTGATAAAGGATTAACAATGGGGCTCATTGTTCACTTAAACTTGAAGAACAAAAAATTGGCGAATGGTACTGTTTGGATGATTTGCATATATGTTTCTTAGACTATATAGAAGCAATATATACATTGATTTCAACCGTCTACCTGTTCCACTCATTGTTCTACTTGTCGAAATTTACAAATAATTTCCTTTAAGGGATTAACAATGGGGCTCGTAGTTCACTTAAACTTGAAGGACAAAAAATTGGAGAATGGTACAGTTTGGATGCTTTGCATATATGTTTCTTAGACTATATGGAAGCAATATATACAAAGATTTCAACCGTCTACGTGTTCCAATCATTGTTCTACTTGTAGAAAGTTACAATTAATTTCCGTTAAATGATTAACAATGGGGCTCGTAGTTCACTTAAACTTGAAGAACAATAAATTGGCGAATTGTACTGTTTGGATGCTTTGCATATATGTTTCTTAGACTATATAGAAGCAATATATACAAAGAATTGAACCGTCTACCTGTTCCATTCATTGTTCTACTTGTCGAAAGTTACAAATAATTTCCGATAAAGGATTAACCATTGGGGCTCATTGTTCACTTAAACTTGAAAAACAAAAAATTGGCGAATGGTACTGTTTGGATGCTTTGCATATATGTTTCTTAGACTTTATAGAAGCAATATATACATTGATTTCAACCGTCTACCTGTTCCATTCATTGTTCTACTTGTCGAAATTTACAAATAATTTCCTATAAAGGATTAACAATGGGGCTAGTAGTTCACTTAAACTTGAAGATAAAAAAATTGGCGAATTGTACTGTTTGGATGCTTTGCATATATGTTTCTTAGACTATATAGAAGCAATATATACAATGATTTCAACAGTCTACCTGTTCCATTCATTGTTCTACTTGTCGAAATTTACAAATAATTTCCTTTAAAGGATTAACAATGGGGCTCGTAGTTCACTTAAACTTGAAGAACAAAGAATTGGCGACAGGTACTGTTTGGATGCTTTGCATATATGTTTCTTAGACTATATAGAAGCAATATATACAAAGATTTCAACCGTCTACCAGTTCCATTCATTATTCTACTTGTCGAAAGTTACAAATAATTTCTGATAAAGGATTAACAATGGGGCTCATTGTTCACTTAAACTTGAAGAACAAAAAATTGGCGAATGGTACTGTTTGGATGCTTTGCATATATGTTTCTTAGACTATATAGAAGCAATATATACATTGATTTCAACCGTCTACCTGTTCCACTCATTGTTCTACTTGTCGCAAGTTACAAATAATTTCCGTTAAAGTATTAACAATGGGGCTCGTAGTTCACTTAAACTTGAAGATGAAATAACTGGCGAATTGTACTGTTTGGATGCTTTGCATATTTGTTTCGCAGACTATATAGAAGCAATATATACAATGATTTCAACCGTCTACATGATCCATTCATTGTTCTACTTGTCGAAATTTACAAATAATTTCCTTTAAAGGATTAACAATGGGGCTCGTAGTTCAATTAAACCTGAAGATGAAATAATTGTCGAATTGTACTGTTTGGATTCTTTGCATATATGTTTCTTAGACTATATAAAAGCAATATATACAATGATTTCAACCGTCTACCTGATCCATTCATTGTTCTACTTGTCGAAATTTACAAATAATTTCCTTTAAAGGATTAACAATGGGGCTCGTAGTTCACTTAAACCTGAAGATGAAATAATTGTCGAATTGTACTGTTTGGATGCTTTGCATATATGTTTCTTAGACTATATAAAAGCAATATATACAATGATTTCAACCGTCTACCTGTTCCATTCATTGTTCTACTGGTCGAAAGTTACAAATAATTTCCGATAAAGGATTAACAATGGTGCTCATTAATTCACTTAAACCTGAAGAACAAAAAATTGGCGAACGGTACTGTTTGGATGCTTTGCGTACATGTTTCTTAGACTATATGGAAGCAATATATACAAAGATTTCAACCGTCTACGTGTTCCAATCATTGATCTACTTGTCGAAATTTACAAATAATTTCCTTTAAAGGATTAACAATGGGGCTCGTTGTTCACTTAAACTTGAACAACAATAAATTGGCGAATTGTACTGTTTGGATGCTTTGCATATATGTTTCTTAGACTATATAGAAGCAATATATACATTGATTTCAACCGTCTACCTGTTCCACTCATTGTTCTACTTGTCGCAAGTTACAAATAATTTCCTATAACGGATTAATCATTGGGGCTCATTGTTCACTTAAACTTGAAGATAAAAAAATTGGCGAATGTTACTGTTTAGATGCTTTGCATATAAGTTTCTTAGACTATATGGAAGCAATATATACAAAGATTTCAACCGTCTACGTGTTCCAATCATTGATCTACTTGTCGAAATTTACAAATAATTTCCTTTAAAGGATTAACAATGGGGCTCGTTGTTCACTTAAACTTGAACAACAATAAATTGGCGAATTGTACTGTTTGGATGCTTTGCATATATGTTTCTTAGACTATATAGAAGCAATATATACAAAGATTTCAACCGTCTACCTGTTCCATTCATTGTTCTACTTGTCGAAAGTTACTAATAATTTCCGATAACGGATTAACCATTGGGGCTCATTGTTCACTTAAACTTGAAGATAAAAAAATTGGCGAATTGTACTGTTTGGATGCTTTGCATATATGTTTCTTAGACTATATAGAAGCAATATATACAATGATTTCAACAGTCTACCTGTTCCATTCATTGTTCTACTTGTCGAAATTTACAAATAATTTCCTTTAAAGGATTAACAATGGGGCTCGTAGTTCACTTAAACTTGAAGAACAAAGAATTGGCGAATGGTACTGTTTGGATGCTTTGCATATATGTTTCTTAGACTATATAGAAGCAATATATACAAAGATTTCAACCGTCTACCAGTTCCATTCATTGTTCTACTTGTCGAAAGTTACAAATAATTTCTGATAAAGGATTAACAATGGGGCTCATTGTTCACTTAAACTTGAAGAACAAAAAATTGGCGAATGGTACTGTTTGGATGCTTTGCATATATGTTTCTTAGACTATATAGAAGCAATATATACATTGATTTCAACCGTCTACCTGTTCCACTCATTGTTCTACTTGTCGCAAGTTACAAATAATTTCCGTTAAAGTATTAACAATGGGGCTCGTAGTTCACTTAAACTTGAAGATGAAATAACTGGCGAATTGTACTGTTTGGATGCTTTGCATATTTGTTTCGCAGACTATATAGAAGCAATATATACAATGATTTCAACCGTCTACATGATCCATTCATTGTTCTACTTGTCGAAATTTACAAATAATTTCCTTTAAAGGATTAACAATGGGGCTCGTAGTTCAATTAAACCTGAAGATGAAATAATTGTCGAATTGTACTGTTTGGATTCTTTGCATATATGTTTCTTAGACTATATAAAAGCAATATATACAATGATTTCAACCGTCTACCTGATCCATTCATTGTTCTACTTGTCGAAATTTACAAATAATTTCCTTTAAAGGATTAACAATGGGGCTCGTAGTTCACTTAAACCTGAAGGTGAAATAATTGTCGAATTGTACTGTTTGGATGCTTTGCATATATGTTTCTTAGACTATATAAAAGCAATATATACAATGATTTCAACCGTCTACCTGTTCCATTCATTGTTCTACTGGTCGAAAGTTACAAATAATTTCCGATAAAGGATTAACAATGGTGCTCATTAATTCACTTAAACCTGAAGAACAAAAAATTGGCGAACGGTACTGTTTGGATGCTTTGCGTACATGTTTCTTAGACTATATGGAAGCAATATATACAAAGATTTCAACCTTCTACGTGTTCCAATCATTGATCTACTTGTCGAAATTTACAAAAAATTTCCTTTAAAGGATTAACAATGGGGCTCGTTGTTCACTTAAACTTGAACAACAATAAATTGGCGAATTGTACTGTTTGGATGCTTTGCATATATGTTTCTTAGACTATATAGAAGCAATATATACATTGATTTCAACCGTCTACCTGTTCCACTCATTGTTCTACTTGTCGCAAGTTACAAATAATTTCCTATAACGGGTTAATCATTGGGGCTCATTGTTCACTTAAACTTGAAGATAAAAAAATTGGCGAATGTTACTGTTTAGATGCTTTGCATATAAGTTTCTTAGACTATATGGAAGCAATATATACAAAGATTTCAACCGTCTACGTGTTCCAATCATTGATCTACTTGTCGAAATTTACAAATAATTTCCTTTAAACGATTAACAATGGGGCTCGTTGTTCACTTAAACTTGAACAACAATAAATTGGCGAATTGTACTGTTTGGATGCTTTGCTTATATGTTTCTTAGACTATATAGAAAAAATATATACAAAGATTTCAACCGTCTACCTGTTCCATTCATTGTTCTACTTGTCGAAAGTTACTAATAATTTCCGATAACGGATTAACCATTGGGGCTCATTGTTCACTTAAACTTGAAAAACAAATAATTGGCGAATGGTACTGTTTGGATGCTTTGCATATATGTTTCTTAGACTTTATAGAAGCAATATATACATTGATTTCAACCGTCTACCTGTTCCATTCATTGTTCTACTTGTCGAAATTTACAAATAATTTCCTATAAAGGATTAACAATGGGGCTAGTAGTTCACTTAAACTTGAAGATAAAAAAATTGGCGAATTGTACTGTTTGGATGCTTTGCATATATGTTTCTTAGACTATATAGAAGCAATATATACAATGATTTCAACAATCTACCTGTTCCATTCATTGTTCTACTTGTCGAAATTTACAAATAATTTCCTTTAAAGGATTAACAATGGGGCTCGTAGTTCACTTAAACTTGAAGAACAAAGAATTGGCGACAGGTACTGTTTGGATGCTTTGCATATATGTTTCTTAGACTATATAGAAGCAATATATACAAAGATTTCAACCGTCTACCAGTTCCATTCATTGTTCTACTTGTCGAAAGTTACAAATAATTTCTGATAAAGGATTAACAATGGGGCTCATTGTTCACTTAAACTTGAAGAACAAAAAATTGGCGAATGGTACTGTTTGGATGCTTTGCATATATGTTTCTTAGACTATATAGAAGCAATATATACATTGATTTCAACCGTCTACCTGTTCCACTCATTGTTCTACTTGTCGCAAGTTACAAATAATTTCCGTTAAAGTATTAACAATGGGGCTCGTAGTTCACTTAAACTTGAAGATGAAATAACTGGCGAATTGTACTGTTTGGATGCTTTGCATATTTGTTTCGCAGACTATATAGAAGCAATATATACAATGATTTCAACCGTCTACATGATCCATTCATTGTTCTACTTGTCGAAATTTACAAATAATTTCCTTTAAAGGATTAACAATGGGGCTCGTAGTTCAATTAAACCTGAAGATGAAATAATTGTCGAATTGTACTGTTTGGATTCTTTGCATATATGTTTCTTAGACTATATAAAAGCAATATATACAATGATTTCAACCGTCTACCTGATCCATTCATTGTTCTACTTGTCGAAATTTACAAATAATTTCCTTTAAAGGATTAACAATGGGGCTCGTAGTTCACTTAAACCTGAAGATGAAATAATTGTCGAATTGTACTGTTTGGATGCTTTGCATATATGTTTCTTAGACTATATAAAAGCAATATATACAATGATTTCAACCGTCTACCTGTTCCATTCATTGTTCTACTGGTCGAAAGTTACAAATAATTTCCGATAAAGGATTAACAATGGTGCTCATTAATTCACTTAAACCTGAAGAACAAAAAATTGGCGAACGGTACTGTTTGGATGCTTTGCGTACATGTTTCTTAGACTATATGGAAGCAATATATACAAAGATTTCAACCGTCTACGTGTTCCAATCATTGATCTACTTGTCGAAATTTACAAATAATTTCCTTTAAAGGATTAACAATGGGGCTCGTTGTTCACTTAAACTTGAACAACAATAAATTGGCGAATTGTACTGTTTGGATGCGTTGCATATATGTTTCTTAGACTATATAGAAGCAATATATACATTGATTTCAACCGTCTACCTGTTCCACTCATTGTTCTACTTGTCGCAAGTTACAAATAATTTCCTATAACGGATTAATCATTGGGGCTCATTGTTCACTTAAACTTGAAGATAAAAAAATTGGCGAATGTTACTGTTTAGATGCTTTGCATATAAGTTTCTTAGACTATATGGAAGCAATATATACAAAGATTTCAACCGTCTACGTGTTCCAATCATTGATCTACTTGTCGAAATTTACAAATAATTTCCTTTAAAGGATTAACAATGGGGCTCGTTGTTCACTTAAACTTGAACAACAATAAATTGGCGAATTGTACTGTTTGGATGCTTTGCATATATGTTTCTTAGACTATATAGAAGCAATATATACAAAGATTTCAACCGTCTACCTGTTCCATTCATTGTTCTACTTGTCGAAAGTTACTAATAATTTCCGATAACGGATTAACCATTGGGGCTCATTGTTCACTTAAACTTGAAGATAAAAAAATTGGCGAATTGTACTGTTTGGATGCTTTGCATATATGTTTCTTAGACTATATAGAAGCAATATATACAATGATTTCAACAGTCTACCTGTTCCATTCATTGTTCTACTTGTCGAAATTTACAAATAATTTCCTTTAAAGGATTAACAATGGGGCTCGTAGTTCACTTAAACTTGAAGAACAAAGAATTGGCGAATGGTACTGTTTGGATGCTTTGCATATATGTTTCTTAGACTATATAGAAGCAATATATACAAAGATTTCAACCGTCTACCAGTTCCATTCATTGTTCTACTTGTCGAAAGTTACAAATAATTTCTGATAAAGGATTAACAATGGGGCTCATTGTTCACTTAAACTTGAAGAACAAAAAATTGGCGAATGGTACTGTTTGGATGCTTTGCATATATGTTTCTTAGACTATATAGAAGCAATATATACATTGATTTGAACCGTCTACCTGTTCCACTCATTGTTCTACTTGTCGCAAGTTACAAATAATTTCCGTTAAAGTATTAACAATGGGGCTCGTAGTTCACTTAAACTTGAAGATGAAATAACTGGCGAATTGTACTGTTTGGATGCTTTGCATATTTGTTTCGCAGACTATATAGAAGCAATATATACAATGATTTCAACCGTCTACATGATCCATTCATTGTTCTACTTGTCGAAATTTACAAATAATTTCCTATAAAGGATTAACAATGGGGCTAGTAGTTCACTTAAACTTGAAGATAAAAAAATTGGCGAATTGTACTGTTTGGATGCTTTGCATATATGTTTCTTAGACTATATAGAAGCAATATATACAATGATTTCAACAGTCTACCTGTTCCATTCATTGTTCTACTTGTCGAAATTTACAAATAATTTCCTTTAAAGGATTAACAATGGGGCTCGTAGTTCACTTAAACTTGAAGAACAAAGAATTGGCGACAGGTACTGTTTGGATGCTTTGCATATATGTTTCTTAGACTATATAGAAGCAATATATACAAAGATTTCAACCGTCTACCAGTTCCATTCATTGTTCTACTTGTCGAAAGTTACAAATAATTTCTGATAAAGGATTAACAATGGGGCTCATTGTTCACTTAAACTTGAAGAACAAAAAATTGGCGAATGGTACTGTTTGGATGCTTTGCATATATGTTTCTTAGACTATATAGAAGCAATATATACATTGATTTCAACCGTCTACCTGTTCCACTCATTGTTCTACTTGTCGCAAGTTACAAATAATTTCCGTTAAAGTATTAACAATGGGGCTCGTAGTTCACTTAAACTTGAAGATGAAATAACTGGCGAATTGTACTGTTTGGATGCTTTGCATATTTGTTTCGCAGACTATATAGAAGCAATATATACAATGATTTCAACCGTCTACATGATCCATTCATTGTTCTACTTGTCGAAATTTACAAATAATTTCCTTTAAAGGATTAACAATGGGGCTCGTAGTTCAATTAAACCTGAAGATGAAATAATTGTCGAATTGTACTGTTTGGATTCTTTGCATATATGTTTCTTAGACTATATAAAAGCAATATATACAATGATTTCAACCGTCTACCTGATCCATTCATTGTTCTACTTGTCGAAATTTACAAATAATTTCCTTTAAAGGATTAACAATGGGGCTCGTAGTTCACTTAAACCTGAAGATGAAATAATTGTCGAATTGTACTGTTTGGATGCTTTGCATATATGTTTCTTAGACTATATAAAAGCAATATATACAATGATTTCAACCGTCTACCTGTTCCATTCATTGTTCTACTGGTCGAAAGTTACAAATAATTTCCGATAAAGGATTAACAATGGTGCTCATTAATTCACTTAAACCTGAAGAACAAAAAATTGGCGAACGGTACTGTTTGGATGCTTTGCGTACATGTTTCTTAGACTATATGGAAGCAATATATACAAAGATTTCAACCGTCTACGTGTTCCAATCATTGATCTACTTGTCGAAATTTACAAATAATTTCCTTTAAAGGATTAACAATGGGGCTCGTTGTTCACTTAAACTTGAACAACAATAAATTGGCGAATTGTACTGTTTGGATGCGTTGCATATATGTTTCTTAGACTATATAGAAGCAATATATACATTGATTTCAACCGTCTACCTGTTCCACTCATTGTTCTACTTGTCGCAAGTTACAAATAATTTCCTATAACGGATTAATCATTGGGGCTCATTGTTCACTTAAACTTGAAGATAAAAAAATTGGCGAATGTTACTGTTTAGATGCTTTGCATATAAGTTTCTTAGACTATATGGAAGCAATATATACAAAGATTTCAACCGTCTACGTGTTCCAATCATTGATCTACTTGTCGAAATTTACAAATAATTTCCTTTAAAGGATTAACAATGGGGCTCGTTGTTCACTTAAACTTGAACAACAATAAATTGGCGAATTGTACTGTTTGGATGCTTTGCATATATGTTTCTTAGACTATATAGAAGCAATATATACAAAGATTTCAACCGTCTACCTGTTCCATTCATTGTTCTACTTGTCGAAAGTTACTAATAATTTCCGATAACGGATTAACCATTGGGGCTCATTGTTCACTTAAACTTGAAGATAAAAAAATTGGCGAATTGTACTGTTTGGATGCTTTGCATATATGTTTCTTAGACTATATAGAAGCAATATATACAATGATTTCAACAGTCTACCTGTTCCATTCATTGTTCTACTTGTCGAAATTTACAAATAATTTCCTTTAAAGGATTAACAATGGGGCTCGTAGTTCACTTAAACTTGAAGAACAAAGAATTGGCGAATGGTACTGTTTGGATGCTTTGCATATATGTTTCTTAGACTATATAGAAGCAATATATACAAAGATTTCAACCGTCTACCAGTTCCATTCATTGTTCTACTTGTCGAAAGTTACAAATAATTTCTGATAAAGGATTAACAATGGGGCTCATTGTTCACTTAAACTTGAAGAACAAAAAATTGGCGAATGGTACTGTTTGGATGCTTTGCATATATGTTTCTTAGACTATATAGAAGCAATATATACATTGATTTCAACCGTCTACCTGTTCCACTCATTGTTCTACTTGTCGCAAGTTACAAATAATTTCCGTTAAAGTATTAACAATGGGGCTCGTAGTTCACTTAAACTTGAAGATGAAATAACTGGCGAATTGTACTGTTTGGATGCTTTGCATATTTGTTTCGCAGACTATATAGAAGCAATATATACAATGATTTCAACCGTCTACATGATCCATTCATTGTTCTACTTGTCGAAATTTACAAATAATTTCCTTTAAAGGATTAACAATGGGGCTCGTAGTTCAATTAAACCTGAAGATGAAATAATTGTCGAATTGTACTGTTTGGATTCTTTGCATATATGTTTCTTAGACTATATAAAAGCAATATATACAATGATTTCAACCGTCTACCTGATCCATTCATTGTTCTACTTGTCGAAATTTACAAATAATTTCCTTTAAAGGATTAACAATGGGGCTCGTAGTTCACTTAAACCTGAAGGTGAAATAATTGTCGAATTGTACTGTTTGGATGCTTTGCATATATGTTTCTTAGACTATATAAAAGCAATATATACAATGATTTCAACCGTCTACCTGTTCCATTCATTGTTCTACTGGTCGAAAGTTACAAATAATTTCCGATAAAGGATTAACAATGGTGCTCATTAATTCACTTAAACCTGAAGAACAAAAAATTGGCGAACGGTACTGTTTGGATGCTTTGCGTACATGTTTCTTAGACTATATGGAAGCAATATATACAAAGATTTCAACCGTCTACGTGTTCCAATCATTGATCTACTTGTCGAAATTTACAAAAAATTTCCTTTAAAGGATTAACAATGGGGCTCGTTGTTCACTTAAACTTGAACAACAATAAATTGGCGAATTGTACTGTTTGGATGCTTTGCATATATGTTTCTTAGACTATATAGAAGCAATATATACATTGATTTCAACCGTCTACCTGTTCCACTCATTGTTCTACTTGTCGCAAGTTACAAATAATTTCCTATAACGGGTTAATCATTGGGGCTCATTGTTCACTTAAACTTGAAGATAAAAAAATTGGCGAATGTTACTGTTTAGATGCTTTGCATATAAGTTTCTTAGACTATATGGAAGCAATATATACAAAGATTTCAACCGTCTACGTGTTCCAATCATTGATCTACTTGTCGAAATTTACAAATAATTTCCTTTAAACGATTAACAATGGGGCTCGTTGTTCACTTAAACTTGAACAACAATAAATTGGCGAATTGTACTGTTTGGATGCTTTGCTTATATGTTTCTTAGACTATATAGAAAAAATATATACAAAGATTTCAACCGTCTACCTGTTCCATTCATTGTTCTACTTGTCGAAAGTTACTAATAATTTCCGATAACGGATTAACCATTGGGGCTCATTGTTCACTTAAACTTGAAGATAAAAAAATTGGCGAATTGTACTGTTTAGATGCTTTGCATATATGTTTCTTAGATTATATAGAAGCAATATATACAATGACTTCAACCGTCTACCTGTTCCATTCATTCTTCTACTTGTCGAAAGTTACAAATAATTTCCGATAAAGGATTAACAATGGTGCTCATTAATTCACTTAAACCTGAAGAACAAAAAATTAGCGAACGGTACTGTTTGGATGCTTTGCGTACATGTTTCTTAGACTATATGGAAGCAATACATACAAAGATTTCAACCGTCTACGTGTTCCAATCATTGATCTACTTGTCGAAATTTACAAATAATTTCCTTTAAAGGATTAACAATGGGGCTCGTTGTTCACTTAAACTTGAACAACAATAAATTGGCGAATTGTACTGTTTGGATGCTTTGCATATATGTTTCTTAGACTATATAGAAGCAATATATACAAAGATTTCAACCGTCTACCTGTTCCATTCATTGTTCTACTGGTCGAAAGTTACAAATAATTTCCGATAAAGGATTAACAATGGTGCTCATTAATTCACTTAAACCTGAAGAACAAAAAATTAGCGAACGGTACTGTTTGGATGCTTTGCGTACATGTTTCTTAGACTATATGGAAGCAATACATACAAAGATTTCAACCGTCTACGTGTTCCAATCATTGATCTACTTGTCGAAATTTACAAATAATTTCCTTTAAAGGATTAACAATGGGGCTCGTTGTTCACTTAAACTTGAACAACAATAAATTGGCGAATTGTACTGTTTGGATGCTTTGCATATATGTTTCTTAGAATATATAGAAGCAATATATACATTGATTTCAACCGTCTACCTGTTCCACTCATTGTTCTACTTGTCGAAAGTTACTAATAATTTCCGATAACGGATTAACCATTGGGGCTCATTGTTCACTTAAAGTTGAAGACCAAAAAATTGGCGAATGGTACTGTTTGGATGCTATGCGTACATGTTTCTTATACTATATAGAAGCAATATATACAATGATTTCAACCGTCTACCTATTCCATTCATTGTTCTACTTGTCGAAATTTACAAATAATTTCGTTTAAAGGATTAACAATGGGGCTCGTTGTTCACTTAAACTAGAAGAACAAAAAATTGGCGAATTGTACTGTTTGGATGCTTTGCATATATGTTTCTTAGGCTATATAGAAGCAATATATACATTGATTTCAACCGGCTACCTGTTCCATTCATTGTTCTACTTGTCGAAAGTTACAAATAATTTCCGATAAAGGATTAACCATTGGGGCTCATTGTTCCCTTAAACTTGAAGAACAAAAAATTGGCGAATTGTACTGTTTGGATGCTTTGCATATATGTTTCTTAGGCTATATAGAAGCAATATATACATTGATTTCAACCGTCTACCTGTTCCATTCATTGTTCTACTTGTCGCAAGTTACAAATAATTTCCGTTAAAGTATTAACAATGGGGCTCGCAGTTCACTTAAACTTGACGATCAAATAATTGGCGAATTGTACTGTTTGGATGATTTGCATATATGTTTCTTATACTATATAGAAGCAATGTATACAATGATTTCAACCGTCTACATGATCCATTCATTGTTCTACTTGTCGAAATTTACAAATAATTTCCTTTAAAGGATTAACAATGTGGCTCGTTGTTCACTTAAACTTTAAGAACAAAAAATTGATGAATGGTACTGTTTGGATGCTTTGCATATATGTTTCTTAGACTATATAGAAGCAATATATACATTGATTTCAACCGTCTACCTGTTCCAATCATTGTTCTACTTGTCGAAATTTACAAATAATTTCCTTTAAAGGTTTAACAATGGGGCTCGTTGTTCACTTAAACTTTAAGAACAAAAAATTGATGAATGGTACTGTTTGGATGCTTTGCATATATGTTTCTTAGACTATATAGAAGCAATATATACAAAGATTTCAACCGTCTACCTGTTCCATTCATTGTTCTACTTGTCGAAATTTACAAATAATTTCCGATAAAGGATTAACAATAGGGCTCATTGTTCACTTAAACTTGAAGGACAAAAAATTGGCGAATGGTAATGTTTGGATGCTTTGCATAAATGTTTCTTAGACTATATGGAAGCAATATATACAAAGATTTCAACCGTCTGCGTGTTCCAATCATTGTTCTACTTGTAGAAAGTTACAAATAATTTCCATTTCATGATTATCAATGGGGCTCGCTGTTCACTTAAACTTGAAGATCAAAAAATTGGCGATTGTTACTGTTTAGATGCTTTGCATATAGGTTTCGTAGACTATATAGAAGCAACATATACAAAGATTTCAACCGTCTACCTGTTCCATTCATTGTTCTACTTGTCGATAATTACAAATAATTTCCGATAAAGGATTAACCATTGGGGCTTATTGTTCACTTAAACTTGAAGAACAAAAAATTAGCGAATGGTACTGTTTGGATGCTTTGCGTACATGTTTCTTAGACTATATAGAAGCAATATATACAATGATTTCAACAGTCTACCGGTTCCATTCATTGTTCTACTTGTCGAAATTTACAAATAATTTCCTTTAAAGGATTAACAATGGGGCACGTTGTTCACTTAAACTTGAAGAACAAAAAATTGGCGAATGGTACTGTTTGGATGCTTTGCGTACATGTTTCTTAGACTATATGGAAGTAATATATTCAAAAATTTCAACCGTCTAAGTGTTCCAATCATTGTTCTACTTGTCGAAATTTACAAATAATTTCCTTTAAAGGATTAACAATGCGGCTCGTAGTTCACTTAAACTTGAAGAACAAAAAATTGGCGAATTGTACTGTTTGGATGCTTTGCGTATATGTTTCTTAGACTATATGGAAGCAATATATAGAAAGATTTCATCCGTCTACTTTTACTATTCATTGTTCTACTTGTAGAAAGTAACAAATAATTTCCATTTCATGATTATCAATGTGGCTCGCTGTTCACTTAAACTTGAAGATCAAAAAATTGGCGATTGTTACTGTTTAGATGCTTTGCATATAGGTTTCGTAGACTATATAGAAGCAACATATACAAAGATTTCAACCGTCTACCTGTTCCATTCATTGTTCTACTTGTCGAAAATTACAAATAATTTCCGATAAAGGATTAACCATTGGGGCTTATTGTTCACTTAAACTTGAAGAACAAAAAATTAGCGAATGGTACTGTTTGGATGCTTTGCGTACATGTTTCTTAGACTATATAGAAGCAATATATACAATGATTTCAACAGTCTACCTGTTCCATTCATTGTTCTACTTGTCGAAATTTACAAATAATTTCCTTTAAAGGATTAACAATGCGGCTCGTAGTTCACTTAAACTTGAAGAACAAAAAATTGGCGAATTGTACTGTTTGGATGCTTTGCGTATATGTTTCTTAGACTATATAGACGCAATATATACAAGGATTTCAACCGTCTACCTGTTCCATTCATTGTTCTACTTGTCGAAAGTTACAAATAATTACCGATAAAGGATTAACCATTGGGGCTCATTGTTCACTTAAACTTGAAGAACAATAAATTGGCGAATTGTACTGTTTTGATGCTTTGCATATATGTTTCTTAGACTATATAGACGCAATATATACAAGGATTTCAACAGTCTACCAGTTCCATTCATTGTTCTACTTGCCGAAATTTACAAATAATTTCCTTTAAAGGATTAACAATGGGGCTCGTAGTTCACTTAAACTTGAAGAACAAAAAATTGGCGAATGGTACAGTTTGGATGCTTTGCATATATGTTTCTTAGATTATATAGAAGCAATATATACAATGATTTCAACCGTCTAACTGATCCATTCATTGTTCTACTTGTCGCAATTTACAAATAATTTCCTTTAAAGGATTAACAATGGGGCTCGAAGTTCACTTAAACTTGAAGAAGCAAAAATTGGCGAATTGTACTGTTTGGATGCTTTGCATATACGTTTCTTAGACTATTTAGAAGCAATATATACAAAGATTTCAACCGTCTACCTGTTCCATTCATTGTTCTACTTGTCGAAATTTACAAATAATTACCGATAAAGTATTAACAATGGGGCTCGTAGTTCACTTAAACTTGAAGATCAACTAATTGGCGAATTATACTGTTTGGACGCTTTGCATATATGTTTCTTAGACTATACAGAAGCAATATATACAATGATTTCAACAGTCTACCTGTTCCATTCATTGTTCTACTTGTCGAAATTTACAAATAATTACCGATAAAGTATTAACAATGGGGCTCGTAGTTCACTTAAACTTGAAGATCAAATAATTGGCGAATTGTACTGTTTGGACGCTTTGCATATATGTTTCTTAGACTATATAGACGCAATATATACAAAGATTTCAACCGTCTACGTGTTCCAATCATTGTTCTACTTGTCGAAAATTACAAATAATTTCCGATAAAGGATTAACCATTGGGGCTCATTGTTCACTTAAACTTGAAGAACAAAAAATTGGCGAATGGTACTGTTTCGATGCTTTGTATATATGTTTCTTAGGCTATATAGAAGCAATATATACAATGATTTCAACAGTCTACCTGTTCCATTCATTGTTCTACTTGTCGAAATTTACAAATAATTTCCTTTAAAGGATTAACAATGGGGCTCGTAGTTCACTTAAACTTGAAGAACAAAAAATTGGCGAATGGTACTGTTTGGATGCTTTGCATATATGTTTCTTAGACTATATAGACGCAATATATACAAGGATTTCAACCGTCTACCTGTTCCATTCATTGTTCTACTTGTCGAAAGTTACAAGTAATTACCGATAAAGTATTAACAATGGGGCTCGTAGTTCACTTAAACTTGAAGATCAAATAATTGGCGAATTGTACTGTTTGGACGCTTTGCATATATGTTTCTTAGACTATACAGAAGCAATATATACAATGATTTCAACAGTCTACCTGTTCCATTCATTGTTCTACTTGTCGAAATTTACAAATAATTTCCTTTAAAGGATTAACAATGGGGCTCGTTGTTCACTTAAACTTGAAGAACAAAAAATTGGCGAATGGTACTGTTTGGATGCTTTGCATATATGTTTCTTAGACCATATAGACGCAATATATACAATGATTTCAACCGTCTACCTGTTCCATTCATTGTTCTACTTGTCGAAAGTTACAAATAATTTCCGTTAAGGGATTAACAATGGGGATCGTAGTCTACTTAAACTTGAAGAACAATAAATTGGCGAATTGTACTGTTTTGATGCTTTGCATATAGGTTTCTTAGACTATATAGACGCAATATATACAAGGATTTTAACCGTCTACCTGTTCCATTCATTGTTCTACTTGTCGAAAATTACAAATAATTTCCGATAAAGGATTAACAATAGGGCTCATTGTTCACTTAAACTTGAAGAACAAAAAATTGGCGAATGGTAAAGTTTGGATGCTTTGCATATATGTTTCTTAGATTATATAGAAGCAATATATACAATGATTTCAACCGTCTACCTGTTCCATTCATTGTTCTACTGGTCGAAAGTTACAAATAATTTCCGATAAAGGATTAACAATGGTGCTCATTAATTCACTTAAACCTGAAGAACAAAAAATTGGCGAACGGTACTGTTTGGATGCTTTGCGTACATGTTTCTTAGACTATATGGAAGCAATATATACAAAGATTTCAACCGTCTACGTGTTCCAATCATTGATCTACTTGTCGAAATTTACAAATAATTTCCTTTAAAGGATTAACAATGGGGCTCGTTGTTCACTTAAACTTGAACAACAATAAATTGGCGAATTGTACTGTTTGGATGCTTTGCATATATGTTTCTTAGACTATATAGAAGCAATATATACATTGATTTCAACCGTCTACCTGTTCCACTCATTGTTCTACTTGTCGCAAGTTACAAATAATTTCCTATAACGGATTAATCATTGGGGCTCATTGTTCACTTAAACTTGAAGATAAAAAAATTGGCGAATGTTACTGTTTAGATGCTTTGCATATAAGTTTCTTAGACTATATGGAAGCAATATATACAAAGATTTCAACCGTCTACGTGTTCCAATCATTGATCTACTTGTCGAAATTTACAAATAATTTCCTTTAAAGGATTAACAATGGGGCTCGTTGTTCACTTAAACTTGAACAACAATAAATTGGCGAATTGTACTGTTTGGATGCTTTGCATATATGTTTCTTAGACTATATAGAAGCAATATATACAAAGATTTCAACCGTCTACCTGTTCCATTCATTGTTCTACTTGTCGAAAGTTACTAATAATTTCCGATAACGGATTAACCATTGGGGCTCATTGTTCACTTAAACTTGAAGATAAAAAAATTGGCGAATTGTACTGTTTGGATGCTTTGCATATATGTTTCTTAGACTATATAGAAGCAATATATACAATGATTTCAACAGTCTACCTGTTCCATTCATTGTTCTACTTGTCGAAATTTACAAATAATTTCCTTTAAAGGATTAACAATGGGGCTCGTAGTTCACTTAAACTTGAAGAACAAAGAATTGGCGAATGGTACTGTTTGGATGCTTTGCATATATGTTTCTTAGACTATATAGAAGCAATATATACAAAGATTTCAACCGTCTACCAGTTCCATTCATTGTTCTACTTGTCGAAAGTTACAAATAATTTCTGATAAAGGATTAACAATGGGGCTCATTGTTCACTTAAACTTGAAGAACAAAAAATTGGCGAATGGTACTGTTTGGATGCTTTGCATATATGTTTCTTAGACTATATAGAAGCAATATATACATTGATTTCAACCGTCTACCTGTTCCACTCATTGTTCTACTTGTCGCAAGTTACAAATAATTTCCGTTAAAGTATTAACAATGGGGCTCGTAGTACACTTAAACTTGAAGATGAAATAACTGGCGAATTGTACTGTTAGGATGCTTTGCATATTTGTTTCGCAGACTATATAGAAGCAATATATACAATGATTTCAACCGTCTACATGATCCATTCATTGTTCTACTTGTCGAAATTTACAAATAATTTCCTTTAAAGGATTAACAATGGGGCTCGTAGTTCAATTAAACCTGAAGATGAAATAATTGTCGAATTGTACTGTTTGGATTCTTTGCATATATGTTTCTTAGACTATATAAAAGCAATATATACAATGATTTCAACCGTCTACCTGATCCATTCATTGTTCTACTTGTCGAAATTTACAAATAATTTCCTTTAAAGGATTAACAATGGGGCTCGTAGTTCACTTAAACCTGAAGGTGAAATAATTGTCGAATTGTACTGTTTGGATGCTTTGCATATATGTTTCTTAGACTATATAAAAGCAATATATACAATGATTTCAACCGTCTACCTGTTCCATTCATTGTTCTACTGGTCGAAAGTTACAAATAATTTCCGATAAAGGATTAACAATGGTGCTCATTAATTCACTTAAACCTGAAGAACAAAAAATTGGCGAACGGTACTGTTTGGATGCTTTGCGTACATGTTTCTTAGACTATATGGAAGCAATATATACAAAGATTTCAACCGTCTACGTGTTCCAATCATTGATCTACTTGTCGAAATTTACAAAAAATTTCCTTTAAAGGATTAACAATGGGGCTCGTTGTTCACTTAAACTTGAACAACAATAAATTGGCGAATTGTACTGTTTGGATGCTTTGCATATATGTTTCTTAGACTATATAGAAGCAATATATACATTGATTTCAACCGTCTACCTGTTCCACTCATTGTTCTACTTGTCGCAAGTTACAAATAATTTCCTATAACGGGTTAATCATTGGGGCTCATTGTTCACTTAAACTTGAAGATCAAAAAATTGGCGAATGTTACTGTTTAGATGCTTTGCATATAAGTTTCTTAGACTATATGGAAGCAATATATACAAAGATTTCAACCGTCTACGTGTTCCAATCATTGATCTACTTGTCGAAATTTACAAATAATTTCCTTTAAACGATTAACAATGGGGCTCGTTGTTCACTTAAACTTGAACAACAATAAATTGGCGAATTGTACTGTTTGGATGCTTTGCTTATATGTTTCTTAGACTATATAGAAAAAATATATACAAAGATTTCAACCGTCTACCTGTTCCATTCATTGTTCTACTTGTCGAAAGTTACTAATAATTTCCGATAAAGGATTAACCATTGGGGCTCATTGTTCACTTAAACTTGAAGATAAAAAAATTGGCGAATTGTACTGTTTAGATGCTTTGCATATATGTTTCTTAGATTATATAGAAGCAATATATACAATGACTTCAACCGTCTACCTGTTCCATTCATTCTTCTACTTGTCGAAAGTTACAAATAATTTCCGATAAAGGATTAACAATGGTGCTCATTAATTCACTTAAACCTGAAGAACAAAAAATTAGCGAACGGTACTGTTTGGATGCTTTGCGTACATGTTTCTTAGACTATATGGAAGCAATACATACAAAGATTTCAACCGTCTACGTGTTCCAATCATTGATCTACTTGTCGAAATTTACAAATAATTTCCTTTAAAGGATTAACAATGGGGCTCGTTGTTCACTTAAACTTGAACAACAATAAATTGGCGAATTGTACTGTTTGGATGCTTTGCATATATGTTTCTTAGACTATATAGAAGCAATATATACAAAGATTTCAACCGTCTACCTGTTCCATTCATTGTTCTACTGGTCGAAAGTTACAAATAATTTCCGATAAAGGATTAACAATGGTGCTCATTAATTCACTTAAACCTGAAGAACAAAAAATTAGCGAACGGTACTGTTTGGATGCTTTGCGTACATGTTTCTTAGACTATATGGAAGCAATACATACAAAGATTTCAACCGTCTACGTGTTCCAATCATTGATCTACTTGTCGAAATTTACAAATAATTTCCTTTAAAGGATTAACAATGGGGCTCGTTGTTCACTTAAACTTGAACAACAATAAATTGGCGAATTGTACTGTTTGGATGCTTTGCATATATGTTTCTTAGAATATATAGAAGCAATATATACATTGATTTCAACCGTCTACCTGTTCCACTCATTGTTCTACTTGTCGAAAGTTACTAATAATTTCCGATAACGGATTAACCATTGGGGCTCATTGTTCACTTAAAGTTGAAGACCAAAAAATTGGCGAATGGTACTGTTTGGATGCTATGCGTACATGTTTCTTAGACTATATGGAAGCAATATATAAAAAGATTTCAACCGTCTACCAGTTCCATTCATTGTTCTACTTGTGGAAAGTTACAAATAATTTCCGATAAAGGATTAACAATGGGGCTCATTGTTCACTTAAACTTGAAGAACAAAAAATTGGCGAATTGTCCTGTTTGGATGCTTTGCATATATGTTTCATAGACTATATAGAAGCAATATATAGAAAGATTTCACCCGTCTACCTGTACGATTCATTGTTCTACTTGTAGAAAGGTACAAATAATTTCCATTTCATGATTATCAATGGGGCTCGCTGTTCACTTAAACTTGAAAATCAAAAAATTGGCGATTGTTACTGTATAGATGCTTTGCATATATGTTTCTTAGATTATATAGATGCAATATATACAAAGATTTCAACCGTCTACCTGTTCCAGTCATTGTTCTACTGGTCGAAAGTTACAAATAATTTCCGATAAAGGATTAACAATGGTGCTCATTGTTCACTTAAACTTGAAGAACAAAAAATTGGCGAATTGTACTATTTGGATGCTTTGCATATATGTTTCATAGACTATTTAGAAGCAATATATAGAAAGATTTCACCCGTCTACCTGTACGATTCATTGTTCTACTTGTCGAAAATTACAAATAATTTCCGATAAAGGATTAACCATTGGGGCTCATTGTTCACTTAAACTTGAAGAACAAAAAATTGGCGAATGGTACTGTTTGGATGCTTTGCGTACATGTTTCTTAGACTATATGGAAGCAATATATACATTGATTTCAACCGTCTACATGTTCCATTCATTGTTCTACTTGTCGGAAGTTACAAATAATTTCCGTTAAAGTATTAACAATGGGGCTCGTAGTTCACTTAAACATGAAGATGAAATAATTGGCGAATGGTACTGTTTGGATGCTTTGCATATATGTTTCTTAGACTATATAGAAGCAATATATACAAAGATTTCAACCGTCTACCTGTTCCATTCATTGTTCTACTGGTCGAAAGTTACAAATAATTTCCGATAAAGGATTAACAATGGTGCTCATTAATTCACTTAAACCTGAAGAACAAAAAATTGGCGAACGGTACTGTTTGGATGCTTTGCATACATGTTTCTTAGACTATATGGAAGCAATATATACAAAGATTTCAACCGTCTACGTGTTCCAATCATTGATCTACTTGTCGAAATTTACAAATAATTTCCTTTAAAGGATTAACAATGGGGCTCGTTGTTCACTTAAACTTGAACAACAATAAATTGGCGAATTGTACTGTTTGGATGCTTTGCATATATGTTTCTTAGACTATATAGAAGCAATATATACATTGATTTCAACCGTCTACCTGTTCCACTCATTGTTCTACTTGTCGCAAGTTACAAATAATTTCCGATAACGGATTAATCATTGGGGCTCATTGTTCACTTAAACTTGAAGATAAAAAAATTGGCGAATGTTACTGTTTAGATGCTTTGCATATAAGTTTCTTAGACTATATGGAAGCAATATATACAAAGATTTCAACCGTCTACGTGTTCCAATCATTGATCTACTTGTCGAAATTTACAAATAATTTCCTTTAAAGGATTAACAATGGGGCTCGTTGTTTACTTAAACTTGAACAACAATAAATTGGCGAATTGTACTGTTTGGATGCTTTGCATATATGTTACTTAGACTATATAGAAGCAATATATACAAAGATTTCAACCGTCTACCTGTTCCATTCATTGTTCTACTTGTCGAAAGTTACTAATAATTTCCGATAACGGATTAACCATTGGGGCTCATTGTTCACTTAAACTTGAAGATAAAAAAATTGGCGAATTGTACTGTTTGGATGCTTTGCATATATGTTTCTTAGACTATATAGAAGCAATATATACAATGATTTCAACAGTCTACGTGTTCCAATCATTGATCTACTTGTCGAAATTTACAAATAATTTCCTTTAAAGGATTAACAATGGGGCTCGTTGTTCACTTAAACTTGAACAACAATAAATTGGCGAATTGTACTGTTTGGATGCTTTGCATATATGTTACTTAGACTATATAGAAGCAATATATACAAAGATTTCAACCGTCTACCTGTTCCATTCATTGTTCTACTTGTCGAAAGTTACTAATAATTTCCGATAAAGGATTAACAATGGTGCTCATTAATTCACTTAAACCTGAAGAACAAAAAATTGACTAATTGTACTGTTTGGATGCTTTGCATATATGTTTCATAGGCTATATAGAAGTAATATATAAAAAGATTTCAACCGTCTACCAGTTCCATTCATTGTTCTACTTGTGGAAAGTTACAAATAATTTCCGATAAAGGATTAACAATGGGGCTCATTGTTCACTTAAACTTGAAGAACAAAAAATTGGCGAATTGTCCTGTTTGGATGCTTTGCATATATGTTTCATAGACTATATAGAAGCAATATATAGAAAGATTTCACCCGTCTACCTGTACGATTCATTGTTCTACTTGTCGAAAATTACAAATAATTTCCGATAAAGGATTAACCATTGGGGCTCATTGTTCACTTAAACTTGAAGAACAAAAAATTGGCGAATGGTACTGTTTGGATGCTTTGCGTACATGTTTCTTAGACTATATGGAAGCAATATATACATTGATTTCAACCGTCTACATGTTCCATTCATTGTTCTACTTGTCGGAAGTTACAAATAATTTCCGTTAAAGTATTAACAATGGGGCTCGTAGTTCACTTAAACATGAAGATGAAATAATTGGCGAATGGTACTGTTTGGATGCTTTGCATATATGTTTCTTAGACTATATAGAAGCAATATATACAAAGATTTCAACCGTCTACCTGTTCCATTCATTGTTCTACTGGTCGAAAGTTACAAATAATTTCCGATAAAGGATTAACAATGGTGCTCATTAATTCACTTAAACCTGAAGAACAAAAAATTGGCGAACGGTACTGTTTGGATGCTTTGCATACATGTTTCTTAGACTATATGGAAGCAATATATACAAAGATTTCAACCGTCTACGTGTTCCAATCATTGATCTACTTGTCGAAATTTACAAATAATTTCCTTTAAAGGATTAACAATGGGGCTCGTTGTTCACTTAAACTTGAACAACAATAAATTGGCGAATTGTACTGTTTGGATGCTTTGCATATATGTTTCTTAGACTATATAGAAGCAATATATACATTGATTTCAACCGTCTACCTGTTCCACTCATTGTTCTACTTGTCGCAAGTTACAAATAATTTCCGATAACGGATTAATCATTGGGGCTCATTGTTCACTTAAACTTGAAGATAAAAAAATTGGCGAATGTTACTGTTTAGATGCTTTGCATATAAGTTTCTTAGACTATATGGAAGCAATATATACAAAGATTTCAACCGTCTACGTGTTCCAATCATTGATCTACTTGTCGAAATTTACAAATAATTTCCTTTAAAGGATTAACAATGGGGCTCGTTGTTTACTTAAACTTGAACAACAATAAATTGGCGAATTGTACTGTTTGGATGCTTTGCATATATGTTACTTAGACTATATAGAAGCAATATATACAAAGATTTCAACCGTCTACCTGTTCCATTCATTGTTCTACTTGTCGAAAGTTACTAATAATTTCCGATAACGGATTAACCATTGGGGCTCATTGTTCACTTAAACTTGAAGATAAAAAAATTGGCGAATTGTACTGTTTGGATGCTTTGCATATATGTTTCTTAGACTATATAGAAGCAATATATACAATGATTTCAACAGTCTACGTGTTCCAATCATTGATCTACTTGTCGAAATTTACAAATAATTTCCTTTAAAGGATTAACAATGGGGCTCGTTGTTCACTTAAACTTGAACAACAATAAATTGGCGAATTGTACTGTTTGGATGCTTTGCATATATGTTACTTAGACTATATAGAAGCAATATATACAAAGATTTCAACCGTCTACCTGTTCCATTCATTGTTCTACTTGTCGAAAGTTACTAATAATTTCCGATAACGGATTAACCATTGGGGCTCATTGTTCACTCAACCTTGAAGAACAAAAAATTGGCGAATTGTACTGTTTGGATGCTTTGCATATATGTTTCTTAGACTATATAGAAGCAATATATACAAAGATTTCAACCGTCTACCAGTTCCATTCATTGTTCTACTTGTCGAAAGTCACAAATAATTTCTGATAAAGGATTAACAATGGGGCTCATTGTTCACTTAAACTTGAAGAACAAAAAATTGGCGAATGGTACTGTTTGGATGATTTGCATATATGTTTCTTAGACTATATAGAAGCAATATATACATTGATTTCAACCGTCTACCTGTTCCACTCATTGTTCTACTTGTCGAAATTTACAAATAATTTCCTTTAAGGGATTAACAATGGGGCTCGTAGTTCACTTAAACTTGAAGGACAAAAAATTGGAGCATGGTACAGTTTGGATGCTTTGCATATATGTTTCTTAGACTATATGGAAGCAATATATACAAAGATTTCAACCGTCTACGTGTTCCAATCATTGTTCTACTTGTAGAAAGTTACAATTAATTTCCGTTAAATGATTAACAATGGGGCTCGTAGTTCACTTAAACTTGAAGAACAAAAAATTGGCGAATTGTACAGTTTGGATGCTTTGCATATATGTTTCGTAGACTATATAGAAGCAATATATACAAAGATTTCAAGCGTCTACCTGTTCCATTCATTGTTCTACTTGTCGAAATTTACAAATAATTTCCTTTAAAGGATTAACAATGGGGCTCGTAGTTCACTTAAACTTGAAGAACAAAAAATTGGCGAATGGTACTGTTTGGATGCTTTGCGTACATGTTTCTTAGACTATATGGAAGCAATATATACAAAGATTTCAACCGTCTACGTGTTCCAATCATTGTTCTACTTGTAGAAAGTTACAAATAATTACGGATAATGGATTAACCATTGGGGCTCATTGTTCACTTAAACTTGGAGAACAAAAAATTGGCGAATTGTACTGTTTGGATGCTTTGCATATATGTTTCTTAGACTATATAGAAGCAATATATACAAAGATTTCAACCGTCTACCTGTTCCATTCATTGTTCTACTTGTCGAAAGTTACAAATAATTTCCTTTAAAGGATTAACAATGGGGCTCATTGTTCATTTAAACTTGAAGAACAAAAAATTGGCGAATTGTACTGTTTGGATGATTTGCATATATGTTTCTTAGACTATATAGAAGCAATATATACAATAATTTCAACAGTCTACCAGTTCCATTCATTGTTCTACTTGTCGAAATTTACAAATAATTTCCTTTAAAGGATTAACAATGGGGCTCGTAGTTCACTTAAACTTGAAGAACAAAAAATTGGCGAATGGTACTGTTTGGATGCTTTGCATATATGTTTCTTAGACTATATGGAAGCAATATATACAAAGATTTCATCCGTCTACGTGTTCCAATCATTGTTCTACTTGTCGAAATTTACAAATAATTTCCTATAAAGGATTAACAATGGGGCTCGTAGTTCACTTAAACTTGAAGAACAAAAAAGTGGCGAATGGTACTGTTTGGATGCTTTGCGTTCATGTTTC
This sequence comes from Cerceris ruficornis, assembly GCA_963989415.1. Lineage (NCBI taxonomy): Eukaryota > Metazoa > Arthropoda > Insecta > Hymenoptera > Crabronidae > Cerceris > Cerceris ruficornis. The sequence goes on along the minus strand of CAXDIW010000024.1, from coordinate 249,680 downwards.
TTAGACTATATGGAAGCAATATATACAAGGATTTCAACCGTCTACCTGTTCCATTCATTGTTCTACTTGTCGAAAGTTACAAATAATTACCGATAAAGGATTAACCATTGGGGCACATTGTTCACTTAAACTTGAAGAACAAAAAATTGGCGAATTGTACTGTTTGGATGCTTTGCGTACATGTTTCTTAGACTATATGGAAGCAATATATACAAAGATTTCAACCGTCTACGTGTTCCAATCATTGTTCTACTTGTAGAAAGTTACAAATAATTACGGATAATGGATTAACCATTGGGGCTCATTGTTCACTTAAACTTGGAGAACAAAAAATTGGCGAATTGTACTGTTTGGATGCTTTGCATATATGTTTCTTAGACTATATAGAAGCAATATATACAAAGATTTCAACCGTCTACCTGTTCCATTCATTGTTCTACTTGTCGAAAGTTACAAATAATTTCCTTTAAAGGATTAACAATGGGGCTCATTGTTCATTTAAACTTGAAGAACAAAAAATTGGCGAATTGTACTGTTTGGATGATTTGCATATATGTTTCTTAGACTATATAGAAGCAATATATACAATGATTTCAATAGTCTACCTGTTCCATTCATTGTTCTACTTGTCGAAATTTACAAATAATTTCCTTTAAAGGATTAACAATGGGGCTCGTAGTTCACTTAAACTTGAAGAACAAAAAATTGGCGAATGGTACTGTTTGGATGCTTTGCATATATGTTTCTTAGATTATATAGACGCAATATATACAAGGATTTCAACCGTCTACCTGTTCCATTCATTGTTCTACTTGTCGAAAGTTACAAATAATTACCGATAAAGGATTAACCATTGGGGCTCATTGTTCACTTAAACTTGAAGTATAAAAAATTGGCGAATGGTACTGTTTGGATGCTTTGAGTACATGTTTCTTAGACTATATGGAAGCAATATATACAAAGATTTCAACCGTCTACGTGTTCCAATCATTGTTCTACTTGTAGAAAGTTACAATTAATTTCCGTTAAAGGATTAACAATGGGGCTCGTAGTTCACTTAAACTTGAAGAACAAAAAATTCGTGAATTGTACTGTTTGGATGCTTTGCATATATGTTTCGTAGATTATATAGAAGCAATATATGCAATGATTTCAACCGTCTACCTGATCCATTCATTGTTTTACTTGTCGAAATTTACAAATAATTTCCTTTAAAGGATTAACAATGGGGCTCGTAGTTCACTTAAACTTGAAGAACAAAAAATTGGCGAATGGTACTATTTGGATGCTTTGCGTACATGTTTCTTAGACTATATGGAAGCAATATATACAAAGATTTCAACAGTCTACGTGTTCCAATCATTGTTCTACTTTCCGAAATTTACAATTAATTTCCTTTAAAGGATTAACAATGGGGCTCTTAGTTCACTTAAACTTGAAGATCAAAAAATTGGCGATTGTTACTGTTTAGATGCTTTGCATATAGGTTTCTTAGAATATATAGACGCAACATATACAAAGATTTCAACCGTCTACCTGTTCTATTCATTGTTCTACTTGTAGAAAGTTACAAATAATTTCCGTTTCATGATTATCAATGGGGCTCGTTGTTCACTTAAATTTGAAGAACAAAAAATTGGCGAAGGGTTCTGTTTGGATGCTTTGCATATATGTTTCTTAGATTATATAGAAGCAATATATACAAAGATTTCAACCGTCTACCTGTTCCATTCAATGTTCTACTTGTCGAAAGTTACAAATAATTTCCGTTAAAGTATTAACATTGGGGCTCATTGTTCACTTAAACTTGAAGAACAAAAAATTGGCGAATTGTACTGTTTGGATGCTTTGCATATATGTTTCTAAGACTATATAGAAGCAATGTATACAAAGATTTCAACAGTCTACCTGTTCCATTCATTGTTCTACTTGTCGAAAGTTACAAATAATTTCCGATAAAGGATTAACAATGGGTCTCATTGTTCACTTAAACTTGTAGAACAAAAAATTGGCGAATTGTACTGTTTGGATGCTTTGCATATATGTTTCTTAGACTATTTAGAAGCAAAATATAGAATGATTTCACCCGTCTACCTGTACTATTCATTGTTCTACTTGTAGAAAGTTACAAATAATTTCCGTTAAGGGATTAACAATGGGGATCGTAGTTTACTTAAACTTGAAGAACAAGAAATTGGCGAATTGTACTGTTTGGATGCTTTGAATATATGTTTCTTATATTATATAGAAGCAATATATACAAATATTTCAACCGTCTACCTGTTCCATTCATTGTTCTACTTGTCGTAAATTACAAATAATTTCCGATAAAGGATTAACCATAGGGGCTCATTGTTCACTTAAACTGGAAGACCAAAAAATTGGCGAATGGTACTGTTTGGATGCTTTGCACATAGGTTCCTTAGACTATATAGAAGCAACATATACAAAGATTTCAACCGTCTACCTGTTCTATTCATTGTTCTACTTGTAGAAAGTTACAAATAATTTCCGTTAAAGTATTAACATTGGGGCTCATTGTTCACTTAAACTTGAAGAACAAAAAATTGGCGAATTGTACTGTTTGGATGCTTTGCATATATGTTTCTAAGACTATATAGAAGCAATGTATACAAAGATTTCAACAGTCTACCTGTTCCATTCATTGTTCTACTTGTCGAAAGTTACAAATAATTTCCGATAAAGGATTAACAATGGGTCTCATTGTTCACTTAAACTGGAAGACCAAAAAATTGGCGAATGGTACTGTTTGGATGCTTTGCACATAGGTTCCTTAGACTATATAGAAGCAACATATACAAAGATTTCAACCGTCTACCTGTTCTATTCATTGTTCTACTTGTAAAAAGTTACAAATAATTTCCGTTTCATGATTATCAATGGGGCTCGTTGTTCACTTAAATTTGAAGAACAAAAAATTGGCGAAGGGTTCTGTTTGGATGCTTTGCGTACATGTTTCTTAGATTATATGGAAGCAATATATACAAAGATTTCAACAGTCTACCTGTTCCATTCATTGTTCTACTTGTCGAAAGTTACAAATAATTTCCTTTAAAGGATTAACAATGGGGCTCGTAGTTCACTTAAACTTGAAGAACAAAAAATTGGCGAATGGTACTGTTTGGATGCTTTGCATATATGTTTCTTAGATTATATAGACGCAATATATACAAGGATTTCAACCGTCTACCTGTTCCATTCATTGTTCTACTTGTCGAAAGTTACAAATAATTACCGATAAAGGATTAACCATTGGGGCTCATTGTTCACTTAAACTTGAAGAACAAAAAATTGGCGAATTGTACTGTTTGGATGCTTTGCATATATGTTTCTTAGACTATATAGAAGCAATGTATACAAAGATTTCAACCGTCTACCTGTTCCATTCATTGTTCTACTTGTCGAAAGTTACAAATAATTTCCGATAAAGGATTAACAATGGGTCTCATTGTTCACTTAAACTTGAAGAACAAAAAATTGGCGAATTGTACTGTTTGGATGCTTTGCATATATGTTTCTTAGACTATTTAGAAGCAATATATAGAATGATTTCACCCGTCTACCTGTACTATTCATTGTTCTACTTGTAGAAAGTTACAAATAATTTCCATTTCATGATTATCAATGGGGCTCGTTGTTCACTTAAACTTGAAGAACAAAAAATTGGCGAATGGTACTGTTTGGATGCTTTGCATATATGTTTCTTAGATTATATAGAAGCAATATATACAAAGATTTCAACCGTCTACCTGTTCCATTCATTGTTCTACTTGTCGAAAGTTACAAATAATTTCCGATAAAGGATTAACAATGGGGCTCGTTGTTCACTTAAACTTGAAGAACAAAAAATTGGCGAATGGTACTATTTGGACGCTTTGCATACATGTTTCTTAGACTATATAGAAGCAATATATACATTGATTTCAACCGTCTACCTGTTCTATTCATTGTTCTACTTGTAGAAAGTTACAAATAATTTCTGTTTCATGATTATCAATGGGGCTCGTTGTTCACTTAATCTTGAAGAACAAAAAATTGGCGAATTGTACTGTTTGGATGCTTTGCATATATGTTTCTTAGACTACATAGAAGCAATATATACAAAGATTTCAACCGTCTACCTGTTCCAATCATTGTTCTATTTGCCGAAATTTTCAAATAATTTCCTTTAAAGGATTAACAGTGGGGCTCGTTGTTCACATAAACTTGAAGAACAAAAAATTGGCGAATGGTACTGTTTGGATGCTTTGCATATATGTTTCTTATACTATATAGAAGCAATATATACATTGATTTCAACCGGCTACCTGTTCCATTCATTGTTCTACTTGTCGCAAGTTACAAATAATTTCCGTTAAAGTATTAACAATGGGGCTCGTAGTTCACTTAAACTTGAAGATCAAATAATTGTCGAATTGTACTGTTTGGACGCTTTGCCTATATGTTTCTTAGACTATATAGAAGCAATATATACAATAATTTCAACAGTCTACCAGTTCCATTCATTGTTCTACTTGTCGAAATTTACAAATAATTTCCTTTAAAGGATTAACAATGGGGCTCGTAGTTCACTTAAACTTGAAGAACAAAAAATTGGCGAATGGTACTGTTTGGATGCTTTGCATATATGTTTCTTAGATTATATAGACGCAATATATACAAGGATTTCAACCGTCTACCTGTTCCATTCATTGTTCTACTTGTCGAAAGTTACAAATAATTACCGATAAAGGATTAACCATTGGGGCTCATTGTTCACTTAAACTTGAAGGACAAAAAATTGGCGAATCGTACTGTTTGGATGCTTTGCATATATGTTTCTTAGACTATATAGAAGCAATGTATACAAAGATTTCAACCGTCTACCTGTTCCATTCATTGTTCTACTTGTCGAAAGTTACAAATAATTTCCGTTAAGGGATTAACAATGGGGATCGTAGTTTACTTAAACTTGAAGAACAAGAAATTGGCGAATTGTACTGTTTGGATGCTTTGCATATATGTTTCATAGACTATATAGAAGCAATATATACAAAGATTTCAACCGTCTACCTGTTCCATTCATTGTTCTACTTGTCGAAAGTTACAAATAATTTCCTTTAAAGGATTAACAATGGGGCTCATTGTTCATTTAAACTTGAAGAACAAAAAATTGGCGAATTGTACTGTTTGGATGATTTGCATATATGTTTCTTAGACTATATAGAAGCAATATATACAATAATTTCAACAGTCTACCAGTTCCATTCATTGTTCTACTTGTCGAAATTTACAAATAATTTCCTTTAAAGGATTAACAATGGGGCTCGTAGTTCACTTAAACTTGAAGAACAAAAAATTGGCGAATGGTACTGTTTGGATGCTTTGCATATATGTTTCTTAGATTATATAGACGCAATATATACAAGGATTTCAACCGTCTACCTGTTCCATTCATTGTTCTACTTGTCGAAAGTTACAAATAATTACCGATAAAGGATTAACCATTGGGGCTCATTGTTCACTTAAACTTGAAGGACAAAAAATTGGCGAATTGTACTGTTTGGATGCTTTGCATATATGTTGCTTAGACTATATAGAAGCAATGTATACAAAGATTTCAACCGTCTACCTGTTCCATTCATTGTTCTACTTGTCGAAAGTTACAAATAATTTCCGATAAAGGATTAACAATGGGTCTCATTGTTCACTTAAACTTGAAGAACAAAAAATTGGCGAATTGTACTGTTTGGATGCTTTGCATATATGTTTCTTAGACTATTTAGAAGCAATATATAGAATGATTTCACCCGTCTACCTGTACTATTCATTGTTCTGCTTGTAGAAAGTTACAAATAATTTCCATTTCATGATTATCAATGGGGCTCGCTGTTCACTTAAACTTGAAGAACAAAAAATTGGCGAATTGTACTGTTTGGATGCTTTGCATATATGTTTCTTAGACTATATAGCAGCAATATATACAATGATTTCAACCGTCTACCTGTTCCATTCATTGTTCTACTTGTCGAATGTTACAAATAATTTCCGTTAAGGGATTAACAATGGGGATCGTAGTTTACTTAAACTTGAAGAACAAAAAATTGGCGAATTGTACTGTTTGGATGCTTTGCATATATGTTCCTTAGACTATATGGAAGCAATATATATAATGATTTCAACTGTCTACCTGTTCCTTTCAGTGTTCTACATGTCGAAAGTTACAAATAATTTCCGTTAAGGGATTAACAATGGGGATCGTAGTTTACTTAAACTTGAAGAACAAAAAATTGGCGAATTGTACTGTTTGATGCTTTGCATAGATGTTTCTTAGACTATTTAGAAGCAATATATAGAAAGATTTCACCCGTCTACCTGTACTATTCATTGTTCTACTTGTAGAAAGTTACAAATAATTTCCATTTCATGATTATCAATGGGGCTCGTTGTTCACTTAAACTTGAAGAACAAAAAATTGGCGAATGGTACTGTTTGGATGCTTTGCATATATGTTTCTTAGATTATATAGAAGCAATATATACAAAGATTTCAACCGTCTACCTGTTCCATTCATTGTTCTACTTGTCGAAAGTTACAAATAATTTCCGATAAAGGATTAACAATGGGGCTCGTTGTTCACTTAAACTTGAAGAACAAAAAATTGGCGAATGGTACTATTTGGATGCTTTGCATATATGTTTCTTAGACTATATAGAAGCAATATATACATTGATTTCAACCGTCTACCTGTTCTATTCATTGTTCTACTTGTCGCAAGTTACAAATAATTTCCGTTAAAGTATTAACAATGGGGCTCGTAGATCACTTAAACTTGAAGATCAAATAATTGGCGAATTGTACTGTTTGGACGCTTTGCCTATATGTTTCTTAGACTATATAGAAGCAATATATACAATAATTTCAACAGTCTACCAGTTCCATTCATTGTTCTACTTGTCGAAATTTACAAATAATTTCCTTTAAAGGATTAACAATGGGGCTCGTAGTTCACTTAAACTTGAAGAACAAAAAATTGGCGAATGGTACTGTTTGGATGCTTTGCATATATGTTTCTTAGATTATATAGACGCAATATATACATTGATTTCAACCGGCTACCTGTTCCATTCATTGTTCTACTTGTCGAAATTTACAAATAATTTCCGTTAAAGCATTAACAATGGGGATCGTAGTTTACTTAAACTTGAAGAACAAGAAATTGGCGAATTGTACTGTTTGGATGCTTTGCATATATGTTTCTTAGACTATATAGAAGCAATATATACAAAGATTTCAACCGTCTACCTGTTCCATTCATTGTTCTACTTGTCGAAAGTTACAAATAATTTCCTTTAAAGGATTAACAATGGGGCTCATTGTTCATTTAAACTTGAAGAACAAAAAATTGGCGAATTGTACTGTTTGGATGCTTTGCATATATGTTTCTTAGACTATATAGAAGCAATATATACAATGATTTCAACAGTCTACCTGTTCCATTCATTGTTCTACTTGTCGAAATTTACAAATAATTTCCTTTAAAGGATTAACAATGGGGCTCGTAGTTCACTTAAACTTGAAGAACAAAAAATTGGCGAATGGTACTGTTTGGATGCTTTGCATATATGTTTCTTAGACTATATAGAAGCAATATATACAAAGATTTCAACCGTCTACCTGTTCCATTCATTGTTCTACTTGTCGAACATTACAAATAATTACCGATAAAGGATTAACCATTGGGGCTCATTGTTCACTTAAACTTGAAGAACAAAAAATTGGCGAATTGTACTGTTTGGGTGCTTTGCATATATGTTTCTTAGACAATATAGAAGCAATATATACAAAGATTTCAACCGTCTACCTGTTCCATTCATTGTTCTACTTGTCGAAAGTTACAAATAATTTCCGTTAAGGGATTAACAATGGGTCTCATTGTTCACTTAAACTTGAAGAACAAAAAATTGGCGAATTGTACTGTTTGGATGCTTTGCATATATGTTTCTTAGACTATTTAGAAGCAATATATAGAATGATTTCACCCGTCTACCTGTACTATTCATTGTTCTACTTGTAGAAAGTTACAAATAATTTCCATTTCATGATTATCAATGGGGCTCGTTGTTCACTTAAACTTGAAGAACAAAAAATTGGCGAATGGTACTGTTTGGATGCTTTGCATATATGTTTCTTAGATTATATAGAAGCAATATATACAAAGATTTCAACCGTCTACCTGTTCCATTCATTGTTCTACTTGTCGAAAGTTACAAATAATTTCCGATAAAGGATTAACAATGGGGCTCGTTGTTCACTTAAACTTGAAGAACAAAAAATTGGCGAATGGTACTATTTGGATGCTTTGCATATATGTTTCTTAGACTATATAGAAGCAATATATACATTGATTTCAACCGTCTACCTGTTCTATTCATTGTTCTACTTGTAGAAAGTTACAAATAATTTCTGTTTCATGATTATCAATGGGGCTCGTTGTTCACTTAATCTTGAAGAACAAAAAATTGGCGAATTGTACTGTTTGGATGCTTTGCATATATGTTTCTTAGACTACATAGAAGCAATATATACAAAGATTTCAACCGTCTACCTGTTCCAATCATTGTTCTACTTGTCGAAAGTTACAAATAATTTCCGTTAAGGGATTAACAATGGGGATCGTAGTTTACTTAAACTTGAAGAACAAGAAATTGGCGAATTGTACTGTTTGGATGCTTTGCATATATGTTTCTTAGACTATATAGAAGCAATATATACAATGATTTCAACCGTCTACCTGTTCCATTCATTGTTCTACTTGTCGAAATTTACAAATAATTTCCGATAAAGGATTAACCATTGGGGCTCATTGTTCACTTAAACTTGAAGAACAAAAAATTGGCGAATTGTACTGTTTGGATGCTTTGCATATAGGTTTCTTAGACTACATAGAAGCAATATATACAAAGATTTCAACCGTCTACGTGTTCCAATCATTGTTCTCCTTGCCGAAATTTACAAATAATTTCCTTTAAAGGATTAACAGTGGGGCTCGTTGTTCACTTAAACTTGAAGAACAAAAAATTGGCGAATGGTACTGTTTGGATGCTTTTCATATATGTTTCTTATACTATATAGAAGCAATATATACATTGATTTCAACCGGCTACCTGTTCCATTCGTTGTTCTACTTGTCGCAAGTTACAAATAATTTCCGTTAAAGTATTAACAATGGGGCTCGTAGTTCACTTAAACTTGAAGATCAAATAATTGGCGAATTGTACTGTTTGGACGCTTTGCCTATATGTTTCTTAGACTATATAGAAGCAATATATACAATAATTTCAACAGTCTACCAGTTCCATTCATTGTTCTACTTGTCGAAATTTACAAATAATTTCCTTTAAAGGATTAACAATGGGGCTCGTAGTTCACTTAAACTTGAAGAACAAAAAATTGGCGAATGGTACTGTTTGGATGCTTTGCATATATGTTTCTTAGATTATATAGACGCAATATATACATTGATTTCAACCGGCTACCTGTTCCATTCATTGTTCTACTTGTCGAAATTTACAAATAATTTCCGTTAAAGTATTAACAATGGGGCTCGTAGTTCAGTTAAACTTGAAGATCAAATAATTGGCGAATTGTACTGTTTGGATGATTTGCATATATGTTTCTTAGACTATATAGAAGCAATATATACAAAGATTTCAACCGTCTACCTGTTCCATTCATTGTTCTACTTGTCGAAAGTTACAAATAATTTCCGTTAAGGGATTAACAATGGGGATCGTAGTTTACTTAAACTTGAAGAACAAGAAATTGGCGAATTGTACTGTTTGGATGCTTTGCATATATGTTTCTTAGACTATATAGAAGCAATATATACAATGATTTCAACCGTCTACCTGTTCCATTCATTGTTCTACTTGTCGAATGTTACAAATAATTTCCGTTAAGGGATTAACAATGGGGATCGTAGTATAATATATGTTTCTTATATTATATAGAAGCAATATATACAAATATTTCAACCGTCAACCTGATCCATTCATTGATCTACTTGTCGAAAGTTACAAATAATTTCCGATAAAGGATTAACAATGGGTCTCATTGTTCACTTAAACTTGAAGAACAAAAAATTGGCGAATTGTACTGTTTGGATGCTTTGCATATATGTTTCTTAGACTATATAGAAGCAATATATACAATGATTTCAACCGTCTACCTGTTCCATTCATTGTTCTACTTGTCGAATGTTACAAATAATTTCCGTTAAGGGATTAACAATGGGGATCGTAGTATAATATATGTTTCTTATATTATATAGAAGCAATATATACAAATATTTCAACCGTCAACCTGATCCATTCATTGTTCTACTTGTCGAAAATTACAAATAATTTCCGATAAAGGATTAACTATTGGGGCTCATTGTTCACTTAAACTTGAAGACCAAAAAATTGGCGAATGGTACTGTTTGGATGCTTTGCATATATGTTTCTTAGACTATATAGAAGCAATATATACAAAGATTTCAACCGTCTACCTGTTCCATTCATTGTTCTACTTGTCGAAATTTACAAACAATTAACGATAAAGGATTAACCATTGGGGCTCATTGTTCACTTAAACTTGAAGAACAAAAAATTGGCGAATTGTACTGTTTGGATGCTTTGCGTACATGTTTCTTAGACTATATGGAAGCAATATATACAAAGATTTCAACCGTCTACCTGTTCCATTCACTGTTCTACTTGTCGAAAGTTACAAATAATTTCCGTTAAGGGATTAACAATGGGGATCGTAGTTCACTTAAACTTGAAGAACAAAAAATTGGCGAATTGTACTGTTTGGATGCTTTGCATAAATGTTTCTTAGACTATATAGAAGTAATATATACAAAGATTTCAACCGTCTACCTGTTCCATTCATTGTTCTACTTGTCGAAAGTTACAAATAATTACCTTTAAAGGATTAACAATGGGGCTCATTGTTCACTTAAACTTGAAGAACAAAAAATTGGCGAATTGTACAGTTTGGATGCTTTGCATATATGTTTCTTATACTATATAGAAGCAATATATACAAAGATTTCAACCGTCTACCTGTTCCATTCATTGTTCTACTAGTCGAAAGTTACAAATAATTTCCGATAACGGAGTAACCATTGGGGCTCATTGTTCACTTAAACTTGAAGAACAAAAAATTGGCGAATTGTACTGTTTGGATGCTTTGCATATACGTTTCTTATACTATATAGAAGCAATATATACAAAGATTTCAACCGTCTACCTGTTCCATTCACTGTTCTACTTGTCGAAAGTTACAAATAATTTCCGTTAAGGGATTAACAATGGGGATCGTAGTTTACTTAAACGTGAAGAACAAAAAATTGGCGAATTGTACTGTTTGGATGATTTGCATAAATGCTTCTTAGACTATATAGAAGCAATATATACAATGATTTCAACAGTCTACCTGTTCCATTCATTGTTCTACTTGTCGAAAGTTACAAATAATTTCCTTTAAAGGATTAACAATGGGGCTCATTGTTCACTTAAACTTGAAGAACAAAAAATTGGCGAATTGTACTGTTTGGATGCTTTGCGTACATGTTTCTTAGACTATATGGAAGCAATATATACAAAGATTTCAACCGTCTACCAGTTCCATTCACTGTTCTACTTGTCGAAAGTTACAAATAATTTCCGTTAAGGGATTAACAATGGGGATCGTAGTTCACTTAAACTTGAAGAACAAAAAATTGGCGAATGGTACTGTTTGGATGCTTTGCGTACATGTTTCTTAGACTATATGGAAGCAATATATACAAAGATTTCAACCGTCTACGTGTTCCAATCATTGTTCTACTTGTAGAAATTTACAATTAATTTTCGTTAAGGGATTAACAATGGGGATCGTAGTTTACTTAAACCTGAAGATCAAAAAATTGGCGAATGGTACTGTTTGGTTGCTTTGCATATATGTTTCTTAGACTATATGGAAGCAATATATACAATGATCTCAACCGTCTACCTGTTCCATTCATTGTTCGACTTGTCGAAAATTACAAATAATTTCCGATAAAGGATTAACCATTGGGGCTCATTGTTCACTTAAACTTGAAGACCAAAAAATTGGCGAATGGTACTGTTTGGATGCTTTGCGTACATGTTTCTTAGACTATATGGAAGCAATATATACAAAGATTTCAACCGTCTACGTGTTCCAATCACTGTTCTACTTGTCGAAATTTACACATAATTTCCTTTAAAGGATTAACAATGGCGCTCGTTGTTAACTTAAACTTGAAGAACAAAAAATTGGCGAATTGTACTGTTTGGATGCTTTGCATATAGGTTTCTTAGACTACATAGAAGCAATATATACAAAGATTTCAACCGTCTACGTGTTCCAATCATTGTTCTCCTTGCCGAAATTTACAAATAATTTCCGTTAAAGTATTAACAATGGGGCTCGTAGTTCAGTTAAACTTGAAGATCAAATAATTGGCGAATTGTACTGTTTGGATGATTTGCATATATGTTTCTTAGACTATATAGAAGCAATATATACAAAGATTTCAACCGTCTACCTGTTCCATTCATTGTTCTACTTGTCGAAAGTTACAAATAATTTCCGTTAAGGGATTAACAATGGGGATCGTAGTTTACTTAAACTTGAAGAACAAGAAATTGGCGAATTGTACTGTTTGGATGCTTTGCATATATGTTTCTTAGACTATATAGAAGCAATATATACAATGATTTCAACCGTCTACCTGTTCCATTCATTGTTCTACTTGTCGAATGTTACAAATAATTTCCGTTAAGGGATTAACAATGGGGATCGTAGTATAATATATGTTTCTTATATTATATAGAAGCAATATATACAAATATTTCAACCGTCAACCTGATCCATTCATTGATCTACTTGTCGAAAGTTACAAATAATTTCCGATAAAGGATTAACAATGGGTCTCATTGTTCACTTAAACTTGAAGAACAAAAAATTGGCGAATTGTACTGTTTGGATGCTTTGCATATATGTTTCTTAGACTATATAGAAGCAATATATACAATGATTTCAACCGTCTACCTGTTCCATTCATTGTTCTACTTGTCGAATGTTACAAATAATTTCCGTTAAGGGATTAACAATGGGGATCGTAGTATAATATATGTTTCTTATATTATATAGAAGCAATATATACAAATATTTCAACCGTCAACCTGATCCATTCATTGTTCTACTTGTCGAAAATTACAAATAATTTCCGATAAAGGATTAACTATTGGGGCTCATTGTTCACTTAAACTTGAAGACCAAAAAATTGGCGAATGGTACTGTTTGGATGCTTTGCATATATGTTTCTTAGACTATATAGAAGCAATATATACAAAGATTTCAACCGTCTACCTGTTCCATTCATTGTTCTACTTGTCGAAATTTACAAACAATTAACGATAAAGGATTAACCATTGGGGCTCATTGTTCACTTAAACTTGAAGAACAAAAAATTGGCGAATTGTACTGTTTGGATGCTTTGCGTACATGTTTCTTAGACTATATGGAAGCAATATATACAAAGATTTCAACCGTCTACCTGTTCCATTCACTGTTCTACTTGTCGAAAGTTACAAATAATTTCCGTTAAGGGATTAACAATGGGGATCGTAGTTCACTTAAACTTGAAGAACAAAAAATTGGCGAATTGTACTGTTTGGATGCTTTGCATAAATGTTTCTTAGACTATATAGAAGTAATATATACAAAGATTTCAACCGTCTACCTGTTCCATTCATTGTTCTACTTGTCGAAAGTTACAAATAATTACCTTTAAAGGATTAACAATGGGGCTCATTGTTCACTTAAACTTGAAGAACAAAAAATTGGCGAATTGTACAGTTTGGATGCTTTGCATATATGTTTCTTATACTATATAGAAGCAATATATACAAAGATTTCAACCGTCTACCTGTTCCATTCATTGTTCTACTAGTCGAAAGTTACAAATAATTTCCGATAACGGAGTAACCATTGGGGCTCATTGTTCACTTAAACTTGAAGAACAAAAAATTGGCGAATTGTACTGTTTGGATGCTTTGCATATACGTTTCTTATACTATATAGAAGCAATATATACAAAGATTTCAACCGTCTACCTGTTCCATTCACTGTTCTACTTGTCGAAAGTTACAAATAATTTCCGTTAAGGGATTAACAATGGGGATCGTAGTTTACTTAAACGTGAAGAACAAAAAATTGGCGAATTGTACTGTTTGGATGATTTGCATAAATGCTTCTTAGACTATATAGAAGCAATATATACAATGATTTCAACAGTCTACCTGTTCCATTCATTGTTCTACTTGTCGAAAGTTACAAATAATTTCCTTTAAAGGATTAACAATGGGGCTCATTGTTCACTTAAACTTGAAGAACAAAAAATTGGCGAATTGTACTGTTTGGATGCTTTGCGTACATGTTTCTTAGACTATATGGAAGCAATATATACAAAGATTTCAACCGTCTACCAGTTCCATTCACTGTTCTACTTGTCGAAAGTTACAAATAATTTCCGTTAAGGGATTAACAATGGGGATCGTAGTTCACTTAAACTTGAAGAACAAAAAATTGGCGAATGGTACTGTTTGGATGCTTTGCGTACATGTTTCTTAGACTATATGGAAGCAATATATACAAAGATTTCAACCGTCTACGTGTTCCAATCATTGTTCTACTTGTAGAAATTTACAATTAATTTTCGTTAAGGGATTAACAATGGGGATCGTAGTTTACTTAAACCTGAAGATCAAAAAATTGGCGAATGGTACTGTTTGGTTGCTTTGCATATATGTTTCTTAGACTATATGGAAGCAATATATACAATGATCTCAACCGTCTACCTGTTCCATTCATTGTTCGACTTGTCGAAAATTACAAATAATTTCCGATAAAGGATTAACCATTGGGGCTCATTGTTCACTTAAACTTGAAGACCAAAAAATTGGCGAATGGTACTGTTTGGATGCTTTGCGTACATGTTTCTTAGACTATATGGAAGCAATATATACAAAGATTTCAACCGTCTACGTGTTCCAATCACTGTTCTACTTGTCGAAATTTACACATAATTTCCTTTAAAGGATTAACAATGGCGCTCGTTGTTAACTTAAACTTGAAGAACAAAAAATTGGCGAATTGTACTGTTTGGATGCTTTGCATATAGGTTTCTTAGACTACATAGAAGCAATATATACAAAGATTTCAACCGTCTACGTGTTCCAATCATTGTACTCCTTGCCGAAATTTACAAATAATTTCCTTTAAAGGATTAACAGTGGGGCTCGTTGTTCACTTAAACTTGAAGAACAAAAAATTGGCGAATGGTACTGTTTGGATGCTTTGCATATATGTTTCTTATACTATATAGAAGCAATATATACATTGATTTCAACCGGCTACCTGTTCCATTCATTGTTCTACTTGTCGCAAGTTACAAATAATTTCCGTTAAAGTATTAACAATGGGGCTCGTAGTTCACTTAAACTTGAAGATCAAATAATTGGCGAATTGTACTGTTTGGACGCTTTGCCTATATGTTTCTTAGACTATATAGAAGCAATATATACAATAATTTCAACAGTCTACCAGTTCCATTCATTGTTCTACTTGTCGAAATTTACAAATAATTTCCTTTAAAGGATTAACAATGGGGCTCGTAGTTCACTTAAACTTGAAGAACAAAAAATTGGCGAATGGTACTGTTTGGATGCTTTGCATATATGTTTCTTAGATTATATAGACGCAATATATACATTGATTTCAACCGGCTACCTGTTCCATTCATTGTTCTACTTGTCGAAATTTACAAATAATTTCCGTTAAAGTATTAACAATGGGGCTCGTAGTTCAGTTAAACTTGAAGATCAAATAATTGGCGAATTGTACTGTTTGGATGATTTGCATATATGTTTCTTAGACTATATAGAAGCAATATATACAAAGATTTCAACCGTCTACCTGTTCCATTCATTGTTCTACTTGTCGAAAGTTACAAATAATTTCCGTTAAGGGATTAACAATGGGGATCGTAGTTTACTTAAACTTGAAGAACAAGAAATTGGCGAATTGTACTGTTTGGATGCTTTGCATATATGTTTCTTAGACTATATAGAAGCAATATATACAATGATTTCAACCGTCTACCTGTTCCATTCATTGTTCTACTTGTCGAATGTTACAAATAATTTCCGTTAAGGGATTAACAATGGGGATCGTAGTATAATATATGTTTCTTATATTATATAGAAGCAATATATACAAATATTTCAACCGTCAACCTGATCCATTCATTGATCTACTTGTCGAAAGTTACAAATAATTTCCGATAAAGGATTAACAATGGGTCTCATTGTTCACTTAAACTTGAAGAACAAAAAATTGGCGAATTGTACTGTTTGGATGCTTTGCATATATGTTTCTTAGACTATATAGAAGCAATATATACAATGATTTCAACCGTCTACCTGTTCCATTCATTGTTCTACTTGTCGAATGTTACAAATAATTTCCGTTAAGGGATTAACAATGGGGATCGTAGTATAATATATGTTTCTTATATTATATAGAAGCAATATATACAAATATTTCAACCGTCAACCTGATCCATTCATTGTTCTACTTGTCGAAAATTACAAATAATTTCCGATAAAGGATTAACTATTGGGGCTCATTGTTCACTTAAACTTGAAGACCAAAAAATTGGCGAATGGTACTGTTTGGATGCTTTGCATATATGTTTCTTAGACTATATAGAAGCAATATATACAAAGATTTCAACCGTCTACCTGTTCCATTCAATGTTCTACTTGTCGAAATTTACAAACAATTAACGATAAAGGATTAACCATTGGGGCTCATTGTTCACTTAAACTTGAAGAACAAAAAATTGGCGAATTGTACTGTTTGGATGCTTTGCGTACATGTTTCGTAGACTATATGGAAGCAATATATACAAAGATTTCAACCGTCTACCTGTTCCATTCACTGTTCTACTTGTCGAAAGTTACAAATAATTTCCGTTAAGGGATTAACAATGGGGATCGTAGTTCACTTAAACTTGAAGAACAAAAAATTGGCGAATTGTACTGTTTGGATGCTTTGCATAAATGTTTCTTAGACTATATAGAAGTAATATATACAAAGATTTCAACCGTCTACCTGTTCCATTCATTGTTCTACTTGTCGAAAGTTACAAATAATTACCTTTAAAGGATTAACAATGGGGCTCATTGTTCACTTAAACTTGAAGAACAAAAAATTGGCGAATTGTACAGTTTGGATGCTTTGCATATATGTTTCTTATACTATATAGAAGCAATATATACAAAGATTTCAACCGTCTACCTGTTCCATTCATTGTTCTACTAGTCGAAAGTTACAAATAATTTCCGATAACGGAGTAACCATTGGGGCTCATTGTTCACTTAAACTTGAAGAACAAAAAATTGGCGAATTGTACTGTTTGGATGCTTTGCATATATGTTTCTTATACTATATAGAAGCAATATATACAAAGATTTCAACCGTCTACCTGTTCCATTCACTGTTCTACTTGTCGAAAGTTACAAATAATTTCCGTTAAGGGATTAACAATGGGGATCGTAGTTTACTTAAACGTGAAGAACAAAAAATTGGCGAATTGTACTGTTTGGATGATTTGCATAAATGCTTCTTAGACTATATAGAAGCAATATATACAATGATTTCAACAGTCTACCTGTTCCATTCATTGTTCTACTTGTCGAAAGTTACAAATAATTTCCGTTAAAGGATTAACAATGGGGCTCATTGTTCACTTAAACTTGAAGAACAAAAAATTGGCGAATTGTACTGTTTGGATGCTTTGCGTACATGTTTCTTAGACTATATGGAAGCAATATATACAAAGATTTCAACCGTCTACCAGTTCCATTCACTGTTCTACTTGTCGAAAGTTACAAATAATTTCCGTTAAGGGATTAACAATGGGGATCGTAGTTCACATAAACTTGAAGAACAAAAAATTGGCGAATGGTACTGTTTGGATGCTTTGCGTACATGTTTCTTAGACTATATGGAAGCAATATATACAAAGATTTCAACCGTCTACGTGTTCCAATCATTGTTCTACTTGTAGAAATTTACAATTAATTTTCGTTAAGGGATTAACAATGGGGATCGTAGTTTACTTAAACCTGAAGATCAAAAAATTGGCGAATGGTACTGTTTGGTTGCTTTGCATATATGTTTCTTAGACTATATGGAAGCAATATATACAATGATCTCAACCGTCTACCTGTTCCATTCATTGTTCGACTTGTCGAAAATTACAAATAATTTCCGATAAAGGATTAACCATTGGGGCTCATTGTTCACTTAAACTTGAAGTCCAAAAAATTGGCGAATGGTACTGTTTGGATGCTTTGCGTACATGTTTCTTAGACTATATGGAAGCAATATATACAAAGATTTCAACCGTCTACGTGTTCCAATCATTGTTCTACTTGTCGAAATTTACACATAATTTCCTTTAAAGGATTAACAATGGCGCTCGTTGTTAACTTAAACTTGAAGAACAAAAAATTGGCGAATTGTACTGTTTGGATGCTTTGCATATAGGTTTCTTAGACTACATAGAAGCAATGTATACAAAGATTTCAACCGTCTACATGTTCCACTCAGTGTTCTACTTGTCGAAAGTTACAAATAATTTCCGATAAAGGATTAACAATGGGTCTCATTGTTCACTTAAACTTGAAGAACAAAAAATTGGCGAATGGTACTGTTTGGATGCTTTGCAGATATGTTTCTTAGATTATATAGACGCAATATATACATTGATTTCAACCGGCTACCTGTTCCATTCATTGTTCTACTTGTCGAAATTTACAAATAATTTCCGTTAAAGTATTAACAATGGGGCTCGTAGTTCAGTTAAACTTGAAGATCAAATAATTGGCGAATTGTACTGTTTGGATGATTTGCATAAATGCTTCTTAGACTATATAGAAGCAATATATACAATGATTTCAACAGTCTACCTGTTCCATTCATTGTTCTACTTGTCGAAAGTTACAAATAATTTCCTTTAAAGGATTAACAATGGGGCTCATTGTTCACTTAAACTTGAAGAACAAAAAATTGGCGAATTGTACTGTTTGGATGCTTTGCATATATGTTTCTTAGACTATATGGAAGCAATATATACAAAGATTTCAACCGTCTACCTGTTCCATTCACTGTTCTACTTGTCGAAAATTACAAATAATTTCCGTTAAGGGATTAACAATGGGGATCGTAGTTCACTTAAACATGAAGAACAAAAAATTGGCGAATGGTACTGTTTGGATGCTTTGCGTACATGTTTCTTAGACTATATGGAAGCAATATATACAAAGATTTCAACCGTCTACGTGTTCCAATCATTGTTCTACTTGTAGAAAGTTACAATTAATTTTCGTTAAGGGATTAACAATGGGGATCGTAGTTTACTTAAACCTGAAGATCAAAAAATTGGCGAATGGTACTGTTTGGTTGCTTTGCATATATGTTTCTTAGACTATATGGAAGCAATATATACAATGATCTCAACCGTCTACCTGTTCCATTCATTGTTCGACTTGTCGAAAATTACAAATAATTTCCGATAAAGGATTAACCATTGGGGCTCATTGTTCACTTAAACTTGAAGACCAAAAAATTGGCGAATGGTACTGTTTGGATGCTTTGCGTACATGTTTCTTAGACTATATGGAAGCAATATATACAAAGATTTCAACCGTCTACGTGTTCCAATCATTGTTCTACTTGTCGAAATTTACACATAATTTCCTTTAAAGGATTAACAATGGCGCTCGTTGTTAACTTAAACTTGAAGAACAATAAATTGGCGAATTGTACTGTTTGGATGCTTTGCATATATGTTTCTTAGACTATATAGAAGCAATATATACAATAATTTCAACAGTCTACCAGTTCCATTCATTGTTCTACTTGTCGAAATTTACAAATAATTTCCTTTAAAGGATTAACAATGGGGCTCGTAGTTCACTTAAACTTGAAGAACAAAAAATTGGCGAATGGTACTGTTTGGATGCTTTGCGTACATGTTTCTTAGACTATATGGAAGCAATATATACAAAGATTTCAACCGTCTACGTGTTCCAATCATTGTTCTACTTGTAGAAAGTTACAATTAATTTCCGTTAAAGGATTAACAATGGGGCTCGTAGTTCACTTAAAGTTGAAGAACAAAAAATTGGCGAATGGTACTGTTTGGATGCTTTGCATATATGTTTCTTAGACTATATAGAAGCAATATATACATTGATTTCAACCGGCTACCTGTTCCATTCATTGTTCTACTTGTCGAAATTTACAAATAATTTCCGATAAAGGATTAACCATTGGGGCTCATTGTTCACTTAAACTTGAAGAACAAAAAATTGGCGAATTGTACTGTTTGGATGCTTTGCATATAGGTTTCTTAGACTACATAGAAGCAATATATACAAAGATTTCAACCGTCTACATGTTCCACTCAGTGTTCTACTTGTCGAAAGTTACAAATAATTTCCGATAAAGGATTAACAATGGGTCTCATTGTTCACTTAAACTTGAAGAACAAAAAATTGGCGAATGGTACTGTTTGGATGCTTTGCATATATGTTTCTTAGATTATATAGACGCAATATATACATTGATTTCAACCGGCTACCTGTTCCATTCATTGTTCTACTTGTCGAAATTTACAAATAATTTCCGTTAAAGTATTAACAATGGGGCTCGTAGTTCAGTTAAACTTGAAGATCAAATAATTGGCGAATTGTACTGTTTGGATGATTTGCATAAATGCTTCTTAGACTATATAGAAGCAATATATACAATGATTTCAACAGTCTACCTGTTCCATTCATTGTTCTACTTGTCGAAAGTTACAAATAATTTCCTTTAAAGGATTAACAATGGGGCTCATTGTTCACTTAAACTTGAAGAACAAAAAATTGGCGAATTGTACTGTTTGGATGCTTTGCATATATGTTTCTTAGACTATATGGAAGCAATATATACAAAGATTTCAACCGTCTACCTGTTCCATTCACTGTTCTACTTGTCGAAAATTACAAATAATTTCCGTTAAGGGATTAACAATGGGGATCGTAGTTCACTTAAACATGAAGAACAAAAAATTGGCGAATGGTACTGTTTGGATGCTTTGCGTACATGTTTCTTAGACTATATGGAAGCAATATATACAAAGATTTCAACCGTCTACGTGTTCCAATCATTGTTCTACTTGTAGAAAGTTACAATTAATTTTCGTTAAGGGATTAACAATGGGGATCGTAGTTTACTTAAACCTGAAGATCAAAAAATTGGCGAATGGTACTGTTTGGTTGCTTTGCATATATGTTTCTTAGACTATATGGAAGCAATATATACAATGATCTCAACCGTCTACCTGTTCCATTCATTGTTCGACTTGTCGAAAATTACAAATAATTTCCGATAAAGGATTAACCATTGGGGCTCATTGTTCACTTAAACTTGAAGACCAAAAAATTGGCGAATGGTACTGTTTGGATGCTTTGCGTACATGTTTCTTAGACTATATGGAAGCAATATATACAAAGATTTCAACCGTCTACGTGTTCCAATCATTGTTCTACTTGTCGAAATTTACACATAATTTCCTTTAAAGGATTAACAATGGCGCTCGTTGTTAACTTAAACTTGAAGAACAATAAATTGGCGAATTGTACTGTTTGGATGCTTTGCATATATGTTTCTTAGACTATATAGAAGCAATATATACAATAATTTCAACAGTCTACCAGTTCCATTCATTGTTCTACTTGTCGAAATTTACAAATAATTTCCTTTAAAGGATTAACAATGGGGCTCGTAGTTCACTTAAACTTGAAGAACAAAAAATTGGCGAATGGTACTGTTTGGATGCTTTGCGTACATGTTTCTTAGACTATATGGAAGCAATATATACAAAGATTTCAACCGTCTACGTGTTCCAATCATTGTTCTACTTGTAGAAAGTTACAATTAATTTCCGTTAAAGGATTAACAATGGGGCTCGTAGTTCACTTAAAGTTGAAGAACAAAAAATTGGCGAATGGTACTGTTTGGATGCTTTGCATATATGTTTCTTAGACTATATAGAAGCAATATATACATTGATTTCAACCGTCTACGTGTTCCAATCATTGTTCTCCTTGCCGAAATTTACAAATAATTTCCTTTAAAGGATTAACAATGGGGCTCGTAGTGCACTTAAACTTGAAGAGCAAAAAATTGTCGAATTGTACTGTTTGGATGCTTTGCATATATGTTTCTTAGACTATATAGAAGCAATATATACAATGATTTCAACCGTCTACCTGTTCCATTCATTGTTCTACTTGTCGATATTTACAAATAATTTCCGATAAAGGATTAACCATTGGGGCTCATTGTTCACTTAAACTTGAAGAACAAAAAATTGGCGAATTGTACTGTTTGGATGCTTTGCATATATGTTTCTTATACTATATAGAAGCAATATATACAAAGATTTCAACCGTCTACCTGTTCCATTCACTGTTCTACTTGTCGAAAGTTACAAATAATTTCCGTTAAGGGATTAACAATGGGGATCGTAGTTTACTTAAACGTGAAGAACAAAAAATTGGCGAATGGTACTGTTTGGATGCTTTGCATATATGTTTCCTAGACTATATAGAACCAATATATACAAAGATTTCAACCGTCTACCTGTTCGATTCATTGCTCTACTTGTCGAAAGTTACAAATAATTTCCGATAAAGGATTAACAATGGGGCTCATTGTTCACCTAAACTTGAAGGACAAAAAATTGGCGAATGGTACTGTTTGGATGCTTTGCATATATGTTTCTTAGACTATATATAAGCAATATATACAAAGATTTCAACCGTCTACCTGTTCGATTCATTGCTCTACTTGTCGAAATTTACAAATAATTTCCGATAAAGGATTAACAATGGGGCTCATTGTTCACCTAAACTTGAAGGACAAAAAATTGGCGAATGGTACTGTTTGGATGCTTTGCGTACATGTTTCTTAGTCTATATGGAAGCAATATATACAAGGATTTCAACCGTCTACCTGTTCCATTCATTGTTCTACTTGTCGAAATTTACAAACAATTACCGATAAAGGATTAACCATTGGGGCTCATTGTTCACTTAAACTTGAAGAACAAAAAATTGGCGAATTGTACTGTTTGGATGCTTTGCATAAATGTTTCTTAGACTATATAGAAGTAATATATACAAAGATTTCAACCGTCTACCTGTTCCATTCATTGTTCTACTTGTCGAAAGTTACAAATAATTTCCTTTAAAGGATTAACAATGGGGCTCATTGTTCACTTAAACTTGAAGAACAAAAAATTGGCGAATTGTACTGTTTGGATGCTTTACATATACGTTTCTTAGACTATATATAAGCAATATATACAAAGATTTCAACCGTCTACCTGTTCGATTCATTGCTCTACTTGTCGAAATTTACAAATAATTTCCGATAAAGGATTAACAATGGGGCTCATTGTTCACCTAAACTTGAAGGACAAAAAATTGGCGAATGGTACTGTTTGGATGCTTTGCGTACATGTTTCTTAGTCTATATGGAAGCAATATATACAAGGATTTCAACCGTCTACCTGTTCCATTCATTGTTCTCCTTGCCGAAATTTACAAATAATTTCCTTTAAAGGATTAACAATGGGGCTCGTAGTTCACTTAAAATTGAAGAGCAAAAAATTGTCGAATTGTACTGTTTGGATGCTTTGCATATATGTTTCTTAGACTATATAGAAGCAATATATACAATGATTTCAACCGTCTACCTGTTCCATTCATTGTTCTACTTGTCGATATTTACAAATAATTTCCGATAAAGGATTAACCATTGGGGCTCATTGTTCACTTAAACTTGAAGAACAAAAAATTGGCGAATTGTACTCTTTGGATGCTTTGCATATATGTTTCTTATACTATATAGAAGCAATATATACAATGATTTCAACCGTCTACCTGTTCCATTCATTGTTCTACTTGTCGATATTTACAAATAATTTCCGATAAAGGATTAACCATTGGGGCTCATTGTTCACTTAAACTTGAAGAACAAAAAATTGGCGAATTGTACTGTTTGGATGATTTGCATAAATGCTTCTTAGACTATATAGAAGCAATATATACAATGATTTCAACAGTCTACCTGTTCCATTCATTGTTCTACTTGTCGAAATTTACAAATAATTTCCGTTAAAGTATTAACAATGGGGCTCGTAGTTCAGTTAAACTTGAAGATCAAATATTTGGCGAATTGTACTCTTTGGATGATTTGCATATATGTTTCTTAGACTATATAGAAGCAATATATACAAAGATTTCAACCGTCTACCTGTTCCATTCATTGTTCTACTTGTCGAAAGTTACAAATAATTTCCGTTAAGGGATTAACAATGGGGATCGTAGTTTACTTAAACTTGAAGAACAAGAAATTGGCGAATTGTACTGTTTGGATGCTTTGCATATATGTTTCTTAGACTATATAGAAGCAATATATACAATGATTTCAACCGTCTACCTGTTCCATTCATTGTTCTACTTGTCGAATTTTACAAATAATTTCCGTTAAGGGATTAACAATGGGGATCGTAGTATAATATATGTTTCTTATATTATATAGAAGCAATATATACAAATATTTCAACCGTCAACCTGATCCATTCATTGATCTACTTGCCGAAAGTTACAAATAATTTCCGATAAAGGATTAACAATGGGTCTCATTGTTCACTTAAACTTGAAGAACAAAAAATTGGCGAATTGTACTGTTTGGATGCTTTGCATATATGTTTCTTAGACTATATAGAAGCAATATATACAATGATTTCAACCGTCTACCTGTTCCATTCATTGTTCTACTTGTCGAATGTTACAAATAATTTCCGTTAAGGGATTAACAATGGGGATCGTAGTATAATATATGTTTCTTATATTATATAGAAGCAATATATACAAATATTTCAACCGTCAACCTGATCCATTCATTGTTCTACTTGTCGAAAATTACAAATAATTTCCGATAAAGGATTAACTATTGGGGCTCATTGTTCACTTAAACTTGAAGACCAAAACATTGGCGAATGGTACTGTTTGGATGCTTTGCATATATGTTTCTTAGACTATATAGAAGCAATATATACAAAGATTTCAACCGTCTACCTGTTCCATTCATTGTTCTACTTGTCGAAATTTACAAACAATTAACGATAAAGGATTAACCATTGGGGCTCATTGTTCACTTAAACTTGAAGAACAAAAAATTGGCGAATTGTACTGTTTGGATGCTTTGCGTACATGTTTCTTAGACTATATGGAAGCAATATATACAAAGATTTCAACCGTCTACCTGTTCCATTCACTGTTCTACTTGTCGAAAGTTACAAATAATTTCCGTTAAGGGATTAACAATGGGGATCGTAGTTCACTTAAACTTGAAGAACAAAAAATTGGCGAATTGTACTGTTTGGATGCTTTGCATAAATGTTTCTTAGACTATATAGAAGTAATATATACAAAGATTTCAACCGTCTACCTGTTCCATTCATTGTTCTACTTGTCGAAAGTTACAAATAATTACCTTTAAAGGATTAACAATGGGG
Source organism: Cerceris ruficornis (assembly GCA_963989415.1). Lineage (NCBI taxonomy): Eukaryota > Metazoa > Arthropoda > Insecta > Hymenoptera > Crabronidae > Cerceris > Cerceris ruficornis. The sequence continues at coordinate 223,915 of CAXDIW010000024.1, read as the reverse complement.
CTCATTGTTCACTTAAACTTGAAGAACAAAAAATTGGCGAATTGTACAGTTTGGATGCTTTGCATATATGTTTCTTATACTATATAGAAGCAATATATACAAAGATTTCAACCGTCTACCTGTTCCATTCATTGTTCTACTAGTCGAAAGTTACAAATAATTTCCGATAACGGAGTAACCATTGGGGCTCATTGTTCACTTAAACTTGAAGAACAAAAAATTGGCGAATTGTACTGTTTGGATGCTTTGCATATATGTTTCTTATACTATATAGAAGCAATATATACTAAGATTTCAACCGTCTACCTGTTCCATTCACTGTTCTACTTGTCGAAAGTTACAAATAATTTCCGTTAAGGGATTAACAATGGGGATCGTAGTTTACTTAAACGTGAAGAACAAAAAATTGGCGAATTGTACTGTTTGGATGATTTGCATAAATGCTTCTTAGACTATATAGAAGCAATATATACAATGATTTCAACAGTCTACCTGTTCCATTCATTGTTCTACTTGTCGAAAGTTACAAATAATTTCCTTTAAAGGATTAACAATGGGGCTCATTGTTCACTTAAACTTGAAGAACAAAAAATTGGCGAATTGTACTGTTTGGATGCTTTGCATATATGTTTCTTAGACTATATGGAAGCAATATATACAAAGATTTCAACCGTCTACCTGTTCCATTCACTGTTCTACTTGTCGAAAATTACAAATAATTTCCGTTAAGGGATTAACAATGGGGATCGTAGTTCACTTAAACATGAAGAACAAAAAATTGGCGAATGGTACTGTTTGGATGCTTTGCGTACATGTTTCTTAGACTATATGGAAGCAATATATACAAAGATTTCAACCGTCTACGTGTTCCAATCATTGTTCTACTTGTAGAAAGTTACAATTAATTTTCGTTAAGGGATTAACAATGGGGATCGTAGTTTACTTAAACCTGAAGATCAAAAAATTGGCGAATGGTACTGTTTGGTTGCTTTGCATATATGTTTCTTAGACTATATGGAAGCAATATATACAATGATCTCAACCGTCTACCTGTTCCATTCATTGTTCGACTTGTCGAAAATTACAAATAATTTCCGATAAAGGATTAACCATTGGGGCTCATTGTTCACTTAAACTTGAAGACCAAAAAATTGGCGAATGGTACTGTTTGGATGCTTTGCGTACATGTTTCTTAGACTATATGGAAGCAATATATACAAAGATTTCAACCGTCTACGTGTTCCAATCATTGTTCTACTTGTCGAAATTTACACATAATTTCCTTTAAAGGATTAACAATGGCGCTCGTTGTTAACTTAAACTTGAAGAACAATAAATTGGCGAATTGTACTGTTTGGATGCTTTGCATATATGTTTCTTAGACTATATAGAAGCAATATATACAATAATTTCAACAGTCTACCAGTTCCATTCATTGTTCTACTTGTCGAAATTTACAAATAATTTCCTTTAAAGGATTAACAATGGGGCTCGTAGTTCACTTAAACTTGAAGAACAAAAAATTGGCGAATGGTACTGTTTGGATGCTTTGCGTACATGTTTCTTAGACTATATGGAAGCAATATATACAAAGATTTCAACCGTCTACGTGTTCCAATCATTGTTCTACTTGTAGAAAGTTACAATTAATTTCCGTTAAAGGATTAACAATGGGGCTCGTAGTTCACTTAAAGTTGAAGAACAAAAAATTGGCGAATGGTACTGTTTGGATGCTTTGCATATATGTTTCTTAGACTATATAGAAGCAATATATACATTGATTTCAACCGGCTACCTGTTCCATTCATTGTTCTACTTGTCGAAATTTACAAATAATTTCCGATAAAGGATTAACCATTGGGGCTCATTGTTCACTTAAACTTGAAGAACAAAAAATTGGCGAATTGTACTGTTTGGATGCTTTGCATATAGGTTTCTTAGACTACATAGAAGCAATATATACAAAGATTTCAACCGTCTACGTGTTCCAATCATTGTTCTCCTTGCCGAAATTTACAAATAATTTCCTTTAAAGGATTAACAATGGGGCTCGTAGTTCACTTAAACTTGAAGAGCAAAAAATTGTCGAATTGTACTGTTTGGATGCTTTGCATATATGTTTCTTAGACTATATAGAAGCAATATATACAATGATTTCAACCGTCTACCTGTTCCATTCATTGTTCTACTTGTCGATATTTACAAATAATTTCCGATAAAGGATTAACCATTGGGGCTCATTGTTCACTTAAACTTGAAGAACAAAAAATTGGCGAATTGTACTGTTTGGATGCTTTGCATATATGTTTCTTATACTATATAGAAGCAATATATACAAAGATTTCAACCGTCTACCTGTTCCATTCACTGTTCTACTTGTCGAAAGTTACAAATAATTTCCGTTAAGGGATTAACAATGGGGATCGTAGTTTACTTAAACGTGAAGAACAAAAAATTGGCGAATGGTACTGTTTGGATGCTTTGCATATATGTTTCCTAGACTATATAGAACCAATATATACAAAGATTTCAACCGTCTACCTGTTCGATTCATTGCTCTACTTGTCGAAAGTTACAAATAATTTCCGATAAAGGATTAACAATGGGGCTCATTGTTCACCTAAACTTGAAGGACAAAAAATTGGCGAATGGTACTGTTTGGAAGCTTTGCATATATGTTTCTTAGACTATATATAAGCAATATATACAAAGATTTCAACCGTCTACCTGTTCGATTCATTGCTCTACTTGTCGAAATTTACAAATAATTTCCGATAAAGGATTAACAATGGGGCTCATTGTTCACCTAAACTTGAAGGACAAAAAATTGGCGAATGGTACTGTTTGGATGCTTTGCGTACATGTTTCTTAGACTATATAGAAGTAATATATACAAAGATTTCAACCGTCTACCTGTTCCATTCATTGTTCTACTTGTCGAAAGTTACAAATAATTTCCTTTAAAGGATTAACAATGGGGCTCATTGTTCACTTAAACTTGAAGAACTAAAAATTGGCGAATTGTACTGTTTGGATGCTTTACATATACGTTTCTTATACTATATAGAAGCAATATATACAAAGATTTCAACCGTCTACCTGTTCCATTCATTGTTCTACTAGTCGAAAGTTACAAATAATTTCCGATAACGGAGTAACCATTGGGGCTCATTGTTCACTTAAACTTGAAGAACAAAAAATTGGCGAATTGTACTGTTTGGATGCTTTGCATATATGTTTCTTATACTATATATAAGCAATATATACAAAGATTTCAACCGTCTACCTGTTCCATTCACTGTTCTACTTGTCGAAATTTACAAATAATTTCCGATAAAGTATTAACAATGGGGCTCGTAGTTCACTTAAACTTGAAGATCAAATAATTGGCGAATTGTACTGTTTGGACGCTTTGCCTATATGTTTCTTAGACTATATAGAAGCAATATATACAATAATTTCAACAGTCTACCAGTTCCATTCATTGTTCTACTTGTCGAAATTTACAAATAATTTCCTTTAAAGGATTAACAATGGGGCTCGTAGTTCACTTAAACTTGAAGAACAAAAAATTGGCGAATGGTACTGTTTGGATGCTTTGCATATATGTTTCTTAGATTATATAGACGCAATATATACATTGATTTCAACCGGCTACCTGTTCCATTCATTGTTCTACTTGTCGAAATTTACAAATAATTTCCGTTAAGGCATTAACAATGGGGATCGTAGTTTACTTAAACTTGAAGAACAAGAAATTGGCGAATTGTACTGTTTGGATGCTTTGCATATATGTTTCTTAGACTATATAGAAGCAATATATACAAAGATTTCAACCGTCTACCTGTTCCATTCATTGTTCTACTTGTCGAAAGTTACAAATAATTTCCGATAACGGATTAACCATTGGGGCTCATTGTTCACTTAAACTTGAAGAACAAAAAATTGGCGAATTGTACTGTTTGGATGCTTTGCATATATGTTTCTTATACTATATAGAAGCAATATATACAAAGATTTCAACCGTCTACCTGTTCCATTCACTGTTCTACTTGTCGAAAGTTACAAATAATTTCCGTTAAGGGATTAACAATGGGGATCGTAGTCTACTTAAATTTGAAGAACAAAAAATTGGCGAATTGTACTGTTTGGATGCTTTGCATAAATGTTTCTTAGACTATATAGAAGCAATATATACAATGATTTGAACAGTCTACCTGTTCCATTCATTGTTCTACTTGTCGAAATTTACAAATAATTTCCTTTAAAGGATTAACAATGGGGCTCGTAGTACACTTAAACTTGAAGAACAAAAAATTGGCGAATGGTACTGTTTGGATGCTTTGCATATATGTTTCTTATACTATATAGAAGCAATATATACAAAGATTTCAACCGTCTACCTGTTCCATTCATTGTTCTACTTGTCGAAAGTTACAAATAATTTCCGTTAAGGGATTAACAATGGGGATCGTAGTTCACTTAAACTTGAAGAACAAAAAATTGGCGAATGGTACTGTTTGGATGCTTTGCATATATGTTTCTTAGACTATATAGAAGCAATATATACAAAGATTTCAACCGTCTACCTGTTCCATTCATTGTTCTACTAGTCGAAAGTTACAAATAATTTCCGTTAAAGGATTAACAATGGGGCTCATTGTTCACTTAAACTTGAAGAACAAAAAATTGGCGAATTGTACTGTTTGGATGCTTTGCATATATGTTTCTTATACTATATAGAAGCAATATATGCAAAGATTTCAACCGTCTACCTGTTCGATTCATTGTTCTACTTGTCGCAAGTTAGAAATAATTTCCGTTAAAGTATTAACAATGGGGATCGTAGTTCACTTAAACTTGAAGAACAAGAAATTGGCGAATTGTACTGTTTGGATGCTTTGCATATATGTTTCTTAGATTATATAGAAGCAATATATACAAAGATTTCAACCGTCTACCTGTTCCATTCATTGTTCTACTTGTCGAAAGTTACAAATAATTTCCGATAAAGGATTAACAATGGGGCTCGTTGTTCACTTAAACTTGAAGAACAAAAAATTGGCGAATGGTACTGTTTGGATGCTTTGCATATATGTTTCTTAGATTATATAGAAGCAATATATACAAAGATTTCAACCGTCTACCTGTTCCATTCATTGTTCTACTTGTCGAAAGTTACAAATAATTTCCGATAAAGGATTAACAATGGGGCTCGTTGTTCACTTAAACTTGAAGAACAAAAAATTGGCGAATGGTACTATTTGGATGCTTTGCATATATGTTTCTTAGACTATATAGAAGCAATATATACATTGATTTCAACCGTCTACCTGTTCTATTCATTGTTCTACTTGTAGAAAGTTACAAATAATTTCCGTTTCATGATTATCAATGGGGCTCGTTGTTCACTTAATCTTGAAGAACAAAAAATTGGCGAATTGTACTGTTTGGATGCTTTGCATATATGTTTCTTAGACTACATAGAAGCAATATATACAAAGATTTCAACCGTCTACCTGTTCCAATCATTGTTCTACTTGCCGAAATTTACAAATAATTTCCTTTAAAGGATTAACAGTGGGGCTCGTTGTTCACTTAAACTTGAAGAACAAAAAATTGGCGAATGGTACTGTTTGGATGCTTTGCATATATGTTTCTTATACTATATAGAAGCAATATATACATTGATTTCAACCGGCTTCCTGTTCCATTCATTGTTCTACTTGTCGCAAGTTACAAATAATTTCCGTTAAAGTATTAACAATGGGGCTCGTAGTTCACTTAAACTTGAAGATCAAATAATTGGCGAATTGTACTGTTTGGACGCTTTGCCTATATGTTTCTTAGACTATATAGAAGCAATATATACAATAATTTCAACAGTCTACCAGTTCCATTCATTGTTCTACTTGTCGAAATTTACAAATAATTTCCTTTAAAGGATTAACAATGGGTCTCGTAGTTCACTTAAACTTGAAGAACAAAAAATTGGCGAATGGTACTGTTTGGATGCTTTGCATATATGTTTCTTAGATTATATAGACGCAATATATACAAGGATTTCAACCGTCTACCTGTTCCATTCATTGTTCTACTTGTCGAAAGTTACAAATAATTACCGATAAAGGATTAACCATTGGGGCTCATTGTTCACTTAAACTTGAAGTACAAAAAATTGGCGAATTGTACTGTTTGGATGCTTTGCATAAATGTTTCTTAGACTATATAGAAGTAATATATACAAAGATTTCAACCGTCTACCTGTTCCATTCATTGTTCTACTAGTCGAAAGTTACAAATAATTTCCGATAACGGAGTAACCATTGGGGCTCATTGTTCACTTAAACTTGAAGAACAAAAAATTGGCGAATTGTACTGTTTGGATGCTTTGCATATATGTTTCTTATACTATATAGAAGCAATATATACAAAGATTTCAACCGTCTACCTGTGCCATTCACTGTTCTACTTGTCGAAAGTTACAAATAATTTCCGTTAAGGGATTAACAATGGGGATCGTAGTTTACTTAAACGTGAAGAACAAAAAATTGGCGAATTGTACTGTTTGGATGATTTGCATAAATGCTTCTTAGACTATATAGAAGCAATATATACAATGATTTCAACAGTCTACCTGTTCCATTCATTGTTCTACTTGTCGAAAGTTACAAATAATTTCCTTTAAAGGATTAACAATGGGGCTCATTGTTCACTTAAACTTGAAGAGCAAAAAATTGGCGAATTGTACTGTTTGGATGCTTTGCATATATGTTTCTTATACTATATAGAAGCAATATATACAATGATTTCAACAGTCTACCTGTTCCATTCATTGTTCTACTTGTCGAAATTTACAAATAATTTCCTTTAAAGGATTAACAATGGGGCTCGTAGTACACTTAAACTTGAAGAACAAAAAATTGGCGAATGGTACTGTTTGGATGCTTTGCATATATGTTTCTTATACTATATAGAAGCAATATATACAAAGATTTCAACCGTCTACCTGTTCCATTCATTGTTCTACTTGTCGAAAGTTACAAATAATTTCCGTTAAGGGATTAACAATGGGGATCGTAGTTCACTTAAACTTGAAGAACAAAAAATTGGCGAATGGTACTGTTTGGATGCTTTGCATATATGTTTCTTAGACTATATAGAAGCAATATATACAAAGATTTCAACCGTCTACCTGTTCCATTCATTGTTCTACTAGTCGAAAGTTACAAATAATTTCCGATAACGGAGTAACCATTGGGGCTCATTGTTCACTTAAACTTGAAGAACAAAAAATTGGCGAATGGTACTGTTTCGATGCTTTGTATATATGTTTCTTATACTATATAGAAGCAATATATACAATGATTTCAACAGTCTACCTGTTCCATTCATTGTTCTACTTGCCGAAATTTACAAATAATTTCCTTTAAAGGATTAACAATGGGGCTCGTAGTTCACTTAAACTTGAAGAGCAAAAAATTGTCGAATTGTACTGTTTGGATGCTTTGCATATATGTTTCTTAGACTATATAGAAGCAATATATACAATGATTTCAACCGTCTACCTGTTCCATTCTTTGTTCTACTTGTCGAAAGTTACAAATAATTTCCGTTAAGGGATTAACAATGGGGCTCATTGTTCACTTAAACTTGAAGAACAATAAATTGGCGAATTGTACTGTTTGGATGCTTTGCATATATGTTTCTTATACTATATAGAAGCAATATATGCAAAGATTTCAACCGTCTACCTGTTCCATTCATTGTTCTACTTGTCGAAAGTTACAAATAATTTCCGATAACGGATTAACCATTGGGGCTCATTGTTCACTTAAACTTGAAGAACAAAAAATTGGCGAATTGTACTGTTTGGATGCTTTGCATATATGTTTCTTAGACTATATAGAAGCAATATATACAATGATTTCAACCGTCTACCTGTTCCATTCTTTGTTCTACTTGTCGAAAGTTACAAATAATTTCCGTTAAGGCATTAACAATGGGGATCGTAGTTTACTTAAACTTCCAGAACAAGAAATTGGCGAATTGTACTGTTTGGATGCTTTGCATATATGTTTCTTAGATTATATAGACGCAATATATACAAGGATTTCAACCGTCTACCTGTTCCATTCATTGTTCTACTTGTCGAAAGTTACAAATAATTACCGATAAAGGATTATCAATGGGGCTCGTTGTTCACTTAATCTTGAAGAACAAAAAATTGGCGAATTGTACTGTTTGGATGCTTTGCATATATGTTTCTTAGACTACATAGAAGCAATATATACAAAGATTTCAACCGTCTACCTGTTCCAATCATTGTTCTACTTGCCGAAATTTACAAATAATTTCCTTTAAAGGATTAACCATTGGGGCTCATTGTTCGCTTAAACTTGAAGAACATAAAATTGGCGAATGGTACTGTTTGGATGCTTTGCATATATGTTTCTTAGATTATATAGACGCAATATATACAAGGATTTCAACCGTCTACCTGTTCCATTCATTGTTCTACTTGTCGAAAGTTACAAATAATTACCGATAAAGGATTAACCATTGGGGCTCATTGTTCACTTAAACTTGAAGTACAAAAAATTGGCGAATTGTACTGTTTGGATGCTTTGCATATATGTTTCTTAGACTATATAGAAGCAATGTATACAAAGATTTCAACCGTCTACCTGTTCCATTCATTGTTCTACTTGTCGAAAGTTACAAATAATTTCCGATAAAGGATTAACAATGGGTCTCATTGTTCACTTAAACTTGAAGAACAAAAAATTGGCGAATTGTACTGTTTGGATGCTTTGCATATATGTTTCTTAGACTATTTAGAAGCAATATATACAAAGATTTCAACCGTCTACCTGTTCCATTCATTGTTCTACTTGTCGAAAGTTACAAATAATTTCCGTTAAGGCATTAACAATGGGGATCGTAGTTTACTTAAACTTCCAGAACAAGAAATTGGCGAATTGTACTGTTTGGATGCTTTGCATATATGTTTCTTAGACTATATAGAAGCAATATATACAAAGATTTCAACCGTCTACCTGTTCCATTCATTGTTCTACTTGTCGAAAGTTACAAATAATTTCCTTTAAAGGATTAACAATGGGGCTCATTGTTCATTTAAACTTGAAGAACAAAAAATTGGCGAATTGTACTGTTTGGATGCTTTGCATATATGTTTCTTAGACTATATAGAAGCAATATATACAATAATTTCAACAGTCTACCAGTTCCATTCATTGTTCTACTTGTCGAAATTTACAAATAATTTCCTTTAAAGGATTAACAATGGGGCTCGTAGTTCACTTAAACTTGAAGAACAAAAAATTGGCGAATGGTACTGTTTGGATGCTTTGCATATATGTTTCTTAGATTATATAGACGCAATATATACAAGGATTTCAACCGTCTACCTGTTCCATTCATTGTTCTACTTGTCGAAAGTTACAAATAATTACCGATAAAGGATTAACCATTGGGGCTCATTGTTCACTTAAACTTGAAGGACAAAAAATTGGCGAATTGTACTGTTTGGATGCTTTGCATATATGTTTCTTAGACTATATAGAAGCAATGTATACAAAGATTTCAACCGTCTACCTGTTCCATTCATTGTTCTACTTGTCGAAAGTTACAAATAATTTCCGATAAAGGATTAACAATGGGTCTCATTGTTCACTTAAACTTGAAGAACAAAAAATTGGCGAATTGTACAGTTTGGATGCTTTGCATATATGTTTCTTAGACTATTTAGAAGCAATATATAGAATGATTTCACCCGTCTACCTGTACTATTCATTGTTCTGCTTGTAGAAAGTTACAAATAATTTCCATTTCATGATTATCAATGGGGCTCGCTGTTCACTTAAACTTGAAGAACAAAAAATTGGCGAATTGTACTGTTTGGATGCTTTGCATATATGTTTCTTAGACTATATAGAAGCAATGTATACAAAGATTTCAACCGTCTACCTGTTCCATTCATTGTTCTACTTGTCGAAAGTTACAAATAATTACCGATAAAGGATTAACCATTGGGGCTCATTGTTCACTTAAACTTGAAGAACAAAAAATTGGCGAATTGTACTGTTTGGATGCTTTGCATATATGTTTCTTAGACTATATAGAAGCAATATATACAATGATATCAACCGTCTACCTGTTCCATTCATTGTTCTACTTGTCGAATGTTACAAATAATTTCCTTTAAAGGATTAACAGTGGGGCTCGTTGTTCACTTAAACTTGAAGAACAAAAAATTGGCGAATGGTACTGTTTGGATGCTTTGCATATATGTTTCTTATACTATATAGAAGCAATATATACATTGATTTCAACCGGCTACCTGTTCCATTCATTGTTCTACTTGTCGCAAGTTACAAATAATTTCCGTTAAAGTATTAACAATGGGGCTCGTAGTTCACTTAAACTTGAAGATCAAATAATTGGCGAATTGTACTGTTTGGACGCTTTGCCTATATGTTTCTTAGACTATATAGAAGCAATATATACAATAATTTCAACAGTCTACCAGTTCCATTCATTGTTCTACTTGTCGAAATTTACAAATAATTTCCTTTAAAGGATTAACAATGGGGCTCGTAGTTCACTTAAACTTGAAGAACAAAAAATTGGCGAATGGTACTGTTTGGATGCTTTGCATATATGTTTCTTAGATTATATAGACGCAATATATACAAGGATTTCAACCGTCTACCTGTTCCATTCATTGTTCTACTTGTCGAAAGTTACAAATAATTACCGATAAAGGATTAACCATTGGGGCTCATTGTTCACTTAAACTTGAAGTACAAAAAATTGGCGAATTGTACTGTTTGGATGCTTTGCATATATGTTTCTTAGACTATATAGAAGCAATGTATACAAAGATTTCAACCGTCTACCTGTTCCATTCATTGTTCTACTTGTCGAAAGTTACAAATAATTTCCTTTAAAGGATTAACAGTGGGGCTCGTTGTTCACTTAAACTTGAAGACCAAAAAATTGGCGAATGGTACTGTTTGGATGCTTTGCGTACATGTTTCTTAGACTATATGGAAGCAATATATACAAAGATTTCAACCGTCTACCTGTTCCATTCATTGTTCTACTTGTCGAAAGTTACAAATAATTTCCTTTAAAGGATTAACAATGGGGCTCATTGTTCAGTTAAACTTGAAGAACAAAAAATTGGCGAATTGTACTGTTTGGATGCTTTGCATATATGTTTCTTATACTATATAGAAACAATATATACAAAGATTTCAACAGTCTACCTGTTCCATTCATTGTTCTACTAGTCGAAAGTTACAAATAATTTCCGATAACGGAGTAACCATTGGGGCTCATTGTTCACTTAAACTTGAAGAACAAACAATTGGCGAATTGTACTGTTTGGATGCTTTGCATATATGTTTCTTATACTATATAGAAGCAATATATACAATGATTTCAACCGTCTACCTGTTCCATTCATTGTTCTACTAGTCGAAAGTTACAAATAATTTCCGATAACGGAGTAACCATTGGGGCTCATTGTTCACTTAAACTTGAAGAACAAAAAATTGGCGAATTGTACTGTTTGGATGCTTTGCATATATGTTTCTTATACTATATAGAAGCAATATATACAAAGATTTCAGCCGTCTACCTGTGCCATTCACTGTTCTACTTGTCGAAAGTTACAAATAATTTCCGTTAAGGGATTAACAATGGGGATCGTAGTTTACTTAAACGTGAAGAACAAAAAATTGGCGAATTGTACTGTTTGGATGATTTGCATAAATGCTTCTTAGACTATATAGAAGCAATATATACAATGATTTCAACAGTCTACCTGTTCCATTCATTGTTCTACTTGTCGAAAGTTACAAATAATTTCCTTTAAAGGATTAACAATGGGGCTCATTGTTCACTTAAACTTGAAGAGCAAAAAATTGGCGAATTGTACTGTTTGGATGCTTTGCATATATGTTTCTTATACTATAAAGAAGCAATATATACAATGATTTCAACAGTCTACCTGTTCCATTCATTGTTCTACTTGTCGAAATTTACAAATAATTTCCTTTAAAGGATTAACAATGGGGCTCGTAGTACACTTAAACTTGAAGAACAAAAAATTGGCGAATGGTACTGTTTGGATGCTTTGCATATATGTTTCTTATACTATATAGAAGCAATATATACAAAGATTTCAACCGTCTACCTGTTCCATTCATTGTTCTACTTGTCGAAAGTTACAAATAATTTCCGTTAAGGGATTAACAATGGGGATCGTAGTTCACTTAAACTTGAAGAACAAAAAATTGGCGAATGGTACTGTTTGGATGCTTTGCATATATGTTTCTTAGACTATATAGAAGCAATATATACAAAGATTTCAACCGTCTACCTGTTCCATTCATTGTTCTACTAGTCGAAAGTTACAAATAATTTCCGTTAAAGGATTAACAATGGGGCTCATTGTTCACTTAAACTTGAAGAACAAAAAATTGGCGAATTGTACTGTTTGGATGCTTTGCATATATGTTTCTTATACTATATAGAAGCAATATATGCAAAGATTTCAACCGTCTACCTGTTCGATTCATTGTTCTACTTGTCGCAAGTTAGAAATAATTTCCGTTAAAGTATTAACAATGGGGATCGTAGTTCACTTAAACTTGAAGAACAAGAAATTGGCGAATTGTACTGTTTGGATGCTTTGCATATATGTTTCTTAGATTATATAGAAGCAATATATACAAAGATTTCAACCGTCTACCTGTTCCATTCATTGTTCTACTTGTCGAAAGTTACAAATAATTTCCGATAAAGGATTAACAATGGGGCTCGTTGTTCACTTAAACTTGAAGAACAAAAAATTGGCGAATGGTACTGTTTGGATGCTTTGCATATATGTTTCTTAGATTATATAGAAGCAATATATACAAAGATTTCAACCGTCTACCTGTTCCATTCATTGTTCTACTTGTCGAAAGTTACAAATAATTTCCGATAAAGGATTAACAATGGGGCTCGTTGTTCACTTAAACTTGAAGAACAAAAAATTGGCGAATGGTACTATTTGGATGCTTTGCATATATGTTTCTTAGACTATATAGAAGCAATATATACATTGATTTCAACCGTCTACCTGTTCTATTCATTGTTCTACTTGTAGAAAGTTACAAATAATTTCCGTTTCATGATTATCAATGGGGCTCGTTGTTCACTTAATCTTGAAGAACAAAAAATTGGCGAATTGTACTGTTTGGATGCTTTGCATATATGTTTCTTAGACTACATAGAAGCAATATATACAAAGATTTCAACCGTCTACCTGTTCCAATCATTGTTCTACTTGCCGAAATTTACAAATAATTTCCTTTAAAGGATTAACAGTGGGGCTCGTTGTTCACTTAAACTTGAAGAACAAAAAATTGGCGAATGGTACTGTTTGGATGCTTTGCATATATGTTTCTTATACTATATAGAAGCAATATATACATTGATTTCAACCGGCTTCCTGTTCCATTCATTGTTCTACTTGTCGCAAGTTACAAATAATTTCCGTTAAAGTATTAACAATGGGGCTCGTAGTTCACTTAAACTTGAAGATCAAATAATTGGCGAATTGTACTGTTTGGACGCTTTGCCTATATGTTTCTTAGACTATATAGAAGCAATATATACAATAATTTCAACAGTCTACCAGTTCCATTCATTGTTCTACTTGTCGAAATTTACAAATAATTTCCTTTAAAGGATTAACAATGGGTCTCGTAGTTCACTTAAACTTGAAGAACAAAAAATTGGCGAATGGTACTGTTTGGATGCTTTGCATATATGTTTCTTAGATTATATAGACGCAATATATACAAGGATTTCAACCGTCTACCTGTTCCATTCATTGTTCTACTTGTCGAAAGTTACAAATAATTACCGATAAAGGATTAACCATTGGGGCTCATTGTTCACTTAAACTTGAAGTACAAAAAATTGGCGAATTGTACTGTTTGGATGCTTTGCATAAATGTTTCTTAGACTATATAGAAGTAATATATACAAAGATTTCAACCGTCTACCTGTTCCATTCATTGTTCTACTAGTCGAAAGTTACAAATAATTTCCGATAACGGAGTAACCATTGGGGCTCATTGTTCACTTAAACTTGAAGAACAAAAAATTGGCGAATTGTACTGTTTGGATGCTTTGCATATATGTTTCTTATACTATATAGAAGCAATATATACAAAGATTTCAACCGTCTACCTGTGCCATTCACTGTTCTACTTGTCGAAAGTTACAAATAATTTCCGTTAAGGGATTAACAATGGGGATCGTAGTTTACTTAAACGTGAAGAACAAAAAATTGGCGAATTGTACTGTTTGGATGATTTGCATAAATGCTTCTTAGACTATATAGAAGCAATATATACAATGATTTCAACAGTCTACCTGTTCCATTCATTGTTCTACTTGTCGAAAGTTACAAATAATTTCCTTTAAAGGATTAACAATGGGGCTCATTGTTCACTTAAACTTGAAGAGCAAAAAATTGGCGAATTGTACTGTTTGGATGCTTTGCATATATGTTTCTTATACTATATAGAAGCAATATATACAATGATTTCAACAGTCTACCTGTTCCATTCATTGTTCTACTTGTCGAAATTTACAAATAATTTCCTTTAAAGGATTAACAATGGGGCTCGTAGTACACTTAAACTTGAAGAACAAAAAATTGGCGAATGGTACTGTTTGGATGCTTTGCATATATGTTTCTTATACTATATAGAAGCAATATATACAAAGATTTCAACCGTCTACCTGTTCCATTCATTGTTCTACTTGTCGAAAGTTACAAATAATTTCCGTTAAGGGATTAACAATGGGGATCGTAGTTCACTTAAACTTGAAGAACAAAAAATTGGCGAATGGTACTGTTTGGATGCTTTGCATATATGTTTCTTAGACTATATAGAAGCAATATATACAAAGATTTCAACCGTCTACCTGTTCCATTCATTGTTCTACTAGTCGAAAGTTACAAATAATTTCCGATAACGGAGTAACCATTGGGGCTCATTGTTCACTTAAACTTGAAGAACAAAAAATTGGCGAATGGTACTGTTTCGATGCTTTGTATATATGTTTCTTATACTATATAGAAGCAATATATACAATGATTTCAACAGTCTACCTGTTCCATTCATTGTTCTACTTGCCGAAATTTACAAATAATTTCCTTTAAAGGATTAACAATGGGGCTCGTAGTTCACTTAAACTTGAAGAGCAAAAAATTGTCGAATTGTACTGTTTGGATGCTTTGCATATATGTTTCTTAGACTATATAGAAGCAATATATACAATGATTTCAACCGTCTACCTGTTCCATTCTTTGTTCTACTTGTCGAAAGTTACAAATAATTTCCGTTAAGGGATTAACAATGGGGCTCATTGTTCACTTAAACTTGAAGAACAATAAATTGGCGAATTGTACTGTTTGGATGCTTTGCATATATGTTTCTTATACTATATAGAAGCAATATATGCAAAGATTTCAACCGTCTACCTGTTCCATTCATTGTTCTACTTGTCGAAAGTTACAAATAATTTCCGATAACGGATTAACCATTGGGGCTCATTGTTCACTTAAACTTGAAGAACAAAAAATTGGCGAATTGTACTGTTTGGATGCTTTGCATATATGTTTCTTAGACTATATAGAAGCAATATATACAATGATTTCAACCGTCTACCTGTTCCATTCTTTGTTCTACTTGTCGAAAGTTACAAATAATTTCCGTTAAGGCATTAACAATGGGGATCGTAGTTTACTTAAACTTCCAGAACAAGAAATTGGCGAATTGTACTGTTTGGATGCTTTGCATATATGTTTCTTAGATTATATAGACGCAATATATACAAGGATTTCAACCGTCTACCTGTTCCATTCATTGTTCTACTTGTCGAAAGTTACAAATAATTACCGATAAAGGATTATCAATGGGGCTCGTTGTTCACTTAATCTTGAAGAACAAAAAATTGGCGAATTGTACTGTTTGGATGCTTTGCATATATGTTTCTTAGACTACATAGAAGCAATATATACAAAGATTTCAACCGTCTACCTGTTCCAATCATTGTTCTACTTGCCGAAATTTACAAATAATTTCCTTTAAAGGATTAACCATTGGGGCTCATTGTTCGCTTAAACTTGAAGAACATAAAATTGGCGAATGGTACTGTTTGGATGCTTTGCATATATGTTTCTTAGATTATATAGACGCAATATATACAAGGATTTCAACCGTCTACCTGTTCCATTCATTGTTCTACTTGTCGAAAGTTACAAATAATTACCGATAAAGGATTAACCATTGGGGCTCATTGTTCACTTAAACTTGAAGTACAAAAAATTGGCGAATTGTACTGTTTGGATGCTTTGCATATATGTTTCTTAGACTATATAGAAGCAATGTATACAAAGATTTCAACCGTCTACCTGTTCCATTCATTGTTCTACTTGTCGAAAGTTACAAATAATTTCCGATAAAGGATTAACAATGGGTCTCATTGTTCACTTAAACTTGAAGAACAAAAAATTGGCGAATTGTACTGTTTGGATGCTTTGCATATATGTTTCTTAGACTATTTAGAAGCAATATATACAAAGATTTCAACCGTCTACCTGTTCCATTCATTGTTCTACTTGTCGAAAGTTACAAATAATTTCCGTTAAGGCATTAACAATGGGGATCGTAGTTTACTTAAACTTCCAGAACAAGAAATTGGCGAATTGTACTGTTTGGATGCTTTGCATATATGTTTCTTAGACTATATAGAAGCAATATATACAAAGATTTCAACCGTCTACCTGTTCCATTCATTGTTCTACTTGTCGAAAGTTACAAATAATTTCCTTTAAAGGATTAACAATGGGGCTCATTGTTCATTTAAACTTGAAGAACAAAAAATTGGCGAATTGTACTGTTTGGATGCTTTGCATATATGTTTCTTAGACTATATAGAAGCAATATATACAATAATTTCAACAGTCTACCAGTTCCATTCATTGTTCTACTTGTCGAAATTTACAAATAATTTCCTTTAAAGGATTAACAATGGGGCTCGTAGTTCACTTAAACTTGAAGAACAAAAAATTGGCGAATGGTACTGTTTGGATGCTTTGCATATATGTTTCTTAGATTATATAGACGCAATATATACAAGGATTTCAACCGTCTACCTGTTCCATTCATTGTTCTACTTGTCGAAAGTTACAAATAATTACCGATAAAGGATTAACCATTGGGGCTCATTGTTCACTTAAACTTGAAGGACAAAAAATTGGCGAATTGTACTGTTTGGATGCTTTGCATATATGTTTCTTAGACTATATAGAAGCAATGTATACAAAGATTTCAACCGTCTACCTGTTCCATTCATTGTTCTACTTGTCGAAAGTTACAAATAATTTCCGATAAAGGATTAACAATGGGTCTCATTGTTCACTTAAACTTGAAGAACAAAAAATTGGCGAATTGTACAGTTTGGATGCTTTGCATATATGTTTCTTAGACTATTTAGAAGCAATATATAGAATGATTTCACCCGTCTACCTGTACTATTCATTGTTCTGCTTGTAGAAAGTTACAAATAATTTCCATTTCATGATTATCAATGGGGCTCGCTGTTCACTTAAACTTGAAGAACAAAAAATTGGCGAATTGTACTGTTTGGATGCTTTGCATATATGTTTCTTAGACTATATAGAAGCAATGTATACAAAGATTTCAACCGTCTACCTGTTCCATTCATTGTTCTACTTGTCGAAAGTTACAAATAATTACCGATAAAGGATTAACCATTGGGGCTCATTGTTCACTTAAACTTGAAGAACAAAAAATTGGCGAATTGTACTGTTTGGATGCTTTGCATATATGTTTCTTAGACTATATAGAAGCAATATATACAATGATTTCAACCGTCTACCTGTTCCATTCATTGTTCTACTTGTCGAATGTTACAAATAATTTCCTTTAAAGGATTAACAGTGGGGCTCGTTGTTCACTTAAACTTGAAGAACAAAAAATTGGCGAATGGTACTGTTTGGATGCTTTGCATATATGTTTCTTATACTATATAGAAGCAATATATACATTGATTTCAACCGGCTACCTGTTCCATTCATTGTTCTACTTGTCGCAAGTTACAAATAATTTCCGTTAAAGTATTAACAATGGGGCTCGTAGTTCACTTAAACTTGAAGATCAAATAATTGGCGAATTGTACTGTTTGGACGCTTTGCCTATATGTTTCTTAGACTATATAGAAGCAATATATACAATAATTTCAACAGTCTACCAGTTCCATTCATTGTTCTACTTGTCGAAATTTACAAATAATTTCCTTTAAAGGATTAACAATGGGGCTCGTAGTTCACTTAAACTTGAAGAACAAAAAATTGGCGAATGGTACTGTTTGGATGCTTTGCATATATGTTTCTTAGATTATATAGACGCAATATATACAAGGATTTCAACCGTCTACCTGTTCCATTCATTGTTCTACTTGTCGAAAGTTACAAATAATTACCGATAAAGGATTAACCATTGGGGCTCATTGTTCACTTAAACTTGAAGTACAAAAAATTGGCGAATTGTACTGTTTGGATGCTTTGCATATATGTTTCTTAGACTATATAGAAGCAATGTATACAAAGATTTCAACCGTCTACCTGTTCCATTCATTGTTCTACTTGTCGAAAGTTACAAATAATTTCCGATAAAGGATTAACAATGGGTCTCATTGTTCACTTAAACTTGAAGAACAAAAAATTGGCGAATTGTACTGTTTGGATGCTTTGCATATATGTTTCTTAGACTATTTAGAAGCAATATATACAAAGATTTCAACCGTCTACCTGTTCCATTCATTGTTCTACTTGTCGAAAGTTACAAATAATTTCCGTTAAGGCATTAACAATGGGGATCGTAGTTTACTTAAACTTCCAGAACAAGAAATTGGCGAATTGTACTGTTTGGATGCTTTGCATATATGTTTCTTAGACTATATAGAAGCAATATATACAAAGATTTCAACCGTCTACCTGTTCCATTCATTGTTCTACTTGTCGAAAGTTACAAATAATTTCCTTTAAAGGATTAACAATGGGGCTCATTGTTCATTTAAACTTGAAGAACAAAAAATTGGCGAATTGTACTGTTTGGATGCTTTGCATATATGTTTCTTAGACTATATAGAAGCAATATATACAATAATTTCAACAGTCTACCAGTTCCATTCATTGTTCTACTTGTCGAAATTTACAAATAATTTCCTTTAAAGGATTAACAATGGGGCTCGTAGTTCACTTAAACTTGAAGAACAAAAAATTGGCGAATGGTACTGTTTGGATGCTTTGCATATATGTTTCTTAGATTATATAGACGCAATATATACAAGGATTTCAACCTTCTACCTGTTCCATTCATTGTTCTACTTGTCGAAAGTTACAAATAATTACCGATAAAGGATTAACCATTGGGGCTCATTGTTCACTTAAACTTGAAGTACAAAAAATTGGCGAATTGTACTGTTTGGATGCTTTGCATATATGTTTCTTAGACTATATAGAAGCAATGTATACAAAGATTTCAACCGTCTACCTGTTCCATTCATTGTTCTACTTGTCGAAAGTTACAAATAATTTCTGATAAAGGATTAACAATGGGTCTCATTGTTCACTTAAACTTGAAGAACAAAAAATTGGCGAATTGTACTGTTTGGATGCTTTGCATACATGTTTCTTAGACTATTTAGAAGCAATATATACAAAGATTTCAACCGTCTACCTGTTCCATTCATTGTTCTACTTGTCGAAAGTTACAAATAATTTCCGTTAAGGCATTAACAATGGGGATCGTAGTTTACTTAAACTTCCAGAACAAGAAATTGGCGAATTGTACTGTTTGGATGCTTTGCATATATGTTTCTTAGACTATATAGAAGCAATATATACAAAGATTTCAACCGTCTACCTGTTCCATTCATTGTTCTACTTGTCGAAAGTTACAAATAATTTCCTTTAAAGGATTAACAATGGGGCTCATTGTTCATTTAAACTTGAAGAACAAAAAATTGGCGAATTGTACTGTTTGGATGCTTTGCATATATGTTTCTTAGACTATATAGAAGCAATATATACAATAATTTCAACAGTCTACCAGTTCCATTCATTGTTCTACTTGTCGAAATTTACAAATAATTTCCTTTAAAGGATTAACAATGGGGCTCGTAGTTCACTTAAACTTGAAGAACAAAAAATTGGCGAATGGTACTGTTTGGATGCTTTGCATATATGTTTCTTAGATTATATAGACGCAATATATACAAGGATTTCAACCGTCTACCTGTTCCATTCATTGTTCTACTTGTCGAAAGTTACAAATAATTACCGATAAAGGATTAACCATTGGGGCTCATTGTTCACTTAAACTTGAAGGACAAAAAATTGGCGAATTGTACTGTTTGGATGCTTTGCATATATGTTTCTTAGACTATATAGAAGCAATGTATACAAAGATTTCAACCGTCTACCTGTTCCATTCACTGTTCTACTTGTCGAAAGTTACAAATAATTTCCGATAAAGGATTAACAATGGGTCTCATTGTTCACTTAAACTTGAAGAACAAAAAATTGGCGAATTGTACTGTTTGGATGCTTTGCATATATGTTTCTTAGACTATTTAGAAGCAATATATAGAATGATTTCACCCGTCTACCTGTACTATTCATTGTTCTGCTTGTAGAAAGTTACAAATAATTTCCATTTCATGATTATCAATGGGGCTCGCTGTTCACTTAAACTTGAAGAACAAAAAATTGGCGAATTGTACTGTTTGGATGCTTTGCATATATGTTTCTTAGACTATATAGAAGCAATGTATACAAAGATTTCAACCGTCTACCTGTTCCATTCATTGTTCTACTTGTCGAAAGTTACAAATAATTACCGATAAAGGATTAACCATTGGGGCTCATTGTTCACTTAAACTTGAAGAACAAAAAATTGGCGAATTGTACTGTTTGGATGCTTTGCATATATGTTTCTTAGACTATATAGAAGCAATATATACAATGATTTCAACCGTCTACCTGTTCCATTCATTGTTCTACTTGTCGAATGTTACAAATAATTTCCTTTAAAGGATTAACAGTGGGGCTCGTTGTTCACTTAAACTTGAAGAACAAAAAATTGGCGAATGGTACTGTTTGGATGCTTTGCATATATGTTTCTTATACTATATAGAAGCAATATATACATTGATTTCAACCGGCTACCTGTTCCATTCATTGTTCTACTAGTCGAAAGTTACAAATAATTTCCGATAACGGAGTAACCATTGGGGCTCATTGTTCACTTAAACTTGAAGACCAAAAAATTGGCGAATGGTACTTTTTGGATGCTTTGCGTACATGTTTCTTAGACTATATGGAAGCAATATATACAAAGATTTCAACCTTCTACGTGTTCCAATCATTGTTCTACTTGTCGAAATTTACACATAATTTCCTTTAAAGGATTAACAATGGCGCTCGTTGTTAACTTAAACTTGAAGAACAATAAATTGGCGAATTGTACTGTTTGGATGCTTTGCATATATGTTTCTTAGACTATATAGAAGCAATATATACAATAATTTCAACAGTCTACCAGTTCCATTCATTGTTCTACTTGTCGAAATTTACAAATAATTTCCGATAAAGGATTAACCATTGGGGCTCATTGTTCACTTAAACATGAAGACCAAAAAATTGGCGAATGGTACTGTTTGGATGCTTTGCGTACATGTTTCTTAGACTATATGGAAGCAATATATACAAAGATTTCAACCGTCTACGTGTTCCAATCATTGTTCTACTTGTCGAAATTTACACATAATTTCCTTTAAAGGATTAACAATGGGGCTCGTAGTTCACTTAAACTTGAAGAACAAAAAATTGGCGAATGGTACTGTTTGGATGCTTTGCGTACATGTTTCTTAGACTATATGGAAGCAATATATACAAAGATTTCAACCGTCTACGTGTTCCAATCATTGTTCTACTTGTAGAAAGTTACAATTAATTTTCGTTAAGGGATTAACAATGGGGATCGTAGTTTACTTAAACCTGAAGATCAAAAAATTGGCGAATGGTACTGTTTGGTTGCTTTGCATATATGTTTCTTAGACTATATGGAAGCAATATATACAATGATCTCAACCGTCTACCTGTTCCATTCATTGTTCGACTTGTCGAAAATTACAAATAATTTCCGATAAAGGATTAACCATTGGGGCTCATTGTTCACTTAAACTTGAAGACCAAAAAATTGGCGAATGGTACTGTTTGGATGCTTTGCGTACATGTTTCTTAGACTATATGGAAGCAATATATACAAAGATTTCAACCTTCTACGTGTTCCAATCATTGTTCTACTTGTCGAAATTTACACATAATTTCCTTTAAAGGATTAACAATGGCGCTCGTTGTTAACTTAAACTTGAAGAACAATAAATTGGCGAATTGTACTGTTTGGATGCTTTGCATATATGTTTCTTAGACTATATAGAAGCAATATATACAATAATTTCAACAGTCTACCAGTTCCATTCATTGTTCTACTTGTCGAAATTTACAAATAATTTCCGATAAAGGATTAACCATTGGGGCTCATTGTTCACTTAAACATGAAGACCAAAAAATTGGCGAATGGTACTGTTTGGATGCTTTGCGTACATGTTTCTTAGACTATATGGAAGCAATATATACAAAGATTTCAACCGTCTACGTGTTCCAATCATTGTTCTACTTGTCGAAATTTACACATAATTTCCTTTAAAGGATTAACAATGGGGCTCGTAGTTCACTTAAACTTGAAGAACAAAAAATTGGCGAATGGTACTGTTTGGATGCTTTGCGTACATGTTTCTTAGACTATATGGAAGCAATATATACAAAGATTTCAACCGTCTACGTGTTCCAATCATTGTTCTACTTGTAGAAAGTTACAATTAATTTCCGTTAAAGGATTAACAATGGGGCTCGTAGTTCACTTAAACTTGAAGAACAAAAAATTGGCGAATGGTACTGTTAGGATGCTTTGCGTACATGTTTCGTAGACTATATAGAAGCAATATATACAATGATTTCAACCGTCTACATGATCCATTCATTGTTCTACTTGTCGAAATTTACAAATAATTTCCTTTAAAGGATTAACAATGGGGCTCGTAGTTCACTTAAACTTGAAGAACAAATAATTGGCGAATTGTACTGTTTGGATGCTTTGCATAGATGTTTCTTAGACTAATTAGAAGCAATATATAGAAAGATTTCACCCGTCTACCTGTACTATTCATTGTTCTACTTGTAGAAAGTTACAAATAATTTCCATTTCATGATTATCAATGGGGCTCGCTGTTCACTTAAACGTGAAGATCAAAAAATTGGCGAATGGTACTGTTTGGTTGCTTTGCATATATGTTTCATAGACTATATGGAAGCAATATATACAAAGATTTCAACCGTCTACGTGTTCCAATCATTGTTCTACTTGTAGAAAGTTACAATTAATTTCCGTTAAGGGATTAACAATGGGGATCGTAGTTTACTTAAACCTGAAGATCAAAAAATTGGCGAATGGTACTGTTTAGATGCTTTGCATATATGTTTCTTAGATTATATAGAAGCAATATATACAAATATTTCAACCGTCTACCTGTTCCATTCATTGTTCTACTTGTCGAAAATTACAAATAATTTCCGATAAAGGATTAACCATTGGGGCTCATTGTTCACTTAAACTTGAAGAACAAAAAATTGGCGAATGGTACTGTTTGGATGCTTTGCGTACATGTTTCTTAGACTATATGGAAGCAATATATACAAAGATTTAAACCGTCTACGTGTTCCAATCATTGTTCTACTTGTCGAAATTTACAAATAATTTCCTTTAAAGGATTAACAATGGGGCTCGTTGTTCACTTAAACTTGAAGAACAAAAAAGTGGCGAATGGTACTGTTTGGATGCTTTGCATATATGTTTCTTAGACTATATAGAAGCAATATATACATTGATTTCCACCGTCTACCTGTTCCATTTATTGTTCTACTTGTCGCAAGTTACAAATAATTTCCGTTAAAGTATTAACAATGGGGCTCGTAGTTCACTTAAACTTGAAGAACAAATAATTGGCGAATTGTACTGTTTGGATGATTTGCATATATGTTTCTTAGACTTTATAGAAGCAATATATACAAAGATTTCAACCGTCTACCTGTTCCATTCATTGTTCTACTTGTCGAAAGTTACAAATAATTTCCGTTAAGGGATTAACAATGGGGATCGTAGTTTACTTAAACTTGAAGAACAAGAAATTGGCGAATTGTACTGTTTGGATGCTTTGCGTACATGTTTCTGAGACTATATGGAAGCAATATATACAAATATTTCAACCGTCTACCTGTTCCATTCATTGTTCGACTTGTCGAAAATTACAAATAATTTCCGATAAAGGATTAACCATTGGGGCACATTGTTCACTTAAACTTGAAGAACAAAAAATTGGCGAATTGTACTGTTTGGATGGTTTGCGTACATGTTTCTTAGACTATATGGAAGCAATATATACAAAGATTTCAACCGTCTACCTGTTCCATTCACTGTTCTACTTGTCGAAAGTTACAAATAATTTCCGTTAAGGGATTAACAATGGGGATCGTAGTTCACTTAAACTTGAAGAACAAAAAATTGGCGAATTGTACTGTTTGGATGCTTTGCGTACATGTTTCTTAGACTATATGGAAGCAATATATACAAAGATTTCAACCGTCTACGTGTTCCAATGATTGTTCTACTTGTAGAAAGTTACAATTAATTTCCGTTAAGGGATTAACAATGGGGCTCGTAGTTCACTTAAACTTGCAGAACAAAAAATTGGCGAATGGTACTGTTTGGATGCTTTGCATATATGTTTCTTAGACTATATAGAAGCAATATATACATTGATTTCAACCGTCTACGTGTTCCAATCATTGTTCTACTTGTCGAAATTTACAAATAATTTCCTTTAAAGGATTAACAATGGGGCTCGTTGTTCACTTAAACTTGAAGAACAAAAAAGTGGCGAATGGTACTGTTTGGATGCTTTGCATATATGTTTCTTAGACTATATAGAAGCAATATATACATTGATTTCAACCGTCTACCTGTTCCATTCATTGTTCTACTTGTCGCAAGTTACAAATAATTTCCGTTAAAGTATTAACAATGGGGCTCGTAGTTCACTTAAACTTGAAGAACAAATAATTGGCGAATTGTACTGTTTGGATGATTTGCATATATGTTTCTTAGACTTTATAGAAGCAATATATACAAAGATTTCAACCGTCTACCTGTTCCATTCATTGTTCTACTTGTCGAAAGTTACAAATAATTTCCGTTAAGGGATTAACAATGGGGATCGTAGTTTACTTAAACTTGAAGAACAAGAAATTGGCGAATTGTACTGTTTGGATGCTTTGCGTACATGTTTCTGAGACTATATGGAAGCAATATATACAAATATTTCAACCGTCTACCTGTTCCATTCATTGTTCGACTTGTCGAAAATTACAAATAATTTCCGATAAAGGATTAACCATTGGGGCTCATTGTTCACTTAAACTTGAAGACCAAAACATTGGCGAATGGTACTGTTTGGTTGCTTTGCGTACATGTTTCTTAGACTATATGGAAGCAATATATACAAAGATTTCAACCGTCTACGTGTTCCAATCATTGTTCTACTTGTCGAAATTTACACATAATTTCCTTTAAAGGATTAACAATGGGGCTCGTTGTTAACTTAAACTTGAAGAACAATAAATTGGCGAATTGTACTGTTTGGATGCTTTGAATATATGTTTCTTATATTATATAGAAGCAATATATACAAATATTGCAACCGTCTACCTGTTCCATTCATTGTTCGACTTGTCGAAAATTACAAATAATTTCCGATAAAGGATTAACCATTGGGGCTCATTGTTCACTTAAACATGAAGACCAAAAAATTGGCGAATGGTACTGTTTGGATGCTTTGCGTACATGTTTCTTAGACTATATGGAAGCAATATATACAAAGATTTCAACCGTCTACGTGTTCCAATCATTGTTCTACTTGTCGAAATTTACACATAATTTCCTTTAAAGGATTAACAATGGGGCTCGTTGTTAACTTAAACTTGAAGAACAATAAATTGGCGAATTGTACTGTTTGGATGCTTTGCATATATGTTTCTTATACTATATAGAAGCAATATATACAAAGATTTCAACCGTCTACCTGTTCCATTCATTGTTCTACTTGTCGAAAGTTACAAATAATTTCCGATAACGGATTAACCATTGGGGCTCATTGTTCACTTAAACTTGAAGAACAAAAAATTGGCGAATTGTACTGTTTGGATGCTTTGCATATATGTTTCTTATACTATATAGAAGCAATATATACAAAGATTTCAACCGTCTACCTGTTCCATTCACTGTTCTACTTGTCGAAAGTTACAAATAATTTCCGATAAACGATTAACCATTGGGGCTCATTGTTCACTTAAACTTGAAGAACAAAAAATTGGTGAATTGTATTGTTTGGATGCTTTGCATATATGTTTCTTAGACTATATAGAAGCAATATATACAAAGATTTCAACCGTCTACCTGTTCCATTCATTGTTCTACTTGTCGAAAGTTACAAATAATTTCCGATAACGGATTAACCATTGGGGCTCATTGTTCACTTAAACATGAAGACCAAAAAATTGGCGAATGGTACTGTTTGGATGCTTTGCGTACATGTTTCTTAGACTATATGGAAGCAATATATACAAAGATTTCAACCGTCTACCTGTTCCATTCATTGTTCTACTTGTCGAAAGTTACAAACAATTTCCGATAAAGGATTAACAATGGGGCTCATTGTTCACTTAAACTTGAAGAACAAAAAATTGGCGAATTGTACTGTTTGGATGGTTTGCGTACATGTTTCTTAGACTATATGGAAGCAATATATACAAAGATTTCAACCGTCTACCTGTTCCATTCACTGTTCTACTTGTCGAAAGTTACAAATAATTTCCGTTAAGGGATTAACAATGGGGATCGTAGTTCACTTAAACTTGAAGAACAAAAAATTGGCGAATTGTACTGTTTGGATGCTTTGCGTACATGTTTCTTAGACTATATGGAAGCAATATATACAAAGATTTCAACCGTCTACGTGTTCCAATGATTGTTCTACTTGTAGAAAGTTACAATTAATTTCCGTTAAGGGATTAACAATGGGGCTCGTAGTTCACTTAAACTTGAAGAACAAAAAATTGGCGAATGGTACTGTTTGGATGCTTTGCATATATGTTTCTTAGACTATATAGAAGCAATATATACATTGATTTCAACCGGCTACCTGTTCCATTCATTGTTCTACTTGTCGAAATTTACAAATAATTTCCGATAAAGGATTAACCATTGGGGCTCATTGTTCACTTAAACTTGAAGAACAAAAAATTGGCGAATTGTACTGTTTGGATGCTTTGCATATAGGTTTCTTAGACTACATAGAAGCAATATATACAAAGATTTCAACCGTCTACGTGTTCCAATCATTGTTCTACTTGCCGAAATTTACAAATAATTTCCTTTAAAGGATTAACAATGGGGCTCGTAGTTCACTTAAACTTGAAGAGCAAAAAATTGTCGAATTGTACTGTTTGGATGCTTTGCATATATGTTTCTTAGACTATATAGAAGCAATATATACAATGATTTCAACCGTCTACCTGTTCCATTCATTGTTCTACTTGTCGATATTTACAAATAATTTCCGATAAAGTATTAACCATTGGGGCTCATTGTTCACTTAAACTTGAAGAACAAAAAATTGGCGAATTGTACTGTTTGGATGCTTTGCATAAATGTTTTTTAGACTATATAGAAGTAATTTATACAAAGATTTCAACCGTCTACCTGTTCCATTCATTGTTCTACTTGTCGAAAGTTACAAATAATTACCTTTAAAGGATTAACAATGGGGCTCATTGTTCACTTAAACTTGAAGAACAAAAAATTGGCGAACTGTACAGTTTGGATGCTTTGCATATATGTTTCTTATACTATATAGAAGTAATATATACAAAGATTTCAACCGTCTACCTGTTCCATTCATTGTTCTACTAGTCGAAAGTTACAAATAATTTCCGATAACGGAGTAACCATTGGGGCTCATTGTTCACTTAAACTTGAAGAACAAAAAATTGGCGAATTGTACTGTTTGGATGCTTTGCATATATGTTTCTTATACTATATAGAAGCAATATATACAAAGATTTCAACCGTCTACCTGTTCCATTCACTGTTCTACTTGTCGAAAGTTACAAATAATTTCCGTTAAGGGATTAACAATGGGGCTCATTTTCACTTAAACTTGAAGAACAAAAAATTGGCGAATGGTACTGTTTGGATGCTTTGCATAAATGTTTCTTAGACTATATAGAAGCAATATATACAATGATTTCAACAGTCTACCTGTTCCATTCATTGTTCTACTTGCCGAAATTTACAAATAATTTCCTTTAAAGGATTAACAATGGGGCTCGTAGTTCACTTAAACTTGAAGAGCAAAAAATTGTCGAATTGTACTGTTTGGATGCTTTGCATATATGTTTCTTAGACTATATAGAAGCAATATATACAATGATTTCAACCGTCTACCTGTTCCATTCTTTGTTCTACTTGTCGAAAGTTACAAATAATTTCCGTTAAGGGATTAACAATGGGGCTCATTGTTCACTTAAACCTGAAGAACAATAAATTGGCGAATTGTACTGTTTGGATGCTTTGCATATATGTTTCTTATACTATATAGAAGCAATATATACAAAGATTTCAACCGTCTACCTGTTCCATTCATTGTTCTACTTGTCGAAAGTTACAAATAATTTCCGATAACGGATTAACCATTGGGGCTCATTGTTCACTTAAACTTGAAGAACAAAAAATTGGCGAATTGTACTGTTTGGATGCTTTGCATATATGTTTCTTATACTATATAGAAGCAATATATACAAAGATTTCAACCGTCTACCTGTTCCATTCACTGTTCTACTTGTCGAAAGTTACAAATAATTTCCGGTAAGGGATTAACAATGGGGATCGTAGTCTACTTAAATTTGAAGAACAAAAAATTGGCGAATTGTACTGTTTGGATGCTTTGCATAAATGTTTCTTAGACTATATAGAAGCAATATATACAATGATTTGAACAGTCTACCTGTTCCATTCATTGTTCTACTTGTCGAAAGTTACAAATAATTTCCTTTAAAGGATTAACAATGGAGCTCGCAGTTCACTTAAACTTGAAGAACAAAAAATTGGCGAATTGTGCTGTTTGGATGCTTTGCATATGTGTTTCTTAGACTATTTAGAAGCAATATACAGAAAGATTTCACCTGTCTACCAGTACTATTCATTGTTCTACTTGTAGAAAGTTACAAATAATTTCCATTTCATGATTATCAATGGGGCTCGCTGTTCACTTATACTTGAAGATCAAAAAATTGGCGAATGTTACTGTTTAGATGCTTCGCATATAGGTTTCTTAGACTATATAAAAGCAACATATACAAAGATTTCAACCGTCTACCTGTTCTATCCATTGTTCATCTTGTCGAAAGTTACAAATAATTTCCGATAAAGGATTAACAATGGGGCTCATTGTTCACTTAAACTTGAAGACCAAAAAATTGGCGAATGGTACTGTTTGGATGCTTTGCATATATGTTTCTTATACTATATAGAAGCAATATATACAAAGATTTCAACCGTCTACCTGTTCCATTCATTGTTCTACTTTTCGAAAGTTACAAATAATTTCCGATAACGGATTAACCATTGGGGCTCGTTGTTAACTTAAACTTGAAGAACAATAAATTGGCGAATTGTACTGTTTGGATGCTTTGCATATATGTTTCTTAGACTATATAGAAGCAATATATACAAAGATTACAACCGTCTACGTGTTCCAATCATTGTTCTACTTGTCGAAAGTTACAAACAATTTCCGATAAAGGATTAACAATGGGGCTCATTGTTCACTTAAACTTGATGAACAAAAAATTGGCGAATGGTACTGTTTGGATGCTTTGCATATATGTTTCTTAGACTATATAGAAGCAATATATACAATGATTTCAACCGTCTACCTGATCCATTCATTTTTCTACTTGTCGAAATTTACAAATAATTTCCTTTAAAGGATTAACAATGGGGCTCGCTGTTCACTTAAACTTGAAGATCAAAAAATTGGCGAATGTCACTGTTTAGATGCTTTGCATATAGGTTTCTTAGACTATATAGAAGCAACATATACAAATATTTCAACCGTCTACCTGTTCTGTTCATTGTTCTACTTGTAGAAAGTTACAAATAATTTCCATTTCATGATTATCAATGGGGCTCGCTGTTCACTTAAACTTGAATATCAAAAAATTGGCGATTGTTACTGTTTAGATGCTTTGCATATAGGTTTCTTAGACTATATAGAAGCAATATATACAAAGATTTCAACCGTCTACCTGTTCCATTCATTGTTCTACTTGTCGAAATTTACAAATAATTTCCTTTAAACGATTAACAATGGGGCTCGTAGTTCACTTAAACTTGAAGAGCAAAAAATTGGCGAATTGTACTGTTTGGACGCTTTGCATATATGTTTCTTGGACTATATAGAAGCAATATATACAATGATTTCAACAGTCTACCTGTTCCATTCATTGTTCTACTTGTCGAAATTTACAAATAATTTCCGATAAAGAATTAACAATGGGGCTCATTATTCACTTAAACTTGTAGAACAAAAAATTGGCGAATTGTACTGTTTGGATGCTTTGCATATATGTTTCGTAGACTATATAGAAGCAATATATACAATGATTTCAACCGTCTATATGATCCATTCATTGTTCTACTTGTCGAAATTTACAAATAATTTCCTTTAAAGGATTAACAATGGGGCTCGTAGTTCACTTAAACTTGAAGAACAAAAAATTGGCGAATTGTAATTTTGGATGCTTTGCATATATGTTTCTTAGACTATTTAGAAGCAATATATAGAAAGATTTCACCCGTCTACCTGTACTATTCATTGTTCTACTTGTCGAAAGTTACAAATAATTTCCGTTAAGGGATAAACAATGGGGATCGTAGTTTACTTAAACTTGAAGAACAAAAAATTGGCGAATGGTACTGTTTGGATGCTTTGCATATATGTTTCTTAGACTATATGGAAGCAATATATACAAAGATTTCAACCGTCTACCTGATCCATTCATTGTTCTACTTGTCGAAAATTACAAATAATTTCCGATAAAGGATTAACCATTGGGGCTCATTGTTCACTTAAACTTGAAGAACAAAAAATTGGCGTATTGTACTGTTTGGATGCTTTGCATATATGTTTCTTAGACTATATAGAAGCAATATATACAAAGATTTCAACCGTCTACCTGTTCCATTAATTGTTCTACTTGTCGAAAGTTACAAATAATTTCCGATAAAGGATTAACAATGGGGCTCATTGTTCACTTAAACTTGAAGGACAAAAAATTGGCGAATGGTACTGTTTGGATGCTTTGCGTTCATGTTTCGTAGACTATATGGAAGCAATATATACAAGGATTTCAACCGTCTACCTGTTCCATTCATTGTTCTACTTGTCGAAAGTTACAAATAATTACCGATAAAGGATTAACCATTGGGGCTCATTGTTCACTTAAACTTGAAGAACAAAAAATTGGCGAATTGTACTGTTTGGATGCTTTGCATATATGTTTCTTAGACTATATAGAAGCAATATATACAATGATTTCAACCGTCTACCTATTTCATTCAGTGTTCTACTTGCCGAAATTTACAAATAATTTCCTTTAAAGGATTAACAATGGGGCTCGTAGTTCACTTAAACTTGAAGAGCAAAAAATTGGCGAATTGTACTGTTTGGACGCTTTGCATATATGTTTCTTGGACTATATAGAAGCAATATATACAATGATTTCAACAGTCTACCTGTTCCATTCATTGTTCTACTTGTCGAAATTTATAAATAATTTCCGATAAAGGATTAACAATGGGGCTCATTGTTCACTTAAACTTGTAGAACAAAAAATTGGCGAATTGTACTGTTTGGATGCTTTGCATATATGTTTCTTAGACTATATAGAAGCAATATATACAAAGATTTCAACCGTCTACCTGTTCTATTAATTGTTCTACTTGTCGAAAGTTACAAATAATTTCCAATAAAGGATTAACAATGGGGCTCATTGTTCACTTAAACTTGAAGGACAAAAAATTGGCGAATGGTACTGTTTGGATTCTTTGCGTTCATGTTTCTGAGACTATATGGAAGCAATATATACAAGGATTTCAACCGTCTACCTATTCCATTCATTGTTCTACTTGCCGAAATTTACAAATAATTACCGATAAAGGATTAACCATTGGGGCTCATTGTTCACTTAAACTTGAAGAACAAAAAATTGGCGAATGGTACTGTTTGGATGCTTTGCATATATGTTTCTTAGACTATATAGAAGCAATATATAAAATGATTTCAACCGTCTACCTATTCCATTCATTGTTCTACTTGCCGAAATTTACAAATAATTACCGATAAAGGATTAACCATTGGGGCTCATTGTTCACTTAAACTTGAAGAACAAAAAATTGGCGAATTGTACTGTTTGGATGCTTTGCATATATGTTTCTTAGACTATATAGAAGCAATATATACACAGATTTCAACCGTCTACCTGTTCCATTCATTTTTCTACTTGTCGAAAGTTACAAATAATTTCCTTTAAAGGATTAACAATGGGGCTCATTGTTCACTTAAACTTGAAGAACAAAAAATTCGCGAATTGTAATGTTTGGATGCTTTGCATATATGTTTCTTAGACGATATAGAAGCAATATATACAATGATTTCAACAGTCTACCTGTTCCATTCATTGTTCTACTTGTCTAAAGTTACAAATAATTTCCGTTTAAGGATTAACAATGGGTCTCATTGTTCACTTAAACTTGAAGAACAAAAAATTGGCGAATGGTACTGTTTGGATGCTTTGCATATATGTTTCTTAGACTATATGGAAGCAATATATACAAAGATTTCAACCGTCTACGTGTTCCATTCATTGTTCTACTTGTCGAAAGTTACAAATAATTTCCTTTAAAGGATTAACAATGGGGCTCATTGTTCACTTAAACTTGAAGAACAAAAAATTGACGAATTGTACTGTTTGGATGCTTTGCATATATGTTTCTCATACTATATAGAAGCAATATATACAAAGATTTCAACCGTCTACGTGTTCCATTCATTGTTCTACTTGTCGAAAGTTACAAATAATTTCCTTTAAAGGATTAACAATGGGGCTCATTGTTCACTTAAACTTGAAGAACAAAAAATTCGCGAATTGTAATGTTTGGATGCTTTGCATATATGTTTCTTAGACGATATGGAAGCAATATATACAAAGATTTCAACCGTCTGTGTGTTCCAATCATTGTTCTACTTGTAGAAAGTTACAATTAATTTCCGTTAAAGGATTAACAATGGGACTCGTAGATCACTTAAACTTGAAGAACGAAAAATTGGCGAATTGTACTATTTGGATGCTTTGCATATATGTTTCGTAGGCTATATAGAAGCAATATATACAATGATTTCAACCGTCTACATGATCCATTCATTGTTCTACTTGTCGAAATTTACAAATAATTTCCTTTAAAGGATTAACAATGGGGCTCGTAGTTCACTTAAACTTGAAGAACAAAAAATTGGCGAATTGTAATTTTGGATGCTTTGCATATATGTTTCTTAGACTATTTAGAAGCAATATATAGAAAGATTTCACCCGTCTACCTGTACTATTCATTGTTCTACTTGTCGAAAGTTACAAATAATTTCCGTTAAGGGATAAACAATGGGGATCGTTGGTTACTTAAACTTGAAGAACAAAAAATTGGCGAATGGTACTGTTTGGATGCTTTGCATATATGTTTCTTAGACTATATGGAAGCAATATATACAAAGATTTCAACCGTCTACCTGATCCATTCATTGTTCTACTTGTCGAAAATTACAAATAATTTCCGATAAAGGATTAACCATTGGGGCTCATTGTTCGCTTAAACTTGAAGAACATAAAATTGGCGAATGGTACTGTTTAGATGCTTTGCATATAGGTTTCTTAGACTATATAGAAGCAATATATACAAAGATTTCAACCGTCTACCTGTTCCATTCATTGTTCTACTTGTCGAAATTTACACATAATTTCCTTTAAAGGATTAACAATGGGGCTCGTTGTTCACTTAAACTTGAAGAACAATAAATTGGCGAATTGTACTGTTTGGATGCTTTGCATATATGTTTGTTAGACTATATAGAAGCAATATATACAAAGATTTCAACCGTCTACCTGTTCCATTCATTGTTCTACTTGTCGAAAGTTACAAATAATTTCCGATAAAGGATTAACCATTGGGGCTCATTGTTCACTTACACTTGAAGAACAAAAAATTGGCGAATTGTACTGTTTGGATGCTTTGCATATATGTTTCTTAGACTATATAGAAGTAATATATACAAAGATTTCAACCGTCTACCTGTTGCATTCATTGTTCTACTTGTCGAAAGTTACAAATAATTTCCGATAAAGGATTAACAATGGGTCTCATTGTTCACTTAAACTTGAAGAACAAAAAATTGGCGAATGGTACTGTTTGGATGCTTTGCATATATGTTTCTTAGACTATATGGAAGCAATATATACAAAGATTTCAACCGTCTACGTGTTCCAATCATTGTTCTACTTGTCGAAATTTACAAATAATTTCCTTTAAAGGATTAACAATGGGGCTCGTAGTTCACTTAAACTTGAAGAGCAAAAAATTGACGAATTGTACTGTTTGGATGCTTTGCATATATGTTTCTCATACTATATAGAAGCAATATATACAAAGATTTCAACCGTCTACCTGTTCCATTCATTGTTCTACTTGTCGAAAGTTACAAATAATTTCCTTTAAAGGATTAACAATGGGGCTCGTTGTTCACTTAAACTTGAAGAACAAAAAATTGGCGAATGGTACTGTTTGAATGCTTTGCATATATGTTTCTTAGACTATATAGAAGCAATATATACAATGATTTCAACCGTCTACCTATTCCATTCATTGTTCTACTTGCCGAAATTTACAAATAATTACCGATAAAGGATTAACCATTGGGGCTCATTGTTCACTTAAACTTGAAGAACAAAAAATTGGCGAATTGTACTGTTTGGATGCTTTGCATATATGTTTCTTAGACTATATAGAAGCAATATATACACAGATTTCAACCGTCTACCTGTTCCATTCATTTTTCTACTTGTCGAAAGTTACAAATAATTTCCTTTAAAGGATTAACAATGGGGCTCATTGTTCACTTAAACTTGAAGAACAAAAAATTCGCGAATTGTAATGTTTGGATGCTTTGCATATATGTTTCTTAGACGATATAGAAGCAATATATACAATGATTTCAACAGTCTACCTGTTCCATTCATTGTTCTACTTGTCTAAAGTTACAAATAATTTCCGATTAAGGATTAACAATGGGTCTCATTGTTCACTTAAACTTGAAGAACAAAAAATTGGCGAATGGTACTGTTTGGATGCTTTGCATATATGTTTCTTAGACTATATGGAAGCAATATATACAAAGATTTCAACCGTCTACGTGTTCCATTCATTGTTCTACTTGTCGAAAGTTACAAATAATTTCCTTTAAAGGATTAACAATGGGGCTCATTGTTCACTTAAACTTGAAGAACAAAAAATTGACGAATTGTACTGTTTGGATGCTTTGCATATATGTTTCTCATACTATATAGAAGCAATATATACAAAGATTTCAACCGTCTACGTGTTCCATTCATTGTTCTACTTGTCGAAAGTTACAAATAATTTCCTTTAAAGGATTAACAATGGGGCTCATTGTTCACTTAAACTTGAAGAACAAAAAATTCGCGAATTGTAATGTTTGGATGCTTTGCATATATGTTTCTTAGACGATATGGAAGCAATATATACAAAGATTTCAACCGTCTGTGTGTTCCAATCATTGTTCTACTTGTAGAAAGTTACAATTAATTTCCGTTAAAGGATTAACAATGGGACTCGTAGATCACTTAAACTTGAAGAACGAAAAATTGGCGAATTGTACTATTTGGATGCTTTGTATATATGTTTCGTAGGCTATATAGAAGCAATATATACAATGATTTCAACCGTCTACATGATCCATTCATTGTTCTACTTGTCGAAATTTACAAATAATTTCCTTTAAAGGATTAACAATGGGGCTCGTAGTTCACTTAAACTTGAAGAACAAAAAATTGGCGAATTGTAATTTTGGATGCTTTGCATATATGTTTCTTAGACTATTTAGAAGCAATATATAGAAAGATTTCACCCGTCTACCTGTACTATTCATTGTTCTACTTGTCGAAAGTTACAAATAATTTCCGTTAAGGGATAAACAATGGGGATCGTTGGTTACTTAAACTTGAAGAACAAAAAATTGGCGAATGGTACTGTTTGGATGCTTTGCATATATGTTTCTTAGACTATATGGAAGCAATATATACAAAGATTTCAACCGTCTACCTGATCCATTCATTGTTCTACTTGTCGAAAATTACAAATAATTTCCGATAAAGGATTAACCATTGGGGCTCATTGTTCGCTTAAACTTGAAGAACATAAAATTGGCGAATGGTACTGTTTGGATGCTTTGCGTACATGTTTCTTAGATTATATGGAAGCAATATATACAAAGATTTCAACCGACTACGTGTTCCAATCATTGTTCTACTTTTCGAAATTTACAAATAATTTCCTTTAAAGAATTAACAATGGGGCTCGCTGTTCACTTAAACTTGAAGATCAAAAAATTGGCGAATGTCACTGTTTAGATGCTTTGCATATAGGTTTCTTAGACTATATAGAAGCAATATATACAAAGATTTCAACCGTCTACCTGTTCCATTCATTGTTCTACTTGTCGAAATTTACACATAATTTCCTTTAAAGGATTAACAATGGGGCTCGTTGTTCACTTAAACTTGAAGAACAATAAATTGGCGAATTGTACTGTTTGGATGCTTTGCATATATGTTTGTTAGACTATATAGAAGCAATATATACAAAGATTTCAACCGTCTACCTGTTCCATTCATTGTTCTACTTGTCGAAAGTTACAAATAATTTCCGATAAAGG
The DNA here is from genome assembly GCA_963989415.1 of Cerceris ruficornis. Classification (NCBI taxonomy): domain Eukaryota; kingdom Metazoa; phylum Arthropoda; class Insecta; order Hymenoptera; family Crabronidae; genus Cerceris; species Cerceris ruficornis. The sequence goes on along the minus strand of CAXDIW010000024.1, from coordinate 186,493 downwards.
ATTAACCATTGGGGCTCATTGTTCACTTAAACTTGAAGAACAAAAAATTGGCGAATTGTACTGTTTGGATGCTTTGCATATATGTTTCTTAGACTATATAGAAGTAATATATACAAAGATTTCAACCGTCTACCTGTTGCATTCATTGTTCTACTTGTCGAAAGTTACAAATAATTTCCGATAAAGGATTAACAATGGGTCTCATTGTTCACTTAAACTTGAAGAACAAAAAATTGGCGAATGGTACTGTTTGGATGCTTTGCATATATGTTTCTTAGACTATATGGAAGCAATATATACAAAGATTTCAACCGTCTACGTGTTCCAATCATTGTTCTACTTGTCGAAATTTACAAATAATTTCCTTTAAAGGATTAACAATGGGGCTCGTAGTTCACTTAAACTTGAAGAGCAAAAAATTGACGAATTGTACTGTTTGGATGCTTTGCATATATGTTTCTCATACTATATAGAAGCAATATATACAAAGATTTCAACCGTCTACCTGTTCCATTCATTGTTCTACTTGTCGAAAGTTACAAATAATTTCCTTTAAAGGATTAACAATGGGGCTCGTTGTTCACTTAAACTTGAAGAACAAAAAATTGGCGAATGGTACTGTTTGAATGCTTTGCATATATGTTTCTTAGACTATATAGAAGCAATATATACAATGATTTCAACCGTCTACCTATTCCATTCATTGTTCTACTTGCCGAAATTTACAAATAATTACCGATAAAGGATTAACCATTGGGGCTCATTGTTCACTTAAACTTGAAGAACAAAAAATTGGCGAATTGTACTGTTTGGATGCTTTGCATATATGTTTCTTAGACTATATAGAAGCAATATATACACAGATTTCAACCGTCTACCTGTTCCATTCATTTTTCTACTTGTCGAAAGTTACAAATAATTTCCTATAAAGGATTAACAATGGGGCTCATTGTTCACTTAAACTTGAAGAACAAAAAATTCGCGAATTGTAATGTTTGGATGCTTTGCATATATGTTTCTTAGACGATATAGAAGCAATATATACAATGATTTCAACAGTCTACCTGTTCCATTCATTGTTCTACTTGTCTAAAGTTACAAATAATTTCCGATTAAGGATTAACAATGGGTCTCATTGTTCACTTAAACTTGAAGAACAAAAAATTGGCGAATGGTACTGTTTGGATGCTTTGCATATATGTTTCTTAGACTATATGGAAGCAATATTCTCAAAGATTTCAACCGTCTACGTGTTCCAATCATTGTTCTACTTGTCGAAATTTACAAATAATTTCCTTTAAAGGATTAACAATGGGGCTCGTAGTTCACTTAAACTTGAAGAGCAAAAAATTGACGAATTGTACTGTTTGGATGCTTTGCATATATGTTTCTCATACTATATAGAAGCAATATATACAAAGATTTCAACCGTCTACCTGTTCCATTCATTGTTCTACTTGTCGAAAGTTACAAATAATTTCCTTTAAAGGATTAACAATGGGGCTCATTGTTCACTTAAACTTGAAGAACAAAAAATTCGCGAATTGTAATGTTTGGATGCTTTGCATATATGTTTCTTAGACGATATGGAAGCAATATATACAAAGATTTCAACCGTCTGTGTGTTCCAATCATTGTTCTACTTGTAGAAAGTTACAATTAATTTCCGTTAAAGGATTAACAATGGGACTCGTAGATCACTTAAACTTGAAGAACGAAAAATTGGCGAATTGTACTATTTGGATGCTTTGCATATATGTTTCGTAGGCTATATAGAAGCAATATATACAATGATTTCAACCGTCTACATGATCCATTCATTGTTCTACTTGTCGAAATTTACAAATAATTTCCTTTAAAGGATTAACAATGGGGCTCGTAGTTCACTTAAACTTGAAGAACAAAAAATTGGCGAATTGTAATTTTGGATGCTTTGCATATATGTTTCTTAGAATATTTAGAAGCAATATATAGAAAGATTTCACCCGTCTACCTGTACTATTCATTGTTCTACTTGTCGAAAGTTACAAATAATTTCCGTTAAGGGATAAACAATGGGGATCGTTGGTTACTTAAACTTGAAGAACAAAAAATTGGCGAATGGTACTGTTTGAATGCTTTGCATATATGTTTCTTAGACTATATGGAAGCAATATATACAAAGATTTCAACCGTCTACCTGATCCATTCATTGTTCTACTTGTCGAAAATTACAAATAATTTCCGATAAAGGATTAACCATTGGGGCTCATTGTTCACTTAAACTTGAAGAACATAAAATTGGCGAATGGTACTGTTTGGATGCTTTGCGTACATGTTTCTTAGACTATATGGAAGCAATATATACAAAGATTTCAACCGACTACGTGTTCCAATCATTGTTCTACTTGTCGAAATTTACAAATAATTTCCTTTAAAGGATTAACAATGGGGCTTGTTGTTCACTTAAACTTGAAGAACAAAAAATTGGCGAATGGTACTGTTTGGATGCTTTGCATATATGTTTCTTAGACTATATGGAAGCAATATATACAAAGATTTCAACCGTCTACGTGTTCCAATCATTGTTCTACTTGTCGAAATTTACAAATAATTTCCTTTAAAGGATTAACAATGGGGCTCGTTGTTCACTTAAACTTGAAGAACAAAAAATTGGCGAATGGTACTGTTTGGATGCTTTGCATATATGTTTCTTAGACTATATAGAAGCAATATATACAATGATTTCAACCGTCTACCTATTCCATTCATTGTTCTACTTGCCGAAATTTACAAATAATTTCCTTTAAAGGATTAACAATGGGGCTCGTAGTTCACTTAAACTTGAAGAGCAAAAAATTGACGAATTGTACTGTTTGGATGCTTTGCATATATGTTTCTTAGACTATATAGAAGCAATATATACAATGATTTCAACCGTCTGCCTGTTCCATTCATTGTTCTACTTGTCGAAAGTTACAAACAATTAGCGTTAAGGGATTAACAATGGGGATCGTAGTTTACTTAAACTTGAAGGACAAAAAATTGGCGAATTGTACTGTTTGGATGCTTTGCATATATGTTTCTTAGACTATATAGAAGCAATATATACAATGATTTCAACCGTCTACCTATTTCATTCATTGTTCTACTTGCCGAAATTTACAAATAATTTCCTTTAAAGGATTAACAATGGGGCTCGTAGTTCACTTAAACTTGAAGAGCAAAAAATTGGCGAATTGTACTGTTTGGACGCTTTGCATATATGTTTCTTGGACTATATAGAAGCAATATATACAATGATTTCAACAGTCTACCTGTTCCATTCATTGTTCTACTTGTCGAAATTTACAAATAATTTCCGATAAAGGATTAACAATGGGGCTCATTATTCACTTAAACTTGTAGAACAAAAAATTGGCGAATTGTACTGTTTGGATGCTTTGCATATATGTTTCGTAGACTATATAGAAGCAATATATACAATGATTTCAACCGTCTACGTGTTCCAATCATTGTTCTACTTGTCGAAATTTACAAATAATTTCCTTTAAAGGATTAACAATGGGGCTCGTTGTTCACTTAAACTTGAAGAACAAAAAATTGGCGAATGGTACTGTTTGGATGCTTTGCATATATGTTTCTTAGACTATATAGAAGCAATATATACAATGATTTCAACCGTCTACCTATTCCATTCATTGTTCTACTTGCCGAAATTTACAAATAATTTCCTTTAAAGGATTAACAATGGGGCTCGTAGTTCACTTAAACTTGAAGAGCAAAAAATTGACGAATTGTACTGTTTGGATGCTTTGCATATATGTTTCTTAGACTATATAGAAGCAATATATACAATGATTTCAACCGTCTGCCTGTTCCATTCATTGTTCTACTTGTCGAAAGTTACAAACAATTAGCGTTAAGGGATTAACAATGGGGATCGTAGTTTACTTAAACTTGAAGGACAAAAAATTGGCGAATTGTACTGTTTGGATGCTTTGCATATATGTTTCTTAGACTATATAGAAGCAATATATACAATGATTTCAACCGTCTACCTATTTCATTCATTGTTCTACTTGCCGAAATTTACAAATAATTTCCTTTAAAGGATTAACAATGGGGCTCGTAGTTCACTTAAACTTGAAGAGCAAAAAATTGGCGAATTGTACTGTTTGGACGCTTTGCATATATGTTTCTTGGACTATATAGAAGCAATATATACAATGATTTCAACAGTCTACCTGTTCCATTCATTGTTCTACTTGTCGAAATTTACAAATAATTTCCTTTAAAGGATTAACAATGGGGCTCGTAGTTCACTTAAACTTGAAGAGCAAAAAATTGACGAATTGTACTGTTTGGATGCTTTGCATATATGTTTCTCATACTATATAGAAGCAATATATACAAAGATTTCAACCGTCTACCTGTTCCATTCATTGTTCTACTTGTCGAAAGTTACAAATAATTTCCTTTAAAGGATTAACAATGGGGCTCGTTGTTCACTTAAACTTGAAGAACAAAAAATTGGCGAATGGTACTGTTTGAATGCTTTGCATATATGTTTCTTAGACTATATAGAAGCAATATATACAATGATTTCAACCGTCTACCTATTCCATTCATTGTTCTACTTGCCGAAATTTACAAATAATTACCGATAAAGGATTAACCATTGGGGCTCATTGTTCACTTAAACTTGAAGAACAAAAAATTGGCGAATTGTACTGTTTGGATGCTTTGCATATATGTTTCTTAGACTATATAGAAGCAATATATACACAGATTTCAACCGTCTACCTGTTCCATTCATTTTTCTACTTGTCGAAAGTTACAAATAATTTCCTTTAAAGGATTAACAATGGGGCTCATTGTTCACTTAAACTTGAAGAACAAAAAATTCGCGAATTGTAATGTTTGGATGCTTTGCATATATGTTTCTTAGACGATATAGAAGCAATATATACAATGATTTCAACAGTCTACCTGTTCCATTCATTGTTCTACTTGTCTAAAGTTACAAATAATTTCCGATTAAGGATTAACAATGGGTCTCATTGTTCACTTAAACTTGAAGAACAAAAAATTGGCGAATGGTACTGTTTGGATGCTTTGCATATATGTTTCTTAGACTATATGGAAGCAATATATACAAAGATTTCAACCGTCTACGTGTTCCATTCATTGTTCTACTTGTCGAAAGTTACAAATAATTTCCTTTAAAGGATTAACAATGGGGCTCATTGTTCACTTAAACTTGAAGAACAAAAAATTGACGAATTGTACTGTTTGGATGCTTTGCATATATGTTTCTCATACTATATAGAAGCAATATATACAAAGATTTCAACCGTCTACGTGTTCCATTCATTGTTCTACTTGTCGAAAGTTACAAATAATTTCCTTTAAAGGATTAACAATGGGGCTCATTGTTCACTTAAACTTGAAGAACAAAAAATTCGCGAATTGTAATGTTTGGATGCTTTGCATATATGTTTCTTAGACGATATGGAAGCAATATATACAAAGATTTCAACCGTCTGTGTGTTCCAATCATTGTTCTACTTGTAGAAAGTTACAATTAATTTCCGTTAAAGGATTAACAATGGGACTCGTAGATCACTTAAACTTGAAGAACGAAAAATTGGCGAATTGTACTATTTGGATGCTTTGTATATATGTTTCGTAGGCTATATAGAAGCAATATATACAATGATTTCAACCGTCTACATGATCCATTCATTGTTCTACTTGTCGAAATTTACAAATAATTTCCTTTAAAGGATTAACAATGGGGCTCGTAGTTCACTTAAACTTGAAGAACAAAAAATTGGCGAATTGTAATTTTGGATGCTTTGCATATATGTTTCTTAGACTATTTAGAAGCAATATATAGAAAGATTTCACCCGTCTACCTGTACTATTCATTGTTCTACTTGTCGAAAGTTACAAATAATTTCCGTTAAGGGATAAACAATGGGGATCGTTGGTTACTTAAACTTGAAGAACAAAAAATTGGCGAATGGTACTGTTTGGATGCTTTGCATATATGTTTCTTAGACTATATGGAAGCAATATATACAAAGATTTCAACCGTCTACCTGATCCATTCATTGTTCTACTTGTCGAAAATTACAAATAATTTCCGATAAAGGATTAACCATTGGGGCTCATTGTTCGCTTAAACTTGAAGAACATAAAATTGGCGAATGGTACTGTTTGGATGCTTTGCGTACATGTTTCTTAGATTATATGGAAGCAATATATACAAAGATTTCAACCGACTACGTGTTCCAATCATTGTTCTACTTTTCGAAATTTACAAATAATTTCCTTTAAAGAATTAACAATGGGGCTCGCTGTTCACTTAAACTTGAAGATCAAAAAATTGGCGAATGTCACTGTTTAGATGCTTTGCATATAGGTTTCTTAGACTATATAGAAGCAATATATACAAAGATTTCAACCGTCTACCTGTTCCATTCATTGTTCTACTTGTCGAAATTTACACATAATTTCCTTTAAAGGATTAACAATGGGGCTCGTTGTTCACTTAAACTTGAAGAACAATAAATTGGCGAATTGTACTGTTTGGATGCTTTGCATATATGTTTGTTAGACTATATAGAAGCAATATATACAAAGATTTCAACCGTCTACCTGTTCCATTCATTGTTCTACTTGTCGAAAGTTACAAATAATTTCCGATAAAGGATTAACCATTGGGGCTCATTGTTCACTTAAACTTGAAGAACAAAAAATTGGCGAATTGTACTGTTTGGATGCTTTGCATATATGTTTCTTAGACTATATAGAAGTAATATATACAAAGATTTCAACCGTCTACCTGTTGCATTCATTGTTCTACTTGTCGAAAGTTACAAATAATTTCCGATAAAGGATTAACAATGGGTCTCATTGTTCACTTAAACTTGAAGAACAAAAAATTGGCGAATGGTACTGTTTGGATGCTTTGCATATATGTTTCTTAGACTATATGGAAGCAATATATACAAAGATTTCAACCGTCTACGTGTTCCAATCATTGTTCTACTTGTCGAAATTTACAAATAATTTCCTTTAAAGGATTAACAATGGGGCTCGTAGTTCACTTAAACTTGAAGAGCAAAAAATTGACGAATTGTACTGTTTGGATGCTTTGCATATATGTTTCTCATACTATATAGAAGCAATATATACAAAGATTTCAACCGTCTACCTGTTCCATTCATTGTTCTACTTGTCGAAAGTTACAAATAATTTCCTTTAAAGGATTAACAATGGGGCTCGTTGTTCACTTAAACTTGAAGAACAAAAAATTGGCGAATGGTACTGTTTGAATGCTTTGCATATATGTTTCTTAGACTATATAGAAGCAATATATACAATGATTTCAACCGTCTACCTATTCCATTCATTGTTCTACTTGCCGAAATTTACAAATAATTACCGATAAAGGATTAACCATTGGGGCTCATTGTTCACTTAAACTTGAAGAACAAAAAATTGGCGAATTGTACTGTTTGGATGCTTTGCATATATGTTTCTTAGACTATATAGAAGCAATATATACACAGATTTCAACCGTCTACCTGTTCCATTCATTTTTCTACTTGTCGAAAGTTACAAATAATTTCCTATAAAGGATTAACAATGGGGCTCATTGTTCACTTAAACTTGAAGAACAAAAAATTCGCGAATTGTAATGTTTGGATGCTTTGCATATATGTTTCTTAGACGATATAGAAGCAATATATACAATGATTTCAACAGTCTACCTGTTCCATTCATTGTTCTACTTGTCTAAAGTTACAAATAATTTCCGATTAAGGATTAACAATGGGTCTCATTGTTCACTTAAACTTGAAGAACAAAAAATTGGCGAATGGTACTGTTTGGATGCTTTGCATATATGTTTCTTAGACTATATGGAAGCAATATTCTCAAAGATTTCAACCGTCTACGTGTTCCAATCATTGTTCTACTTGTCGAAATTTACAAATAATTTCCTTTAAAGGATTAACAATGGGGCTCGTAGTTCACTTAAACTTGAAGAGCAAAAAATTGACGAATTGTACTGTTTGGATGCTTTGCATATATGTTTCTCATACTATATAGAAGCAATATATACAAAGATTTCAACCGTCTACCTGTTCCATTCATTGTTCTACTTGTCGAAAGTTACAAATAATTTCCTTTAAAGGATTAACAATGGGGCTCATTGTTCACTTAAACTTGAAGAACAAAAAATTCGCGAATTGTAATGTTTGGATGCTTTGCATATATGTTTCTTAGACGATATGGAAGCAATATATACAAAGATTTCAACCGTCTGTGTGTTCCAATCATTGTTCTACTTGTAGAAAGTTACAATTAATTTCCGTTAAAGGATTAACAATGGGACTCGTAGATCACTTAAACTTGAAGAACGAAAAATTGGCGAATTGTACTATTTGGATGCTTTGCATATATGTTTCGTAGGCTATATAGAAGCAATATATACAATGATTTCAACCGTCTACATGATCCATTCATTGTTCTACTTGTCGAAATTTACAAATAATTTCCTTTAAAGGATTAACAATGGGGCTCGTAGTTCACTTAAACTTGAAGAACAAAAAATTGGCGAATTGTAATTTTGGATGCTTTGCATATATGTTTCTTAGAATATTTAGAAGCAATATATAGAAAGATTTCACCCGTCTACCTGTACTATTCATTGTTCTACTTGTCGAAAGTTACAAATAATTTCCGTTAAGGGATAAACAATGGGGATCGTTGGTTACTTAAACTTGAAGAACAAAAAATTGGCGAATGGTACTGTTTGAATGCTTTGCATATATGTTTCTTAGACTATATGGAAGCAATATATACAAAGATTTCAACCGTCTACCTGATCCATTCATTGTTCTACTTGTCGAAAATTACAAATAATTTCCGATAAAGGATTAACCATTGGGGCTCATTGTTCACTTAAACTTGAAGAACATAAAATTGGCGAATGGTACTGTTTGGATGCTTTGCGTACATGTTTCTTAGACTATATGGAAGCAATATATACAAAGATTTCAACCGACTACGTGTTCCAATCATTGTTCTACTTGTCGAAATTTACAAATAATTTCCTTTAAAGGATTAACAATGGGGCTTGTTGTTCACTTAAACTTGAAGAACAAAAAATTGGCGAATGGTACTGTTTGGATGCTTTGCATATATGTTTCTTAGACTATATGGAAGCAATATATACAAAGATTTCAACCGTCTACGTGTTCCAATCATTGTTCTACTTGTCGAAATTTACAAATAATTTCCTTTAAAGGATTAACAATGGGGCTCGTTGTTCACTTAAACTTGAAGAACAAAAAATTGGCGAATGGTACTGTTTGGATGCTTTGCATATATGTTTCTTAGACTATATAGAAGCAATATATACAATGATTTCAACCGTCTACCTATTCCATTCATTGTTCTACTTGCCGAAATTTACAAATAATTTCCTTTAAAGGATTAACAATGGGGCTCGTAGTTCACTTAAACTTGAAGAGCAAAAAATTGACGAATTGTACTGTTTGGATGCTTTGCATATATGTTTCTTAGACTATATAGAAGCAATATATACAATGATTTCAACCGTCTGCCTGTTCCATTCATTGTTCTACTTGTCGAAAGTTACAAACAATTAGCGTTAAGGGATTAACAATGGGGATCGTAGTTTACTTAAACTTGAAGGACAAAAAATTGGCGAATTGTACTGTTTGGATGCTTTGCATATATGTTTCTTAGACTATATAGAAGCAATATATACAATGATTTCAACCGTCTACCTATTTCATTCATTGTTCTACTTGCCGAAATTTACAAATAATTTCCTTTAAAGGATTAACAATGGGGCTCGTAGTTCACTTAAACTTGAAGAGCAAAAAATTGGCGAATTGTACTGTTTGGACGCTTTGCATATATGTTTCTTGGACTATATAGAAGCAATATATACAATGATTTCAACAGTCTACCTGTTCCATTCATTGTTCTACTTGTCGAAATTTACAAATAATTTCCGATAAAGGATTAACAATGGGGCTCATTATTCACTTAAACTTGTAGAACAAAAAATTGGCGAATTGTACTGTTTGGATGCTTTGCATATATGTTTCGTAGACTATATAGAAGCAATATATACAATGATTTCAACCGTCTACGTGTTCCAATCATTGTTCTACTTGTCGAAATTTACAAATAATTTCCTTTAAAGGATTAACAATGGGGCTCGTTGTTCACTTAAACTTGAAGAACAAAAAATTGGCGAATGGTACTGTTTGGATGCTTTGCATATATGTTTCTTAGACTATATAGAAGCAATATATACAATGATTTCAACCGTCTACCTATTCCATTCATTGTTCTACTTGCCGAAATTTACAAATAATTTCCTTTAAAGGATTAACAATGGGGCTCGTAGTTCACTTAAACTTGAAGAGCAAAAAATTGACGAATTGTACTGTTTGGATGCTTTGCATATATGTTTCTTAGACTATATAGAAGCAATATATACAATGATTTCAACCGTCTGCCTGTTCCATTCATTGTTCTACTTGTCGAAAGTTACAAACAATTAGCGTTAAGGGATTAACAATGGGGATCGTAGTTTACTTAAACTTGAAGGACAAAAAATTGGCGAATTGTACTGTTTGGATGCTTTGCATATATGTTTCTTAGACTATATAGAAGCAATATATACAATGATTTCAACCGTCTACCTATTTCATTCATTGTTCTACTTGCCGAAATTTACAAATAATTTCCTTTAAAGGATTAACAATGGGGCTCGTAGTTCACTTAAACTTGAAGAGCAAAAAATTGGCGAATTGTACTGTTTGGACGCTTTGCATATATGTTTCTTGGACTATATAGAAGCAATATATACAATGATTTCAACAGTCTACCTGTTCCATTCATTGTTCTACTTGTCGAAATTTACAAATAATTTCCGATAAAGGATTAACAATGGGGCTCATTATTCACTTAAACTTGTAGAACAAAAAATTGGCGAATTGTACTGTTTGGATGCTTTGCATATATGTTTCGTAGACTATATAGAAGCAATATATACAATGATTTCAACCGTCTATATGATCCATTCATTGTTCTACTTGCCGAAATTTACAAATAATTTCCTTTAAAGGATTAACAATGGGGCTCGTAGTTCACTTAAACTTGAAGAGCAAAAAATTGACGAATTGTACTGTTTGGATGCTTTGCATATATGTTTCTTAGATTATATAGAAGCAATATATACAAAGATTTCAACCGTCGACCTGTTCCATTCACTGTTCTACTTGTCGAAAGTTACAAATAATTTCCGATAAAGGATTAACAATGGGGCTCATTGTTCACTTAAACTTGAAGAACAAAAAATTGGCGAATGGTACTGTTTAGATGCTTTGCATATACGGTTCTTAGACTATATAGAAGTAACATATACAAAGATTTCAACCGTCTACCTGTTCTATTCATTGTTCTACTTGTAGAAAGTTACAAATAATTTCCGATAAAGGATTAACAATGGGGCTCATTGTTCACTTAAACTTGAAGAACAAAAAATTGGCGAATGGTACTGTTTGGATGCTTTGCATATATGTTTCTTAGACTATATGGAAGCAATATATACAAAGATTTCAACCGTCTACGTGTTCCAATCATTGTTCTACTTGTCGAAATTTACAAATAATTTCCTTTAAAGGATTAACAATGGGGCTCGTAGTTCACTTAAACATGAAGAACAAAAAATTGGCGAATTGTAATTTTGGATGCTTTGCATATATGTTTCTTAGACTATATGGAAGCAATATATACAAAGATTTCAACCGTCTACCTGATCCATTCATTGTTCTACTTGTCGAAAATTACAAATAATTTCCGATAAAGGATTAACCATTGGGGCTCATTGTTCACTTAAACTTGAAGAACATAAAATTGGCGAATGTCACTGTTTAGATGCTTTGCATATAGGTTTCTTAGACTATATAGAAGCAACATATACAAATATTTCAACCGTCTACCTGTTCCATTCATTGTTCTACTTGTAGAAAGTTACAAATAATTTCCATTTCATGATTATCAATGGGGCTCGCTGTTCACTTAAACTTGAAGATCAAAAAATTGGCGATTGTTACTGTTTAGATGCTTTGCATATAGGTTTCTTAGACTATATAGAAGCAATATATACAAAGATTTCAACCGTCTACCTGTTCCATTCATTGTTCTACTTGTCGAAATTTACACATAATTTCCTTTAAAGGATTAACAATGGGGCTCGTTGTTCACTTAAACTTGAAGAACAAAAAATTGGCGAATGGTACTGTTTGGATGCTTTGCATATATGTTTCTTAGACTATATAGAAGCAATATATACAATGATTTCAACCGTCTACCTATTCCATTCATTGTTCTACTTGCCGAAATTTACAAATAATTTCCTTTAAAGGATTAACAATGGGGCTCGTAGTTCACTTAAACTTGAAGAGCAAAAAATTGACGAATTGTACTGTTTGGATGCTTTGCATGTACGTTTCTTATACTATATAGAAGCAATATATACAAAGATTTCAACCGTCTACCTGTTCCATTCATTGTTCTACTTGTCGAAAGTTACAAATAATTTCCGTTAAGGGATTAACAATGGGGATCGTAGTTTACTTAAACTTGAAGAACAAAAAATTGGCGAATTGTACTGTTTGGATGCTTTGCATGTACGTTTCTTATACTATATAGAAGCAATATATACAAAGATTTCAACCGTCTACCTGTTCCATTCATTGTTCTACTTGTCGAAAGTTACAAATAATTTCCGATAAAGGATTAACCATTGGGGCTCATTGTTCACTTAAACTTGAAGACCAAAAAATTGGCGAATGGTACTGTTTGGATGCTTTGCGTACATGTTTCTTAGACTATATGGAAGCAATATATACAAAGATTTCAACCGTCTACGTGTTCCAATCATTGTTCTACTTGTCGAAATTTACACATAATTTCCTTTAAAGGATTAACAATTGGGCTCGTTGTTCACTTAAACTTGAAGAACAATAAATTGGCGAATTGTACTGTTTGGATGCTTTGCATATATGTTTCTTAGACTATATAGAAGTAATATATACAAAGATTTCAACCGTCTACCTGTTCCATTCTTTGTTCTACTTGTCGAAAGTTACAAATAATTTCCGATAAAGGATTAACAATGGGTCTCATTGTTCACTTAAACTTGAAGAACAAAAAATTGGCGAATGGTACTGTTTGGATGCTTTGCATATATGTTTCTTAGACTATATAGAAGCAATATATACAAAGATTTCAACCGTCTACCTGTTCCATTCATTGTTCTACTTGTCGAAAGTTACAAATAATTTCCGATAAAGGATTAACAATTGGGGCTCATTGTTCACTTAAACTTGAAGAACAAAAAATTGGCGAATTGTACTGTTTGGATGCTTTGCATATATGTTTCTTAGACTATATAGAAGCAATATATACAAAGATTTCAACCGTCTACCTATTCCATTCATTGTTCTACTTGTCGAAAGTTACAAATAATTTCCGATAAAGGATTAACCATTGGGGCTCATTGTTCACTTAAACTTGAAGAACAAAAAATTGGCGAATTGTACTGTTTGGATGCCTTGCATATATGTTTCTTAGACTATATAGAAGCATTATATACAAAGATTTCAACCGTCTACCTATTCCATTCATTGTTCTACTTGTCGAAAGTTACAAATAATTTCCTTTAAAGGATTAACAATGGGGCTCGTCGTTCACTTAAACTTGAAGAGCAAAAAATTGTCGAATTGTACTGTTTGGATGCTTTGCATATATGTTTCTTAGACTTTATAGAAGCAATATATACAAAGATTTCAACCGGCTACCTGTTCAATTCATTGTTCTACTTGTCGCAAGTTACAAATAATTTCCGTTAAAGTATTAACAATGGGGCTCGTAGTTCACTTAAACATGAAGAACAAAAAATTGGCGAATGGTACTGTTTGGATGCTTTGCATATATGTTTCTTATACTATATAGAAGCAATATATACAAAGATTTCAACCGTCTACCTGTTCCATTCAATGTTCTACTTGTCGAAAGTTACAAATAATTTCCGATAAAGGATTAACAATGGGGCTCATTGTTCACTTAAACTTGAAGAACAAAAAATTGGCGAATGGTACTGTTTGGATGCTTTGCATATATGTTTCTTAGATTATATAGAAGCAATATATACAAAGATTTCAACCGTCTACCTGTTCCATTCATTGTTCTACTTGTCGAAATTTACAAATAATTTCCTTTGAAGGATTAACAATGGGGCTCGTAGTTCACTTAAACTTGAAGAACAAAAAATTGGCGAATGGTACTGTTTGGATGCTTTGCGTACATGTTTCTTAGACTATATGGAAGCAATATATACAAAGATTTCAACCGTCTACGTGTTCCAATCATTGTTCTACTTGTCGAAATTTACAAATAATTTCCTTTAAAGGATTAACAATGGGGCTCGTTGTTCACTTAAACTTGAAGAACAAAAAATTGCGAATGGTACTGTTTGGATGCTTTGCATATATGTTTCTTAGACTATATAGAAGCAATATATACATTGATTTCAACCGGCTACCTGTTCCAATCATTGTTCTACTTGTCGAAATTTACAAATAATTTCCTTTAAAGGATTAACAATGGGGCGCGTAGTTCACTTAAACTTGAAGAACAAAAAATTGGCGAATTGTACTGTTTGGATGCTTTGCATATATGTTTCTTAGACTATTTAGAAGCAATATATAGAAAGATTACACCCGTCTACCTGTACTATTCATTGTTCTACTTGTAGAAAGTTACAAATAATTTCCATTTCATGATTATCAATGGGGCTCGCTGTTCACTTAAACTTGAAGATCAAAAAATTGGCGAATGGTACTGTTTGGATGCTTTGCGTACATGTTTCTTAGACTATATGGAAGCAATATATACAAAGATTTCAACCGTCTGCGTGTTCCAATCATTGTTCTACTCGTCGAAATTTACAAATAATTTCCTTTAAAGGATTAACAATGGGGCTCGTTGTTCACTTAAACTTGAAGTACAAAAAATTGGCGAATGGTACTGTTTTGATGCTTTGCATATATGTTTCTTAGTCTATATGGAAGCAATATATACAAAGATTTCAACCGTCTACGTGTTCCAATCATTGTTCTACTTGTAGAAAGTTACAATTAATTGCCGTTAAAGGATTAACAATGGGGCTCGTAGTTCACTTAAACTTGAAGAACAAAAAATTGGCGAATTGTACTGTTTGGATGCTTTGCATATATGTTTCGTAGACTATATAGAAGCAATATATACAATGATTTCAACCGTCTACATGATCCATTCATTGTTCTACTTGTCGAAATTTACAAATAATTTCCTTTAAAGGATTGACAATGGGGCTCGTAGTTCACTTAAACTTGAAGAACAAAAAATTCGCGAATTGTAATGTTTGGATGCTTTGCATATATGTTTCTTAGACGATATGGAAGCAATATATACAAAGATTTCAACCGTCTGTGTGTTCCAATCATTGTTCTACTTGTAGAAAGTTACAATTAATTTCCTTTAAAGGATTAACAATGGGACTCGTAGATCACTTAAACTTGAAGAACGAAAAATTGGCGAATTGTACTATTTGGATGCTTTGCATATATGTTCCTTAGACTATATGGAAGCAATATATACAAAGATTTCAACCGTCTACGTGTTCCAATCATTGTTCTACTTGTCGAAATTTACAAATAATTTCCTTTAAAGGATTAACAATGGGGCTCGTTGTTCACTTAAACTTGAAGAACAAAAAATTGCGAATGGTACTGTTTGGATGCTTTGCATATATGTTTCTTAGACTATATAGAAGCAATATATACATTGCTTTCAACCGGCTACCTGTTCCAATCATTGTTCTACTTGTCGAAATTTACAAATAATTTCCTTTAAAGGATTAACAATGGGGCGCGTAGTTCACTTAAACTTGAAGAACAAAAAATTGGCGAATTGTACTGTTTGGATGCTTTGCATATATGTTTCTTAGACTATTTAGAAGCAATATATAGAAAGATTACACCCGTCTACCTGTACTATTCATTGTTCTACTTGTAGAAAGTTACAAATAATTTCCATTTCATGATTATCAATGGGGCTCGCTGTTCACTTAAACTTGAAGATCAAAAAATTGGCGAATGGTACTGTTTGGATGCTTTGCGTACATGTTTCTTAGACTATATGGAAGCAATATATACAAAGATTTCAACCGTCTGCGTGTTCCAATCATTGTTCTACTTGTCGAAATTTACAAATAATTTCCTTTAAAGGATTAACAATGGGGCTCGTTGTTCACTTAAACTTGAAGTACAAAAAATTGGCGAATGGTACTGTTTGGATGCTTTGCATATATGTTTCTTAGTCTATATGGAAGCAATATATACAAAGATTTCAACCGTCTACGTGTTCCAATCATTGTTCTACTTGTAGAAAGTTACAATTAATTGCCGTTAAAGGATTAACAATGGGGCTCGTAGTTCACTTAAACTTGAAGAACAAAAAATTGGCGAATTGTACTGTTTGGATGCTTTGCATATATGTTTCGTAGACTATATAGAAGCAATATATACAATGATTTCAACCGTCTACATGATCCATTCATTGTTCTACTTGTCGAAATTTACAAATAATTTCCTTTAAAGGATTGACAATGGGGCTCGTAGTTCACTTAAACTTGAAGAACAAAAAATTCGCGAATTGTAATGTTTGGATGCTTTGCATATATGTTTCTTAGACGATATGGAAGCAATATATACAAAGATTTCAACCGTCTGTGTGTTCCAATCATTGTTCTACTTGTAGAAAGTTACAATTAATTTCCGTTAAAGATTAACAATGGGGCTCGTAGTTCACTTAAACTTGAAGAACAAAAAATTGGCGAATTGTACTGTTTGGATGCTTTGCATATATGTTTCTTATACTATATAGAAGCAATATATACATAGATTTCAACCGTCTACCTGTTCCATTCACTGTTCTACTTGTCGAATGTTACAAATAATTTCCGTTAAGGGATTAACAATGGGGCTCGTAGTTCACTTAATCTTGAAGAACAAAAAATTGGCGAATGGTACTGTTTGGATGCTTTGCATATATGTTTCTTAGATTATATAGAAGCAATATATACAAAGATTTCAACCGTCTACCTGTTCCATTCATTGTTCTACTTGTCGAAATTTACAAATAATTTCCTTTGAAGGATTAACAATGGGGCTCGTAGTTCACTTAAACTTGAAGAACAAAAAATTGGCGAATGGTACTGTTTGGATGCTTTGCATATATGTTTCTTATACTATATAGAAGCAATATATACAAAGATTTCAACCGTCTACCTGTTCCATTCAATGTTCTACTTGTCGAAAGTTACAAATAATTTCCGATAAAGGATTAACAATGGGGCTCATTGTTCACTTAAACTTGAAGAACAAAAAATTGGCGAATGGTACTGTTTGGATGCTTTGCATATATGTTTCTTATACTATATAGAAGCAATATATACAAAGATTTCAACCGTCTACCTGTTCCATTCATTGTTCTACTTGTCGAAATTTACAAATAATTTCCTTTGAAGGATTAACAATGGGACTCGTAGATCACTTAAACTTGAAGAACGAAAAATTGGCGAATTGTACTATTTGGATGCTTTGCATATATGTTTCGTAGGCTATATAGAAGCAATATATACAATGATTTCAACCGTCTACATGATCCATTCATTGTTCTACTTGTCGAAATTTACAAATAATTTCCTTTAAAGGATTAACAATGGGGCTCGTAGTTCACTTAAACTTGAAGAACAAAAAATTGGCGAATTGTAATTTTGGATGCTTTGCATATATGTTTCTTAGACTATTTAGAAGCAATATATAGAAAGATTTCACCCGTCTACCTGTACTATTCATTGTTCTACTTGTCGAAAGTTACAAATAATTTCCGTTAAGGGATAAACAATGGGGATCGTTGGTTACTTAAACTTGAAGAACAAAAAATTGGCGAATGGTACTGTTTGGATGCTTTGCATATATGTTTCTTAGACTATATGGAAGCAATATATACAAAGATTTCAACCGTCTACCTGATCCATTCATTGTTCTACTTGTCGAAAATTACAAATAATTTCCGATAAAGGATTAACCATTGGGGCTCATTGTTCACTTAAACTTGAAGAACATAAAATTGGCGAATGGTACTGTTTGGATGCTTTGCGTACATGTTTCTTAGACTATATGGAAGCAATATATATAAAGATTTCAACCGACTACGTGTTCCAATCATTGTTCTACTTTTCGAAATTTACAAATAATTTCCTTTAAAGAATTAACAATGGGGCTCGCTGTTCACTTAAACTTGAAGATCAAAAATTTGGCGAATGTCACTGTTTAGATTCTTTGCATATATGTTTCTTAGATTATATAGAAGCAATATATACAAAGATTTCAACCGTCTACCTGTTCCATTCATTGTTCTACTTGTCGAAATTTACAAATAATTTCCTTTGAAGGATTAACAATGGGGCTCGTAGTTCACTTAAACTTGAAGAACAAAAAATTGACAAATTGTACTGTTTGGATGCTTTGCATATATGTTTCTCATACTATATAGAAGCAATATATACAAAGATTTCAACCGTCTACCTGTTCCATTCATTGTTCTACTTGTCGAAAGTTACAAATAATTTCCGTTAAGGGATTAACAATGGGGATCGTAGTTTACTTAAACTTGAAGAACGAACAAAAAATTGGCGAATTGTACTGTTTGGATGCTTTGCATATATGTTTCTTATACTATATAGAAGCAATATATACATAGATTTCAACCGTCTACCTGTTCCATTCACTGTTCTACTTGTCGAATGATACAAATAATTTCCGTTAAGGGATTAACAATGGGGCTCGTAGTTCACTTAATCTTGAAGAACAAAAAATTGGCGAATGGTACTGTTTGGATGCTTTGCATATATGTTTCTTATACTATATAGAAGCAATATATACAAAGATTTGAACCGTCTACCTGTTCCATTCAATGTTCTACTTGTCGAAAGTTACAAATAATTTCCGATAAAGGATTAACAATGGGGCTCATTGTTCACTTTAACTTGAAGAACAAAAAATTGGCGAATGGTACTGTTTGGATGCTTTGCATATATGTTTCTTAGACTATATGGAAGCAATATATACAAAGATTTCAACCGTCTGTGTATTCCAATCATTGTTCTACTTGTAGAATGTTACAATTAATTTCCGTTAAAGATTAACAATGGGGCTCGTAGTTCACTTAAACTTGAAGAACAAAAAATTGGCGAATTGTACTGTTTGGATGCTTTGCATATATGTTTCGTAGGCTATATAGAAGCAATATATACAATGATTTCAACCGTCTACATGATCCATTCATTGTTCTACTTGTCGAAATTTACAAATAATTTCCTTTAAAGGATTAACAATGGGGCTCGTAGTTCACTTAAACTTGAAGAACAAAAAATTGGCGAATTGTAATTTTGGATGCTTTGCATATATGTTTCTCATACTATATAGAAGCAATATATACAAAGATTTCAACCGTCTACCTGTTCCATTCATTGTTCTACTTGTCGAAAGTTACAAATAATTTCCTTTAAAGGATTAACAATGGGGCTCATTGTTCACTTAAACTTGAAGAACAAAAAATTCGCGAATTGTAATGTTTGGATGCTTTGCATATATGTTTCTTAGACGATATGGAAGCAATATATACAAAGATTTCAACCGTCTGTGTGTTCCAATCATTGTTCTACTTGTAGAAAGTTACAATTAATTTCCGTTAAAGGATTAACAATGGGACTCGTAGATCACTTAAACTTGAAGAACGAAAAATTGGCGAATTGTACTATTTGGATGCTTTGCATATATGTTTCGTAGGCTATATAGAAGCAATATATACAATGATTTCAACCGTCTACATGATCCATTCATTGTTCTACTTGTCGAAATTTACAAATAATTTCCTTTAAAGGATTAACAATGGGGCTCGTAGTTCACTTAAACTTGAAGAACAAAAAATTGGCGAATTGTAATTTTGGATGCTTTGCATATATGTTTCTTAGACTATTTAGAAGCAATATATAGAAAGATTTCACCCGTCTACCTGTACTATTCATTGTTCTACTTGTCGAAAGTTACAAATAATTTCCGTTAAGGGATAAACAATGGGGATCGTTGGTTACTTAAACTTGAAGAACAAAAAATTGGCGAATGGTACTGTTTGGATGCTTTGCATATATGTTTCTTAGACTATATGGAAGCAATATATACAAAGATTTCAACCGTCTACCTGATCCATTCATTGTTCTACTTGTCGAAAATTACAAATAATTTCCGATAAAGGATTAACCATTGGGGCTCATTGTTCACTTAAACTTGAAGAACATAAAATTGGCGAATGGTACTGTTTGGATGCTTTGCGTACATGTTTCTTAGACTATATGGAAGCGATATATATAAAGATTTCAACCGACTACGTGTTCCAATCATTGTTCTACTTTTCGAAATTTACAAATAATTTCCTTTAAAGAATTAACAATGGGGCTCGCTGTTCACTTAAACTTGAAGATCAAAAATTTGGCGAATGTCACTGTTTAGATGCTTTGCATATAGGTTTCTTAGACTATATAGAAGCAACATATACAAATATTTCAACCGTCTACCTGTTCTGTTCATTGTTCTACTTGTAGAAAGTTACAAATAATTTCCATTTCATGATTATCAATGGGGCTCGCTGTTCACTTAAACTTGAAGATCAAAAAATTGGCGATTGTTACTGTTTAGATGCTTTGCATATAGGTTTCTTAGACTATATAGAAGCAATATATACATAGATTTCAACCGTCTACCTGTTCCATTCCTTGTTCTACTTGTCGAAATTTACACATAATTTCCTTTAAAGGATTAACAATGGGGCTCGTTGTTCACTTAAACTTGAAGAACAAAAAATTGCGAATGGTACTGTTGGATGCTTTGCATATATGTTTCTTAGACTATATAGAAGCAATATATACATTGATTTCAACCGGCTACCTGTTCCAATCATTGTTCTACTTGTCGAAATTTACAAATAATTTCCTTTAAAGGATTAACAATGGGGCGCGTAGTTCACTTAAACTTGAAGAACAAAAAATTGGCGAATTTTACTGTTTGGATGCTTTGCATATATGTTTCTTAGACTATTTAGAAGCAATATATAGAAAGATTACACCCGTCTACCTGTACTATTCATTGTTCTACTTGTAGAAAGTTACAAATAATTTCCATTTCATGATTATCAATGGGGCTCGCTGTTCACTTAAACTTGAAGATCAAAAAATTGGCGAATGGTACTGTTT
The DNA here is from genome assembly GCA_963989415.1 of Cerceris ruficornis. Taxonomy (NCBI): domain Eukaryota; kingdom Metazoa; phylum Arthropoda; class Insecta; order Hymenoptera; family Crabronidae; genus Cerceris; species Cerceris ruficornis. The sequence goes on along the minus strand of CAXDIW010000024.1, from coordinate 165,033 downwards.
GGATGCTTTGCGTACATGTTTCTTAGACTATATGGAAGCAATATATACAAAGATTTCAACCGTCTGCGTGTTCCAATCATTGTTCTACTTGTCGAAATTTACAAATAATTTCCTTTAAAGGATTAACAATGGGGCTCGTTGTTCACTTAAACTTGAAGTACAAAAAATTGGCGAATGGTACTGTTTGGATGCTTTGCATATATGTTTCTTAGTCTATATGGAAGCAATATATACAAAGATTTCAACCGTCTACGTGTTCCAATCATTGTTCTACTTGTAGAAAGTTACAATTAATTGCCGTTAAAGGATTAACAATGGGGCTCGTAGTTCACTTAAACTTGAAGAACAAAAAATTGGCGAATTGTACTGTTTGGATGCTTTGCATATATGTTTCGTAGACTATATAGAAGCAATATATACAATGATTTCAACCGTCTACATGATCCATTCATTGTTCTACTTGTCGAAATTTACAAATAATTTCCTTTAAAGGATTGACAATGGGGCTCGTAGTTCACTTAAACTTGAAGAACAAAAAATTCGCGAATTGTAATGTTTGGATGCTTTGCATATATGTTTCTTAGACGATATGGAAGCAATATATACAAAGATTTCAACCGTCTGTGTGTTCCAATCATTGTTCTACTTGTAGAAAGTTACAATTAATTTCCGTTAAAGATTAACAATGGGGCTCGTAGTTCACTTAAACTTGAAGAACAAAAAATTGGCGAATTGTACTGTTTGGATGCTTTGCATATATGTTTCTTATACTATATAGAAGCAATATATACATAGATTTCAACCGTCTACCTGTTCCATTCACTGTTCTACTTGTCGAATGTTACAAATAATTTCCGTTAAGGGATTAACAATGGGGCTCGTAGTTCACTTAATCTTGAAGAACAAAAAATTGGCGCATGGTACTGTTTGGATGCTTTGCATATATGTTTCTTAGATTATATAGAAGCAATATATACAAAGATTTCAACCGTCTACCTGTTCCATTCATTGTTCTACTTGTCGAAATTTACAAATAATTTCCTTTGAAGGATTAACAATGGGGCTCGTAGTTCACTTAAACTTGAAGAACAAAAAATTGGCGAATGGTACTGTTTGGATGCTTTGCATATATGTTTCTTATACTATATAGAAGCAATATATACAAAGATTTCAACCGTCTACCTGTTCCATTCAATGTTCTACTTGTCGAAAGTTACAAATAATTTCCGATAAAGGATTAACAATGGGGCTCATTGTTCACTTAAACTTGAAGAACAAAAAATTGGCGAATGGTACTGTTTGGATGCTTTGCATATATGTTTCTTAGATTATATAGAAGCAATATATACAAAGATTTCAACCGTCTACATGTTCCATTCATTGTTCTACTTGTCGAAATTTACAAATAATTTCCTTTGAAGGATTAACAATGGGGCTCGTAGTTCACTTAAACTTGAAGAACAAAAAATTGGCGAATTGTACTGTTTGGATGCTTTGCATATATGTTTCGTAGACTATATAGAAGCAATATATACAATGATTTCAACCGTCTACATGATCCATTCATTGTTCTACTTGTCGAAATTTACAAATAATTTCCTTTAAAGGATTGACAATGGGGCTCGTAGTTCACTTAAACTTGAAGAACAAAAAATTCGCGAATTGTAATGTTTGGATGCTTTGCATATATGTTTCTTAGACGATATGGAAGCAATATATACAAAGATTTCAACCGTCTGTGTGTTCCAATCATTGTTCTACTTGTAGAAAGTTACAATTAATTTCCGTTAAAGATTAACAATGGGGCTCGTAGTTCACTTAAACTTGAAGAACAAAAAATTGGCGAATTGTACTGTTTGGATGCTTTGCATATATGTTTCTTATACTATATAGAAGCAATTTATACATAGATTTCAACCGTCTACCTGTTCCATTCACTGTTCTACTTGTCGAATGTTACAAATAATTTCCGTTAAGGGATTAACAATGGGGCTCGTAGTTCACTTAATCTTGAAGAACAAAAAATTGGCGAATGGTACTGTTTGGATGCTTTGCATATATGTTTCTTAGATTATATAGAAGCAATATATACAAAGATTTCAACCGTCTACCTGTTCCATTCATTGTTCTACTTGTCGAAATTTACAAATAATTTCCTTTGAAGGATTAACAATGGGGCTCGTAGTTCACTTAAACTTGAAGAACAAAAAATTGGCGAATGGTACTGTTTGGATGCTTTGCATATATGTTTCTTATACTATATAGAAGCAATATATACAAAGATTTCAACCGTCTACCTGTTCCATTCAATGTTCTACTTGTCGAAAGTTACAAATAATTTCCGATAAAGGATTAACAATGGGGCTCATTGTTCACTTAAACTTGAAGAACAAAAAATTGGCGAATGGTACTGTTTGGATGCTTTGCATATATGTTTCTTAGATTATATAGAAGCAATATATACAAAGATTTCAACCGTCTACCTGTTCCATTCATTGTTCTACTTGTCGAAATTTACAAATAATTTCCTTTGAAGGATTAACAATGGGGCTCGTAGTTCACTTAAACTTGAAGAACAAAAAATTGACGAATTGTACTGTTTGGATGCTTTGCATATATGTTTCTCATACTATATAGAAGCAATATATACAAAGATTTCAACCGTCTACCTGTTCCATTCATTGTTCTACTTGTCGAAAGTTACAAATAATTTCCGTTAAGGGATTAACAATGGGGATCGTAGTTTACTTAAACTTGAAGAACGAACAAAAAATTGGCGAATTGTACTGTTTGGATGCTTTGCATATATGTTTCTTATACTATATAGAAGCAATATATACATAGATTTCAACCGTCTACCTGTTCCATTCACTGTTCTACTTGTCGAATGTTACAAATAATTTCCGTTAAGGGATTAACAATGGGGCTCGTAGTTCACTTAATCTTGAAGAACACAAAATTGGCGAATGGTACTGTTTGGATGCTTTGCATATATGTTTCTTATACTATATAGAAGCAATATATACAAAGATTTCAACCGTCTACCTGTTCCATTCAATGTTCTACTTGTCGAAAGTAACAAATAATTTCCGTTAAGGATTAACAATGGGGCTCATTGTTCACTTAAACTTGAAGAACAAAAAATTCGCGAATTGTAATGTTTGGATGCTTTGCATATATGTTTCTTAGACGATATGGAAGCAATATATACAAAGATTTCAACCGTCTGTGTGTTCCAATCATTGTTCTACTTGTAGAAAGTTACAATTAATTTCCGTTAAAGATTAACAATGGGGCTCGTCGTTCACTTAAACTTGAAGAACAAAAAATTGGCGAATTGTACTGTTTGGATGCTTTGCATATATGTTTCTTATACTATATAGAAGCAATATATACATAGATTTCAACCGTCTACCTGTTCCATTCACTGTTCTACTTGTCGAATGTTACAAATAATTTCCGTTAAGGGATTAACAATGGGGCTCGTAGTTCACTTAATCTTGAAGAACAAAAAATTGGCGAATGGTACTGTTTGGATGCTTTGCATATATGTTTCTTAGATTATATAGAAGCAATATATACAAAGATTTCAACCGTCTACCTGTTCCATTCATTGTTCTACTTGTCGAAATTTACAAATAATTTCCTTTGAAGGATTAACAATGGGGAACGTAGTTCACTTAAACTTGAAGAACAAAAAATTGGCGAATGGTACTGTTTGGATGCTTTGCATATATGTTTCTTATACTATATAGAAGCAATATATACAAAGATTTCAACCGTCTACCTGTTCCATTCAATGTTCTACTTGTCGAAAGTTACAAATAATTTCCGATAAAGGATTAACAATGGGGCTCATTGTTCACTTAAACTTGAAGAACAAAAAATTGGCGAATGGTACTGTTTGGATGCTTTGCATATATGTTTCTTAGATTATATAGAAGCAATATATACAAAGATTTCAACCGTCTACCTGTTCCATTCATTGTTCTACTTGTCGAAATTTACAAATAATTTCCTTTGAAGGATTAACAATGGGGCTCGTAGTTCACTTAAACTTGAAGAACAAAAAATTGGCGAATTGTACTGTTTGGATGCTTTGCATATATGTTTCGTAGACTATATAGAAGCAATATATACAATGATTTCAACCGTCTACATGATCCATTCATTGTTCTACTTGTCGAAATTTACAAATAATTTCCTTTAAAGGATTGACAATGGGGCTCGTAGTTCACTTAAACTTGAAGAACAAAAAATTCGCGAATTGTAATGTTTGGATGCTTTGCATATATGTTTCTTAGACGATATGGAAGCAATATATACAAAGATTTCAACCGTCTGTGTGTTCCAATCATTGTTCTACTTGTAGAAAGTTACAATTAATTTCCGTTAAACATTAACAATGGGGCTCGTAGTTCACTTAAACTTGAAGAACAAAAAATTGGCGAATTGTACTGTTTGGATGCTTTGCATATATGTTTCTTATACTATATAGAAGCAATATATACATAGATTTCAACCGTCTACCTGTTCCATTCACTGTTCTACTTGTCGAATGTTACAAATAATTTCCGTTAAGGGATTAACAATGGGGCTCGTAGTTCACTTAATCATGAAGAACAAAAAATTGGCGAATGGTACTGTTTGGATGCATTGCATATATGTTTCTTAGATTATATAGAAGCAATATATACAAAGATTTCAACCGTCTACCTGTTCCATTCATTGTTCTACTTGTCGAAATTTACAAATAATTTCCTTTGAAGGATTAACAATGGGGCTCGTAGTTCACTTAAACTTGAAGAACAAAAAATTGGCGAATGGTACTGTTTGGATGCTTTTCATATATGTTTCTTAGACTATATGGAAGCAATATATACAAAGATTTCAACCGTCTACCTGATCCATTCATTGTTCTACTTGTCGAATGTTACAAATAATTTCCGTTAAGGGATTAACAATGGGGCTCGTAGTTCACTTAATCTTGAAGAACAAAAAATTGGCGAATGGTACTGTTTGGATGCTTTGCATATATGTTTCTTAGATTATATAGAAGCAATATATACAAAGATTTCAACCGTCTACCTGTTCCATTCATTGTTCTACTTGTCGAAATTTACAAATAATTTCCTTTGAAGGATTAACAATGGGGCTCGTAGTTCACTTAAACTTGAAGAACAAAAAATTGGCGAATGGTACTGTTTGGATGCTTTGCATATATGTTTCTTATACTATATAGAAGCAATATATACAAAGATTTCAACCGTCTACCTGTTCCATTCAATGTTCTACTTGTCGAAAGTTACAAATAATTTCCGATAAAGGATTAACAATGGGGCTCATTGTTCACTTAAACTTGAAGAACAAAAAATTGGCGAATGGTACTGTTTGGATGCTTTGCATATATGTTTCTTAGATTATATAGAAGCAATATATACAAAGATTTCAACCGTCTACCTGTTCCATTCATTGTTCTACTTGTCGAAATTTACAAATAATTTCCTTTGAAGGATTAACAATGGGGCTCGTAGTTCACTTAAACTTGAAGAACAAAAAATTGGCGAATTGTACTGTTTGGATGCTTTGCATATATGTTTCGTAGACTATATAGAAGCAATATATACAATGATTTCAACCGTCTACATGATCCATTCATTGTTCTACTTGTCGAAATTTACAAATAATTTCCTTTAAAGGATTGACAATGGGGCTCGTAGTTCACTTAAACTTGAAGAACAAAAAATTCGCGAATTGTAATGTTTGGATGCTTTGCATATATGTTTCTTAGACGATATGGAAGCAATATATACAAAGATTTCAACCGTCTGTGTGTTCCAATCATTGTTCTACTTGTAGAAAGTTACAATTAATTTCCGTTAAAGATTAACAATGGGGCTCGTCGTTCACTTAAACTTGAAGAACAAAAAATTGGCGAATTGTACTGTTTGGATGCTTTGCATATATGTTTCTTATACTATATAGAAGCAATATATACATAGATTTCAACCGTCTACCTGTTCCATTCACTGTTCTACTTGTCGAATGTTACAAATAATTTCCGTTAAGGGATTAACAATGGGGCTCGTAGTTCACTTAATCTTGAAGAACAAAAAATTGGCGAATGGTACTGTTTGGATGCTTTGCATATATGTTTCTTAGATTATATAGAAGCAATATATACAAATATTTCAACCGTCTACCTGTTCTGTTCATTGTTCTACTTGTAGAAAGTTACAAATAATTTCCATTTCATGATTATCAATGGGGCTCGCTGTTCACTTAAACTTGAAGATCAAAAAATTGGCGATTGTTACTGTTTAGATGCTTTGCATATAGGTTTCTTAGACTATATAGAAGCAATATATACAAAGATTTCAACCGTCTACCTGTTCCATTCATTGTTCTACTTGTCGAAATTTACACATAATTTCCTTTAAAGGATTAACAATGGGGCTCGTTGTTCACTTAAACTTGAAGAACAATAAATTGGCGAATTGTACTGTTTGCATGCTTTGCATATATGTTTCTTAGACTATATAGAAGCAATATATACAAAGATTTCAACCGTCTACCTGTTCCATTCATTGTTCTACTTGTCGAAAGTTACAAATAATTTCCGATAAAGGATTAACCATTGGGGCTCATTGTTCACTTAAACTTGAAGAACAAAAAATTGGCGAATTGTACTGTTTGGATGCTTTGCATATATGTTTCTTAGACTATATGGAAGCAATATATACAAAGATTTCAACCGTCTACGTGTTCCAATCATTGTTCTACTTGTCGAAATTTACAAATAATTTCCTTTAAAGGATTAACAATGGGGCTTGTTGTTCACTTAAACTTGAAGAACAAAAAATTTGCGAATCGTACTGTTTGGATGCTTTGCATATATGTTTCTTAGACTATATGGAAGCAATATATACAAAGATTTCAACCGTCTACGTGTTCCAATCATTGTTCTACTTGTCGAAATTTACAAATAATTTCCTTTAAAGGATTAACAATGGGGCTCGTTGTTCACTTAAACTTGAAGAACAAAAAATTGGCGAATGGTACTGTTTGGATGCTTTGCATATATGTTTCTTAGACTATATAGAAGCAATATATACAATGATTTCAACCGTCTACCTATTTCATTCATTGTTCTACTTGCCGAAATTTACAAATAATTTCCTTTAAAGGATTAACAATGGGGCTCGTAGTTCACTTAAACTTGAAGAGCAAAAAATTGACGAATTGTACTGTTTGGATGCTTTGCATATATGTTTCTTAGACTATATAGAAGCAATATATACAATGATTTCAACCGTCTGCCTGTTCCATTCATTGTTCTTCTTGTCGAAAGTTACAAACAATTAGCGTTAAGGGATTAACAATGGGGATCGTAGTTTACTTAAACTTGAAGGACAAAAAATTGGCGAATTGTACTGTTTGGATGCTTTGCATATATGTTTCTTAGACTATATAGAAGCAATATATACAATGATTTCAACCGTCTACCTATTTCATTCATTGTTCTACTTGCCGAAATTTACAAATAATTTCCTTTAAAGGATTAACAATGGGGCTCGTAGTTCACTTAAACTTGAAGAGCAAAAAATTGGCGAATTGTACTGTTTGGACGCTTTGCATATATGTTTCTTGGACTATATAGAAGCAATATATACAATGATTTCAACAGTCTACCTGTTCCATTCATTGTTCTACTTGTCGAAATTTACAAATAATTTCCGATAAAGGATTAACAATGGGGCTCATTATTCACTTAAACTTGTAGAACAAAAAATTGGCGAATTGTACTGTTTGGATGCTTTGCATATATGTTTCGTAGACTATATAGAAGCAATATATACAATGATTTCAACCGTCTATATGATCCATTCATTGTTCTACTTGCCGAAATTTACAAATAATTTCCTTTAAAGGATTAACAATGGGGCTCGTAATTCACTTAAACTTGAAGAGCAAAAAATTGACGAATTGTACTGTTTGGATGCTTTGCATATATGTTTCTTAGATTATATAGAAGCAATATATACAAAGATTTCAACCGTCGACCTGTTCCATTCACTGTTCTACTTGTCGAAAGTTACAAATAATTTCCGATAAAGGATTAACAATGGGGCTCATTGTTCACTTAAACTTGAAGAACAAAAAATTGGCGAATGGTACTGTTTAGATGCTTTGCATATAGGGTTCTTAGACTATATAGAAGTAACATATACAAAGATTTCAACCGTCTACCTGTTCTATTCATTGTTCTACTTGTAGAAAGTTACAAATAATTTCCGATAAAGGATTAACAATGGGTCTCATTGTTCACTTAAACTTGAAGAACAAAAAATTGGCGAATGGTACTGTTTGGATGCTTTGCATGTACGTTTCTTATACTATATAGAAGCAATATATACAAAGATTTCAACCGTCTACCTGTTCCATTCATTGTTCTACTTGTCGAAAGTTACAAATAATTTCCGATAAAGGATTAACCATTGGGGCTCATTGTTCACTTAAACTTGAAGACCAAAAAATTGGCGAATGGTACTGTTTGGATGCTTTGCGTACATGTTTCTTAGACTATATGGAAGCAATATATACAAAGATTTCAACCGTCTACGTGTTCCAATCATTGTTCTACTTGTCGAAATTTACACATAATTTCCTTTAAAGGATTAACAATGGGGCACGTTGTTCACTTAAACTTGAAGAACAATAAATTGGCGAATTGTACTGTTTGGATGCTTTGCATATATGTTTCTTAGACTATATAGAAGTAATATATACAAAGATTTCAACCGTCTACCTGTTCCATTCATTGTTCTACTTGTCGAAAGTTACAAATAATTTCCGATAAAGGATTAACAATGGGTCTCATTGTTCACTTAAACTTGAAGAACAAAAAATTGGCGAATGGTACTGTTTGGATGCTTTGCATATATGTTTCTTAGACTATATAGAAGCAATATATACAAAGATTTCAACCGTCTACCTGTTCCATTCATTGTTCTACTTGTCGAAAGTTACAAATAATTTCCGATAAAGGATTAACAATTGTGGCTCATTGTTCACTTAAACTCGAAGAACAAAAAATTGGCGAATTGTACTGTTTGGATGCTTTGCATATATGTTTCTTAGACTATATAGAAGCAATATATACAAAGATTTCCACCGTCTACCTATTCCATTCATTGTTCTACTTGTCGAAAGTTACAAATAATTTCCTTTAAAGGATTAACAATGGGGCTCGTAGTTCACTTAAACTTGAAGAGCAAAAAATTGTCGAATTGTACTGTTTGGATGCTTTGCATATATGTTTCTTAGACTATATAGAAGCAATATATACAAAGATTTCAACCGGCTACCTGTTCCATTCATTGTTCTACTTGTCGCAAGTTACAAATAATTTCCGTTAAAGTATTAACAATGGGGCTCGTAGTTCACTTAAACTTGAAGAACAAAAAATTGGCGAATGGTACTGTTTGGATGCTTTGCATATATGTTTCTTATACTATATAGAAGCAATATATACAAAGATTTCAACCGTCTACCTGTTCCATTCAATGTTCTACTTGTCGAAAGTTACAAATAATTTCCGATAAAGGATTAACAATGGGGCTCATTGTTCACTTAAACTTGAAGAACAAAAAATTGGCGAATGGTACTGTTTGGATGCTTTGCATATATGTTTCTTAGATTATATAGAAGCAATATATACAAAGATTTCAACCGTCTACCTGTTCCATTCATTGTTCTACTTGTCGAAATTTACAAATAATTTCCTTTGAAGGATTAACAATGGGGCTCGTAGATCACTTAAACTTGAAGAACAAAAAATTGGCGAATGTTACTGTTTGGATGCTTTGCGTACATGTTTCTTAGACTATATGGAAGCAATATATACAAAGATTTCAACCGTCTACGTGTTCCAATCATTGTTCTACTTGTCGAAATTTACAAATAATTTCCTTTAAAGGATTAACAATGGGGCTCGTTGTTCACTTAAACTTGAAGAACAAAAAATTGCGAATGGTACTGTTTGGATGCTTTGCATATATGTTTCTTAGACTATATAGAAGCAATATATACATTGATTTCAACCGGCTACCTGTTCCAATCATTGTTCTACTTGTCGAAATTTACAAATAATTTCCTTTAAAGGATTAACAATGGGGCGCGTAGTTCACTTAAACTTGAAGAACAAAAAATTGGCGAATTGTACTGTTTGGATGCTTTGCATATATGTTTCTTAGACTATTTAGAAGCAATATATAGAAAGATTACACCCGTCTACCTGTACTATTCATTGTTCTACTTGTAGAAAGTTACAAATAATTTCCATTTCATGATTATCAATGGGGCTCGCTGTTCACTTAAACTTGAAGATCAAAAAATTGGCGAATGGTACTGTTTGGATGCTTTGCGTACATGTTTCTTAGACTATATGGAAGCAATATATACAAAGATTTCAACCGTCTGCGTGTTCCAATCATTGTTCTACTTGTCGAAATTTACAAATAATTTCCTTTAAAGGATTAACAATGGGGCTCGTTGTTCACTTAAACTTGAAGTACAAAAAATTGGCGAATGGTACTGTTTGGATGCTTTGCATATATGTTTCTTAGTCTATATGGAAGCAATATATACAAAGATTTCAACCGTCTACGTGTTCCAATCATTGTTCTACTTGTAGAAAGTTACAATTAATTGCCGTTAAAGGATTAACAATGGGGCTCGTAGTTCACTTAAACTTGAAGAACAAAAAATTGGCGAATTGTACTGATTGGATGCTTTGCATATATGTTTCGTAGACTATATAGAAGCAATATATACAATGATTTCAACCGTCTACATGATCCATTCATTGTTCTACTTGTCGAAATTTACAAATAATTTCCTTTAAAGGATTGACAATGGGGCTCGTAGTTCACTTAAACTTGAAGAGCAAAAAACTGGCGAATTGTACTGTTTGGACGCTTTGCATATATGTTTCTTGGACTATATAGAAGCAATATATACAATGATTCAACAGTCTACCTGTTCCATTCATTGTTCTACTTGTCGAAAGTTACAAATAATTACCGTTAAGGGATTAACAATGGGGATCGTAGTTTACTTAAACTTGAAGAACAATAAATTGGCGAATTGTACTGTTTAGATGCTTTGCATATAGGTTTCTTAGACTATATAGAAGCAACATATATAAAGATTTCAACCATCTACCTGTTCTATTCATTGTTCTACTTGTAGAAAGTTACAAATAATTTCCGTTTCATGATTATCAATGGGGCTCGTTGTTCACTTAAACTTGAAGAACAAAAAATTGGCGAATGGTACTGTTTGGATGCTTTGCATATATGTTTCTTAGATTATATAGAAGCAATATATACAAAGATTTCAACCGTCTACCTGTTCCATTCATTGTTCTACTTGTCGAAAGTTACAAATAATTTCCGATAAAGGATTAACAATGGGGCTCGTTGTTCACTTAAACTTGAAGAACAAAAAATTGGCGAATGGTACTGTTTGGATGCTTTGCATATATGTTTCTTAGACTATATAGAAGCAATATATACATTGATTTCAACCGTCTACCTGTTCCATTCATTGTTCTACTTGTCGCAAGTTATAAATAATTTCCGTTAAAGTATTAACAATGGGGCTCGTAGTTCACTTAAACTTGAAGATCAAATAATTGGCGAATTGTACTGTTTGGATGATATGCAGATATGTTTCTTAGACTATATAGAAGCAATATATACAAATGATTTCAACAGTCTACCTGTTCCATTCATTGTTCTACTTGTCGAAAGTTACAAATAATTTCCGATAAAGGATTAACCATTGGGGCTCATTGTTCACTTAAACTTGAAGAACAAAAAATTGGCGAATTGTACTGTTTGGATGCTTTGCATATATGTTTCTTAGACTACATAGAAGCAATATATACATTGATTTCAACCGTCTACCTGTTCCATTCATTGTTCTACTTGTCGCAAGTTACAAATAATTTCCGTTAAAGTATTAACAATGGGGCTCGTAGTTCACTTAAACTTGAAGATCAAATAATTGGCGGATTGTACTGTTTGGATGATCTGCAGATATGTTTCTTAGACTATATAGAAGCAATATATACAATGATTTCAACCGTCTACATGATCCATTCATTGTTCTACTTGTCGAAATTTACAAATAATTTCCTTTAAAGGATTAACAATGGGGCTCGTAGTTCACTTAAACTTGAAGAACTAAAAATTGGCGAATTGTACTGTTTCGATGCTTTGCATATATGTTTCTTAGACTATTTGGAAGTAATATATAGAAAGATTTCACCCGTCTACCTGTACTATTCATTGTTCTACTTGTAGAATGTTACAAATAATTTCCATTTCATGATTATCAATGGGGCTCGATGTTCACTTAAACTTGAAGATCAAAAAATTGGCGAATGGTACTGTTTGGATGCTTTGCATATATGTTTCTTAGACTATATAGAAGCAATATATACATTGATTTCAACCGTCTGCCTGTTCCATTCATTGTTCTACTTGTCGAAAGTTACAAACAATTAGCGTTAAGGGATTAACAATGGGGATCGTAGTTTACTTAAACTTGAAGGACAAAAAATTGGCGAATTGTACTGTTTGGATGCTTTGCATATATGTTTCTTAGACTATATAGAAGTAATATATACAAAGATTTCAACCGTCTACCTGTTCCATTCATTGTTCTACTTGTCGAAAGTTACAAATAATTTCCGATAAAGGATTAACAATGGGTCTCATTGTTCACTTAAACTTGAAGAACAAAAAATTGGCGAATGGTACTGTTTGGATGCTTTGCATATATGTTTCTTAGACTATATAGAAGCAATATATACAAAGATTTCAACCGTCTACCTGTTCCATTCATTGTTCTACTTGTCGAAAGTTACAAATAATTTCCGATAAAGGATTAACAATTGGGGCTCATTGTTCACTTAAACTTGAAGAACAAAAAATTGGCGAATTGTACTGTTTGGATGCTTTGCATATATGTTTCTTAGACTATATAGAAGCAATATATACAAAGATTTCAACCGTCTACCTATTCCATTCATTGTTCTACTTGTCGAAAGTTACAAATAATTTCCGATAAAGGATTAACCATTGGGGCTCATTGTTCACTTAAACTTGAAGAACAAAAAATTGGCGAATTGTACTGTTTGGATGCTTTGCATATATGTTTCTTAGACTATATAGAAGCAATATATACAAAGATTTCAACCGTCTACCTGTTCCATTCATTGTTCTACTTGTCGAAATTTACAAATAATTTCCTTTAAAGGATTAACAATGGGGCTCGTTGTTCACTTAAACTTGAAGAACAAAAAATTGGCGAATGGTACTGTTTGGATGCTTTGCATATATGTTTCTTAGACTATATAGAAGCAATATATACAATGATTTCAACCGTCTACCTATTCCATTCATTGTTCTACTTGCCGAAATTTACAAATAATTTCCTTTAAAGGATTAACAATGGGGCTCGTAGTTCACTTAAACTTGAAGAGCAAAAAATTGACGAATTGTACTGTTTGGATGCTTTGCATGTACGTTTCTTATGCTATATAGAAGCAATATATACAAAGATTTCAACCGTCTACCTGTTCCATTCATTGTTCTACTTGTCGAAAGTTACAAATAATTTCCGTTAAGGGATTAACAATGGGGATCGTAGTTTACTTAAACTTGAAGAACAAAAAATTGGCGAATTGTACTGTTTGGATGCTTTGCATGTACGTTTCTTATACTATATAGAAGCAATATATACAAAGATTTCAACCGTCTACCTGTTCCATTCATTGTTCTACTTGTCGAAAGTTACAAATAATTTCCGATAAAGGATTAACCATTGGGGCTCATTGTTCACTTAAACTTGAAGACCAAAAAATTGGCGAATGGTACTGTTTGGATGCTTTGCGTACATGTTTCTTAGACTATATAGAAGCAATATATACAAAGATTTCAACCGTCTACCTATTCCATTCATTGTTCTACTTGTCGAAAGTTACAAATAATTTCCGATAAAGGATTAACCATTGGGGCTCATTGTTCACTTAAACTTGAAGAACTAAAAATTGGCGAATTGTACTGTTTCGATGCTTTGCATATATGTTTCTTAGACTATTTGGAAGTAATATATAGGAAGATTTCACCCGTCTACCTGTACTATTCATTGTTCTACTTGTAGAATGTTACAAATAATTTCCATTTCACGATTATCAATGGGGCTCGATGTTCACTTAAACTTGAAGATCAAAAAATTGGCGAATGGTACTGTTTGGATGCTTTGCATATATGTTTCTTAGACTATATAGAAGCAATATATACATTGATTTCAACCGTCTGCCTGTTCCATTCATTGTTCTACTTGTCGAAAGTTACAAACAATTAGCGTTAAGGGATTAACAATGGGGATCGTAGTTTACTTAAACTTGAAGGACAAAAAATTGGCGAATTGTACTGTTTGGATGCTTTGCATATATGTTTCTTAGACTATATAGAAGTAATATATACAAAGATTTCAACCGTCTACCTGTTCCATTCATTGTTCTACTTGTCGAAAGTTACAAATAATTTCCGATAAAGGATTAACAATGTGTCTCATTGTTCACTTAAACTTGAAAAACAAAAAATTGGCGAATGGTACTGTTTGGATGCTTTGCATATATGTTTCTTAGATTATATAGAAGCAATATATACAAAGATTTCAACCGTCTACCTGTTCCATTCATTGTTCTACTTGTCGAAATTTACAAATAATTTCCTTTGAAGGATTAACAATGGGGCTCGTTGTTCACTTAAACTTGAAGAACAAAAAATTGTCGAATTGTACTGTTTGGATGCTTTGCATATATGTTTCTTAGACTTTATAGAAGCAATATATACAAAGATTTCAACCGGCTACCTGTTCCATTCATTGTTCTACTTGTCGCAAGTTACAAATAATTTCCGTTAAAGTATTAACAATGGGGCTCGTTGTTCACTTAATCTTGAAGAACAAAAAATTGGCGAATGGTACTGTTTCGATGCTTTGCATATATGTTTCTTATACTATATAGAAGCAATATATACAAAGATTTCAACCGTCTACCTGTTCCATTCAATGTTCTACTTGTCGAAAGTTACAAATAATTTCCGATAAAGGATTAACAATGGGGCTCATTGTTCACTTTAACTTGAAGAACAAAAAATTGGCGAATGGTACTGTTTGGATGCTTTGCATATATGTTTCTTAGACTATATGGAAGCAATATATACAAAGATTTCAACCGTCTGTGTATTCCAATCATTGTTCTACTTGTAGAATGTTACAATTAATTTCCGTTAAAGATTAACAATGGGGCTCGTAGTTCACTTAAACTTGAAGAACAAAAAATTGGCGAATTGTACTGTTTGGATGCTTTGCATATATGTTTCGTAGGCTATATAGAAGCAATATATACAATGATTTCAACCGTCTACATGATCCATTCATTGTTCTACTTGTCGAAATTTACAAATAATTTCCTTTAAAGGATTAACAATGGGGCTCGTAGTTCACTTAAACTTGAAGAACAAAAAATTGGCGAATTGTAATTTTGGATGCTTTGCATATATGTTTCTTAGACTATTTAGAAGCAATATATAGAAAGATTTCACCCGTCTACCTGTACTATTCATTGTTCTACTTGTCGAAAGTTACAAATAATTTCCGTTAAGGGATAAACAATGGGGATCGTAGTTTACTTAAACTTGAAGAACAAAAAATTGGCGAATGGTACTGTTTGGATGCTTTGCATATATGTTTCTTAGACTATATGGAAGCAATATATACAAAGATTTCAACCGTCTACCTGATCCATTCATTGTTCTAATTGTCGAAAATTACAAATAATTTCCGATAAAGGATTAACCATTGGGGCTCATTGTTCACTTAAACTTGAAGAACATAAAATTGGCGAATGTCACTGTTTAGATGCTTTGCATATAGGTTTCTTAGACTATATAGAAGCAACATATACAAATATTTCAACCGTCTACCTGTTCTGTTCATTGTTCTACTTGTAGAAAGTTACAAATAATTTCCATTTCATGATTATCAATGGGGCTCGCTGTTCACTTAAACTTGAAGATCAAAAAATTGGCGATTGTTACTGTTTAGATGCTTTGCATATAGGTTTCTTAGACTATATAGAAGCAATATATACAATGATTCAACAGTCTACCTGTTCCATTCATTGTTCTACTTGTCGAAAGTTACAAATAATTACCGTTAAGGGATTAACAATGGGGCTCGTAGTTCACTTAAACTTGAAGAACAAAAAATTGGCGAATTGTAATTTTGGATGCTTTGCATATATGTTTCTTAGACTATTTAGAAGCAATATATAGAAAGATTTCACCCGTCTACCTGTACTATTCATTGTTCTACTTGTCGAAAGTTACAAATAATTTCCGTTAAGGGATAAACAATGGGGATCGTAGTTTACTTAAACTTGAAGAACAAAAAATTGGCGAATGGTACTGTTTGGATGCTTTGCATATATGTTTCTTAGACTATATGGAAGCAATATATACAAAGATTTCAACCGTCTACCTGATCCATTCATTGTTCTAATTGTCGAAAATTACAAATAATTTCCGATAAAGGATTAACCATTGGGGCTCATTGTTCACTTAAACTGGAAGAACATAAAATTGGCGAATGTCACTGTTTAGATGCTTTGCATATAGGTTTCTTAGACTATATAGAAGCAACATATACAAATATTTCAACCGTCTACCTGTTCTGTTCATTGTTCTACTTGTAGAAAGTTACAAATAATTTCCATTTCATGATTATCAATGGGGCTCGCTGTTCACTTAAACTTGAAGATCAAAAAATTGGCGATTGTTACTGTTTAGATGCTTTGCATATAGGTTTCTTAGACTATATAGAAGCAATATATACAAAGATTTCAACCGTCTACCTGTTCCATTCATTGTTCTACTTGTCGAAATTTACACATAATTTCCTTTAAAGGATTAACAATGGGGCTCGTTGTTCACTTAAACTTGAAGAACAATAAATTGGCGAATTGTACTGTTTGGATGCTTTGCATATATGTTTCTTAGACTATATAGAAGCAATATATACAAAGATTTCAACCGTCTACCTGTTCCATTCATTGTTCTACTTGTCGAAAGTTACAAATAATTTCCGATTAAGGATTAACCATTGGGGCTCATTGTTCACTTAAACTTGAAGAACAAAAAATTGGCGAATTGTACTGTTTGGATGCTTTGCATATATGTTTCTTAGACTATATAGAAGTAATATATACAAAGATTTCAACCGTCTACCTGTTGCATTCATTGTTCTACTTGTCGAAAGTTACAAATAATTTCCGATAAAGGATTAACAATGGGTCTCATTGTTCACTTAAACTTGAAGAACAAAAAATTGGCGAATGGTACTGTTTGGATGCTTTGCATATATGTTTCTTAGACTATATGGAAGCAATATATACAAAGATTTCAACCGTCTACGTGTTCCAATCATTGTTCTACTTGTCGAAATTTACAAATAATTTCCTTTAAAGGATTAACAATGGGGCTTGTTGTTCACTTAAACTTGAAGAACAAAAAATTGGCGAATCGTACTGTTTGGATGCTTTGCATATATGTTTCTTAGACTATATGGAAGCAATATATACAAAGATTTCAACCGTCTACGTGTTCCAATCATTGTTCTACTTGTCGAAATTTACAAATAATTTCCTTTAAAGGATTAACAATGGGGCTCGTTGTTCACTTAAACTTGAAGAACAAAAAATTGGCGAATGGTACTGTTTGGATGCTTTGCATATATGTTTCTTAGACTATATAGAAGCAATATATACAATGATTTCAACCGTCTACCTATTCCATTCATTGTTCTACTTGCCGAAATTTACAAATAATTTCCTTTAAAGGATTAACAATGGGGCTCGTAGTTCACTTAAACTTGAAGAGCAAAAAATTGACGAATTGTACTGTTTGGATGCTTTGCATATATGTTTCTTAGACTATATAGAAGCAATATATACAATGATTTCAACCGTCTGCCTGTTCCATTCATTGTTCTACTTGTCGAAAGTTACAAACAATTAGCGTTAAGGGATTAACAATGGGGATCGTAGTTTACTTAAACTTGAAGGGCAAAAAATTGGCGAATTGTACTGATTGGATGCTTTGCATATATGTTTCTTAGACTATATAGAAGCAATATATACAATGATTTCAACCGTCTACCTATTTCATTCATTGTTCTACTTGCCGAAATTTACAAATAATTTCCTTTAAAGGATTAACAATGGGGCTCGTAGTTCACTTAAACTTGAAGAGCAAAAAATTGGCGAATTGTACTGTTTGGACGCTTTGCATATATGTTTCTTGGACTATATAGAAGCAATATATACAATGATTTCAACAGTCTACCTGTTCCATTCATTGTTCTACTTGTCGAAATTTACAAATAATTTCCGATAAAGGATTAACAATGGGGCTCGTAGTTCACTTAAACTTGAAGAACTAAAAATTGGCGAATTGTACTGTTTCGATGCTTTGCATATATGTTTCTTAGACTATTTGGAAGTAATATATAGAAAGATTTCACCCGTCTACCTGTACTATTCATTGTTCTACTTGTAGAATGTTACAAATAATTTCCATTTCATGATTATCAATGGGGCTCGATGTTCACTTAAACTTGAAGATCAAAAAATTGGCGAATGGTACTGTTTGGATGCTTTGCATATATGTTTCTTAGACTATATAGAAGCAATATATACATTGATTTCAACCGTCTGCCTGTTCCATTCATTGTTCTACTTGTCGAAAGTTACAAACAATTAGCGTTAAGGGATTAGCAATGGGGATCGTAGTTTACTTAAACTTGAAGGACAAAAAATTGGCGAATTGTACTGTTTGGATGCTTTGCATATATGTTTCTTAGACTATATAGAAGCAATATATACAATGATTTCAACCGTCTACCTATTTCATTCATTGTTCTACTTGCCGAAATTTACAAATAATTTCCTTTAAAGGATTAACAATGGGGCTTGTTGTTCACTTAAACTTGAAGAACAAAAAATTGGCGAATGGTACTGTTTGGATGCTTTGCATATATGTTTCTTAGACTATATGGAAGCAATATATACAATGATTTCAACCGTCTACCTATTCCATTCATTGTTCTACTTGCCGAAATTTACAAATAATTTCCTTTAAAGGATTAACAATGGGGCTCGTAGTTCACTTAAACTTGAAGAGCAAAAAATTGACGAATTGTACTGTTTGGATGCTTTGCATGTACGTTTCTTATGCTATATAGAAGCAATATATACAAAGATTTCAACCGTCTACCTGTTCCATTCATTGTTCTACTTGTCGAAAGTTACAAATAATTTCCGTTAAGGGATTAACAATGGGGATCGTAGTTTACTTAAACTTGAAGAACAAAAAATTGGCGAATTGTACTGTTTGGATGCTTTGCATGTACGTTTCTTATACTATATAGAAGCAATATATACAAAGATTTCAACCGTCTACCTGTTCCATTCATTGTTCTACTTGTCGAAAGTTACAAATAATTTCCGATAAAGGATTAACCATTGGGGCTCATTGTTCACTTAAACTTGAAGACCAAAAAATTGGCGAATGGTACTGTTTGGATGCTTTGCGTACATGTTTCTTAGACTATATGGAAGCAATATATACAAAGATTTCAACCGTCTACGTGTTCCAATCATTGTTCTACTTGTCGAAATTTACACATAATTTCCTTTAAAGGATTAACAATGGGGCTCGTTGTTCACTTAAACTTGAAGAACAATAAATTGGCGAATTGTACTGTTTGGATGCTTTGCATATATGTTTCTTAGACTATATAGAAGTAATATATACAAAGATTTCAACCGTCTACCTGTTCCATTCATTGTTCTACTTGTCGAAAGTTCCAAATAATTTCCGATAAAGGATTAACAATGGGTCTCATTGTTCACTTAAACTTGAAGAACAAAAAATTGGCGAATGGTACTGTTTGGATGCTTTGCATATATGTTTCTTAGACTATATAGAAGCAATATATACAAAGATTTCAACCGTCTACCTATTCCATTCATTGTTCTACTTGTCGAAAGTTACAAATAATTTCCGATAAAGGATTAACCATTGGGGCTCATTGTTCACTTAAACTTGAAGAACTAAAAATTGGCGAATTGTACTGTTTCGATGCTTTGCATATATGTTTCTTAGACTATATAGAAGCAATATATACAAAGATTTCAACCGTCTACCTGTTCCATTCATTGTTCTACTTGTCGAAAGTTACAAATAATTTCCGATAAAGGATTAACAATTGGGGCTCATTGTTCACTTAAACTTGAAGAACAAAAAATTGGCGAATTGTACTGTTTGGATGCTTTGCATATATGTTTCTTAGACTATATAGAAGCAATATATACAAAGATTTCAACCGTCTACCTATTCCATTCATTGTTCTACTTGTCGAAAGTTACAAATAATTTCCGATAAAGGATTAACCATTGGGGCTCATTGTTCACTTAAACTTGAAGAACAAAAAATTGGCGAATTGTACTGTTTGGATGCTTTGCATATATGTTTCTTAGACTATATAGAAGCAATATATACAAAGATTTCAACCGTCTACCTGTTCCATTCATTGTTCTACTTGTCGAAAGTTACAAATAATTTCCGATAAAGGATTAACAATGGGTCTCATTGTTCACTTAAACTTGAAGAACAAAAAATTGGCGAATGGTACTGTTTGGATGCTTTGCATATATGTTTCTTAGACTATATAGAAGCAATATATACAAAGATTTGAACCGTCTACCTGTTCCATTCATTGTTCTACTTGTCGAAAGTTACAAATAATTTCCGATAAAGGATTAACAATTGGGGCTCATTGTTCACTTAAACTTGAAGAACAAAAAATTGGCGAATTGTACTGTTTGGATGCTTTGCATATATGTTTCTTAGACTATATAGAAGCAATATATACAAAGATTTCAACCGTCTACCTATTCCATTCATTGTTCTACTTGTCGAAAGTTACAAATAATTTCCGATAAAGGATTAACCATTGGGGCTCATTGTTCACTTAAACTTGAAGAACAAAAAATTGGCGAATTGTACTGTTTGGATGCTTTGCATATATGTTTCTTAGACTATATAGAAGCAATATATACAAAGATTTCAACCGTCTACCTGTTCCATTCATTGTTCTACTTGTCGAAAGTTACAAATAATTTCCGATAAAGGATTAACAATGGGTCTCATTGTTCACTTAAACTTGAAGAACAAAAAATTGGCGAATGGTACTGTTTGGATGCTTTGCATATATGTTTCTTAGACTATATAGAAGCAATATATACAAAGATTTCAACCGTCTACCTGTTCCATTCATTGTTCTACTTGTCGAAAGTTACAAATAATTTCCGATAAAGGATTAACAATTGGGGCTCATTGTTCACTTAAACTTGAAGAACAAAAAATTGGCGAATTGTACTGTTTGGATGCTTTGCATATATGTTTCTTAGACTATATAGAAGCATTATATACAAAGATTTCAACCGTCTACCTATTCCATTCATTGTTCTACTTGTCGAAAGTTACAAATAATTTCCTTTAAAGGATTAACAATGGGGCTCGTCGTTCACTTAAACTTGAAGAGCAAAAAATTGTCGAATTGTACTGTTTGGATGCTTTGCATATATGTTTCTTAGACTTTATAGAAGCAATATATACAAAGATTTCAACCGGCTACCTGTTCCATTCATTGTTCTACTTGTCGCAAGTTACAAATAATTTCCGTTAAAGTATTAACAATGGGGCTCGTAGTTCACTTAAACTTGAAGAACAAAAAATTGGCGAATGGTACTGTTTGGATGCTTTGCATATATGTTTCTTATACTATATAGAAGCAATATATACAAAGATTTCAACCGTCTACCTGTTCCATTCAATGTTCTACTTGTCGAAAGTTACAAATAATTTCCGATAAAGGATTAACAATGGGGCTCATTGTTCACTTAAACTTGAAGAACAAAAAATTGGCGAATGGTACTGTTTGGATGCTTTGCATATATGTTTCTTAGATTATATAGAAGCAATATATACAAAGATTTCAACCGTCTACCTGTTCCATTCATTGTTCTACTTGTCGAAATTTACAAATAATTTGCTTTGAAGGATTAACAATGGGGCTCGTAGTTCACTTAAACTTGAAGAACAAAAAATTGGCGAATGGTACTGTTTGGATGCTTTGCGTACATGTTTCTTAGACTATATGGAAGCAATATATACAAAGATTTCAACCGTCTACGTGTTCCAATCATTGTTCTACTTGTCGAAATTTACAAATAATTTCCTTTAAAGGATTAACAATGGGGCTCGTTGTTCACTTAAACTTGAAGAACAAAAAATTGTCGAATTGTACTGTTTGGATGCTTTGCATATATGTTTCTTAGACTTTATAGAAGCAATATATACAAAGATTTCAACCGGCTACCTGTTCCATTCATTGTTCTACTTGTCGCAAGTTACAAATAATTTCCGTTAAAGTATTAACAATGGGGCTCGTAGTTCACTTAAACTTGAAGAACAAAAAATTGGCGAATGGTACTGTTTGGATGCTTTGCATATATGTTTCTTATACTATATAGAAGCAATATATACAAAGATTTCAACCGTCTACCTGTTCCATTCACTGTTCTACTTGTCGAATGTTACAAATAATTTCCGTTAAGGGATTAACAATGGGGCTCGTAGTTCACTTAATCTTGAAGAACAAAAAATTGGCGAATGGTACTGTTTGGATGCTTTGCATATATGTTTCTTATACTATATAGAAGCAATATATACAAAGATTTCAACCGTCTACCTGTTCCATTCAATGTTCTACTTGTCGAAAGTTACAAATAATTTCCGATAAAGGATTAACAATGGGTCTCATTGTTCACTTAAACTTGAAGAACAAAAAATTGGCGAATGGTACTGTTTGGATGCTTTGCATATATGTTTCTTAGACTATATAGAAGCAATATATACAAAGATTTGAACCGTCTACCTGTTCCATTCATTGTTCAACTTGTCGAAAGTTACAAATAATTTCCGATAAAGGATTAACAATTGGGGCTCATTGTTCACTTAAACTTGAAGAACAAAAAATTGGCGAATTGTACTGTTTGGATGCTTTGCATATATGTTTCTTAGACTATATAGAAGCATTATATACAAAGATTTCAACCGTCTACCTATTCCATTCATTGTTCTACTTGTCGAAAGTTACAAATAATTTCCTTTAAAGGATTAACAATGGGGCTCGTCGTTCACTTAAACTTGAAGAGCAAAAAATTGTCGAATTGTACTGTTTGGATGCTTTGCATATATGTTTCTTAGACTTTATAGAAGCAATATATACAAAGATTTCAACCGGCTACCTGTTCCATTCATTGTTCTACTTGTCGCAAGTTACAAATAATTTCCGTTAAAGTATTAACAATGGGGCTCGTAGTTCACTTAAACTTGAAGAACAAAAAATTGGCGAATGGTACTGTTTGGATGCTTTGCATATATGTTTCTTATACTATATAGAAGCAATATATAGAAAGATTTCAACCGTCTACCTGTTCCATTCAATGTTCTACTTGTCGAAAGTTACAAATAATTTCCGATAAAGGATTAACAATGGGGCTCATTGTTCACTTAAACTTGAAGAACAAAAAATTGGCGAATGGTACTGTTTGGATGCTTTGCATATATGTTTCTTAGATTATATAGAAGCAATATATACAAAGATTTCAACCGTCTACCTGTTCCATTCATTGTTCTACTTGTCGAAATTTACAAATAATTTGCTTTGAAGGATTAACAATGGGGCTCGTAGTTCACTTAAACTTGAAGAACAAAAAATTGGCGAATGGTACTGTTTGGATGCTTTGCGTACATGTTTCTTAGACTATATGGAAGCAATATATACAAAGATTTCAACCGTCTACGTGTTCCAATCATTGTTCTACTTGTCGAAATTTACAAATAATTTCCTTTAAAGGATTAACAATGGGGCTCGTTGTTCACTTAAACTTGAAGAACAAAAAATTGTCGAATTGTACTGTTTGGATGCTTTGCATATATGTTTCTTAGACTTTATAGAAGCAATATATACAAAGATTTCAACCGGCTACCTGTTCCATTCATTGTTCTACTTGTCGCAAGTTACAAATAATTTCCGTTAAAGTATTAACAATGGGGCTCGTAGTTCACTTAAACTTGAAGAACAAAAAATTGGCGAATGGTACTGTTTGGATGCTTTGCATATATGTTTCTTATACTATATAGAAGCAATATATATAAAGATTTCAACCGTCTACCTGTTCCATTCACTGTTCTACTTGTCGAATGTTACAAATAATTTCCGTTAAGGGATTAACAATGGGGTTCGTAGTTCACTTAATCTTGAAGAACAAAAAATTGGCGAATGGTACTGTTTGGATGCTTTGCATATATGTTTCTTATACTATATAGAAGCAATATATACAAAGATTTCAACCGTCTACCTGTTCCATTCAATGTTCTACTTGTCGAAAGTTACAAATAATTTCCGATAAAGGATTAACAATGGGGCTCATTGTTCACTTTAACTTGAAGAACAAAAAATTGGCGAATGGTACTGTTTGGATGCTTTGCATATATGTTTCTTAGACTATATGGAATCAATATATACAAAGATTTCAACCGTCTGTGTATTCCAATCATTGTTCTACTTGTAGAATGTTACAATTAATTTCCGTTAAAGATTAACAATGGGGCTCGTAGTTCACTTAAACTTGAAGAACAAAAAATTGGCGAATTGTACTGTTTGGATGCTTTGCATATATGTTTCGTAGGCTATATAGAAGCAATATATACAATGATTTCAACCGTCTACATGATCCATTCATTGTTCTACTTGTCGAAATTTACAAATAATTTCCTTTAAAGGATTGACAATGGGGCTCGTAGTTCACTTAAACTTGAAGAGCAAAAAACTGGCGAATTGTACTGTTTGGACGCTTTGCATATATGTTTCTTGGACTATATAGAAGCAATATATACAATGATTCAACAGTCTACCTGTTCCATTCATTGTTCTACTTGTCGAAAGTTACAAATAATTACCGTTAAGGGATTAACAATGGGGATCGTAGTTTACTTAAACTTGAAGAACAATAAATTGGCGAATTGTACTGTTTAGATGCTTTGCATATATGTTTCTTGGACTATATAGAAGCAATATATACAATGATTCAACAGTCTACCTGTTCCATTCATTGTTCTACTTGTCGAAAGTTACAAATAATTACCGTTAAGGGATTAACAATGGGGATCGTAGTTTACTTAAACTTGAAGAACAATAAATTGGCGAATTGTACTGTTTAGATGCTTTGCATATAGGTTTCTTAGAGTATATAGAAGCAACATATATAAAGATTTCAACAATCTACCTGTTCTATTCATTGTTCTACTTGTAGAAAGTTACAAATAATTTCCGTTTCATGATTATCAATGGGGCTCGTTGTTCACTTAAACTTGAAGAACAAAAAATTGGCGAATGGTACTGTTTGGATGCTTTGCATATATGTTTCTTAGACTATATAGAAGCAATATATACAAAGATTTCAACCGTCTACCTGTTCCATTCATTGTTCTACTTGTCGAAAGTTACAAATAATTTCCGATAAAGGATTAACAATGGGTCTCATTGTTCACTTAAACTTGAAGAACAAAAAATTGGCGAATGGTACTGTTTGGATGCTTTGCATATATGTTTCTTAGACTATATAGAAGCAATATATACAAAGATTTGAACCGTCTACCTGTTCCATTCATTGTTCTACTTGTCGAAAGTTACAAATAATTTCCGATAAAGGATTAACAATTGGGGCTCATTGTTCACTTAAACTTGAAGAACAAAAAATTGGCGAATTGTACTGTTTGGATGCTTTGCATATATGTTTCTTAGACTATATAGAAGCAATATATACAAAGATTTCAACCGTCTACCTATTCCATTCATTGTTCTACTTGTCGAAAGTTACAAATAATTTCCGATAAAGGATTAACCATTGGGGCTCATTGTTCACTTAAACTTGAAGAACAAAAAATTGGCGAATTGTACTGTTTGGATGCTTTGCATATATGTTTCTTAGACTATATAGAAGCAATATATACAAAGATTTCAACCGTCTACCTGTTCCATTCATTGTTCTACTTGTCGAAAGTTACAAATAATTTCCGATAAAGGATTAACAATGGGTCTCATTGTTCACTTAAACTTGAAGAACAAAAAATTGGCGAATGGTACTGTTTGGATGCTTTGCATATATGTTTCTTAGACTATATAGAAGCAATATATACAAAGATTTCAACCGTCTACCTGTTCCATTCATTGTTCTACTTGTCGAAAGTTACAAATAATTTCCGATAAAGGATTAACAATTGGGGCTCATTGTTCACTTAAACTTGAAGAACAAAAAATTGGCGAATTGTACTGTTTGGATGCTTTGCATATATGTTTCTTAGACTATATAGAAGCATTATATACAAAGATTTCAACCGTCTACCTATTCCATTCATTGTTCTACTTGTCGAAAGTTACAAATAATTTCCTTTAAAGGATTAACAATGGGGCTCGTCGTTCACTTAAACTTGAAGAGCAAAAAATTGTCGAATTGTACTGTTTGGATGCTTTGCATATATGTTTCTTAGACTTTATAGAAGCAATATATACAAAGATTTCAACCGGCTACCTGTTCCATTCATTGTTCTACTTGTCGCAAGTTACAAATAATTTCCGTTAAAGTATTAACAATGGGGCTCGTAGTTCACTTAAACTTGAAGAACAAAAAATTGGCGAATGGTACTGTTTGGATGCTTTGCATATATGTTTCTTATACTATATAGAAGCAATATATACAAAGATTTCAACCGTCTACCTGTTCCATTCAATGTTCTACTTGTCGAAAGTTACAAATAATTTCCGATAAAGGATTAACAATGGGGCTCATTGTTCACTTAAACTTGAAGAACAAAAAATTGGCGAATGGTACTGTTTGGATGCTTTGCATATATGTTTCTTAGATTATATAGAAGCAATATATACAAAGATTTCAACCGTCTACCTGTTCCATTCATTGTTCTACTTGTCGAAATTTACAAATAATTTGCTTTGAAGGATTAACAATGGGGCTCGTAGTTCACTTAAACTTGAAGAACAAAAAATTGGCGAATGGTACTGTTTGGATGCTTTGCGTACATGTTTCTTAGACTATATGGAAGCAATATATACAAAGATTTCAACCGTCTACGTGTTCCAATCATTGTTCTACTTGTCGAAATTTACAAATAATTTCCTTTAAAGGATTAACAATGGGGCTCGTTGTTCACTTAAACTTGAAGAACAAAAAATTGTCGAATTGTACTGTTTGGATGCTTTGCATATATGTTTCTTAGACTTTATAGAAGCAATATATACAAAGATTTCAACCGGCTACCTGTTCCATTCATTGTTCTACTTGTCGCAAGTTACAAATAATTTCCGTTAAAGTATTAACAATGGGGCTCGTAGTTCACTTAAACTTGAAGAACAAAAAATTGGCGAATGGTACTGTTTGGATGCTTTGCATATATGTTTCTTATACTATATAGAAGCAATATATACAAAGATTTCAACCGTCTACCTGTTCCATTCACTGTTCTACTTGTCGAATGTTACAAATAATTTCCGTTAAGGGATTAACAATGGGGCTCGTAGTTCACTTAATCTTGAAGAACAAAAAATTGGCGAATGGTACTGTTTGGATGCTTTGCATATATGTTTCTTATACTATATAGAAGCAATATATACAAAGATTTCAACCGTCTACCTGTTCCATTCAATGTTCTACTTGTCGAAAGTTACAAATAATTTCCGATAAAGGATTAACAATGGGTCTCATTGTTCACTTAAACTTGAAGAACAAAAAATTGGCGAATGGTACTGTTTGGATGCTTTGCATATATGTTTCTTAGACTATATAGAAGCAATATATACAAAGATTTGAACCGTCTACCTGTTCCATTCATTGTTCAACTTGTCGAAAGTTACAAATAATTTCCGATAAAGGATTAACAATTGGGGCTCATTGTTCACTTAAACTTGAAGAACAAAAAATTGGCGAATTGTACTGTTTGGATGCTTTGCATATATGTTTCTTAGACTATATAGAAGCATTATATACAAAGATTTCAACCGTCTACCTATTCCATTCATTGTTCTACTTGTCGAAAGTTACAAATAATTTCCTTTAAAGGATTAACAATGGGGCTCGTCGTTCACTTAAACTTGAAGAGCAAAAAATTGTCGAATTGTACTGTTTGGATGCTTTGCATATATGTTTCTTAGACTTTATAGAAGCAATATATACAAAGATTTCAACCGGCTACCTGTTCCATTCATTGTTCTACTTGTCGCAAGTTACAAATAATTTCCGTTAAAGTATTAACAATGGGGCTCGTAGTTCACTTAAACTTGAAGAACAAAAAATTGGCGAATGGTACTGTTTGGATGCTTTGCATATATGTTTCTTATACTATATAGAAGCAATATATAGAAAGATTTCAACCGTCTACCTGTTCCATTCAATGTTCTACTTGTCGAAAGTTACAAATAATTTCCGATAAAGGATTAACAATGGGGCTCATTGTTCACTTAAACTTGAAGAACAAAAAATTGGCGAATGGTACTGTTTGGATGCTTTGCATATATGTTTCTTAGATTATATAGAAGCAATATATACAAAGATTTCAACCGTCTACCTGTTCCATTCATTGTTCTACTTGTCGAAATTTACAAATAATTTGCTTTGAAGGATTAACAATGGGGCTCGTAGTTCACTTAAACTTGAAGAACAAAAAATTGGCGAATGGTACTGTTTGGATGCTTTGCGTACATGTTTCTTAGACTATATGGAAGCAATATATACAAAGATTTCAACCGTCTACGTGTTCCAATCATTGTTCTACTTGTCGAAATTTACAAATAATTTCCTTTAAAGGATTAACAATGGGGCTCGTTGTTCACTTAAACTTGAAGAACAAAAAATTGTCGAATTGTACTGTTTGGATGCTTTGCATATATGTTTCTTAGACTTTATAGAAGCAATATATACAAAGATTTCAACCGGCTACCTGTTCCATTCATTGTTCTACTTGTCGCAAGTTACAAATAATTTCCGTTAAAGTATTAACAATGGGGCTCGTAGTTCACTTAAACTTGAAGAACAAAAAATTGGCGAATGGTACTGTTTGGATGCTTTGCATATATGTTTCTTATACTATATAGAAGCAATATATATAAAGATTTCAACCGTCTACCTGTTCCATTCACTGTTCTACTTGTCGAATGTTACAAATAATTTCCGTTAAGGGATTAACAATGGGGTTCGTAGTTCACTTAATCTTGAAGAACAAAAAATTGGCGAATGGTACTGTTTGGATGCTTTGCATATATGTTTCTTATACTATATAGAAGCAATATATACAAAGATTTCAACCGTCTACCTGTTCCATTCAATGTTCTACTTGTCGAAAGTTACAAATAATTTCCGATAAAGGATTAACAATGGGGCTCATTGTTCACTTTAACTTGAAGAACAAAAAATTGGCGAATGGTACTGTTTGGATGCTTTGCATATATGTTTCTTAGACTATATGGAATCAATATATACAAAGATTTCAACCGTCTGTGTATTCCAATCATTGTTCTACTTGTAGAATGTTACAATTAATTTCCGTTAAAGATTAACAATGGGGCTCGTAGTTCACTTAAACTTGAAGAACAAAAAATTGGCGAATTGTACTGTTTGGATGCTTTGCATATATGTTTCGTAGGCTATATAGAAGCAATATATACAATGATTTCAACCGTCTACATGATCCATTCATTGTTCTACTTGTCGAAATTTACAAATAATTTCCTTTAAAGGATTGACAATGGGGCTCGTAGTTCACTTAAACTTGAAGAGCAAAAAACTGGCGAATTGTACTGTTTGGACGCTTTGCATATATGTTTCTTGGACTATATAGAAGCAATATATACAATGATTCAACAGTCTACCTGTTCCATTCATTGTTCTACTTGTCGAAAGTTACAAATAATTACCGTTAAGGGATTAACAATGGGGATCGTAGTTTACTTAAACTTGAAGAACAATAAATTGGCGAATTGTACTGTTTAGATGCTTTGCATATATGTTTCTTGGACTATATAGAAGCAATATATACAATGATTCAACAGTCTACCTGTTCCATTCATTGTTCTACTTGTCGAAAGTTACAAATAATTACCGTTAAGGGATTAACAATGGGGATCGTAGTTTACTTAAACTTGAAGAACAATAAATTGGCGAATTGTACTGTTTAGATGCTTTGCATATAGGTTTCTTAGAGTATATAGAAGCAACATATATAAAGATTTCAACAATCTACCTGTTCTATTCATTGTTCTACTTGTAGAAAGTTACAAATAATTTCCGTTTCATGATTATCAATGGGGCTCGTTGTTCACTTAAACTTGAAGAACAAAAAATTGGCGAATGGTACTGTTTGGATGCTTTGCATATATGTTTCTTAGATTATATAGAAGCAATATATACAAAGATTTCAACCGTCTACCTGTTCCATTCATTGTTCTACTTGAAGAAAGTTACAAATAATTTCCGATAAAGGATTAACAATGGGGCTCGTTGTTCACTTAAACTTGAAGAACAAAAAATTGGCGAATGGTACTGTTTGGATGCTTTGCATATATGTTTCTTAGACTATATAGAAGCAATATATACATTGATTTCAACCGTCTACCTGTTCCATTCATTGTTCTACTTGTCGCAAGTTATAAATAATTTCCGTTAAAGTATTAACAATGGGGCTCGTAGTTCACTTAAACTTGAAGATCAAATAATTGGCGAATTGTACTGTTTGGATGATATGCATATATGTTTCTTAGACTACATAGAAGCAATATATACATTGATTTCAACCGTCTACCTGTTCCATTCATTGTTCTACTTGTCGCAAGTTACAAATAATTTCCGTTAAAGTATTAACAATGGGGCTCGTAGTTCACTTAAACTTGAAGAACTAAAAATTGGCGAATTGTACTGTTTCGATGCTTTGCATACATGTTTCTTAGACTATTTGGAAGTAATATATAGAAAGATTTCACCCGTCTACCTGTACTATTCATTGTTCTACTTGTAGAATGTTACAAATAATTTCCATTTCATGATTATCAATGGGGCTCGATGTTCACTTAAACTCGAAGATCAAAAAATTGGCGAATGGTACTGTTTGGATGCTTTGCATATATGTTTCTTAGACTATATAGAAGCAATATATACATTGATTTCAACCGTCTGCCTGTTCCATTCATTGTTCTACTTGTCGAAAGTTACAAACAATTAGCGTTAAGGGATTAACAATGGGGATCGTAGTTTACTTAAACTTGAAGGACAAAAAATTGGCGAATTGTACTGTTTGGATGCTTTGCATATATGTTTCTTAGACTATATAGAAGCAATATATACAATGATTTCAACCGTCTACCTATTTCATTCATTGTTCTACTTGCCGAAATTTACAAATAATTTCCTTTAAAGGATTAACAATGGGGCTCGTAGTTCACTTAAACTTGAAGAGCAAAAAATTGGCGAATTGTACTGTTTGGACGCTTTGCATATATGTTTCTTGGACTATATAGAAGCAATATATACAATGATTTCAACAGTCTACCTGTTCCATTCATTGTTCTACTTGTCGAAATTTACAAATAATTTCCGATAAAGGATTAACAATGGGGCTCATTATTCACTTAAACTTGTAGAACAAAAAATTGGCGAATTGTACTGTTTGGATGCTTTGCATATATGTTTCGTAGACTATATAGAAGCAATATATACAATGATTTCAACCGTCTATATGATCCATTCATTGTTCTACTTGCCGAAATTTACAAATAATTTCCTTTAAAGGATTAACAATGGGGCTCGTAGTTCACTTAAACTTGAAGATCAAATAATTGGCGGATTGTACTGTTTGGATGATATGCAGATATGTTTCTTAGACTATATAGAAGCAATATATACAAATGATTTCAACAGTCTACCTGTTCCATTCATTGTTCTACTTGTCGCAAGTTACAAATAATTTCCGTTAAAGTATTAACAATGGGGCTCGTAGTTCACTTAAACTTGAAGATCAAATAATTGGCGGATTGTACTGTTTGGATGATCTGCAGATATGTTTCTTAGACTATATAGAAGCAATATATACAATGATTTCAACCGTCTACATGATCCATTCATTGTTCTACTTGTCGAAATTTACAAATAATTTCCTTTAAAGGATTAACAATGGGGCTCGTAGTTCACTTAAACTTGAAGAACTAAAAATTGGCGAATTGTACTGTTTCGATGCTTTGCATATATGTTTCTTAGACTATTTAGAAGTAATATATAGAAAGATTTCACCCGTCTACCTGTACTATTCATTGTTCTACTTGTAGAATGTTACAAATAATTTCCATTTCATGATTATCAATGGGGCTCGATGTTCACTTAAACTTGAAGATCAAAAAATTGGCGAATGGTACTGTTTGGATGCTTTGCATATATGTTTCTTAGACTATATAGAAGCAATATATACATTGATTTCAACCGTCTACCTGTTCCATTCATTGTTCTACTTGTCGCAAGTTACAAATAATTTCCGTTAAAGTATTAACAATGGGGCTCGTAGTTCACTTAAACTTGAAGATCAAATAATTGGCGGATTGTACTGTTTGGATGATCTGCAGATATGTTTCTTAGACTATATAGAAGCAATATATACATTGATTTCAACCGTCTACCTGTTCCATTCATTGTTCTATCCTGTCATAACAATGTCCCATTGTTAATCCTTTAAAGGAAATTATTTGTAAATTTCGACAAGTAGAACAATGAATGGAACAGGTAGACTGTTGAATTCATTGTATATATTGCTTCTATATAGTCTAAGAAACATATATGCATAGCGTCCAAACAGTACAATTCGCCAATTTTTTGCTCTTCAAGTTTAAGTGAACTACGAGCCCCATTGTTAATCCTTTAAAGGAAATTATTTGTAAATTTCGACAAGTAGAACAATGAATGGAACAGGTAGACTGTTGAATTCATTGTATATATTGCTTCTGTATAATCTAAGAAACATATATGCAAACCATCAGAACAGTACCATTCGCCAATTTTTTGTTCTTCAAGTTTAAGTGAACAACGAGCCCCATTGATAATCATGAAACGGAAATTATTTGTAACTTTCTACAAGTAGAACAATGAATAGAACAGGTAGACGGGTGAAATCTTTCTATATATTGCTTCTAAATAGACTAAGAAACTTATATGCAAAGCATCCAAACAGTACCAGTCGCCAATTTTTTGTTCTTCAAGTTTAAGTGAACAACGAGGCCCATTGATAATCATGAAACGGAAATTATTTGTAACTTTCGAAAAGAAGAACAATGAATAGAACAGGTAGACGGTTGAAATCTTTGTATATGTTGCTTCTATATAGTCTAAGAAACCTATATGCAAAGCATCTAAACAGTAAAATTCGCCAATTTTTTGATCTTCAAGTTTAAGTGAACAATGAGCCCCATTGTTAATCCTTTATCGGAAATTATTTGTAACTTTCGACAAGTAGAACAATGAATGGAACAGGTAGACGGTTGAAATCATTGTATATATTGCTTCTATATAGTCTAAGAAACATATCTGCAAATCATCCAAACAGTACAATTCGCCAATTTCTTGTTCTTCAAGTTTAAGTGAACTACGAGCCCCATTGTTAATCCTTTAAAGGAAATTATTTGTAAATTTCGGCAAGTAGATCAATTAATGGAATAGGTAGACGGTTGAAATCATTGTATATATTGATTCTATATAGTCTAAGAAACATATATGCAAAGCATCCAAACAGTACAATTCGCCAATTTCTTGTTCTTCAAGTTTAAATAAACTACGATCCCCATTGTTAATCCCTTAACGGAAATTATTTGTAACTTTCGACAACTAGAACAATGAATGGAACAGGTAGACGGTTGAAATCATTGTATATATTGCTTCTATATAGTCTAAGAAACATATCTGCAAATCATCCAAACAGTACAATTCGCCAATTATTTGATCTTCAAGTTTAAGTGAACTACGAGCCCCATTGTCAATACTTTAACGGAAATTATTTGTAACTTGCGACAAGTAGAACAATGAATGGAACAGGTAGACGGTTGAAATCAATGTATTTATTGCTTCTATATAATCTAAGAAACATATATGCAAACCATCAAAACAGTACCATTCGCCAATTTTTTGTTCTTCAAGTTTAAGTGAACAACGAGCCCCATTGATAATCATGAAACGGAAATTATTTGTAACTTTCTACAAGTAGAACAATGAATAGAACAGGTAGACGGGTGAAATCTTTCTATATATTGCTTCTAAATAGACTAAGAAACATATATGCAAAGCATCCAAACAGTACAATTCGCCAATTGTTTGTTCTTCAAGTTTAAGTGAACTACGAGCCCCATTGTTAATCCTTTAAAGGATATTATTTGTAAGTTTCGACAAGTAGAACAATGAATGGATCAGGTAGACGGTTGAAATCATTGTATATATGGCTTCTATATAATCTACGAAACATATATGCAAAGCATCCAAACAGTACAATTCGCTAATTTTTTGTTCTTCAAGTTTAAGTGAACTACGAGCCCCATTGTTAATCCTTCAACGGAAATTAATTGTAACTTTCTACAAGTAGAACAATGATTGGAACACGTAGACGGTTGAAATCTTTGTATATATTGCTTCCATATAGTCTAAGAAACATATATGCAAAGTATCCAAACAGTACAATTCGCCAATTTTTTGTTCTTCAAGTTTAAGTGAGGAATGAGCGCCAATAGTTAATCCTTTATCGGAAATTACTTGTAACTTTCGACAAGTAGCACAATGAATGGAACAGGTAGACGGTTGAAATCTTTGTATATATTGCTTCAAAATATAGTCTAAGAAACATATATGCAAAGCATCCAAACAGTACAATTCGCCAATTTTTTGTTCTTCAAGTTTAAGTGAGGAATGAGCGCCAATGGTTAATCCTTTATCGGAAATTACTTGTAACTTTCGACAAGTAGCACAATGAATGGAACAGGTAGACGGTTGAAATCTTTTTATATATTGCTTCCATATAGTCTAAGAAACATATATGCAAATCATCCAAACAGTACCATTCGCCAATTTTTTGTTCTTCAAGTTTAAGTGAACAACGAGTCGCATTGATAATCCTTTAACGGAAATTATTTGTAACTTTCGACAAGAAGAACAATGAATGGAACAGGTAGACGGATAAAATCTTTGTATATATTGCTTCTATATAGTCTAAGAAACATATATGCAAAACATCCAAACAGTACCAATCGCCAATTTTTTGTTCTTCAAGTTTAAGTGAACAACGAGCCCCATTGATAATCATGAAACGGAAATTATTTGTAACTTTCTACAAGTAGAACAATGAATAGAATAGGTAGACGGGTGAAATCTTTCTATACATTGCTTCTATATAGTCTAACAAACATATATGCAAAGCATCCAAACAGTACCATTCGCCAATTTTTTGTTCTTCAAGTTTAAGTGGACTACGAGCCCCATTGTTAGTCCTTTAACGGAAATTGTTTGTAACTTTCGACAAGTAGAACAATGAATGGAACAGGTAGACTGTTGAAATCATTGTATATATTGCTTCTATATAGTTTAAGAAACATATATGCATAGCGTCCAAACAGTACAATTCGCCAATTTTTTGCTCTTCAAGTTTAAGTGAACACCGAGCCCCATTGTTAATCTTTTACAGGAAATTATTTGTAAATTTCGGCAAGTAGAATAATGAATGGAATAGGTAGACGGTTGAAATCATTGTATATATTGCTTCTATATAGTCTATGAAACATATATGCAAAGCATCCAAACAGTACAATTCGCCAATTTTTTGTTCTTCTAGTTCAAGTTAACTACGAGCTCCATTGTTAATCCCTTAACGGAAATTATTTGTAACTTTCGACAAGTAGAACAATGATTGGAACACGCAGACGGTTGAAATCTTTGTATATATTGCTTCCATATAGTCTAAGAAACATATATGCAAAGCATCCAAACAGTACCATTCGCCAATTTTTTGTTCTTCAAGTTTAAGTGAACAATGAGCCCCATTGTTAATCCTTTATCGGAAATTATTTGTAACTTTCGACAAGTAGAACAGTGAATGGAACACGTAGACGGTTGAAATCTTTGTATATATTGCTTCTATATAGTATAAGAAACATATATGCAAAGTATCCAAACAGTACAATTCGCCACCTTTTTGTTCTTCAAGTTTAAGTGAACAATGAGCCCCAATGGTTAATCCGTTATCGGAAATTATTTGTAACTTTCGACAAGTAGAACAATGAATGGAACAGGTAGACGGTTGAAATCTTTGTATATGTTGCTTCCATATAGTCTAAGAAACATGTACGCAAAGCATCCAAACAGTACCATTCGCCAATTTTTTGTTCTTCAAGTTTAAGTGAACAATGAGCCCCAATGGTTAATCCTTTATCAGAAATTATTTGTAATTTACGACAAGTAGAACAATGAATGGAACAGGTAGACGGTTGAAATCTTTGTATATATTGCTTCTGTATAATCTAAGAAACATATATGCAAAGCATCCAAACAGTACCATTCGCCAATTTTTTGTTCTTCAAGTTTAAGTGAACAACGAGCCCCATTGATAATCATGAAATGGAAATTATTTGTAACTTTCTACAAGTAGAACAATGAATAGTACAGGTAGACGGGTGAAATCTTTCTATATATTGCTTCTAAATAGTCTAAGAAACATATATGCAAAGCATCCTAACAGTACAATTCGCCAATTTTTTGTTCTTCAAGTTTAAGTGAATTACGAGCCCCATTGTTAATCCTTTATCGGAAATTATTTGTAATTTTCGACAAGTCGAACAATGAATGGAACAGGTAGACGGTTGAAATATTTGTATATATTGCTTCTGTATAATCTAAGAAACATATATGCAAAGCATCCAAATAGTACCATTGGACAATTTTTTGTTCTTCAAGTTTAAGTGAACTACGAGCCCCATTGTTAATCCTTTAACGGAATTTAATTGTAACTTTCTACCAGTAGAACAATGATTGGAACACGTAGACGGTTGAAATCTTTGTATATATTGCTTCTATATAGTCTAAGAAACATATATGCAAAGCATCCAAACAG
This sequence comes from Cerceris ruficornis, assembly GCA_963989415.1. Classification (NCBI taxonomy): domain Eukaryota; kingdom Metazoa; phylum Arthropoda; class Insecta; order Hymenoptera; family Crabronidae; genus Cerceris; species Cerceris ruficornis. Next base: position 127,573 of record CAXDIW010000024.1, on the reverse strand, counting down.
TACCATTGGACAATTTTTTGTTCTTCAAGTTTAAGTGAACTACGAGCCCCATTGGTAATCATGAAACGGAAATTATTTGTAATTTTCTACAAGTAGAACAATGAATGGAACAGGTTGACGATGGATATCATAGTATATATTGCTTCTATATAGTCTAAGAAACATATATGCAAAGCATCCAAACAGTACAATTCGCCACCTTTTTGTTCTTCAAGTTTAAGTGAACAATGAGCCCCAATGGTTAATCCGTTATCGGAAATTATTTGTAACTTTCGACAAGTAGAACAATGAATGGAACAGGTAGACTGTTGAATTCATTGTATATATTGCTTCTATATAGTCTAAGAAACATATATGCATAGCGTCCAAACAGTACAATTCGCCAATTTTTTGCTCTTCAAGTTTAAGTGAACTACGAGCCCCATTGTTAATCCTTTAAATGAAATTATTTGTAACTTTCGACAAGTAGAACAATGAATGGAACAGGTAGACGGTTGAAATCATTGTATATATTGCTTCTGTATAATCTAAGAAACATATATGCAAAGCATCCAAACAGTACCATTCGCCAATTTTTTGTTCTTCAAGTTTAAGTGAACAACGAGCCCCATTGATAATCATGAAACGGAAATTATTTGTAACTTTCGACATGTAGAACAATGAATGGAACAGGTAAACGGTTGAAATATTTGTACATATTGCTTGCATATAGTCTAAGAAACATATATGCAAATCATCCAAACAGCACCATTCGCCAATTTTTTGTTCTTCAAGTTTAAGTGAACAACGAGTCCCATTGATAATCCATTAACGGAAATTATTTGTAACTTTCGACAAGAAGAACAATGAATGGAACAGGTAGACGGATAAAATCTTTGTATATATTGCTTCTATATAGTCTAAGAAACATATATGCAAAACATCCAAACAGTACCAATCGCCAATTTTTTGTTCTTCAAGTTTAAGTGAACAACGAGCCCCATTGATAATCATGAAACGGAAATTATTTGTAACTTTCTACAAGTAGAACAATGAATAGAATAGGTAGACGGGTGAAATCTTTCTATACATTGCTTCTATATAGTCTAACAAACATATATGCAAAGCATCCAAACAGTACCATTCGCCAATTTTTTGTTCTTCAAGTTTAAGTGGACTACGAGCCCCATTGTTAGTCCTTTAACGGAAATTGTTTGTAACTTTCGACAAGTAGAACAATGAATGGAACATGTAGACGGTTGAAATCATTGTATATATTGCTTCAATATAGTCTAAGAAACATATCTGCATATCATCCAAACTGTACAATTCGCCAATTATTTGATCTTCTAGTTTAAGTGAACTACGAGCCCAATTGTTAATCCTTTAACGGAAATTAATTGTAACTTTCTACAAGTAGAACAATGATTGGAACACGTAGCCGGTTGAAATCTTTGTATATATTGCTTCCATATAGTCTAAGAAACATATATGCAAAGTATCCAAACAGTACCATTCGCCAATTTTTTGTTCTTCAAGTTTAAGTGAACAATGAGCCCCAATGGTTAATCCTTTATCGGAAATTATTAGTAACTTTCGACAAGTAGCACAATGAATGGAACAGGTAGACGGTTGAAATCTTTGTATATATTGCTTTAATATAGTCTAAGAAACATATATGCAAAGCATCCAAACAGTACAATTCGCCAATTTTTTGTTCTTCAAGTTTAAGTGAACAATGAGCCCCAATGGTTAATCCTTTATCGGAAATTATTTGTAACTTTCGACAAGTAGCACAATGAATGGAACAGGTAGACGGTTGAAATCTTTGCATATATTGCTTCTATATATTCTAAGAAACATAGATTCAAAGCATCCAAACAGTACCCTTCGCCAATTTTTTGTTCTTCAAGTTTAAGTAAACTACGCTCCCCATTGTTAATCCCTTAACGGAAATTATTTGTAACTTTCGACAAGTAGAACAATGAATGGAACAGGTAGACGGTTGAAATCATTGTATATATTGCTTCTATATAGTCTAAGAAACATATCTGCAAATCATCCAAACAGTACAATTCGCCAATTATTTGATCTTCAAGTTTAAGTGAACTACGAGCCCCATTGTCAATACTTTAACGGAAATTATTTGTAACTTGCGACAAGTAGAACAATGAATGGAACAGGTAGACGGTTGAAATCAATGTATATATTGCTTCTATATAATCTAAGAAACATATATGCAAAGCATCCAAACAGTACCATTCGCCAATTTTTTGTTCTTCAAGTTTAAGTGAACAATGAGCCCCAATGGTTAATCCTTTATCAGAAATTATTTGTAATTTTCGACAAGTAGAACAATGAATGGAACAGGTAGACGGTTGAAATCTTTGTATATATTGCTTCTGTATAATCTAAGAAACATATATGCAAAGCATCCAAACAGTACCATTCGCCAATTTTTTGTTCTTCAAGTTTATGTGAACTACGAGCCCCATTGTTAGTCCTTTAACGGAAATTGTTTGTAACTTTCGACAAGTAGAACAATGAATGGAACAGGTAGACGGTTGAAATCATTGTATATATTGCTTTAATATAGTCTAAGAAACATATATGCAAAGCATCCAAACAGTATAATTCGCCAATTTTTTGTTCTTCAAGTTTAAGTAAGCAATGTGCCCCAATGGTTAATCCTTTATCGGAAATTACTTGTAACTTTCGACAAGTAGCACAATGAATGGAACAGGTAGACGGTTGAAATCTTTGTATATATTGCTTTAATATAGTCTAAGAAACATATATGCAAAGCATCCAAACAGTACCATTCGCCAATTTTTTGTTCTTCAAGTTTAAGTGGACTACGAGCCCCATTGTTAGTCCTTTAACGGAAATTGTTTGTAACTTTCGACAAGTAGAACAATGAATGGAACATGTAGACGGTTGAAATCATTGTATATATTGCTTCTATATATTCTAAGAAACATAGATTCAAAGCATCCAAACAGTACCCTTCGCCAATTTTTTGTTCTTCAAGTTTAAGTAAACTACGCTCCCCATTGTTAATCCCTTAACGGAAATTATTTGTAACTTTCGACAAGTAGAACAATGAATGGAACAGGTAGACGGTTGAAATCATTGTATATATTGCTTCTATATAGTCTAAGAAACATATCTGCAAATCATCCAAACAGTACAATTCGCCAATTATTTGATCTTCAAGTTCAAGTGAACTACGAGCCCCATTGTCAATACTTTAACGGAAATTATTTGTAACTTGCGACAAGTAGAACAATGAATGGAACATGTAGACGGTTGAAATCATTGTATATATTGCTTCTATATATTCTAAGAAACATAGATTCAAAGCATCCAAACAGTACCCTTCGCCAATTTTTTGTTCTTCAAGTTTAAGTAAACTACGCTCCCCATTGTTAATCCCTTAACGGAAATTATTTGTAACTTTCGACAAGTAGAACAATGAATGGAACAGGTAGACGGTTGAAATCAATGTATATATTGCTTCTATATAATCTAAGAAACATATATGCAAACCATCAAAACAGTACCACTCGCCAATTTTTTGTTCTTCAAGTTTAAGTGAACAACGAGCCCCATTGATAATACTTTAACGGAAATTATTTGTAACTTTCGACAAGAAGAACAATGAATGGAACAGGTAGACGGTTGAAATCTTTGTATATGTTGCTTCCATATAGTCTAAGAAACATGTACGCAAAGCATCCAAACAGTACCATTCGCCAATTTTTTGTTCTTCAAGTTTAAGTGAACAATGAGCCCCAATGGTTAATCCTTTATCAGAAATTATTTGTAATTTACGACAAGTAGAACAATGAATGGAACAGGTAGACGGTTGAAATCTTTGTATATATTGCTTCTGTATAATCTAAGAAACATATATGCAAAGCATCCAAACAGTACCATTCGCCAATTTTTTGTTCTTCAAGTTTAAGTGAACAACGAGCCCCATTGATAATCATGAAATGGAAATTATTTGTAACTTTCTACAAGTAGAACAATGAATAGTACAGGTAGACGGGTGAAATCTTTCTATATATTGCTTCTAAATAGTCTAAGAAACATATATGCAAAGCATCCTAACAGTACAATTCGCCAATTTTTTGTTCTTCAAGTTTAAGTGAATTACGAGCCCCATTGTTAATCCTTTATCGGAAATTATTTGTAATTTTCGACAAGTCGAACAATGAATGGAACAGGTAGACGGTTGAAATATTTGTATATATTGCTTCTGTATAATCTAAGAAACATATATGCAAAGCATCCAAATAGTACCATTGGACAATTTTTTGTTCTTCAAGTTTAAGTGAACTACGAGCCCCATTGTTAATCCTTTAACGGAATTTAATTGTAACTTTCTACCAGTAGAACAATGATTGGAACACGTAGACGGTTGAAATCTTTGTATATATTGCTTCTATATAGTCTAAGAAACATATATGCAAAGCATCCAAACAGTACCATTGGACAATTTTTTGTTCTTCAAGTTTAAGTGAACTACGAGCCCCATTGGTAATCATGAAACGGAAATTATTTGTAATTTTCTACAAGTAGAACAATGAATGGAACAGGTTGACGGTTGAAATCAATGTATATATTGCTTCTATATAATCTAAGAAACATATATGCAAACCATCAAAACAGTACCATTCGCCAATTTTTTGTTCTTCAAGTTTAAGTGAACAACGAGCCCCATTGATAATACTTTAACGGAAATTATTTGTAACTTTCGACAAGAAGAACAATGAATGGAACAGGTAGACGGTTAAAATCTTTGTATATATTGCTTCTATATAGTCTAAGAAACATATATGCAAAACATCCAAACAGTACCAATCGCCAATTTTTTGTTCTTCAAGTTTAAGTGAACAACGAGCCCCATTGATAATCATGAAACGGAAATTATTTGTAACTTTCTACAAGTAGAACAATGAATAGAACAGGTAGACGGGTGAAATCTTTCTATATATTGATTCTATATAGTCTAACAAACATATATGCAAAGCATCCAAACAGTACCATTCGCCAATTTTTTGTTCTTCAAGTTTATGTGAACTACGAGCCCCATTGTTAGTCCTTTAACGGAAATTGTTTGTAACTTTCGACAAGTAGAACAATGAATGGAACAGGTAGACGGTTGAAATCATTGTATATATTGCTTTAATATAGTCTAAGAAACATATATGCAAAGCATCCAAACAGTATAATTCGCCAATTTTTTGTTCTTCAAGTTTAAGTAAGCAATGTGCCCCAATGGTTAATCCTTTATCGGAAATTACTTGTAACTTTCGACAAGTAGAACAATGATTGGAACACGTAGACGGTTGAAATCTTTGTATATATTGCTTCCATATAGCCTAAGAAACATGTACGCAAAGCATCCAAACAGTACCATTCGCCAATTTTTTGTTCTTCAAGTTTATGTGAACTACGAGCCCCATTGTTAGTCCTTTAACGGAAATTGTTTGTAACTTTCGACAAGTAGAACAATGAATGGAACAGGTAGACGGTTGAAATCATTGTATATATTGCTTTAATATAGTCTAAGAAACATATATGCAAACCATCAAAACAGTACCATTCGCCAATTTTTTGTTCTTCAAGTTTAAGTGAACAACGAGCCCCATTGATAATCATGAAACGGAAATTATTTGTAACTTTCTACAAGTAGAACAATGAATAGAACAGGTAGACGGGTGAAATCTTTCTATATATTGCTTCTAAATAGACTAAGAAACATATATGCAAAGCATCCAAACAGTACAATTCGCCAATTGTTTGTTCTTCAAGTTTAAGTGAACTACGAGCCCCATTGTTAATCCTTTAAAGGATATTATTTGTAAGTTTCGACAAGTAGAACAATGAATGGATCAGGTAGACGGTTGAAATCATTGTATATATGGCTTCTATATAATCTACGAAACATATATGCAAAGCATCCAAACAGTACAATTCGCTAATTTTTTGTTCTTCAAGTTTAAGTGAACTACGAGCCCCATTGTTAATCCTTTAACGGAAATTAATTGTAACTTTCTACAACTAGAACAATGATTGGAACACGTAGACGGTTGAAATCTTTGTATATATTGCTTCCATATAGCCTAAGAAACATGTACGCAAAGCATCCAAACAGTACCATTCGCCAATTTTTTGTTCTTCAAGTTTAAATGAACAATGAGCCCCAATGGTTAATCCGTTATCGGAAAGCACTTGTAACTTTCGACAAGTAGAACAATGAATGGAACAGGTAGACGGTTGAAATCTTTGTATATATTGCTTCTATATAATCTAAGAAACATAGATTCAAAGCATCCAAACAGTACCATTCGCCAATTTTTTGTTCTTCAAGTTTAAGTGAACTACGAGCCCCATTGTTAATCCTTTAAAGGACATTATTTGTAGATTTCGACAAGTAGAACAATGAATGGAACAGGTAGACTGTTGAAATCATTGTATATATTGCTTCTATATAGTTTAAGAAACATATATGCATAGCGTCCAAACAGTACAATTCGCCAATTTTTTGCTCTTCAAGTTTAAGTGAACTACGAGCCCCATTGTTAATCTTTTAAAGGAAATTATTTGTAAATTTCGGCAAGTAGAATAATGAATGGAATAGGTAGACGGTTGAAATCATTGTATATATTGCTTCTATATAGTCTATGAAACATATATGCAAAGCATCCAAACAGTACAATTCGCCAATTTTTTGTTCTTCAAGTTCAAGTGAACTACGAGCTCCATTGTTAATCCCTTAACGGAAATTATTTGTAACTTTCGACAAGTAGAACAATGATTGGAACACGCAGACGGTTGAAATCTTTGTATATATTGCTTCCATATAGTCTAAGAAACATATATGCAAAGCATCCAAACAGTACCATTCGCCAATTTTTTGTTCTTCAAGTTTAAGTGAACAATGAGCCCCATTGTTAATCCTTTATCGGAAATTATTTGTAACTTTCGACAAGTAGAACAGTGAATGGAACAGGTAGACGGTTGAAATCTTTGTATATATTGCTTCTATATAGTATAAGAAACATATATGCAAAGCATCCAAACAGTACAATTCGCCACCTTTTTGTTCTTCAAGTTTAAGTGAACAATGAGCCCCAATGGTTAATCCGTTATCGGAAATTATTTGTAACTTTCGACAAGTAGAACAATGAATGGAACAGGTAGACGGTTGAAATCATTGTATATGTTGCTTCCATATAGTCTAAGAAACATGAACGCAAAGCATCCAAACAGTACCATTCGCCAATTTTTTGTTCTTCAAGTTTAAGTGAACAATGAGCCCCAATGGTTAATCCTTTATCAGAAATTATTTGTAATTTTCGACAAGTAGAACAATGAATGGAACAGGTAGACGGTTGAAATCTTTGTATATATTGCTTCTGTATAATCTAAGAAACATATATGCAAAGCATCCAAACAGTACCATTCGCCAATTTTTTGTTCTTCAAGTTTAAGTGAACAACGAGCCCCATTGATAATCATGAAACGGAAATTATTTGTAACTTTCGACATGTAGAACAATGAATGGAACAGGTAAACGGTTGAAATATTTGTACATATTGCTTGCATATAGTCTAAGAAACATATATGCAAATCATCCAAACAGCACCATTCGCCAATTTTTTGTTCTTCAAGTTTAAGTGAACAACGAGTCCCATTGATAATCCTTTAACGGAAATTATTTGTAACTTTCGACAAGAAGAACAATGAATGGAACAGGTAGACGGATAAAATCTTTGTATATATTGCTTCTATATAGTCTAAAAAACATATATGCAAAACATCCAAACAGTACCAATCGCCAATTTTTTGTTCTTCAAGTTTAAGTGAACAACGAGCCCCATTGATAATCATGAAACGGAAATTATTTGTAACTTTCTACAAGTAGAACAATGAATAGAATAGGTAGACGGGTGAAATCTTTCTATACATTGCTTCTATAAAGTCTAACAAACATATATGCAAAGCATCCAAACAGTACCATTCGCCAATTTTTTGTTCTTCAAGTTTAAGTGGACTACGAGCCCCATTGTTAGTCCTTTAACGGAAATTGTTTGTAACTTTCGACAAGTAGAACAATGAATGGAACATGTAGACGGTTGAAATCATTGTATATATTGCTTCAATATAGTCTAAGAAACATATCTGCATATCATCCAAACTGTACAATTCGCCAATTATTTGATCTTCTAGTTTAAGTGAACTACGAGCCCAATTGTTAATCCTTTAACGGAAATTAATTGTAACTTTCTACAAGTAGAACAATGATTGGAACACGTAGACGGTTGAAATCTTTGTATATATTGCTTCCATATAATCTAAGAAACATATATGCAAAGCATCCAAACAGTACCATTCGCCAATTTTTTGTTCTTCAAGTTTAAGTGAACAATGAGCCCCAATGGTTAATCCTTTATCAGAAATTATTTGTAATTTTCGACAAGTAGAACAATGAATGGAACAGGTAGACGGTTGAAATCTTTGTATATATTGCTTCTGTATAATCTAAGAAACATATATGCAAAGCATCCAAACAGTACCATTCGCCAATTTTTTGTTCTTCAAGTTTATGTGAACTACGAGCCCCATTGTTAGTCCTTTAACGGAAATTGTTTGTAACTTTCGACAAGTAGAACAATGAATGGAACAGGTAGACGGTTGAAATCATTGTATATATTGCTTTAATATAGTCTAAGAAACATATATGCAAAGCATCCAAACAGTATAATTCGCCAATTTTTTGTTCTTCAAGTTTAAGTAAGCAATGTGCCCCAATGGTTAATCCTTTATCGGAAATTACTTGTAACTTTCGACAAGTAGCACAATGAATGGAACAGGTAGACGGTTGAAATCTTTGTATATATTGCTTTAATATAGTCTAAGAAACATATATGCAAAGCATCCAAACAGTACCATTCGCCAATTTTTTGTTCTTCAAGTTTAAGTGGACTACGAGCCCCATTGTTAGTCCTTTAACGGAAATTGTTTGTAACTTTCGACAAGTAGAACAATGAATGGAACATGTAGACGGTTGAAATCATTGTATATATTGCTTCTATATATTCTAAGAAACATAGATTCAAAGCATCCAAACAGTACCCTTCGCCAATTTTTTGTTCTTCAAGTTTAAGTAAACTACGCTCCCCATTGTTAATCCCTTAACGGAAATTATTTGTAACTTTCGACAAGTAGAACAATGAATGGAACAGGTAGACGGTTGAAATCATTGTATATATTGCTTCTATATAGTCTAAGAAACATATCTGCAAATCATCCAAACAGTACAATTCGCCAATTATTTGATCTTCAAGTTTAAGTGAACTACGAGCCCCATTGTCAATACTTTAACGGAAATTATTTGTAACTTGCGACAAGTAGAACAATGAATGGAACAGGTAGACGGTTGAAATCAATGTATATATTGCTTCTATATAATCTAAGAAACATATATGCAAACCATCAAAACAGTACCATTCGCCAATTTTTTGTTCTTCAAGTTTAAGTGAACAACGAGTCCCATTGATAATCCTTTAACGGAAATTATTTGTAACTTTCGACAAGAAGAACAATGAATGGAACAGGTAGACGGATAAAATCTTTGTATATATTGCTTCTATATAGTCTAAGAAACATATATGCAAAACATCCAAACAGTACCAATCGCCAATTTTTTGTTCTTCAAGTTTAAGTGAACAACGAGCCCCATTGATAATCATGAAACGGAAATTATTTGTAACTTTCTACAAGTAGAACAATGAATAGAATAGGTAGACGGGTGAAATCTTTCTATACATTGCTTCTATATAGTCTAACAAACATATATGCAAAGCATCCAAACAGTACCATTCGCCAATTTTTTGTTCTTCAAGTTTAAGTGGACTACGAGCCCCATTGTTAGTCCTTTAACGGAAATTGTTTGTAACTTTCGACAAGTAGAACAATGAATGGAACATGTAGACGGTTGAAATCATTGTATATATTGCTTCAATATAGTCTAAGAAACATATCTGCATATCATCCAAACTGTACAATTCGCCAATTATTTGATCTTCTAGTTTAAGTGAACTACGAGCCCCATTGTTAATCCTTTAACGGAAATTAATTGTAACTTTCTACAAGTAGAACAATGATTGGAACACGTAGACGGTTGAAATCTTTGTATATATTGCTTCCATATAGTCTAAGAAACATATATGCAAAGCATCCAAACAGTATAATTCGCCAATTTTTTGTTCTTCAAGTTTAAGTAAGCAATGTGCCCCAATGGTTAATCCTTTATCGGAAATTACTTGTAACTTTCGACAAGTAGCACAATGAATGGAACAGGTAGACGGTTGAAATCTTTGTATATATTGCTTTAATATAGTCTAAGAAACATATATGCAAAGCATCCAAACAGTACAATTCGCCAATTTTTTGTTCTTCAAGTTTAAGTGAACAATGAGCCCCAATGGTTAATCCTTTATCGGAAATTATTTGTAACTTTCGACAAGTAGCACAATGAATGGAACAGGTAGACGGTTGAAATCTTTGTATATATTGCTTTAATATAGTCTAAGAAACATATATGCAAAGCATCCAAACAGTACAATTCGCCAATTTTTTGTTCTTCAAGTTTAAGTGAGGAATGAGCGCCAATGGTTAATCCTTTATCGGAAATTACTTGTAACTTTCGACAAGTAGCACAATGAATGGAACAGGTAGACGGTTGAAATCTTTGTATATATTGCTTCCATATAGTCTAAGAAACATATATGCAAATCATCCAAACAGTACCATTCGCCAATTTTTTGTTCTTCAAGTTTAAGTGAACAACGTGTCCCATTGATAATCCTTTAACGGAAATTATTTGTAACTTTCGACAAGAAGAACAATGAATGGAACAGGTAGACGGATAAAATCTTTGTATATATTGCTTCTATATAGTCTAAGAAACATATATGCAAAACATCCAAACAGTACCAATCGCCAATTTTTTGTTCTTCAAGTTTAAGTGAACAACGAGCCCCATTGATAATCATGAAACGGAAATTATTTGTAACTTTCTACAAGTAGAACAATGAATAGAATAGGTAGACGGGTGAAATCTTTGTATACATTGCTTCTATATAGTCTAACAAACATATATGCAAAGCATCCAAACAGTACCATTCGCCAATTTTTTGTTCTTCAAGTTTAAGTGGACTACGAGCCCCATTGTTAGTCCTTTAACGGAAATTGTTTGTAACTTTCGACAAGTAGAACAATGAATGGAACATGTAGACGGTTGAAATCTTTGTATATATTGCTTTAATATAGTCTAAGAAACATATATGCAAAGCATCCAAACAGTACAATTCGCCAATTTTTTGTTCTTCAAGTTTAAGTGAGGAATGAGCGCCAATGGTTAATCCTTTATCGGAAATTACTTGTAACTTTCGGCAAGTAGCACAATGAATGGAACAGGTAGACGGTTGAAATCTTTGTATATATTGCTTCCATATAGTCTAAGAAACATATATGCAAAGTATCCAAACAGTACCATTCGCCAGTTTTTTGTTCTTCAAGTTTAAGTGAACAACGAGCCCCATTGATAATCATGAAATGGAAATTATTTGTAACTTTCTACAAGTAGAACAATGATTAGTACAGGTAGACGGGTGAAATCTTTCTATATATTGCTTCTAAATAGTCTAAGAAACATATATGCAAAGCATCCTAACAGTACAATTCGCCAATTTTTTGTTCTTCAAGTTTAAGTGAATTACGAGCCCCATTGTTAATCCTTTATCGGAAATTATTTGTAATTTTCGACAAGTCGAACAATGAATGGAACAGGTAGACGGTTGAAATCTTTGTATATATTGCTTCTGTATAATCTAAGAAACATATATGCAAAGCATCCAAACAGTACCATTGGACAAATTTTTGTTCTTCAAGTTTAAGTGAACTACGAGCCCCATTGTTAATCCTTTAACGGAATTTAATTGTAACTTTCTACCAGTAGAACAATGATTGGAACACGTAGACGGTTGAAATCTTTGTATATATTGCTTCTATATAATCTAAGAAACATAGATTCAAAGCATCCAAACAGTACAATTCGCCAATTTTTTGTTCTTCAAGTTCAAGTGAACTACGAGCTCCATTGTTAATCCCTTAACGGAAATTATTTGTAACTTTCGACAAGTAGAACAATGATTGGAACACGCAGACGGTTGAAATCTTTGTATATATTGCTTCCATATAGTCTAAGAAACATATATGCAAAGCATCCAAACAGTACCATTGGACAATTTTTTGTTCTTCAAGTTTAAGTGAACTACGAGCCCCATTGGTAATCATGAAACGGAAATTATTTGTAATTTTCTACAAGTAGAATAATGAATGGAACAGGTTGACGATGGATATCATAGTATATATTGCTTCTATATAGTCTAAGAAACATATATGCAAAGCATCCAAACAGTACAATTCTCTAATTTTTTGTTCTTCAAGTTTAAGTGAACTACGAGCCCCATTGTTAATCCTTTAACGGAAATTAATTGTAACTTTCTACAAGTAGAACAATGATTGGAACACGTAGACGGTTGAAATATTATTATATATTGCTTCCATATAGTCTAAGAAACATGTACGCAAAGCATACAAACAGTACCATTCGCCAATTTTTTGTTCTTCAAGTTTAAATGAACAATGAGCCCCAATGGTTAATCCTTTATCGGAAATTACTTGTAACTTTCGACAAGTAGAACAATGAATGGAACAGGTAGACGGTTGAAATCTTTGTATATATTGCTTCTATATAATCTAAGAAACATAGATTCAAAGCATCCAAACAGTACAATTCGCCAATTTTTTGTTCTTCAAGTTCAAGTGAACTACGAGCTCCATTGTTAATCCCTTAACGGAAATTATTTGTAACTTTCGACAAGTAGAGCAATGATTGGAACACGCAGACGGTTGAAATCTTTGTATATATTGCTTCCATATAGTCTAAGAAACATGTATGCAAAGCATCCAAACAGTACCATTCGCCACCTTTTTGTTCTTCAAGTTTAAGTGAACAATGAGCCCCAATGGTTAATCCGTTATCGGAAATTATTTGTAACTTTCGACAAGTAGAACAATGAATGGAACAGGTAGACGGTTGAAATCTTTGTATATGTTGCTTCCATATAGTCTAAGAAACATGTACGCAAAGCATCCAAACAGTACCATTCGCCAATTTTTTGTTCTTCAAGTTTAAGTGAACAATGAGCCCCATTGATAATCATGAAACGGAAATTATTTGTAACTTTCTACAAGTAGAACAATGAATAGAATAGGTAGACGGGTGAAATCTTTGTATACATTGCTTCTATATAGTCTAACAAACATATATGCAAAGCATCCAAACAGTACCATTCGCCAATTTTTTGTTCTTCAAGTTTAAGTGGACTACGAGCCCCATTGTTAGTCCTTTAACGGAAATTGTTTGTAACTTTCGACAAGTAGAACAATGAATGGAACATGTAGACGGTTGAAATCATTGTATATATTGCTTCAATATAGTCTAAGAAACATATCTGCATATCATCCAAACTGTACAATTCGCCAATTATTTGATCTTCTAGTTTAAGTGAACTACGAGCCCCATTGTTAATCCTTTAACGGAAATTAATTGTAACTTTCTACAAGTAGAACAATGATTGGAACACGTAGACGGTTGAAATCTTTGTATATATTGCTTCCATATAGTCTAAGAAACATATATGCAAAGTATCCAAACAGTACCATTCGCCAGTTTTTTGTTCTTCAAGTTTAAGTGAACAACGAGCCCCATTGATAATCATGAAATGGAAATTATTTGTAACTTTCTACAAGTAGAACAATGAATAGTACAGGTAGACGGGTGAAATCTTTCTATATATTGCTTCTAAATAGTCTAAGAAACATATATGCAAAGCATCCTAACAGTACAATTCGCCAATTTTTTGTTCTTCAAGTTTAAGTGAATTACGAGCCCCATTGTTAATCCTTTATCGGAAATTATTTGTAATTTTCGACAAGTCGAACAATGAATGGAACAGGTAGACGGTTGAAATCTTTGTATATATTGCTTCTGTATAATCTAAGAAACATATATGCAAAGCATCCAAACAGTACCATTGGACAAATTTTTGTTCTTCAAGTTTAAGTGAACTACGAGCCCCATTGTTAATCCTTTAACGGAATTTAATTGTAACTTTCTACCAGTAGAACAATGATTGGAACACGTAGACGGTTGAAATCTTTGTATATATTGCTTCTATATAATCTAAGAAACATAGATTCAAAGCATCCAAACAGTACAATTCGCCAATTTTTTGTTCTTCAAGTTCAAGTGAACTACGAGCTCCATTGTTAATCCCTTAACGGAAATTATTTGTAACTTTCGACAAGTAGAACAATGATTGGAACACGCAGACGGTTGAAATCTTTGTATATATTGCTTCCATATAGTCTAAGAAACATATATGCAAAGCATCCAAACAGTACCATTGGACAATTTTTTGTTCTTCAAGTTTAAGTGAACTACGAGCCCCATTGGTAATCATGAAACGGAAATTATTTGTAATTTTCTACAAGTAGAATAATGAATGGAACAGGTTGACGATGGATATCATAGTATATATTGCTTCTATATAGTCTAAGAAACATATATGCAAAGCATCCAAACAGTACAATTCTCTAATTTTTTGTTCTTCAAGTTTAAGTGAACTACGAGCCCCATTGTTAATCCTTTAACGGAAATTAATTGTAACTTTCTACAAGTAGAACAATGATTGGAACACGTAGACGGTTGAAATATTATTATATATTGCTTCCATATAGTCTAAGAAACATGAACGCAAAGCATCCAAACAGTACCATTCGCCAATTTTTTGTTCTTCAAGTTTAAATGAACAATGAGCCCCAATGGTTAATCCTTTATCGGAAATTACTTGTAACTTTCGACAAGTAGAACAATGAATGGAACAGGTAGACGGTTGAAATCTTTGTATATATTGCTTCTATATAATCTAAGAAACATAGATTCAAAGCATCCAAACAGTACAATTCGCCAATTTTTTGTTCTTCAAGTTCAAGTGAACTACGAGCTCCATTGTTAATCCCTTAACGGAAATTATTTGTAACTTTCGACAAGTAGAACAATGATTGGAACACGCAGACGGTTGAAATCTTTGTATATATTGCTTCCATATAGTCTAAGAAACATATATGCAAAGCATCCAAACAGTACCATTCGCCACCTTTTTGTTCTTCAAGTTTAAGTGAACAATGAGCCCCAATGGTTAATCCGTTATCGGAAATTATTTGTAACTTTCGACAAGTAGAACAATGAATGGAACAGGTAGACGGTTGAAATCTTTGTATATGTTGCTTCCATATAGTCTAAGAAACATGTACGCAAAGCATCCAAACAGTACCATTCGCCAATTTTTTGTTCTTCAAATTTAAGTGAACAATGAGCCCCAATGGTTAATCCTTTATCAGAAATTATTTGTAATTTTCGACAAGTAGAACAATGAATTGAACAGGTAGACGGTTGAAATCTTTGTATATATTGCTTCTGTATAATCTAAGAAACATATATGCAAAGCATCCAAACAGTACCATTCGCCAATTTTTTGTTCTTCAAGTTTAAGTGGACAACGAGGCCCATTGATAATCATGAAATGGAAATTATTTGTAACTTTCTACAAGTAGAACAATGAATAGTACTGGTAGACGGGTGAAATCATTCTATATATTGCTTCTAAATAGTCTAAGAAACATATATGCAAAGCATCCTAACAGTACAATTCGCCAATTTTTTGTTCTTCAAGTTTAAGTGAATTACGAGCCCCATTGTTAATCCTTTATCGGAAATTATTTGTAATTTTCGACAAGTCGAACAATGAATGGAACAGGTAGACGGTTAAAATCTTTGTATATATTGCTTCTATATAGTCTAAGAAACATATATGCAAAACATCCAAACAGTACCAATCGCTAATTTTTTGTTCTTCAAGTTTAAGTGAACAACGAGCCCCATTGATAATCATGAAACGGAAATTATTTGTAACTTTCTACAAGTAGAACAATGAATAGAACAGGTAGACGGGTGAAATCTTTCTATACATTGCTTCTATATAGTCTAACAAACATATATGCAAAGCATCCAAACAGTACCATTCGCCAATTTTTTGTTCTTCAAGTTTAAGTGGACTACGAGCCCCATTGTTAGTCCTTTAACGGAAATTGTTTGTAACTTTCGACAAGTAGAACAATGAATGGAACATGTAGACGGTTGAAATCATTGTATATATTGCTTCAATATAGTCTAAGAAACATATCTGCATATCATCCAAACTGTACAATTCGCCAATTATTTGATCTTCTAGTTTAAGTGAACTACGAGCCCCATTGTTAATCATTTAACGGAAATTAATTGTAACTTTCTACAAGTAGAACAATGATTGGAACACGTAGACGGTTGAAATCTTTGTATATATTGCTTCCATATAGTCTAAGAAACATATATGCATAGTATCCAAACAGTACCATTCGCCAATTTTTTGTTCTTCAAGTTTAAGTGAACAATGAGCCCCAATGGTTAATCCTTTATCGGAAATTATTAGTAACTTTCGACAAGTAGCACAATGAATGGAACAGGTAGACGGTTGAAATCTTTGTATATATTGCTTTAATATAGTCTAAGAAACATATAAGCAAAGCATCCAAACAGTACAATTCGCCAATTTTTTGTTCTTCAAGTTTAAGTGAACAATGAGCCCCAATGGTTAATCCTTTATCGGAAATTATTTGTAACTTTCGACAAGTAGCACAATGAATGGAACAGGTAGACGGTTGAAATCTTTGCATATATTGCTTCTATATATTCTAAGAAACATAGATTCAAAGCATCCAAACAGTACCCTTCGCCAATTTTTTGTTCTTCAAGTTTAAGTAAACTACGCTCCCCATTGTTAATCCCTTAACGGAAATTATTTGTAACTTTCGACAAGTAGAGCAATGAATGGAACAGGTAGACGGTTGAAATCATTGTATATATTGCTTCTATATAGTCTAAGAAACATATCTGCAAATCATCCAAACAGTACAATTCGCGAATTTTTTGTTCTTCAAGTTTAAGTGAACTACGAGCCCCATTGTTAATCATGAAACGGAAATTATTTGTAACTTGCGACAAGTAGAACAATGAATGGAACAGGTAGACGGTTGAAATCAATGTATATATTGCTTTTATATAATCTAAGAAACATATATGCAAACCATCAAAACAGTACCATTCGCCAATTTTTTGTTCTTCAAGTTTATGTGAACAACGAGCCCCATTGATAATCATGAAACGGAAATTATTTGTAACTTTCTACAAGTAGAACAATGAATAGAACAGGTAGACGGGTGAAATCTTTCTATATATTGCTTCTAAATAGACTAAGAAACATATATGCAAAGCATCCAAACAGTACAATTCGCCAATTGTTTGTTCTTCAAGTTTAAGTGAACTACGAGCCCCATTGTTAATCCTTTAAAGGATATTATTTGTAAGTTTCGACAAGTAGAACAATGAATGGATCAGGTAGACGGTTGAAATCATTGTATATATGGCTTCTATATAATCTACGAAACATATATGCAAAGCATCCAAACAGTACAATTCGCTAATTTTTTGTTCTTCAAGTTTAAGTGAACTACGAGCCCCATTGTTAATCCTTTAACGGAAATTAATTGTAACTTTCTACAACTAGAACAATGATTGGAACACGTAGACGGTTGAAATCTTTGTATATATTGCTTCCATATAGCCTAAGAAACATGTACGCAAAGCATCCAAACAGTACCATTCGCCAATTTTTTGTTCTTCAAGTTTAAATGAACAATGAGCCCCAATGGTTAATCCGTTATCGGAAAGTACTTGTAACTTTCGACAAGTAGAACAATGAATGGAACAGGTAGACGGTTGAAATCTTTGTATATATTGCTTCTATATAATCTAAGAAACATAGATTCAAAGCATCCAAACAGTACCATTCGCCAATTTTTTGTTCTTCAAGTTTAAGTGAACTACGAGCCCCATTGTTAATCCTTTAAAGGACATTATTTGTAGATTTCGACAAGTAGAACAATGAATGGAACAGGTAGACTGTTGAAATCATTGTATATATTGCTTCTATATAGTTTAAGAAACATATATGCATAGCGTCCAAACAGTACAATTCGCCAATTTTTTGCTCTTCAAGTTTAAGTGAACTACGAGCCCCATTGTTAATCTTTTAAAGGAAATTATTTGTAAATTTCGGCAAGTAGAATAATGAATGGAATAGGTAGACGGTTGAAATCATTGTATATATTGCTTCTATATAGTCTATGAAACATATATGCAAAGCATCCAAACAGTACAATTCGCCAATTTTTTGTTCTTCAAGTTCAAGTGAACTACGAGCTCCATTGTTAATCCCTTAACGGAAATTATTTGTAACTTTCGACAAGTAGAACAATGATTGGAACACGCAGACGGTTGAAATCTTTGTATGTATTGCTTCCATATAGTCTAAGAAACATATATGCAAAGCATCCAAACAGTACCATTCGCCAATTTTTTGTTCTTCAAGTTTAAGTGAACAATGAGCCCCATTGTTAATCCTTTATCGGAAATTATTTGTAACTTTCGACAAGTAGAACAGTGAATGGAACAGGTAGACGGTTGAAATCTTTGTATATATTGCTTCTATATAGTATAAGAAACATATATGCAAAGCATCCAAACAGTACAATTCGCCACCTTTTTGTTCTTCAAGTTTAAGTGAACAATGAGCCCCAATGGTTAATCCGTTATCGGAAATTATTTGTAACTTTCGACAAGTAGAACAATGAATGGAACAGGTAGACGGTTGAAATCTTTGTATATGTTGCTTCCATATAGTCTAAGAAACATGAACGCAAAGCATCCAAACAGTACCATTCGCCAATTTTTTGTTCTTCAAGTTTAAGTGAACAATGAGCCCCAATGGTTAATCCTTTATCAGAAATTATTTGTAATTTTCGACAAGTAGAACAATGAATGGAACAGGTAGACGGTTGAAATCTTTGTATATATTGCTTCTGTATAATCTAAGAAACATATATGCAAAGCATCCAAACAGTACCATTCGCCAATTTTTTGTTCTTCAAGTTTAAGTGAACAACGAGCCCCATTGATAATCATGAAATGGAAATTATTTGTAACTTTCTACAAGTAGAACAATGAATAGTACAGGTAGACGGGTGAAATCTTTCTATATATTGCTTCTAAATAGTCTAAGAAACATATATGCAAAGCATCCTAACAGTACAATTCGCCAATTTTTTGTTCTTCAAGTTTAAGTGAATTACGAGCCCCATTGTTAATCCTTTATCGGAAATTATTTGTAATTTTCGACAAGTCGAACAATGAATGGAACAGGTAGACGGTTGAAATCTTTGTATATATTGCTTCTGTATAATCTAAGAAACATATATGCAAAGCATCCAAACAGTACCATTGGACAATTTTTGTTCTTCAAGTTTAAGTGAACTACGAGCCCCATTGTTAATCCTTTAACGGAATTTAATTGTAACTTTCTACCAGTAGAACAATGATTGGAACACGTAGACGGTTGAAATCTTTGTATATATTGCTTCTATATAGTCTAAGAAACATATATGCAAAGCATCCAAACAGTACCATTGGACAATTTTTTGTTCTTCAATTTTAAGTGAACTACGAGCCCCATTGGTAATCATGAAACGGAAATTATTTGTAATTTTCTACAAGTAGAACAATGAATGGAACAGGTTGACGATGGATATCATAGTATATATTGCTTCTATATAGTCTAAGAAACATATATGCAAAGCATCCAAACAGTACAATTCGCTAATTTTTTGTTCTTTAAGTTTAAGTGAACTACGAGCCCCATTGTTAATCCTTTAACGGAAATTAATTGTAACTTTCTACAAGTAGAACAATGATTGGAACACGTAGACGGTTGAAATCTTATTATATATTGCTTCCATATAGTCTAAGAAACATGTACGCAAAGCATCCAAACAGTACCATTCGCCAATTTTTTGTTCTTCAAGTTTAAATGAACAATGAGCCCCAATGGTTAATCCTTTATCGGAAATTACTTGTAACTTTCGACAAGTAGAACAATGAATGGAACAGGTAGACGGTTAAAATCTTTGTATATATTGCTTCTATATAATCTAAGAAACATAGATTCAAAGCATCCAAACAGTACAATTCGCCAATTTTTTGTTCTTCAAGTTCAAGTGAACTACGAGCTCCATTGTTAATCCCTTAACGGAAATTATTTGTAACTTTCGACAAGTAGAACAATGATTGGAACACGCAGACGGTTGAAATCTTTGTATATTTTGCTTCCATATAGTCTAAGAAACATATATGCAAAGCATCCAAACAGTACCATTCGCCAATTTTTTGTTCTTCAAGTTTAAGTGAACAACGAGCCCCATTGATAATACTTTAACGGAAATTATTTGTAACTTTCGACAAGAAGAACAATGAATGGAACAGGTAGACGGTTGAAATCTCTGTATATATTGCTTTAATATAGTCTAAGAAACATGAATGCAAAGCATCCAAACAGTACAATTCGCCAATTTTTTGTTCTTCAAGTTTAAGTGAACAATGAGCCCCAATGGTTAATCCTTTATCGGAAATTATTTGTAACTTTCGACAAGTAGCACAATGAATGGAACAGGTAGACGGTTGAAATCTTTGTATATATTGCTTTAATATAGTCTAAGAAACATATATGCAAAGCATCCAAACAGTACAATTCGCCAATTTTTTGTTCTTCAAGTTTAAGTGAGGAATGAGCGCCAATGGTTAATCCTTTATCGGAAATTACTTGTAACTTTCGACAAGTAGCACAATGAATGGAACAGGTAGACGGTTGAAATCTTTGTATATATTGCTTCCATATAGTCTAAGAAACATATATGCAAAACATCCAAACAGTACCAATCGCCAATTTTTTGTTCTTCAAGTTTAAGTGAACAACGAGCCCCATTGATAATCATGAAACGGAAATTATTTGTAACTTTCTACAAGTAGAACAATGAATAGAATAGGTAGACGGGTGAAATCTTTCTATACATTGCTTCTATATAGTCTAACAAACATATATGCAAAGCATCCAAACAGTACCATTCGCCAATTTTTTGTTCTTCAAGTTTAAGTGGACTACGAGCCCCATTGTTAGTCCTTTAACGGAAATTGTTTGTAACTTTCGACAAGTAGAACAATGAATGGAACATGTAGACGGTTGAAATCATTGTATATATTGCTTCAATATAGTCTAAGAAACATATCTGCATATCATCCAAACTGTACAATTCGCCAATTATTTGATCTTCTAGTTTAAGTGAACTACGAGCCCCATTGTTAATCATTTAACGGAAATTAATTGTAACTTTCTACAAGTAGAACAATGATTGGAACACGTAGACGGTTGAAATCTTTGTATATATTGCTTCCATATAGTCTAAGAAACATATATGCATAGTATCCAAACAGTACCATTCGCCAATTTTTTGTTCTTCAAGTTTAAGTGAACAATGAGCCCCAATGGTTAATCCTTTATCGGAAATTATTAGTAACTTTCGACAAGTAGCACAATGAATGGAACAGGTAGACGGTTGAAATCTTTGTATATATTGCTTTAATATAGTCTAAGAAACATATAAGCAAAGCATCCAAACAGTACAATTCGCCAATTTTTTGTTCTTCAAGTTTAAGTGAACAATGAGCCCCAATGGTTAATCCTTTATCGGAAATTATTTGTAACTTTCGACAAGTAGCACAATGAATGGAACAGGTAGACGGTTGAAATCTTTGCATATATTGCTTCTATATATTCTAAGAAACATAGATTCAAAGCATCCAAACAGTACCCTTCGCCAATTTTTTGTTCTTCAAGTTTAAGTAAACTACGCTCCCCATTGTTAATCCCTTAACGGAAATTATTTGTAACTTTCGACAAGTAGAACAATGAATGGAACAGGTAGACGGTTGAAATCATTGTATATATTGCTTCTATATAGTCTAAGAAACATATCTGCAAATCATCCAAACAGTACAATTCGCCAATTATTTGATCTTCAAGTTTAAGTGAACTACGAGCCCCATTGTCAATACTTTAACGGAAATTATTTGTAACTTGCGACAAGTAGAACAATGAATGGAACAGGTAGACGGTTGAAATCAATGTATATATTGCTTCTATATAATCTAAGAAACATATATGCAAACCATCAAAACAGTACCATTCGCCAATTTTTTGTTCTTCAAGTTTATGTGAACAACGAGCCCCATTGATAATCATGAAACGGAAATTATTTGTAACTTTCTACAAGTAGAACAATGAATAGAACAGGTAGACGGGTGAAATCTTTCTATATATTGCTTCTAAATAGACTAAGAAACATATATGCAAAGCATCCAAACAGTACAATTCGCCAATTGTTTGTTCTTCAAGTTTAAGTGAACTACGAGCCCCATTGTTAATCCTTCAAAGGAAATTATTTGTAAGTTTCGACAAGTAGAACAATGAATGGATCAGGTAGACGGTTGAAATCATTGTATATATGGCTTCTATATAATCTACGAAACATATATGCAAAGCATCCAAACAGTACAATTCGCTAATTTTTTGTTCTTCAAGTTTAAGTGAACTACGAGCCCCATTGTTAATCCTTTAACGGAAATTAATTGTAACTTTCTACAACTAGAACAATGATTGGAACACGTAGACGGTTGAAATCTTTGTATATATTGCTTCCATATAGCCTAAGAAACATGTACGCAAAGCATCCAAACAGTACCATTCGCCAATTTTTTGTTCTTCAAGTTTAAATGAACAATGAGCCCCAATGGTTAATCCGTTATCGGAAAGTACTTGTAACTTTCGACAAGTAGAACAATGAATGGAACAGGTAGACGGTTGAAATCTTTGTATATATTGCTTCTATATAATCTAAGAAACATAGATTCAAAGCATCCAAACAGTACCATTCGCCAATTTTTTGTTCTTCAAGTTTAAGTGAACTACGAGCCCCATTGTTAATCCTTTAAAGGACATTATTTGTAGATTTCGACAAGTAGAACAATGAATGGAACAGGTAGACTGTTGAAATCATTGTATATATTGCTTCTATATAGTTTAAGAAACATATATGCATAGCGTCCAAACAGTACAATTCGCCAATTTTTTGCTCTTCAAGTTTAAGTGAACTACGAGCCCCATTGTTAATCTTTTAAAGGAAATTATTTGTAAATTTCGGCAAGTAGAATAATGAATGGAATAGGTAGACGGTTGAAATCATTGTATATATTGCTTCTATATAGTCTATGAAACATATATGCAAAGCATCCAAACAGTACAATTCGCCAATTTTTTGTTCTTCAAGTTCAAGTGAACTACGAGCTCCATTGTTAATCCCTTAACGGAAATTATTTGTAACTTTCGACAAGTAGAACAATGATTGGAACACGCAGACGGTTGAAATCTATGTATATATTGCTTCCATATAGTCTAAGAAACATATATGCAAAGCATCCAAACAGTACCATTCGCCAATTTTTTGTTCTTCAAGTTTAAGTGAACAATGAGCCCCATTGTTAATCCTTTATCGGAAATTATTTGTAACTTTCGACAAGTAGAACAGTGAATGGAACAGGTAGACGGTTGAAATCTTTGTATATATTGCTTCTATATAGTATAAGAAACATATATGCAAAGCATCCAAACAGTACAATTCGCCACCTTTTTGTTCTTCAAGTTTAAGTGAACAATGAGCCCCAATGGTTAATCCGTTATCGGAAATTATTTGTAACTTTCGACAAGTAGAACAATGAATGGAACAGGTAGACGGTTGAAATCTTTGTATATGTTGCTTCCATATAGTCTAAGAAACATGAACGCAAAGCATCCAAACAGTACCATTCGCCAATTTTTTGTTCTTCAAGTTTAAGTGAACAATGAGCCCCAATGGTTAATCCTTTATCAGAAATTATTTGTAATTTTCGACAAGTAGAACAATGAATGGAACAGGTAGACGGTTGAAATCTTTGTATATATTGCTTCTGTATAATCTAAGAAACATATATGCAAAGCATCCAAACAGTACCATTCGCCAATTTTTTGTTCTTCAAGTTTAAGTGAACAACGAGCCCCATTGATAATCATGAAATGGAAATTATTTGTAACTTTCTACAAGTAGAACAATGAATAGTACAGGTAGACGGGTGAAATCTTTCTATATATTGCTTCTAAATAGTCTAAGAAACATATATGCAAAGCATCCTAACAGTACAATTCGCCAATTTTTTGTTCTTCAAGTTTAAGTGAATTACGAGCCCCATTGTTAATCCTTTATCGGAAATTATTTGTAATTTTCGACAAGTCGAACAATGAATGGAACAGGTAGACGGTTGAAATCTTTGTATATATTGCTTCTGTATAATCTAAGAAACATATATGCAAAGCATCCAAACAGTACCATTGGACAATTTTTGTTCTTCAAGTTTAAGTGAACTACGAGCCCCATTGTTAATCCTTTAACGGAATTTAATTGTAACTTTCTACCAGTAGAACAATGATTGGAACACGTAGACGGTTGAAATCTTTGTATATATTGCTTCTATATAGTCTAAGAAACATATATGCAAAGCATCCAAACAGTACCATTGGACAATTTTTTGTTCTTCAATTTTAAGTGAACTACGAGCCCCATTGGTAATCATGAAACGGAAATTATTTGTAATTTTCTACAAGTAGAACAATGAATGGAACAGGTTGACGATGGATATCATAGTATATATTGCTTCTATATAGTCTAAGAAACATATATGCAAAGCATCCAAACAGTACAATTCGCTAATTTTTTGTTCTTTAAGTTTAAGTGAACTACGAGCCCCATTGTTAATCCTTTAACGGAAATTAATTGTAACTTTCTACAAGTAGAACAATGATTGGAACACGTAGACGGTTGAAATCTTATTATATATTGCTTCCATATAGTCTAAGAAACATGTACGCAAAGCATCCAAACAGTACCATTCGCCAATTTTTTGTTCTTCAAGTTTAAATGAACAATGAGCCCCAATGGTTAATCCTTTATCGGAAATTACTTGTAACTTTCGACAAGTAGAACAATGAATGGAACAGGTAGACGGTTGAAATCTTTGTATATATTGCTTCTATATAATCTAAGAAACATAGATTCAAAGCATCCAAACAGTACAATTCGCCAATTTTTTGTTCTTCAAGTTCAAGTGAACTACGAGCTCCATTGTTAATCCCTTAACGGAAATTATTTGTAACTTTCGACAAGTAGAACAATGATTGGAACACGCAGACGGTTGAAATCTTTGTATATTTTGCTTCCATATAGTCTAAGAAACATATATGCAAAGCATCCAAACAGTACCATTCGCCAATTTTTTGTTCTTCAAGTTTAAGTGAACAACGAGCCCCATTGATAATACTTTAACGGAAATTATTTGTAACTTTCGACAAGAAGAACAATGAATGGAACAGGTAGACGGTTAAAATCTTTGTATATATTGCTTCTATATAGTCTAACAAACATATATGCAAAGCATCCAAACAGTACCATTCGTCAATTTTTTGTTCTTCAAGTTTATGTGAACTACGAGCCCCATTGTTAGTCCTTTAACGGAAATTGTTTGTAACTTTCGACAAGTAGAACAATGAATGGAACAGGTAGACGGTTGAAATCTTTGTATATATTGCTTCTAAATAGTCTAAGAAACATATATGTAAAGCATCCAAACAGTACCATTCGCCAATTTTTTGTTCTTCAAGTTTAAGTGAACAACGAGCCCCATTGATAATACTTTAACGGAAATTATTTGTAACTTTCGACAAGAAGAACAATGAATGGAACAGGTAGACGGTTAAAATCTTTGTATATATTGCTTCTATATAGTCTAAGAAACATATATGCAAAACATCCAAACAGTACCAATCGCCAATTTTTTGTTCTTCAAGTTTAAGTGAACAACGAGCCCCATTGATAATCATGAAACGGAAATTATTTGTAACTTTCTACAAGTAGAACAATGAATAGAACAGGTAGACGGGTGAAATCTTTCTATATATTGATTCTATATAGTCTAACAAACATATATGCAAAGCATCCAAACAGTACCATTCGCCAATTTTTTGTTCTTCAAGTTTAAGTGAACAATGAGCCCCAATCGTTTATCCTTTATCGGAAATTATTTGTAATTTTCGACAAGTATAACAATGAATGGAACAGGTAGACGGTTGAAATCTTTGTATATATTGCTTCTATATAGTCCAAGAAACATATATGCAAAGCATCCAAACAGTACCATTCGCCAATTTTTTGTTCTTCAAGTTTAAGTGAACAATGAGCCCCAATCGTTTATCCTTTATCGGAAATTATTTGTAATTTTCGACAAGTATAACAATGAATGGAACAGGTAGACGGTTGAAATCTTTGTATATATTGCTTCTATATAGTCCAAGAAACATATATGCAAAGCATCCAAACAGTACCATTCGCCAATTTTTTGTTCTTCAAGTTTAAGTGAACAACGAGCCCCATTGTTAATCCTTTAAAGGAAATTATTTGTAAATTTCGAAAAGTAGAACAATGATTGGAACACGTAGACGGTCGAAATCTTTGTATATATTGCTTCCATATAGTCTAAGAAACATGTACGCAAAGCATCCAAACAGTACCATTCGCAAATTTTATGTTCTTCAAGTTTAAGTGAACAATGAGCCCCAATGGTTAATCCTTTATCGGAAATTATTTGTAATTTTCGACAAGTAGAACAATGAATGGAACAGGTAGACGGTTGAAATCTTTGTATATATTGCTTCTATATAATCTAAGAAACATATATGCAAAGCATCCAAACAGTACCATTCGCCAATTTTTTTTCTCCAAGTTTAAGTGAACAACAAGCCCCATTGATAATCATGAAACGGAAATTATTTGTAACTTGCTACAAGTAGAACAATGAATAGTACAGGTAGACGGGTGAAATCTTTCTATATATTGCTTCTAAATAGTCTAAGAAATATATATGCAAAGCATCGAAACAGTACAATTCGCCAATTTTTTGTTCTTCAAGTTTAAGTGAACTACGAGCCCCATTGTTAATCCTTTAAAGGAAATTATTTGTAAATTTCGACAAGTAGAACAATGAATGGATCATGTAGACGGTTGAAATCATTGTATATATTGCTTCTATATAGTCTAAGAAACATATATGCAAAGCATCCAAACAGTACAATTCGCCAATTTTTTGTTCTTTAAGTTTAAGTGTACTACGAGCCCCATTGTTAATCCTTTAAAGGAAATTATTTGTAAATTTCGACAAGTAGAACAATGATTGGAACACGTAGACGGTTGAAATCTTTGTATATATTGCTTCTATATAGTCTAAGAAACATATATGCAAAGCATCCAAACAGTACCATTCGCGAATTTATTGTTCTTCATGTTTAAGTGAACAACGAGCCCCATTGATAATCATGAGTGGGAAATTATATGTAATTTTCGACAAGTAGAACAATGATTGGAACACGTAGACGGTTGAAATCTTTGTATATATTGCTTCTATATAGTCTAAGAAACATATGTGCAAAGCATCCAAACAGTACAATTCGCCACCTTTTTGTTCTTCAAGTTTAAGTGAACAATGAGCCCCAATGGTTAATCCGTTATCGGAAATTATTTGTAACTTTCGACAAGTAGAACAATGAATGGAACAGGTAGACGGTTGAAATCTTTGTATATGTTGCTTCCATATAGTCTAAGAAACATATATGCAAAGCATCCAAACAGTACAATTCGCCAATTTATTGTTCTTCAAGTTTAAGTGAACTACGAGCCCCATCGTTAATCCTTTAAAGGAAATTATTTGTAACTTTCGACAAGTAGCACAATGAATGGAACAGGTAGACGGTTGAAATCTTTGTATATATTGCTTTAATATAGTCTAAGAAACATATATGCAAAGCATCCAAACAGTACAATTCGCCAATTTTTTGTTCTTCAAGTTTAAGTGAACAATGAGCCCCAATGGTTAATCCTTTATCGGAAATTATTTGTAACTTTCGACAAGTAGCACAATGAATGGAACAGGTAGACGGTTGAAATCTTTGTATATATTGCTTTAATATAGTCTAAGAAACATATATGCAAAGCATCCAAACAGTACAATTCGCCAATTTTTTGTTCTTCAAGTTTAAGTGAGGAATGAGCGCCAATGGTTAATCCTTTATCGGAAATTACTTGTAACTTTCGACAAGTAGCACAATGAATGGAACAGGTAGACGGTTGAAATCTTTTTATATATTGCTTCCATATAGTCTAAGAAACATATATGCAAATCATCCAAACAGTACCATTCGCCAATTTTTTGTTCTTCAAGTTTAAGTGAACAACGAGTCGCATTGATAATCCTTTAACGGAAATTATTTGTAACTTTCGACAAGAAGAACAATGAATGGAACAGGTAGACGGATAAAATCTTTGTATATATTGCTTCTATATAGTCTAAGAAACATATATGCAAAACATCCAAACAGTACCAATCGCCAATTTTTTGTTCTTCAAGTTTAAGTGAACAACGAGCCCCATTGATAATCATGAAACGGAAATTATTTGTAACTTTCTACAAGTAGAACAATGAATAGAATAGGTAGACGGGTGAAATCTTTCTATACATTGCTTCTATATAGTCTAACAAACATATATGCAAAGCATCCAAACAGTACCATTCGCCAATTTTTTGTTCTTCAAGTTTAAGTGGACTACGAGCCCCATTGTTAGTCCTTTAACGGAAATTGTTTGTAACTTTCGACAAGTAGAACAATGAATGGAACAGGTAGACTGTTGAAATCATTGTATATATTGCTTCTATATAGTTTAAGAAACATATATGCATAGCGTCCAAACAGTACAATTCGCCAATTTTTTGCTCTTCAAGTTTAAGTGAACACCGAGCCCCATTGTTAATCTTTTACAGGAAATTATTTGTAAATTTCGGCAAGTAGAATAATGAATGGAATAGGTAGACGGTTGAAATCATTGTATATATTGCTTCTATATAGTCTATGAAACATATATGCAAAGCATCCAAACAGTACAATTCGCCAATTTTTTGTTCTTCAAGTTCAAGTTAACTACGAGCTCCATTGTTAATCCCTTAACGGAAATTATTTGTAACTTTCGACAAGTAGAACAATGATTGGAACACGCAGACGGTTGAAATCTTTGTATATATTGCTTCCATATAGTCTAAGAAACATATATGCAAAGCATCCAAACAGTACCATTCGCCAATTTTTTGTTCTTCAAGTTTAAGTGAACAATGAGCCCCATTGTTAATCCTTTATCGGAAATTATTTGTAACTTTCGACAAGTAGAACAGTGAATGGAACACGTAGACGGTTGAAATCTTTGTATATATTGCTTCTATATAGTATAAGAAACATATATGCAAAGTATCCAAACAGTACAATTCGCCACCTTTTTGTTCTTCAAGTTTAAGTGAACAATGAGCCCCAATGGTTAATCCGTTATCGGAAATTATTTGTAACTTTCGACAAGTAGAACAATGAATGGAACAGGTAGACGGTTGAAATCTTTGTATATGTTGCTTCCATATAGTCTAAGAAACATGTACGCAAAGCATCCAAACAGTACCATTCGCCAATTTTTTGTTCTTCAAGTTTAAGTGAACAATGAGCCCCAATGGTTAATCCTTTATCAGAAATTATTTGTAATTTACGACAAGTAGAACAATGAATGGAACAGGTAGACGGTTGAAATCTTTGTATATATTGCTTCTGTATAATCTAAGAAACATATATGCAAAGCATCCAAACAGTACCATTCGCCAATTTTTTGTTCTTCAAGTTTAAGTGAACAACGAGCCCCATTGATAATCATGAAATGGAAATTATTTGTAACTTTCTACAAGTAGAACAATGAATAGTACAGGTAGACGGGTGAAATCTTTCTATATATTGCTTCTAAATAGTCTAAGAAACATATATGCAAAGCATCCTAACAGTACAATTCGCCAATTTTTTGTTCTTCAAGTTTAAGTGAATTACGAGCCCCATTGTTAATCCTTTATCGGAAATTATTTGTAATTTTCGACAAGTCGAACAATGAATGGAACAGGTAGACGGTTGAAATATTTGTATATATTGCTTCTGTATAATCTAAGAAACATATATGCAAAGCATCCAAATAGTACCATTGGACAATTTTTTGTTCTTCAAGTTTAAGTGAACTACGAGCCCCATTGTTAATCCTTTAACGGAATTTAATTGTAACTTTCTACCAGTAGAACAATGATTGGAACACGTAGACGGTTGAAATCTTTGTATATATTGCTTCTATATAGTCTAAGAAACATATATGCAAAGCATCCAAACAGTACCGTTGGACAATTTTTTGTTCTTCAAGTTTAAGTGAACTACGAGCCCCATTGGTAATCATGAAACGGAAATTATTTGTAATTTTCTACAAGTAGAACAATGAATGGAACAGGTTGACGATGGATATCATAGTATATATTGCTTCTATATAGTCTAAGAAACATATATGCAAAGCATCCAAACAGTACAATTCGCCACCTTTTTGTTCTTCAAGTTTAAGTGAACAATGAGCCCCAATGGTTAATCCGTTATCGGAAATTATTTGTAACTTTCGACAAGTAGAACAATGAATGGAACAGGTAGACTGTTGAATTCATTGTATATATTGCTTCTATATAGTCTAAGAAACATATATGCATAGCGTCCAAACAGTACAATTCGCCAATTTTTTGCTCTTCAAGTTTAACTGAACTACGAGCCCCATTGTTAATCCTTTAAATGAAATTATTTGTAACTTTCGACAAGTAGAACAATGAATGGAACAGGTAGACGGTTGAAATCATTGTATATATTGCTTCTGTATAATCTAAGAAACATATATGCAAAGCATCCAAACAGTACCATTCGCCAATTTTTTGTTCTTCAAGTTTAAGTGAACAACGAGCCCCATTGATAATCATGAAACGGAAATTATTTGTAACTTTCGACATGTAGAACAATGAATGGAACAGGTAAACGGTTGAAATATTTGTACATATTGCTTCCATATAGTCTAAGAAACATATATGCAAAGCATCCAAACAGTACCATTCGCCAATTTTTTGTTCTTCAAGTTTAAGTGAACAATGAGCCCCATTGTTAATCCTTTATCGGAAATTATTTGTAACTTTCGACAAGTAGAACAGTGAATGGAACAGGTAGAAGGTTGAAATCTTTGTATATATTGCTTCTATATAGTATAAGAAACATATATGCAAAACATCCAAACAGTACCAATCGCCAATTTTTTGTTCTTCAAGTTTAAGTGAACAACGAGCCCCATTGATAATCATGAAACGGAAATTATTTGTAACTTTCTACAAGTAGAACAATGAATAGAATAGGTAGACGGGTGAAATCTTTCTATACATTGCTTCTATATAGTCTAACAAACATATATGCAAAGCATCCAAACAGTACCATTCGCCAATTTTTTGTTCTTCAAGTTTAAGTGGACTACGAGCCCCATTGTTAGTCCTTTAACGGAAATTGTTTGTAACTTTCGACAAGTAGAACAATGAATGGAACATGTAGACGGTTGAAATCATTGTATATATTGCTTCAATATAGTCTAAGAAACATATCTGCATATCATCCAAACTGTACAATTCGCCAATTATTTGATCTTCTAGTTTAAGTGAACTACGAGCCCAATTGTTAATCCTTTAACGGAAATTAATTGTAACTTTCTACAAGTAGAACAATGATTGGAACACGTAGACGGTTGAAATCTTTGTATATATTGCTTCCATATAATCTAAGAAACATATATGCAAAGCATCCAAACAGTACCATTCGCCAATTTTTTGTTCTTCAAGTTTAAGTGAACAATGAGCCCCAATGGTTAATCCTTTATCAGAAATTATTTGTAATTTTCGACAAGTAGAACAATGAATGGAACAGGTAGACGGTTGAAATCTTTGTATATATTGCTTCTGTATAATCTAAGAAACATATATGCAAAGCATCCAAACAGTACCATTCGCCAATTTTTTGTTCTTCAAGTTTATGTGAACTACGAGCCCCATTGTTAGTCCTTTAACGGAAATTGTTTGTAACTTTCGACAAGTAGAACAATGAATGGAACAGGTAGACGGTTGAAATCATTGTATATATTGCTTTAATATAGTCTAAGAAACATATATGCAAAGCATCCAAACAGTATAATTCGCCAATTTTTTGTTCTTCAAGTTTAAGTAAGCAATGTGCCCCAATGGTTAATCCTTTATCGGAAATTACTTGTAACTTTCGACAAGTAGCACAATGAATGGAACAGGTAGACGGTTGAAATCTTTGTATATATTGCTTTAATATAGTCTAAGAAACATATATGCAAAGCATCCAAACAGTACCATTCGCCAATTTTTTGTTCTTCAAGTTTAAGTGGACTACGAGCCCCATTGTTAGTCCTTTAACGGAAATTGTTTGTAACTTTCGACAAGTAGAACAATGAATGGAACATGTAGACGGTTGAAATCATTGTATATATTGCTTCTATATATTCTAAGAAACATAGATTCAAAGCATCCAAACAGTACCCTTCGCCAATTTTTTGTTCTTCAAGTTTAAGTAAACTACGCTCCCCATTGTTAATCCCTTAACGGAAATTATTTGTAACTTTCGACAAGTAGAACAATGAATGGAACAGGTAGACGGTTGAAATCATTGTATATATTGCTTCTATATAGTCTAAGAAACATATCTGCAAATCATCCAAACAGTACAATTCGCCAATTATTTGATCTTCAAGTTTAAGTGAACTACGAGCCCCATTGTCAATACTTTAACGGAAATTATTTGTAACTTGCGACAAGTAGAACAATGAATGGAACAGGTAGACGGTTGAAATCAATGTATATATTGCTTCTATATAATCTAAGAAACATATATGCAAACCATCAAAACAGTACCATTCGCCAATTTTTTGTTCTTCAAGTTTAAGTGAACAACGAGCCCCATTG
The DNA here is from genome assembly GCA_963989415.1 of Cerceris ruficornis. Classification (NCBI taxonomy): domain Eukaryota; kingdom Metazoa; phylum Arthropoda; class Insecta; order Hymenoptera; family Crabronidae; genus Cerceris; species Cerceris ruficornis. The sequence goes on along the minus strand of CAXDIW010000024.1, from coordinate 94,368 downwards.
ATAATACTTTAACGGAAATTATTTGTAACTTTCGACAAGAAGAACAATGAATGGAACAGGTAGACGGTTAAAATCTTTGTATATATTGCTTCTATATAGTCTAAGAAACATATATGCAAAACATCCAAACAGTACCAATCGCCAATTTTTTGTTCTTCAAGTTTAAGTGAACAATGAGCCCCATTGTTAATCCTTTATCGGAAATTATTTGTAACTTTCGACAAGTAGAACAGTGAATGGAACACGTAGACGGTTGAAATCTTTGTATATATTGCTTCTATATAGTATAAGAAACATATATGCAAAGTATCCAAACAGTACAATTCGCCACCTTTTTGTTCTTCAAGTTTAAGTGAACAATGAGCCCCAATGGTTAATCCGTTATCGGAAATTATTTGTAACTTTCGACAAGTAGAACAATGAATGGAACAGGTAGACGGTTGAAATCTTTGTATATGTTGCTTCCATATAGTCTAAGAAACATGTACGCAAAGCATCCAAACAGTACCATTCGCCAATTTTTTGTTCTTCAAGTTTAAGTGAACAATGAGCCCCAATGGTTAATCCTTTATCAGAAATTATTTGTAATTTACGACAAGTAGAACAATGAATGGAACAGGTAGACGGTTGAAATCTTTGTATATATTGCTTCTGTATAATCTAAGAAACATATATGCAAAGCATCCAAACAGTACCATTCGCCAATTTTTTGTTCTTCAAGTTTAAGTGAACAACGAGCCCCATTGATAATCATGAAATGGAAATTATTTGTAACTTTCTACAAGTAGAACAATGAATAGTACAGGTAGACGGGTGAAATCTTTCTATATATTGCTTCTAAATAGTCTAAGAAACATATATGCAAAGCATCCTAACAGTACAATTCGCCAATTTTTTGTTCTTCAAGTTTAAGTGAATTACGAGCCCCATTGTTAATCCTTTATCGGAAATTATTTGTAATTTTCGACAAGTCGAACAATGAATGGAACAGGTAGACGGTTGAAATATTTGTATATATTGCTTCTGTATAATCTAAGAAACATATATGCAAAGCATCCAAATAGTACCATTGGACAATTTTTTGTTCTTCAAGTTTAAGTGAACTACGAGCCCCATTGTTAATCCTTTAACGGAATTTAATTGTAACTTTCTACCAGTAGAACAATGATTGGAACACGTAGACGGTTGAAATCTTTGTATATATTGCTTCTATATAGTCTAAGAAACATATATGCAAAGCATCCAAACAGTACCGTTGGACAATTTTTTGTTCTTCAAGTTTAAGTGAACTACGAGCCCCATTGGTAATCATGAAACGGAAATTATTTGTAATTTTCTACAAGTAGAACAATGAATGGAACAGGTTGACGATGGATATCATAGTATATATTGCTTCTATATAGTCTAAGAAACATATATGCAAAGCATCCAAACAGTACAATTCGCCACCTTTTTGTTCTTCAAGTTTAAGTGAACAATGAGCCCCAATGGTTAATCCGTTATCGGAAATTATTTGTAACTTTCGACAAGTAGAACAATGAATGGAACAGGTAGACTGTTGAATTCATTGTATATATTGCTTCTATATAGTCTAAGAAACATATATGCATAGCGTCCAAACAGTACAATTCGCCAATTTTTTGCTCTTCAAGTTTAACTGAACTACGAGCCCCATTGTTAATCCTTTAAATGAAATTATTTGTAACTTTCGACAAGTAGAACAATGAATGGAACAGGTAGACGGTTGAAATCATTGTATATATTGCTTCTGTATAATCTAAGAAACATATATGCAAAGCATCCAAACAGTACCATTCGCCAATTTTTTGTTCTTCAAGTTTAAGTGAACAACGAGCCCCATTGATAATCATGAAACGGAAATTATTTGTAACTTTCGACATGTAGAACAATGAATGGAACAGGTAAACGGTTGAAATATTTGTACATATTGCTTCCATATAGTCTAAGAAACATATATGCAAAGCATCCAAACAGTACCATTCGCCAATTTTTTGTTCTTCAAGTTTAAGTGAACAATGAGCCCCATTGTTAATCCTTTATCGGAAATTATTTGTAACTTTCGACAAGTAGAACAGTGAATGGAACAGGTAGAAGGTTGAAATCTTTGTATATATTGCTTCTATATAGTATAAGAAACATATATGCAAAACATCCAAACAGTACCAATCGCCAATTTTTTGTTCTTCAAGTTTAAGTGAACAACGAGCCCCATTGATAATCATGAAACGGAAATTATTTGTAACTTTCTACAAGTAGAACAATGAATAGAATAGGTAGACGGGTGAAATCTTTCTATACATTGCTTCTATATAGTCTAACAAACATATATGCAAAGCATCCAAACAGTACCATTCGCCAATTTTTTGTTCTTCAAGTTTAAGTGGACTACGAGCCCCATTGTTAGTCCTTTAACGGAAATTGTTTGTAACTTTCGACAAGTAGAACAATGAATGGAACATGTAGACGGTTGAAATCATTGTATATATTGCTTCAATATAGTCTAAGAAACATATCTGCATATCATCCAAACTGTACAATTCGCCAATTATTTGATCTTCTAGTTTAAGTGAACTACGAGCCCAATTGTTAATCCTTTAACGGAAATTAATTGTAACTTTCTACAAGTAGAACAATGATTGGAACACGTAGACGGTTGAAATCTTTGTATATATTGCTTCCATATAATCTAAGAAACATATATGCAAAGCATCCAAACAGTACCATTCGCCAATTTTTTGTTCTTCAAGTTTAAGTGAACAATGAGCCCCAATGGTTAATCCTTTATCAGAAATTATTTGTAATTTTCGACAAGTAGAACAATGAATGGAACAGGTAGACGGTTGAAATCTTTGTATATATTGCTTCTGTATAATCTAAGAAACATATATGCAAAGCATCCAAACAGTACCATTCGCCAATTTTTTGTTCTTCAAGTTTATGTGAACTACGAGCCCCATTGTTAGTCCTTTAACGGAAATTGTTTGTAACTTTCGACAAGTAGAACAATGAATGGAACAGGTAGACGGTTGAAATCATTGTATATATTGCTTTAATATAGTCTAAGAAACATATATGCAAAGCATCCAAACAGTATAATTCGCCAATTTTTTGTTCTTCAAGTTTAAGTAAGCAATGTGCCCCAATGGTTAATCCTTTATCGGAAATTACTTGTAACTTTCGACAAGTAGCACAATGAATGGAACAGGTAGACGGTTGAAATCTTTGTATATATTGCTTTAATATAGTCTAAGAAACATATATGCAAAGCATCCAAACAGTACCATTCGCCAATTTTTTGTTCTTCAAGTTTAAGTGGACTACGAGCCCCATTGTTAGTCCTTTAACGGAAATTGTTTGTAACTTTCGACAAGTAGAACAATGAATGGAACATGTAGACGGTTGAAATCATTGTATATATTGCTTCTATATATTCTAAGAAACATAGATTCAAAGCATCCAAACAGTACCCTTCGCCAATTTTTTGTTCTTCAAGTTTAAGTAAACTACGCTCCCCATTGTTAATCCCTTAACGGAAATTATTTGTAACTTTCGACAAGTAGAACAATGAATGGAACAGGTAGACGGTTGAAATCATTGTATATATTGCTTCTATATAGTCTAAGAAACATATCTGCAAATCATCCAAACAGTACAATTCGCCAATTATTTGATCTTCAAGTTTAAGTGAACTACGAGCCCCATTGTCAATACTTTAACGGAAATTATTTGTAACTTGCGACAAGTAGAACAATGAATGGAACAGGTAGACGGTTGAAATCAATGTATATATTGCTTCTATATAATCTAAGAAACATATATGCAAACCATCAAAACAGTACCATTCGCCAATTTTTTGTTCTTCAAGTTTAAGTGAACAACGAGCCCCATTGATAATACTTTAACGGAAATTATTTGTAACTTTCGACAAGAAGAACAATGAATGGAACAGGTAGACGGTTAAAATCTTTGTATATATTGCTTCTATATAGTCTAAGAAACATATATGCAAAACATCCAAACAGTACCAATCGCCAATTTTTTGTTCTTCAAGTTTAAGTGAACAACGAGCCCCATTGATAATCATGAAACGGAAATTATTTGTAACTTTCTACAAGTAGAACAATGAATAGAACAGGTAGACGGGTGAAATCTTTCTATATATTGATTCTATATAGTCTAACAAACATATATGCAAAGCATCCAAACAGTACCATTCGCCAATTTTTTGTTCTTCAAGTTTATGTGAACTACGAGCCCCATTGTTAGTCCTTTAACGGAAATTGTTTGTAACTTTCGACAAGTAGAACAATGAATGGAACAGGTAGACGGTTGAAATCATTGTATATATTGCTTTAATATAGTCTAAGAAACATATATGCAAAGCATCCAAACAGTATAATTCGCCAATTTTTTGTTCTTCAAGTTTAAGTAAGCAATGTGCCCCAATGGTTAATCCTTTATCGGAAATTACTTGTAACTTTCGACAAGTAGCACAATGAATGGAACAGGTAGACGGTGGAAATCTTTGTATATATTGCTTTAATATAGTCTAAGAAACATATATGCAAAGCATCCAAACAGTACAATTCGCCAATTTTTTGTTCTTCAAGTTTAAGTGAACAATGAGCCCCAATGGTTAATCCTTTATCGGAAATTATTTGTAACTTTCGACAAGTAGCACAATGAATGGAACAGGTAGACGGTTGAAATCTTTGTATATATTGCTTTAATATAGTCTAAGAAACATATATGCAAAGCATCCAAACAGTACAATTCGCCAATTTTTTGTTCTTCAAGTTTAAGTGAGGAATGAGCGCCAATGGTTAATCCTTTATCGGAAATTACTTGTAACTTTCGACAAGTAGCACAATGAATGGAACAGGTAGACGGTTGAAATCTTTGTATATATTGCTTCCATATAGTCTAAGAAACATATATGCAAATCATCCAAACAGTACCTTTCGCCAATTTTTTGTTCTTCAAGTTTAAGTGAACAACGAGTCCCATTGATAATCCTTTAACGGAAATTATTTGTAACTTTCGACAAGAAGAACAATGAATGGAACAGGTAGACGGATAAAATCTTTGTATATATTGCTTCTATATAGTCTAAGAAACATATATGCAAAACATCCAAACAGTACCAATCGCCAATTTTTTGTTCTTCAAGTTTAAGTGAACAACGAGCCCCATTGATAATCATGAAACGGAAATTATTTGTAACTTTCTACAAGTAGAACAATGAATAGAATAGGTAGACGGGTGAAATCTTTCTATACATTGCTTCTATATAGTCTAACAAACATATATGCAAAGCATCCAAACAGTACCATTCGCCAATTTTTTGTTCTTCAAGTTTAAGTGGACTACGAGCCCCATTGTTAGTCCTTTAACGGAAATTGTTTGTAACTTTCGACAAGTAGAACAATGAATGGAACATGTAGACGGTTGAAATCATTGTATATATTGCTTCAATATAGTCTAAGAAACATATCTGCATATCATCCAAACTGTACAATTCGCCAATTATTTGATCTTCTAGTTTAAGTGAACTACGAGCCCCATTGTTAATCCTTTAACGGAAATTAATTGTAACTTTCTACAAGTAGAACAATGATTGGAACACGTAGACGGTTGAAATCTTTGTATATATTGCTTCCATATAGTCTAAGAAACATATATGCAAAGTATCCAAACAGTACCATTCGCCAATTTTTTGTTCTTCAAGTTTAAGTGAACAATGAGCCCCAATGGTTAATCCTTTATCGGAAATTATTAGTAACTTTCGACAAGTAGCACAATGAATGGAACAGGTAGACGGTTGAAATCTTTGTATATATTGCTTCTGTATAATCTAAGAAACATATATGCAAAGCATCCAAACAGTACCATTCGCCAATTTTTTGTTCTTCAAGTTTAAGTGAACAACGAGCCCCATTGATAATCATGAAATGGAAATTATTTGTAACTTTCTACAAGTAGAACAATGAATAGTACAGGTAGACGGGTGAAATCTTTCTATATATTGCTTCTAAATAGTCTAAGAAACATATATGCAAAGCATCCTAACAGTACAATTCGCCAATTTTTTGTTCTTCAAGTTTAAGTGAATTACGAGCCCCATTGTTAATCCTTTATCGGAAATTATTTGTAATTTTCGACAAGTCGAACAATGAATGGAACAGGTAGACGGTTGAAATCTTTGTATATATTGCTTCTGTATAATCTAAGAAACATATATGCAAAGCATCCAAACAGTACCATTGGACAATTTTTTGTTCTTCAAGTTTAAGTGAACTACGAGCCCCATTGTTAATCCTTTAACGGAATTTAATTGTAACTTTCTACCAGTAGAACAATGATTGGAACACGTAGACGGTTGAAATCTTTGTATATATTGCTTCTATATAGTCTAAGAAACATATATGCAAAGCATCCAAACAGTACCATTGGACAATTTTTTGTTCTTCAAGTTTAAGTGAACTACGAGCCCCATTGGTAATCATGAAACGGAAATTATTTGTAATTTTCTACAAGTAGAATAATGAATGGAACAGGTTGACGATGGATATCATAGTATATATTGCTTCTATATAGTCTAAGAAACATATATGCAAAGCATCCAAACAGTACAATTCGCTAATTTTTTGTTCTTCAAGTTTAAGTGAACTACGAGCCCCATTGTTAATCCTTTAACGGAAATTAATTGTAACTTTCTACAAGTAGAACAATGATTGGAACACGTAGACGGTTGAAATCTTATTATATATTGCTTCCATATAGTCTAAGAAACATGTACGCAAAGCATCCAAACAGTACCATTCGCCAATTTTTTGTTCTTCAAGTTTAAATGAACAATGAGCCCCAATGGTTAATCCTTTATCGGAAATTACTTGTAACTTTCGACAAGTAGAACAATGAATGGAACAGGTAGACGGTTGAAATCTTTGTATATATTGCTTCTATATAATCTAAGAAACATAGATTCAAAGCATCCAAACAGTACAATTCGCCAATTTTTTGTTCTTCAAGTTTAAGTGAACTACGAGCCCCATTGTTAATCCTTTAACGGAATTTAATTGTAACTTTCTACCAGTAGAACAATGATTGGAACACGTAGACGGTTGAAATCTTTGTATATATTGCTTCTATATAGTCTAAGAAACATATATGCAAAGCATCCAAACAGTACCATTGGACAATTTTTTGTTCTTCAAGTTTAAGTGAACTACGAGCCCCATTGGTAATCATGAAACGGAAATTATTTGTAATTTTCTACAAGTAGAATAATGAATGGAACAGGTTGACGATGGATATCATAGTATATATTGCTTCTATATAGTCTAAGAAACATATATGCAAAGCATCCAAACAGTACAATTCGCTAATTTTTTGTTCTTCAAGTTTAAGTGAACAATGAGCCCCAATGGTTAATCCTTTATCGGAAATTATTTGTAACTTTCGACAAGTAGCACAATGAATGGAACAGGTAGACGGTTGAAATCTTTGTATATATTGCTTTAATATAGTCTAAGAAACATATATGCAAAGCATCCAAACAGTACAATTCGCCAATTTTTTGTTCTTCAAGTTTAAGTGAGGAATGAGCGCCAATGGTTAATCCTTTATCGGAAATTACTTGTAACTTTCGACAAGTAGCACAATGAATGGAACAGGTAGACGGTTGAAATCTTTGTATATATTGCTTCCATATAGTCTAAGAAACATATATGCAAATCATCCAAACAGTACCATTCGCCAATTTTTTGTTCTTCAAGTTTAAGTGAACAACGAGTCCCATTGATAATCCTTTAACGGAAATTATTTGTAACTTTCGACAAGAAGAACAATGAATGGAACAGGTAGACGGATAAAATCTTTGTATATATTGCTTCTATATAGTCTAAGAAACATATATGCAAAACATCCAAACAGTACCAATCGCCAATTTTTTGTTCTTCAAGTTTAAGTGAACAACGAGCCCCATTGATAATCATGAAACGGAAATTATTTGTAACTTTCTACAAGTAGAACAATGAATAGAATAGGTAGACGGGTGAAATCTTTGTATACATTGCTTCTATATAGTCTAACAAACATATATGCAAAGCATCCAAACAGTACCATTCGCCAATTTTTTGTTCTTCAAGTTTAAGTGGACTACGAGCCCCATTGTTAGTCCTTTAACGGAAATTGTTTGTAACTTTCGACAAGTAGAACAATGAATGGAACATGTAGACGGTTGAAATCATTGTATATATTGCTTCAATATAGTCTAAGAAACATATCTGCATATCATCCAAACTGTACAATTCGCCAATTATTTGATCTTCTAGTTTAAGTGAACTACGAGCCCCATTGTTAATCCTTTAACGGAAATTAATTGTAACTTTCTACAAGTAGAACAATGATTGGAACACGTAGACGGTTGAAATCTTTGTATATATTGCTTCCATATATTCTAAGAAACATATATGCAAAGTATCCAAACAGTACCATTCGCCAGTTTTTTGTTCTTCAAGTTTAAGTGAACAACGAGCCCCATTGATAATCATGAAATGGAAATTATTTGTAACTTTCTACAAGTAGAACAATGAATAGTACAGGTAGACGGGTGAAATCTTTCTATATATTGCTTCTAAATAGTCTAAGAAACATATATGCAAAGCATCCTAACAGTACAATTCGCCAATTTTTTGTTCTTCAAGTTTAAGTGAATTACGAGCCCCATTGTTAATCCTTTATCGGAAATTATTTGTAATTTTCGACAAGTCGAACAATGAATGGAACAGGTAGACGGTTGAAATCTTTGTATATATTGCTTCTGTATAATCTAAGAAACATATATGCAAAGCATCCAAACAGTACCATTGGACAAATTTTTGTTCTTCAAGTTTAAGTGAACTACGAGCCCCATTGTTAATCCTTTAACGGAATTTAATTGTAACTTTCTACCAGTAGAACAATGATTGGAACACGTAGACGGTTGAAATCTTTGTATATATTGCTTCTATATAATCTAAGAAACATAGATTCAAAGCATCCAAACAGTACAATTCGCCAATTTTTTGTTCTTCAAGTTCAAGTGAACTACGAGCTCCATTGTTAATCCCTTAACGGAAATTATTTGTAACTTTCGACAAGTAGAACAATGATTGGAACACGCAGACGGTTGAAATCTTTGTATATATTGCTTCCATATAGTCTAAGAAACATATATGCAAAGCATCCAAACAGTACCATTGGACAATTTTTTGTTCTTCAAGTTTAAGTGAACTACGAGCCCCATTGGTAATCATGAAACGGAAATTATTTGTAATTTTCTACAAGTAGAATAATGAATGGAACAGGTTGACGATGGATATCATAGTATATATTGCTTCTATATAGTCTAAGAAACATATATGCAAAGCATCCAAACAGTACAATTCTCTAATTTTTTGTTCTTCAAGTTTAAGTGAACTACGAGCCCCATTGTTAATCCTTTAACGGAAATAATTGTAACTTTCTACAAGTAGAACAATGATTGGAACACGTAGACGGTTGAAATATTATTATATATTGCTTCCATATAGTCTAAGAAACATGTACGCAAAGCATCCAAACAGTACCATTCGCCAATTTTTTGTTCTTCAAGTTTAAATGAACAATGAGCCCCAATGGTTAATCCTTTATCGGAAATTACTTGTAACTTTCGACAAGTAGAACAATGAATGGAACAGGTAGACGGTTGAAATCTTTGTATATATTGCTTCTATATAATCTAAGAAACATAGATTCAAAGCATCCAAACAGTACAATTCGCCAATTTTTTGTTCTTCAAGTTCAAGTGAACTACGAGCTCCATTGTTAATCCCTTAACGGAAATTATTTGTAACTTTCGACAAGTAGAACAATGATTGGAACACGCAGACGGTTGAAATCTTTGTATATATTGCTTCCATATAGTCTAAGAAACATATATGCAAAGCATCCAAACAGTACCATTCGCCACCTTTTTGTTCTTCAAGTTTAAGTGAACAATGAGCCCCAATGGTTAATCCGTTATCGGAAATTATTTGTAACTTTCGACAAGTAGAACAATGAATGGAACAGGTAGACGGTTGAAATCTTTGTATATGTTGCTTCCATATAGTCTAAGAAACATGTACGCAAAGCATCCAAACAGTACCATTCGCCAATTTTTTGTTCTTCAAGTTTAAGTGAACAATGAGCCCCATTGATAATCATGAAACGGAAATTATTTGTAACTTTCTACAAGTAGAACAATGAATAGAATAGGTAGACGGGTGAAATCTTTGTATACATTGCTTCTATATAGTCTAACAAACATATATGCAAAGCATCCAAACAGTACCATTCGCCAATTTTTTGTTCTTCAAGTTTATGTGAACTACGAGCCCCATTGTTAGTCCTTTAACGGAAATTGTTTGTAACTTTCGACAAGTAGAACAATGAATGGAACAGGTAGACGGTTGAAATCATTGTATATATTGCTTTAATATAGTCTAAGAAACAGATATGCAAAGCATCCAAACAGTATAATTCGCCAATTTTTTGTTCTTCAAGTTTAAGTAAGCAATGTGCCCCAATGGTTAATCCTTTATCGGAAATTACTTGTAACTTTCGACAAGTAGCACAATGAATGGAACAGGTAGACGGTTGAAATCTCTGTATATATTGCTTTAATATAGTCTAAGAAACATATATGCAAAGCATCCAAACAGTACCATTCGCCAATTTTTTGTTCTTCAAGTTTAAGTGGACTACGAGCCCCATTGTTAGTCCTTTAACGGAAATTGTTTGTAACTTTCGACAAGTAGAACAATGAATGGAACATGTAGACGGTTGAAATCATTGTATATATTGCTTCTATATATTCTAAGAAACATAGATTCAAAGCATCCAAACAGTACCCTTCGCCAATTTTTTGTTCTTCAAGTTTAAGTAAACTACGCTCCCCATTGTTAATCCCTTAACGGAAATTATTTGTAACTTTCGACAAGTAGAACAATGAATGGAACAGGTAGACGGTTGAAATCATTGTATATATTGCTTCTATATAGTCTAAGAAACATATCTGCAAATCATCCAAACAGTACAATTCGCCAATTATTTGATCTTCAAGTTTAAGTGAACTACGAGCCCCATTGTCAATACTTTAACGGAAATTATTTGTAACTTGCGACAAGTAGAACAATGAATGGAACAGGTAGACGGTTGAAATCAATGTATATATTGCTTCTATATAATCTAAGAAACATATATGCAAACCATCAAAACAGTACCATTCGCCAATTTTTTGTTCTTCAAGTTTAAGTGAACAACGAGCCCCATTGATAATACTTTAACGGAAATTATTTGTAACTTTCGACAAGAAGAACAATGAATGGAACAGGTAGACGGTTAAAATCTTTGTATATATTGCTTCTATATAGTCTAAGAAACATATATGCAAAACATCCAAACAGTACCAATCGCCAATTTTTTGTTCTTCAAGTTTAAGTGAACAACGAGCCCCATTGATAATCATGAAACGGAAATTATTTGTAACTTTCTACAAGTAGAACAATGAATAGAACAGGTAGACGGGTGAAATCTTTCTATATATTGATTCTATATAGTCTAACAAACATATATGCAAAGCATCCAAACAGTACCATTCGCCAATTTTTTGTTCTTCAAGTTTATGTGAACTACGAGCCCCATTGTTAGTCCTTTAACGGAAATTGTTTGTAACTTTCGACAAGTAGAACAATGAATGGAACATGTAGACGGTTGAAATCATTGTATATATTGCTTCAATATAGTCTAAGAAACATATCTGCATATCATCCAAAGTGTACAATTCGCCAATTATTTGATCTTCTAGTTTAAGTGAACTACGAGCCCCATTGTTAATCCTTTAACGGAAATTAATTGTAACTTTCTACAAGTAGAACAATGATTGGAACACGTAGACGGTTGAAATCTTTGTATATATTGCTTCCATATAGTCTAAGAAACATATATGCAAAGTATCCAAACAGTACCATTCGCCAATTTTTTGTTCTTCAAGTTTAAGTGAACAATGAGCCCCAATGGTTAATCCTTTATCGGAAATTATTAGTAACTTTCGACAAGTAGCACAATGAATGGAACAGGTAGACGGTTGAAATCTTTGTATATATTGCTTCTGTATAATCTAAGAAACATATATGCAAAGCATCCAAACAGTACCATTCGCCAATTTTTTGTTCTTCAAGTTTAAGTGAACAACGAGCCCCATTGATAATCATGAAATGGAAATTATTTGTAACTTTCTACAAGTAGAACAATGAATAGTACAGGTAGACGGGTGAAATCTTTCTATATATTGCTTCTAAATAGTCTAAGAAACATATATGCAAAGCATCCTAACAGTACAATTCGCCAATTATTTGATCTTCAAGTTTAAGTGAACTACGAGCCCCATTGTCAATACTTTAACGGAAATTATTTGTAACTTGCGACAAGTAGAACAATGAATGGAACAGGTAGACGGTTGAAATCAATGTATATATTGCTTCTATATAATCTAAGAAACATATATGCAAACCATCAAAACAGTACCATTCGCCAATTTTTTGTTCTTCAAGTTTAAGTGAACAACGAGCCCCATTGATAATACTTTAACGGAAATTATTTGTAACTTTCGACAAGAAGAACAATGAATGGAACAGGTAGACGGTTAAAATCTTTGTATATATTGCTTCTATATAGTCTAAGAAACATATATGCAAAACATCCAAACAGTACCAATCGCCAATTTTTTGTTCTTCAAGTTTAAGTGAACAACGAGCCCCATTGATAATCATGAAACGGAAATTATTTGTAACTTTCTACAAGTAGAACAATGAATAGAACAGGTAGACGGGTGAAATCTTTCTATATATTGATTCTATATAGTCTAACAAACATATATGCAAAGCATCCAAACAGTACCATTCGCCAATTTTTTGTTCTTCAAGTTTATGTGAACTACGAGCCCCATTGTTAGTCCTTTAACGGAAATTGTTTGTAACTTTCGACAAGTAGAACAATGAATGGAACAGGTAGACGGTTGAAATCATTGTATATATTGCTTTAATATAGTCTAAGAAACATATATGCAAAGCATCCAAACAGTATAATTCGCCAATTTTTTGTTCTTCAAGTTTAAGTAAGCAATGTGCCCCAATGGTTAATCCTTTATCGGAAATTACTTGTAACTTTCGACAAGTAGCACAATGAATGGAACAGGTAGACGGTGGAAATCTTTGTATATATTGCTTTAATATAGTCTAAGAAACATATATGCAAAGCATCCAAACAGTACAATTCGCCAATTTTTTGTTCTTCAAGTTTAAGTGAACAATGAGCCCCAATGGTTAATCCTTTATCGGAAATTATTTGTAACTTTCGACAAGTAGCACAATGAATGGAACAGGTAGACGGTTGAAATCTTTGTATATATTGCTTTAATATAGTCTAAGAAACATATATGCAAAGCATCCAAACAGTACAATTCGCCAATTTTTTGTTCTTCAAGTTTAAGTGAGGAATGAGCGCCAATGGTTAATCCTTTATCGGAAATTACTTGTAACTTTCGACAAGTAGCACAATGAATGGAACAGGTAGACGGTTGAAATCTTTGTATATATTGCTTCCATATAGTCTAAGAAACATATATGCAAATCATCCAAACAGTACCTTTCGCCAATTTTTTGTTCTTCAAGTTTAAGTGAACAACGAGTCCCATTGATAATCCTTTAACGGAAATTATTTGTAACTTTCGACAAGAAGAACAATGAATGGAACAGGTAGACGGATAAAATCTTTGTATATATTGCTTCTATATAGTCTAAGAAACATATATGCAAAACATCCAAACAGTACCAATCGCCAATTTTTTGTTCTTCAAGTTTAAGTGAACAACGAGCCCCATTGATAATCATGAAACGGAAATTATTTGTAACTTTCTACAAGTAGAACAATGAATAGAATAGGTAGACGGGTGAAATCTTTCTATACATTGCTTCTATATAGTCTAACAAACATATATGCAAAGCATCCAAACAGTACCATTCGCCAATTTTTTGTTCTTCAAGTTTAAGTGGACTACGAGCCCCATTGTTAGTCCTTTAACGGAAATTGTTTGTAACTTTCGACAAGTAGAACAATGAATGGAACATGTAGACGGTTGAAATCATTGTATATATTGCTTCAATATAGTCTAAGAAACATATCTGCATATCATCCAAACTGTACAATTCGCCAATTATTTGATCTTCTAGTTTAAGTGAACTACGAGCCCCATTGTTAATCCTTTAACGGAAATTAATTGTAACTTTCTACAAGTAGAACAATGATTGGAACACGTAGACGGTTGAAATCTTTGTATATATTGCTTCCATATAGTCTAAGAAACATATATGCAAAGTATCCAAACAGTACCATTCGCCAATTTTTTGTTCTTCAAGTTTAAGTGAACAATGAGCCCCAATGGTTAATCCTTTATCGGAAATTATTAGTAACTTTCGACAAGTAGCACAATGAATGGAACAGGTAGACGGTTGAAATCTTTGTATATATTGCTTCTGTATAATCTAAGAAACATATATGCAAAGCATCCAAACAGTACCATTCGCCAATTTTTTGTTCTTCAAGTTTAAGTGAACAACGAGCCCCATTGATAATCATGAAATGGAAATTATTTGTAACTTTCTACAAGTAGAACAATGAATAGTACAGGTAGACGGGTGAAATCTTTCTATATATTGCTTCTAAATAGTCTAAGAAACATATATGCAAAGCATCCTAACAGTACAATTCGCCAATTTTTTGTTCTTCAAGTTTAAGTGAATTACGAGCCCCATTGTTAATCCTTTATCGGAAATTATTTGTAATTTTCGACAAGTCGAACAATGAATGGAACAGGTAGACGGTTGAAATCTTTGTATATATTGCTTCTGTATAATCTAAGAAACATATATGCAAAGCATCCAAACAGTACCATTGGACAATTTTTTGTTCTTCAAGTTTAAGTGAACTACGAGCCCCATTGTTAATCCTTTAACGGAATTTAATTGTAACTTTCTACCAGTAGAACAATGATTGGAACACGTAGACGGTTGAAATCTTTGTATATATTGCTTCTATATAGTCTAAGAAACATATATGCAAAGCATCCAAACAGTACCATTGGACAATTTTTTGTTCTTCAAGTTTAAGTGAACTACGAGCCCCATTGGTAATCATGAAACGGAAATTATTTGTAATTTTCTACAAGTAGAATAATGAATGGAACAGGTTGACGATGGATATCATAGTATATATTGCTTCTATATAGTCTAAGAAACATATATGCAAAGCATCCAAACAGTACAATTCGCTAATTTTTTGTTCTTCAAGTTTAAGTGAACTACGAGCCCCATTGTTAATCCTTTAACGGAAATTAATTGTAACTTTCTACAAGTAGAACAATGATTGGAACACGTAGACGGTTGAAATCTTATTATATATTGCTTCCATATAGTCTAAGAAACATGTACGCAAAGCATCCAAACAGTACCATTCGCCAATTTTTTGTTCTTCAAGTTTAAATGAACAATGAGCCCCAATGGTTAATCCTTTATCGGAAATTACTTGTAACTTTCGACAAGTAGAACAATGAATGGAACAGGTAGACGGTTGAAATCTTTGTATATATTGCTTCTATATAATCTAAGAAACATAGATTCAAAGCATCCAAACAGTACAATTCGCCAATTTTTTGTTCTTCAAGTTTAAGTGAACTACGAGCCCCATTGTTAATCCTTTAACGGAATTTAATTGTAACTTTCTACCAGTAGAACAATGATTGGAACACGTAGACGGTTGAAATCTTTGTATATATTGCTTCTATATAGTCTAAGAAACATATATGCAAAGCATCCAAACAGTACCATTGGACAATTTTTTGTTCTTCAAGTTTAAGTGAACTACGAGCCCCATTGGTAATCATGAAACGGAAATTATTTGTAATTTTCTACAAGTAGAATAATGAATGGAACAGGTTGACGATGGATATCATAGTATATATTGCTTCTATATAGTCTAAGAAACATATATGCAAAGCATCCAAACAGTACAATTCGCTAATTTTTTGTTCTTCAAGTTTAAGTGAACAATGAGCCCCAATGGTTAATCCTTTATCGGAAATTATTTGTAACTTTCGACAAGTAGCACAATGAATGGAACAGGTAGACGGTTGAAATCTTTGTATATATTGCTTTAATATAGTCTAAGAAACATATATGCAAAGCATCCAAACAGTACAATTCGCCAATTTTTTGTTCTTCAAGTTTAAGTGAGGAATGAGCGCCAATGGTTAATCCTTTATCGGAAATTACTTGTAACTTTCGACAAGTAGCACAATGAATGGAACAGGTAGACGGTTGAAATCTTTGTATATATTGCTTCCATATAGTCTAAGAAACATATATGCAAATCATCCAAACAGTACCATTCGCCAATTTTTTGTTCTTCAAGTTTAAGTGAACAACGAGTCCCATTGATAATCCTTTAACGGAAATTATTTGTAACTTTCGACAAGAAGAACAATGAATGGAACAGGTAGACGGATAAAATCTTTGTATATATTGCTTCTATATAGTCTAAGAAACATATATGCAAAACATCCAAACAGTACCAATCGCCAATTTTTTGTTCTTCAAGTTTAAGTGAACAACGAGCCCCATTGATAATCATGAAACGGAAATTATTTGTAACTTTCTACAAGTAGAACAATGAATAGAATAGGTAGACGGGTGAAATCTTTGTATACATTGCTTCTATATAGTCTAACAAACATATATGCAAAGCATCCAAACAGTACCATTCGCCAATTTTTTGTTCTTCAAGTTTAAGTGGACTACGAGCCCCATTGTTAGTCCTTTAACGGAAATTGTTTGTAACTTTCGACAAGTAGAACAATGAATGGAACATGTAGACGGTTGAAATCATTGTATATATTGCTTCAATATAGTCTAAGAAACATATCTGCATATCATCCAAACTGTACAATTCGCCAATTATTTGATCTTCTAGTTTAAGTGAACTACGAGCCCCATTGTTAATCCTTTAACGGAAATTAATTGTAACTTTCTACAAGTAGAACAATGATTGGAACACGTAGACGGTTGAAATCTTTGTATATATTGCTTCCATATATTCTAAGAAACATATATGCAAAGTATCCAAACAGTACCATTCGCCAGTTTTTTGTTCTTCAAGTTTAAGTGAACAACGAGCCCCATTGATAATCATGAAATGGAAATTATTTGTAACTTTCTACAAGTAGAACAATGAATAGTACAGGTAGACGGGTGAAATCTTTCTATATATTGCTTCTAAATAGTCTAAGAAACATATATGCAAAGCATCCTAACAGTACAATTCGCCAATTTTTTGTTCTTCAAGTTTAAGTGAATTACGAGCCCCATTGTTAATCCTTTATCGGAAATTATTTGTAATTTTCGACAAGTCGAACAATGAATGGAACAGGTAGACGGTTGAAATCTTTGTATATATTGCTTCTGTATAATCTAAGAAACATATATGCAAAGCATCCAAACAGTACCATTGGACAAATTTTTGTTCTTCAAGTTTAAGTGAACTACGAGCCCCATTGTTAATCCTTTAACGGAATTTAATTGTAACTTTCTACCAGTAGAACAATGATTGGAACACGTAGACGGTTGAAATCTTTGTATATATTGCTTCTATATAATCTAAGAAACATAGATTCAAAGCATCCAAACAGTACAATTCGCCAATTTTTTGTTCTTCAAGTTCAAGTGAACTACGAGCTCCATTGTTAATCCCTTAACGGAAATTATTTGTAACTTTCGACAAGTAGAACAATGATTGGAACACGCAGACGGTTGAAATCTTTGTATATATTGCTTCCATATAGTCTAAGAAACATATATGCAAAGCATCCAAACAGTACCATTGGACAATTTTTTGTTCTTCAAGTTTAAGTGAACTACGAGCCCCATTGGTAATCATGAAACGGAAATTATTTGTAATTTTCTACAAGTAGAATAATGAATGGAACAGGTTGACGATGGATATCATAGTATATATTGCTTCTATATAGTCTAAGAAACATATATGCAAAGCATCCAAACAGTACAATTCTCTAATTTTTTGTTCTTCAAGTTTAAGTGAACTACGAGCCCCATTGTTAATCCTTTAACGGAAATTAATTGTAACTTTCTACAAGTAGAACAATGATTGGAACACGTAGACGGTTGAAATATTATTATATATTGCTTCCATATAGTCTAAGAAACATGTACGCAAAGCATCCAAACAGTACCATTCGCCAATTTTTTGTTCTTCAAGTTTAAATGAACAATGAGCCCCAATGGTTAATCCTTTATCGGAAATTACTTGTAACTTTCGACAAGTAGAACAATGAATGGAACAGGTAGACGGTTGAAATCTTTGTATATATTGCTTCTATATAATCTAAGAAACATAGATTCAAAGCATCCAAACAGTACAATTCGCCAATTTTTTGTTCTTCAAGTTCAAGTGAACTACGAGCTCCATTGTTAATCCCTTAACGGAAATTATTTGTAACTTTCGACAAGTAGAACAATGATTGGAACACGCAGACGGTTGAAATCTTTGTATATATTGCTTCCATATAGTCTAAGAAACATATATGCAAAGCATCCAAACAGTACCATTCGCCACCTTTTTGTTCTTCAAGTTTAAGTGAACAATGAGCCCCAATGGTTAATCCGTTATCGGAAATTATTTGTAACTTTCGACAAGTAGAACAATGAATGGAACAGGTAGACGGTTGAAATCTTTGTATATGTTGCTTCCATATAGTCTAAGAAACATGTACGCAAAGCATCCAAACAGTACCATTCGCCAATTTTTTGTTCTTCAAGTTTAAGTGAACAATGAGCCCCATTGATAATCATGAAACGGAAATTATTTGTAACTTTCTACAAGTAGAACAATGAATAGAATAGGTAGACGGGTGAAATCTTTGTATACATTGCTTCTATATAGTCTAACAAACATATATGCAAAGCATCCAAACAGTACCATTCGCCAATTTTTTGTTCTTCAAGTTTATGTGAACTACGAGCCCCATTGTTAGTCCTTTAACGGAAATTGTTTGTAACTTTCGACAAGTAGAACAATGAATGGAACAGGTAGACGGTTGAAATCATTGTATATATTGCTTTAATATAGTCTAAGAAACAGATATGCAAAGCATCCAAACAGTATAATTCGCCAATTTTTTGTTCTTCAAGTTTAAGTAAGCAATGTGCCCCAATGGTTAATCCTTTATCGGAAATTACTTGTAACTTTCGACAAGTAGCACAATGAATGGAACAGGTAGACGGTTGAAATCTCTGTATATATTGCTTTAATATAGTCTAAGAAACATAAATGCAAAGCATCCAAACAGTACAATTCGCCAATTTTTTGTTCTTCAAGTTTAAGTGAACAATGAGCCCCAATGGTTAATCCTTTATCGGAAATTATTTGTAACTTTCGACAAGTAGCACAATGAATGGAACAGGTAGACGGTTGAAATCTTTGTATATATTGCTTTAATATAGTCTAAGAAACATATATGCAAAGCATCCAAACAGTACAATTCGCCAATTTTTTGTTCTTCAAGTTTAAGTGAGGAATGAGCGCCAATGGTTAATCCTTTATCGGAAATTACTTGTAACTTTCGACAAGTAGCACAATGAATGGAACAGGTAGACGGTTGAAATCTTTGTATATATTGCTTCCATATAGTCTAAGAAACATATATGCAAAACATCCAAACAGTACCAATCGCCAATTTTTTGTTCTTCAAGTTTAAGTGAACAACGAGCCCCATTGTTAATCCTTTAAAGGAAATTATTTGTAAATTTCGACAAGTAGAACAATGAATGGAACTGGTAGACGGTTGAAATCTTTGTATATATTGCTTCTATATAGTCTAAGAAACATATATGCAAAGCATCCAAACAGTACAATTCGCCAATTTTTTGTTCTTCAAGTTTAAGTGAACAATGAGCCCCAATGGTTAATCCTTTATCGGAAATTATTTGTAACTTTCGACAAGTAGCACAATGAATGGAACAGGTAGACGGTTGAAATCTTTGCATATATTGCTTCTATATATTCTAAGAAACATAGATTCAAAGCATCCAAACAGTACCCTTCGCCAATTTTTTGTTCTTCAAGTTTAAGTAAACTACGCTCCCCATTGTTAATCCCTTAACGGAAATTATTTGTAACTTTCGACAAGTAGAACAATGAATGGAACAGGTAGACGGTTGAAATCATTGTATATATTGCTTCTATATAGTCTAAGAAACATATCTGCAAATCATCCAAACAGTACAATTCGCGAATTTTTTGTTCTTCAAGTTTAAGTGAACTACGAGCCCCATTGTTAATCATGAAACGGAAATTATTTGTAACTTGCGACAAGTAGAACAATGAATGGAACAGGTAGACGGTTGAAATCAATGTATATATTGCTTCTATATAATCTAAGAAACATATATGCAAACCATCAAAACAGTACCATTCGCCAATTTTTTGTTCTTCAAGTTTATGTGAACAACGAGCCCCATTGATAATCATGAAACGGAAATTATTTGTAACTTTCTACAAGTAGAACAATGAATAGAACAGGTAGACGGGTGAAATCTTTCTATATATTGCTTCTAAATAGACTAAGAAACATATATGCAAAGCATCCAAACAGTACAATTCGCCAATTGTTTGTTCTTCAAGTTTAAGTGAACTACGAGCCCCATTGTTAATCCTTTAAAGGATATTATTTGTAAGTTTCGACAAGTAGAACAATGAATGGATCAGGTAGACGGTTGAAATCATTGTATATATGGCTTCTATATAATCTACGAAACATATATGCAAAGCATCCAAACAGTACAATTCGCTAATTTTTTGTTCTTCAAGTTTAAGTGAACTACGAGCCCCATTGTTAATCCTTTAACGGAAATTAATTGTAACTTTCTACAACTAGAACAATGATTGGAACACGTAGACGGTTGAAATCTTTGTATATATTGCTTCCATATAGCCTAAGAAACATGTACGCAAAGCATCCAAACAGTACCATTCGCCAATTTTTTGTTCTTCAAGTTTAAATGAACAATGAGCCCCAATGGTTAATCCGTTATCGGAAAGTACTTGTAACTTTCGACAAGTAGAACAATGAATGGAACAGGTAGACGGTTGAAATCTTTGTATATATTGCTTCTATATAATCTAAGAAACATAGATTCAAAGCATCCAAACAGTACCATTCGCCAATTTTTTGTTCTTCAAGTTTAAGTGAACTACGAGCCCCATTGTTAATCCTTTAAAGGACATTATTTGTAGATTTCGACAAGTAGAACAATGAATGGAACAGGTAGACTGTTGAAATCATTGTATATATTGCTTCTATATAGTTTAAGAAACATATATGCATAGCGTCCAAACAGTACAATTCGCCAATTTTTTGCTCTTCAAGTTTAAGTGAACTACGAGCCCCATTGTTAATCTTTTAAAGGAAATTATTTGTAAATTTCGGCAAGTAGAATAATGAATGGAATAGGTAGACGGTTGAAATCATTGTATATATTGCTTCTATATAGTCTATGAAACATATATGCAAAGCATCCAAACAGTACAATTCGCCAATTTTTTGTTCTTCAAGTTCAAGTGAACTACGAGCTCCATTGTTAATCCCTTAACGGAAATTATTTGTAACTTTCGACAAGTAGAACAATGATTGGAACACGCAGACGGTTGAAATCTTTGTATGTATTGCTTCCATATAGTCTAAGAAACATATATGCAAAGCATCCAAACAGTACCATTCGCCAATTTTTTGTTCTTCAAGTTTAAGTGAACAATGAGCCCCATTGTTAATCCTTTATCGGAAATTATTTGTAACTTTCGACAAGTAGAACAGTGAATGGAACAGGTAGACGGTTGAAATCTTTGTATATATTGCTTCTATATAGTATAAGAAACATATATGCAAAGCATCCAAACAGTACAATTCGCCACCTTTTTGTTCTTCAAGTTTAAGTGAACAATGAGCCCCAATGGTTAATCCGTTATCGGAAATTATTTGTAACTTTCGACAAGTAGAACAATGAATGGAACAGGTAGACGGTTGAAATCTTTGTATATGTTGCTTCCATATAGTCTAAGAAACATGAACGCAAAGCATCCAAACAGTACCATTCGCCAATTTTTTGTTCTTCAAGTTTAAGTGAACAATGAGCCCCAATGGTTAATCCTTTATCAGAAATTATTTGTAATTTTCGACAAGTAGAACAATGAATGGAACAGGTAGACGGTTGAAATCTTTGTATATATTGCTTCTGTATAATCTAAGAAACATATATGCAAAGCATCCAAACAGTACCATTCGCCAATTTTTTGTTCTTCAAGTTTAAGTGAACAACGAGCCCCATTGATAATCATGAAATGGAAATTATTTGTAACTTTCTACAAGTAGAACAATGAATAGTACAGGTAGACGGGTGAAATCTTTCTATATATTGCTTCTAAATAGTCTAAGAAACATATATGCAAAGCATCCTAACAGTACAATTCGCCAATTTTTTGTTCTTCAAGTTTAAGTGAATTACGAGCCCCATTGTTAATCCTTTATCGGAAATTATTTGTAATTTTCGACAAGTCGAACAATGAATGGAACAGGTAGACGGTTGAAATCTTTGTATATATTGCTTCTGTATAATCTAAGAAACATATATGCAAAGCATCCAAACAGTACCATTGGACAATTTTTGTTCTTCAAGTTTAAGTGAACTACGAGCCCCATTGTTAATCCTTTAACGGAATTTAATTGTAACTTTCTACCAGTAGAACAATGATTGGAACACGTAGACGGTTGAAATCTTTGTATATATTGCTTCTATATAGTCTAAGAAACATATATGCAAAGCATCCAAACAGTACCATTGGACAATTTTTTGTTCTTCAATTTTGAGTGAACTACGAGCCCCATTGGTAATCATGAAACGGAAATTATTTGTAATTTTCTACAAGTAGAACAATGAATGGAACAGGTTGACGATGGATATCATTGTATATATTGCTTCAATATAGTCTAAGAAACATATCTGCATATCATCCAAACTGTACAATTCGCCAATTATTTGATCTTCTAGTTTAAGTGAACTACGAGCCCCATTGTTAATCATTTAACGGAAATTAATTGTAACTTTCTACAAGTAGAACAATGATTGGAACACGTAGACGGTTGAAATCTTTGTATATATTGCTTCCATATAGTCTAAGAAACATATATGCATAGTATCCAAACAGTACCATTCGCCAATTTTTTGTTCTTCAAGTTTAAGTGAACAATGAGCCCCAATGGTTAATCCTTTATCGGAAATTATTAGTAACTTTCGACAAGTAGCACAATGAATGGAACAGGTAGACGGTTGAAATCTTTGTATATATTGCTTTAATATAGTCTAAGAAACATATAAGCAAAGCATCCAAACAGTACAATTCGCCAATTTTTTGTTCTTCAAGTTTAAGTGAACAATGAGCCCCAATGGTTAATCCTTTATCGGAAATTATTTGTAACTTTCGACAAGTAGCACAATGAATGGAACAGGTAGACGGTTGAAATCTTTGCATATATTGCTTCTATATATTCTAAGAAACATAGATTCAAAGCATCCAAACAGTACCCTTCGCCAATTTTTTGTTCTTCAAGTTTAAGTAAACTACGCTCCCCATTGTTAATCCCTTAACGGAAATTATTTGTAACTTTCGACAAGTAGAACAATGAATGGAACAGGTAGACGGTTGAAATCATTGTATATATTGCTTCTATATAGTCTAAGAAACATATCTGCAAATCATCCAAACAGTACAATTCGCGAATTTTTTGTTCTTCAAGTTTAAGTGAACTACGAGCCCCATTGTTAATCATGAAACGGAAATTATTTGTAACTTGCGACAAGTAGAACAATGAATGGAACAGGTAGACGGTTGAAATCAATGTATATATTGCTTCTATATAATCTAAGAAACATATATGCAAACCATCAAAACAGTACCATTCGCCAATTTTTTGTTCTTCAAGTTTATGTGAACAACGAGCCCCATTGATAATCATGAAACGGAAATTATTTGTAACTTTCTACAAGTAGAACAATGAATAGAACAGGTAGACGGGTGAAATCTTTCTATATATTGCTTCTAAATAGACTAAGAAACATATATGCAAAGCATCCAAACAGTACAATTCGCCAATTGTTTGTTCTTCAAGTTTAAGTGAACTACGAGCCCCATTGTTAATCCTTTAAAGGATATTATTTGTAAGTTTCGACAAGTAGAACAATGAATGGATCAGGTAGACGGTTGAAATCATTGTATATATGGCTTCTATATAATCTACGAAACATATATGCAAAGCATCCAAACAGTACAATTCGCTAATTTTTTGTTCTTCAAGTTTAAGTGAACTACGAGCCCCATTGTTAATCCTTTAACGGAAATTAATTGTAACTTTCTACAACTAGAACAATGATTGGAACACGTAGACGGTTGAAATCTTTGTATATATTGCTTCCATATAGCCTAAGAAACATGTACGCAAAGCATCCAAACAGTACCATTCGCCAATTTTTTGTTCTTCAAGTTTAAATGAACAATGAGCCCCAATGGTTAATCCGTTATCGGAAAGTACTTGTAACTTTCGACAAGTAGAACAATGAATGGAACAGGTAGACGGTTGAAATCTTTGTATATATTGCTTCTATATAATCTAAGAAACATAGATTCAAAGCATCCAAACAGTACCATTCGCCAATTTTTTGTTCTTCAAGTTTAAGTGAACTACGAGCCCCATTGTTAATCCTTTAAAGGACATTATTTGTAGATTTCGACAAGTAGAACAATGAATGGAACAGGTAGACTGTTGAAATCATTGTATATATTGCTTCTATATAGTTTAAGAAACATATATGCATAGCGTCCAAACAGTACAATTCGCCAATTTTTTGCTCTTCAAGTTTAAGTGAACTACGAGCCCCATTGTTAATCTTTTAAAGGAAATTATTTGTAAATTTCGGCAAGTAGAATAATGAATGGAATAGGTAGACGGTTGAAATCATTGTATATATTGCTTCTATATAGTCTATGAAACATATATGCAAAGCATCCAAACAGTACAATTCGCCAATTTTTTGTTCTTCAAGTTCAAGTGAACTACGAGCTCCATTGTTAATCCCTTAACGGAAATTATTTGTAACTTTCGACAAGTAGAACAATGATTGGAACACGCAGACGGTTGAAATCTTTGTATGTATTGCTTCCATATAGTCTAAGAAACATATATGCAAAGCATCCAAACAGTACCATTCGCCAATTTTTTGTTCTTCAAGTTTAAGTGAACAATGAGCCCCATTGTTAATCCTTTATCGGAAATTATTTGTAACTTTCGACAAGTAGAACAGTGAATGGAACAGGTAGACGGTTGAAATCTTTGTATATATTGCTTCTATATAGTATAAGAAACATATATGCAAAGCATCCAAACAGTACAATTCGCCACCTTTTTGTTCTTCAAGTTTAAGTGAACAATGAGCCCCAATGGTTAATCCGTTATCGGAAATTATTTGTAACTTTCGACAAGTAGAACAATGAATGGAACAGGTAGACGGTTGAAATCTTTGTATATGTTGCTTCCATATAGTCTAAGAAACATGAACGCAAAGCATCCAAACAGTACCATTCGCCAATTTTTTGTTCTTCAAGTTTAAGTGAACAATGAGCCCCAATGGTTAATCCTTTATCAGAAATTATTTGTAATTTTCGACAAGTAGAACAATGAATGGAACAGGTAGACGGTTGAAATCTTTGTATATATTGCTTCTGTATAATCTAAGAAACATATATGCAAAGCATCCAAACAGTACCATTCGCCAATTTTTTGTTCTTCAAGTTTAAGTGAACAACGAGCCCCATTGATAATCATGAAATGGAAATTATTTGTAACTTTCTACAAGTAGAACAATGAATAGTACAGGTAGACGGGTGAAATCTTTCTATATATTGCTTCTAAATAGTCTAAGAAACATATATGCAAAGCATCCTAACAGTACAATTCGCCAATTTTTTGTTCTTCAAGTTTAAGTGAATTACGAGCCCCATTGTTAATCCTTTATCGGAAATTATTTGTAATTTTCGACAAGTCGAACAATGAATGGAACAGGTAGACGGTTGAAATCTTTGTATATATTGCTTCTGTATAATCTAAGAAACATATATGCAAAGCATCCAAACAGTACCATTGGACAATTTTTGTTCTTCAAGTTTAAGTGAACTACGAGCCCCATTGTTAATCCTTTAACGGAATTTAATTGTAACTTTCTACCAGTAGAACAATGATTGGAACACGTAGACGGTTGAAATCTTTGTATATATTGCTTCTATATAGTCTAAGAAACATATATGCAAAGCATCCAAACAGTACCATTGGACAATTTTTTGTTCTTCAATTTTGAGTGAACTACGAGCCCCATTGGTAATCATGAAACGGAAATTATTTGTAATTTTCTACAAGTAGAACAATGAATGGAACAGGTTGACGATGGATATCATAGTATATATTGCTTCTATATAGTCTAAGAAACATATATGCAAAGCATCCAAACAGTACAATTCGCTAATTTTTTGTTCTTTAAGTTTAAGTGAACTACGAGCCCCATTGTTAATCCTTTAACGGAAATTAATTGTAACTTTCTACAAGTAGAACAATGATTGGAACACGTAGACGGTTGAAATCTTATTATATATTGCTTCCATATAGTCTAAGAAACATGTACGCAAAGCATCCAAACAGTACCATTCGCCAATTTTTTGTTCTTCAAGTTTAAATGAACAATGAGCCCCAATGGTTAATCCTTTATCGGAAATTACTTGTAACTTTCGACAAGTAGAACAATGAATGGAACAGGTAGACGGTTAAAATCTTTGTATATATTGCTTCTATATAATCTAAGAAACATAGATTCAAAGCATCCAAACAGTACAATTCGCCAATTTTTTGTTCTTCAAGTTCAAGTGAACTACGAGCTCCATTGTTAATCCCTTAACGGAAATTATTTGTAACTTTCGACAAGTAGAACAATGATTGGAACACGCAGACGGTTGAAATCTTTGTATATTTTGCTTCTATATAGTCTAACAAACATATATGCAAAGCATCCAAACAGTACCATTCGCCAATTTTTTGTTCTTCAAGTTTAAGTGGACTACGAGCCCCATTGTTAGTCCTTTAACGGAAATTGTTTGTAACTTTCGACAAGTAGAACAATGAATGGAACATGTAGACGGTTGAAATCATTGTATATATTGCTTCAATATAGTCTAAGAAACATATCTGCATATCATCCAAACTGTACAATTCGCCAATTATTTGATCTTCTAGTTTAAGTGAACTACGAGCCCCATTGTTAATCATTTAACGGAAATTAATTGTAACTTTCTACAAGTAGAACAATGATTGGAACACGTAGACGGTTGAAATCTTTGTATATATTGCTTCCATATAGTCTAAGAAACATATATGCATAGTATCCAAACAGTACCATTCGCCAATTTTTTGTTCTTCAAGTTTAAGTGAACAATGAGCCCCAATGGTTAATCCTTTATCGGAAATTATTAGTAACTTTCGACAAGTAGCACAATGAATGGAACAGGTAGACGGTTGAAATCTTTGTATATATTGCTTTAATATAGTCTAAGAAACATATAAGCAAAGCATCCAAACAGTACAATTCGCCAATTTTTTGTTCTTCAAGTTTAAGTGAACAATGAGCCCCAATGGTTAATCCTTTATCGGAAATTATTTGTAACTTTCGACAAGTAGCACAATGAATGGAACAGGTAGACGGTTGAAATCTTTGCATATATTGCTTCTATATATTCTAAGAAACATAGATTCAAAGCATCCAAACAGTACCCTTCGCCAATTTTTTGTTCTTCAAGTTTAAGTGAACTACGAGCCCCATTGTCAATACTTTAACGGAAATTATTTGTAACTTGCGACAAGTAGAACAATGAATGGAACAGGTAGACGGTTGAAATCAATGTATATATTGCTTCTATATAATCTAAGAAACATATATGCAAACCATCAAAACAGTACCATTCGCCAATTTTTTGTTCTTCAAGTTTATGTGAACAACGAGCCCCATTGATAATCATGAAACGGAAATTATTTGTAACTTTCTACAAGTAGAACAATGAATAGAACAGGTAGACGGGTGAAATCTTTCTATATATTGCTTCTAAATAGACTAAGAAACATATATGCAAAGCATCCAAACAGTACAATTCGCCAATTGTTTGTTCTTCAAGTTTAAGTGAACTACGAGCCCCATTGTTAATCCTTTAACGGAAATTAATTGTAACTTTCTACAACTAGAACAATGATTGGAACACGTAGACGGTTGAAATCTTTGTATATATTGCTTCCATATAGCCTAAGAAACATGTACGCAAAGCATCCAAACAGTACCATTCGCCAATTTTTTGTTCTTCAAGTTTAAATGAACAATGAGCCCCAATGGTTAATCCGTTATCGGAAAGTACTTGTAACTTTCGACAAGTAGAACAATGAATGGAACAGGTAGACGGTTGAAATCTTTGTATATATTGCTTCTATATAATCTAAGAAACATAGATTCAAAGCATCCAAACAGTACCATTCGCCAATTTTTTGTTCTTCAAGTTTAAGTGAACTACGAGCCCCATTGTTAATCCTTTAAAGGACATTATTTGTAGATTTCGACAAGTAGAACAATGAATGGAACAGGTAGACTGTTGAAATCATTGTATATATTGCTTCTATATAGTTTAAGAAACATATATGCATAGCGTCCAAACAGTACAATTCGCCAATTTTTTGCTCTTCAAGTTTAAGTGAACTACGAGCCCCATTGTTAATCTTTTAAAGGAAATTATTTGTAAATTTCGGCAAGTAGAATAATGAATGGAATAGGTAGACGGTTGAAATCATTGTATATATTGCTTCTATATAGTCTATGAAACATATATGCAAAGCATCCAAACAGTACAATTCGCCAATTTTTTGTTCTTCAAGTTCAAGTGAACTACGAGCTCCATTGTTAATCCCTTAACGGAAATTATTTGTAACTTTCGACAAGTAGAACAATGATTGGAACACGCAGACGGTTGAAATCTATGTATATATTGCTTCCATATAGTCTAAGAAACATATATGCAAAGCATCCAAACAGTACCATTCGCCAATTTTTTGTTCTTCAAGTTTAAGTGAACAATGAGCCCCATTGTTAATCCTTTATCAGAAATTATTTGTAATTTTCGACAAGTAGAACAATGAATGGAACAGGTAGACGGTTGAAATCTTTGTATATATTGCTTCTGTATAATCTAAGAAACATATATGCAAAGCATCCAAACAGTACCATTCGCCAATTTTTTGTTCTTCAAGTTTATGTGAACTACGAGCCCCATTGTTAGTCCTTTAACGGAAATTGTTTGTAACTTTCGACAAGTAGAACAATGAATGGAACAGGTAGACGGTTGAAATCATTGTATATATTGCTTTAATATAGTCTAAGAAACATATATGCAAAGCATCCAAACAGTATAATTCGCCAATTTTTTGTTCTTCAAGTTTAAGTAAGCAATGTGCCCCAATGGTTAATCCTTTATCGGAAATTACTTGTAACTTTCGACAAGTAGCACAATGAATGGAACAGGTAGACGGTTGAAATCTTTGTATATATTGCTTTAATATAGTCTAAGAAACATATATGCAAAGCATCCAAACAGTACCATTCGCCAATTTTTTGTTCTTCAAGTTTAAGTGGACTACGAGCCCCATTGTTAGTCCTTTAACGGAAATTGTTTGTAACTTTCGACAAGTAGAACAATGAATGGAACATGTAGACGGTTGAAATCATTGTATATATTGCTTCTATATATTCTAAGAAACATAGATTCAAAGCATCCAAACAGTACCCTTCGCCAATTTTTTGTTCTTCAAGTTTAAGTAAACTACGCTCCCCATTGTTAATCCCTTAACGGAAATTATTTGTAACTTTCGACAAGTAGAACAATGAATGGAACAGGTAGACGGTTGAAATCATTGTATATATTGCTTCTATATAGTCTAAGAAACATATCTGCAAATCATCCAAACAGTACAATTCGCCAATTATTTGATCTTCAAGTTTAAGTGAACTACGAGCCCCATTGTCAATACTTTAACGGAAATTATTTGTAACTTGCGACAAGTAGAACAATGAATGGAACAGGTAGACGGTTGAAATCAATGTATATATTGCTTCTATATAATCTAAGAAACATATATGCAAACCATCAAAACAGTACCATTCGCCAATTTTTTGTTCTTCAAGTTTAAGTGAACAACGAGCCCCATTGATAATACTTTAACGGAAATTATTTGTAACTTTCGACAAGAAGAACAATGAATGGAACAGGTAGACGGTTAAAATCTTTGTATATATTGCTTCTATATAGTCTAAGAAACATATATGCAAAACATCCAAACAGTACCAATCGCCAATTTTTTGTTCTTCAAGTTTAAGTGAACAACGAGCCCCATTGATAATCATGAAACGGAAATTATTTGTAACTTTCTACAAGTAGAACAATGAATAGAACAGGTAGACGGGTGAAATCTTTCTATATATTGATTCTATATAGTCTAACAAACATATATGCAAAGCATCCAAACAGTACCATTCGCCAATTTTTTGTTCTTCAAGTTTATGTGAACTACGAGCCCCATTGTTAGTCCTTTAACGGAAATTGTTTGTAACTTTCGACAAGTAGAACAATGAATGGAACAGGTAGACGGTTGAAATCATTGTATATATTGCTTTAATATAGTCTAAGAAACATATATGCAAAGCATCCAAACAGTATAATTCGCCAATTTTTTGTTCTTCAAGTTTAAGTAAGCAATGTGCCCCAATGGTTAATCCTTTATCGGAAATTACTTGTAACTTTCGACAAGTAGCACAATGAATGGAACAGGTAGACGGTGGAAATCTTTGTATATATTGCTTTAATATAGTCTAAGAAACATATATGCAAAGCATCCAAACAGTACAATTCGCCAATTTTTTGTTCTTCAAGTTTAAGTGAACAATGAGCCCCAATGGTTAATCCTTTATCGGAAATTATTTGTAACTTTCGACAAGTAGCACAATGAATGGAACAGGTAGACGGTTGAAATCTTTGTATATATTGCTTTAATATAGTCTAAGAAACATATATGCAAAGCATCCAAACAGTACAATTCGCCAATTTTTTGTTCTTCAAGTTTAAGTGAGGAATGAGCGCCAATGGTTAATCCTTTATCGGAAATTACTTGTAACTTTCGACAAGTAGCACAATGAATGGAACAGGTAGACGGTTGAAATCTTTGTATATATTGCTTCCATATAGTCTAAGAAACATATATGCAAATCATCCAAACAGTACCTTTCGCCAATTTTTTGTTCTTCAAGTTTAAGTGAACAACGAGTCCCATTGATAATCCTTTAACGGAAATTATTTGTAACTTTCGACAAGAAGAACAATGAATGGAACAGGTAGACGGATAAAATCTTTGTATATATTGCTTCTATATAGTCTAAGAAACATATATGCAAAACATCCAAACAGTACCAATCGCCAATTTTTTGTTCTTCAAGTTTAAGTGAACAACGAGCCCCATTGATAATCATGAAACGGAAATTATTTGTAACTTTCTACAAGTAGAACAATGAATAGAATAGGTAGACGGGTGAAATCTTTCTATACATTGCTTCTATATAGTCTAACAAACATATATGCAAAGCATCCAAACAGTACCATTCGCCAATTTTTTGTTCTTCAAGTTTAAGTGGACTACGAGCCCCATTGTTAGTCCTTTAACGGAAATTGTTTGTAACTTTCGACAAGTAGAACAATGAATGGAACATGTAGACGGTTGAAATCATTGTATATATTGCTTCAATATAGTCTAAGAAACATATCTGCATATCATCCAAACTGTACAATTCGCCAATTATTTGATCTTCTAGTTTAAGTGAACTACGAGCCCCATTGTTAATCCTTTAACGGAAATTAATTGTAACTTTCTACAAGTAGAACAATGATTGGAACACGTAGACGGTTGAAATCTTTGTATATATTGCTTCCATATAGTCTAAGAAACATATATGCAAAGTATCCAAACAGTACCATTCGCCAATTTTTTGTTCTTCAAGTTTAAGTGAACAATGAGCCCCAATGGTTAATCCTTTATCGGAAATTATTAGTAACTTTCGACAAGTAGCACAATGAATGGAACAGGTAGACGGTTGAAATCTTTGTATATATTGCTTCTGTATAATCTAAGAAACATATATGCAAAGCATCCAAACAGTACCATTCGCCAATTTTTTGTTCTTCAAGTTTAAGTGAACAACGAGCCCCATTGATAATCATGAAATGGAAATTATTTGTAACTTTCTACAAGTAGAACAATGAATAGTACAGGTAGACGGGTGAAATCTTTCTATATATTGCTTCTAAATAGTCTAAGAAACATATATGCAAAGCATCCTAACAGTACAATTCGCCAATTTTTTGTTCTTCAAGTTTAAGTGAATTACGAGCCCCATTGTTAATCCTTTATCGGAAATTATTTGTAATTTTCGACAAGTCGAACAATGAATGGAACAGGTAGACGGTTGAAATCTTTGTATATATTGCTTCTGTATAATCTAAGAAACATATATGCAAAGCATCCAAACAGTACCATTGGACAATTTTTTGTTCTTCAAGTTTAAGTGAACTACGAGCCCCATTGTTAATCCTTTAACGGAATTTAATTGTAACTTTCTACCAGTAGAACAATGATTGGAACACGTAGACGGTTGAAATCTTTGTATATATTGCTTCTATATAGTCTAAGAAACATATATGCAAAGCATCCAAACAGTACCATTGGACAATTTTTTGTTCTTCAAGTTTAAGTGAACTACGAGCCCCATTGGTAAT
Organism: Cerceris ruficornis; assembly: GCA_963989415.1. NCBI lineage: Eukaryota > Metazoa > Arthropoda > Insecta > Hymenoptera > Crabronidae > Cerceris > Cerceris ruficornis. The sequence goes on along the minus strand of CAXDIW010000024.1, from coordinate 61,212 downwards.
CATGAAACGGAAATTATTTGTAATTTTCTACAAGTAGAATAATGAATGGAACAGGTTGACGATGGATATCATAGTATATATTGCTTCTATATAGTCTAAGAAACATATATGCAAAGCATCCAAACAGTACAATTCGCTAATTTTTTGTTCTTCAAGTTTAAGTGAACTACGAGCCCCATTGTTAATCCTTTAACGGAAATTAATTGTAACTTTCTACAAGTAGAACAATGATTGGAACACGTAGACGGTTGAAATCTTATTATATATTGCTTCCATATAGTCTAAGAAACATGTACGCAAAGCATCCAAACAGTACCATTCGCCAATTTTTTGTTCTTCAAGTTTAAATGAACAATGAGCCCCAATGGTTAATCCTTTATCGGAAATTACTTGTAACTTTCGACAAGTAGAACAATGAATGGAACAGGTAGACGGTTGAAATCTTTGTATATATTGCTTCTATATAATCTAAGAAACATAGATTCAAAGCATCCAAACAGTACAATTCGCCAATTTTTTGTTCTTCAAGTTTAAGTGAACTACGAGCCCCATTGTTAATCCTTTAACGGAATTTAATTGTAACTTTCTACCAGTAGAACAATGATTGGAACACGTAGACGGTTGAAATCTTTGTATATATTGCTTCTATATAGTCTAAGAAACATATATGCAAAGCATCCAAACAGTACCATTGGACAATTTTTTGTTCTTCAAGTTTAAGTGAACTACGAGCCCCATTGGTAATCATGAAACGGAAATTATTTGTAATTTTCTACAAGTAGAATAATGAATGGAACAGGTTGACGATGGATATCATAGTATATATTGCTTCTATATAGTCTAAGAAACATATATGCAAAGCATCCAAACAGTACAATTCGCTAATTTTTTGTTCTTCAAGTTTAAGTGAACTACGAGCCCCATTGTTAATCCTTTAACGGAAATTAATTGTAACTTTCTACAAGTAGAACAATGATTGGAACACGTAGACGGTTGAAATATTATTATATATTGCTTCCATATAGTCTAAGAAACATGTACGCAAAGCATCCAAACAGTACCATTCGCCAATTTTTTGTTCTTCAAGTTTAAATGAACAATGAGCCCCAATGGTTAATCCTTTATCGGAAATTACTTGTAACTTTCGACAAGTAGAACAATGAATGGAACAGGTAGACGGTTCAAATCTTTGTATATATTGCTTCTATATAATCTAAGAAACATAGATTCAAAGCATCCAAACAGTACAATTGGCCAATTTTTTGTTCTTCAAGTTCAAGTGAACTACGAGCTCCATTGTTAATCCCTTAACGGAAATTATTTGTAACTTTCGACAAGTAGAACAATGATTGGAACACGCAGACGGTTGAAATCTTTGTATATATTGCTTCCATATAGTCTAAGAAACATATATGCAAAGCATCCAAACAGTACCATTCGCCAATTTTTTGTTCTTCAAGTTTAAGTGAACAATGAGCCCCATTGTTAATCCTTTATCGGAAATTATTTGTAACTTTCGACAAGTAGAACAGTGAATGGAACATGTAGACGGTTGAAATCTTTGTATATATTGCTTCTATATAGTATAAGAAACATATATGCAAAGCATCCAAACAGTACAATTCGCCACCTTTTTGTTCTTCAAGATTAAGTGAACAATGAGCCCCAATGGTTAATTCGTTATCGGAAATTATTTGTAACTTTCGACAAGTAGAACAATGAATGGAACAGGTAGACGGTTGAAATCTTTGTATATGTTGCTTCCATATAGTCTAAGAAACATGTACGCAAAGCATCCAAACAGTACCATTCGCCAATTTTTTGTTCTTCAAGTTTAAGTGAACAACGAGCCCCATTGATAATCATGAAACGGAAATTATTTGTAACTTTCGACATGTAGAACAATGAATTGAACAGGTAAACGGTTGAAATATTTGTATATATTGCTTGCATATAGTCTAAGAAATATATATGTAAAGCATCCAAACAGTACCATTCGCCAATTTTTTGTTCTTCAAGTTTAAGAGAACAATGAGCCCCATTGTTAATCCTTTAACAGAAATTAATTGTAACTTTCTGCAAGTAGAACAATGATTGGAACAAGTAGACGGTTGAAATCATTGTATATATTGCTTCTATATAGTCTGAGAAACACATATGCAAAGCAAACCAACAGTACAATTCGCCAATTTAATGTTCTTCAAGTTTAAGTGAACAACGAGCCCCATTGTTAATGCTTTAAAGGAAATTATTTGTAAACTTCGACAAGTAGAACAATGATTGGAACACGTAGACGGTTGAAATCTTTTTATATATTACTTCTATATAGTCTGAGAAACACATATGCAAAGTATCCAAACAGTACAATTCGCTAATTTTTTGTTCTTCAAGTTTAAGTGAACAACGAGCCCCATTGATAATACTTTAACGGAAATTATTTGTAACTTTCGACAAGAAGAACAATGAATGGAACAGGTAGACGGTTAAAATCTTTGTATATATTGCTTCTATATAGTCTAAGAAACATATATGCAAAACATCCAAACAGTACCAATCGCCAATTTTTTGTTCTTCAAGTTTAAGTGAACAACGAGCCCCATTGATAATCATGAAACGGAAATTATTTGTAACTTTCTACAAGTAGAACAATGAATAGAACAGGTAGACGGGTGAAATCTTTCTATATATTGATTCTATATAGTCTAACAAACATATATGCAAAGCATCCAAACAGTACCATTCGCCAATTTTTTGTTCTTCAAGTTTATGTGAACTACGAGCCCCATTGTTAGTCCTTTAACGGAAAAAGTTTGTAACTTTCGACAAGTAGAACAATGAATGGAACAGGTAGACGGTTGAAATCATTGTATATATTGCTTTAATATAGTCTAAGAAACATATATGCAAAGCATCCAAACAGTATAATTCGCCAATTTTTTGTTCTTCAAGTTTAAGTAAGCAATGTGCCCCAATGGTTAATCCTTTATCGGAAATTACTTGTAACTTTCGACAAGTAGCACAATGAATGGAACAGGTAGACGGTTGAAATCTTTGTATATATTGCTTTAATATAGTCTAAGAAACATATATGCAAAGCATCCAAACAGTACAATTCGCCAATTTTTTGTTCTTCAAGTTTAAGTGAACAATGAGCCCCAATGGTTAATCCTTTATCCGAAATTATTTGTAACTTTCGACAAGTAGCACAATGAATGGAACAGGTAGACGGTTGAAATCTTTGTATATATTGCTTTAATATAGTCTAAGAAACATATATGCAAAGCATCCAAACAGTACAATTCGCCAATTTTTTGTTCTTCAAGTTTAAGTGAGGAATGAGCGCCAATGGTTAATCCTTTATCGGAAATTACTTGTAACTTTCGGCAAGTAGCACAATGAATGGAACAGGTAGACGGTTGAAATCTTTGTATATATTGCTTCCATATAGTCTAAGAAACATATATGCAAATCATCCAAACAGTACCATTCGCCAATTTTTTGTTCTTCAAGTTTATGTGAACTACGAGCCCCATTGTTAGTCCTTTAACGGAAAAAGTTTGTAACTTTCGACAAGTAGAACAATGAATGGAACAGGTAGACGGTTGAAATCATTGTATATATTGCTTTAATATAGTCTAAGAAACATATATGCAAAGCATCCAAACAGTATAATTCGCCAATTTTTTGTTCTTCAAGTTTAAGTAAGCAATGTGCCCCAATGGTTAATCCTTTATCGGAAATTACTTGTAACTTTCGACAAGTAGCACAATGAATGGAACAGGTAGACGGTTGAAATCTTTGTATATATTGCTTTAATATAGTCTAAGAAACATATATGCAAAGCATCCAAACAGTACAATTCGCCAATTTTTTGTTCTTCAAGTTTAAGTGAACAATGAGCCCCAATGGTTAATCCTTTATCGGAAATTATTTGTAACTTTCGACAAGTAGCACAATGAATGGAACAGGTAGACGGTTGAAATCTTTGTATATATTGCTTTAATATAGTCTAAGAAACATATATGCAAAGCATCCAAACAGTACAATTCGCCCATTTTTTGTTCTTCAAGTTTAAGTGAGGAATGAGCGCCAATGGTTAATCCTTTATCGGGAATTACTTGTAACTTTCGACAAGTAGCACAATGAATGGAACAGGTAGACGGTTGAAATCTTTGTATATATTGCTTCCATATAGTCTAAGAAACATATATGCAAATCATCCAAACAGTACCATTCGCCAATTTTTTGTTCTTCAAGTTTAAGTGAACAACGAGTCCCATTGATAATCCTTTAACGGAAATTATTTGTAACTTTCGACAAGAAGAACAATGAATGGAACAGGTAGACGGATAAAATCTTTGTATATATTGCTTCTATATAGTCTAAGAAACATATATGCAAAACATCCAAACAGTACCAATCGCCAATTTTTTGTTCTTCAAGTTTAAGTGAACAACGAGCCCCATTGATAATCATGAAACGGAAATTATTTGTAACTTTCTACAAGTAGAACAATGAATAGAATAGGTAGACGGGTGAAATCTTTGTATACATTGCTTCTATATAGTCTAACAAACATATATGCAAAGCATCCAAACAGTACCATTCGCCAATTTTTTGTTCTTCAAGTTTAAGTGGACTACGAGCCCCATTGTTAGTCCTTTAACGGAAATTGTTTGTAACTTTCGACAAGTAGAACAATGAATGGAACATGTAGACGGTTGAAATCATTGTATATATTGCTTCAATATAGTCTAAGAAACATATCTGCATATCATCCAAACTGTACAATTCGCCAATTATTTGATCTTCTAGTTTAAGTGAACTACGAGCCCCATTGTTAATCCTTTAACGGAAATTAATTGTAACTTTCTACAAGTAGAACAATGATTGGAACACGTAGACGGTTGAAATCTTTGTATATATTGCTTCCATATAGTCTAAGAAACATATATGCAAAGCATCCAAACAGTATAATTCGCCAATTTTTTGTTCTTCAAGTTTAAGTAAGCAATGTGCCCCAATGGTTAATCCTTTATCGGAAATTACTTGTAACTTTCGACAAGTAGCACAATGAATGGAACAGGTAGACGGTTGAAATCTTTGTATATATTGCTTTAATATAGTCTAAGAAACATATATGCAAAGCATCCAAACAGTACAATTCGCCAATTTTTTGTTCTTCAAGTTTAAGTGAACAATGAGCCCCAATGGTTAATCCTTTATCGGAAATTATTTGTAACTTTCGACAAGTAGCACAATGAATGGAACAGGTAGACGGTTGAAATCTTTGTATATATTGCTTTAATATAGTCTAAGAAACATATATGCAAAGCATCCAAACAGTACAATTCGCCAATTTTTTGTTCTTCAAGTTTAAGTGAGGAATGAGCGCCAATGGTTAATCCTTTATCGGAAATTACTTGTAACTTTCGACAAGTAGCACAATGAATGGAACAGGTAGACGGTTGAAATCTTTGTATATATTGCTTCCATATAGTCTAAGAAACATATATGCAAATCATCCAAACAGTACCATTCGCCAATTTTTTGTTCTTCAAGTTTAAGTGAACAACGAGTCCCATTGATAATCCTTTAACGGAAATTATTTGTAACTTTCGACAAGAAGAACAATGAATGGAACAGGTAGACGGATAAAATCTTTGTATATATTGCTTCTATATAGTCTAAGAAACATATATGCAAAACATCCAAACAGTACCAATCGCCAATTTTTTGTTCTTCAAGTTTAAGTGAACAACGAGCCCCATTGATAATCATGAAACGGAAATTATTTGTAACTTTCTACAAGTAGAACAATGAATAGTACAGGTAGACGGGTGAAATCTTTCTATATATTGCTTCTAAATAGTCTAAGAAACATATATGCAAAGCATCCTAACAGTACAATTCGCCAATTTTTTGTTCTTCAAGTTTAAGTGAATTACGAGCCCCATTGTTAATCCTTTATCGGAAATTATTTGTAATTTTCGACAAGTCGAACAATGAATGGAACAGGTAGACGGTTGAAATCTTTGTATATATTGCTTCTGTATAATCTAAGAAACATATATGCAAAGCATCCAAACAGTACCATTGGACAATTTTTTGTTCTTCAAGTTTAAGTGAACTACGAGCCCCATTGTTAATCCTTTAACGGAATTTAATTGTAACTTTCTACCAGTAGAACAATGATTGGAACACGTAGACGGTTGAAATCTTTGTATATATTGCTTCTATATAGTCTAAGAAACATATATGCAAAGCATCCAAACAGTACCATTGGACAATTTTTTGTTCTTCAAGTTTAAGTGAACTACGAGCCCCATTGGTAATCATGAAACGGAAATTATTTGTAATTTTCTACAAGTAGAATAATGAATGGAACAGGTTGACGATGGATATCATAGTATATATTGCTTCTATATAGTCTAAGAAACATATATGCAAAGCATCCAAACAGTACAATTCGCTAATTTTTTGTTCTTCAAGTTTAAGTGAACTACGAGCCCCATTGTTAATCCTTTAACGGAAATTAATTGTAACTTTCTACAAGTAGAACAATGATTGGAACACGTAGACGGTTGAAATCTTATTATATATTGCTTCCATATAGTCTAAGAAACATGTACGCAAAGCATCCAAACAGTACCATTCGCCAATTTTTTGTTCTTCAAGTTTAAATGAACAATGAGCCCCAATGGTTAATCCTTTATCGGAAATTACTTGTAACTTTCGACAAGTAGAACAATGAATGGAACAGGTAGACGGTTGAAATCTTTGTATATATTGCTTCTATATAATCTAAGAAACATAGATTCAAAGCATCCAAACAGTACAATTCGCCAATTTTTTGTTCTTCAAGTTTAAGTGAACTACGAGCCCCATTGTTAATCCTTTAACGGAATTTAATTGTAACTTTCTACCAGTAGAACAATGATTGGAACACGTAGACGGTTGAAATCTTTGTATATATTGCTTCTATATAGTCTAAGAAACATATATGCAAAGCATCCAAACAGTACCATTGGACAATTTTTTGTTCTTCAAGTTTAAGTGAACTACGAGCCCCATTGGTAATCATGAAACGGAAATTATTTGTAATTTTCTACAAGTAGAATAATGAATGGAACAGGTTGACGATGGATATCATAGTATATATTGCTTCTATATAGTCTAAGAAACATATATGCAAAGCATCCAAACAGTACAATTCGCTAATTTTTTGTTCTTCAAGTTTAAGTGAACTACGAGCCCCATTGTTAATCCTTTAACGGAAATTAATTGTAACTTTCTACAAGTAGAACAATGATTGGAACACGTAGACGGTTGAAATATTATTATATATTGATTCCATATAGTCTAAGAAACATGTACGCAAAGCATCCAAACAGTACCATTCGCCAATTTTTTGTTCTTCAAGTTTAAATGAACAATGAGCCCCAATGGTTAATCCTTTATCGGAAATTACTTGTAACTTTCGACAAGTAGAACAATGAATGGAACAGGTAGACGGTTCAAATCTTTGTATATATTGCTTCTATATAATCTAAGAAACATAGATTCAAAGCATCCAAACAGTACAATTGGCCAATTTTTTGTTCTTCAAGTTCAAGTGAACTACGAGCTCCATTGTTAATCCCTTAACGGAAATTATTTGTAACTTTCGACAAGTAGAACAATGATTGGAACACGCAGACGGTTGAAATCTTTGTATATATTGCTTCCATATAGTCTAAGAAACATATATGCAAAGCATCCAAACAGTACCATTCGCCAATTTTTTGTTCTTCAAGTTTAAGTGAACAATGAGCCCCATTGTTAATCCTTTATCGGAAATTATTTGTAACTTTCGACAAGTAGAACAGTGAATGGAACATGTAGACGGTTGAAATCTTTGTATATATTGCTTCTATATAGTATAAGAAACATATATGCAAAGCATCCAAACAGTACAATTCGCCACCTTTTTGTTCTTCAAGATTAAGTGAACAATGAGCCCCAATGGTTAATTCGTTATAGGAAATTATTTGTAACTTTCGACAAGTAGAACAATGAATGGAACAGGTAGACGGTTGAAATCTTTGTATATGTTGCTTCCATATAGTCTAAGAAACATGTACGCAAAGCATCCAAACAGTACCATTCGCCAATTTTTTGTTCTTCAAGTTTAAGTGAACAACGAGCCCCATTGATAATCATGAAACGGAAATTATTTGTAACTTTCGACATGTAGAACAATGAATTGAACAGGTAAACGGTTGAAATATTTGTATATATTGCTTGCATATAGTCTAAGAAATATATATGTAAAGCATCCAAACAGTACCATTCGCCAATTTTTTGTTCTTCAAGTTTAAGAGAACAATGAGCCCCATTGTTAATCCTTTAACAGAAATTAATTGTAACTTTCTGCAAGTAGAACAATGATTGGAACAAGTAGACGGTTGAAATCATTGTATATATTGCTTCTATATAGTCTGAGAAACACATATGCAAAGCATCCCAACAGTACAATTCGCCAATTTAATGTTCTTCAAGTTTAAGTGAACAACGAGCCCCATTGTTAATGCTTTAAAGGAAATTATTTGTAAACTTCGACAAGTAGAACAATGATTGGAACACGTAGACGGTTGAAATCTTTTTATATATTACTTCTATATAGTCTGAGAAACACATATGCAAAGTATCCAAACAGTACAATTCGCTAATTTTTTGTTCTTCAAGTTTAAGTGAACAACGAGCCCCATTGATAATACTTTAACGGAAATTATTTGTAACTTTCGACAAGAAGAACAATGAATGGAACAGGTAGACGGTTAAAATCTTTGTATATATTGCTTCTATATAGTCTAAGAAACATATATGCAAAACATCCAAACAGTACCAATCGCCAATTTTTTGTTCTTCAAGTTTAAGTGAACAACGAGCCCCATTGATAATCATGAAACGGAAATTATTTGTAACTTTCTACAAGTAGAACAATGAATAGAACAGGTAGACGGGTGAAATCTTTCTATATATTGATTCTATATAGTCTAACAAACATATATGCAAAGCATCCAAACAGTACCATTCGCCAATTTTTTGTTCTTCAAGTTTATGTGAACTACGAGCCCCATTGTTAGTCCTTTAACGGAAAAAGTTTGTAACTTTCGACAAGTAGAACAATGAATGGAACAGGTAGACGGTTGAAATCATTGTATATATTGCTTTAATATAGTCTAAGAAACATATATGCAAAGCATCCAAACAGTATAATTCGCCAATTTTTTGTTCTTCAAGTTTAAGTAAGCAATGTGCCCCAATGGTTAATCCTTTATCGGAAATTACTTGTAACTTTCGACAAGTAGCACAATGAATGGAACAGGTAGACGGTTGAAATCTTTGTATATATTGCTTTAATATAGTCTAAGAAACATATATGCAAAGCATCCAAACAGTACAATTCGCCAATTTTTTGTTCTTCAAGTTTAAGTGAACAATGAGCCCCAATGGTTAATCCTTTATCGGAAATTATTTGTAAATTTCGACAAGTAGCACAATGAATGGAACAGGTAGACGGTTGAAATCTTTGTATATATTGCTTTAATATAGTCTAAGAAACATATATGCAAAGCATCCAAACAGTACAATTCGCCAATTTTTTGTTCTTCAAGTTTAAGTGAGGAATGAGCGCCAATGGTTAATCCTTTATCGGAAATTACTTGTAACTTTCGGCAAGTAGCACAATGAATGGAACAGGTAGACGGTTGAAATCTTTGTATATATTGCTTCCATATAGTCTAAGAAACATATATGCAAATCATCCAAACAGTACCATTCGCCAATTTTTTGTTCTTCAAGTTTATGTGAACTACGAGCCCCATTGTTAGTCCTTTAACGGAAAAAGTTTGTAACTTTCGACAAGTAGAACAATGAATGGAACAGGTAGACGGTTGAAATCATTGTATATATTGCTTTAATATAGTCTAAGAAACATATATGCAAAGCATCCAAACAGTATAATTCGCCAATTTTTTGTTCTTCAAGTTTAAGTAAGCAATGTGCCCCAATGGTTAATCCTTTATCGGAAATTACTTGTAACTTTCGACAAGTAGCACAATGAATGGAACAGGTAGACGGTTGAAATCTTTGTATATATTGCTTTAATATAGTCTAAGAAACATATATGCAAAGCATCCAAACAGTACAATTCGCCAATTTTTTGTTCTTCAAGTTTAAGTGAACAATGAGCCCCAATGGTTAATCCTTTATCGGAAATTATTTGTAACTTTCGACAAGTAGCACAATGAATGGAACAGGTAGACGGTTGAAATCTTTGTATATATTGCTTTAATATAGTCTAAGAAACATATATGCAAAGCATCCAAACAGTACAATTCGCCAATTTTTTGTTCTTCAAGTTTAAGTGAGGAATGAGCGCCAATGGTTAATCCTTTATCGGGAATTACTTGTAACTTTCGACAAGTAGCACAATGAATGGAACAGGTAGACGGTTGAAATCTTTGTATATATTGCTTCCATATAGTCTAAGAAACATATATGCAAATCATCCAAACAGTACCATTCGCCAATTTTTTGTTCTTCAAGTTTAAGTGAACAACGAGTCCCATTGATAATCCTTTAACGGAAATTATTTGTAACTTTCGACAAGAAGAACAATGAATGGAACAGGTAGACGGATAAAATCTTTGTATATATTGCTTCTATATAGTCTAAGAAACATATATGCAAAACATCCAAACAGTACCAATCGCCAATTTTTTGTTCTTCAAGTTTAAGTGAACAACGAGCCCCATTGATAATCATGAAACGGAAATTATTTGTAACTTTCTACAAGTAGAACAATGAATAGAATAGGTAGACGGGTGAAATCTTTGTATACATTGCTTCTATATAGTCTAACAAACATATATGCAAAGCATCCAAACAGTACCATTCGCCAATTTTTTGTTCTTCAAGTTTAAGTGGACTACGAGCCCCATTGTTAGTCCTTTAACGGAAATTGTTTGTAACTTTCGACAAGTAGAACAATGAATGGAACATGTAGACGGTTGAAATCATTGTATATATTGCTTCAATATAGTCTAAGAAACATATCTGCATATCATCCAAACTGTACAATTCGCCAATTATTTGATCTTCTAGTTTAAGTGAACTACGAGCCCCATTGTTAATCCTTTAACGGAAATTAATTGTAACTTTCTACAAGTAGAACAATGATTGGAACACGTAGACGGTTGAAATCTTTGTATATATTGCTTCCATATAGTCTAAGAAACATATATGCAAAGCATCCAAACAGTATAATTCGCCAATTTTTTGTTCTTCAAGTTTAAGTAAGCAATGTGCCCCAATGGTTAATCCTTTATCGGAAATTACTTGTAACTTTCGACAAGTAGCACAATGAATGGAACAGGTAGACGGTTGAAATCTTTGTATATATTGCTTTAATATAGTCTAAGAAACATATATGCAAAGCATGCAAACAGTACAATTCGCCAATTTTTTTTTTTCTCAAGTTTAAGTGAACAATGAGCCCCAATGGTTAATCCTTTATCGGAAATTATTTGTAACTTTCGACAAGTAGCACAATGAATGGAACAGGTAGACGGTTGAAATCTTTGTATATATTGCTTTAATATAGTCTAAGAAACATATATGCAAAGCATCCAAACAGTACAATTCGCCAATTTTTTGTTCTTCAAGTTTAAGTGAGGAATGAGCGCCAATGGTTAATCCTTTATCGGAAATTACTTGTAACTTTCGACAAGTAGCACAATGAATGGAACAGGTAGACGGTTGAAATCTTTGTATATATTGCTTCCATATAGTCTAAGAAACATATATGCAAATCATCCAAACAGTACCATTCGCCAATTTTTTGTTCTTCAAGTTTAAGTGAACAACGAGTCCCATTGATAATCCTTTAACGGAAATTATTTGTAACTTTCGACAAGAAGAACAATGAATGGAACAGGTAGACGGATAAAATCTTTGTATATATTGCTTCTATATAGTCTAAGAAACATATATGCAAAACATCCAAACAGTACCAATCGCCAATTTTTTGTTCTTCAAGTTTAAGTGAACAACGAGCCCCATTGATAATCATGAAACGGAAATTATTTGTAACTTTCTACAAGTAGAACAATGAATAGAATAGGTAGACGGGTGAAATCTTTGTATACATTGCTTCTATATAGTCTAACAAACATATATGCAAAGCATCCAAACAGTACCATTCGCCAATTTTTTGTTCTTCAAGTTTAAGTGGACTACGAGCCCCATTGTTAGTCCTTTAACGGAAATTGTTTGTAACTTTCGACAAGTAGAACAATGAATGGAACATGTAGACGGTTGAAATCATTGTATATATTGCTTCAATATAGTCTAAGAAACATATCTGCATATCATCCAAACTGTACAATTCGCCAATTATTTGATCTTCTAGTTTAAGTGAACTACGAGCCCCATTGTTAATCCTTTAACGGAAATTAATTGTAACTTTCTACAAGTAGAACAATGATTGGAACACGTAGACGGTTGAAATCTTTGTATATATTGCTTCCATATAGTCTAAGAAACATATCTGCAAAGTATCCAAACAGTACCATTCGCCAGTTTTTTGTTCTTCAAGTTTAAGTGAACAACGAGCCCCATTGATAATCATGAAATGGAAATTATTTGTAACTTTCTACAAGTAGAACAATGAATAGTACAGGTAGACGGGTGAAATCTTTCTATATATTGCTTCTAAATAGTCTAAGAAACATATATGCAAAGCATCCTAACAGTACAATTCGCCAATTTTTTGTTCTTCAAGTTTAAGTGAATTACGAGCCCCATTGTTAATCCTTTATCGGAAATTATTTGTAATTTTCGACAAGTCGAACAATGAATGGAACAGGTAGACGGTTGAAATCTTTGTATATATTGCTTCTGTATAATCTAAGAAACATATATGCAAAGCATCCAAACAGTACCATTGGACAAATTTTTGTTCTTCAAGTTTAAGTGAACTACGAGCCCCATTGTTAATCCTTTAACGGAATTTAATTGTAACTTTCTACCAGTAGAACAATGATTGGAACACGTAGACGGTTGAAATCTTTGTATATATTGCTTCTATATAATCTAAGAAACATAGATTCAAAGCATCCAAACAGTACAATTCGCCAATTTTTTGTTCTTCAAGTTCAAGTGAACTACGAGCTCCATTGTTAATCCCTTAACGGAAATTATTTGTAACTTTCGACAAGTAGAACAATGATTGGAACACGCAGACGGTTGAAATCTTTGTATATATTGCTTCCATATAGTCTAAGAAACATATATGCAAAGCATCCAAACAGTACCATTGGACAATTTTTTGTTCTTCAAGTTTAAGTGAACTACGAGCCCCATTGGTAATCATGAAACGGAAATTATTTGTAATTTTCTACAAGTAGAATAATGAATGGAACAGGTTGACGATGGATATCATAGTATATATTGCTTCTATATAGTCTAAGAAACATATATGCAAAGCATCCAAACAGTACAATTCTCTAATTTTTTGTTCTTCAAGTTTAAGTGAACTACGAGCCCCATTGTTAATCCTTTAACGGAAATTAATTGTAACTTTCTACAAGTAGAACAATGATTGGAACACGTAGACGGTTGAAATATTATTATATATTGCTTCCATATAGTCTAAGAAACATGTACGCAAAGCATCCAAACAGTACCATTCGCCAATTTTTTGTTCTTCAAGTTTAAATGAACAATGAGCCCCAATGGTTAATCCTTTATCGGAAATTACTTGTAACTTTCGACAAGTAGAACAATGAATGGAACAGGTAGACGGTTGAAATCTTTGTATATATTGCTTCTATATAATCTAAGAAACATAGATTCAAAGCATCCAAACAGTACAATTCGCCAATTTTTTGTTCTTCAAGTTCAAGTGAACTACGAGCTCCATTGTTAATCCCTTAACGGAAATTATTTGTAACTTTCGACAAGTATAACAATGATTGGAACACGCAGACGGTTGAAATCTTTGTATATATTGCTTCCATATAGTCTAAGAAACATATATGCAAAGCATCCAAACAGTACCATTCGCCACCTTTTTGTTCTTCAAGTTTAAGTGAACAATGAGCCCCAATGGTTAATCCGTTATCGGAAATTATTTGTAACTTTCGACAAGTAGAACAATGAATGGAACAGGTAGACGGTTGAAATCTTTGTATATGTTGCTTCCATATAGTCTAAGAAACATGTACGCAAAGCATCCAAACAGTACCATTCGCCAATTTTTTGTTCTTCAAGTTTAAGTGAACAATGAGCCCCATTGATAATCATGAAACGGAAATTATTTGTAACTTTCTACAAGTAGAACAATGAATAGAATAGGTAGACGGGTGAAATCTTTGTATACATTGCTTCTATATAGTCTAACAAACATATATGCAAAGCATCCAAACAGTACCATTCGCCAATTTTTTGTTCTTCAAGTTTATGTGAACTACGAGCCCCATTGTTAGTCCTTTAACGGAAATTGTTTGTAACTTTCGACAAGTAGAACAATGAATGGAACAGGTAGACGGTTGAAATCATTGTATATATTGCTTTAATATAGTCTAAGAAACAGATATGCAAAGCATCCAAACAGTATAATTCGCCAATTTTTTGTTCTTCAAGTTTAAGTAAGCAATGTGCCCCAATGGTTAATCCTTTATCGGAAATTACTTGTAACTTTCGACAAGTAGCACAATGAATGGAACAGGTAGACGGTTGAAATCTCTGTATATATTGCTTTAATATAGTCTAAGAAACATAAATGCAAAGCATCCAAACAGTACAATTCGCCAATTTTTTGTTCTTCAAGTTTAAGTGAACAATGAGCCCCAATGGTTAATCCTTTATCGGAAATTATTAGTAACTTTCGACAAGTAGCACAATGAATGGAACAGGTAGACGGTTGAAATCTTTGTATATATTGCTTTAATATAGTCTAAGAAACATATAAGCAAAGCATCCAAACAGTACAATTCGCCAATTTTTTGTTCTTCAAGTTTAAGTGAACAATGAGCCCCAATGGTTAATCCTTTATCGGAAATTATTTGTAACTTTCGACAAGTAGCACAATGAATGGAACAGGTAGACGGTTGAAATCTTTGCATATATTGCTTCTATATATTCTAAGAAACATAGATTCAAAGCATCCAAACAGTACCCTTCGCCAATTTTTTGTTCTTCAAGTTTAAGTAAACTACGCTCCCCATTGTTAATCCCTTAACGGAAATTATTTGTAACTTTCGACAAGTAGAACAATGAATGGAACAGGTAGACGGTTGAAATCATTGTATATATTGCTTCTATATAGTCTAAGAAACATATCTGCAAATCATCCAAACAGTACAATTCGCGAATTTTTTGTTCTTCAAGTTTAAGTGAACTACGAGCCCCATTGTTAATCATGAAACGGAAATTATTTGTAACTTGCGACAAGTAGAACAATGAATGGAACAGGTAGACGGTTGAAATCAATGTATATATTGCTTCTATATAATCTAAGAAACATATATGCAAACCATCAAAACAGTACCATTCGCCAATTTTTTGTTCTTCAAGTTTATGTGAACAACGAGCCCCATTGATAATCATGAAACGGAAATTATTTGTAACTTTCTACAAGTAGAACAATGAATAGAACAGGTAGACGGGTGAAATCTTTCTATATATTGCTTCTAAATAGACTAAGAAACATATATGCAAAGCATCCAAACAGTACAATTCGCCAATTGTTTGTTCTTCAAGTTTAAGTGAACTACGAGCCCCATTGTTAATCCTTTAAAGGATATTATTTGTAAGTTTCGACAAGTAGAACAATGAATGGATCAGGTAGACGGTTGAAATCATTGTATATATGGCTTCTATATAATCTACGAAACATATATGCAAAGCATCCAAACAGTACAATTCGCTAATTTTTTGTTCTTCAAGTTTAAGTGAACTACGAGCCCCATTGTTAATCCTTTAACGGAAATTAATTGTAACTTTCTACAACTAGAACAATGATTGGAACACGTAGACGGTTGAAATCTTTGTATATATTGCTTCCATATAGCCTAAGAAACATGTACGCAAAGCATCCAAACAGTACCATTCGCCAATTTTTTGTTCTTCAAGTTTAAGTGGACTACGAGCCCCATTGTTAGTCCTTTAACGGAAATTGTTTGTAACTTTCGACAAGTAGAACAATGAATGGAACATGTAGACGGTTGAAATCATTGTATATATTGCTTCAATATAGTCTAAGAAACATATCTGCATATCATCCAAACTGTACAATTCGCCAATTATTTGATCTTCTAGTTTAAGTGAACTACGAGCCCCATTGTTAATCATTTAACGGAAATTAATTGTAACTTTCTACAAGTAGAACAATGATTGGAACACGTAGACGGTTGAAATCTTTGTATATATTGCTTCCATATAGTCTAAGAAACATATATGCATAGTATCCAAACAGTACCATTCGCCAATTTTTTGTTCTTCAAGTTTAAGTGAACAATGAGCCCCAATGGTTAATCCTTTATCGGAAATTATTAGTAACTTTCGACAAGTAGCACAATGAATGGAACAGGTAGACGGTTGAAATCTTTGTATATATTGCTTTAATATAGTCTAAGAAACATATAAGCAAAGCATCCAAACAGTACAATTCGCCAATTTTTTGTTCTTCAAGTTTAAGTGAACAATGAGCCCCAATGGTTAATCCTTTATCGGAAATTATTTGTAACTTTCGACAAGTAGCACAATGAATGGAACAGGTAGACGGTTGAAATCTTTGCATATATTGCTTCTATATATTCTAAGAAACATAGATTCAAAGCATCCAAACAGTACCCTTCGCCAATTTTTTGTTCTTCAAGTTTAAGTAAACTACGCTCCTCATTGTTAATCCCTTAACGGAAATTATTTGTAACTTTCGACAAGTAGAACAATGAATGGAACAGGTAGACGGTTGAAATCATTGTATATATTGCTTCTATATAGTCTAAGAAACATATCTGCAAATCATCCAAACAGTACAATTCGCGAATTTTTTGTTCTTCAAGTTTAAGTGAACTACGAGCCCCATTGTTAATCATGAAACGGAAATTATTTGTAACTTGCGACAAGTAGAACAATGAATGGAACAGGTAGACGGTTGAAATCAATGTATATATTGCTTCTATATAATCTAAGAAACATATATGCAAACCATCAAAACAGTACCATTCGCCAATTTTTTGTTCTTCAAGTTTATGTGAACAACGAGCCCCATTGATAATCATGAAACGGAAATTATTTGTAACTTTCTACAAGTAGAACAATGAATAGAACAGGTAGACGGGTGAAATCTTTCTATATATTGCTTCTAAATAGACTAAGAAACATATATGCAAAGCATCCAAACAGTACAATTCGCCAATTGTTTGTTCTTCAAGTTTAAGTGAACTACGAGCCCCATTGTTAATCCTTTAAAGGATATTATTTGTAAGTTTCGACAAGTAGAACAATGAATGGATCAGGTAGACGGTTGAAATCATTGTATATATGGCTTCTATATAATCTACGAAACATATATGCAAAGCATCCAAACAGTACAATTCGCTAATTTTTTGTTCTTCAAGTTTAAGTGAACTACGAGCCCCATTGTTAATCCTTTAACGGAAATTAATTGTAACTTTCTACAACTAGAACAATGATTGGAACACGTAGACGGTTGAAATCTTTGTATATATTGCTTCCAGATAGCCTAAGAAACATGTACGCAAAGCATCCAAACAGTACCATTCGCCAATTTTTTGTTCTTCAAGTTTAAATGAACAATGAGCCCCAATGGTTAATCCGTTATCGGAAAGTACTTGTAACTTTCGACAAGTAGAACAATGAATGGAACAGGTAGACGGTTGAAATCTTTGTATATATTGCTTCTATATAATCTAAGAAACATAGATTCAAAGCATCCAAACAGTACCATTCGCCAATTTTTTGTTCTTCAAGTTTAAGTGAACTACGAGCCCCATTGTTAATCCTTTAAAGGACATTATTTGTAGATTTCGACAAGTAGAACAATGAATGGAACAGGTAGACTGTTGAAATCATTGTATATATTGCTTCTATATAGTTTAAGAAACATATATGCATAGCGTCCAAACAGTACAATTCGCCAATTTTTTGCTCTTCAAGTTTAAGTGAACTACGAGCCCCATTGTTAATCTTTTAAAGGAAATTATTTGTAAATTTCGGCAAGTAGAATAATGAATGGAATAGGTAGACGGTTGAAATCATTGTATATATTGCTTCTATATAGTCTATGAAACATATATGAAAAGCATCCAAACAGTACAATTCGCCAATTTTTTGTTCTTCAAGTTCAAGTGAACTACGAGCTCCATTGTTAATCCCGTAACGGAAATTATTTGTAACTTTCGACAAGTAGAACAATGATTTGAACACGCAGACGGTTGAAATCTTTGTATGTATTGCTTCCATATAGTCTAAGAAACATATATGCAAAGCATCCAAACAGTACCATTCGCCAATTTTTTGTTCTTCAAGTTTAAGTGAACAATGAGCCCCATTGTTAATCCTTTATCGGAAATTATTTGTAACTTTCGACAAGTAGAACAGTGAATGGAACAGGTAGACGGTTGAAATCTTTGTATATATTGCTTCTATATAGTATAAGAAACATATATGCAAAGCATCCAAACAGTACAATTCGCCACCTTTTTGTTCTTCAAGTTTAAGTGAACAATGAGCCCCAATGGTTAATCCGTTATCGGAAATTATTTGTAACTTTCGACAAGTAGAACAATGAATGGAACAGGTAGACGGTTGAAATCTTTGTATATGTTGCTTCCATATAGTCTAAGAAACATGAACGCAAAGCATCCAAACAGTACCATTCGCCAATTTTTTGTTCTTCAAGTTTAAGTGAACAATGAGCCCCAATGGTTAATCCTTTATCAGAAATTATTTGTAATTTTCGACAAGTAGAACAATGAATGGAACAGGTAGACGGTTGAAATCTTTGTATATATTGCTTCTGTATAATCTAAGAAACATATATGCAAAGCATCCAAACAGTACCATTCGCCAATTTTTTGTTCTTCAAGTTTAAGTGAACAACGAGCCCCATTGATAATCATGAAATGGAAATTATTTGTAACTTTCTACAAGTAGAACAATGAATAGTACAGGTAGACGGGTGAAATCTTTCTATATATTGCTTCTAAATAGTCTAAGAAACATATATGCAAAGCATCCTAACAGTACAATTCGCCAATTTTTTGTTCTTCAAGTTTAAGTGAATTACGAGCCCCATTGTTAATCCTTTATCGGAAATTATTTGTAATTTTCGACAAGTCGAACAATGAATGGAACAGGTAGACGGTTGAAATCTTTGTATATATTGCTTCTGTATAATCTAAGAAACATATATGCAAAGCATCCAAACAGTACCATTGGACAATTTTTGTTCTTCAAGTTTAAGTGAACTACGAGCCCCATTGTTAATCCTTTAACGGAATTTAATTGTAACTTTCTACCAGTAGAACAATGATTGGAACACGTAGACGGTTGAAATCTTTGTATATATTGCTTCTATATAGTCTAAGAAACATATATGCAAAGCATCCAAACAGTACCATTGGACAATTTTTTGTTCTTCAATTTTAAGTGAACTACGAGCCCCATTGGTAATCATGAAACGGAAATTATTTGTAATTTTCTACAAGTAGAACAATGAATGGAACAGGTTGACGATGGATATCATAGTATATATTGCTTCTATATAGTCTAAGAAACATATATGCAAAGCATCCAAACAGTACAATTCGCTAATTTTTTGTTCTTTAAGTTTAAGTGAACTACGAGCCCCATTGTTAATCCTTTAACGGAAATTAATTGTAACTTTCTACAAGTAGAACAATGATTGGAACACGTAGACGGTTGAAATCTTATTATATATTGCTTCCATATAGTCTAAGAAACATGTACGCAAAGCATCCAAACAGTACCATTCGCCAATTTTTTGTTCTTCAAGTTTAAATGAACAATGAGCCCCAATGGTTAATCCTTTATCGGAAATTACTTGTAACTTTCGACAAGTAGAACAATGAATGGAACAGGTAGACGGTTAAAATCTTTGTATATATTGCTTCTATATAATCTAAGAAACATAGATTCAAAGCATCCAAACAGTACAATTCGCCAATTTTTTGTTCTTCAAGTTCAAGTGAACTACGAGCTCCATTGTTAATCCCTTAACGGAAATTATTTGTAACTTTCGACAAGTAGAACAATGATTGGAACACGCAGACGGTTGAAATCTTTGTATATTTTGCTTCCATATAGTCTAAGAAACATATATGCAAAGCATCCAAACAGTACCATTCGCCAATTTTTTGTTCTTCAAGTTTAAGTGAACAACGAGCCCCATTGATAATACTTTAACGGAAATTATTTGTAACTTTCGACAAGAAGAACAATGAATGGAACAGGTAGACGGTTGAAATCTCTGTATATATTGCTTTAATATAGTCTAAGAAACATGAATGCAAAGCATCCAAACAGTACAATTCGCCAATTTTTTGTTCTTCAAGTTTAAGTGAACAATGAGCCCCAATGGTTAATCCTTTATCGGAAATTATTTGTAACTTTCGACAAGTAGCACAATGAATGGAACAGGTAGACGGTTGAAATCTTTGTATATATTGCTTTAATATAGTCTAAGAAACATATATGCAAAGCATCCAAACAGTACAATTCGCCAATTTTTTGTTCTTCAAGTTTAAGTGAGGAATGAGCGCCAATGGTTAATCCTTTATCGGAAATTACTTGTAACTTTCGACAAGTAGCACAATGAATGGAACAGGTAGACGGTTGAAATCTTTGTATATATTGCTTCCATATAGTCTAAGAAACATATATGCAAAACATCCAAACAGTACCAATCGCCAATTTTTTGTTCTTCAAGTTTAAGTGAACAACGAGCCCCATTGATAATCATGAAACGGAAATTATTTGTAACTTTCTACAAGTAGAACAATGAATAGAATAGGTAGACGGGTGAAATCTTTCTATACATTGCTTCTATATAGTCTAACAAACATATATGCAAAGCATCCAAACAGTACCATTCGCCAATTTTTTGTTCTTCAAGTTTAAGTGGACTACGAGCCCCATTGTTAGTCCTTTAACGGAAATTGTTTGTAACTTTCGACAAGTAGAACAATGAATGGAACATGTAGACGGTTGAAATCATTGTATATATTGCTTCAATATAGTCTAAGAAACATATCTGCATATCATCCAAACTGTACAATTCGCCAATTATTTGATCTTCTAGTTTAAGTGAACTACGAGCCCCATTGTTAATCATTTAACGGAAATTAATTGTAACTTTCTACAAGTAGAACAATGATTGGAACACGTAGACGGTTGAAATCTTTGTATATATTGCTTCCATATAGTCTAAGAAACATATATGCATAGTATCCAAACAGTACCATTCGCCAATTTTTTGTTCTTCAAGTTTAAGTGAACAATGAGCCCCAATGGTTAATCCTTTATCGGAAATTATTAGTAACTTTCGACAAGTAGCACAATGAATGGAACAGGTAGACGGTTGAAATCTTTGTATATATTGCTTTAATATAGTCTAAGAAACATATAAGCAAAGCATCCAAACAGTACAATTCGCCAATTTTTTGTTCTTCAAGTTTAAGTGAACAATGAGCCCCAATGGTTAATCCTTTATCGGAAATTATTTGTAACTTTCGACAAGTAGCACAATGAATGGAACAGGTAGACGGTTGAAATCTTTGCATATATTGCTTCTATATATTCTAAGAAACATAGATTCAAAGCATCCAAACAGTACCCTTCGCCAATTTTTTGTTCTTCAAGTTTAAGTAAACTACGCTCCCCATTGTTAATCCCTTAACGGAAATTATTTGTAACTTTCGACAAGTAGAACAATGAATGGAACAGGTAGACGGTTGAAATCATTGTATATATTGCTTCTATATAGTCTAAGAAACATATCTGCAAATCATCCAAACAGTACAATTCGCCAATTATTTGATCTTCAAGTTTAAGTGAACTACGAGCCCCATTGTCAATACTTTAACGGAAATTATTTGTAACTTGCGACAAGTAGAACAATGAATGGAACAGGTAGACGGTTGAAATCAATGTATATATTGCTTCTATATAATCTAAGAAACATATATGCAAACCATCAAAACAGTACCATTCGCCAATTTTTTGTTCTTCAAGTTTATGTGAACAACGAGCCCCATTGATAATCATGAAACGGAAATTATTTGTAACTTTCTACAAGTAGAACAATGAATAGAACAGGTAGACGGGTGAAATCTTTCTATATATTGCTTCTAAATAGACTAAGAAACATATATGCAAAGCATCCAAACAGTACAATTCGCCAATTGTTTGTTCTTCAAGTTTAAGTGAACTACGAGCCCCATTGTTAATCCTTTAAAGGATATTATTTGTAAGTTTCGACAAGTAGAACAATGAATGGATCAGGTAGACGGTTGAAATCATTGTATATATGGCTTCTATATAATCTACGAAACATATATGCAAAGCATCCAAACAGTACAATTCGCTAATTTTTTGTTCTTCAAGTTTAAGTGAACTACGAGCCCCATTGTTAATCCTTTAACGGAAATTAATTGTAACTTTCTACAACTAGAACAATGATTGGAACACGTAGACGGTTGAAATCTTTGTATATATTGCTTCCATATAGCCTAAGAAACATGTACGCAAAGCATCCAAACAGTACCATTCGCCAATTTTTTGTTCTTCAAGTTTAAATGAACAATGAGCCCCAATGGTTAATCCGTTATCGGAAAGTACTTGTAACTTTCGACAAGTAGAACAATGAATGGAACAGGTAGACGGTTGAAATCTTTGTATATATTGCTTCTATATAATCTAAGAAACATAGATTCAAAGCATCCAAACAGTACCATTCGCCAATTTTTTGTTCTTCAAGTTTAAGTGAACTACGAGCCCCATTGTTAATCCTTTAAAGGACATTATTTGTAGATTTCGACAAGTAGAACAATGAATGGAACAGGTAGACTGTTGAAATCATTGTATATATTGCTTCTATATAGTTTAAGAAACATATATGCATAGCGTCCAAACAGTACAATTCGCCAATTTTTTGCTCTTCAAGTTTAAGTGAACTACGAGCCCCATTGTTAATCTTTTAAAGGAAATTATTTGTAAATTTCGGCAAGTAGAATAATGAATGGAATAGGTAGACGGTTGAAATCATTGTATATATTGCTTCTATATAGTCTATGAAACATATATGCAAAGCATCCAAACAGTACAATTCGCCAATTTTTTGTTCTTCAAGTTCAAGTGAACTACGAGCTCCATTGTTAATCCCTTAACGGAAATTATTTGTAACTTTCGACAAGTAGAACAATGATTGGAACACGCAGACGGTTGAAATCTATGTATATATTGCTTCCATATAGTCTAAGAAACATATATGCAAAGCATCCAAACAGTACCATTCGCCAATTTTTTGTTCTTCAAGTTTAAGTGAACAATGAGCCCCATTGTTAATCCTTTATCGGAAATTATTTGTAACTTTCGACAAGTAGAACAGTGAATGGAACAGGTAGACGGTTGAAATCTTTGTATATATTGCTTCTATATAGTATAAGAAACATATATGCAAAGCATCCAAACAGTACAATTCGCCACCTTTTTGTTCTTCAAGTTTAAGTGAACAATGAGCCCCAATGGTTAATCCGTTATCGGAAATTATTTGTAACTTTCGACAAGTAGAACAATGAATGGAACAGGTAGACGGTTGAAATCTTTGTATATGTTGCTTCCATATAGTCTAAGAAACATGAACGCAAAGCATCCAAACAGTACCATTCGCCAATTTTTTGTTCTTCAAGTTTAAGTGAACAATGAGCCCCAATGGTTAATCCTTTATCAGAAATTATTTGTAATTTTCGACAAGTAGAACAATGAATGGAACAGGTAGACGGTTGAAATCTTTGTATATATTGCTTCTGTATAATCTAAGAAACATATATGCAAAGCATCCAAACAGTACCATTGGACAATTTTTGTTCTTCAAGTTTAAGTGAACTACGAGCCCCATTGTTAATCCTTTAACGGAATTTAATTGTAACTTTCTACCAGTAGAACAATGATTGGAACACGTAGACGGTTGAAATCTTTGTATATATTGCTTCTATATAGTCTAAGAAACATATATGCAAAGCATCCAAACAGTACCATTGGACAATTTTTTGTTCTTCAATTTTAAGTGAACTACGAGCCCCATTGTTAATCCTTTAACGGAAATTAATTGTAACTTTCTACAAGTAGAACAATGATTGGAACACGTAGACGGTTGAAATCTTATTATATATTGCTTCCATATAGTCTAAGAAACATGTACGCAAAGCATCCAAACAGTACCATTCGCCAATTTTTTGTTCTTCAAGTTTAAATGAACAATGAGCCCCAATGGTTAATCCTTTATCGGAAATTACTTGTAACTTTCGACAAGTAGAACAATGAATGGAACAGGTAGACGGTTGAAATCTTTGTATATATTGCTTCTATATAATCTAAGAAACATAGATTCAAAGCATCCAAACAGTACAATTCGCCAATTTTTTGTTCTTCAAGTTCAAGTGAACTACGAGCTCCATTGTTAATCCCTTAACGGAAATTATTTGTAACTTTCGACAAGTAGAACAATGATTGGAACACGCAGACGGTTGAAATCTTTGTATATTTTGCTTCCATATAGTCTAAGAAACATATATGCAAAGCATCCAAACAGTACCATTCGCCAATTTTTTGTTCTTCAAGTTTAAGTGAACAACGAGCCCCATTGATAATACTTTAACGGAAATTATTTGTAACTTTCGACAAGAAGAACAATGAATGGAACAGGTAGACGGTTAAAATCTTTGTATATATTGCTTCTATATAGTCTAACAAACATATATGCAAAGCATCCAAACAGTACCATTCGTCAATTTTTTGTTCTTCAAGTTTATGTGAACTACGAGCCCCATTGTTAGTCCTTTAACGGAAATTGTTTGTAACTTTCGACAAGTAGAACAATGAATGGAACAGGTAGACGGTTGAAATCTTTGTATATATTGCTTCTAAATAGTCTAAGAAACATATATGTAAAGCATCCAAACAGTACCATTCGCCAATTTTTTGTTCTTCAAGTTTAAGTGAACAACGAGCCCCATTGATAATACTTTAACGGAAATTATTTGTAACTTTCGACAAGAAGAACAATGAATGGAACAGGTAGACGGTTAAAATCTTTGTATATATTGCTTCTATATAGTCTAAGAAACATATATGCAAAACATCCAAACAGTACCAATCGCCAATTTTTTGTTCTTCAAGTTTAAGTGAACAACGAGCCCCATTGATAATCATGAAACGGAAATTATTTGTAACTTTCTACAAGTAGAACAATGAATAGAACAGGTAGACGGGTGAAATCTTTCTATATATTGATTCTATATAGTCTAACAAACATATATGCAAAGCATCCAAACAGTACCATTCGCCAATTTTTTGTTCTTCAAGTTTAAGTGAACAATGAGCCCCAATCGTTTATCCTTTATCGGAAATTATTTGTAATATTCGACAAGTATAACAATGAATGGAACAGGTAGACGGTTGAAATCTTTGTATATATTGCTTCTATATAGTCCAAGAAACATATATGCAAAGCATCCAAAAAGTACAATTCGCCAATTTTTTTTCTTCAAGGTTAAGTGAACTACGAGCCCCGTTGTTAATCCTTTAACGGAAATTATTTGTACCTTTCGACAAGTAGAACAATGAATAGTACAGGTATACGGGTGAAATCTTCCTATATATTGCTCCTATAAAGTCTAAGAAACATATATGCAAAGCATCCAAACAGTACCATTCGCCAATTTATTGTTCTTCAAGTTTAAGTGAACAACGAGCCCCATTGTTAATCCTTTAAAGGAAAGTATTTGTAAATTTCGACAAGTAGAACAATGAATGGAACAGGTTGACGGTTGAAATCATTGTATATGCTGCTTCTATATAGCATAAGAAACCTATATGCAAAGCATCTAAACAGTACCATTCGCCAATTTTTTGTTCTTCAAGTTTAAGTGAACAATGAGCCCCATTGTTAATCCTTTATCGGAAATTATTTGTAACTTTCGACAAGTAGAACAATGAATGGAACAGGTAGACGGTTGAAATCTTTGTATATATTGCTTCTATATAGTCTAAGAAACATATATGCAAAGCATCCAAAGAGTACAATTCGCCAATTTATTGTTCTTCAAGTTTAAGTGAACAACGAGCCCCATTGTTAATCCTTTAAAGGAAAGTATTTGTAAATTTCGACAAGTAGAACAATGAATGGAACAGGTTGACGGTTGAAATCATTGTATATGCTGCTTCTATATAGTGTAAGAAACATATATGCAAAGCATCCAATCAGTACAATTTGCCAATTTATTGTTCTTCAAGTTTAAGTGAATAACGAGCCCCATTGTTAATCCTTTAAAGGAAATTATTTGTAAATTTCGACAAGTAGAACAATGATTGGAACACGTAGACGGTTGAAATCTTTGAATATATTGCTTCCATATAGTCTAAGAAACATATTGCAAAGCATCCAAACTGTACCATTCGCTAATTTTTTGTTCCTCAAGTTTAAGTGAACAACGAGCCCCATTGTTAATCCTTTCAAGGAAATTATTTGTAAATTTCGACAAGTAGAACAATGAATGGAACAGGTAGACGGTTGTAATCTTTGTATATATTGCTTCTATATAGTCTGAGAAACATATATGCAAAGCATCCAAACAGTTTAATTCGCCAATTTTTTGTTCTTCAAGGATAAGTGAACAATGAGCCCCAATGGTTAATCCTTTATCGGAAATTGTTTGTATCTTTCGACAAGTAGAACAATGAATGGTACAGGTAGACGGTTGAGATCTTTGTATATATTGCTTCTATATAGTCTAAGAAACATATATGCAAAGCATCTAAACAGTAACATTCGCCAATTTTTTGTTCTTCAAGTTTATGTGAACAACGAACCCCATTGATAATCATGAAATGGAAATTATTTGTAAATTTCTACAAGTACAACAATGAATAGTACAGGTAGACGGGTGAAATCTTTCTATATATTGCTTCTATATAGTCTAAGAAACATATATGCAAAGAATCCATACAGTACAATTCGCCAATTTTTTGTTCTTCAAGTATAAGTGAACAATGAGCCCCAATGGTTAATCCTTTATCGGAAATTATTTGTAACTTTCGACAAGTAGAACAATGAATGGTACAGGTAGACGGTTGAGATCTTTGTATATATTGCTTCTATATAGTCTAAGAAACATATATGCAAAGCATCTAAACAGTAACATTCGCCAATTTTTTGTTCTTCAAGTTTAAGTGAACAACGAACCCCATTGATAATCATGAAATGGAAATTATTTGTAACTTTCAACAAGTAGAACAATGAATGGTACAGGTAGACGGTTGAGATCTTTGTATATATTGCTTCTATATAGTCTAAGAAACATATATGCAAAGCATCTAAACAGTAACATTCGCCAATTTATTGTTCTTCAAGTTTAAGTGAACAATGAGCCCCAATCGTTTATCCTTTATCGGAAATTATTTGTAATTTTCGACAAGTAGAACAATGAATGGAACAGGTAGACGGTTGAAATCTTTGTATATATTGCTTCTATATAGTGTAGGAAAACAATATGCAAAGCATCCAAACAGTAACATTCGCCAATTATTTGTTCTTCAAGTTTAAGTGAACTACGAGCCCCATTGTTAATACTTCATCGGAAATTATTTGTAATTTTCGACAAGTAGAACAATGAATGGAACAGATATACGGTTGAAATCTTTGTATATATTGCTTCAATATAGTCTAAGAAACATATATGCAAAGCATCCAAACAGTACCATTCGCCAATTTGATGTTCTTCAAGTTGAAGTGAACAACGAACCCCATTGATAATCATGAAATGGAAATTATTTGTAACTTTCTACAAGTAGAACAATGAATAGTAAAGGTTGACGGGTGAAATCTTTCTATATATTGCTTCTATATAGTCTAAGAAACATATACGCAAAGCATCCAAAAAGTACAATTCGCCAATTTTTTTTCTTCAAGGTTAAGTGAACTACGAGCCCCATTGTTAATCCTTTAAAGGAAATTATTTGTAAATTTCGACAAGTTGAAAAATGAATGGAACAGGTAGACGGTTGAAATCATTGTATATATTGCTTCTATATAGTCTAAGAAGCATGTACGCAAAGTATCCAAACAGTACCATTCGCCAATTTTTTTTCTTCAAGGTTAAGTGAACTACGAGCCCCATTGTTAATCCTTTAAAGGAAATTATTTGTAAATTTCGACAAGTAGAACAATGATTGGAACACGTAGACGGTTGAAATCTTTGAATATATTGCTTCCATATAGTCTAAGAAACATGTACGCAAAGCATCCAAAAAGTACAATTCGCCAATTTTTTGTTGTTCAAGTTTAAGTGAACTACGAGCCCCATTTTTAATCCTTTAAAGGAAATTATTTGTAAATTTCGACAAGTAGAACAATGATTGGAACACGTAGACGGTTGAAATCTTTGAATATATTGCTTCCATATAGTCTAAGAAACATGTACGCAAAGCATCCAAACAGTACCATTCGCCAATTTTTTGTTCTTCAAGTATAAGTGAACAACGATCCCCATTGATAATCATGAAATGGAAATTATTTGTAACTTTCTACAAGTAGAACAATGAATAGTACAGGTATACGGGTGAAATCTTTCTATATATTGCTTCTATAAAGTCTAAGAAACATAAATGCAAAGCATCCAAAAAGTACAATTCGCCAATTTTTTGTTCTTCAAGTTTAAGTGAACAACGAGCCACATTGATAATCATGAAATGGAAATTATTTGTAACTTTCTACTAGTAGAACAATGAATAATACAGGTATACGGGTGAAATCTTTCTATATATTGCTTCTATAAAGTCTAAGAAACATATATGCAAAGCATCCAAAAAGTACAATTCGCCAATTTTTTGTTCTTCAAGTTTAAGTGAACAATGAGCCCCATTGTTAATCCTTTATCGGAAATTATTTGTATCTTTCTACAAGTAGAACAATGAATAGAACAGGTAGACAGGTGAAATCTTTCTATATATTGCTTCTATATAGTCTAAGAAACTTATATGCAAAGCATCCGAACAGTACAATTCGCCAATTGTTTTTCTTCAAGTTTAAGTGAACTACGAGCCCCATTGTTAATCCTTTAACGGAAATTAATTGTAACATTCTACAAATAGAACAATTAATGGAACAGGTAGACGGTTGAGATCTTTGTATATATTGCTTCTATATAGTCTAAGAAACATATATGCAAAGCATCCAAACAGTACCATTCGCCAATTTTTTGTACTTCAAGTTTAAGTGAACTACGAGCCCCATTTTATTACTTTAACGGAAATTATTTGTAAATTTCGACAAATAGAACAATGATTGGAACACGTAGACGGTTGAAATCTTTGTATATATTGCTTCCATATAGTCTAAGAAACATATATGCAAAGCATCCAAACAGTACAATTCGCGAATTTTTTGTTCTTCAAGTTTAAGTGAACTACGAGCCCCATTGTTAATCATGAAACGGAAATTATTTATAACTTTCTAGAAGTAGAACAATGACTGTAACTGGTAGACGGTTGAAATCATTGTATATATTGCTTCTATATAGTCTAAGAAACATTTATGCAAAGCATCCAAACAGTACAATTCGCCAATTTTTTGTTCTTCATGTTTAAGTGAACTACGAGCCCAATTGTTAATCCTTTAAAGGAAATTATTTGTAAATTTCGACAAGTAGAACAATGAATGGAACAGGTAGACGGTTGAAATCATTGTATATATTGCTTCTATATAGTCGAAGAAACATATATGCAAAGCATCCAAACAGTACAATTCGCGAATTTTTTGTTCTTCAAGTTTAAGTGAACTACGAGCCCCATTGTTAATCCTTTAAAGGAAATTATTTGTAAATTTCGACAAGTAGAACAATGAATGGAACAGGTAGAGGGTTGAGATCTTTGTATATATTGCTTCTATATAGTCTAAGAAACATATATGCAAAGCATCCAAACAGTACAGTTCGCGAATTTTTTGTTCTTCAAGTTTAAGTGAACTACGAGCCCCATTGTTAATCATGAAACGGAAATTATTTGTAACTTTCTACAAGTAGAACAATGAATGTAACTGGTAGACGGTTGAAATCATTGTATATATTGCTTCTATATAGTCTAAGAAACATTTATGCAAAGCATCCAAACAGTACAATTCGCCAATTTTTTGTTCTTCATGTTTAAGTGAACTACGAGCCCAATTGTTAATCCTTTAAAGGAAATTATTTGTAAATTTCGACAAGTAGAACAATGAATGGAACAGGTAGACGGTTGAAATCATTGTATATATTGCTTCTATATAGTCTAAGAAACATATATGCAAAGCATCCAAACAGTACAATTCGCCAATTTTTTGTTCTTCAAGGATAAGTGAACAATGAGCCCCAATGGTTAATCCTTTATCGGAAATTGTTTGTATCTTTCGACAAGTAGAACAATGAATGGTACAGGTAGACGGTTGAGATCTTTGTATATATTGCTTCTATATAGTCTAAGAAACATATATGCAAAGCATCTAAACAGTAACATTCGCCAATTTTTTGTTCTTCAAGTTTATGTGAACAACGAACCCCATTGATAATCATGAAATGGAAATTATTTGTAAATTTCTACAAGTACAACAATGAATAGTACAGGTAGACGGGTGAAATCTTTCTATATATTGCTTCTATATAGTCTAAGAAACATATATGCAAAGAATCCATACAGTACAATTCGCCAATTTTTTGTTCTTCAAGTATAAGTGAACAATGAGCCCCAATGGTTAATCCTTTATCGGAAATTATTTGTAAATTTCGACAAGTAGAACAATGAATGGTACAGGTAGACGGTTGAGATCTTTGTATATATTGCTTCTATATAGTCTAAGAAACATATATGCAAAGCATCTAAACAGTAACATTCGCCAATTTTTTGTTCTTCAAGTTTAAGTGAACAACGAACCCCATTGATAATCATGAAATGGAAATTATTTGTAACTTTCAACAAGTAGAACAATGAATGGTACAGGTAGACGGTTGAGATCTTTGTATATATTGCTTCTATATAGTCTAAGAAACATATATGCAAAGCATCTAAACAGTAACATTCGCCAATTTATTGTTCTTCAAGTTTAAGTGAACAATGAGCCCCAATCGTTTATCCTTTATCGGAAATTATTTGTAATTTTCGACAAGTAGAACAATGAATGGAACAGGTAGACGGTTGAAATCTTTGTATATATTGCTTCTATATAGTCTAGGAAAACAATATGCAAAGCATCCAAACAGTAACATTCGCCAATTTTTTGTTCTTCAAGTTTAAGTGAACTACGAGCCCCATTGTTAATACTTCATCGGAAATTATTTGTAATTTTCGACAAGTAGAACAATGAATGGAACAGATATACGGTTGAAATCTTTGTATATATTGCTTCAATATAGTCTAAGAAACATATATGCAAAGCATCCAAACAGTACCATTCGCCAATTTGATGTTCTTCAAGTTGAAGTGAACAACGAACCCCATTGATAATCATGAAATGGAAATTATTTGTAACTTTCTACAAGTAGAACAATGAATAGTAAAGGTTGACGGGTGAAATCTTTCTATATATTGCTTCTATATAGTCTAAGAAACATATACGCAAAGCATCCAAAAAGTACAATTCGCCAATTTTTTTTCTTCAAGGTTAAGTGAACTACGAGCCCCATTGTTAATCCTTTAAAGGAAATTATTTGTAAATTTCGACAAGTTGAAAAATGAATGGAACAGGTAGACGGTTGAAATCATTGTATATATTGCTTCTATATAGTCTAAGAAGCATGTACGCAAAGCATCCAAACAGTACCATTCGCACATTTTTTTTCTTCAAGGTTAAGTGAACTACGAGCCCCATTGTTAATCCTTTAAAGGAAATTATTTGTAAATTTCGACAAGTAGAACAATGATTGGAACACGTAGACGGTTGAAATCTTTGAATATATTGCTTCCATATAGTCTAAGAAACATGTACGCAAAGCATCCAAAAAGTACAATTCGCCAATTTTTTGTTGTTCAAGTTTAAGTGAACTACGAGCCCCATTTTTAATCCTTTAAAGGAAATTATTTGTAAATTTCGACAAGTAGAACAATGATTGGAACACGTAGACGGTTGAAATCTTTGAATATATTGCTTCCATATAGTCTAAGAAACATGTACGCAAAGCATCCAAACAGTACCATTCGCCAATTTTTTGTTCTTCAAGTATAAGTGAACAACGATCCCCATTGATAATACTTTAACGGAAATTATTTGTAACTTTCGACAAGAAGAACAATGAATGGAACAGGTAGACGGTTAAAATCTTTGTATATATTGCTTCTATATAGTCTAAGAAACATATATGCAAAGCATCCAAAAAGTACAATTCGCCAATTTTTTGTTCTTCAAGTTTAAGTGAACAACGAGCCACATTGATAATCATGAAATGGAAATTATTTGTAACTTTCTACAAGTAGAACAATGAATAATACAGGTATACGGGTGAAATCTTTCTATATATTGCTTCTATAAAGTCTAAGAAACATATATGCAAAGCATCCAAAAAGTACAATTCGCCAATTTTTTGTTCTTCAAGTTTAAGTGAACAATGAGCCCCATTGTTAATCCTTTATCGGAAATTATTTGTATCTTTCTACAAGTAGAACAATGAATAGAACAGGTAGACAGGTGAAATCTTTCTATATATTGCTTCTATATAGTCTAAGAAACTTATATGCAAAGCATCCGAACAGTACAATTCGCCAATTGTTTTTCTTCAAGTTTAAGTGAACTACGAGCCCCATTGTTAATCCTTTAACGGAAATTAATTGTAACATTCTACAAATAGAACAATGATTGGAACACGTAGACGGTTGAAATCTTTGTATATATTGCTTCCATATAGTCTAAGAAACATATATGCAAAGCATCCAAACAGTACAATTCGCGAATTTTTTGTTCTTCAAGTTTAAGTGAACTACGAGCCCCATTGTTAATCATGAAACGGAAATTATTTATAACTTTCTACAAGTAGAACAATGACTGTAACTGGTAGACGGTTGAAATCATTGTATATATTGCTTCTATATAGTCTAAGAAACATTTATGCAAAGCATCCAAACAGTACAATTCGCCAATTTTTTGTTCTTCATGTTTAAGTGAACTACGAGCCCAATTGTTAATCCTTTAAAGGAAATTATTTGTAAATTTCGACAAGTAGAACAATGAATGGAACAGGTAGACGGTTGAAATCATTGTATATATTGCTTCTATATAGTCTAAGAAACATATATGCAAAGCATCCAAACAGTACAATTCGCGAATTTTTTGTTCTTCAAGTTTAAGTGAACTACGAGCCCCATTGTTAATCCTTTAAAGGAAATTATTTGTAAATTTCGACAAGTAGAACAATGAATGGAACAGGTAGAGGGTTGAGATCTTTGTATATATTGCTTCTATATAGTCTAAGAAACATATATGCAAAGCATCCAAACAGTACAGTTCGCGAATTTTTTGTTCTTCAAGTTTAAGTGAACTACGAGCCCCATTGTTAATCATGAAACGGAAATTATTTGTAACTTTCTACAAGTAGAACAATGAATGTAACTGGTAGACGGTTGAAATCATTGTATATATTGCTTCTATATAGTCTAAGAAACATTTATGCAAAGCATCCAAACAGTACAATTCGCCAATTTTTTGTTCTTCATGTTTAAGTGAACTACGAGCCCAATTGTTAATCCTTTAAAGGAAATTATTTGTAAATTTCGACAAGTAGAACAATGAATGGAACAGGTAGACGGTTGAAATCATTGTATATATTGCTTCTATATAGTCTAAGAAACATATATGCAAAGCATCCAAACAGTACAATTCGCGAATTTTTTGTTCTTCAAGTTTAAGTGAACTACGAGCCCCATTGTTAATCCTTTAAAGGAAATTATTTGTAAATTTCGACAAGTAGAACAATGAATGGAACAGGTAGAGGGTTGAGATCTTTGTATATATTGCTTCTATATAGTCTAAGAAACATGTATGCAAAGCATCCAAACAGTACCATTCGTGAATTTTTTTTTTTTCAAGCTTAAGTGAACTACGAACCCCATTGATAATCATGAAAGGGAAATTATTTGTAACTTTCTACAAGTAGAACAATGAATAGAATAGGTAGACTGTTGAAATCTTTGTATATATTGCTTCTATATAGTCTATGAAACATATATGCAAAGCATCCAAACAGTACAATTCGCGAATTTTTTGTTCTTCAAGTTTAAGTGAACTACGAGCCCCATTGTTAATCCTTTAAAGGAAATTATTTGTAAATTTCGGCAAGTAGAACAATGAATGGAACAGGTAGACGGTTGAAATCTTTGTATATATTGCTTCTATATAGCCTAAGAAACATATATGCAAAGCATCCAAACAGTACAATTCGCCAATTTTTTGTTCTTCAAGTTTAAGTGAACTACGAGCCCCATTGTTAATGCTTTAAAGGAAATTATTTGTAAATTTCGACAAATAGAACAATGATTGGAACACGTAGACGGTTGAAATCTTTGTATATATTGCTTCCATATAGTCTAAGAAACATGTACGCAAAGCATCCAAGCAGTACCATTCGAGAATTTATTGTTCTTCATGATTAAGTGAACAACGAGCCCCATTGATAATCATGTAAGGGAAATTATTTGTAACTTTCTTTTTTTTTTTTTTTTTATTTACAATATACAATAATAAACAATTACATAAAGATACGATAACTGGGTACCAAGATTAACATTCACCCCAGTCATTAGTAAATTAAGTTTTTAACAAATTAACGCGATTGTCTATAGTTTAGAAGAATGATAGGAAAATTATAAAAACCTGTCTCATCATAGAAGACTTGAAGTAATATACAATAAGTACAAGGCTAGAGACTAAGTAACAAATGAATGATTCGCTTATGTTTATACTTCTTATAGTTAAGGTCAACCTGAGAATAATTTCCTATGGAATTAATAGCTTTATCTTTACTTTTATGGCACGTTTGGTAAAAGCGTATGGAGAATTTTTGAATGTAATCACTTATGTAGCTTATACCTAGATCTTTATGAATTAATGATATATTAGTATATTTAGCGCAAAGTGCATTATTATTTTCCACCATTTTAATAATCCCCTGTCACTGAATCGTGAGGAGTGAGCAGGAATCACTGGATATCGTTGTCCGTTGAAACGAGCAACTTATAAATTGTGCTAAAAACGAATGGCATTTCCGACTAATCCACGTACAAGAGGATGGTTGGACGTTTCGCAACGGTGTCGTGTTTCCTATCGTTTAGGTCAGATTTCTCTTTGAGTACCGTATCACTATGTTTATTTGAGAGTCGTGAAACGACAGTGGCTCGATTTGATTAAAATTTCACGTTCCATCGATGCTTGTTTTTCGCAGTTATTAACATCGCGATCACCGAATACATTACACAGTCGATTTACATTATTCTGCATCAGATGTAATTAAAATTTACACTTAAATAAATACCAGCATAATTCTCCACTTCCGTGCAATTACTTTCCCCGTGCAACGGCGACCCGTGATATCTACAAAGACGACTGTTTAAAACGAATCTCCCTTTCTCGAGATATCCAATCGTTGAATTAATAAACGTCAAAGAGTACAATCGGAAGGTGTACAATGAGAAAAATAAAAGGGAAGAGCAGACGGCAAATCCTAATACTCTTCATCGAGATATGTCTCTCTCTCTCTCTCTCTTTATCACTTTGCATCTCTCCTCTCTGTTATTCGCATATTTCATATTTTCACGAATTGATCGCGGATCGGCAATGGAAGAAAAAAGCCGCACGTATGCACGGTGCGGCAAAAAGCGTTTTATTAAACCGAGCTCACGGCGACCTTCGACAATGTGATTACTGCGTTTCAATAAATTTTTTGCGTTTCGTCAAACTTTCGTTGATCGGCATTCCTATTATTTTGTTCCGATGCTAGGAAATGCGTGTAGAGGAGGAGCACAGAGAGAAAACTGGGGAGGACAGAAACGTTGCGCGGAACAAAGAGTACGATATTTCCGCTTCCTACTCGATTTTTACCTCGCTTTTCCAAACATTTCCTGCTAAATGGTGAGAGGAAAGCCGATGAAAGTCATCGTACAGAGAATTCGCTGTTTGCGCGTATTGAAATCGAAAAACTTTGATCTATCGCGTTAGATTCGTGGATAGAAGTGGAGGCTCGACGATGCTCTCGGTCGAACGGTGCGAAATATCGTTGGCTGACAAAGCGACGATGCAAAAACCGGGGTAATTCGACCTCCAATGCCATTTTCGCCAATGAAAGGGAGTAAATGCTCAGAAGACATTCTCTCTTCGACTGATAATTGCTTTACGGTGGCCACGTTGGGGAGACATCATAGTTAACGAAGTTCCATCGATTTTCCCTCGGACCATACAGCGAATGTGAGAAAATTGACGGGAGCGTCATCAAAATATTAAATACTGAATATATAATATTATTTTCGCGCTTATTAGAAGCCCTGATAAATGGGATAGTCGTAAAAAATATAGAGAATAATTTCGAATTATTGTTATCGTGTTATCGTAAAATTTGAATATTTGTTATGCAGCCTCGAAAATTTATTATGCAGCTGGTTAGACGGTGAAAGCTCTTTTGTTGATGTTTCCTAATATATCGCGTAGAGGTTGTGCAAAATTATTATTCTTTCGTCGGTCGAGGTTGTCAAGTATTTGCATACTAGTAAAATATACATGCGAATGGAGAATTTTGTACTGCAAATTCCATGGTAAACGTGTGGATCCAAGCACTTGACCTTTACAAAAAAGCCTCCGGCGATCTGTTGTGCAACATTCGTAAATGTGCTTCGGAAGCATTGTGTATCGATTTGCAAATGTCAGGGAATAAAGGACGTATGTAATGGAGTGCGTTTTGTCAAATGATTGCAAAGGAATTCAACTTGAAAGTCTGCCTGAATGGCTCGACGAAAGGCTTGAGAAAACAATTGGAAATGTATTGTACCGGAGAAAATCATGATAGTAATAGGAATTGGTTGTATTGGTTTAATTACTATATCATAGAAGATACTATAGATTATAAAAGATATAATTGCATTATACTGGCATACAGTAATGCTTAATTTGTTGGGATGAAATATTGCAAAACATATTTTATTTGGACTAGGATGTTAACCGTGTTTGTTGAAGCAGCGGGATGATAACAAAATAAGGGATGGTAAAATATTTCAACTTGTTCGACCGTCTATAAAATAGAAGTTCTTGATAACGTTATCGCTATCGGATTGCAGTCAAGCAGGAACCTTCTATTTTGATGGTATGAAATGTATTTGAACCCTCCGTTTTGAGAGATAATATCTGCCAAAAACTGAATACGTTCAGCGTGGAACAGTTCCGTTGTCTCTAACTAAATTATAACAACAATAATTTTCGTTTTTTCTTCCTTTTGCATCGTTCGTCCAATCAGAGTATCGAGTTGGTGCGGTTGGTAAACTAGCTTAGCACGCGCAGTCGGCGAACGAGGTGTCTACCTTCGAAAATCCTTTCCTTATATATTTCTTACATTTTATTCCCCAAATAATATTGGAGGTTGCTTGAAATTCATCGAAGATAGCTGCAAATATATTATTTATCAATAAGATAAAAGTATTACACAAAGAATCAAATATTCGTAAGCATTGAAAAGTACATCGTCAATTATAAACTCACGTACTTCACTCCTATAATTTTTATTCACCATAAGATTTATTAAAAATAAGCAGAGACAAGTTATTAAATAATAATTTCATCTGTAATAAACGATTATTGACGAAAATTATTGCAATAACCGAAGTTTGCAAAATTATCCATGGAGAAAGGGGATCTCAATACGTAAGGTGCACTACGCATGTTCAGCGAGCCACCTCGCTGAGGCGGGAGAGCACAGTACAGCTTCAGACATCGAACGGGTCGCGTGATTTGACAGGTTGGTCCCTATGTATATTTGTGCACTTGCATATGGGTACCTAGTCACTTTTGATCTTGGATTACGACTATTAGTGCATGTGTGCTATAATATTAAACTACTTAAACAATAAATTAAAAGTGATATTAAATAATTTTAACAATTAAATACAATGTTTTGTGGAAGTATTAGTGGCATCAAGTGATAGTTACTTGTAGTGTTTTTACATCATTTTAACAATTAAATACAACGTTTTGTGGAAGTATCAGTGACCTCAGGTGCCAGTTACCTGCAAGTGTTTTTAAATTATTTCGACAATTAAATACAAGGTTTTGTGGATGTGTCAGTGACATCAAGTGACAGTTTTGTGCAAGTGTTTTTAAATTATTTCAACAATTAAATACAAGGTTTTGTGGATGTGTCAGTGACATCAAGTGACAGTTTTGTGCAAGTGTTTTTAAATTATTTCGACAATTAAATACAAGGTTTTGTGGATGTGTCAGTGATATCAAGTGACAGTTTTGTGCAAGTGTTTTTAAATTATTTCGACAATTAAATACAAGGTTTTGTGGATGTGTCAGTAACATCAAGTGACAGTTTTGTGCAAGTGTTTTTAAATAATTTCGACAATTAAATACAACGTTTTGTGGAAGTATCAGTGACATCAAGTGATCGTTACTTGTAGTGTTTTTACATCATTTTAACAATTGAATACAACGTTTTGTGGATGTGTCCGTGACATCAAGTGACAGTTTTGTGCAAGTGTTTTTAAATTATTTCGCCAATTAAATACAACGTTTTATGGATGTGTCAGTGACATCAAGTGGCAGTTTTGTGCAAGTGTTTTTAAATTATTTCAACAATTAAATACAAGGTTTTGTGGATGTGTCAGTGACATCAAGTGACAGTTTTGTGCAAGTGTTTTTAAATTATTTCAACAATTAAATACAAGGTTTTGTGGATGTGTCAGTGACATCAAGTGACAGTTTTGTGCAAGTGTTTTTAAATTATTTCGACAATTAAATACAAGGTTTTGTGGATGGGTCAGTAACATCAAGTGACAGTTTTGTGCAAGTGTTTTTAAATAATTTCGACAATTAAATACAACGTTTTGTGGAAGTATCAGTGACATCAAGTGATCGTTACTTGTAGTGTTTTTACATCATTTTAACAATTGAATACAACGTTTTGTGGATGTGTCCGTGACATCAAGTGGCAGTTTTGTGCAAGTGTTTTTAAATTATTTCGACAATTAAATACAAGGTTTTGTGGATGTGTCAGTGACATCAAGTGACAATTTTGTGCAAGTATTTTTAAATTATTTCGACAATTAAATATAACGTTTTGTGGAAGTGTTAGTGACACAAAGTGATAGTTTTGTGCAAGTGATTTTGAATAATTTAAGCGATTAAATACAACGTGTTGTTATAGTGTCAGTGACATAAAGTGATTACTTCGTGTAAATGTCAATAACTTAAAGTTACGGTTTCGCGCCAGTGTTTCTAATTAATTTAAGCGATTGAACACAACGTGTTGTGAAATAACCATTAAAATATTGCACATTTATTTTCGATAGTTGGTTCCCGTAGATGTTGTATTATGTTATCAATTCATTTTCTCTTTCCTCGAAACTCGCAATTATCGTAGCTTAATATTTCCACCTCCATTTCCTCCGTAATGTCAGTTCTTAATTAATTTTCACAAAAATAGATTCATTTTTTCAAGTCCGATTGTTATTTCTGTTTACAGTATCTCCGGCAGAAGGTTTTGGGATATTGGGCCATTCTCAATCAGTTGGAACTCACGTTAAATGAGAAATGACTCACTTTCGCTACAATTTCCCCGTGTTTCGAGATTCTTGATGTTTTTCAAATGATATAGTAGAAGCTGCCGTCTTTCTAGAACTCGATTGCACTATCGTAAAGTCTGTAGTGCGAGTATAGAATAACATTCGCGCTTAGAAGTTCACAGAATTATGAAATCTTCAATTAGAAATGGGACTTTGATCTGTGTAACTAGTTTGGGGAACTGTATCGTTGAAATTTTTTATTATTTTGTCATTCAATAGTAATTCGAACGACATACGATATAATCACAGTATACGATATAATTTTAATTTCAATACTTTATAATTAAAGTATCTCGATTATATAAATGTAATGTTTCATTGACAAACGCTTGCATATTAAAATTTGCGACCGATTTATCGGTCTTAGAGTCAGTGCCGGGTTTTGTATCGCATATATTTAAAACATACTCGAAACGAGTATTCGCTCAAGTAGAGCCAGTGTTCGTTCGTACCGTAAATCGTTTCAACGTACCGGTCGCGAATACCGATCACCGAAATCGCGAAACTCGCGGGTCAGCACCTCCTCCTGCGGAGAGGACCTCCATCGTGCAGTCGGTGGACGATGGAGGATGTAAGTTTCATTATTTCACTAACATTTTCATTAATCGACCCCTATTTCAATTGGAACTTAAAGTTCACTTTAACCGTTTGAGTCTCAGTATCAAAAAGATCCGTTATATTCTATCTCTATAAAGAAAATTGTTTTATTTCTCTCAAAATTTGTCCAATATATCCTGAGACTCAAACGGTTAAGAGAATTAAATTAGAGTTTAATTTTACCCACCGTATATTCAAATAATTCTCCTTAGAGATTCTATAATGTTGTCTTCTCTTGTGTTAAAGAAAGGACAATCTCCAGGCCATGGATGCAGCCAGGCCATGGACGCAGCCCAACCATGGATGCAGCCGGACCATGGATGCAGCCGGTCCATGGATGCAGCCGGACCATGGATGCAGCCGGACCATGGATGCAGCCGGACCATGGACTACGATCTCAACGTGGAGGTAAACACTTTTCAACTATCACTTTCTTCGGTTGGTGAGTGACAAAATTCAAAGTTCCTCCGGTCGTTCGATCATGCCGCAGGACGAATGGTCCGAAACGGCACCGAACGACTGGTTGTATTTTATGTGTGCTAGTAGTTTGCGAACATAGTGACCGCGATTATGGTAATTAGTACCATAGTCGCGAGTAGTAACGATTTTTCTAGGATGTTTAGTATGTAAGAATTTCGCGGATGGTCAATTCCATTGTCAAAGTAATAATAACGAATGTATATTGAATTTTTCGACGAATTACTTTGACGATGGTATTGACCGACAAATTTCAATGATCTCAGTAGAGTCACTTTTAGTCAATTACAATTCACTTTTAAATTCATTTGCATATAGAGTGTCAATGCTCTACGTAGAGTCACTTTAATAGATTTCAATTCTCATTTAAAGTCATGTTATTTATTGAAATTTCTTACGCCGCTTTTATTATATTAATTAATCATTCTCGTTAGGATTTTCAGGTTGTAACCCTAATTCTTTCCTTTTTCTTTCAGAAATATACAGTAAGTTTATGTTTTACGTTACTACTTTGTCACTATGTTCGCTTGTAGTAGTAGTAGTAATAGTTGTGTGGTAGTTAGTTGCTTCGCCGCATCGCAGCAAAAAGCTGCGAATTCGGCTTCGTCCGCGAAATTAGTGTCGCGAAAATAACAATACGCGTCTTTGCTTCTTTCATTATTTTATAAAGTAGTGTTGCGAAAATTTATACGCGATTTTGCTCTTTTCTTTATTTTTCAGGGTAGTGTAGCGAACATTTAAACGCGATTTTGTCCTTTTCTTTACTTTTTCAAAGTAGTGTGGCGAAAATTTATACGCGATATTGCTGTTTTCTTTATTTTTCAGGGTAGTGTTGCGAAAATTTACACGCGATTTTGCTCTTTTCTTTATTTTTCAGGGTAGTGTAGCGAAAATTTATACGCGATTTTGCCCTTTTCTTTATTTTTCAAAGTAGTGTTGCGAAAATGTATACGCGATTTACAATTCTCTTTCTTTTTTAAAGTAGTGTTGCGAAACTAAGTACACGGTTTGTTCGATATTATATTCGCGATTTCAGCTCTGCGAAAAATCGCAACACTGCGATTAATATCGCAAAATTGCGGTTAATATCGCAGAATTGCGATTAATATCGCAGTACAGTACTGCGTCTACGTCATGACGCCAGTGCGGGATACTATCCCGTCAATTGTATAAAATATTCGCGATTATTAGAGTTGCGAAATTAAAAGTGCACCTCGGTAGAGGTTGCCCGCGATTTTGTTCGATCACTCTTCGCGAACTTAGCGTTGCGAAAATTCACAGCGTCTCGCTAAGATGCTCGCGATTTTGCTCGTCGCAAAATTAGTGTTGCGAAAATTCACAGCGCCTCGCGTAGGCGCTCGCGATTATTGCTCGTACGCGAAATTAGTGTTGCGAAAATTGACAGCACCTCGGAAAGATACTCGCGATTCCGTTAGCCGCGAATTTCCGTAGCGCTTCGGAAACAGGTGCTCGCGTTCTTTTTACGATTAAAATAACTATGATTAATAATAAAGTGAAGCTGTTTTCGCAAGCGTTTGTCAAATGGAACATTACGAACTATTAATTGAATTAATATATTGTCAAAATATTTCATCTTATTCTACAATAATATTGATACTGTGACTGTTGGCCGTTCGAATTACCTGTTTTCTCAATTCAATTTTTCATCGAGGATAAAGTTCCGCCGATACATTTTCCCAAATGCTTTGCACAAATCATGGTTTATTTTTATCGTACATTTGCAATTACATGGAGTTCCATAAGCTCGCATTCTTACTTTATGATAGTGCAATCGAGGACTTTAGATCGATGGCGAATTTTCTTTCGAGTTTTCTCGCGTATATGATATTCTGTGTATACTGTAGCGAAAGTGGGTCGTTCTCGTTTAATATATAATATTCCGATCTTCCACGATAACGATGACGATGATGGTGATGACGATGATAACCAACGATTTGAGATTATCATCGAAACTGGTAAAATTAGTTTTCGTATAGTTAAGTCTCTGATTCTCAAAAGATTTCAGGTGTCAGTTAAATCCGATTCTCAGGAATTTAGAAGGTCTTTGTTATCGGGAGGCAATTTCTTCAGTTTCAATGGAATCTACACATCGCACAAGCAGATGTTTGGTTTAAGTATATTTTTGTAACCGGATAAACTAAGTTTTCGGAGAAGGCTATTTCTTATTTTTCAAGAAACTTAAATCCTATATATTTTGCATGAGGTTTTAACTATCAAACATTTTGGAATTGAACTTAATTCCTTAATAGGCAGGTTATTCGTTATTAAGGAAACATGGTAACGACGTTACTTCTAAGAGCTCTTAATTATCGAATATATGGGACTTTAATTTTTATAAAACTTAGCTATCGAAAAGGCAGGCTTCGAATTTTACGACGAGTTAGTTACTGAATAGGCAGGTTTTAAATTTTAAGACAAGACATTCATTTATCGAGCCAGCCAGCTCCTAATTTTAAGGCGAATTAGTTTCAGAATAGGCAGGCGTTTAGTTTTAAGACGAGTTAGTTGTTGAATAGACAGGTTTTAAATTTTAAGACAAAATAGTGCATGTATCGAGCCGGCCAGCTCTTAATTTTAAGGCGAGTTAGTTTCAGAATAGGCAGGCGTTTAGTTTTAAGACGAGTTAATCACTGAATAGGCAGGGTATTAGCTTTAAGATGAGTTAGTCGCTGAATAGGCAGGCTATTAGCTTTAAAATGAGTTAGTCACTGAATAGGCAGGTTTTAAATATTAAGGCAAGATATCGTCTTTATGGAGGTGGTCAACTCTTAATTTTAATGTATGTTCCTATCAGAATAGGCAGGATTTTAATTTTAAGACGAGTTAGTTAAAGAATAGGCAGGT
Organism: Cerceris ruficornis; assembly: GCA_963989415.1. Taxonomy (NCBI): domain Eukaryota; kingdom Metazoa; phylum Arthropoda; class Insecta; order Hymenoptera; family Crabronidae; genus Cerceris; species Cerceris ruficornis. The sequence goes on along the minus strand of CAXDIW010000024.1, from coordinate 17,118 downwards.
TTTTAGCTTTAAGACAAATTATTAATATCTTGTTCTAAGACAAGTTATTAACCGAACAGGCAGACTTTTAATTTTAAGAATAGTAAGTTACTGAATAGGAAAGCTTTTAAGTTTAAGAGAACTTAGTCCTCGGATAGATGTCTTACTAGATTTTAATGAAATTTAGCAATGCTACAGGCAGGATCTTAGTTGCAAGAAAAATTAACCTCTAATACATTCAAAAATAATTCGTTCATTATAACAATTTCTAATGCTGAGAAATTAATACGATATAATAATCTGCCTCTCTTCTCGAACGAAGTTAAAGGCTGCTGCGATCTGCTTCCCTATAGTTTATTCTCTTCCTGTACTTACTGCAAATAGTAAGTAAGGCTAGATTTAAGAGTTTAGTTTAGTTTAGAATAAGCAAATATTGTAAAGGGAGATCGACACCATTCGGCGGGTGTCTATCTCTTTTTGCGAAACGGGATGAGAAAAGTAGAGTCGGCGATTCCTCTGCTACACTTTCTCTCGACATTGAATTCGTCAATGTCGAGGGAAAGTGTCTCAGGGGAAGAGCAAAATGAAATGGAGGTTGGTTGGGCATGCATTTTTGGGTCCCGTTTCGTGGCAACCTCCTCGCGGTGGGACCTGGGACAATATCACTTGCTATGATTTTAAATTTTATTAAATGTGCTTTTAGCACGATCCTTTGTTCAATAATAATACTAAATAGCAAGTGGTATCGAGCGAATAGCCACGAAATCCGAATATTCGGTAGCCCTGGCTACCGAATGTTCGGATTCCTAGTTTTAGTTACATCTAAGAATTTGCGTTTAAGTTAGCTTTAAGATTTCGCGATTAAGTAGAAATTAAGCTTCGCATCGAAGAAGAGTCAACGTTGGGCAGGTTTGTTCTCTTTTATCTCTGACTATTCGTTTTTTTTTTTTTGGTGACAACAATTTTTTCACATCTCTACGTCTTCTCCTTCTTCTCCAATCTTTCGCTCTTCGTTGATTAAAACTTCCAGTCATCATCTCCGAAGAAGACATCGTTTAGCATTAAGATAGTTCCGAGTAAGGTTTAAGTTAGATTTAAAAATATCACCTAAGCGTAAGATTGAATTTATGAGTGTAAACGTAACTCAATTCCATGTTCCCGAAATATACGAAAGAAGGCAAATGTTTCTTTCATTTAGCCATCCCCGTTACTTGCCTTAGTTGCACCTCCTGCCCGGTCGACTGACGAGTGTTTCTGTGGCGGTGCGGAAGCAGGAGCGTTGTACTACGGTCCAGTGACGTCTTCAGGGTTGGTCTTTGAGCCGAAGGTCGTACGATCGACTTACGACATATGTGGTTCATACCGATCGTTGGGGGACCATTGTCTTGGTGTAAGCCGGACCCTCTGACTGGACAGATGAGCCGCCACGTCACGCAGCCCTCCTGGTAGTAAGACGTGTCCTCTGGCCCTCATTACGTCCAGTTACGGTACGCGACTGGTCAGTGCTCCACCAACGATCGGATGATCGCATTTGCCGTCGGTCGACGTACGACCTGTAGGCTCAAAGGCGAAACGCTGTCGTGCTCCAGGTTAGATCATGACACGGTTCTGCGGATAATCCGGCTTAGCCCAGTTCAGGTCGACCCAGTCCGATTCGGGTGGTGGTGCAACTCGGCTCAAGCCGCAAAAGACTAACTTTCTCCCCCCTTTCGCGATCGCGTTTTCATTTTGCTTTTCAAAGTCGTTTGGCTTCTTCTCGGATAGTTCTTGAGCATGGATGCGAGATTATGGTTTTGTAAGAGTGATTGCGTGTGGAAAGTGAGACGTGAATTAGGAATGTCGAATGAGTAATTATTGTAAAGGGAGATCGACACCATTCGGCGGGTGTCTATCTCTTTTCGCGAAACGGGATGAGAAATGTAGAGTCGGCGATTCCTCTGTTACATTTTCTCTCGACATTGAATTCGTCAATGTCGAGGGAAAGTGTTTCAGCGGAAGAGCAAAATGAAATGGAGGTTGGTTGGGCATGCATTTTTGGGTCCCGTTTCGTGGCAACCTCCTCGCGGTGGGACCTGGGTCGATATCACTTGCTATGATTTTAACTTTTATTAAACGTGCTTTTAGTACGATATTTTGTTAAATAGTAGTACTAAATAGCAAGTGATATCGAGCGAATAGCCACGAAATCCGAATATTCGGCAGCCTTGGCTACCGAATGTTCGGATTCCTAGTCTTACAATTAGTTACATCTAAGAATTTGCGTTTAAGTTAGCTTTAAGGTTACGCGATTCAGTAGAAATTAAGCTTCGCATCGAAGAGGAGTCAACGTTGGGCAGATTTGTTCGCTTTTATCTCTGACTATTCGTTTTCTTTCTTTGGTGACAACAATTCTTTAACTCTTCGTTGATTAAAAGTTCCAGTCATCACCTCGAAAGAAGACATCGTTTAGCGTTAAGATAGTTCCAGTAAGATTTAAGTTAGATTTAAAAATGTCACCTAAGCGTAAAATTGAATGCAAGAGTGTCATCGTAACTCAATTCCATGCTCTCGAAAATATGCGAAAGAAGGCAAACGTTTTTCTCGTGTAGCCGTCCTCGTTACTTACTTCCTATCCCAATTGCAGCCCCTGTCCAGAAGACCGACGAGTGTCTTGACATATGTGCTTATCTGACATATGTGCTTCATACCGTCCGAATGGGGGTGGGGGGGGGCACTGTGTCGGTGTAAGCCAGACCATCTGACTGGGCCGATGAAGAATTTGCGTTTAAGGTAGCTTTAAGATTACGCGATTAAGTAGAAGTTAAGCCTCGCATTGGAGATGAGTCAACGGTGGTCAGATGTTTTCTCTTTATCACTGTTGCTCGTGCGATCATGCTGTCTCTATTGTTTCGGTTGTTCATTCACTCGTACATATAGCATAATAAACTGACTCCATAATGCTCTTATTCTGCGAATGTAAATTGGAAACATTATAAATATGGTCTTCATGAGAAAGCCACAAACTTAAAGACAAAGTGAAAGAAGGCAGACCTTTTGTTATTTTTGAAGTTATGTGATCGGCTCTCACGGTTTTGGTACCCAAATTGTTTTAAATTCTAATATTGATTTATATCGTCATTGAACATTAATACTATATTATCACGTAAAGAATAACTTCTTGTTATTTAAATAAGTAAAAAGATTCGTTTCTCTGCTCTAAACGATATATCTTCTACATATTACCGGTGGAGATCTTTCTACTTAATAACTATTTTAATAATTCATGCTCAAATCTCTTATTTCGAGATATTATAATTCTTTGTTTGAAATTTCTCAAAATCCCTGGTTTTGGCGCGCTAGAGGATAGGCCTTGTAGCGCGTGACATGCAGCCGTATTCTGATTGGCTCGCTTTTCCCCCACCGAGCGGCAACCAAGCCGCCGCGAGCTATCCCCACTCCTACCTGAGCGGTCACCTACCTCTTTCTCTCTCCGGACTTGGAACCGTTAACACGTATCCGCTGTGAGTACCTTTTCTTTTACATCGCCCTCGTTTACCGACCGCTAAAAAATAGTTCACTTGTTTATCTACTACGTAATAGTCTTCTGCTGTACCATATCAATCAATTTGGACAATAATAATTACGAATTTAGTAACAATCGCGAAATAACTACGACGCAATTGGTGACGTCACTGACCTCTCGCGACATTTACGCGGTGCTTTTCTCGTCTACAACATTAGTACTTCTTCTATAGCTTCGTATTTCGATTTTATTGACGAAGACCGCGATTATTGTTGCTCTGAAACGTGATTATACGGAATTATTGTACTTTTTCGCAGTTATTTAATAGTTTACTCGTGTGTGCTTGCAGGACTCGGAGTATCCTTTGAACGACCTTCCGGGCTGGCACGATCGGACACGTGCACGGTGGAGCAACAAAACGTAGATATTACGACGCCATACGCAAGTAACATTTTCATTTACTTCGGGTCTTCGCGATATTTTGTTTGAATTTATACAATATTCATATTAATTGATATCGAGTCGAACATCCGACGAATAGAATTTACATTTCTACGAATTAATACGGTTCTACGGAAACATGCAACGATTGAAATCTTTCGGGATTATTTGAAACCTCTTACAATATACGAGTATTCAGTCAATATTTACAATACGATAGTCGACTTCCAAGAAAGCTGCTCCTTATTCTGACAGTGTTTACCAATTCGCGGTGTTAAATTTCGACGGCTACAATTCTATGCTACAAATAAATCGCGATTCGTTTTTACTTGGTATTTACATGTTACGACTTATCCTTCCGTTTTGAGACGCTGCAATGGATTTACATAGGTTTCAGGGCATAAGTATAGAAGTAAATAAAAATCGTATTTGCCGATGTAGGGTGTTAAGGTCCTGCGTTAGATTCGTCCGTAATTTCTATAAAGATTTTCGTGAATTTATCGAAGGGGGTTAGTGTTCATATGTAATAGGGAATAAGCATGACTAATCTTATAACTTTAACAGTGGCAGCTCGCAGTATTTATTGTTTATACATTTAATTAATAGTGTATTGTATTACACAAAGAACATGACGAATCAATGAGTAAGACATAATTTTTAAGCAGTATTTCTTGAAGCAAGCACTTGATTTGATATGAAAAAGAAAAACATGGTTGTTTGATTTTCTTGTGTTCCCCACCCCACCCTTTTATTTTCAGCAAAATTTGAGGCCGAGCGCATTGCGGTCTAGAGTCAGTGCTTGTTTCGTATTATATTAATATTTATATCTGTATATATTTATTACTCAATATTTTTTCAATTTATAACAAATTCACGCGACATAGAGTCAGTGTTTGCAACCCGCTATTATAATTATTAATATCTTTTGAATAATTATTAAAAATATTATGAATTCTTTTCTCCGCGAAAGTAGAGTCAAAATTATTCGCCGGAAATGATTCTCGGTCGCGGTAGCTTCCTTATATTATTTAAATTGATCGTACCGGAAGTAGAGACAGTGCATCGAGCAGCGGGCTGTGGAAAGGACTTCCATCGGGCAAGGCTTCACGAATTTTAAAAGTAAGTATAAGATGCTCGAGAAATGAAATTTTTAATTAAAAAATATGTATATAAACTAACCAAAATGTTAATTTGTTTGTTACAGAACAGTCAAATGAGGGGATGGTTGAGCAGCGACAATCATTCCTTGGCGATGGGCAAAGTCTGTGAAGGTAAGTTGAAATTTTATTCCGTACACACGTCATAACTTTGATATTTGCCAATTCCCTTGCAAACTTAACTTTGTTCTCTCCATCAATTTAATTAACGTAAATAAAGTATTAATTAGCTTTTGCAGTTCTCATAGAATACTTGCAACATTTTTATGCTAAATACAGAATTAGCTGAATTTTCAAGTTTTCAGAGAGCAAATATTTTATATTTTGCGTTTTATTTTTGTTACAGACTTTGTCCGAATTCGTGAGGCATCGCTGGAGTGTTTGTTTCGCATTTTAGATATACTTTAATAAGTGTTAAATTTCTAGTAATTTTACGCGAAAGTAGAGTCAGTGTTTGCTTCGTATTTCATATTATACACTTCAATTTATAACTTTACGCGAAAGTAGTGTCAGTGTTTGCTTCGTATTTCATATTATACACTTAAATTTATAACTTCACGCGAAAGTAGAGTCAAATTGTTCGCCGAAAATAATTCTCTGTCGCAAATTGTCTTTTTTTCAATTATACCGCGCCGGAAGTAGAGTCAGTGCAACAGGAGCAGCTGTGGAAAGGATTTCCATCGGGCAAGGCTTCACGAATTTAAAAAGTAAGTATCACATGATCGAGAAATAAAAATTCACAGTCGAGAAATACAAAGATGGCTTATACTAATGAAAATGTTAATTTTTTTGTTACAGAACAGTCAAATGACGGGATGGTTGAACGGCGACAATCACTCCCAGGCGAAGGGCAAATCTTTTATAGGTGAGCTGAAATTTTAATTCGCATGTACCCCGCAATTTTTCCCCAAGTTTCAGTTGCTACTTGAAAATTTTCTCCAAAACGTCCTTACAAGTTTTATATCAAATTTCCATACCCTTACATTGTATGTTCTACCAATAAAATAAATAAAAATTAAAAATTCCCCGACATGAAATTTTCAGGGAATAGGTATTTAAGATGTGCATCTTATTTTTGTTACAGACTTTGCTCGAATTCGTGAGGCATCGCTGTACCCTATGAAACTGCGATGCACCTTCCGCCTTGAAGGTGAGTAACGTAAACACAGAGATGTTTTATTTCTACGTACTTGTCGGAAAGTTTCGATACATATTTCGATATATAACTTCTCCTTGAATTCTCAATTCTGAAAATCATTCATACACTAATCATTCTTACGATCTACTCTTAACGTTTCTTGATATATAATTACGACTTTTTTTCATCCGTTGTTTTCAAAATTCAATTAGCTTTCTTTGTAAAATCGGAACGGAACGCAGTTTAACGTTCTACGAACGGTGCCTCCTGCAATGCGAAATGCTTTGTTTTGTTTAGACCTTGGACATTCCTTGAGATGACCTGAGGACAACCTTGATAACAGCGGCGGAGACAACACTGGCAGAGACAGCAGCGGCAGAGATTCTAAGGTAACCTATGGTATTCTGGTGTCTCGACACTGGTGAGTCAAAAACTTTAACTGTCCCTCCGGTCTCCAAACCATGCCGTAGGACGAAAGGTCCGAAGCGGCACTGGAGATTGGTTGTATTGTTCTATAAAGCGAGCATAGTGAACACGAGTAATTTAAAAATTACTCGTGACTAGAAACTGTTATATATTTTCCTTGTGTACTGTCATGTATATCGTAGCTTAGGACAGGGCCTTCTTGTAGCGCGATTTTTGCATTATTTACATGAATGTAATCATGAAATTTACAGTTAGCGTTGCGAATTTATCAACACAAATGAACAGTTGACGAGTATTGTGCGTTCTTTATATTCACTGGAAAAATATTCTTATAACAAAATTTGTTATAAGATCGCGGCTAATTGCTTTCTTCGAGACGATTTATGTTTTAAAATAGATCGCTCGATTTGTGCTTTTGATAGACGAAATTTCGGAAGTTTGTAAATTTGTTTCGCGTAGTTTCAATAACAATTATTGTATTATCTACAAGAAGGCAATTCGCGACGAGTAGATCTCGAAGTCAGAGTGACAGTTAATACATTTCCCTGTTAAAATTCTTCCCCTGATGACGAGATCTCCCGGTTTTCAATATTCATTTTCAATTCAAAGTAAATTTTGCATATTTACAAATATATAAAGTAGAGTATTTTGCTTCTATAGAGTTCACTTTTTCAATTAAAATTCTCTTTGCTTGAACAAATATGAAAGTCGAGTCACTTGCTTAAATAAATATAAAAGTCGAGTCATTTGCTTGATTAAATATCAAATTCGAGTCACTTGCTGCAATTTTTCATAAATCAGACCGTTAGAATTCTACTAATCATCCTCTTAGCTAGGATTTTCAGCAAAAATACGCAGTGAGTACAAAGTTCTGCCGTGTTCACTTTAAGCCCGAACTCATTCGAGTGCCCAGGTGCACTTCGAATGGGTAAAGGCGGTGGGCACGACCTTTTTTTTAAAAATCAGCGACTGACATTGCGGTGGCGAATCGTGCACGACGTAATTTCCACATGTGTGTGATGTGTGTTAGGCTGTGGATCTTGCGTCGCTTGAAATTTTCTCGTATCATAAAATAATTTATACAACCTTCAACAATATATTTTGCCTTATTCTCCTTTTCACTCTTACTACAACTCATCGATGTATATGGCATGCCAATGATGAAATTCTCTCTATCTGTGCAACATATGCCATATACATTGCCTCAAATATCAAACGATACAATGTCAAATATTTATAATACTATAAATGTTCGGGGTTGGCAGTGGGTTGTGCGCCACAGGGAGGGGCTCTCGGCTCACACGAGTCGGTCCTGGTACTTCCGTTGAAGTCCAGGAAGACTGGTCATCTCCATGTCTTCGTATGTCGAACTCGTCACATCGCGTGATGCCCGGGAGCCAATTATACCCTTGTGACGCACGGCCCACGTGGCCCTTTCGCTGCTCCTATTCGCGATTATGCTAACTTCAGCGCCCTCTTTTCTGAATTGTAACGCGAACAAGCGAACGCACCTGTTCCGCGCTTCACTCTTCTTTCTACTGTGCCGCGATAAACTACGCATCGCGCGTTGAGAGTCATCTCTTTTTGTTCAGTTGCTTTCGCAATTATTGTTCACGCGGTCCGCCTTCGCGACCCGTATTTTTATTCGTAGATTCGCGATATTGTCCCTCGTTAAAACCCAAGTGTTTGTGTTTGTTGATTTGAGACGGAATAAAGCGAGTTTTGGTGTAAGGGAGTTTTCTTTCCTCCACGTGCTTCCGAACGTGCATCGGACCAGTCGCCTCAGTCCCTGTCCTCGCGCGCCGCTTCCATTCGGGAGCGAACCAACGTTCCGTTCCGCGGCTGTTGTTCACTTTAGTCGCGAACAATAAACCTGTCAAATCGCGATAGAGTATTATAATGAAGTAACGCAATGGTCGCCACCCTTGTCAGTCGATTTCAGGAAATTGGTACGTACATTTTAGAGTATGAATGTTGTTTGCGAACTCGGGTGTCGGAGGAACCCCGGGGAGTCCTCTCTAGTTCAGGCCCATGCACATTGGTTCCTGATTGAGAACCGTGGAGTGATGTGTGTTTGTGTGATTTGTGTCGCGATTTGCATTTTTAAATATAGGTTTTAGGTACGTAGGTAGCATACCGTTCTTGAATGTGAGTTAACTATAAGCAGGAAGGGCCAGGAATTCAGGATATCACATTCTCTGTGTAGGTCGGGTAAAAGTGATATGCCTGGACCTGGGATCAAACTACGGTCAAACCGAGTGTCCCCCTCTTTTTGACCGTAGTTTCTAGTTTGTAAATTTTTTGCGCACGTGGTGAAACTCCCGGGGCGATGTTCGAATACTTTGCCTTTTTTTATGAAAACTGTGCTACACGAGCAGCGAATACGCTCTGCACGCTCGTGGTGTGGTTTTCACTGTTGAATTTGATAATAGTAAGACTTTTGTTGGTGCAAAGTATTCGAGCATTCTCTAGCGGCAGAAGAAGTGGCTAACAAGTGCCGAAGAGGCCCGACAAACTGTCACGAAGAGGGCTGCAGCGAATGGCTTTTCATCCTCGAATCCGTTTTGGGTTCTAGAATGGAAAGTCATTATTAGTATTTGTTAATTCACTGTGCTCGCTTTCTGTATTTGTCCTCTGACGGATGTAACATTCCCGTCCAACGAGCGCATCTTGGCTGCATGCGGTTTTTCATTGCGAAATTAGAGTTACGTATACCTTGCTCGTTAGTGTTGCGAAATTAAGGTCACCACGGATGGTACCCACGGGTTTGTTCGAATTAATTGGTAGTTGTTAGTGTTGCGATATGAATATACTCGGTTTTTTAATTTTTAGAATATTATATTGTAGCCATATTTGTATAGGATTTCGGGATAATGGATCTGGAGACAGTAGATATATTTTTTGAGTGTTTTATTCCTCTTTATGGATGGGAAAAGGCTACAGGAGATTGTATAATTTTATTCGGTAGAGCAAGATTTGACAAAATAGATCAAGTTAATCAAATACTTGACAAAGCGACTTAAGCTTTATTCAAAAGGCGTGGAAAACTATGATACGCGAATCTATCTAATTCTCGGGCGTCCAGGAGATGCTCTGTACTCTCTCGTTATGCACGAGGACCCAGGAACACTCCCGTACTCTCCCGTCTCGTCTAAGTCGTCTTGGGCGTCCAGGAGATGCTCTGGACTCTCTCGTTATGCACGAGGACCCAGGAACACTCCCGTACTCTCCCATCTCGTCTAAGTCGTCTTGGGCGTCCAGGAGATGCTCTGTACTCTCTCGTTATGCACGAGGACCCAGGAACACTCCCGTACTCTCCCATCTCTCCCTAAGTCGTCTCGGGCGTCCAGGATATGCTCTGTACTCTCTCGTTATGCACGAGGACCCAGGAACACTCCCGTACTCTCCCATCTCGTCTAAGTCGTCTCGGGCGTCCAGGAGATGCTCTGTACTCTCTCGTTATGCACGAGGACCCAGGAACACTCCCGTACTCTCCCGTTTCCCTCTAAGTCGTCTCGGGCGTCCAGGAGATGCTCTGTACTCTCTCGTTATGCACGAGGACCCAGGAACACTCCCGTACTCTCCCGTTTCCCTCTAGCAGGCGTCCGGCTATTCGCTGTACTCTCCTGCCAAAGAGGCCCTAACTGCTATCCGAGAGCGGCCGATGGTATTACCTCGTCCTCTCTCTCGGAGCAGAAGAAGAAGTCTGTCGTGTCGCGAGCCCTATTTTATACCCGATCGTTGCTACCCTTGGTCGTGAAAATCAACAGTCGCGTTGTCAAGCTGGCTCTCGCGGACCCTGCCTCGCGTCTCGCGTCCCCGCTGCGCTCGGCGGTCCATCGTCGGGCGTAAGAATTACGCGAGGTTTCGCCGTTTCACGTTTCTCTTCCTAATTTCGTTGTCGCTATGCTACAATATTAAATTAGAGATAGAGTTGCGAGAGATATCGCCCGAGATGGCGAACGGGAGCTTGCTTTAATTAGATGTTTAGAAGTAGCGTTGCGAATTGAAGCACGAAAAGTGACCGGTTTTTCTTTGAACAGTAATTCTTTAAAGTAGCGTTGCGATATAAAGCACGAAAAGTGCCCGGTTTGTCTTTGAATAATTAATTGTTAAAGTAGAGTTGCGACATAGCCCTTGATCAAGGAGCACGGGAGTTTGTTTTAGTATCTTATAGAATATTTCGAATTAGTATTTTCTTAATAATTTGTAGAGTATAGCATCACGATTTAGCACCTGAAATGGGTGTCCGGGAGTTTGCTCTTAATAAATTCTAAATTTGTGTTGCGAAATATGAATTATATGCGGTTTTCTTTTGAACAATCGCGAAACTAGCGTTGCGAAATACAAAAGCAGCTGAGAGATGCGCATCTGCTGAGTCAGAGACTCAGCAATTGGAGTTGCAAAAATGCAACTCCCCATGGAGTGCCTCAGGAGGCCTGCTCCCAACGATAGCTTCTTTTTTTCCGGATAGGTAGTGTTGCGAATTCTGAGAGCCCCCGGAATGGCAGTAGGCGGGTTTTGAAGTAGCGTTGCGAACAATGAAAGCCTCGAAATGGCAGTACGCGATTGTTTATTAAATAATATTACGTATTTTTTTTTTAAAATTCGTTTATTTTAACGACACCATATAATAGCAATTACCCTGATAAACGGCAGGCAAAACACAAATGGGCATGTATATGTAATGTGGCAGCATATTGCTGCTTCTCGAAACATAGTTTTAGCAGTGAGTGACAATGTAAATATATTTTTAGCGGGGTGAAAAGAAAAAAAAAATATTACGTATGATAGCCACGGAATGGCAATAGGCGGGTTTTAAAGTAGCGTTGCGAAGAATGAGAGCCATGAAATGGCAATAGGCGGGTTTTGAGCTAGCGTTGCGAACAGTAAGAGCCTGAAATGGCACCGGTTTCTCGCGATTTTTATTGAAAGCGCCTCTTGGCTGCTCGATGATTTCGGGATTTTCAGCGCCTTTTGGCTGCTTCATGTCATGATTTTTGTATTGTTAATCAAGTGCTTGCAAATAGAAATACTGCTGCAAATGTATCTTTTAATACAAGAAATTTTGAGGATTTATGTAGAATTTTTGTCAAGTTATATTATGTATTGTCCATTGAGACCAATCAGTCAATGAATTTCATCGTGGTCATTGAAACCACTCCGCAAATAAAAGTGCAAAAAGTTATATGCACATTTGATGACACAGATAGAAAATGAGTGTCAGTTAATTTAATAAAATTCGTGAAATAGGAAACACGCTGCTGGCTGTCATGGTTAAAGTTATTAATTTAATATTGTCTGGATTTTACTTGGATCGCGATGACATTTTTGTGAGAATACCGCGTCGACGTAGAGGTTTCGATGAATTCTCGCAAATTTCTTACAAAAATTACGGACCACGGGTTTTGCATACTTTTTTAATAGAATGAATATAACAAACTTGCGCCCGAAACATATATATCGAAATTGCAGTGTGATAGACGGATAGCAAATACAGATAAGAAGTAAACGCGTCGCTTTTAGATATTTGCTTATTTATTTCACTAAATGGTAGAGTTATATTGTAGCAAAGGGGGAAGTCTGTCTTTATTTAACACTTTTCGCGTCGCGAATTAAAGAGTGATGCATTTATTTTTATGCTCGGATGATGGAAAGGTTTCAAATGATTTCGAATGCAACTGCGTCGAAATTAGCTTTTTTCATTCAAGTAATTTATTTGATAGCAAATGATTGTGACATTGCACAATTTGCTAAATTGTCCATACTATTCAATTCGCGTTTGTCGACTCGATATGTAACTTCAAATTTTATATTTGCTTTTTTAAATTTCTGATCATTCTTTATCGTAAAGTTTACAACATTTGCATTTCCTACAATTTTTAATAAATTATGCTTCATTTGATTTTCGTAAATTTCGATACTCGTCTGTTACAATATTCAAGGGTCGGTGATATTTCGTTTTATGTTGCGCGTTTTGGGCAAAATTAATGAGAGTTTGTTGCAGAAGACGGAATACTAATAATGGATATTTAGAGGAAATGAATTGGACCATGCCCATGGAAATTAAGAGAGACAGGCGTCCAGAGACGCTGGGGGAATCAACAGTGTAATGACATTTTACTAACAAATGAGTTTTTATTGCAGGAGTTGCATGAATCGAATCACATCGAAGGGAGTTCGATGGATATTTCTCGGTGACATCTTGTGTTGCAAATTGTGTGTTAGGTTTGCAGATATTTCTTCTGAAAATTTGTTACGATCGTGTGATGACCATTTCTTAATGTTTTCGTTGTTAATGGTTTCGATACGTTTGATTTTTGGATCAAAGTATCGTCTGTATTGTTTTCGAAGTCTGATTCATGAGATAATTGTTGTCCGACTTTCTTCATTCTTGAAGCAATACGATGTTTCTCTTCATTCTGTTTCAAGCAGAATGCATTTTTCATTTTCTGGCCAAGAGGTTTGCTTTCTGCTATGCAGATAAGCAATCAGGCAATATTTTGCAAAGAAATCTTTGCTGTTAATTGGACAGGCTCTGATTGTGTTTGTATTTCCCCCGAGATAGGATGATTTTCACTGTGTACAAAAACTGCTCCCATATCGAAGGTCAGATTGATATTGCGGGCGGGCGGTCAAATTGTAATTGTAACGGATTAGACTTTAAGACGTTCGTGGTATGTTGAGATTAAGATTATTCGTAAGGTTAATTTAATAAGGAATAAATTTCGCGTTAGTCCTTAAGCATTGGATGCTCGTCGCATCACGGTCGGGAATTTATTTCTCCCAGTGCGAGATGGGTAACGAAAGTAAAGTAGAGCAAGAAATTTTGCCTGACACATTATCCCGTTCATTTTGTCGTTCATGCCGTCGTTCATTCCGTCGTTTAAACCTGTAAAAATGATGGGAAAATGTTTCACGCGAAAGACAAAATGCGATGCCCGAACTACGAGCCCCATTGATAATCATGAAACGGAAATTATTTGTAACTTTCTAATAGTAGAACAATGAATGGAACAGGTAGACGGTTGAAATCATTGTATATATTGCTTCTATATAGTCTAAGAAATATAAATGCAAAGCATCCAAACAGTACCATTCGCCAATTTTTTGTTCTTCAATTTTTGAGTGATCTACCAGCCCCATTGTTAATCCTTTACCGGAAATTATTTGTAACTTTCGACAAGTAGAACAGTGAATGGAAAAGGTAGACGGTTGAAATCATTGTATATAATGCTTCTATATAGTCTAAGAAACATATATGCAAAGCATCAAAACAGTACAATTCGCCAATTTTTTGTACTTCAAGTTTAAGTGAACTACGAGCCCCAATGATAATCATGAAAGGGAAATTATTTGTAAATTTCGACAAGTAGAACAATGAATGGAACAGGTAGACGGTGGAAATCAATGTATATATATTGCTTCTATATAGTCTAAGAAACATATATGCAAAGCATCCAAATAGTACAATTCCCCAATTTTTTGTTCTTCAAGTTTAAGTGAACTACGAGCCCAATTGTTAATCCTTTAAAGGAAATTATTTGTAACTTTCGACAAGTATAACAATGAATGGAACAGGTAGACTGTTGAAATCATTGTATATATTGCTTCTATATAGTCTAAGAAACATATATGCAAAGCATCCAAAGAGTACAATTCGCCAATTTTTTGTTCTTCAAGTTTTAGTGAACAATGAGCCCCAATGGTTCTTCCTTTATCGGAAATTATTTGTAATTTTCGACAAGTAGAACAATGAATGGAACAGGTAGACGGTTGAAATCAATGTATATATTGCTTCTATATAGTCTAAGAAACATATATGCAAAGCATCAAATCAGTACAATTCGCAAATTTTTTGTTCTTCAAGTTTAAGTGAACAACGAGCCACATTGTTAATCCTTTAAAGGAAATTATTTGTAAATTTCGACAAGTAGAACAATGAATGGAACAGGTAGACGGTGGAAATCAATGTATATATTGCTTCTATATAGTCTAAGAAACATATATGCAAAGCATCGAAACAGTACAATTCGCCAATTTTTTGTTCTTCAAGTTTAAGTGAACTACGAGCCCCATTGTTAATACTTTAACGGAAATTATTTGTAACTTTCGACAAGTAGATCAATGAATGGAACAGGTAGACGGTTGAAATCAATGTATATATTGCTTCTATATAGTTTAAGAAACATATATGCAAAGCATCTAAACAGTACAATTCGCCAATTTTTTGTTCTTCAAGTTTTAGTGAACAATGAGCCACAATGGTTAATCCTTTATCGGAAATTATTTGTAATTTTCGACAAGTAGAACAATGAATGGAACAGGTAGACGGTTGAAATCATTGTATATATTGCTTCCATATAGTCTAAGAAACATGTACGCAAAGCATCCAAACATTACCATTCGCCAATTTTTTGTTCTTCACGTTTAAGTGAACAACGAGCCCCATTGTTAATCCGTTAAAGGAAATTATTTGTAAATTTCGACAAGTAGAACAATGATTGGAACACGTAGACGGTTGAAATCAATGTTTATATTGCTTCTATATAGTGTAAGAAACATATATGCAAAACATCTAAACAGTGCAATTCGCCAATTTTTTGTTCTTCAAGTTTTAGTGAACAATGAGCCCCAATGGTTAATCCTTTATCGGAAATTATGTGTATCTTTCGACAAGTAGAACAATGAATGGAACAGGTAGACGGTTGAAATCTTTGTATATATTGCTTCTATATTGTCTAAGAAAGATATTGCAAAGCATCCAAACTGTACCATTCGCCAATTTTTTGTTCTTCAAGTTTAAGTGAACAACGAGCCCCATTGTTAATCCGTTAAAGGAAATTATTTGTAAATTTCGACAAGTAGAACAATGATTGGAACACGTAGACGGTTAAAATCTTTGTATATATTGCTTCCATATAGTCTAAGAAACATGTACGCAAAGCATCCAAACAGTACCATTCGCCAATTTTTTGTTCTTCAAGTTTAAGTGAACAATGAGCCCCATTGTTAGTCCTTTATCGGAAATTATTTGTAATTTTCGACAATTAGAACAATGAATGGAACAGGTAGACAGTTGAAATCTTTGTATATATTGCTTCAATATAGTCTAAGAAACATATACGCAAAGCATCAAAACAGTACAATTCGCCAATTTTTTTTTCTTCAAGGTTAAGTGAACAACGAGCCCCATTGTTAATCCTTTAAAGGAAATTATTTGTAAATTTCGACAAGTTGAAAAATGAATGGAACAGGTAGACGGTTGAAATCATTGTATATATTGCTTCTATATAGTCTAAGAAACAAATATGCAAAGAATCCAAACAGTACAATTCGGCAACTTTTTGTTCTTCAAGTATAAGTGAACAATGAGCCCCAATGGTTAATCCTTTATCGGAAATTATTTGTATCTTTCGACAAGTAGAACAATGAATGGAACAGGTAGACGGGTGAAATCATTGTATATATTGCTTCTATATAGTCTAAGAAACATATATGCAAATCATCCAAACAGTACAATTCGCCAATTTTTTGTTCTTCAAGTTTAAGTGAACAACGAGCCCCATTGATAATCACGAAAGGGAAATTTTTTGTAAATTTCGACAAGTAGAACAATGAATGGACCAGGTAGATGGTTGAAATCTTTCTATATATTGCTTCTAAATAGTCTAAGAAACATATATGCAAAGAATCCAAACTGTACAATTCGCCAATTTTTTGTTCTTCAAGTTTAAGTGAACAATGAGCCCCAATGGTTAATCCTTTATCGGAAATTATTTGTAATTTTCGACAAGTAGAACAATGAATGGAACAGGTAGATGGTTGAAATCTTTCTATATATTGCTTCTATATAGTCTAAGAAACAAATATGCAAAGAATCCAAACAGTACAATGCGCCAACTTTTTGTTCTTCAAGTATAAGTGAACAATGAGCCCCAATGGTTAATCCTTTATCGGAAATTTTTTGTATCTTTCTACAAGTAGAACAATGAATAGAACAGGTAGACGGTTGAATTCTTTGTATATGTTGCTTCTATATAGTCTAGGAAATCTATATGCAAAGCATCCAAATAGTACAATTCGCCAATTTTTTGTTCTTCAAGTTTAAGTGAACAACGAGCCCCATTGATAATCATGAAATGGAAATTATTTGTAACTTTCTACAAGTAGAACAATGAATGGAACAGGTAAACGGTTAAATCATTGTATATATTCCTTCTATATAGTCTAAGAAACATGTACGCAAACCATCCAAACAGTACAATTCGCCAATTTTTTGTTCTTCAAGTTTAAGTGAACAACGAGCCCCATTGATAATCACGAAAGGGAAATTATTTGTAAGTTTCTACAAGTATAACAATGAATGGAACAGGTAGACGGTTGACATCATTGTATATATTGCTTCTATATAGTCTAAGAAACATATATGCAAAGCATCCAAATAGTACAATTCGCCAATTTTTTGTTCTTCA